>CM034314.1:44152955-46552955 GCA_019925795.1 Dendrobium chrysotoxum | reverse complement strand
GCTTGCTAAAGAAAGAGCAAAGAATGATGGGTCTGAAATCATTGCAGTAATTGGTAGCAGTTTTCTTAGGGATCAAAATAATGGAAGTATAAGAAAAATATTGTGGAATCTTTTTGACAACAAAGAATTTCAAAACAACCTCATGTAATTCACCACTAATAATGTTCCAAGCTTTGTGGAAAAACATAGTAGTGGAACCATCCGGACCAGCAATAGAATAAAAGTTTATGGAATTAATTATAAAAGGGTTGGGCAAGGGTTATGTTATATTCCTCCCGAATTATCTTTAAAAAGTTCCTCAAAAAAACTCCCATTTGCCAGAGTGAGAAAGTCCCTAATATTTCAAATTTCTTTTTTTTTTGTTATTGCGGGGGATGATCGACGGCAATAGCCAGTGATCAATCAGTCTTCTTCCCGTATTCTTATTCGAAAATTTATGGTTGTATCTCCTCTGATTATCAAAGATAATCCTTCAACTATAATTCCCTCAGGTATTCTAAAGATTGATTTTGATATTGGTAAGGGTAAAGATTTGATTGATGAAGATAATGTTTTATCTTATAAATCAAATATTGTTAAAGGATTTCAAGAACAGAGTAATTAATTTGAGGCATCATCTTCTTCAGGTCGAAAATTAAGAGTTCCTAGATATTCTAAATTATTGATTTTAATTCTAGTTATAAAGATGTTGGAAATTCTTATTCTTATGCTCAAGTTGTTTTAAGTCAAATTTCTTCTATTAAAGAATATTTCAATTTTGGTTATTTTTCAAATGAGAAGATCAACCCTACTTCTTCTGATATGGAGAAAATTCCTATATCTGTTAGGAAATTGGATACCTAAAATTTTTGTAATATTGTTTATGAAGATATAAATAATAAAGTTGCTAATTAGGTGAATGCACCATTGAATGCTTGGAGGAAAGTCCTGATTATCAAGATAGTTAATCCTAAAAAAATATTAAAATGCCAGAAAATGGTTTTGCTGTTAAATTGCATCATGATTATGAAAAAGAAAAAAATTCATAGAATTCATAATTCTTTGGTAATCATGGTTTTTGGAAACTCTATTCCTTATTCTATGATTAGTATTGAATTAAGGAAGCAATGGAGCCAATATGGTTCTTTTCACCTTACTAATTTAGGAATGGAATGTTTCTTTGTTCATTTCATTCTTCTAAAGTTAAAGAAACTACGTTTAATGGAGGACCATGGTTTGTAGGTGGTCATATAATTTGTGTGGAAAATTGGAGTCCTAATTTTTCACCATTATCAATGAAGAATTTATTTTCATCTGTATCGATATGATTGCCTCATCTCCCATTATTATGTTGGGATGAAACTAACATTGCTAGAATAGCTTCTAAGGTCTGCTCACCTATGTATTTGGATGTCAATATGTTTAATTGGAAGAGAAGAGAATTTGCACGAGTCTGCGTTCATATTAATCTTAATGATCAACTTCCTCAAGGTATTTGGGTTGAAGGATATTCTAGTAGAAATTTTCAAAAAATATAATATGAAAAAATAGCATCATTTTTTTTAAATGTGGTCAAATAGTACTCAATTAACAGTGCTACAATAAAATTGGTAATTTTTAGAATTAGGATTCTTCTTTATCCAACAAAAAAATAGATAATGGGTATATCTCTGATCATGTAATTAATGTGAATCAAGATAATCCAAAAGTGGTTAAAAATTTTGATTTAAATTATGATGTGGGTTCTAATAGCTTTGGTCCTTAGATTCATGTTAATTATGGAAGGAAAAAATTTAATACATTTAATAGATCAAAAGATATTACAAAAAATGAAAGTTTGATAGGGATGTTAAGCCCTGATGAACTAGTCCCGAGGCTAACCAAGAGGGGGGGTGAATTGGTTATTTAAAAATTTGACTGCAATAATGAAAATCTTTTCTATGATTTACAGTGGAAACAAATAAAACAATCAAACGAAAAGATCAACCATAATTTCACCCAAGCAGTTAATCACAGAAAAATAAAAGTGCAGAAAGTAATCAGAATGAACACACCGGATTTTATAGTGCTTCCATCAACTTGACCTACGTCCACACCCCGGAGCCTCCCCTCCGGGTATTGCACTAACTCAAAGTGTCTCTCCTTTTGCTCCCACAGCAAGGTGGAGAAGCCTGTACAAGAACCTCCTTTCAACCACACGGTGAGGCAGAGATCCCAACCTCTTTTTGCTTCCTCCTGAAGCGGGCAAAGAACCTCGAATCTTCTTGCCGACGATCCTCTCCCAAAGAACGCCAACACGATGAAAGATGACGAGCGAAGAAGAAGACTCTGATCCTTGCTTGGAGCAACCTTCGTGAACCCCTCACGAACTCCCCCTCACAAGATCCTCTCTCTCTCTCTCCCAAACTCTCTCTCTCTAGGGTTTCTCTAGAAAGGAAAGTGGCAAAAGATTTTTCTTGTTGGAAGAAAAATATCTTTTATAGGAGGGCTTAAAATTTGCCCTAAATCTCAACTGGTCGGCCAAGATCGTCCAGGACGATCTATAGATCATCCTGTACGATCAGTTCAAAATCTACTGTTTCAGCCTGGATGATCTAGCTCTTCTGGAAGATCAGTAGAAAAAGTTGTTCATATCGTCCCATACGATTCTGCGATCGTCCGGGATGATTAGTGTAAATCAAGGAATATCTTCCAGAAGATAGTTCGGGTCGTCCAGAGCAAATTATGCTGGGCAACCAAAAAATGACTTGATCATCCTGGACAATACGGTTATCGTCTTGTACGATTAGTTCAAAAAGTGCCCAAATCATCCTGAGCATAGTTCGGGTAGTACAACTGAAATGACCTAGATAATCAATATCATCCCGGACGATCTTGCGATCATCCTGGATGATGTGATCGTATCAATTAACAATTGATTGCTTTCCTTAATCACCAGATTAATTTAGGCATGATTGCACTAGATCGTCCAGGATGATACACGTATCATCCGGGATGATCAGACCAAATATCTTAAAATAAAAACTTGCCTAACTTGATCTAGCAGCTGAAAATTTTTTATTTGAGCATATCATCCCGGACGATACAATGATCGCCCAGGATGATCTGCTTAATCAGACACACTTAACTTGGTCGCCCTAATTAGGGTTTCTATTTTTACTGGATCGTCCATGACGATGTGCATATCGTCTAGGATGATCTGAACAAAAATTGAACAGAAACTCTAATCCACTCAAGCTCTCCCCCTGAGTGTCTGTGTGCAAGGTTACTTAGCTAGGGGATAGGTTACATTACAATTGACTCAAGAAAAAGAAAATAGTACACTTAGACACACTTTGACTCGATCTTGAGTTGGCTTGAGTTGCTCGTGATCTTTTGTGCCTGAAATGGGTTAGCCAAGAAAAACACAATGAAAACATGTTTGTCATCATCAAAACCAGATTTGCAACAATCTCCCCCTTTTTGATGATGGAAAATATTTATGCAGTAGTTTGAAAAAATAAAATAACTAGGAGATCAAAAAATAATTTTTTTTTAATTTTCATTTAACAACCAAAGCAATACAAGAAACACAACTATAAAACATAACAAGAACAGAAACTACTACACTAACTCGCCCTTTTGACATCACAAAAAGGAGAAGGGGAAACAGAAATACCGAAACATCAGTACAAAATAGAAAAAGAAAAATAACGATAAAACATAACACTAGAACGGAGGTGGATCCTGATCGAAAGGAAGAGGAGGAGGTGGTGGGTTGAAGTAACTGTGAATGGTTATAAAGTGGGCTCCAATCCTGGCAATGTCCTAGTCATGCTGCTGTTGTTGCTGAGCAGCATAGTCGGTGAAGCGCTGCAGGTCCTCAGCGTGCTGCTACTCCTACGCAGCAACATAGGAGTCGAATTTGGCCTCCCACTGATCAAAGCGCTGCACCAAATGGTCAAAAGGAGAAGCAATGCGAAGGGGAGCAGGTGCATCAGGTGCAGCAGGAACTGGAATAGCCTCTTCCTCTTCCTCCTCAACATCCGGGGCGGCCTCCGGATGTAGTCGGGTGCTGTGTAGGACATGGAATGAGTTATTTTTTAAGAAGGAAGGAGGGACATTTGGAGGGACTGGATACTGCAGGACATATTTGGTTTCTAAGGCATATGCAATGATATGACCTAAAGCTAGATTTGGGCGACGCCTATGACCCGGATCCCTAATAGTGGTGAGGTCCTCGATGTATCGGATAATAAGGTCAGTGGCATTAAACTCCCTGTGGGCCAAGATGTAGTATGTGGTCAAGGATAATAACGGGGTGATGTGAACTCGATCCCCCGCCTTTGGAATGACGGAGGAATGAAGGACGTGCTGAATGGTTTGTGCATCCTTAAGAAGTGAAGAGCAAGCATTATCATGATAGGGTGCATTCGTATTGCAAAGGAAGTGATTGGTGACACTCTAATCATAGTCGGGGTCAATTATAAGAGTGTGGAGTTTGTCGCCAGTGACAAAAAGTTGAATAATGTTGTGAAAGTCTTGGGTAGTTAGTTCCACGGGATGTTGATTGACATACGAGTGAAGAGTGGAATAATCAGCAAAAATGCATAAATTTACAAAGAAAACTTGAAGAATTTCGAGACTAAATAGAAAGGCTAGTGTAAGGATGAAGGTGAGGGAGGTGTGTATGAAAAGATCAAGAATAGGATATGTAAGGGTGTGGGGATTTACTATTTTTGATTGTGAGATCCCCACCTCACGATAGCGCTCGAAGGCAGCCTGATCGGCTGCATTTGGAAATTGAGGATCAACATGCCCCGGGAGGAACTCGTGCCCTTTTGTCTAGAACGTTTCCCGCCAGCCATGGGAAAGTAGAAGTGAGGGAGAATGGAAGGAGAGGTGTGAAAAAACCTTAAGAAATCGGCTGTTTAAATAGAATTTGGCCGGATCATCCCGTACGATCGCGAGATCATCCAGGACGATATGTGCAATTATGACGGCCAGGATCATTGGTCAAAAAGGTGATCCGATCGTCCAAGACGATTAGACATAGGCGATCATCCCGAGGAGTCAGGCTGGACGACCGTTGATGAAAAGTATCATCCAGGATGATTAGGTGGATCATCCCGGATGATGTGCAATAAGTGTGACAGACGGGCTGAATTCGAATCATCCAGCTGCTAACACGTGGATCGTCCAGGATGATGAGGTGGATCATCCAGGATGGTGACCAATAATTGGGTCAATCTCAGCCATTTGATCAGATCAAGAAAATATGGATCATATCGTCTAGGATGATGTAGATATCATCCAGGACGATCACCAATAATTGGAGTTTCTTAGCAGCATGATCAGAGTGGGGATGATTTGGAGATGATCATCTAGGACAATGTTTGGATCGTCCAGGATGAAGAAGATCGTCCAGAAAAATGTGGAGATCATCCAGGATGATGTGAAGAAAATAGAAAAGATGGAGGATGGAGATGATAGACCAGGATCCCAAAAACATAAGAGGTAAAATGAAAAAAATAAAACAAAAATGAATAAAACTCGAAGCGAAAACACATAAAGGCAACGATTTTTTTTTTATTAGTCTGCTTCAGTAAAATAGAATTCTCCCTTAATTTTAAATCCAAAAACCAATAACAAGATGATTGATAGTGCTGAAATTCAGAAAAGGTTAGAAAAATTGACTTTCGTAACACCCACCTCGGGCACGTTATCGATGCACATCTCTTTCAAAACAAAAATCCAATTCAGAAGAAAAGAAATTAGATTTGAAAAGAGATCCTTTCAAGCCTCGTTCCAAAAAAATATCTGATATAATAGTATTACAAAGTAAAAAATCAGAAATCAGGATTTTCAAACTCAAGCTTTTGAAAATATTAAGTGGCACACGGATTTTTCTAAGACATTTAACGATCTGAAGGGGAAGAAAACTTGGTTTGGGCTCATTTTGTGCCTCTTTTTTAATTTATTTGGCGCTTTGCGCATCTTTTGATTCTTGATACACTGTGTGTATCTTTTAGTTCGCGATATTTCGCATCTTTTCAGCTTTGGGCTCATTTTGTGCCTCTTTTTCAATTTATTTGGCTCACTGTGCATCTTTTGTAAGCTTTCTTCTTTTCATAATCGTTAAAGATTCTCAGCTGTGAAATTATCTTCCAGACATAGGAGACGACTCTCCATAATAAGGAAGAGTAATTCACAAAATAAAAGCTATACATCATATGATAAATGCAATCACTTGGTTTAGAAAATCAAAATAATGACTCAAGTCTTTGAAAATACTATTCATAAGAGGTAGATTACCATACCAAGATAAAATAAATCTCTATTCCAAAAAACTAATGTTTTAACTTTAAAGAAAATTTTTATCCAAAAGAAACCATACACCAGTAAAGGAGTTAGAGGAAGAGAGATAATCATCAATGTTACTTCCCTTTAACAGATTTAGTGGAATCAATCACTGCTTACCTGCTTCAAAATAAAAACAAGGTAAAACTCTCAGTCAGAAATCCAGTTTATTAGAAGTAGCGAGCAGTGATCGGATTTTGAAAAGCATAAAATAGTAAATAACAGAGATGAACCAGTAAATAACAACAGGTAGACAATTACATCAAAAGAAGTACTCAAATCAAACTAACACCAAAGTTAAAATAAAAATCAGTAGAATAAAAATAACAGAAAGTAAATAATCAAATCAAGCAGCTAACTAACAAAAGTAGAATAAAAACTAGAGAAATCAGAAATCAGCAATCATCAGAATCAAGCATTTATATCAATCACTCCTAATCTGGTCCTTAACATGCTGAATGAGTCAAAGGCCAGTGGTTTAGTGAATATGTCAGCCAGCTGATTTTTAGTTGCTACATGATGTAGCTCAGTGTCCCCTCTCGTAACATGGTCTCTAATGAAGTGATGCCTTATATCAATGTGTTTGGTTCTAGAATATTGGATTGGATTCTTAGAAATGCATATGGTACTAGTATTATCACACAGAATAGATATTGTGCCCACAGGTAATCCTATATCCAAGACTTGTTGCTTCAACCAATGAACTTGGGCCACACAACTCCCTAAGGCAATGTACTCAGCTTTAGCAGTGGAAATTGCAACTGAGTTCTATTTTCTACTGAACTAGGAGACTAAAGACTGTCTTATGAATTGATAAGTTCCAGAAGTGCTTTTTCTATCCACCCTACACCCTGCAAAGTCAGAATCAGAATATCCAATAATCTCAAAAGAGGTGCTGTGCATAGGGTACCAGATTCTAGGTTTGGGGTCCCTAAAAGATATCTAAAAATTCTCTTAACAGTAGTCATGTGGGACTCTTTAGGATCAGCCTAAAACCTAGCATAAAGATAGACACTAAATATGATATCAGGTCGGCTAGTAGTTAGGTAAAGCGGTGATCCAATTATACCTCTATACTTCTTCTCATCAACAGATTTTCCACTTGAATCCTTATCTAACTGAACAGAGGAGCTCATGGGAGTGTTGATTGGCTTGGTTTTGTCCATTTCATATTTCTTCAAAATATTCTTAGTGTATTTGGATTGATTTAGAAAGGTTCCATCATCTAATTACCTTATGTTAAACCCCAAAAAGTAGGACAATTGTCCCATCATAATCATCTCAAACTCCTTACTCATTGTTTTAGAAAACTCATCACATAAATATTTATCAGAAGATCCAAAGATTATATCATCAACATAGATCTGGACAATGAGTAAATCATCCCCTATTCTCCTCAGAAAAAGGATGGTGTCTACGCTCCCCTTAACAAACTCTCTTTCTATCCGAAATGTGCTAAGCCTCTTACACCAAGCTCTAGGTGCCTGTTTCAATCCATATAAGTCCTTTTTTAATTTTTAAACATGATTTGGATATTGGGAACTCTCAAAGCCTGGGAGTTGTTCTACAAAAACATCCTCTTTTGTTACCCCATTTAAAAAGGGACTCTTGACATCCATTTGAAATAGCTTGAATCCCTTATAACAGGTAAAGGCTAGTAGCACTGTAATGGCTTCCAATCTAGCTATAGGGGCAAAGGTCTCCTGAAAATCAATCCCTTCAATCTGTTTATACCCCTTAGCCACCAATCTTGCCTTATTCCTAACCGCCACACCAGAATCATTCATCTTATTCTTAAACACCCACTTGGTTCCCACAATACTTTGATTTCTAGGTCTTTCTACTAACTCCCAAACATCATTCTTTACAAATTGATTCAATTCTTCCTGCATAGCTAAGATCCAAAAGTCATTCGAAAAGGCTTTATTGTTGTTGGTGGGGTCAGTCATTAAGATAAAGGTAGAATGGTTTACTTTCTTTCCTAAGTCCATGCCTAGTCCTAACACCTTCCGAAGGGTCTCCTAAGATCAGTTCTTTAGGATGACTCGAAGAATATCTCCAATCTCTAGGCAGTGTGGTTTGAGGTTCTACCCTTTCCTCCAGATTTGCATTTCCAACCCCTTGGGTAATCTCCTCAACCTCTTCTTCTTCCTCAATTCTAGTCACCTTAGGATCAGATTCATCAAACACCACATGAGTTGTCTTTTCCATCACCAAAGTCCTCTTGTTGAACACCCTAAAGGATTTCCCCACACTAGAATAGCCTAAGAGCACTCCTTCATCAGATTTGGGGTCAAACCTTCCTAAGGATGATTTTTTATTGTTCAGAATGAAAACCTTATAGCCAAAGACATGGAGGATGGATAGGATTGGAGTTCTACCCTTAATGATCTCATAAGCTGTTTTGTTCAGTTTAGATTTAATATTCACCCTATTCAGCACATAACAGGAAGTGTTCACCGCTTCAGCCCAAAAGTATTTCGGAAGTGAATAATCAGCAAGCATGGCTCGAGCGGCTTCCACCAAGGTCCTGTTCTTCCTTTCAGCTACCCCGTTCTGCTAAGGGGTCCTGGGAGCTAAAAAATTATGACTAATCCCTTGCTCCTCACAAAAACTTCCAAACTTCACATTCTCAAACTCTCCACTATGATCACTACGAATAGTTAGGATCTCAGAACCTCACTTCCTCTGAATCCAAGTGGACAAGGACTTAAACTCATCAAATGACTCAAATTTATGTGGCAATAATTTAATCTAAGTGAACCTCGAGTAGTCATCTACAATCACAAAACCATAGACTCTCCCCCCTAAGCTGGCAGTGCTAATGGGTCCAAAGAGATCCATGTGAAGGACTTCTAAAGGTCTAGAGGTGCTAATGTCCTTAAGAGAGTGAAAGGAGGACTGGACTTGCTTCCCTAACTGACAGGCATCACACAGGTGGTCCTTAGTGAACTTAAGCTTGGGCACACCTCTAACTAAGTCCTTTTGGGTGACTCTCCTAAGGGTTTTCATACTGGCATGACACAATCTCCTATGCCACAACCAAGACCCATCAGCAGTAGTTTTTAAGCAAATTGAATTTTCAGCTTTAATGTAACTTACATTCAGCTTGTAGACGTTGTTAATCCTTTGTCCTTGCAAATAACTTTATCATTTAAGCTTAAAATGCAGCAAGTGGGTAGGAATTTGATGATGTATCCTTTGTCACACAGTTGACTGATGCTCAGTAAGTTGTGTTTCAGTCCATCTACAAGCAAAACAATGTCAATCATAAAACTCTTTGAATCACTAATTATACCTATGCCTACCACCTTCCTGGTGGTGTTATCTCTAAGTGTAACCTTGCCTCCAGCCCTGGCCTCTAGCGAAATGAACTAATTTGCATCTCCAGTCATGTGTCTAGGACATCCGCTGTTCCGGTACCACATGCTCTCACAAGGTCTTGTGTGAGAGCACACCTACAAAATCGCCAAACAGTAGTTTTAGGAACCCAAACCTATTTGGGTTCCTTCTTATGAAAAGAAGAATGTAATGCATGTGTGTTGTGCTGTGAAATAGGCAGTTTGGGCCTCCACACCCAATGTGTACTACGGTGAATAGTATAAGTGTGAGAGATGTGTCCTAACATGCCACATGAATAACATCTAACACCAGGAAAAGGATTAACTAAACATCATGAGTGATAGTGCCCCTTCCTAAATGTGTATGAAACATGCTTTGATGAATTTGCAACAGATTTTTCAAAAGGTGGCGGTGCATAAAACTCTTCAAAAGTAGGTGGTTTTTAATTCTTCTCAAAGGCAGTAATTTTCACTTTTACAAATTTATTTTCCTTGTTAAGACTACCAATTTTAAAAGTCCTTGCACTTTCATTACTTTCTAGGTCACATGCCATATCATTCAATTTCTTAAAAGCAGCTTCTAATTCAACATGCGGTATTTTTAATGCATCATGCTCAATAATTAAATCAGAATATTTTTTGTTCAATTCATCAAACTCATCACGTAAAGACATATGATTGTTGTAAAGTGTGGAATGATCTTTAACTACAGAATCATGTTGTTTTTGCAAAGTCAAATAATCCAATTTCAAGCTAATATGGGTTTTCTTAAGCTTCATATACGATGCATGAATTTTTTCAGATACTTCAAGTAATTAATCGTAAGTAAGCTCACCTACCTCTTCCTGGTTCGACTGACCAGGGTGATCATCAGCCATCAGACACAAATTTGTTTCCTCCTCTTCAGCTTCAGTCTCAGAGGAGTCGGATGCAGAATCTGCCCAGAAAGCCTTCTGAATCAACTTCTTGTCCTTTCTGAACATGTGTTTCTCCTCACCCTTCTCCTTGCTTAGATGAGCTTTAAGTGTAGGACAATAAGCCTTAATGTGTCCAGGCTTCCTGCATTCAAAACAGATAGTATCAGATGAACCCTTAAAATTTTTGTTGGACTTACCCTTGTTCCACTTCTGAAAGTTCTTATGTTTCTTCCTTAGAAAGCTTTTGAATTGCCTTGTGATCAAGGCCATATCATAGCTATCAGACCTGAAAGAGCAAGAATCACTATCGTTGGCCTTCAGTGCCACTGTACTCTCCTTCTTCCTCCCACCTGCATCAAGCTGTCTTTGGTTCACCCCTTGCTCGTAAGCAATCAGTGATCCAAATAAGCTATCAATAGAGTAAGTATATAAATCTTTAGATTCAGTGATTGCAGTTATCTTAGCATCATATAAAGAAGGCAAACATCTAAATATTTTGTTCACTCTTTCGTAGTTTGTAAGTGCTCTACCTAAGGCATGCAAAGAAGTGACGATTTGAGTGAATCTAGTATATATTTCAAAAATAGTTTCAGTAGGTTTCAGGCGAAACAGTTCATAGTCATGAAGCAAAATATTTAACCTAGACTGTTTGACCTCAGTTGTACCTTCATACGTGGTGCACAATCTATCCCAGATTTCCTTACAAGTTGTACACGTAGAGACACGCATATAATCTTTAAATTTTAAAGCACAGAAAAAACAATTCAAACATTTGGCATTCAATTGTGCTAAATCACGATCATCGAAAGTCCAATCAGTAAAGGGTAGTTCAGTTTTCACATTGTTAACTAATCTAAAAGGTGGTTCGTATCCATCCTTAACTAGCATCCACATGCGATAATTAATTGATTGAAGAAAAGTGGACATGCGAGTTTTTAAAAAATCAAAAGGAATATTATCAAATAATGGCGGTCATGTAATTGAATAACCTTCAACAGTATTATGATTACCAAAGTTAGCCATGGATCAAATTCAAAAGTTTTTAAACTTAAAATTTTGAATCCCGCTCTGATACCACTTGAGAGTTCGATAGGGATGTTAAGCCCTGATGAACTAGTCCCGAGGCTAACCAAGAGGGGGGGTGAATTGGTTATTTAAAAATATGACAGTGAAAATGAAAAATCTTTTCTATGATTTGTAGCGGAAATAAATAAAACAATCAAATGAAAAGATCAACCACAATTTCACCCAAGCAGTTAATCACAAAAAAATAAAAGTGCAGAAAGTAATCAGAATGAACACACTGGATTTTATAGTGGTTCAGTCAACTTGACCTACGTCCACTCCCCGGAGCCTCCCCTCCGGGTATTGCACTAACTCAAAGTGTCTCTCCTTTTGCTCCCACAGCAAGGCGGAGAAACTTGTATAAGAACCTTCTTTCCACCACACGGTGAGGCAGAAAACCAAACCTCCTTTTGCTTCCTCCTGAAGTAGGAAGAGAACCTCAGATCTTCTTGTCAATGATCCTCTCCCAAAGAACACAACCACGATGAAAGACGACGAGCGGAGAAGAAGACTTTGATCCTTGCTTGGAGCAACCTTCGTGAACCCCTCACAAACTCCCCCTCACAAGATCCTCTCTCTCTCTCCCAAACTCTCTCTCTAGGGTTTCTCTGGAAAGGAAAGTGGCAAAAGATTTTTCTTGTTGGAAGAAAAATATCTTTTATAGGAGGGCTTAAAATTTGGCCTAAATCTCAACTGGTCGGCCAAGATCATCCATGATGATCTATAGATCATCCTGTATGATGTATTCAAAATCAGCTGTTTCAGCCTGGACGATCTGGCTCTTCTGGACGATAAGTAGAAAAAGTTGTTCATATCGTCCCGTACGATTCTGCGATCGTCCGGGGCGATTAGTATAAATCGAGTAATATCGTCCAGAAGACAGTTCGGATCGTCCAGAGCAAATTGTGCTAGACGACCAAAAAATGACTTGATCGTCCTGAATGATATGGTTATCGTCCTGTACGATTAGTTCAAAAAGTGCCCAAATCAACCTGAGCACAGTTCGGGTAGTACAGCTGAAATGACCTAGACGATCAATATCCTCCCGGACGATCTTGCGATCGTCCCAGACGATGTGATCGTATCAATTAACCATTGATTGCTTTCCTTAATCACCAGATTAATTTAGGCATGATTGCACTGGATCGTCTAGAACGATATACGTATTGTCCGGGATGATCAGACCAAATATCTTAAAATAAAAACTTGCCTAACTTGATCTGGCGGCTGAAAATTTTTAATTTGAGCATATCATCCCGGATGATACAATGATCATCTAGGACGATCTGCTTAATCAGACACACTTAACTTGGTCACCCTAATTAGGGTTTCTATTTTTACTGGATCATCCAAGATGATGTGCATATCGTCCAGGATGATCTGAACAAAAACTTGAACAGATACTCTAATCCACTCAAGCTCTCCCCCTGAGTGTGTGTGTGTAAGTTTACTTAGCTAGGGGATAGGTTACATTACAATTGACTCAAGAAAAAAAAAATAGTACACTTAGACACACATGGACCCGATCTTGAGTAGGCTTGAGTTACTCATGATCTTTTGTGCCTGAAACGGGTTAGCCAAGCAAAACACAATGGAAACATATTTGTCATCATCAAAACCAGATTTGCAACCAAAAACTCTATAGCTGATTCTTGTGTTGATAAAAATCTAGTGAAGACCAAAGGTTTTTTTTTAGCCTAGTGCTATAAATTCTATTTCTCTTAATGGAGATAAACCTAATTAAATTTTTGATAAACCTCTTGCTATTTCTGATTATTTTACTAAAGAAGTTGCTCTATCAAAATTTTTAGTTGATTCTTCTAACAAATCTACTACTGTTATTTCTAATCTATTTTCATTTGGAGATGTTAATCCTTTTGCTTATAATAAAGACTTTTTTTTATGAAGTATTAGTAGCTAAAAGTATTATGTTAGTTGCTAAAGATGCTAATAAATAAGAATTTAACAAGATAGAGATAGAAAAAGTTATCACTAAATTTAAGTTTGTATGCTCCAGAAGTTGTTGATTTTCAAGTTATTGAAGATATCTCTGATATTGTTGTTGAATATAATTCTATTGCTACTAAAGATTTAAAAGATACAAATGTTAAAAATGTTCCAGTTATTACATATGTTGATGAGGTGCCAGATAAAGATCAATTAAGAGCATCTGAAGAAGAAAATGTTGAAGACATTCCAAAGAATTGTAAGTTATCAAATACAACTTCCAAAGTAAATTCTGTCAATTTTATTCCTATTAATGCTTCTACCAGTAAAGATTGTTCTAGTGTTAAGGAAGTTTCTCATGCTATTAGGTCAAAGAATTATTCTTCCCCAAATTATGTTCAAAAGAAGAAAATTTTGAAGAAAGAACTGAGTATGTATGGTCCTATTAAGGATAGCCTTAAAGGTAGAAGAGGAGATGGATGTCATGAAGGTGTTGGGGCCTTATTCCCATTGATTTGTTAAATGCCTTCATTACTTTTTTAGAATTGTAGGGGAGATAAGGAAAAAGAAGCTTCCCATTTCATGAGAAGTTTGGATGTAGATAATGGTGTTTTTTTTATTGGTTTAAGGGAAACTAAATTAGATTTCATGGATAGAAATGAAGTTAGAAGGATTGTTTGTATTGTTAGGGATTTTTTTCATTTTGCTACTAGAGGAATTTAAGGTGGTATTCTTGCATTCTTGAAAAAGAATATTTCTACATTTAAAATTTTAAAATCTTCCAATCATTATATCATTGGTAATTAAAAAGCTCCGAATGGTATTAATTGGACTTTATCCATTGTATATGGCAATAAGGATCTGCATGAAAGAAGAAAATTATAGAAAATGATAGAATATTATACGTCTAATGAGGAGATTTTAATTATATTCTTTCAAAAGTAGAAAAAAAGGAGTTAAAAGATTCATGTGCTCCCAAGAGCCACAAGAGATGAAAGATTTTTTTTATCTAGAAATGATTATCATGATATTGGTTCCATCGAACCTAAATATACATGGTGTAATAACAAAGAAGGTCTTGCTTGTATTTGGGAGAGATTAGAAAGAATTTGTCTAAATTCTAAAGCTTCATTTAATATTTATTTTGTTGTTATTAAACATTTACCAAGAATTGCTTCAGATCATTGTCCTCTTCTCCTTAATCTATTCAATTCAAACATCTATAATAAAAATTCTATTAGACTTGAGAATGTATGGAGTTCCTATGATGCTCCTTTGGGTGTGGTTAAAAATGCCTGGATAAAGGAAGATTTTGGAGCTGCAATGGATATTCTAGAAATGAAACTTAATAGTTCTCTTAAAAATTTATTTTTTTGGAGCAAGAATAAATTGAGAGAGCTGAATAACTTAAAGTGTGTATTGCAAAATGACATTATGTTATTGAAAGAGGAGGAACGCATTCTCAGTTTGAACCTGCATAAGTTGCTCAATTTTAGGAAGAAAATTCATGAGTTGAATATTACTCTTACTAGACTTTCAACATGGTGGAGACAACATTCTAAATCCCAATAGTTGGAAGAAGGAGATCAAAATTCTCATTTTTTTCATTCCTATGCTACTGCTAGAAATGGAAATATGATTAATTAAATTACTGTTTCTAATGGAGCTATTGAGACAGATTCTGATGGTATTCGGTCAGCTTTTGGAATCTTTTTTCTGAACAAATGGAAGTAGAGACAATGTTTTCTTAATAATTGGCCTATATTTCAATCTGATCATCAATTAAATGAAGACCTGAAGCATATGTTATTAACAAATTTTCATAAAAAAGAGCTATTATCTACTGTAATAAAGAAGGATAATAGTAAATCTCTTGGAAATGATGGAGTTAAGGCTTGTTTTTTAAAATCCTTCTGGAGTATTATAAATATTGATGTGTGGAATGTTGTTGTTAACTTCTTTAATTTTAGAATTATGCCTGATAGTTTGAAAGAAACATTGGTTGTATTGATTCCTATAGTTCTTAATGCATTAGAAGTGGCTAAGTTTAGACTAAAAAGCTTATGTCAAACAATCTATAAAATGGTAGCTGATATGATATTGAATTGAATGAAGGAATGTCTTCCCATGATTATTTTAGAACAGCAAGGAGCATTTGTTCCGGGAAGATCTATTTTTGATAATTGTCTATGGGCATATGAGATTGTATATAAATTTTGATTCTCAAAAGCTTGTCCTTGGTTTATGCTATTCAAACTAGACAAGGAGCAAGCATATGATAGCATGTCTTGGGAAACTTTAAATCAGATTTTATATATTATGGGGTTCCTTGAGAATATTATAAACTTAATTATCCAATGTATTAGCTATCCAAAATTCCCTATTATTATCAATGGAAGGAAAAGTAATTGGATAAATATAGAATGTGGGATTAGCTGAGGATGTCCATTATCTCCTTGTCTTTTCATTATTTGCTCTAAGTTGCTATTTAAAGTAATTCTTGATAGAGGACATGATCTTGGTATAAGAATTGCTCCATATACAAAAAGGTTTCCTGTATGATGTATGCTGATGGTGTTTTTGTAATATTTGAAGCATCTCGGTATAACGCTAAGTTGATTAGCAAAATTTTGATGGATTATTGCAGCTGGATTGGACAGAAAATTAATTATCAGAAATATATGGTATTGTATGGAAGATATGTCTCTAGAAGAAGGAAAAGAAAATTAAATAAAATTCTTTGTTATCGAGTAGTTGCTTAAATTACCTATCTTGGTGTGAAGATGGCCCTTAGAAGGTTAAAAGCTATAGATTATCAACATGTTTTGAATAAGGCAATGGAAAGGCTTAATACGTGGGGTTCTCGTTCTCTTTCACTGGCTGGAAAAATTTTGTAGATTAAATCAATATATTCTTCAATTCCTTCATCCATTATGACTCACCCTTTGGTTCCAAAGGGTGTTCTGTACGATATTGATAGCATTTGAAGGAGTTTTTTATGGCATAAGGAACAAGGAAGATAGGGTTTGTGCTATATCTCTTGGAATACTCCTTGTACTTCCACTAATTAAGGTGGTCTTGGTATTCAAGGTGTTGTTGATAGACAGGGTCCTTTAAGATTTCATTTTGCTTGGAACTTCATTCAAAATCATAATTCTCTTCTTAGTAAAATTATTATTGCAAAATATGGTAATGATATTTGGAATAATGATATTAGAAGATGCTCTTCTCCGGCATGGCATATAATAAAAGATTGTGCTCATTTTCTAAAACATATCATCAGATGGCAAGTATCCAATGCTGTAATAATCAATATTGCAAATGATAGGTGTATTCTGGATTGATGTTTTAATAACTGGCCAACTACTCGCAACATAAGGGATCTTCAAAATAAATTGATGTCATTTCTTCTAGATGAAACTGGTAGATGGAAGAATCATTTGTTAAAGAATTATTTTTTTGATGATTGAGAAAAAGCAACCCTTCTCGACTATGGTTCAAAAAGCACAAAATCTACATGTTGCCACAAATTCCCTATGATTCCCAGTGAAGCTATTACACAAAAAACTAATGTCAACCAGATTAAAATCCAAAATCATGTTATTAAAGTTCTCCATAGACTAATAGATAGGGTTAGCTCCCCCAAGTCTTTTAGAGGGGATAAAAATAGCGTTAAAATCACCACTAATAATCCAAGGAAGGGAAACCATGGAATGGAAAGTGGAAATTTTGAAACAAAGGTAGCAAGACATTTAAAATGATGGAGATCAATATGACAATGACAGACTTGAGAAAAATCACCAATAAAATAAAAAACCACAGGATCCACCGAAAAGACCCAAATCTTACGATAGATGTTTGCAAAACCATGACTTCAATTAGGGTTAAAAAAATTATGGTGATTGAATAAAAATCCTTTCTTTCTTTTTATTTAATAAAAATCCTTTTTTAGTTAAAACCCACAGAGGGGCCTACACGTAAAACTAAAAAGGAGATTATAAGGTCCTTAAAGAGGTCCTTCAGCTCACTAATGCTCTGACGAGCTACAAAACAAATTAAAAGGAAACCTATAAGCCAAACGTCCCCATGAATCCAAAATATAATATGACCTAGTAACATTATAGGGCGGTCAGAAGCCATCACTAAAAAATGAAAGAAACAATGAAAAACATTCAACTAAATCATCCTGTAAAATTTGAAGACCACAACCACAAAAAAAAACCACTTGTCCAACAAAATGACTGCAAAAAAAAAAAAAATTGCATAATATACCATAAAGAAAGGAAATTAATAGATAAAGTTTAGAAATAAAATTACAAATAGAGATATGATAAGCACATAACCACTGGTCTCCATTCCACTTGTAATTGAGAGAAACACAAGCCCACGTAATACCTTTGCAGATGTAGAAGGAAACAGGAAAAACCCAATAAAGGACATATGACCACAACATTTAATGATGAACCTCAGCTAATGGAATTTTCCTTAGACCTCCATTCACATACAGCCAGATCATAAGACAACCCTCACCAACAACAACAGTCAGAAAATAGCCCCACATACAGAATAAAATGGCCAGTAAAGTAGAAGAACCACTAATAGAGGACTCCAAATGCACCAGCATAACAACAACGCAGGTAAAAACAAAAAGCAAAACATAAATTAGGATACAAACAGCTAATAGCCAAGAAGACCAAGTAAACAAAAAGATAAGGTATAAAGCAAGACACCTGAATAACCCATAAGGACATTTCCAGTTACAATGAAAACATAAAAGTAAAAACTTATACAGAGTAGAACTAAGGTTTACAAGGGCAAATAAGCCCAGGGATGTAGTATCCAAATGGCTATCATGAAATAGGGATGTTAAGCCCTGATGAACTAGTCCCGAGGCTATCCAAGAGGGGGGGTGAATTGGTTATTTAAAAATTTGAGAGCAACAATGAAAATCTTTTCTTTGATTTGCAGCGAAAATAAATAAAACAATCAAACGAAAAGATCAACCATAATTTCACCCAAGTAGTTAATCACAGAAAAATAAAAGTGCAGAAAGTAATCAGAATGAACACACCGAATTTTATAGTGGTTCGGTCAACTTGACCTACGTCCACTCCCCGGAGCCTCCCCTCCGAGTATTGCACTAACTCAAAGTGTCTCTCCTTTTGCTCCCACAGCAAGGCGTATAAGCCTGTACAAGAACCTCCTTTCCACCACACAGTGAGGCAGAGAACCCAACATCCTTTTTCTTCCTCCTGAAGCAGGCAGAGAACCTAGGATCTTCTTGCCGACGTTCCTCTCCTAAAGAACACCAACACGATGAAAGACGACGAGCGGAGAAGAAGACTCTGATCCTTGCTTGGAGCAACCATCGTGAACCCCTCACGAACTCCCCCTCACAAGATCCTCTCTCTCTCTAGGGTTTCTCTGGAAAGGCAAGAGGCAAAAGATTTTTCTTGTTGAAAGAAAAATATCTTTTATAGGAGGGCTTAAAATTTGCCCTAAGTCTCAACTGGTCGGCTAAGATCATCCAGGACATTCAATAGATCATCCTGTACGATCAGTTCAAAATCAGTTGTTTCAGCGTGTACGATCTGGCTCTTCCTGACGATCAGTAGAAAAAGTTGTTCATATCGTCCCGTACAATTTTGCGATTGTCCGGGACGATTAGTGTAAATCGAGGAATATCATCCAGAAGATAGGTCGGGTCATCCAGAGAAAGTTGTGCTGGATGATCAAAAAATGACTTGATCGTCCAGGATGATAAGGATATCGTCCTGTATGATTAGTTCAAAAAGTGCCCAAATCATCCTGTACACAGTTCGGGTCGTACAGCTGAAATGCACTAGACGATAATGATCGTTCGGGATTATCCTGTGATTGTCTAGGACGATATGATCATATCAATCAAATATAAATTGCTTTCCTTAATTACCAGATTAATTTAGGCATGATTGTACTGGATCGTCTGGGACGATACACGTATCATCCTGGACGATCAGACCAAATATCATAAAATAAAAACTTGCCTAACTTGATCTGACAGCTGAGAATTTCTGATTTGAGCATATCGTCCCGTACAATCCAAAGATCGTCCAGGATGATCTGCTTAATCAGACCCTCTTAACTTGGTCGCCCTAATTAGGGTTTCTAATTTTACTTGATCGTTCAGGACGATGTGACTATCGTCTAGGATGATTTGAACAAAACTTGAACAGAAACTCTAATTCACTCAAGCTCTCCCCCTGAGTGTGTGTGTGCAAGGTTACTTAGCTAGGGGATCAGTTAAATTACAATTGACTCAAGAAAAAGAAAAATAGTACACTTAGACACACTTGGACCCAATCTTGAGTTGGCTTGAGTTGCTCGTGATCTTTTGTGCCTGAAACAGGTTAGCCAAGCAAAACACAATAGAGACATATTTGTCTTCATCAAAACCAGATTTGCAACAATCTCCCCCTTTTTGATGATGGCAAATATTTTTACAGTAGTTTGAAAAATAACTAGGAGATCGAAATTTTTTTTTTTTTAATTTTTATTTAACAATCAAAGCAATACAGGAAACATAACACATAATAAAAACAGAAACAACTGCAACTGACTCCCCCTTTTGACATCACAAAAAGGAGGAGGGTAAACAGAAACACTGAAACATCAGTACAAACAGAAAGGAAAATAGCTATAGTAAGACAGAATTCTCCCTTGATGTTAAATCCAAAAGCCAATAAGAAGACAATTGACAGCGCTGAAATCTCGAAAAAATTTGGAAAAATTGACTTTCGTAACTCCCACCTCGGGTACCTTATCGATGCAAATCTCTTTCAAAAAAAAAATCTAATTCAGAAGAAAAGAAATTAGATTTGAAAAGAGTTCCTTTCATGCCTCGTTCCAGAAAAATATCTGATATAATAGTGTTACAAAGTAATAATTCAGAAATCAGGATTTTTGAACACAAGCTTTTGAAAGTATTAAGTGTCGCATGGATTTTTCTAAGACCTTTAACGATCTGAAGGAAAGAAAGCTTGGTTGGGCTCATTTTGTGCCTCTTTTTCAATTTATTTGGCGCTTTGCGCATCTTTTGATTTTTGATACACTTTATGTATCTTTTAGTTGGCGACATTTCACATCTTTTTAGCTTTGGGCTCATTTTGTGCCTCTTTATCAATTTATTTGGCACACTGTGAATCTTTTGTAAGCTTTCTCCTTTTCATAATCGTTAAAGAGTCTCAGCTGTGAAATTATCTTCTAGACATAGGAGATGACTCTCCACAATAAGGAAGAGTAATTCACAAAGCAAAAGTCATACATCGTATGATAAATGCAATCACTTGGTTTAGAAAATCAAAATAATGACTCAAGACTTTGAAAATACTATTGATATGAGGTAAATTAATATAGGAAGATAAAATAAATCTCTATTTCAAAAACTAAAATTTTAATTTTGAAGAGGATATTTATCCAAAAGAAACAATACACCAGCAAAGGAGTTAGAGGAAGAGAAATAATCATCAATGTTTCTTCCCTTTAATAGATCCAGTGGAATCAATCACTGCTTACCAGCTTCCATATAAAACCAAGGTAAAACTCCCAGTTAGAAATTAAAATTATCAGAAGTAGTGAGCAGTGATCAGACTTTGAAAAGCATAAAATAGTAAGTGCAAAAGATGAACCAGTCAATAAAAATAGGTAGAAAATCACATCATGGTAAATACTCAAATCAAACTAACAACAAGGCCAACATAGAAATCAGTAGAAGAAATAAAACCAACTGAAAGCAAATAATCAAATCAAAAAACTAACTAACAGAAAATAGAATAATAATCAGAACAATCAGAAATCAGCTGTCATCAGAATCAAGCATTTATATCAATCACTCCTAATCTGGTTCTCAAAATGCTGAATGAGTAAAAGGCCAGTGGTTTAGTGAATATGTCAGCCAGTCGATTTTCAGTTGCTACATGATGTAGCTCAATGTCCCCTTTTGTAACATGGTCCCTAATGAAGTGATGCCTTATATCAATGTGTTTGGTCCTAGAATGTTGGATTGGATTCTTAGAGATGCAGATGGCACTAGTATTATCACATAGAATAGAAATTGTACCAACAGGTAAACCTAAATCCAAAACTTGTTGCTTTAACCAAAGAACTTGGGCCACACAACTTCCTAAGGTAATATACTTAGCTTCAGTAGTGGAAAGTGTAACTGAGTTTTATTTTCTACTGGACCAGGAGACTAGAGACTATCCTATGAATTGATAAGTTCCATAAGTGCTCTTTCTATCCACCTTACATCTTACAAAGCCAGAATCAGAATATCCAATGATCTCAAAAGAGGTGCTGTGCCTAGGGTACCAGATTCCTAGGTTTGGGGTCCCTAAAAGATATCTAGGAATTCTCTTAACAGCAGTCAAGTGGGACACTTTATGATCAGCCTGAAACCTAGCACAAAGACAGACACTAAACATGATATCAGGTCGGCTAGCAGTCAGGTAAAGCAGTGATCCTATTATTCCTCTATACTTCTTCTGATCAATAGATTTTCAACTTGAATCCTTATCTAATTGAACAAAGGAGCTCATGGGAGTATTGATTGGCTTGGCTTTATCCATTTCATATTTCTTCAAAATGTCCTTAGTGTATTTAGATTGATTGAGAAAGGTTCCATCATCCGTTTGCCTTATGCTAAACCCCAAAAAGTAGGACAATTCTACCAACATACTCATCTCAAACTCCTTACTCATTGTTTTAGAAAACTCATCACATAAATATTTATCAGAAGATCTAAAAATTATATTATCAACATAGATCTGGACAATGAGTAAGTCATCCCCTATTCTCCTCAGAAAAAGGGTGGTGTCTACGCTCCCCTTAACAAACTCTCTTTCTAACAGGAATGTGCTAAGCCTCTCATACCAAGTTCTGGGTGCCTGTTTCAATCCATACAAGGCCTTTTTTAATTTATAAACATGATTTGGATATTGGGAACTCTCAAAACCTAGGGGTTGTTCTACAAAAATATCCTCTTTTATTACCCCATTTAAAAAGGCACTCTTGACATCCATTTGCAACAGATTGAATCCCTTATAATAGGCAAAGGCTAGTAGCACTCTAATGGCTTCCAATCTAGCTACAGGGGAAAACGTCTCCTCAAAATCAATCCCTTATATCTGATTATACCCCTTAGCCACCAATCTTGCCGTATTTCTCACCACCACACCAGAATCATTCATCTTATTCTTAAAGACCCACTTGGTTCCCATAATACTTTGATTTCTAAGTCTTTCTACTAACTCCCAAACATCATTCCTTACAAATTGATTCAATTCTTCATGCATAGCTAAGATCCAAAACTCATCTGAAAGGGCTTGATTGATGTTGGTGGGTTCTGTCATTGAGATAAAGGCAGAATGGTTTACTTCCTTCTTAAGTCCATGCCTAGTCCTAACACCTTAAGATGGGTCTCCTAAGATCAATTCTTTAGGATGACTCGAAGAATATCTCTAATCTCTAGGCAGTGTGGTTTGAGGTTCTACCCTCTCCTCCAGATTTGCATTTCCAACCCCTTGGGTAATTTCCTCTACCTCTTCTTATTCCTCAATTCTATTCACCTTAGATCAGATTCATCAAACACCACATCAGTTGTGTATTCCACCACCAAGGTCCTTTTATTGAATACCCTAAAGGATTTCCCCACACTAGAATAGCCTAAGAACACTCCTTCATTAGATTTAGGGTCAAACTTTCCTAAGGGTGATTTCATGTTGTTCAGAATAAAAACCTTATAGCCAAAGACATGGAGGTGGGACAGGTTTGGAGTTCTACCCTTAATGATCTCATAAGGTGTCTTATTCAATTTTGATCTCACATTCACCATATTCAGCACATAATAGGTAGTGTTCACCGCTTCAGCCCAAAAGTATTTTCGAAGTGAATACTCAGCAAGCATGGCTCCAGCAGCTTTCACTAAGGTCCTGTTCTTCCTTTCAGCTACCCTGTTCTGCTGAGGGGTCCTAGGAGCTGAAAAATTATGACTAATCTCTTGCTCCTCACAAAAACTTCCAAACTTCACATTCTCAAACTCTCCACCATGATCACTATGAATAGTCAGGATCTCACAACCTAACTTCCTCTGAATCCAAGTGGAGAAGGACTTAAACTCATCAAATGACTTAGATTTATGTGACAAGAATTTAATCCAAGTGAACCTCGAGTAGTCATCTACAATCACAAAACTATAGACTCTCCCCCCTAAGCTGGCAGTGCTAATGGGCCCAAAGAGATCCATGTGAAGGACTTCTAAAGGTCTAGAGGTGCTAATGTCCTTAACACAGTGAAAAGAGGACTGGACTTGCTTTCCTAACTGACAGGCATCACACAGGTGATCCTTAGTGAACTTAAGCTTGGGCACACCTCTAACTAAGTCCTTTTGGGTGGCTCTTCTAAGGGTTTTCATACTGGCTTAACACAATCTCCTATGCCACAATCAAGACTCATCAGCAGGAGTTTTTTTAAGCAAATTGAATTCTCAGATTTAATGTAACTTACATCCAGCTTGTAGACATTGTTGATCCTTTGCCCCTGCAAAACAACTTTATCATTTACGCTTAAAATGCAGCTAGTGGGTAGGAATTTGATGTTGTATCCCTTGTCACAAAGTTGACTAATGCTCAACAAGTTGTGTTTCAGTCCATCTACAAGCAAAACATTATTAATCATAAAATTCTTTGAATCACCAATTATACCTGAGCCTACCACCCTCCAGGTGGTGTTATCTCCAAGTGTAACCTTACCTCCAGCCCTGGCCTCCAATGAAATGAACTGATTTGCATCTCCAGTCATGTGTCTTGAACATCCACATTCCAGGTACCACATGCTCTCACGAGGTCTTGTGTGAGAGCACACCTACAAAAATATCAAACATCTGTCTTAGGAACCCAAACAGGTTTGGGTTCCTTCTTATGAAAAGATGAATGCAATGCATGCGTGCTGTGCTGTGAAATAGGTAGTTTGGGCCTCCACACCTAATGTGTACTACGGTGAACAGTGCAGGTGTGGGAGATGTGTCCTAACATGCCACATGAATAACATCTAACACCAGGAAAAGGGTTTACTAATCTACGTGAGTAATAGTGCCTCTTCCTAGAAGTGTATGAAACATGCTTTAATGAATTTGCAACAAATTTTTCAAAAGGTGGCGGTGCATAAAACTGTTCAAAAGTAGGAGGTGTTTGGTTTTTCTCCAAAGCACCGATTTTCACTTATAAAAATTCATTCACTTTATTTAAACTTGCAATTTCAAATTTTAAAGCACCATTGCTACTTTCTACTTCACATGCCATGGTATCTAATTCTTTAAAAGCTCTCTCCAAATCAACATAAGTGGTTTTCAATGAATCATGCATAAGAACTAAATCAAAATATTTTTTATTCAATTCATCAAACTCATCAAGTAAAGACATGTGATTGTTGTCAAGTGTGGAATGATCTTTAACTACAGAATCATGCTCTTTTTGCAAAGTCAAATAATCCAGTTTCATACTAGCATGGGTTTTCTTAAGCTTCCTATAAGATGCATGAATTTTTTCAAATACTTCAAGTAATTGATCATAAGTAAGCTCACATACCTCTTCCTGGTCTGACTGACCTAAGTGATCATCAGCCATCAGACACAAATTTGTTTCCTCCTCTTCAGCTTCAGTCTCAGAGGAGTCGGATGTAGAGTCTACCCAGAACGCCTTCTAAATCCGCTTCTTGTCCTTTCTGAACTTGTGTTTCTCTCACCCTTCTCCTTGCTTGGATGAGCTTTAAGTGTAGGACAATCAGCCTTAATGTGTCCAGGCTTCCTGCATTCAAAACAGATAGTATCAGGTGAACCCTTAAAATTTTTGTTGGACTTACCATTGTTTCACTTCTGAAAGTTCTTGTGTTTCTTCCTTGGAAAGCTTTTGAATTGCCTTATGATCAAGGACATGTCATTGCTATCAGACCCAGAAGAGCAAGAATCACTATCATTGGCCTTCAGTGCCATTATTTTCTCCTTCTTCCTCTCACCTGCATCAAGCTGTCTTTGGTTCACCCCTTCCTCGTAAGCAATGAGTGATCCAAGTAAGCTATAAATAGAGTAAGTATTTAAATCTTTAGATTCAATGATTGCAGTTATCTTTGTATCGTATGAAGAAGGCAAACATCTAAGTATTTTATTCACTCTTTCGTAGTTTTTAAGTTCTCTACCTAAGGCATGCAAAGAAGTGACAATTTGAGTGAATCTTGTATACATTGCAGAAATGGTTTCAGTAGGTTTCATGCGAAACAGTTCATAGTCATGCAGCAAAATATTTAATCTAGACTGTTTGACTTCAGTTGTACCTTCATACGTGATGCACAATCTATTCCAGATTTCCTTACCAGTTGTACACGTAGATACACGCATATAATCCTCGGATTTTAAAGCACAAAAAAAATAATTCAAATATTTGGCATTTAATTATGCTAAATCACGATCATCAAAGTCCAATCAGCAAAGGGTAGTTCAGTTTTCACATTATTAACCAATCTAAAAGGTGGTTCGTATCCATCCTTAACTAGCATCCACATGCGTTAATCAATTGATTGAAGAAAAGTGGTCATGCGAGTTTTCCAAAAGTCAAAAGGAATATTATCAAATAATGGTGGTCGTGTAATTGAATAACCTTCAGCAGTATTACGATTACCAAAGTTAGCCATGGATCAAATTCAAAAGTTTTTAAACTTAAATTTTGAATCCCGCTCTGATACCACTTGAAAGTTTGATAGGGATGTTAAGCCCTGATGAACTAGTCCCGAGGCTAACCAAGAGGGGGTGAATTGGTTATTTAAAAATTTGAGAGCAATAATGAAAATCTTTTCTTTGATTTGTTGCAAAAATAAATAAAATGATCAAACAAAAAGATCAACCATAATTTCACCCAAGCAGTTAATGGCAAAAAAATAAAAGTGTAGAAAGTAATCAGAATGAACACACCGGATTTTATAGTGGTTTTGTCAACTTGACCTCGGTCCAGTCCCCGGAGCCTCCCCTCCGGGTATTGCACTAACTCAAAGTGTCTCTCCTTTTGCTCCCACAGCAAGGCGGAGAAGCCTGTACAAGAACCTCCTTTCCACCATACAGTGAGGCAGAGAACCCAACGTCCTTTTGCTTCCTCCTAAAGCAGGCAGAGAACCTAGGATCTTCTTGCCGATGATCCTCTCCCAAAGAACACCAACACGACGAAAGACGACGAGCGGAGAAGAAGACTCTGATCCTTGCTTGGAGAAACCTTCATGAACCCCTCACGAACTCCCACTCACAAGATCCTCTCTCTCTCTCTAGGGTTTCTCTGGAAAGGAAAGTGGCAAAAGATTTTTTTTGTTGAAAGAAAAATATCTTTTATAGGAGGGCTTAAAATTTGCCCTAAATCTCAACTGGTCGGCCAAAATCGCCCAGGATGATCAATAGATCATCCTGTACGATCAGTTCAAAATCAGCTGTTTAAGCCTGTACGATCTGGCTCTTCTGGACGATCAGTAGAAAAAGTTGTTCATATCATCCCGTATGATTTTGCGATCGTCCGGGATGATTAGTGTAAATCGAGGAATATCGTCCAGAAGATAGCTCGAGTCGTACAGAGAAAGTTGTGCTGGACGACCAAAAAATGACTTGATCATCCAGGACGATAAGGATCATCATGTACGATTAGATCAAAAAGTGCCCAAATCGTCCTGTACACAGTTCGGGTCATACAGCTGAAATGCACTAGATGATCATGATCGTCCTGGATGATCCTGCGATCATCCACGACGATATGATCATATCAATCGAATATAAATTGTTTTCCTTAATTACCAAATTAATTTAGGCATGATTATACTGGATCATCCGGGACGATACACGTATCGTCCTGGACGATCAGACTAAATATCTTAAAATAAAAACTTGCCTAACTTGATCTAGCGGCTGAGAATTTCTGATTTAAGCATATCATCCCGTACGATCCAAAGATCGTCCAGGACGATCTGCTTAATCAGACCCTCTTAACTTGGTCGCCCTAATTAGGGTTTCCATTTTTACTTGATCGTCCAGGACGATGTGACTATCATCCAGGACGATCTGAATAAAACTTAAATAGAAATTCTAATTCACTCAAGCTCTCCCCCTGAGTGTGTGTGTGCAAGGTTACTTAGCTAGGGGATCAGTTACATTACAATTGACTCAAGAAAAAGAAAAATAGTACACTTAGACACACTTGGACCCGATCTTGAGTTGGCTTGAGTTGCTCGTGATCTTTTGTGCCTGAAATGGGTTGGCCAAGCAAAACACAATAGAGACATGTTTGTCATCATCAAAACCAGATTTGCAACACCCAATTGTGACTCAAACTAAATCCAAAACCCACCCAGGCATAAAATATAAATCATGCACCTGAATATAGCAATGGAATAGGCCAAGGAATAATAAGAGCTAAACTTCATAATCAACACATATATGCAAAACCAACCACAGCAACCAAACAAAAAAATGAAACCGTTAACCAGGAGGAAACCCCAACACTCCAAAGAGATAAACAAGTAAAAGAAAGAGCCACTCTCAATAGATAAACCAAGCCTACATTTCAAATATTGATAACAACCACTACAGGATTGAGAGCTGATAGAGCCACAACCGACAAACCCAAAAATAGCCTTACAAGGAAAAAGTGAGCAGAAAATTAGGGTTAAATTAGAAGAGTGAACGTTATAATCATAGCTTAATCCCATCCAACCACATCATAAGAGAACAAAGAATAACAAATTGATGAACTGGGACTGAGTATCAGGACTAAACAAACCACCAAAACCAAACCCAACCATGAGAGGAATAGATGAAACAATAAAATGGCAATGATTAATTACATTAACATAAATAAGGAAAACTAGATAAAATGTGTAAAGCCAACTAACAAAAGAGAAGACAAGGACAAACAACATGACATAACACCTGACAGAAAAATCTAGCATTAAATTCAACGCCAAGTAAACCAGCATAAAGGGATCAATCCTAAAGTACCAAAAAGCCCGAGCTCCGACAAGACTGAACAAAAAAAAAGGAACAAAGAGAAAACCCAACAAAATTAGAAAAATTTATTAGAATACCAAGAGGAATGAAAACGGGTAAGAAATGAGAGAACAAAAAGTTGGGAAATAACCTTCTAAGAGAAGCGAACATAAGGAAGACCATAGCAGTCCAACCTAATCAAACCTTTAAGCATACTAGATAAAGATTACTCCACATAATAAGTAAAACCACTTAAAAATACAACAAAATTTTGCAAAATAGTCTGCCATAACATTCCCCTCATGTAAAATAAGGGGTAATGGAAAAGGAGATGAGAGAAATCTAATGTTTGATATTTCTAATGAAATCAAAATTAAATGAAATGGAAATTGAGTTACCCTTAATATAATGAATAAGGAGCATAGCATCAACTTCAATCAACACATTAGTAATACCTAAAGAAATGCAAAGTTGAAGGCCATATAGAACAGCTTCAATCTCAGCTTTCATAGCAATGTTAGCATTACTAGGACCTACAAAGGCAACAATAACATGACCACTGGTTTTACAAATAATACCCCCACATCTAGCAATAAGAGAATTAAGAGAGCCATTAGTGTTAAGCTTAATGCAACCATGATGGTGCTTAAGCCATCTGACAATTCTATCCTTGGTAACAGTGGGAGAACAATCATGAGACAAACCAAAATACACCATAATATGATAACAAGCTTCGAAAGAATTAATAGAAATTAAATTGTCCACAAAAAGAAGCATGATTTTATCTTTAACTTTAGAAATAATCTTCATAGCATTCATCCTAATATTTTCATGCTTAGACTCATTTATACTCCTCTAAAGAAACCAACAAATAAAAATAGGTAAAACAATCCTAATATGGCCTTGAGAGGCAATAAACCAATCATTTAAAAGAGTAAAAATAGAAATATAATTATTAGTAAATTGAACATTAAACAAGTTGTCAAAATATAACCAAACTTGCATTGCAATTGGACCTAGAAAAAATCATGATTCAAGCTTTCAATATGATAATAACATTGGCATTTAGAACTAATGACAAAACCTTTTTTCAATAAAAAAGAATCCATGGAAAATAATTATGTAGAATCCTCCACATAAGGATAGAATAAGAGCAAGGTATACTATTATGCCAAATAATCGAATAAGATAAGGATTTAGAATGAGATTGCCTGATAGCATTCCAAACCTACTTAAGAGCAAATTTACAATCATTAGTAAGATTGAACATAATGTAATCTTCATTATCTAACTGAATAGGATTATTAAGAATGAGATTAACAATAAAGTCAGGCTCATAATCATTAAGTAAATCCACATTTGGAGAGAAAGTCTAAGTGTTTCTAGTGAGAGAAAGTCATTTCAAAATTCCATTTTCTTGCTTTTTCATGGGAATCCTCTAATGGCAGAGGATTACCGTCGGCGACTGCCGTCCGTCAATCCTCCTTCATTCCGTCAAGCATCATCCAATCCACAAGTGCTCAAAGGAAGAGTTGGAATCAATTATGACCGAACATCGTTGCCCGGTGATCGAGTTCAGAATATTCTACAGAAGAATTAGGCTTTGCGAATTCATGAAGGTTTTCATCCTCCATTACAACAACCATAGATTGTAGAAGGCAAAGGAGAGGCAATCTTGGATAACCAGGTATCTCCTAAATCAACATATTCTAGAATGAAAAGTCTGCCTCTGGGAAAGAATGATTCTGAAGCTTCATCGTCTGGTTTTATGTTGAAGGTCAATAGATTTACTACTCCTAATTTGTCCGATTCTTTTGATCTTAAAATTGGAAATGGTTTTAATGTTTTGTCTAAGCCTTCTGATCCTATGGCGATTAAGAATACAAATAACCTGAATAATGTGGTAAATAAGATAAAGGTTTTGGCCAAACCTATTTACAATGATTATCAACAAAATGCTTGGAATTCCAAACATCATTTGAAAGTTAATTCTAATTGGGTTCCTGCTGAAATGTCTGAGGATGGTATGCAGTTAAGATCAATTTGGATCAAGAAAATGGTAATGTTGCTGTGCTAAAGAATTCATTAGTGGTGAAGGTTCTAGGTAATAAAGTTCCTTTCCCATCATGTTGTGTGGAATTGAGGAAGCAATGGAGCAAATTTAGTGGTTTTCACTTAACTTCTTTGGGTCTAGACTGGATTTTATGTTCTTTCCACTCATCTGAAGCTTTGGAAGGTGTTATGAGTGGAGGACCTTGGTATGTGGGTGGGATAATTGTGGGAATTAATAGATGGACTACTAGCTTTTCCCCTACTTCCTTGAAGGGTTTATCTTCTCTGATCTGAATTAGAATGCCTCATCTTCTGTTGTATTATTGGGATGAGATAAATATTACAAAGATTGCCTTGAAGTTGGGGTTCCTTTGCTCCTTGATTGGAATATGTTCAGGTGGAGAAGGAGGAAATTTGCAAGAGTATGTGTGTGAATTAATCTTGATGATAAATTGCCAGGTGGTATTTGGATTGATGGCTTGGGTGAAAGGTTCTATCAAAAAGTTGAATATGAAAAGATTTCTTCTTTTTTCTTTAGTTATTGAAAAATTGGACCTAAATCAAATCTTTATCTTGTTAATGTGGTTGATATGGATAAGAGTGGAATTATCAATAAAGAGGCTACAACTTCTTCTTTAAATGAGGTTACCAATGTTGGTTTGACTAAAAGTCAAGTAGAAAATTCTGAATATGGACCTTGGATCCATGTGAAGTTTCAAAATAGAAAGAGGAAGTTTGTCCAAGTCAGAGATTTCAACATGAAGGATAAATAAGAAATGCCTTCACGGGTTGATGCAGTAGATAGGTTAAATCAAGTGTTATTCACACCGAAGAAGATGGGAGGATTGAAAAGGTGGTGTCTGATGTGGGAGCTGCAAATAAATTTAATGTGCTTATGGAGAATGTGGAGGAGGAAGGAGAGGTAATTGAACAAGTAAAGCAAAATTTTGATTGAAATTATAATCAGGATTTGGAACCTGCTATCACTAAAGTTAATATTCAAAATGCTGAATCTATAACTATGGTAAGCCTTACTCACCAATTGGTACCGGAGAGTATTTCTACAGATGGATGCACTACCATTACTGAAGATGTTCTTGTGCAGGCTTCTCCACGTTTGAAGAATGATTTGGTTGCTGAAAAATGTGTGTCTCCCTCATATGGGGCTATGGAATCTGCTGCTACCAAACTAAAATCAAGCTTGCTAAAGAAATCAAATCATTAGGACCTGATTTCCCAAGAAGAAGGAGAGGAGGAGGTGGAGGATCTATTGGTGCTGGGGGCCTTTCCCCATTGGGTTCTTAATGTCTTCTTTCTTGTTTTGGAATTGTAGAGGAGCTAGAAAAAGAGAGGCTTCTCTTTATCTTAGGGAGTTAGTGAGGGACTATGTGGTGTTTTTTTATTGGGTTGGTGGAGATGAAATTGTCTAGCTTGGATAGGAATAATGTTAATATAATCATTGGGGAGGATTGGGATTTTATTCATCATCCTGCTGTTGGAACTTCTCGGGGTATTCTTGTTTTGTGGAAGAGGTGGAAGGGTGTTTTAAGGTGGTGTTGGATTCTTCTCAGGTTTTTTTTTTGGGTGCTTCCAATTTCCTCTTATGGGATGTTGGAATGTTGCTACGGTTTATGGGAGCAAGGATGTGTGTGATAGAAGGGGCTTATGGGATTGTCTTCACAAGGTTTTTGAAGGGGATATTCCTTCTATTGTTAGGGGAGATTTCAATTGCATTTTGAGCAAGGAAGATAAAAGAGGGGGAAAGAGGTTTATTTTTTCCCAAGGCCCGTAAGAGATGAAAGCCTTTTTAGTTAACAATGATTTGCATGATGCAGGTATTATTGGAAAAAGATATACTTGGTGTAATAATAAGGATGGCAACTACAGGATATGGGAAAGGTTGGATCGCTATCTGTTGAATTCTGCTACTCTTCAATAAGTTCCATTTGCTTCGGTCAGACATTTGGCTAGAGTGGCTTCTGATCACTCTCTTATGGAGTTCAAAATTAATTAAACTATGAGGTCTCATCAGAAATACATTAGATTTGAGGATGTATGGAGATCCTACCCAGCTGCTTGGAATGTTGTTCTCAAAGCTTGGAGAAGGAAAGATTTTGATTCTGATGCTAAAGTCCTTGGAAGAAAGCTGAATAGATCTCTCAAAGCCTTATATTATTGGAATAAGAACAAGTCAAAAGATCTTGTTAAGTTGAAGGATACTTTGAAGAATGATATTATGGAGTTGCAAACTAAATAAAGTTGTGTAGAGGGTCTCAACCATCAGGAGTTGCTACTGTTAAGGAGTAAGGTGCCTGAGCTCAATGTCACGTTAGCCCGACTATCTACCTAGTGGAATCAAAGAGCCAAGACTAGATGGATACAAGAAGGTGATACTAATTCCAAATTTTTTCATGATTATGCTTCAGCTAGGAGAAATGGTAAGCAAATTAACCAAATAAAAGATGGTGTGGAGGGTCTTGTGGTTGACCGGATAGAATTGAGGCAACTTTTTGTAACTTCTTCAATCAAAAGTGGAAGTACATGGAGTGTTGCCTTTCAGGTTGGCCTGATGTTGGGTGTCATCAAAGGATTGATATCGCTATTTGGAACAGTCTTAATGTTGATTTCAATCAAGAGGATATGCTAGAAGCTATGAACAGCTTGGGGAACAACAAGTCTCCAAGTTCAGATGGCATAATAGCTTCCTTTATCAAGAGCTATTGGAGTATAATTAAAGTTGATTTGTGGAGAGCAGTAAACGAATTCTTCACTAGTGGGAAGATATATCCTGATTGGAATGATACGTTGATTGTTTTGATTCCAAAGGTGAAGAATCCATTGGAACCATCTCATTTACGTCCAATTAGCTTGTGTCAATCAATATACAAGGTGGTGGCTAGAATAATCATGAATCGGTTGAAGTCATATTTACCCAATTTAATCACTAAAGATCAAGTAGCTTTTGTTCCTTGTAGATCTATGTCAGATCACTGTTTATTGGCTCAAGAAGTCTTCAACAAATTCAGATATTCGAATTGCAAAAAGGGACTTATGGCAGTCAAAGTGGACATGGAGCAAGCATATGATATCATGTGTTGGCCAACTCTTGCTAAAGTATTGGACTGGTACGATTTTCCTCCAAGACTCATAATGCTCATTATGGAGTGTGTTCAAAAGGATAGACTGTCTATTCTTATTAATGGTAGAAGAACGAGTTGGTTTGATGCTAAATCTGGTTTTAGACAAGGATGCCCTCTATCCCCTTATTTGTATAGTCTTTGTTCTCAATAACTTTCCAATGCCATTTAGCAAAGGGGTCTTGAGTTGGGCATCAAAGTATCACAACAATCTGAGAAAATTACTCATTTGTTATATGTCGATGATGTTTTGGTTTTTTCTAATGCTACCATGAGATCAGCACTTTGTTTGAAGAACATCTTGAAGGATTTCTATGGATGGATGGGTCAAAAAGTTAATAATATGAAATCTCAAATCGTATTTGGGAATTCAGTGAAGAAAAAGTGCATGAAGAAATTTGCCAGAAAGTTGGGTTACAAGATAGTTAAAGAAATGCATTACTTGGGCGTGAAGATGGCATTGAGAAGACTTGTTAAGTCTAATTTCAAACTTATTTTAGATCATGCATTGGTAAGATTAAAAGCACGGGGGAGCATATATCTTCCTTTGGCTGGTACGGTTCTTCTTATTAAAAGTTCATTTCTTTCTCTACCTATCTTCTTATCTACGCATTCTTTGGTTTCTAAAAGAATCTTATATGAGTTGGATATATTATGTAGAGATTTTTTATGGCATAAAGATAAGGAGAAGAGAGGTTTACACTATGTTTGTTGGAAAGATCTATGTAAACCAAAGTTGCTTGGTGGATTGGGCCTTCACTCTTTGGTTTCTAAGGTGGGACCTCTAAGGTCAAGAATTACTTGGAGATTTATCCATAATCATTACTCTTTATGTAACTGTGCTATTAGCTCCAAATATGGAGGTGATGTATGGAATGATATGGTTAAAAGAGGGTATTCTCCTGCTTGAAAAATTTTGCTTGATGGAGTTAAATATTTAAAAGGTATTTTTAGATGGAAGTTTGCAAATGGTATCAAAGGGATTATTTTTAATGATACTTGGATCTTTGATAAACCTATTAACAAATGGCCTACCTCTTTTAATTGTCAAGAGCTCATGAATGATTCGGTCCATAAGCTCATTTCTGAAGATGGGAGCTAGAACGGTGTGGAGATGCAAAATTTGTTTAAGGAGGAGTTGATTTTTGTAATCAAATCAATTATGGTTTATTATGAATTGAAGGAGGATCATTTAGAACTAATCAAACAGCATTCGGGTAGATCAATTTATGCCCTCTCATTTGATGCTTGGAAGGAAGCAACTAGAAGGATGGGAGAATCGGAAGACTATCGCATTCATACGCTAAATATTTTCAGGAAACTCAAATTGCTGCCTAAGGTGGAGTTGCTTTGGTGGAGATTATGTAAGAATGCTTTGCCAACTAATTCCTTTTTAAGTTACAAGAATTTGATGCATTCTAACTTATGTCCTTGTGGTTGTGATGCTGAGGAAAACCAAGAACATGTGGTTGTTTTCTACAGCCAGCTCATCCTGATTGTGTATAAGCTGAGAGATTGGGGATTTCATGTTCCTATTTTTCATTCTTTCCAAAATTGTATAAAGAAGATGGATAGTTTATCTATATCTAACCGTAACATAGCAATAATATATTGTACAGCTGTGTATTATTCTTGGAAGAGAAGAAACCAAATAATGCTTGGGATTCCTACCTTATGAGTTAAATTTTTGGCTGCAAATGTGTTAACATCTATCATTCAACTGCTGAAGAGTCCTATTCTTGGAAACTAGGGTTCTAATCTCCGTTTGGATTTTACTGACACTTGGCATCCTCCTCCCCTAGATTGGATTAAGATCAATGTGGATGCTAAGTTGAAGGGTTCTTATAATACTGGTATTGGAGCTATCTTGGGGATCACAAGGGCCAGTTTCTTTCTGCTTTTGGTGAGAAGTTACTGCATTGGGACATCGCTACTTTGGAATTAAAAGGTATTTTATTTGTTAAAAGTTACTTATAGAGTTGGATATTGCATTACAAGGGAGTCATCTCTGAAGGAGACAATTACAATGTCATCAAATGCCTTCAACAATCTTTCTAGAAGACGAATTGGCAAAATCTGGCGGATCCGAATGAAGACTTCATTTTTCTTATTCTGAATAGGGTTAATATTAGATCCAAGCTAAACAAAACACTCTATAAAATCCTTAAGAGTAGGACACCAAACCTCTCTCACCTTCATGTCTTTAGATGTAAGGTGTTCATTCTAAATAATGAAAAATCTCTGCTAAGAATGTTTGACCCTAACTCTAATGAAGTAGTTTTCCTAGAATACTCAAATGTTGGAAAATCCTTTAGAGTTTTCAATAAAAGAACACTGCAGTAGAGGAGACCACTCATGTAGTATTTAATCAATCTAATAATTTTGGAGGGTCTAGGATAGAAGAAGAAGAAGTGGTTGAAGTCACCCAAGGAATAGAATCAACAAATCTAGACGAAATGGTAGAATTTGAAAATTTACTACATTGAGAATGAATATATTCTTCAAGTTATCCTAAAGAACTGATCTTAGAAAACCCATCTGAAGGTGTTAGAACTAGGCATGGACTTAGAAAAAAAGTTAACCACTCTGCCTTTATTTCAATAATTGAACCCACAAATATAAATTAAGCACTATCTAATTAATTCAGGTTCCTAGCCATGTAAGATGAATTGAATCAATTTGCTAGAAATGTTGTTTGGGAGCTAGTTGAAAGACCTAAGGACCAGAGTATTATTAGAACAAAAGGCATTTTCAAAAATAAAATGAATGACTTTGGTGTAGTGGTAAGAAATAAAGTAAGACTAGTGGCTATGGGGTACAACCAGATAGAAGGGATTGACTTTAAAGAAACCTTTGCCCCTGTAGCTAGACTAGATGCCATAAGAGTGCTCCTAGCTTTTGCCTGCTTTAAGGGATTCAAATTATTCCAAATAGATGTTAAAAGTGTCTTTCTGAATGGGGTAATAAAAGAAGATGTGTAAGTTGAACAACCCCTAGGCTTTGAAAATTCACAATTTTTTAGTCATGTGTTCAAATTAAAAAAGACATTGTATGGACTAAAATAAGCACCTAGAGCATGGTATGAAAGGCAAAGCACATTCCTTCAGGACAGAACCTTTATTTAGAGGAGCGTAGACACCACCTATTTCTCAAAAAGGTAGGAGAAGAACTACTTATTGTCCAAATCTATGTTGATAATATTTTTTTTGGATCCTCTAATAAAAACCGATGAGATGAATTTTCTAAAATAATGAGTAAGGAGTTTGAGATGAGTCTGATAGGAGAACTGAACTATTTTCCTGGATTTAGTATAAGACATAAGGATGATGGAATTTTTCTTAGTCAATCAAAATACATTAAGGACATACTTAAGAAATATGAGATGGATAAAGCCAATGCCATTAAAAATCTCATGAGCTTTATACTTCAGTTATATAAGGACTCAAGCAAAAAATTAGCAGATCAAAATAAATATAGAGGAATAATTGGATCACCTCTTTACTTGACTACTAGTAGACCTGATATTTGTTTAATGTTTGTCTCTGGGCTAGATTTTGGGGTGATCCAAAAGAATCCCACTTGAGTGCTGTCAAGAGAAACCTTAGATATCTCTTAGAAACTCAAAACTTAGGAATATAGTATCCTAGGCATAGCACCTCTTTTGGAATCATAGGTTATTTAGGATGTAGGGTTGATAGGAAAAGCACTTATAGAACCTGCCTATTTATAAGATAATCTTTAATCTTTTGGTCTAGTAGAAAATAGAACTCAGTAGCTCTATACACTACAAAAGATGAATACATACCCTTAAGATGTTGTGTGGCACAGGTCCTTCAGTTAAAGTAAAAAATTCTAAAGTTAGGACAATATATAGACACCATTCTAATCTTATGTGATAACACTAGTGCTATATGTATTTCAAAAAATTCAATCCAATACTCTAGTACCAAACACATAGATATAAGACCATTTCATTAGGGACCATGTCACCAAAGGAGACATAGAGTTACATCATGTAGCCACTAAAAATCTACTTGCAGATATCTTTACAAAACCACTAGCTTTTGAAACCTTCATAACCTTAAGAACTAGATTAGGTGTCATAGATATTCATGCTTGAAACTGGATGTTTTGAAAATCTGAAATCTAATTGTTGTGTTTTTGTTTTATGTTTTTGTCCATTAGTATTTTATATTTTTTATGTATGTGTTTGTTGATTTCTTTTAAAATTTAAGAATCTAATCACTACTTACATTAGTAGTTGAACCTTTCTTTAAATAAAAATCTTACCTATTTTTATAAGAAATGATTAACTCCTCTAAAATAGTTAAAGGAAGAATAATTGATGATTATACCTCTTCCTCTAAACTCCTTTATTGGTGTAATTTCTTTTTGAATCAAAATCTATTTCAAATTGAATATTGGACTTTTAAATATAAGATATGATTCATCTTCCTATAGTCTTCTATCTCATTTGAATATTTTTGCAAGTCAATGAATCTATTTTAAATTTTCTTAATCAAGTTGTTTGTCTATATCATATGGATCAGATTTTTCTTTGTGGTTTACTCTTCCTAATATAAGAGAGTGAGTTCTTCTTCTCTCATATTTGGAAGATAAATTATCACAATTGAGAGTCGGTAAAGATGTAGAATGGAAGCAAGTTTGCAAAAAAAATAGAACAAAATGGGCCCAAACCTAAAAAGATATGTAACATACGCCAAAATTAAAAGCTGCACTGAGTGTATCAAAAATAAAAAAAATGTGCAAAGTATGCTAAAAATTGATAAAGAGGGACAAAATGAGCCCACACTGAGTTAGCTTCCCTTTCTTTCAAATCTTTAATCTTAGAAGAACCTATGTGTCGATTGATATTGTCTTCACTTTAATTTGAAAATCATGATTCCTGAGTCATCACTGTGCAATGCTATTCTCTTAGATATATTTCTAAAAAGAAGTTTGAATAGATCACATTTCCTTTCTAATTTATTTTTTGAATTAGATTTTTGTTTAAAAAGACATTAATCTGTAAGGCACGTGAGCTATGGTTAACAACTGTCAAATTTCTAACCTTTCTGGGTTTTAGCATCATCAATGCATTTCTTATTGAGTTTTTGATCTAATCATAATGTAAAATTTTCATTTGCTGCACTTGATTAGGACCCCTCCTTGTTCTAGTTTTTTTCTATTTTTGTGATCTTGTACTTTTTTTTAAGTTTCATGTGCATTTGTTGTTATTTTCTCCTCTTTTTGTGATGTCAAAAGGGGGAGTAGCATGTGTTGGTAGCCTATACTTTGCTTTGAAATGTTTAATTCCATATTTGTCTATTAATTTTTTGTGTTCTATTGTTGTCCATTATTTTTATTTAAAAATAAATTTTTTCTTACACCTCCCCTAAATTTGAAATATTTTACTTAGTGAAGGGGAGCTTAGGGATAAGTAAAACACTCTTGAATAATAAACCCACAATATTTTTCATCATCATGAAGGGGGAGGTTATTGTAAATCTGAACCCAAGTCTTATGATTTTGATGATAACAAATATTATTGAATTTCTTACTATGCTAATTGAATTTATTACATATCTATTTTTTCCATGTTCACTAACATTTCAGGTCTACTGTTCACTTTCAACTTCGATCAGCTTAAGATTGGGTAGACTTGGATCAAAGTTTATATTTTTAGTCTTTTTATACTTTTTACCTTTCTTCAGTCAATCATGTATCTTGGTGGATCCTAATGCTAAGTAACCTTACACGCATACACTCAAGGGGGTGAGTTATTGAGTTAAGAAAAAGTTTTTTTTTTTAGCTAATTGTACAATACAATTTATATCGTACCGGACTATCAGTTAATCAAAAAAATTCTAATTAGGCCTCCTTTTGTTAATGGAGATTAATTAAACTAATTGTACAAGGCAATTCTTATCATACAAGATGATCAGCTATAATCATGACCTTCAACCGCCAATCATAATTTAGGCAATATTTTTATATTCATATTTGTGTCTACTCGTACCGTATGATATGCATCATTCTGTATAATATATGACAGTCATGCCTAAATTGATCCTGCGATTAGGGGAATAATTATGATTAATTTCTTTGATTAAATCATACTTGATGATCTGACCGATCATACTGTACATCCCAATTCTTGCATGAGATGATAATTAATTGTCGCCCATTATACTGAATGATTATCCATATTGTTTATACTAATTGTACTGGACGATGCTCGCAATCATCTTAGATGATCAGTTCACCTCCTTGATCTGATCATACAGGGTCTGTCTCCTCATACAGTACTAACATGAGTACTTTAAATTAATCATACATGAGGATTTTGGATCATACTAGTTGATCAATAGCGCCAGAATTGAATTTAGGGCTTTTTTAGAGGCTATCTATTTAAACTCTCCTATTATCTTATTTCTAAGACTTTTATTGCTAAATGTCTTGAGAGAGCATAGAGAGGGAGTTAATGAGTGCTTTGGGAGAGAAGAGAGGGAGAGTTAGTTGTGAGGGATTCACAAGGTTACTCCAAGCCAGGTTCTTCCCTGACTTCTTCAAGCTTCTGCCTTGATCCTTTTGGTGACTCCGGGGAGACATTCTACAGCACTAGGTTATGGTTCTTTGCCATCTCTAGGAGTGAGAAAAAGGATTCTCAGTTCTCTACCTTCTCTAAGATGGAGAAAAGGATTTCAGGTTCTCTGCCTTCACTAGAAGGGTGAAAAAGAGTAAGGTCCTCTACTGCACCAGGTTAGTCGAAGAGATTTTGTAAGGGCTTCTCCGCCTTACTGTGGGGGCAAAAGGAGAAACACTAGTTTTAGTGCACTACCTGGAAAGGAGGTTTCTAGGGAGTAGATGTAGGTCAGGTTGGACCGAACCACTATAAATTCTGGTGTGTTTCTTCTTATTATATTTTTGTACTGTATTTTTTTGTGACTAACTGCATGGGTGAAATATCTGATCTTTTTATTATGAAACTAATTTGCTTTAGCATCAAGTTTTGATTTTTTTTTTGTTAAAGAAATTTTTAAATTTCTTGGTTAGCCTTGGGCTAGTTCTTTGAAGTCTCATAACCTCCCCGAACTTTCAATCCGAAATATGGTCATAGTGTTCTAAAGATAGAACGTAAAGAAGAATTGCAAGGAAGATAATGGAGAGTAGAGAAACTGCAAGGTTTTGATCTAGTAGAACCCAAGTATGATATGAATAAGTAGAGGATGGGGTGGAGGACATAAAAGTGGATGAAACTTTTGGAAGGCAAAGGTAAGTGCCATATAAGAATCCCTCAAAGGTAATTGCCCGAAAGATTTTCTCAACTTAAGAATGCCATATTGGGTAATTTTTTTAGGTTAGGGCAATGGAGATAATGTTCTTGATGTTTCTCACAAAGAATTTGATATTGCAAGGGATAATGTACTGGTTTGGAGAGGAGTCTCTGTCCATAGATGCAGGGGAAATAGAGGAACCTTCCATAGCTAAAATGAGCACAATAGTAGGTTTAGAGAAAAATTAGATCATCACAGTGTTATTGTGCTCTGATACAATGTAAACCTGTAGCATAAAGAAGCAGAGAAAGCAAAATGAGCAAAGGTAGAAGAGATGTGAAAAGTTCAGTGTCTATCTTTTTCCATTAAGTATGGATTGCGATATATATGGAGTAGTAAATAAAACCAAATGGTCCTGATAAAAGAGAATTAATGGTGAGGATTTAACACTAACTAACTGTCAGCTTTATGATTGCTCTATCTCTCTAATTCTGCACTATGTATATTTAACTTTTTAAAATCAAATGGTTAATGGAATGAACTTTCAAGAGGACCTTTAGTGAGGTTAGCCTAGCTATAACCTTCTTTAAATCTCTTGCATTTGAAATGTTCCTCTAGAATGTAACAATAACACTTAATCCTCCATAAATTTTAGTATTGAATACAAATTTATCCATGGATGCCATCTGACTTTACTAGCAAGCTAACCTGGTGAGCTAGGCTCTAAGATGTTGCTGAATAGAGGGAATAGAGGAAAATCTATAAAATGCTTGAGATACAATGAGTCTCAAATTGGTAGAATATCTACTAAATTAGTTTAAAAGTAAATGGTATGGTTCTAAATTGTTCCTTTTCACCCCTTCTTTATAAGGCTCTTTGGGCTTCATGAAAATCAATACAGAGAAATAAAAAAAAGAATGATGTTACACATATCACCCATATAATTCTACACACTATCCCAAATATGTGCCATCCCCTGATTAGCTGAGGAAGAATGATGGTAGAAAAGTTTCATCTATTTATGTCGGGGAAAGCTCAACAGCGGTTAGTATGTAGTAGCATGTTATATAGTGTTTGTGAGCTTGGTAATTCTTAGTAGGTGTGGGAAAGCCTACGAGCAATTTCTTAGGAGGAGGTGCTTGAATGCTATGGAAGTTGCTGGAGTTTTTGTTAAGCCTTAGATCACCTAAGTGACAAGGAGAGTGATTCATAATTACAAATAAGATGGGCTTAGTGATTGTCTAATCACGTTAGGGCCAGCTAAGGTTTCCCTAAGTTAGTTATTTTCTTTATCTATCTAGAGATAATCACTATGGGAGAGAGTGATGTCCAAGATCACTTAGAGGAGGAACAAGTGACTAAAGTGGTTTTTATGGTACATGGTGATTTTTCAGGTTAATAAGGAATCTCTCAATTTGCCATATGGATTCTGAACTCCTATGTAGGCCCAGTGAGTAGCGCTTGGTGATTACTGTGCGCTAGTCCCCTATAAGCCTCCAATGAGTAGTGTAGGCAAGTACAGTCAAAAGGCTGCCTTGTGGATGTGTTCTTATCCATATCCTATAAGTTATCAGTCAGATACCTATGAATGAATCACCTAAGTGAGAAGGAGAGTGATTCATAATTACAAATAAGATGGGCTTAGTGATTGTCTAATCACGCTAGGGCCAGCTAAGGTCTCCCTAAGTTAGTTATTTTCTTTATCTATCTAGAGATAATCACTATGGGAGAGAGTGATGTCCAAGGTCACTCAGAGGAGGAACAAGTGACTAAAGGGGTTTTTATGGTACATGGTGATTTTTCAGGTTAATAAGGAATCCATCGATTTACCATATGGATTCTGAACTCCTATGTTGGCCCAGTGAGTAGCGCTTGGTGATTACTGTGCGCTAGTCCCCTATGAGTCTCCAATGACTAGTGCAGGCAAGTACAGTCAAAAGGCTGCCTTGTGGATGTGTTCTTATCCATATCCTACAAGTTATCAGTCAGATACCTATGAATGAATATGCGAGCATGGGCGAAGCCAAAGTGAGGGCCTTGGGAATATGGGCCCGCACTAGCTCATCTTAGAACAATTGAAAATTATAAAACAGTTTATTTTAAATGCTAAAATATACTAAGAGGTCCACCAAAAAACACCTAAAACATATATAATAGTTGATTTTAAATATAAAAAACATAGTAAATCTGGTATTGGGGTTTGAACCCAACACCCCTTGCTCATTTAAACAACTTCTCATCTAGTAGGCCACAAAGTAAAGCATTTATTTTTTTAATTTGAATTGTTAATTTAATTATAAAAATGAATTTTATAATATATATATATATATATATATATATATATATATATATATAGAAGAGAGAAAAGTCACCTAAATTTTTTCGAAAGTATTTTAGAAATCATCCGTTTGTGCCCCCACTAGTAAATATTTTTTGCTTCGATAATGTATACATATAGTTCCTCAATTTACTTGGCACTTTGACAAGTGAGTGGTGAAAAAGTTAAGTGAATGAAGTTTACAAGTGGCAAATAAAATGAAATAGGAAGGTAAACATAGAATTGCAAAAATTATAAAGAATTGTGTCGTATAATTTTATATGAATGTTAACTACATCGAATAAGTCATTGTCTTAGCCACTTTTTTAAAGAAAGCAAGACCTCCCATTTTGACTGAGGGAAGTCATCGACTTGATAGAAGGAAGTCACCAACATGTTTGAAAGTAGCTGACTTATCTGGTAGAAGTTGATGACTTGAACAATTTCTCTTTGAACATAGTGAGCTCATCACGTTTGATTCAGCCTCTTGAAATATTTGTTCTAATATATATCTATATATATATATATATATATATATATATATATATATATATATATATATATATATATATATATATATATATATATATATATATATATATATATAGAAAGAGAGATAGATGGCCAAATTTATTTTTAATTGAAATAATTTTGAGCTATCAATTCATAAAAAAATTTTGACAAATTTTGATTAGAAGTTGATTAAATTCAAATTATTACCAAATGAAATTCGGGCAAAAAGCAAAATATCAAGCCTACCCATTCCCATTAACATTTATAGGTTTTTTGAAAGCCGAATGAAATCACAGAACAATGCATCGTAAATGTTAATGTACCATGGCCGTCTTTTTTCGTACACCAGATCATGGTCACATGGCTAAACAATCCACATCAAGTAACAAATCAATGCTTAGCCACAATTTTCAATAAGGAATATTTTGTATTGAATAGAATTAGGTGGCTGAATAGTATAGAGGGTTTGACAATTCTAGTGAGAGATTGTCCACAATTATAGTGAGAGAGTGTCCACAATTCTAGTGACAGAAGTTTCTTCTTCCAGTTTTGAATTTGGGTTTCGTAAGTTTTTTGCGAACATAGGATATCAAGGCAGCTAACCGCCGGCAATCTTCTGCTGATGGAATATTATCCAATCCTCCTTCCATCATTAATGTATCAAATTCTTCTTGGAATTGGAATGGTGTTAGAGGCAACAGGTCGAAGATAGAGCTGGGGTTTCGCAGTAATGGAAGATCTCATCACAATTTGGTAATTAGAGAAGGTTGCCATCTGTAGTCTCATCAAGACACAGTGGTCGCAGGAAAAGGAAAGAGTGTGGTGACTGTTCATGATCAGACTAATGCAGAGGATCAGATCCATATACTTAAAGCATATATTTTAGGCTAATTTGATCCTAAAGCTTCCTTCTCATCTTGTTTGGTTTTGAAAGCCAATAAGTTTGTGGGTAATCAAGAAGAAGCTGATCTAAGTAAAGTTAACCATAACCTAGCGGCTAATTTTGAATGTAATGAGAATGCTACTACTGAAGATTCTGGAAATAATGGAAATATTGGAGCTAAGGATGAATTCATTGTAGCATGAAAAAAACCACAACACATTAAGTTATCTTACAAAAATGGTCTAATGTAGATGTCGGATGATGGGATTGTAGTTAAATTAAATGCTAATTTGGAGCACACAAATTCACAAATTTTGAAGAACTCCCTAGTTGTTAGAGTTCTAGGGAATAATACGCTCTTTCCTGTGTGTAGCATGAAACTGAGAAGGCAATGTAACAAGTTTGGATGTTTCCATTTGACTACTCTTGGAATGAACTTGATTCTATGTTGTTTAAGTATTCTAAGGCAATGGAGGAAGTGCTAAGTGGTGGTGCATGGTATCTTGGAGGTCACATTGTTGGGATGGATAAGTGGTTTCCTTCTTTCCCTCCAAATTCCTTTAAAGGTCTTATTATACCTATATGGATTCCCTGTCTTCCTTTATTTTTTTGGGATGAAGAAAATATTACGAGAATTACATCATGTTTTGGAGTACCAATGTATCTTGATGGAAATTCATTCAAATGGGAAAGAAGAGAATTTTCCCATGTGTGTGTCAGGGTAAATCTAGAGAAAATACTTCCAAATGGCGTTTGGGTAGATGGAATTGCTGGTAGATTCTTTCAAAATGTGGAGTATGAGAAGATTACTCTGTTGTGCTTCCATTGTGGTAAAGTTGGTCTTGATAGATTAGTTTTCCCTGAAGATGCAAGTATAGTTAAGATGAAACAACCTGTGAGGCAAGCTGATAAAGTAGGGTTTGATGTCCAGGTCGCACATGAAGGGAATATTTCTTCTTTACAATGTGATGAGTATGGTCCATGGATTCATGTAAAATTTAAAAATAATAGATTAAAAAATGTGAGGAACACAGCTGAAGGAAGAGTAGGAAGAAATGTGAAGGATGTTAACCATAAGGTGGCTGATATCGGAGGAGGTGGTAAGGAGGAACCAAAACTTTCCAGGAATGATAGTGTGGACTTGAGGGAAAATTTTGGTGGGCTTTGGTTTAGAAAGAGCAACTCTAGCTTTTTCGTTAAAGAGAAACTAACTGAAATTTCAAATTTTTAGTTTCCCGGTTCTCGACCGCCTTCACTGACGCTTCACCGGCGATGGCGGCTGATAGCCGCCGTTCACCTGTGGCAGCTCCTCCATCTGTCGATCATCAGTCTGCGGGAATGAGTGGACGTCTTTGAGAAGATGGACATCAACGACATGCTAATCCCCTGTTAGGGTCAAATGTTTCAGGTTTGCGTTTAACCTCTCGTCCTTTGGTTATTAAAGAACCTTGTGATTCTGCTCCCATGAAGAAGGTAGATTATGTAGATGGTAAGGGAAAAGGTATTCTGGATGCGCCTGTATGCTTTACTCCAAAGAATTTAAAGTCTTGCATTGAATCTCCCCTTTACGATTGTGAAGCTATTTCATCAGAAATGAAGATTTATGTTAACAAGTTTGGATGTTCAAATGCAATCCATTACCCCCGGTCAGGGATAAATGTGAATGTCTCAGACGAGGTTAACATCGGTCTTCATTGCACTGACGAGATTCGGCCTCAGTGTGATAACATAGATTCAAACGCTAATGTCATTGGTTTGGAGAATCCTGTAGGGATTATTGATGATGTATCAGGCAATCAGCACAGTGCCCAGATATTTGATGATATTCCTGAGAAGGCTGCTGTTGAAGGGCTAAAAGACAACTTCTTGAAAGCATGGAGAAAGACTCAACATATTAAATTAAACTATGATGTGAAATCAACCCAGTTGACTAAAGATGGGGTAGCTGTTGTTTTAAATTCAGATATAGAAAAATCCAATTCTATGGTTCTTAAGAACTCACTGGTGATTAAGGTGCTTGGATATAATATCCCTTTTTCAATCTGTATTAGGGAGCTTCGGAGGCAATGGTCGAAGTATGGTATGTTCCATTTAACTACTTTGGGCATGAACTGGATTCTTTGCTCTTTCAAGAATTCGCATTGGAGGAAGTCTTAAATGGTGGTCCTTGGTTTATTGGTGATCACATCATTGGCATGGATAAATGGTCACCTGCGTTCTCCCCTGAGTCACTAAAAGGTCTTACTGCCCCGGTATGGATTCGTATGCCTTTCTTACCATTGCATTGTTGGGATGAACAAAATATTTCTAGAATTGCATCTATGATTGGACAGTCATTGTATATAGATGGAAATTCATTTAGATAGGGCAAGAGGGAATATGTTCATGTCTGCATTTGAATTGAGTTGGACAAATAACTGCCTAAAGGTGTTTGGATTGAAGGAATCCATGGCAGATCATTCCAAAAAGTCGAATATGAGAAGATCTCACCCCTATGTTATCATTGTGGGAATATTGGTCATTTGAAAAATAAATGTCCTTCCAATTCTCATATAGAGAAAGCACATGGATGTTGGAATCCTGCTCAGGTGGGCAACAATGTGGAGAAGCCTGATTTGGCAGAGGAGGTTATGTCAGTTTCCAAACCTCCCTTGTTTAATGAAGAATATGGGCCTTGGATGCAAGTCAAGTTTAAAAATAGATTATATAGAAGTGGAAGGTTTGATAGGGATGCCAGGAGTGGAAAAATGGTTGATATGAATCCCAAGTGTATTGGAGATGTCGTTCAGGAAAAAAAGTAGGTTGCTAATGTTGGAATGGAAAAGTTGGATGTAGGGGAGAAGAGTTTGATTAATAATGCTAGCTATGGTAAGGGAGATTTTGTTGGTACCCAAGAGAAGGTTTTTATGGTAGCTAACAAATTTGATGTATTGAATTTTGAGATTGAAGAGGGGGAAATTGAAGATCCTGTTCAGGTGGAGCTGAATTCTGCTCATAGGAATTCAGCTGGTGCTCAGGAGATCAATGCTACTTTGAATTCTGCGGTTGATCCAGAGAAAAAGATGTTTGTTGATTCTCCAAGAGGTAGTTCTGTCAAGATCAAATTAGCTATGGAGTTAAGATCTTTAGGCCCTATGGAGCCGGAGCATAGAAAGAAAAGGCGTCATGGTAAGGGGAATGCTTTAGGCGGGGACGGTTCCCCTTTGAATAATTAATGTCTTCCATGGTTTTTTGGAATTATAGGGGGGCTAGGAAGAAGGTGGCCTCTTTGTATCTTAGGGAGATTGTGAGGGATTATGATATTTTTTTTATTGGGCTATGTGAGACTAAGTTAATGAGCATTGATAGGAAGGATGTGGACTGCTTTATTGGAAGTGAATGGGATTTTTTCTACCATCATGCTGATGGTACTGCTGGTGGCATTTTGGTTGTTTGGAATAGGAAGATGGTGACATTTGAGGTTATTGAGCACTCCTCCTAGATGGTGGTTGGTATCCTCTCCACTCCTTCTATGGGGCCTTGGAGGGTTGCTATTGTTTATGGGGATAAATGTTATCTAGAAAGAAGAAAACTGTGGGATGGGCTTGGAAAGTGCTTGATGGCTGATGTTCCCTCCATTGTGGGGGGGGGGGGGGGGGGGGAGAGGGGAGGGGGGAGAGATTTTAATTGCATTCTGAGTAAGGAGGAAAAGAAGGGTGGGAAGAGATTCATTTTCTCTAGGGGGTCTAAAGAGATGAGAGATTTTATGACTAACAATGATTTTCATGATGTAGGTTTTGTTGGACCAAGTTATACTTGGTGTAATAATAAAGATGGTGCTTCTAGAATTTGGGAGAGGCTTGATAGATGCCTGCTGAACTCTGCCACCTTACAATTGATTCCTTCTGCAAGTATTAGGCATCTAGCCAGGGTGGCTTCTGATCATAGTCCTATTGTCTTTAAGTTGGAAGCAAGTCGGCCAAATAAATTCAAGAACATCAGATTTGAAGATACTTGGAGATCTTATCCTTCTGCATGGCGTATTGTCCTTGAATCCTGGAGGAAGACCGACTATGGCAATGAGGGGGATGTGCTTCATAGGAAGCTATGGAGAACTTTAAGGGCTTTACATTTCTGGAATAAGAACAAAAGCAAAGATTTATGTAAGGCAAAGCAAGACTTAATGAGTGAAATTTTGGAATTACAAATGAAGGAGTCTTCTAATGGCGGTTTTTCGGAGGAGGATCTCTTTGTTTTGAGAAACAAGGTGCATGATCTCATTGTCACTATTAGGAGGCTATCGACTTGGTGGAACCAAAGGGCAAAAGTTAGGTGGCAAGAGGAAGGAGACACCAACTCTAACTTTTTCCATAATTATGCATCAGCAAGAAGGAATGGAAATTGGATTAGACAAATCAAAGATAGCAATAATAACATGGTGGAGGAGGATGATCAGATTGAGGAGGTATTCCTTAATTTCTTTATGAATAAGTGGAAGTCTAGAGAATGCTCTATCTCTGATTGGCTGATGATATCTGAGAGCCAGAGGTTAGAAAATCCAGAAGTTAATATGTTGAGTGTTGATTTCACTATGGAGGAATGTAGGGATTTGGTTTTCCAACAAGGCAACAACAAATCTCCTGGTTCGGATGGGGTAACTTCCTCCTTTTTTAAAATTTATTGGATCATTGTTAGGGAGACCACTTGGAATGCTGTCAATGTGTTTTTTAAATCTGCTGTTATGCATATGGATTGGAAAGATACTCTTATTGTATTAATTCCAAAAGTGAAAAATCCTATCACCCCATCTAACTATAGGCCTATTAGCCTTTGTCAAACTACTTATAAGATTGTTGCTACTATGTTGGTTAATAGACTTAAGAGGTGTATGTCTAAGATGATCTCTGAGGAGCAGGTGGCTTTTATCCCTGGGAGATCTATGTCAGAGCACTGTTTACTAGCTCAGGAGATCTTTAACAAGTTTAGGCTATCCAAAAGCAAGAAAGGTATGATGGCTGTTAAATTGGATATGGAACAAGCTTATGATAATATGGGATGGCCAACTCTGCAACAAATTCTTAAATGGTATGGCTTCCCCTCCATGTTTTTCGATCTCATTATGGAATGTGTGGTGGATGCAAGGTTTTCGGTTATCTTGAATGGGAAGAATTCAAGATGGATTAGTGCTCATAGTGGATTTCGGCAGGGTTGTCCACTCTCACCTTATTTGTTTATCATGTGCTCTCAACTTCTTTCTAATTCTTTTCAACAAAAGGGACATAAACTGGGCATTCAATTATCTCCTAAAGTTCCAAAGATTACACACCTCCTTTATGCAGATGATGTAATTGTTTTCTCTCAGACAACGACTCCTATGGCCCGATTATTGAAGAACATTATGGCGGATTTCTGCATGTGGACAGGCAAAAGAGTAAACATAAGTAAATCTCAAGTGATTTTCAGAAAGGCTGTTAAACATTCTATTAAAAAAAAGATTGCTAGAAGACTTGGTTTTAAAGTGGTCACGAAGGTGCATTACTTGGGAATAAAAATTGCTTTGAGAAGATTGAGAATTAATGATTATCAAGATTTGCTAACCCACGTGGTGGAAAGGCTGAATGTGTGGGGTAAGATAACATTATCTTTGGGTGGAAGAATTATTCTCCTCAAGTCGTCTTTATTAACAATGGCAAACTTCTTAATTACACACTCTTTGGTACCTAGAAGAGTGCTGTTTGAAGTGGAGAAGGTGTGTAGAGATTTTGTGTGGCACAACTATAATGGGAGGAAAGGATTGCATTATGTTGCTTGGGAGGAAATTTGTAAACCGAAAAATGCTGGTGGGCTGGGTTTACACTCTACATTGCTTAGAAGAGGACCCCTTTGAGCAAGATTAGCATGGAATTTTGTTCATAATGCAGATTCATTGTTACACGGCACTTTAAGTATGAAATATGGGGAGAACATCTTCAATGGGGTTTGTAAAAAAAATGCTTCTAATGCTTGGGTAATTTAGATTGATGGTGGGAACCACTTGAAGAATTTAGTTAGATGGAAAGTGGGAAGAGGAGATAAAATCAATGTTTTAAATGACATTTGGTTGCTTGACAAATGTCTTAATATGTGGCCTACATTTGCGGATTGTGGGGCGTTGGATGGCATGATGCTCCAACATTTCATTACTGGTGATGGCAGTTGGGATAGTCAGGAACTGCAGAAATTCTTCCATGATGATCTTGTCTTAATGATTATGCAAATTCATTTGGATCCAATCGGGAATAAAGATCATGTGGAATCTTTGTTTCAGTACTCGGGCAGGACTATTTCAGCATTTGCATATGAGTTGGTTATGTAAGGTAGAAGCAGAGAAGATGATAACAGATTCCTCAAATGGCTTAAGAACCTTAAACTCAATTTGCGAGTAGAGCTTTTTTGGTGACAGTTAAGTAAGTATGCTATCCCTACTAATCAGTTTCTCAGGTATCGTAGGCTTTGTTCTGACGACCTTGGTCCAAGGGGTTGCCAAAAGGTTGAAAGCTACGAACATATAGTGGTACATTGCAAATTTCTTGTGGCATTTTGTTAAAGTTTAGAGAATGGGTGTTTGCCATTCCTATATTTCAATCTTTGGATAGATGTTTGGATGGAATGAGAAGGTTGTCTCTTTGGAATCCTAATATGGTGAAATTATATTGTGTTGTCATTTACTTGTCATGGAAGAACCACAATTTGGTGAAGCATGGTAAGGTAGCTACGTCTACTTCTATGGTTGCTGCTAATGCTTTATCATTAGCCATGATAAGATCTAGTCCTCTTCTAGACAGCTGGGGTGCTAATCTCCATTTAGAGTTTCAAAGAACTTGGCACCCTCCACCGCTAGAGTGGATTAAGATAAATGTGGATGCTGCTGTTTTGGAGACGAATCTTGCAGGTATTGGGGGAGTTTTCCATGATGATAAGGGAAGACTTCTTTCAGCATTTGGGAAGAATAGAATTCATTGGGATGTGGCTCAACTACAGATGGAAGGGGTCATAGCCACAAGGGAATTCATACAAAGGTGGATGTTAGATAGCAAACGTGTGATCATTGAAAGTGATAATCTAAACATTATTTCGTTCATAGAAGATTCTTTAAATAAGGCAAAATGGCAATTGGATAATTGGGCAAATAAGGAGCTCTTATTCTTGAATGACTTCAACAAATTTGTTTTTCATCATTTCAATAGTGAATGTAATAAAGTAGCGGATTTGTGTGCTACTTTGGCTTTAGAGAATAGTTTCTTTTTTTATAGCTTTTCGTTTAATTGCATTCCTTCCTCTTTGGTCAATCTGTTAAAGGAGGAATGCATTATGTTTGGCAATTGTAATTAGTCTTCTTTATTTCTAATGCATAATGCTTTCTTCAAAAAAAAAAAAAAAGAGGGAAAATTTTGGTGATCAGCAACTGCTGGCTGAGGTATTAGAAGGCTCCAAACTATCTGAATCTGTAGTTGCAGACGTTTCTAAGAAGAAGGACATTATTGTGGCAAACAAATTTAATGTCTTAGCAAATGTGGTTGAAGATGGTGAAGTTGAAGTTCCCCAACATATGGGGATCATGAAGGATCGGGAGGATGCTGTCTCTCATCCAGAATCTAAACAAAATAATATTAATGGTCCTAAAGGAGGTGATACTGATGATTTAAATGTCAGTTTGGTCAAAACTAAATTAGCTAAGGAGCTGAGGTCTTTGGGATAGGTGGGGACTTTGCCCCTTTTGGTGTTTAATGCCTTCGTTTATTTTTTGGAATTGTAGAGGGGCTAGAAAGAGGGAAGCCTCTCTTTATCATAGAGAGATTGTAAGGGACCATGAGGTATTTTTTATTGGTTTGACTGAAACTAAGTTAGCCAATATTGATAGGAGGGATGATAATAATATCATTGGGAGTGATTGGGATTTTTTTCACCATCCAGCTAAGGGTATCTTAGGTGGGAATTTAGTAGTGTGGAATAGGAATGTGGTGTATTTTGAAGTTGTTGAGCATTCATCTCAATTGGTCTTTGGGGTACTTACCACTCCTACTATGGGGATTTGGAATGTTGCCACGGTGTATGGGAATAAGTAGTCATGAGAGAAGGAGCTTGTGAGATAAGCTTGAGAAGTGTGTGGTGGGTAGTATCCCGTTAATTGTTGGAGGGGATTTTAATTGCATTTTATGTAAGGAGGAAAAAAAAGGAGGCAAGAGGATTATATTCTCGAAGGGACCTACAGAAATGAAAAGTTTTATGACCAATAATGATTTTCATGATGTAGGGACTGTTGGGCCAAGTTATACTTGGTGTAACAATAAGGAAGGTGCCACGACAATCTGGGAAAGATTTGATAGATGTTTATTGAATTCTACAACTTTATGAATGATTCCTTTGGCAAGAATCAGACATCTTGCAAAGGTTGCTTCTGATCATAGCCCTATAGTTTTCAAATTAGAAGAAAAGCATTATAGCATGGCCAAGACTATCAAATTTGAAGACACTTAGAGGTCATATCCAGAAGCTTGGAGTGTTGTGCTAAATTCTTGGAAGAAAGTTGAATTTGGTAAAGATGTGGATGTTTTGAATAGGAAGCTTTGAAGAACTCTAAAGGCATTTTTCTTTTGGAATAAGAATAGTTGTAAAGATTTATGCTTGTTGAAGGGAGAACTTAAGAAGGAATTCTTGGAGCTATAATTGGAGGAATCCACGGAAGAAGGCATTACCGTGAAAAATCTAATTCTACTTCGAAGCAAGGTGCATGATCTAAATGTTACGTTAGGAAGGTTATCTACTTGCTGGAATCAAAAGGCTAAGGCTAAGTGGCATGAGGAAGGGGATACCAATTCTAAGTTCTTCCACAACTTTGCTCCAGCTAGAAGGAAAGGGAACTTTATAAGGCAAATCAAAGATGATGATAATAATATGCTGGAGGATTTTGTGCAAATATAAGATGTTTTTCTTAATTTTTTAAGAAGAAGTGGAGATCCAGATATTACAAGCTTATTGAGTGGCCTTTGATTACTGAAAATCAGAGGTTAACATCTTTAGACATAGATATGTTGAGTGCTGAATTCACCAAGGAAGAGTTTAAGGATTCTATTTTTCAACAAGGTAATAATAAAGCACCTGGTTTTGATGGGGTTACACCTTCATTCTTCAAGTTCTATTGGAGCATTGTCAAAGAAACTACTTGGAAAGCTATTGATGGTTTCTTTAGAACCGAAGCTATGCATGAGGAGTGGAGAGACACTGCGATTGTATTATTCTCTAAGGTAAAGAATCTGGTTATGCCTTCCAATTATAGGCCAATAAGTCTTTGTCAAACTACTTATAAGTTTGTTACATCTATGATGGTCAATAGATTTAAAAGATGTATCTCCAAGATAATTTCTGAAGAACAAATGACGTTCATTTCGGGTAGATCCATGTCAGAACATTATTTATTGGCCCATGAGATCTTCAACAAGTTTAGGATCTCTAAGAATAAAAAGGCATGATGGCGGTGAAGCTAGATATGGAGTAGGTGTATGATAGCATGGGATGGCCAACATTACAACAAATTCTAAAATGGTATGGTTTCCCCTCTAAATTCTCGGAGCTCATCATGGAATGTATGATGAATGCTAGGTTCTCTATTATCTTGAATGGTAAAACATTAAAATGAATTAATGCAAAGAGTGGTTTTCGGCAGTGGTGTCCATTATCACCATATTTATTCATTATGTGTTCTCAACTTTCATCTAATGCAATCAACCAAAGGGGCCAAGATTTGGGTGTTTAATTCTCACCGAGAAGTCAGAAGGTCACACATCTTCTCTATGCTGATGATGTGCTTATATTTGCTCAAGCAACAACAAGTTTAGCAAGATTATTCAAGGCAATTGCTGTGGACTTTTGTGGATGGATATGACAATGGGTAAATATCATCAAATCTCAAATCATATTTGGTAAAGCTGTTAAACAATCCGTTAAGAATAAAGTTGCTAGAAGATTGGGCTTTAAAATTGTAAAGGAAATGCAGTATTTGGGAATTAAAATTAGTTTAAGGAGATTGGGAATGGCAGATTTCCAAGAGATGTTAAATCATGTATTGGAAAGGCTTAATGCTTGGGGGAATAAGCTTTAATTTATGGCAGGGAGAATTACTCTTGCTAAGTCTTCTTTGTTATCATTGCCAAATTTTTTGATAACACACTCTTTGTTTCCCAAGAGATTGTTGTATGATTTGGATAAAGTTTGTAGGGATTTCATTTGGCACAAACCAAAAGGGAAAAAAGGAATGTATTATGTAGCTTGGGAGGATATATGTAAACTGAGAAGTGTTGACGGATTTGGGGTACACTCGGCTGCTCTTAGAGTTGGCCCACTAAGAGCATGGTTGGCAAATTTCATCGAAAATCTAGATTCCTTACTCCATAGGAATATGATAGCAACGTATGGAATTTTAAGGGAGAATGCAAGAAAAGTGCTTCAAGTGCATGGCAAATTCTAGTAGATGGTGGTATACATCTTAAACCCGTTGTTAAATGGAAAGTGGGTAATGGTAATAGAATCATTGTTGTGAATGACATTTGGCTTCTTGATAAATGCTTTAATAAGTGGCCAACCTTTGCTGACATTGGGGGACTGGAGGGGTGATGCTTCACCAATTCATATCCAATGATGGTAGATGAAACGTGATGGAACTTCAACTTTATTTCGATAAAGACCTGATTAAGTTGATTTTGCAGATCCCTATTAATTCCACCATGGATGATGATCAAGTGGAAGTTATGATCCAGCATTCGGGAAGATCCATCTCTGCTATGGCGTATGAAGAAGTGATGAAAGGTAGCGTCAAAGAGGACGATTGTGGATATTCTAAATGGCTAATGAACTTGAAACTCAATCCAAGAGTGCAATTTTTTTGGTGGAGGTTGAGTAAGCAAGCTATTCCAACAAATCATTTCCTTAAATATAGAAGCCTTTGTTATGATGACTCATGCGCTAGAGGGTGCCAAGAAGTAGAAAGTTATGCTCATATTGTGGTTCACTGCAGATATCTTACTAATACTATTTTAAAGCATAGAGATTGGGGCTTTAGTAATCCAATATTTCAGTCTTTGGAAAGCTGTTTGGAGGAACTTAGAAGGCTCTCATTCCGGTATTCTAACATGGTAAAGATGTATTGTGCAGCAGTTTTCTTATCCTGGAAAAACTATAATGAAGTAAAGCATGGGAAGCCTGCTCTTTCAAGTTCGGTGGTTGAAGCCAATGTCCTGTCTATAGCTATGATACAATTAAGTCAAATGTTAGATAACTAGGGTGTTAATCTCCTTAGGGAGTTTCAGAATGCTTGGCACCCTCCACCGCTAGATTGGATTAAAATTAATGTGGATGCTTCGGTTTTGAGTTCTAATCTAGCTGGGATTGGAGGAGTTTTTAGAGACAACAAAGGAAGATTACTTGCGTTTGGGAAGAAAAGAATTCATATGGATGTGGCACAGCTCGAGATGGAGGGGGTTTTAACAATAAGGGAGTTTATTCAAAGTTGGATGATGGAGAGCAAAGGTGTTACTATTGAAGGTGATAATCTCAACATTATCAATTTCATACAAGATTCAATGAATAAGTCAAAATGGCAGCTGGAAAATTTGGTGGCAAATGAGCTATTCTTTCTAAATGATTTCAATAAGGTCATTTTTCATCATGTTAATAGAGATTGTAACAAAGTAGTAGATTTATGTGCTACTTTGGCTTTAGAAAATAGTTTTTTTGTTGATAGTTTTTCTTTTACGAATATTCCTTCCTCTTTGCTTGGTTTGTTAAAGAAGGAATGTGATCCCCTTATTGCTTGTAATTAGTTTCTCTATCTAATGCAACTTGCAACTTTCAAAAAAAAATAAAAAGAATAGAATAATTTTATTTTTATTTTATTATTTTATTAATAGTCGATTTAGGATACATAATACATCAGATACGAACAATGGGCGAACTCGATTATAATCATCCCCATATATATATACTTAAAAAATTAAATACATAACAATTATTTTTACTGATCTAATTAGAAATGCAAAATTAATTTTTTATTAAAAAATATCTCAGAAACAACAATCTTGTTGTTTAGGCTTCTAAACAAAATGTTGCTTGAGAGGGAAAAACTTAATGAAGAGCAAAGTTTTACGAGATATGTTACTGAACAGATTTATGTTTAACTCAAAACTGTTAAACCTACAACTGAGGTTCAATCGTTTAATAGCTAATATGTTTTCAATTATTCAATATATGAGTAAAATCAGGTATCTTGCCTTCCTTCATGTGAGAGTGTTTCACATCGACATCAATCTCTAAAACAAATCCTTTCAAGATCAGTAGATATTATGTTCTAAAGCCACACTTACATTGTGACACCGCTGTGAAAAAAAAACATTGTGATACCGTGTGAGTCACATGCACTTGAATAATGCCCGGTCTGAGAAATTGAACTGCAGTATTAAACTATATGGACATGTTGTGAGTAAATCATTAGGAGCTTAGTGAAAGTGAATGTATATGATTGAGTTTTGCAATGACATGGCCCAAGCCAAAATACTAGCTAATTAATGGCATGCTATCAACTATAACCCTTGCTGGAGAATAAAAGAATATTTTCTGATAATGACTTGCTATGCATCGTTTGTAATTAAATAACAAAATATTTTCTATAACACCAAACCCTAGGCAAAAACGCTTAGCATTGAGTGCGTCGGAGTCTCGGAGAGAAGGCTAGAATAATCTTGTCATTGGTACTCCAATTTCATACCTATTAATGAATGCTTCCTTATGTTGATTAGCTACACGTTCTTTGTAATTAAATAGCAAATAGTCATTCAGATTTGAGATATAATTTTTATAACGTCAAATCATGGGCCTAAAATTTTAAAAGAGAGGGTCTAAGAAGTGGCTAGAATGTACTTCTCATTGGTATTTAAATATTGTAATATTAAAACTTGTTAAAATCTCTCTCTCTCTCTCCCTCCCTCTAATTGCTGCCCTATTAGCTTCAAAACGTATTATAAGTAAAACTAAGATCTCATCCATGAATAAAATTAAATTCAACATGGGTTAATTAATAATAGAAATATGCTTGAGAATAAATTTGGGAATCGGTTCAACTTGATTGACATCTGTACGTAATTGAGTTTGTTTGGATTTTGGGATCCAAAACATAATTTTACCCACCATATCAAACCTAATTTTACTTCTTCAAAGATTCATATCCTAAGATATTACTGCCCTCTGATTTTACTTCAGAGACGGATCTTTCAGGATTTTAATCCGCGACAGACATTTTTTCTAGGATTTTACTCTCCTCCGAATCAACCCAAGTTGTTGAGAGGATTATTTTTCACAATTGAGGCCTAAGCTAAACGTTTTTTTTTTAACACGACATGCAAAAACTTTTTTAGGATTGACATAAACGAATTAGAAAGCCTCTTTATAAAAAAATTAAATATATATTATTGGGTTGTGATATATCGCCAAAAAATTATCTTGATCGGGCACGAATCTCGAGGAAAAACTCAAGTTGGAAACTTCAAAAATTAATTCGGAGACCATTTAAACTCCGATTTCAGCAAGCTTATAGTCGAACTGAGCGTCTCGGAAATACGAATCCAACAACACCAAATTCGACTCAATCTGAGCTCAAACGAGTCCAAATCAAGTACCCGAAGCGCTGTTGGAAGCATCAAACATTTATTTGAGTTACCAAACGGTCTCCGATTTTGACGAGCTTATAGTCGAATCGAGCGGCTCGACGAGACGAATCCAACGAGCCCAAGATCATAGAATTCTGATACCATTAAGACCTTCAAATGCTCAATAAACGGTTCATGATCAAGGGATTCAATATCGGTCGTTCATCCGAATCACTCCTTATTTGCCCATGATCCTTCATCTATTTACGGGCTATGCCACTCCAGAAAAACTATAAATAGCCCCTCATTTCTCTTAAGAGGGAACCCAAGCCAAGAAGAAGAGAAGGAGAAGAAGAGAAGAGAAATCTAGGAGGGAACAGCTCCTCCTCGACCACCGTCGGAACACCGCCGGAACTTCGCCGGAACTCCGCCGGAAGACCACGGAGGCACCCCCGGGTGCCCGAGGGACGCCGGAGCAACATCAGAATCCTGCCCGACGCCAGAATTCTATCTGACGCCCGAGTGACGCCAGACTTCTTTCCAAGTGACGCCGAAATTCTGCCGGACACCCGAGTGACGACGGAACTCTGCTTGGCCTTGTAACCGATACTCATTGTAATCTGATCGTCCTGAATCTAAAGGACGAATCAGTCTCGTGTATTTCATACAACACTAGTGAAACTTTTTCAACTGGGCGTGGCCCCGTGGTTTTTCCCTTTTTCAGGGCTTTCCACGTAAAAATCCTGGTGTTCTTTCATTCTTCTGTTTGTGTGCTGGATATACGTACAACGCTGAGACGGAGATTTAAACTCTATCGCCGCGTATATTTGAGTCCGCAACAGTTTGGCGCCGTCTGTGGGAAACTTATCCCACAATTTCAAGTATTGCTACGATGGTCAATAGGCGTAGCAATCGCCTCATAGGAGCCTCCCGCTCCCACTCTCCTCAATCCAGAAACCAGTCTATAAATCGTGGACATCAAGTTTCTGCCTCCTTTCTTCCTGGGGGGCAATAAATTGCTGGAGAAGGAACCTCAGGGCCTTCTTTGGAGGAGCGAATCCAAAAAATGGAAGAATCTCAGAACGAGATCCTACAACTCCTACGAGGGACTCGACAACCGGAACTAGCACCATAGGAGGAGGTTCTTCTCACTCGAGATCCACCACGGGTAGAAGCTGTTGAACTCGAACATCTTCAAGCAGAAATTCCTCTTCCTCCGCCAAGGAGACATCTGCAGTCACATCAAGATAATGAACTGGCTGATACAGCAAGTTCTACCCATCCTTCGCACACAGGTCGGCAACCTCGTATTCCTTTAGACCTCCCCGAAGAGTTGGCTCGACCACACATTGCTGAGCTCCCTCGCAATGCCCTTTGCCACGAACTGCGACGATTGGTCCGAGAAGAGTTCCCTACAGGAGGCATAAAGCAACCCCTTCGTCAGTGGGACTTGCAGGAGTCGTCACCCTTAACAGAAGCTATTCTTCAACACCCTATTCCGACAGGATTCAAACTACCGAACATCGACCCCTATGACGGGACAACTGACCCGTACGAGCATATTGATCATTATCGAACAATTATGCATATCCAGCGAGCCTCAGACGCGCTCCTCTGTCAGGTCTTTCCTGCCACCCTCAAAGGACAAGCTCGAACATGGTTCTATTCGCTTCCAGCCGGAACCATTCCAATGTTCGTCAAATTGGCAAAAGTGTTCGTCGAACAATTTGTCGCCAATCGGAGAATTACTAAGGACTCTTCTCACCTCTCGGGGATCCGTTAGAATGAAAGTGAGTCCCTCAAGGAATACTTCAAGAGATTTTCTACTGAAGCTCATCAAATTCCGGGAGTAGATCCCGAGTTACTTAGAGGCGTTTTCCTCGGAGGGCTTCGTCCGGGCCCCTTCTACTCAGCACTTATGCGAGACACGGTCCCTTCGTATGCCGACCTGATTCATCGTGTGGAGGCACAAATCTCCGCAGATGAAGCCATAAATGCTCACAGAAAGCAGTTCGAGCAGACAAATGGGAAGCGCAAAGGTGCTCCTGGGATGGATAATTCTTCCTTACAATGAAAAAAGCAAGGGAATAGCAATCTACCTCCTAGGCCCCCATTACCACAACGAGAACCTCGGCAGGAGAAAGAGTACACTCCGCTCAACACATCTCGAGCAAATGTGTTAATGGCGATTCAAGATCAGGACAAAGTGAAATGGCCGCATCCTTCGAAGCCAAATACTGGAAATCAAGATCAGTACTGTCACTTTCATCGTAGTCGTGGCCACTCTACTGAAGCGTGTTGTCAACTTAAGGATGAGATTGAAAGACTTATCCGCCAGGGCTATCTTCGACAGTTTATTGGGAACCCACCTACCCGAGAAGAAGCTCGCCCCACTGGGGGGCAAAATCAACAACAACAAAGACAACCATTGAATAATATTCAAATGGTTGGTGAGATTGAGTAATGCTGCAACTTGAACCTTTGTGTTAGTAATACTACTTGTCATGTGTCACCATGTATCTCTTCTATGATCAGTAGGATGTCATTCTAATGTCCTTAGTATTTCTACCAAGTCGAATGATGTGGTTGTCCCTATATGTATCTCTTCTGTTGTACAAGGGAATTATTGTCTTACAGTAATATAATGTGTTGTTCGTCCAGTTTTGATATTGTCTCTTTCTTTAAAAAGAATACAAATGACAGTGAAAAACTACTGACAAATATAGTCTCTTTATCCTTGATTCGATAAATATGCAGTCTTTATTACTTCTCAATTACTGGAAGATCGATCCCAGGGGGATTCGATCCGGCCTCTTCCATACAGGTTAACGTCGTCGAGCAAAGGCTCCGACATACAACCTCGGACAGGTCTCACATCCTTGGTGGATTCTCCCGACCTCTTCCATACAGGTTAACGTCGTCGAGCAAAGGCTCCGACATACAACCTCGGATAGGTCTCACATCCTTGGTGGATTCTCTCGACCTCTTCCATACAGGTTAACGTCGTCGAGCAAAGGCTCCGACATACAACCTCGGATAGGTCTCACATCCTTGGTGGATTCTCCCGACCTCTTCCATACAGGTTAACGTCGTCGAGCAAAGGCTCCGACATACAACCTCGGATAGGTCTCACATCCTTGGTGGATTCTCTCGACCTTTTTCATACATGTTAACGTCATCAAGCAAGGGCTTTGACCTACAGTCTCAAATATGTCAAACATCCTAAAAGGATGTCTCTCACATTCGTTCAGACTAATAATACATCAAAAGCACAAAGCATGTCTTACAGATGCAATAACAATTCAGGTCCCTCTAAGGGACAAATCCTCATTTCATATACAATATCATTGGAGTTACATAAATCCAGATTCAGGTGTACATTTATTCTCACTAGAAGTTGAAATTAAAAAGTACATTGGCATCATCCGTACAAACTAGTATCATCAAGCAATAAGCAACTTTAACACAGTCAAATATCCTTGGTGGATTTAAGTGACTTTTCCCTTACTGCACGCAAGCATCTCCTACAACTGCTCCTTCAAAGAAAGGACATAACTGGATCATCATCAGATCTCCACTCAGTGTTAGTGTATTGCCAAAATATTGGCATATCACACTACTTCGGCCCCTTGATCTAGTAATATCTGATGTTGGCACACTTCAGTATGGATGAATATTGCCTTAACACAATGCCACTGGACACCCGCCATCATCGACCCTTCGTCGGATATCTGCCGGCGGTCCTTTACTTCATATCAGCCATCATCGGCTTCTCGTTCAACTGCTGATAGCAACACCGTTGAACTCTCTCCTTCTGCTCCCAACTTGGTCGTTGACTACCAATAGACTTCCACCTGATCGTCCATCATCAACAAACTAACATCGAAATTCTATTCGATGCTGAGCTTCCTCCCGTTGGAGGACTTCTACACGTCGCCAGACCCTCGTCGGACTTCAACTCGACGCTAAACTTCTACCCAACGTCGGACTTCTGCCAGTCGTCGGACCCCCGTCGGATATCTACCCGACGCTGTACTTTTACATACGTCGGACTTCTGCCTGTCGTCTGATGTTTGTCGGGCTTCTACCCGACACCAAATTTCTACCCGTCGTGGGACTTCTTCTGGCCGACAGATTTTCGTCGGAGTTCTACCCGACGCCGTACTTCTTCCCGCCACCGAACTTCCACCCGGCCGCTGATCGCCGCCGGACTTCATCCCGACCTTCGTCGGACCACTGCCCGGTCGCGGACCACCATCGAACTTCAGCCCGACCTTCGTCGGACCACCGCCCGGCCGCTGACCGCCGTCAGACTCTCTCCGACTAAATCTCACCTCCACATGATCTCTTAAAGGAGAGAAATTTCCAACTCCCATCCCGCTCCCCTTCCTGAAAAGGGGAAGCCGCTAACTTCTGCGCAAAAGGAGGGGCGCCGAATCAAGTAGGAAAAATCATCTACTCAACAACAGCGGAAGGCCTCAAAATGCCAGAAGCTAGAGGGGAGAAGAGAGGAAAGCCGCTAACTTCTGCGCAAAGAGAGGGGCGCCGAGTCGAGTGGAGAAAATCACCTACTCAAAAACAGCGGAAGGCCTCAAAATGCCAGAAACTAGAGGAGATAAGAGAGAAATTTCTATCTCCTGTACAAGAGGAGGGGCGTTGTCTCAAGTAGGGAAAATCACCTACTGAATAACAACGGAATGCCTCAACTGTCAGAAAGCCAGAATGAGAGAAAAAAGAGGGAAAACCGCTAACTTCTGTGCAAAAGGAGGGGCGCCGAATCAAGTAGGGAAAATCACCTACTTAAAAACGGCGGAAAGCCTCAGAATGCCAAAAGCTAGAAGGCCAGGGGAAGAGGAGAATGCGGTGCAAATTTTCATTACCCCAAGGGGGGTATTTATAGGATAAAAAAGGGAGAGAAAGAGAGGGAAAAATTAAAAAAAGAGGGGGAAAATGTTTGAAAATTGGAGGGAGGAGGCTTGTAGAAGGAATTTCGAATTTTTCTAAATTTTTCGGAATTTTTTCGGAATTTTTTGGAATTTTTTCGGATTTTTTCGGATTTTTAATCCTTGTGGGCCCCACAAAAAAAAAAAAAAAAAAATTAAAAGGGTAACTGCTGGAGCGCCCCTTGCCCGCGCGCCCGCGCAAGCGCGCCCCTTGCCCGCGCGCCCGCGCAAGCGCCGCCGGCGGCGGCTGCCGGCGGCCGGCCGGCCCGTTCGGCCGCCTACGCGTTGCCGGGCTCCGATTTCGAGCCCGGACGGTCCAAATTGGACGTTTTTGGGGTCCCCGGACACGTTTTTCGACGTTCCGGACTCAATTTTGACACTTTCGGAGCTCAATGGGGCCTCTATGATCAAGTTCGAGCAAATATTTAATTTCTGGAACGCAATTTTTTATGATTCGGCCAACGTAAAATACCGGAGAAAGTATTTTCGGACTCATGGAGCTTCGACGTCCGAAAATAGGGGGGCAACTGATATATCGCCAAAAAATTATCTTGATCGGGCACGAATCTCGAGGAAAAACTCAAGTTGGAAACTTCAAAAATTAATTCGGAGACCATTTAAACTCCGATTTCAGCAAGCTTATAGTCGAACTGAGCGTCTCGGAAATACGAATCCAACAACACCAAATTCGACTCAATCTGAGCTCAAACGAGTCCAAATCAAGTACCCGAAGCGCTGTTGGAAGCATCAAACATTTATTTGAGTTACCAAACGATCTCCGATTTTGACGAGCTTATAGTCGAATCGAGCGGCTCGACGAGACGAATCCAACGAGCCCAAGATCATAGAATTCTGATACCATTAAGACCTTCAAATGCTCAATAAACGGTTCATGATCAAGGGATTCAATATCGGTCGTTCATCCGAATCACTCCTTATTTGCCCATGATCCTTCATCTATTTACGGGCTATGCCACTCCAGAAAAACTATAAATAGCCCCTCATTTCTCTTAAGAGGGAACCCAAGCCAAGAAGAAGAGAAGGAGAAGAAGAGAAGAGAAATCTAGGAGGGAACAGCTCCTCCTCGACCACCGTCGGAACACCGCCGGAACTTCGCCGGAACTCCGCCGGAAGACCACGGAGGCACCCCCGGGTGCCCGAGGGACGCCGGAGCAACATCAGAATCCTGCCCGACGCCAGAATTCTATCTGACGCCCGAGTGACGCCAGACTTCTTTCCAAGTGACGCCGAAATTCTGCCGGACACCCGAGTGACGACGGAACTCTGCTTGGCCTTGTAACCGATACTCATTGTAATCTGATCGTCCTGAATCTAAAGGACGAATCAGTCTCGTGTATTTCATACAACACTAGTGAAACTTTTTCAACTGGGCGTGGCCCCGTGGTTTTTCCCTTTTTCAGGGCTTTCCACGTAAAAATCCTGGTGTTCTTTCATTCTTCTGTTTGTGTGCTGGATATACGTACAACGCTAAGACGGAGATTTAAACTCTATCGCCGCGTATATTTGAGTCCGCAACAGGTTGTAATAGATGAGTAATAATAATAATTATTTGATCAGTGTTGCATATTAATCAATGCACTGGAAGGGGCAGGAAAATTTTTTTCTTACTACCTTTAATTTATTTCAGTTTTCATTGATTATTTTTTACCGAAATACTCAATAATGGACATCTACATGTGCTATCAGATCTCTTACAAATCCATTTAGGATATAGTTAAATAATAGCTGAAAACATTCGTAATCACTAAAAATCATTAATTAGCGTACCAAACTGAGATTCAACGACTAAATTTGAGTAAAATTGAAGCAAAGGCTATTATTTTATTTCCCACTTCCTAACCAATTTAACCCTACTGCCCCACCCCATCTGCGTCGATTCTATAGTAAATGACCACAAAGAAGTTGCCCACGCATTCCAATTAAAGTTGGTCTTACACTTTATTGATCATGGTCCACATAAGCAAAAAATTAGGCTGCATGAGTGGGACCAATTACAATCTTATTGTATGATTTTTTATAAGAGAGATAAATGAATGAGTTCACTCCTCTCCCTCTTCTTTCACTCTTTATCCCTAAATTAACAACGTAATTTGTTCAACAGTTCTCATTTTTAAAGTATTCTTGTTAAGTAGAAGTATTAATTTTAGCGTCATAGTAAAGTGATTGCGACATATTTCAGAGGTATGCTAGGATATGAGGCTAGTAGTCATGCTCTCTCTCTCTCTCTCTCTCTCTCTCTTTCTTAATTAACTAGATAATTTTACTTTTAACATTTGTCTCCTTTTTTGAAGGGCTTTTTTCAAAAATTTAAGGCCACCAATAGCTTTCAAATATTAAACTTAAAATTGTTATGTATAAAGAACCACAAAAGGTCAAAATACTAATTATTGTTTAGTAAAATTACATACATAAAAATATAAAAAAAAGTTCAACTTTATCGAGTTCTCTTAAAATGAATGTCCAAACATCCTTCAACAAAAATGTAGAGAAGAACAGTGATCAATGGAACTGAATTCAAAAAAGGTCTTCAGAAGTGGGATAGAAATATATCACCTAGCAAAAATCATAGTGAAGATAGTCATTGGTGTTGAGCTCATTTTTTTTTAGGTTAATCATTTAATAAACTTCAATCATGGTGTTCACTTCTTGAATTCCATTCAACCAGTAAACTAGATTCAATCACTATTTTTAACCATAGAATTCAATCATATAAACCTTCAATCAATCATCTTTAATGATTTTCAAACTTTTTAAATGTTCAAAAAATAAAATTTCAATCAATGGTGTTCAATTATTCAATTATATTCAAGCTTAAAATTCAATGTTCAAAAGTCCTGCTCAAATTCAAACCCCAAAGCCTTTAAACATTTCCCTTTTTTAGGAAAATTTTCAACTTGCTCAAAACCCTATGTGATGCCCTTAAATTTGTGTTTGATCATTTACATAATAATTAGAAATCTCTTAAGAGTCTTCCTAGTCATTTTGAAAGCCTCCATACCCATCCAAAACCTAAAAATCCAAAGTCTCCACCATGATTCCAAAACCTTCAAATATTTTCCATCCATGCCACTAAACATGGAACCTTAGTCTAAATACCTTGAAATCCCTTACAACTCACACAAACAAATTCATAATTATCATTGCAATGATTTAAACCCTTCTAGGTTCATGCTTGGCCATGGTTGACCTAGTATGAACAAATAAAACTTTAAAGCCTAAAACCTTTTCATATACATGAAGCATGTTGCCAAACTTAAATCCAAGCCCCAAATTTGACCCATAGGTTATTTATAATCATCATTGAAAAATTGGAAACACATGTGGACACTTGTATCAGCTAGGTTGACCATGATTGGTTAAATCCATTTGATCTAAACTATTGGATATTAATTCAATCAAACACTATCAAAGCTCCCTAAAACTCGTAAACAATAAATCATGCATTACTAAACCTAAACCTAGTTGACCAAACATGCCATATGGTCCATCTCCTTCAATCCAAGTAATATAGTCAAATTTAAGGCCCCCAAACTCATTGAGACTATTCCTTTGGTGCCTAAGGGCCTACCTAAGCCAGCCCAACTCTTGGCCCACATGGGCTAGCCATATGGATTGACTCATGTGAAAAAAATGATACCCATTAATCCAAAACCAAGTCCTTTCACAAATAATTAAAACTACTACAAGCATTAGGTTCCTAGGGACACTATCCATCAGCCCTAGCAGGCCAAGACCATGGGCTGAGCTAGGTTAGCCACGTTAGCTAACCCAAGTCTCCAAAATAAACATTCCTTGAGCCATTTTATAATCTTGTTGAAATCAAGCCAGCCAATACTTACATTTTACTTAACAACATTCTATATAACTTGCCACATCAATTAAGGCAAGGGGCGGCCAGAGGTTGTCAAAATCTCAAGAAAATTGCTTGCCCAAGGTTTACTCCAAATTGTCTTTACAACTAATGACACACTCTCAAACCTCTATAACACTTATTTAGCCTCTATTACATCATCAAAATAAACTTTTTTACTTGGTGCCACCTCAGCTGGCCAAAATTTTAACATGAGCTTGAAAATAAACACCTCTAAATACTCTTCATTTATATGAAGATAGTTTCTATCTTGGATCCAAGTTCACTATCCATAAGCTCTTCAGTGATTGCCTAGTCTTCCTAGACCTTCTAGTTAAGTCCTATCCATGTTTGGTTAAGCACCAATGAGCTACATCTTGCTAGACATTCAATATCTAATGCAAGGTTCCTCAGTGGTTGCAACCTGAAGTAAAATTGCTCCTCTACTTCATTCTGCATCAATTATACAAAAACTACTCTCAGAAGCCCTCTTAATTTAGGTAAATCATAGTCCTAACAATTAAATTAGGTAGGTTTTGTCAAGAGTGAAAAAAGTTCTCAATCTAGGTTAATCAAACAATTACATTGAGAGCTCTGGTGTAGTTGATCCTTTGGGATCAAATTAAGAAAGATCTACCTCATAATTTTGTAGATCAGAATAAAACTTCCTACAATTGGGATACATAAGAGGAGGTTGAAGATGAAAATAAACTGTTCATAAGAATTAAATTAAATAGATATCGCTAATTGAGTCATATTGTCCTCTATATGTCCACTTGTAATTTTTATCTTAATTATCCTAGCCATCCAATCTCTGATTGAACTACTGAGATCAATCCTCAGTGTATAACGGACTGGCCTTGGACTTAAACACACAATTAGATAGTTCTGCATGTAATAGTGTGATTGACTATATAATTATGGTGAATTCAAAAGGCAGATAATGTTCACAACTTAACAAATTAATAACTCTTCAACCCCTTGGCTGATTAAGAGATTAATGGCTCCATAGATTTTGCTAATGGGGTTAATACAAAAGCCACATGGTTGTGAGATTTAGTTTCTAGTTTATTAAATTTAATATTATAGGTATATTTTTCTATATTTATAAAACTATTTATTCAATTATAATCTAATTGGCTTCAAAATTTCATGGATGATTCTTGGACATGTTTTACCTATGTCCACAATTATTCATGCTAGATTAAAACCATTATATGTCTCAATTGGAATTTTTAAATTCTAAGGTTTGATTTTTACCTAGGAATTCAAATTTGAATAGTAGGGAATCCATAGAGAATTTAGGTTTATGCGTGGGTGGTTTGTTAAATAAATATAAGAGGGATAGTTAGTCATTGACTTCATGTCTTCATTTGGTCTAGCTAGACTGTAAATGAATTTTCAAAGTATAGATGAATTTACTTGGAAATTCAATTCAAATCCTAGATAGACTTTGATGGTCTAAAGTTAAGGTGGTTTAATCGTTGGATTAGCAATAATCCACCCCTAAACTTCACTACATAAAAAAACAAAATAAAAAAAAATGTATTTTCATTAAATATTTAAAAATTGAATATAATTCATGAAAATCTAAAGTAACTTGTATTCATACATAAATTGGTAAATCTTTTTGTGAAAAATAAAATCCCTTTTACAAAACATAAAAATAAAAATTTATAAAAATATTGATAAAATTAAATAAATAAATCAATAATAAAAAAAATACCAAATGACTTTTGATGGGGGCTGTGGAGAGAACTTTTAAATTGTACAGAAATATAGGGCTCTATCACCCCTAAAACAATGCTTAGGTTTTCTTTGATATAAATAATAATAAATCCTACATAATATACATAAGTATACATGCCAAGTCAAGTAATAAGGTGATAGTGTAGAGTATCAAACCGATGAGAAAGTGTACTTTACTTGCAACAAACTTTTACTATTTACTCTAATTATAATAATTTTCCTACTAAAACAAAAATGGTATGTTTTGAGATTCTATTACTGAATAAATTAGTAAAAATAATTAGTATAATATTTAATTAAAGTGTTTTGGATTGATAAATATAATTTGCATATCTTTCCTGATGAGACTCTTTATGGTAATATATTTCAGAGTATATGCATCCCTAGATCTCCCTTGATCTTATAGGGGTAAAATGAATTTATATTGACCTCCTATAGTTATAATATCAACTTAAAAGCCAAGAAAGTTTTAAATCATATGTCTAGGCATGCAAAACATCCTATCACAATACTCTTGGTTGTTCTAACATTCCTCTATCATGGATATAAATCACACTATGTTTAACTATATATATAGCAACTATATGCATTAAATAAAGAGTGGGATAATATTAAAAATATTTTTTAATTATTTTTTAGAATAAGAGTCTTCATTAGTACTTAACATCTATTTTATATCATCAATCCAAAATATGAGAATTAACCAGTCATGAAATTAATATCAAGCAAATGCATTTACATTAAAATTCTGAAGAAATAAAAGTACAATAAAGTCATATAACCAAGAAGGTTCAAAGTATCTCCTCTACACTCTATCTCCATTTTACTTATAGAGTTATTTCAAAAAATATAGCCTAACCCTCTAAATAATTGTATCTTTTACTTCCCAACCTCCCTTAGATTTTACTATAAGAGAAAAATTAAGAAGTACTCTAAAAGGCATTGGAATTACACAAATGACTGTATAGACTTACAAACATAACATAAAATCTATTTATAGAAAATCATAAAATGAAAACTAGCACTACGGCTCTTGAAATAATGATGCTGCAACACCCTTGAAGTAAACTAGCACCTCGATGCTGAAGCTTTTGCACTGCGCGGTGCTTGCTAACGTGGATCGGCTACTTAGTAAACAGTCTTATCTCTTTACTGATAGTTAGAAGTGCAACACCATGATGCTATGGACCTTGGAGCACTGCAACACCTAAACTACCAAAATGTCACCAATGACTGAGAAATTTTTGTACCAGGGCTTTTAAAAATATAGAATATAGTGCTACCAAGCTAAATTTCTTACACTGCAGCACTAATAATGTTGCAATGCTATGTTTGTTGCCGTTGTAGCACTTGCAAATAGAGAACTCGATGTCACAATGTCTGAATTTGAGCGCCTTGGTGGTATTGAAGGTAACGCAGCAGCGTTATATCATCAGATGCCATAGTGCTGAGAGGTCCTTTGAATTTCTACTAATTTTTTGAGTTTTTTTTTTCACTAAAATAACTAAAATAACATATTTTTATTAGGAATAAAATACATTAAAAAAATGTAATTTACACTTATTAAATTCTCCCCAGCTAAAATTCTTGCTTATCCTAAAGTAAATAGAGAAATCTATAATTCATATTAATTAAATAACCCAAATAGAAATTTAAAATTTAAAATTACTAAAATATAAGATAATAGTTCATATTCAAGAAATAGTATAAATGAACAAGATTTTAATTCATGTTTGAAAAAATGCTTATAATTGTTCTAACCAGTCATCATTATTATTACTGAATTTTGAATTTATATGTTATAGATTTAATTATTTACTTTTCTATTTTTTTATGTGAATAATCTGGCTTAAAGATTAAATTTTTTTATAGTTAAAATTAAATTTTCATATGTTCACCATAATTTATATTAGTTTTCCCATCTTATCCTTCATGAATTTTAGTATAAGATTGCCATCATATTCTAAACTTTAACTACTAGCAATTTTTGAATGCACTCTTTCTTTTTCTTCTTTTATTTATATTTTCTTTTCTTTTTAGACATTTTTTTAAACATCTTTTTTTCTTTTTTCTTTTTCCTATTACGAAGACATAGTTAATGGTTTGAATATTAGTTTACTTAAAATCTTCTTACAATCTTAATGAGTTTACTGTAAGGATTTAGTAGGTTCACTAATCCCAAATTGATTTGCTTATGATTTTAAATTTTAATCTACCTATATCTATTCTGTAAACTAATTTATTGATCTTTATTTCAAAGGTTAATGTTTAAAGGTATAATTTATAAATTCAAATTGCACTAATATCTTAAATAATTGAAGTTAGGAAGTTATTAGTTTTTTTTTTTCAATCTATGAAGTATAAAGTAATGTTCATTTGAACTATGATTTAGGATTTTATTATTATCCTAATTTTACATAATTTTTAATTATTATTTTTACTAGGGTTAATTAAATAATCAGATGCAAATAAATAAAAAGAAGTTGAAATAAATATTTAAGCATGAGAGATTATAATAAAATGTAATTAATAACACATATAAGAATTAACAACTAATATATATTTTTATAGGAATGGTCTACTATAATAAAAAGATAACTAGTGCTACAAGCACCATCACACCTTTAGTGGCTATCAAAGCCACAGCTAATCATAAGACAAAAATAACACTATCAAAACATCATGTTTCTGGGATCCCTCCAAGCAAAGAAATAAAATGAAATAAAAATAAAAACCTACTACAAAATAAGAGCATCATTCTCTCTCTCTCTCTCTCTTTCTCTCCTCAAGCCAAGAATAACTCCTAGCTAGTCGAGCCTAGGTCTTCATCCTCCTTGTCATTATCATCATTGCCTCTCTCAAAAGACTACCATACAAAAGGATCATCAGATGGGAAAAATAAAAATTAAAGTTGATCGTGATGCTCAACAAAAGGTCTTTATCAAAACAATCCTATAAGATCACCTTAAAGTCAGTTGTGTATATATCTATAATGTTTTTTCTTAATGATCCATACTATGAGCCATCGTCATTCTCATCTCAACATGCCAATCTTTTGAATCCTCACATAATTGTGTCACCATTTCCATCTTCCCTCTAAGTTTAGCTACCTTATCCCCAAGAGTCTAAGTACTCCTAGTACATCTATTGTTGTTGTTAGGCCTGTCAGACACTTTAGGTTCACTGAGGCCTCCTTCCTCCTCTACTCTTTCATCTTAATTGAAGCCTAAAATTTTTCTTTTAGTTAGGGCTACAATGGGGAATAATTGTACTTCAGTTTGACCCCCCTTACACCCACAACTACAAATAAAGTATAAACTAGAGAAGGGTTCCCTAGTCTAATAAAAGTGGTTCCCCAAATGATGTACTTGATTAAGGAGTAAATAAGTTTCCCTACATCAATAGAAAGCCCCATTTGAAATTGCATTATTTAAAAGGGTACGGTCATGGATAACTTCACTAATGGTTCTACTTGGTAGTAAACGGGTTAAGATGAAATAGTGCTAGGCCTTGGAGGTTTGGGTCATGTAGGTATCAAGGAAAATGATAATTTTAATTTCTCTCTTCTTCCAAATTGCTCCACTATTGGGTCCGCACAGTATATTTAGAATATACTGAGAATCCATAAGTGTCACAATAAAAGCAATATATTCATCAAATTCAAAGTCCTTAAGTTTAAAAATTTAATTAATAGCTACAGAGTTAAAAGGGACCTACTTACACCTAAAATAACATCTATTTTCCATAGCCTCCTTATTTAAAAAATATTATCTAACCACATTAATAATTAACACAAAAGGTTGTTGCAAATATGGGCCCAAATATAGTGATTTTGATGATAACAAACATTACTGTTTATTTACTACTACTATTTTTAGATATCTATTTTATCTGCCCTGCTCACTAACCTTTCAGATCCATTAGTTCACTTGGAACATCAATCAGTTCAAGATCAGGTGGACTAGGATTGAGTCAGTCTGTAATTTCAATTCCAATGCATCTTTACCTTCTCTTGAGTCAAATGTACTGTGACGGATCTTAAAACAAAGTAACCTTGCACACACACACTCAGGGGGAGAAATTTGGTGAGTTAGAATTTCTACTATTTTTGATCATATTGTTCAGGACGATTGAAATTTATCCTTAACGATCCGTTAAAAATAGAAATCCTAATTAGGGCATCCCTGGTAATTAAGTCTGCTTAACCCTTTCACCACACTATCATCTCTCCACCACTCTCTAGCAATTTTGGGTGATTTAGGGTTTTCATTTGTGTGCTTTGTTTGCGATCTCGTAGAGTACTTTTTTGGTTATTTTTTATCATTTTTTCTCTCAAGTTTCTACTCAGTCCTTCTGCAGTTTCTTTTTAAGGTTCTTTCATGTGTTTTTGGCTTTGTGAGATGACGACTCCGTCATCATCTAACCTGTCATCCTCTTCATTTCCTGATGGCCGTTCTAGGTCATTTAAGGAGGTTTTAGCTGGTTCTACTTCTTCTATGTTTAAAGTTTAGTTTGTTCAAACCTCATTCAAGGGTTGTTCGGCTTTGATGTTCGATGATGCTATTGTTTCTCAACTGGTCGCTCTATTTATCTTAACGTTAGTTTGTAAAGTTCTGCTTCATCGTCTGAATCTTGATGTCATTCAGAAATTTTTTGTTAACCTGAAGCTTTCAGGCTCTTTTCACGTTGGTTTGCTAGATTAGAGGCATGTTGTGATTCAACTTATGAATGACATTGATTATAGCCAAATTTTTTCAAGGAGATCTTACTATATTCATGCGTGTCAGATGCATCTCCTGAAATGGATGCCAAATTTTGATGTTAGGGAGGAATCTCCTATTGCTCCTGTGTGGATCTCTTTTTCGAATTTGAGACTTCATTTTTTTAATACGTAAATTTTATTTGGTCTTGCATCTATTTTTGGTAGACTATTACAAACGAACCAAGCTACTACATCTATCTCTCATCCGTCGATGGCTTATATTCTAGTTGAATTGGATATTTCCAAGAAACATCCTAATGAGATATGGATAGGATTGGAGTTGGATGGTTATTTCCAAAAAGTTGATTTTGAAAATTTACCTATCTTTTGCTCTCACTGTAAAATGCATGGCCATGGTGTTAATGAATGTTTCAGGTTGCATCCTCATCTTCGTAAGAAAAATGTTTCCTCCAAATAATAGCAAGGAAATGCTATAATTTTGAATGATCATGAGCATGTCATTCTGAATTGTCCTGACATTGAAGGCAATACAACCAAAATGCTTGACAATATTGAGGAACCTATACAATCGGCTAGTGTGCATACTAAATTGTCCCCTATCATTGTTGATGTCCCATCTTATGCTCAGGGAAATAATATTAGCAATACTACCATCTTAGTTAATGAAAGTGAAATATGGATGAAGAAATGCTTCCTATCACTTCTACTAAACATAATATTATTTCAATTCCTACTAGTCACTGAATTATTAAAAAAAATTACCTGATACGGAGTTTATGATGGCTAATAATAATTGCACTAATACTATTTACTTTCAATGGGCTATGAATGATATGGACAATGTGGTGGAAATTAATGTTGGTACCGACATGAGTAGCAAAGGGAATGTAGGGATTGCCAACTTCTTGGAGGAAGGTGAATTGGCTATGGTTGTGAAAGAAAATGAGGAGCTTGGTCTGAATAGCAAAGAAAGTGTGGAGGATGGTGGTAATTTTGAGGAAGGTTTGCATAATGATAGTGAGCTTCCTTCTAACTCTCATTATCTTAGTGATGCTTTTACTGATATGGAGGATATGGCTTACTCTGCTAAATATTTTGCCAAAGATGATAATGACACTAGCTTTATTAAATCTCAAAATATGAGAGGTAGGAAAAACAAGAACTTTAGTTTACAATATTATAGGAACACCCTTTCGCAAACTAGTCGTTTGTTCTATTTTTATATGTTTAAGTCAATTATTTGGAATGCTAGGGGCATTGGTTTCCCGTCTTCTCAGTTGAGGGTTAAGAATTTAAGGCGTATTTATGATGTTTCTATTCTTTTTTTACTTGAAGCTCTTATTAATTCTTCTAAATTATTTAGTACTGCTAAATTTTTAGGTTTTAAGTATTATGTTGCGAATTCTGCTAATAAAATTTAGGTATTTTGGAAGGATCTTTTTCGTATTAATATTTTTAGAGATTTTACTCAAGTCATGCATTGTAATATAGAAGTTTTGAACTTGAATTTCTATGCCTCTTTTATCCATGCTTCCTCTTCTCATATTACTAGAAAAGCGCTTTGGGAGCAACTCACTAATTTTCACAATATCTGTAATTTTCCCTGGCTTGTTGGTGGTGATTTTAACACTATTTCTAATCCCTCTGAGCGGATGGGGGGCTCTAATCATATATATTATTATATGGAGGATTTTAATAATATGATTATGGATTGTAATTTAATTGACATTGGATTTTATGGTAGAAAATTCACTTGGAACCGAGGGCATTTATGGCAACGGCTGGATCGTGTTTTATTTAATGATAGTTGGGTTAACTCTTTTAATTGTATTTCTATTGAGCATCTTAGAAGAATGCTTTCTAATCATTCTCCTTTGTTAATTGGTTTTAAGACTAGGCAGGTGAATTCTTTGCCCCATTTTAGATTTCAAAATATGTGGTTACTTCATGTTTCTTTTCTGGATGAGGTTCAAGAGAATTGGTTTGCTCCTTTGTACCCTGATAACTCTATTCTTGGCATGTAGAGATTTTCGTTTAAATTGAAAAGGCTAAAATAAACCCTCAATTGGTGGAATCACAACGTGTTTAAAAATATCTTTACTAATATTTTAAATGTAGAAGATAGAGTTAACATTGATGACTTAAAAGAAATTATTCATGGCATGATTGGTGATTCTGTGGCAAGTTTAGGTGGGTTTATTACTAGATTCTTTCAAAAAGTATGGCATATTAATAGTGACGATCTTAGCTCTGTTATTTTGGAATTTTTTGCTGGGCATAATATTCCAAAATTTTTTTCTTTTACCTCTACTGTAAAGGGGTTAATTGTAATTCTAAAATTATTTGGTTCTCTTGGGACAAGTGTTGTGGTGTGTTTAATGAGGGTGGCATGGGGTGTAAGTGTATATTTTATTTGGCCTATGCCTTTTCTTTCAAGTTATGGTATACCTTTCGTGCTAATGTGAGCCTTTGGGCTAAGTTTATGGTTTTAAAGTATTGTGTGGGGAAGCATCCTACTACTTGCTCCTTTAATAATGGTGATTCTAAAATTTGGCAGAGACTTTGTAAGGTTAAATGGGTTGTGGAGCCTCATCTCTCTTGGGGGCTTGGTGGTGGGAACATTTTCTTTTAGCAAGATCATTGGTTGGGTAACCAATCCATTGATTCTATCACTAATACATCTTCTAGTGTTGTGGTTAAGGTTAACTTTTTCATTACTGATAACTGTTGGGATTATGATAAACTTGTTAATGTTATTCCTGATTCTATTATTCAACTTATTTTGAAACTTCCCTCGAACATGGATTCGGAGGATCTTTTATTATATAATTTGTCTAAAGATGGGGTTTTTAGATTAAAGGATGCTTGGCATGTGTTCAGAACCAAGAAGGAGGTTACTAATAGTTTTCCATAATTTGACATAAAATTATTCCTTCTACTATTGCTAGCTTTATTTGGAGAATTTTTCATAGATTTATTCCTATTGATGATAACTTGATTAAAAGTGGTTTTATCTTATTGTCCAAATATCAATGTTGTTATCATGTTGAGAATACGCATCATGTTTTTCTATTAGGTCCTTTAGCTGTTAAAACTTGGATTTATTTTGATGATATTTTCAAGTTGAACTGTTTTAATGCTAACATGTCTATTAATGCTTTACTTAATTCTTAGTTTGTCAACTCTAAAGGTCATATTAGAAATGCTATTCCTTCTCTTATTTTGTGGTACTTATAGATGGATAGGAATAACTCCCATTTTAATGTTATTAGTGTAAACTATCATAGGATTATTAAAAATGTGAAAGACAAAGTTTTGAGCCTTTTTTTTGTTAATTTTCTTTCTATCAATAGCTTTAAGAACTACTTTTTTGCTGTTGCTCACTCAGCCCTCAGCTTGGATGAGGCTTACTCTATCTCTGATCCTTGGTATGTTTACAGGGTTAAACCTTTTATAAATTGTTATAAATTGAATATTGGTGGTTTTGCTCAGGTACCAATTTAGGGTGTGGTGGGCTCATCAGTGATAGTCAACGGAGTATTATTATGACTTTTGTGGGTCATGTTCAGAATGGTAATAGGCATTTTGCTTTGCATAATGCTATTCTTTATGGGCTGAGAATTTGTATGTCTCTTGATATTCCAAATGTTGGGATTGAGGTTGACTCTACCTATAATATTCAATGCATTAATAATGTTAAGGATTCGGCCTGCAATCCTACGATTTTTTATCTAGTGAGGGATGTTAAACAATTGATGACCTTTGTTAATGTTTCCTTTTCTCATGTTTATAGGGAGGGTAATGCTTGTGCTAATTGGCTTACCAATTTTGGGAGTGAGTTAGTTTATTTCAATAATTTTACAACTGCTAATTTACCTAGCCCTTTAAAAGGACTCATAAGATTGGATAAAATCGATATGGCTTATGTCAGGCATTAATTTGTTTTCCTTTCTGGAGCTTGTGGGGTCTTGGTACTTGAGCCTGGGTGTTTTTTCTTATCTGGTTCATTGGCAGTTAGCCCCTTTGTGTTTTTCCCTCTTGCTATTTTGCTTTGTTGAGGGGGCATGGATGTTATGTTGCTTGACTAGTTCCTTTTTGGGTTTTTTGGTTGGTTATGGGGCTTTGGTGTTGGCTTCACTCTGGAGCTTTTCTTTAATGGTGTTTTTTGTGGCCTGTGGCATTACTCTTCTCCTTATTTATTTTGAGGCTCTAATTTTTTCTTGGAGGTTCTATTTGGATGACTGGTTGAGTAGTCTTTTTATGTTTAGTGGGTTGTCTGGTTGGGTGGTCTCCCCTGCTGCCAATCGTGCCTAGTTTTCCTTGAGTTATTATTATTGGTTGGGTTTTAAGGCTGCATGGTGTTTTTTTCTTGATGATTTTAATCTCTTTACTATTTTGGATTGGTTCAAGCCTGGTGACCCTTCTAGCATCTCTGGGTTACATTATTTTATTATCGGCTATTATGGGTTTCAGTGCTCAGGCGATTGTATCACTCAGGAGGCTTTTTGGCTGTGTCATCTGGTTATGTTATATTGTGGTAATTTGGTGGTTGGGGTCTGCCAGTTGAGTTATAGGTTATCTGTCTGGTTTATGATGAGCTACTTGGTTGCCATTTTATGCCTTACTTTAGAGGTTTTTGTGATGTTTCGGCTAAGGGATTCCTGGGGCTTCTGTGTCTTTGATGTTGCTTGTTGGTGCTGGTTTATTGTTTAGAGTTTTTCGCCTTTCCTTGGTGTTGAGTGCTCTGGCACCCAACTTTAGTGTTTTGGCTTATTCGGTTTGGGTGTCATGTGTTATCCAGAGGTTGTCATGCTATTTTTTAGCTGGGGCGATCTGGGACTGTGTTGCCTTAGAGTTGAGCTTTGTTTGTTAGACTATTTTGTTTCATTCTATGTTAATTTTTTCTACCCTTACTATTGCTGGCTGTTTGAGTATACTTGCTGCTGATTTGTTATTTATCTGGTGATGAGTAATAGTTAAATGGAATTATTGAGAACTTGCTGGACTTATCAGTATTGGATTCTTCCTTCTGCTAGATTATATTTCTATTTTTGCTTTGTCTATTTTGTGCATTATTTGCTTTTGCTGAATATTTTTTATGCAGGTGATCGTAGAGATCTCAATTTGGAAGGGAAGCTGAATCAGATTTCCATTTTTTTGTCCTATCTTTTTTTGGTTGCTCGTTCTTGTGCACTGTAGATTGTACCTAGGGTTCTTTGTATTTTTGTTTGGTAGGGACCTTGAGCTCTTAGGATTTTTTTGCCCTCCTCTTGTAGCTCATTTGAGCATTAGTGAGTATGAGGGCCCTTTAAGGACCCTGTACTAATTTTTCTAAATTAACAAGTAGGCCCCTCCGTGGATTTCCCCTAAAAAAAAGTTTGCTTAACCCTTTAAACACAGACTCTGATGACTTATTATTATACAATTCTTCCAAAGATTGGAGTTTTAGATTAAAGGATGCATGGCAAGCTTTTAAATCCAAGAAGGATGTCACTAATATATTTTCTATGATTTGGCATAAAAGTGTTCCTTCTATTGTGGTTATTTTCATCTGGAGAATTATGCATAAGTTCATTCCTACTGATAATAACTTAATTAGAAGAGGCTATATTTTGCCATCCAAGTGCCAATGTTGCTACCATGAACCAACACAGGATTATTAAGAATGTGTAAGACAAGGTTATGGGGCTTTTTTCTATTAATATACTCTCTGTCAAGAATTTTAAGAATTATCTCCTTATGGCATTTAATTTAGGTATCAAGTTGCAGGATGATCATGCTTGTACCAAACCTAGGTTTATTTACTTGCTCAAATCTCCTAATAACTCTTATAAACTAAATGTGGATGGTTTTGTTATGGGTTCCACCATGGGGTGTGGTGGGGTTATTAGGGACAGTCATGGGAGTATTATTATGGCTTTTGTGGGTCCCTTACACAATTGTGATGTGAACCTTGTCATCCTATTGGCTATTCTTCATGAGATTAGATTATGCTTGTCTCTTGATAATTTTAACATTAGTATTGAAGTTGATTCCAATTATATTATTTACTATTTAAATACTGTTAATAATACTATATGTAATCCTGCTATTTTTTATCTGGTGAGGGATCTTAAGCATTGGTTGATCTTTATGAACTTCTCCATATCTCATGTTTATAAGAAGGGCAATGCTTGTGCTAAGTGGCTTGCCAACTTGGGGAGTTGTTTGGATGGTTTTACTGATTTTTTTTTGTTTCCAACCTCCCTACTCCTTTAAAAGGGTTTTAATGATTAGATAAAATTTGTACACCCTATGTGAGATTTTAAGGTTGGCTGGTGGCTGGTGCTTGTGGATTTAGGTTTCTTTAGTTTGGGGGCTGCCTCCGGGTTGATGTGCTCTAGGTTATATCTGTTATTTTGTTCCTTTTTGATGTTATATTTCAGTTTAGGTGCATAAATGTTTCTTTGTGTTGCTCTATAATGCCTAGAATTATCTATTTATCTACAATTTTTATTGGTATTTCTGGCATATGAATGATGGGCATTTCCGGGAGCATCTTGGTTGGTTTGGGGGATGCCTCTACGGTGATGTCATGGAAGGTTTCTTTGTTGTTTTGTTTCTTTTTGCTGTTAATTTTTTATTTGTGTGCCTTGAATGCTTCTCTGTGTTGATCTAGGATGCCCATAACTTTCTATTGTTGTTTGCTTTTAATGTGGTTGGTGGGCATTTCCTAGAGCCTCTCGGTCTGTGTTGATGCTGGGTTTTTTGGCTTTCATTTATGTAGCTCTATCCTCAGTATTTTTGGGGGTCCTGTTTACACCTTGATGTTACATCTGGCTATCGGGTTGTGTTATCTAATTATTTTGAGCTTTATTTGGGTCATGGATTTCTTGTGTTCTAATGGGGTTGCCTCTAACCTGGAGTGGCAGCAGGGGTATCTTTTTTCTACCAACTATGCTTCTAATTATTTGAGCTGGTTTGGCTTTCTTCGTACTACTTCTTGTGCTTGGATGCTTCTAATTTGTTGATGTTGTATTGGGTTTAATGGTGCCTAGTTCTGTTGGTTATTTGATGGTAAGGCTATCAATGCTAAGTTTGAGGTGAACAAGTTTTGTGACACTTCTAACTTTTCCTGCATCTTTGCTATTGTGGATTATGGGGTTGATGTTGTTTATCCTAATTGTTTAGCTGATAGTGGTTTGGCTCTTATTTTTGCCTTTTGTTGCCTTCTTTTTATATGTCTTGTGAATATCTGCTAGACCTATTAACCTGCTAGCTTTTATTTTTATTTGTGCTATTTCTATCTTGGGCATCATCCTTTTTTGTAGATTGTTCTTAGTGTAGGTGTTCATTGTGGTGCCATTTTGAATGGGAAGCTAGAGTTGAGTGTAGTTTTTTTTTATTCTTCCATCTTTTTGGGTGCCCTTTCTTATGCACCATAGATTTTACCAAGGTTTGATTGTAATTTTGCTTAGTAGGGAACTAGAGCTCTTAGGATTTTTTTTTTCTTTTTTTTAGTAGCTCTTATGAGCATTAGTAAGCTTGAGGACCTTTTAAGGACTTTGGAATTTTTTCCTGAATTAACTCGTAGGTCTCCCCGTGGGTTTTCCAAAAAAGAAAATTTGCTTAACTAATCATCCTGGACAACTCCGATGGTGCAGGATGATCAGTACAGATTAAGACAGACAGCCGCTAATTACAATTTCAGCAAGATTATATAATTCAAAATTTATTCTTATCTTATAAGATGATCCATATCATCCTGGATGATTCATTATAATTATGCCTAAAATAACCTTTTGATTAGGAGACTAATTATGGTTAGATTGATCAATCATATCGTATAGGACGATCTACTTGGATCATCTCGAATGATCTTTTATATTTTGTAAGATGATCCCCTATCATCCAAGATGAAAATCATAATTTTATTCTAATCTTCCGGGGGATCGTCCTGTATATCTCGAGAGGTTTGCGAGACGATTTGTTGATTTCCACCATCTTGAACTAATCATCCAGTGGATCGTCCTGGATGTCCCGAGTCTATTATGGGACGATATATCGATTGGCACCCATATTAAACTAAATACTTCTACTGATCGTACAAAGCAAAGGTGATTGTCCTAACTTGAACAGCTATTTTGTACTAATCGTACAAGACGATAGTATGGATAATCTTTGACACAAAATTAAAAATTAAGGCTCTCTTGGAAGCCTCCTATTTAAGTTCTCTTAATTGCTTTTTAGCAAATCTTTTGTTGCTGGTCTAACTTAAGAGAGCTTAGAGAAGGAGAAGGAGAGTTTGGGAGAGAGAGAGAGAATCTTGTGAGGGGGAGTTTGTGAGGGAGTTCACAAAGGTTGCTCAAAGCAAGGATTTGATCTTCTTCTTCAAGCTTCATCCTTGGTTCCTTGGTTGCTCTGTGGACATAATCTTTAGCATCAGATCAAAGTTCTCTACCTACTCTAGGTAGGAGTAAAAGGATTCATTGTTCTCTGCCAACTCCAGGTGGGAGTAAAAGTATTCCGGGTTCTCTGCCTTTACTAGGAGGGTGAAAATGAATTTAAGGTTCTCTGGCTCACCGGGTCTGTGGAAAGATTTTGTAAGAGCTTCTCCACCTTATTGTCGGGGCAAAAGGAGAGACACTAACTGATTAGTGCAATTCCTGGAAATATATTTTTCGGGGAATAGATATAGGTCAAATTTGATCGAACCACTATAAAATTTGTTGTGCTCTTTATTATTACTTTTCCGCATTTTTTTTATGCTATTATCTATGATTTATTCTGTGGTTGAAATCTCTGATTTTGTTAGTTACTTCCGCATAAGTTGTTTGCTTTTAAAATATTCAAAAAGTATAAAAAGATTATTCTTTTTGTTTAAGAATTTTCAAAACACCAATTCACCCCCCCCCCCCTCTTGTTAGCCTCAGGCTAGTTCTTTAGGGTTTCACAACCCTTATGAACTTTTAAGTGGTATCAGAGTGAGATTCATAAATTATATTTTAGAAAACTTTTGAATTTTGATTAATGGCTAACTTTGGTAATCGAAACACTGCGTAATGCTATTCAATTACTCGACCACCTCTATTTGATAATATTTTTTTTTAGAAAACTCATATGTCCACCTTTTATAATCAATTGATTTTTGCATGTGGATGTTAGTTAAAGATATTCTACACCTTTTCATCTTGTTAATGGCATATAAACCGAAATTCCTTTTCCTGAATGGACTTTAGATGATAGAGATTTAGCACAACTTAATGCCAAATATCTGAACTATTTCTTTTGTGCCTTAAAATTTGAAGATTATATCTATGTCTCTACTTGTACTACTGGAAAAGAAATTTGAGATAAATTATGCATAACTTATGAAGGAACAACTGAAATTAAACTGTTGCAAGTATGTTTTGATATTATGTGAGTTTTTGATGTTACGAAAATATTATTATGTTGATTACTATTTCTTCTAACATTTATTGAATATATTTTGTGTGTACTATTTATGTGTACAAACGTTTCAGGGAAATCATACTACATACTGCTGCACATACTCTAGACTTCCGAAGATCTCAAGCCAGATTAGATTAGGGTTTCTTGTAATTGAAGTCCATATTTTTTTGTATTTTTCTTAAGTCTGAGAGAGTGTGATTGTAATTGGGTAAATATGCACACATACACACTAGGGGAGTGATTAAGAAACTTAAATTTTAAGACTAATCACACTGTATAATTTTTAAATCATACTAGATAATTTGTCATGGTAGTTTGTCCCAAAATGAAGTTAATCAAATCATGCTAGGAAATTTTTTAAGTGTTGTTCGTACTATACGATCCTTGGTTCATAGAAACGACTCATAGAGTATGAATTGGATGCATACCAGATAGTCCCAGATGAACTTCCAATTTTTTGATCTATTCATATTATACGATTTTAGGTTTTTCCTGTACGATATAGTTTCATACAGATGATTCATATAGTACAAAATTGTGTTGTCCACTTTTATACCAAGAAAAACATAATTTTATTGAACTGTTCATACTGTACGAAATAGGGTTCGTGCAGACGCAGATCAAAGTTCAAAATGAGATTCAGACATAATCGTACCAAATGAATGAGTTCTTTTTGAATTATTCGTACTGTATGATGTCAGTTCGTATAAATGACTGATGGAGTACGAAATTAGGTTTATGCAGGATCATACCAAATGAACAGTTCCTTTTTTGAACTATTCGTATGTATAATCATCGATCGTACTGTACGATTGAAGTCCGTTCAACTTGAAATTTTATGTTTTCTGGATGATTTTTCTTGTCCTTCATATATAAGTGTCCAAAAATTGACTATCCTAAGATCTTGCTATAAATTTCTCTTGAGTGTGCCTGAGGAGTGTGTTTCGGAGAGTGTCTTGAGATTGAAAAGCGAGAGATCTTGTGAGAGGAATTTTTGAGGGGATTCACGATGTTTCCCAATGGTAAGTATCTCTTGTTTGTTCTTCATAGTTCTTCCCTACTTCATTGAAGGCTCTTGAGAGAGGATTTCAAAGGAGACCCGATACTCTGCCATCACCAGGAGGGTGAGAAAGGATGTTGGTACACTGCCGTCACCAAGAGGGTGAGAAAGGATGTTGTTACTCTACCATCAATAGGATGGTGAGAAAGAATAGTTGGTTTTCTGCCTTCACCATGAGGGTGAAAAAGGATAACGATTCTCTATCGCACAAGGTTGGTGGAGGAGAGGTTTTTGTTAGGGCTTCTCTGCCTTGCTGTGGGGTTAAAGTTGAGTCATTAGTGTTTAGTGCAATTGATGGAGAAGGAGTCTCTAGGGAGTGGACGCAGGTCTTGTTGGACCGAACCAGTATAAAATTTGGTGTCTTCTGTTCTTTACTTTCTACCGCATTTTTATTTTTTTGCATTTTTTCTTTTTCTATGGTTGAAATATTATTTTAAAATTTATTATTATAATATCAAAATCTTAACTCAGTGTTCTAAATAATCAAGAAAATTTTAAAATTACTAATTCACCACCTCTTGGTTAGCTTGGGACAATTACTTTAGGTTTAACAGCCTACTCAAACTTTCAAGTGGTATCAGAGACTATTTGAAAAATTAAAGTTTAAATTACTTTTTGAAAAATAATTATGGCTAATTTTGGAGATCGTAATACTCCTGAAGGATATTCGATCACTAGACCACCGTTATTTGATAATACCCCTTTTAACTTTTGGAAAACACGTATATCAAGTTTTCTTCAATCACTTGACTATCGCATGTGGATGTTAGTGTTGCAAATCTGGATTCAAGGATTATGATTTTGATGATAACAAATATTTTTATTTTTTTCTTGATTTCCTAACTTTTTAGGTTCACAAGATTAATTGCAATTCAAGCCAGCTCAAGACCGAGCCAGTCTGGGTTTTTAATTTTAATGTACTTTTTCACATTTCTTGAGTCAAATGTAATGTGATGGATCCCCAAGCTAAGTAACCTTGCACACACACACTCAAGGTGAGATTTTTAGTGAGTTAGAGTTTCAGTTCAGTTTTTATTCATATTGTCCTGTGTGATAGTAATATCATCCTGGATGATCCACTGAAAATAAAAACCCTAATTAGGGCAACCATGTTAAGTCGATATGATTAAGTAGATCATCTTGGATGATAATCTCATCATAAAGGATGATATTCTTAAATCAAAAAATCTCAGCCGCCAGACTAAGTTAGGCATATTTTTATTTTTACTATTTTGGTTTAATCATCCCGAACGATACGTGTATTATCCTGGATGATTCATTACAATCATGCCTAAATTAGTCAGATGATTAAGGAAAGTAATTAAAGACTGATTGATTGATTACATCATCCTGGACAATCAATTACAAATCCTTATCGTCTAATGTATTCCTCCTGGATGATCTGAACTATGTGCTGGATGATATTACCATTTTGAACTAATCGTACAGGATGATATCTTTATCATCTTGGATGATCAGTGATTTTTGAAATCATTTAGTATAGTTATCTTGGATGACCTGAATTGTGTGCCGGACAATAATGGGCATCTTTGAACTAATCATATAGGATGATAGAGATATCGTCCCAGACGATCAAGTCATTTTCTTTAGATCATCCAGACTTTTCCCCTAGACATCCTAAACTATGTGTAGGATGGCATTCTTGATTTAAAACTAATCATCCAGGATGATCGTAGAATCATTCTGGATGATTAGAATAAACCATGTCTTCTAATCATCCAAAGGAATTAGATCGTCCAGGCTAAGAGGGCTTATTTACACTAATCCTACAGGACGATCGACTGATTATCTTGGACAATCTTCGACGGCAAGTTGAAATTAAGTGCAATTTTTTAGCCCTTCTATTTAAGATCTCTTTCTTTCTGCTGTTGAAATATTTTACCGCTATCCTCACCTGAGAGAGCCTTGAGAGGGAGAGGGAGAGCTTGTGAGAGAGAGAGAGAATCTTATGAGGGGGAGTTTGTGAGGTGTTCATAAAGGTTACTCCAAGCAAGGATGTGAGTCACCATCTCGAGTCATCATCCCTTTTCCCTTGGTTTCTCTGTGGGAAGGATCATCAGCAAGAAGATCAAGGTTCTTTGCCTGCTTCGGGAGGAAGCGAAAGGAGGTAAGATTCTCTGCCTACTTCAGGCGAAAGTAAAAGGAGTCTGGGTTCTCTGCCTCACCGGGTTGGTGAAAAGGAGTTTTATAAATACTTCTCCACCTTGCTATAGGAGCAGAAGCAGAGTCATTGAGTTTTAGTGCAATACCTGGAGGGGAGGCTCCGGGGAGTGGATGTAGGTCAAGTTAAATGAACCACTATAAAATTTGGTGTGTTCGTTCTTTTACTATTCTGCTTTTAAGTTTTACACATTATTTTTTTGTGGATGATTGTGTGATTAAAGTTATTATTTTGGTTGACTAATCATCTCCACATCAACATGCTATTGTAATTACTTTAAAACATTCAAAATGGTTTTCAAAATCATTTTTGTTTAAGAATTTTTAAAACTACCAATCCCCCCTCTTGGTTAGCCTCAGGCTAGTTCATAAGGGCTTAACATCCTTAACAAACTTTCAAGTGGTATCAGAGTGGGATTCATAAAATTAAGTTTTGAGAAACTTTTGAATTTGATCCATGGCTAACTTTGGTAATAGAAACACTGCAGAAGGATATTCAATTACTCGACCACCCTTATTTGATAACATACTTTTTAATTTTTGGAAAACACACATTTCCACCTTTTTACAATCTATAGATTATCGCATGTCAATGCTTGTTAAAGATGGATACTCTGCACCATTTAGATTTGTTAATGACATTAAAACTGAACTTCTTTTTACTGAATAGACTTTTGATGATCGAGATTTAGCACAAGTGAATACAAAATGGTTAAACTATTTTTTCTGTGCATTAAAATCAGAGGATTACATACATGTCTCTACTTGCACAATTGGTAAAGAAATCTGTGACAGATTATGCATTACTTATGAAGGCACATAAGAAGTTAAGCAAGCTAGGTTGAATATCTTGCTTCACAACTACGAAATCTTTCGCATGAAACCTAGTGAGTCAATATCAAAAATGTATACTAGGTTTATATAGATTGCTTTAGAAAGATAACTCACTAACTATAAGAAAGTTAACAAAATTCTGAGATATTTTCCATCTTCGTATGATGCCAAGATAACTGCTATTACTGAATCTAAAGATTTGAACACTTATTCTATTGATAACTTACTTGGATCACTCATTACTTACGAGCAAGGGGTGAACCAAAGATAACTTGATGCAGGTAAGAAAAGAAAGAGAAAACTGTGGTGCTAAAGGTCAATGATATGGAGATTGATTCTTCCAGGTCTGAAAGTTATGATGTTGCCTTAATCATTAGGCAATTCAAAAGCTTTCTAAGGAAGAAACATAAGAACTATCAGAAATGGAATAAAGGTAAGAATAGCAAAAATTCTAAAGGTTCTTCTAATATAATTTACTTTTAATGCAGGAAACTAGGACATATAAAAGCTAATTATATTACACTCAAGGCTCACCCAAGCAAGGAGAAGGGTGAGGAGAAACCCAAGTTCAAGAAGGACAAGAAAAAGATTCAAAAGGCTTTCTAGGCAGATTCTGCATCTAGCTCCTCTGAGATTGAAGCTGAAGAGGAGACTACAAACTTGTGTTTAATAGCAGATGAACATTATGGTCAGTCTGACCAAGAAGAGGTATGTGAACTTACCTATGATCAATTACTTGATCTTTCAGAGAAAATCTATTTATCATATAGGAAATTTAAGAAAATGCATGCTAGCCTGAAATTAGATTTCTTGAAGCTACAAAAAGAGCATGAAGTTTTACTTAAGGATCATTCTTTACTTTTAGCAATCACATGTCATTACTTGATGAATTTGATGAGTTAAATAAAAAGCATTTTGAATTGATTATTGAGCATGATTCATTGAAAGCATCGCATGTTGAATTAGAAGCTACATTCAAGGAATTAGGAACTCATGCATTCAATGTTGAGAGTAGGGAACATACATTAAGAGTGGAAAATTCAATTCTTAATAGTTCAAATAAATTCTTTCACACTAAATTAACCGCTCTTATAAAAAATAAAAACTTCCACGACTTGAAGAATTTTATTCACAATCATCAAAGCATGCACCATCCAAACCAAGGAAGGGGCACTATCACCCACGTAGATTAGTCAACCTTTTCCTAGCATTAGATGTTTCTCTTATAGCATGTTAGGACATATCTCCCACACTTGCACTGCCTATCATAGTACACATTGGATGTGGAGGCCCAAATTTTATGATTCACATCATAACACACATGTATTACATTCTTCTTTTCATAGGAAGAAACCTAAACTTATTTGGGTTCCTAAATCTAAGATTTGATGATTTTATAGGGGTGCTCTCATACAAGACCTCGTGAGAGCATGTGGTACCTAGATAGCAGATGCTCAAAGCATATGACTAGAGATACAAATCAAATCATTTAGCTAGAGGAAGGGCTGCAGGCAAGGTCACTCTTGGAGATAATACCACCAGGAAAGTGGTGGGCACATGTATAATCGAAAACTCCAAGAACCTTTTAATTGAAAATATTTTGCTTGTAGATGGAGTGAAGTACAACTTGCTCAGCATCGGTCAGCTCTTTGTCAAAGGGTTCAACATAAAGTTCTTGGCAAACACTTGCATTATCCGCTTAAATAATAAAACTATTTTACAGGGTAAGAGGATCAACAATATTTATATGCTTGAGTTAAATAAAATTGAGTGTGTTGCATCATTCGGCTTAAAAACTATTGCTGATAAGTATTGGCTGTGGCCTAGGAGGTTATGTCATGCCAGCATGAAAACCCTTAGAAGAGTAACCCAAAAGGACTTAGTTAGAGGTGTCACCAAGCTTAAGTTCACTAAGGACCACCTGTATGATGCCTGTCAACTAGGGAAATAAGTCCAATCCTCTTTCCACTCCATAAAGGACATCAACACTTCTAGACCTTTAGAAGTCCTTCACATGGATTTATTTTGACACATTAGCACTGCCAGCTTAAGGGGAAAAGTCTATGGATTTGTGATTGTTGATGACTACTTCAGGTTCACTTGGATTAGATTTTTGTCACACAAAACTGAGTCATTTGATAAATTTAAATTTTTCTCCACTTGGATTTAGAAGAAGTTTGGTTGTGAGATCTTGACCATCCATAGTGATCATGATGGAGAGTTTAGGAATGTAAGATTTGGAACTTCTATGAGGAGAAAGAGATTAGTCATAACTTTTAGCTCCTAGGACCCCTCAGCAGAATAGGGTAGCTGAAAGGGATACTAGGACCTTAGTGGAAGCCGCTAGAGCTATGCTTGCTAAGTATTCACTTCCAAAATATTTTTGGACATAAGCGGTGAACCCAGCCTTTTATATGTTAAATATGATGAATGTTAGATCCAATCTGAATAAGACACCCTATGAGATCATTAAGCGTAGAACTCCAAACCTGTCTCAACTTCATATCTTTGGCTGTAAGGTCTTCATTCTTAATAATGGGAAATCATCCTTTAGAAAATTTGACCCAAAATATAATTAAGGAGTGTTCATAGGATATTAAAGTGTAGGGAAATCCTTTAGAGTCTCTAATAAGTGGACATTGGTTCTGGAGGAGACTACTTATATGGTGCTTGATGAATCTAATCCTACGGAGTCTAGAGATGAGGAAGAAGATGAAATAGTAGTGATTACCTAAGGAGTAGAAACTGTAAATCTTGAGGAAAGGGTAGACTCTGAAAACACTTTGCCTAGAGTTTTGAGATATTCTTCGAGTCATCATAAAGAACTGATCTTAAGAGACCATGTTGAAGGTGTTAGAACTAGGCATGGACTTAGGAAGGAAGTCAACTATTCTACCTTTACTTCAATGACCGAACTCACCAACATCAATCAAGCCCTTTCTAATGAATTTTGGATCTTAGCTATGTAAGAAGAACTTAACCAATTTATGAGGAATAATGTCTGGAGTTAGTAGAAAAATATAAGAATTAAAGTATAGTGGGAACCAAATGGGTCTTTAAGATTAAAATGAATGATTCTGGTGTGGTGGTTAGGAATATGGCAAGATTGGTGGCTAAGGGATACAATAACAAAAAAAGGGATTAATTTTGAGGAGACCTTTGCCCCTGTAGCTAGATTAGAAGCCATTAGAGTACTACTAGTATTTGCTTGTTATAAGAGATTTAAGTTTTTTCAAATAGATGCCAAGAGTGCCTTTTTAAATGGGGTAATAAAAGAAAATGTGTTTGTAAAGCAACCCACAGGTTTTGAGAGTTCCCAATATCCAAATCATGTTTACAAATTAAAAAAGGCCTTCTATGGACTAAAGCAGGAACCTAGAGCTTAGTATGAGAGTCTTAGCACTTTCCTACTAGAAAGGAAGTTTGTTAAGGGGAGCATAAACACCACGCTTTTTTAAGGAAAAGTGGAGTTGATTTACTCATTGTTCAGATCTATATTGAAGATATACTTTTTGGATCTCCTAATCAAAATTTATGTGATGATTTTTCTAAAATAATGAGTAGAGAGTTTGAGATAAGTATGATGGGAGAATTATCCTACTTTTTGGGGTTTAGTATAAGGCAAATGGATGATGGAACATTTATCAATCAATCAAAGTACATTAAGGACATCTTAAAGAAATTTGAAATGGATAAAGCCAAGCCAATAAACACTCCCATGAGCTCCACTGTCCAGTTAGATAAGGATTCAAATGGAAAATCTATTGATCAAAAGAAGTATAGAGGAATAATTGGATCACTGCTTTACTTGACTGCTAGTCGACTTAATATAATATTTAGTGTTTGTCTCTTTGCTAGATTTCAAGCTGATCCTAAAGAATCCCACCTGATTGCGATTAGAGAATCCTTAGATATCACTTAGGGACCCCAAACTTAGGAATCTGGTATCCTAGACACAGCACTTCCTTTGAGATTATCAGATATTCTGATTCTAATTTTACAGGGTGTAGGGTGAATAGTAAGAGCACTTTTGAAACTTGCTAATTTATAGGACAGTCCTTAGTCTCCTGGTCCAATAAAGCTGAGTACATTACCTTAGAAAGTTGTGTGGCCCAAGTCCTTTAGTTGAAGCAATAAATTTTTAATTTAGGATTACCTGTTGGCATAATTTTAGTTCTATGTGATAACACTAGTGTCATCTGCATCTCTAAGAATCCTATCCAACATTATAGAACCAAACACATTGATATAAGGCATCACTTCATTAGAGACCATGTTACTAAAGGAGATATTGAGTTACACCATGTAGCAATTAAAAACCAACTACCTGACATCTTTAGTAAACCACTGGCCTTTGACAGATTTGGCATCTTAAGGACTAGATTGGGTGTGATTGACATAGATGCATGAATTTGATGTTTACTGATTTCTAAATTTTTTATTTTTCATTTTTCTTTTATTTTTGTTTGAATTGATTATATGTTCCTTTTTTGTTTCTATTCACTGCTGATTTTCTTTTGTTGTGATTATTTATTTGATTTGGTTATTTCTTTTTATGTGCTTTCCTGATGTTATTAATTTACAATTTATTTTCTTTAGAATCAGATCACTACTCACTACTACTGACAAACTTGATTTCTAAATGAGAGTTTTTGCCTTATTTTTGTTTAGTAGCTAGTAAGTAGTGATTGACTTCTCTAAAATAGTTAAAGGGAAGAAACATTGATGATTATTTCTCTTCCTCAAAACTCCTTTAATGGTGTATTGTTCCTTTTGGATAAAAATCTTTTTCAAAATTAAAAAGTTGGTTTTTTTGAAATAAAGATCTATTTTATCTTCCTACAGTAATCTATCTCAGATGAATAGTTTTTAAAGCATTAAATCTTTGCTATATTTTTCTTAATCATGTGATTGCACTTATCATATGATGTATAATTTTGTTTTATGAATTACTCCTTATTGTAGAGAGTGAGTTTTTTTCTTCTCTTATGTCTGTAAGGTAATTTCATAAATGAGATTATTTAAAGATTATGAAAGGAAGCAAGCTTGCAAAAGAAATAAAAATAGTCACAAAATGGGCCTAAAAATGAAAAGATGCGCAATGACACTAAAAAAATAGAAAGATACATAGAGTGTATCAAAAATTAAGTAATGCATAAAGTGCACCAAATAAATTGAAAAAGAGGTATAAAATGAGCCCATAAAGAAATAAGCTTTCTTCCCTTTCAGATCTTTAAATATCTTAGAAAAATCCTGGGGCCACTTAATATTTTCAAACACTTGAGGTTGAAAATAATAATTTTTAACTCCTTACTTTATAATAATATTTTATCAGATATTTTTTCTGTAACGAGGCTTGAAAGGACCTCTTTTCAAATCTAATTTCTTTTCTTCTGAATTAATTTTTTGTTTAAAAGAAATTTGAACCTTTAAGGTATCCGAGGTAGAAGTTATGAAAATCGATTTTCCAACTTTTTTGGATTTCATCTTGTCGATTTCTTTATATTAGGTTTTTAATTGAAAATTAAAGAAAAATTCTAATTTATTGTTACAGATCGATTCAAAAAAAATGTTCTTGGTTTTGTTCCCTCATTTTTATTTTTTCTTTGGTTTAATTTTAATTTTTTTATGATTTTTGGGTCCCCTGATCATTCCTCTCCATCCTTCATATTTTTCATTTTGTTTTTTGGTCACATTATCCTGGACGATCCCCACATCATCCTTGAAGATATGATTAAATCATCCCCATCATGAACCAACGGCTAATTTGAACCAATTCTTGGTGATCATCCTGGATGATACACATCATCCTCGATGATCCATGTGGCTGTAGTTGGACAACTAGAATTTGGCTTGTTCGATTCATTTATTGCATATCATCTTAGACGATAAACCTAATCATCCTGGATGATACTTTTCATCAAAAGGCGTCCAGCCTGACTCATCAAGATGATTGCCTATGTCTAATCATCCTGGATGATCCGACCACCTTTTTGACTAATCATCCTGGATAAAATTATTACTACCTATCGTCCTGGACGATCCCATAATTGTCCTAGATGATATGGCTAATTTCTATTTAAACAGTCGATTTCAGCCATCTCTCTTTACCAATCTCTCTTTATATACTCATACAATCTTCTTCTTATGGATGGTGCCAAAAGGTTTAGGAAGTAGGGAGCAAGTTCCTCCAGGGGGAATGCCGATCCCTGCTTCACTGATGCAGCCGATCAGGATGCATTCTAATTCTATCTCGATGTAGGGATTACTCAGTCTAAAATAGTGAATCCATGCATCCTCACATATCCAATACTAGACCTCTTTACTCACACCTCTCTTACCTTCATTCTGACACTTACCTTTTCTTTTAGCACTGAACTTCTTCATGTCTTCTTTGTGAATCTTCGCATTGATCGTGATTATACTGCCCTTCACTCCTTTATTAATAGACGACCGTAGAATTAACCACTTAGGATTTTCATTATATTCTCTAACTTTTCATCACTGGCGATAAGCTTCACCTCTTTTCCTCTGATCCTAATTTTAACTGGAGTCTAACCAATCATTTCCTTTGGAACACCAATGCCCCTACCATGACAATACTTACACTTCCTTAGTCAAGGATGCTAGAATTATCCAGCACATCCTTCGATCTTCCATTATTCCAAAATATGGTGACTGCATCCACATGACTCACTTGCTATTAATGACTTACTACTACATCATGGCCCATCGTGACTCAAATGCTATTGATCTTCTATTTCGCTACATCGAATATTTAACTAGCATTAGGGATCCAGGCCACAGAAGACATCCCAACTTAGGCTTAGGACACATCATAGCCTATGCTCTTAAAATAAAATATCATCTTCACTATCCATATCCAACAAATGTCCCTCCTTCCTTCTACTCCAACAACTTTTTCCATGTTCCTCATAGCACTCATCTTCATCCGGAGCTCAGCACTAATGTTGAGGGAGAAGAGGAAGAAGCTACTCCTGAGCCTGTTCATGCACTTGCGCCTCTCTATTTGAAGTCACCGTTGGATCACCTAGGGCACAAGTTTGACCAGTGGGAGGGCTGCTTTGACTCCTACATGTTTTCCCAGGAGCAATAGCATGCTGAAGATGTGAATCGATTCAATGCATACATTGCCCAACAGCAGTAGCAGCACAATAAGGATATTGCGTGGTTTGGAGAGCAGTTCGCCACAACTCACACCTACTTTCAGCCACCTCCACCTCCTCCATCTGATCAGGGTCCCTCCTACTCCTAGTTTGTTTAGTTTTTCTATTTGCTTTTTCTATTTAGCTTTTCTATGATGTTTTTATATTGTCTTTCTATATTCTTTTGTGTATTTTTCTGTTTCCTCATTTTTTTGATATCAAAAGAGGGAATAGTTTGTATTATTAGTATTCTAGGTTATTATACTTTTTGAGTTATTAATGTTCAGTGTCATTGTATTATTTGCCTGTGCTAATAGAATTTGTATTGCTTAGTTTTCATTGCTCAGTGTTTTATTTGCTAAATTAGAAATTATCTAACAAATATTTGCCATCATTAAAAAGGGGGAGATTGTTGCAAATCTAGATTCAAGGATTACTATTTTGATGATAACAAATATTTATTTTTCTGCTTAATTGCAAACTTTTTAGGTTCACAAGATCAATTAAAATTCAAGCCAGCTCAAGATCGAGTTAGTCTAGGTTTTCAATTTTAAGGTAATTTTTAACCTTTCTTGAGTCAAATGTAATATAATGAATCCCTAAGCTAAATAACCTTACACACATACACTCAAGGGGAGATTTTTAGTGAGTTATAGTTTCTATTCAATTTTTATTCATATCATCATGGATAATAGTAATATCATCCTAGATGATCCATTGAAAATAAAAACCTTAATTAGGGAAACCATGTTAAGTCGGACAAATTAAATAGATCATCCGAGATGATAATCTCATCGTACAGGATGATATGCTCAAATCAAAAAATCTTAGCTGCCAGACTAAGTTAGGTATGTTTTTATTTTTAGTATTTTTGTCTAATCATCCCGGATGATACGTGTATCATCCTAGATGATTTATTACAATCATGCCTAAATTAGTATGATCATTAAGAAAGTAATTAAAGATTGATTAATTGATAACATCATCCTGGATGATCAAAAGATCATCCTGGATGATTAATTACAAATTCTTATCGTCAAATATATTCCTCCTAGATGACCTGAACTGTGTGCTAGACGATATTACAATTTTGAACTAATTATACAAGATGGTATCTTTATCATCCTAGATGATTAGTTATTTTTGAAATCATCGAGCATAGTTATCCTTGACAACCTGAATTGTGTGCTAGATGATATTAGGTGTTTTTGAATAAATCGTACAGGATGATAGAGATATCATCCTAGACGATCAAGTCATTTTCTTTAGATTATTCAGACTTTTCCCATGGACATCTCGAACTGTGTGCTGGATGATATTCTAGATTTAAAACTAATCATCTAGGACGATCACATAATCATCCCGGTCGATCAGAACAAATCATGTCTTGTAATCATCTAGAGGAACTAGATCATCCAAGCTAAGAGGGCTTATTTACACTAATCATATGAGATGATCGACTAATCATCCTGGATGATGTTCGAGGGCATGTTGAAATTTAGGGCAATTTTTGAGCCCTTCTATTTAAGATCTCTTTCTTGCTACTATTTAAATCTTTTGCTGATATGCTCACCTAAGAGAGCCTTGAGAGGGAGAGGGAGATCTTGGGAGAGAGAGAGAATCTTATGAGGTGGAGTTTGTGAGGTGTTCACAAAGGTTACTCCAAGCAAGGATTCAAGTCGTAGTCTCCAGTCATCTTCTCTTCTCCTATGGTGTCTCTATGGGATGGATCGTTAGCAAGAAGATCAAGGTTCTCTGCCTACTTCAGGAGGAAGCGAAAGGAGGTAAGGTTCTCTACCTGCTTCAGGATGAAGCAAAAGGAGTCTTGGTTCTTTGCCTCACCGGGTTGATGAAATGGAGTTTTATAAAGGCTTCTCCACCTTGCTGTGTGAGTAGAAGGAGAGTCACTGAGTTTTAGTGCAATACCTTAAGGGGAGGCTACGGGGAGTGGTGTAGGTCAAGTTGATCGAACAACTATAAAATCTAGTGTGTTTGTTCTTTTACTATTCTGCTTTTAATTTTTGCACTTTATATTTTTATGGATGGTCATGTGATTAAAGTTATTATTTTTGTTTATTAATCATCTCTACATTAACGTGTTATTGTAATTATTTTAAAGCATTCAAAAAGGTTTTCAAAATCATTTTGGCTTAAGAATTTTTAAAACTACCAATTCACCCGCCCTCTTCGTTAGCCTCGGGCTAGTTCATAAGGGCTTAACATCCCTAATGAACTTTCAGTTAGTTCAAGATGGTTATACTGCTCCTATTAGACTCATTAATGACAATAGCATTTAAACACCATTTGTTGGTTAGACATTAGAAGAAACAGACTTAGCTCAGCTAAATGCAAAATATTTAAATAGCTTGTTCTGTGCTCTTAAATTTGAAGACTATATACGTGTTTCAACCTATAAAACTGGAAAAGAAATTTGGATAGACTTTGCATTACATATGAAGGAACTAATGAGGTGAAGCATTCTAGATTAAACATTTTATTACATGACTATCAACTTTTTTCGCATGAAATCGAATGAATCAATTAGTGATATGTATACTTATTTTACATAGATAGTCACCTCATTGCATGCTTTAGGTAGGGAACTAATGAATTTTGAAAAAGTAAATAAAATCCAACGTTGATTACCTACTGCTTATAATGCAAAGATTACTACCATAACTAACTCAAAGGACTTAAATGTTTATTCTATTGATAATCTATTTGGATCACTAATTACTTACAAGTAAGGAGTGACTAAAAAATAGATTGATGCAGGTGACAAGCGAAAAGAGAAAAACATTACATTAAAAGTGGATGACTCGGAGAGTGATCAATCATAGCCTGAGGATGAAGAAGATATTGCCCTCTTGATGAGGCAATTAAAAAATTTCCTAAGAAGGAAACAACAAAGATGTCAGCAGTGGAACAAAGGAAAGTTCCACAAAAATGCAAAATATGCTAAAGACATAATTTATTTTGAATGCAGGAAGCCTGGACATATTAAATATGATTTTCTGAATCTCAAAGCCAATCCTATCAAGAAGAAGATTGAGGAGAAAAAGAGACTGCAAAGAGCATTCTAGGCTAACTCAGCATCAGATACCTCAAAAATAGAAGTAGAGGAAGAAGTCACTAACTTGTGTTTAATGGCATACAACCTTGATCACTTGAATAGAGAGGAGGTATGTGATTTATCTTATGATGAGTTATTTGAAGTTCCTGAGAAAATCCATACTGCATATAGGAAACTCAAAAAGCTGCATGTTATGTTGAACATAGAATTTTTGAATTTACAAAAAGAGAATGAAATCCTTATGATTAATCACGCATCAATTGATAGTAATCAAATAAGCTTCTTAGATGAATTCGATGATTTAAACAAAAAGTATGAACTATTAAAATTATCATACACTGAACTACAAAAGGAGTGTAAAGTTTTTTGGAAGATGCTAAACATAGGGAAATTGATTTGAGAATGGAAACTTTAATGTTGAAAAATAGAAACTCATATCTAGAATTAAAAATGAAGGCTATTATGGAAAATAGACCGACACCCACACTTAAATAATTCTATGAGTCTAAGCAAATGAATAGAAGTACAAAACCTATGAAGAGACATTATAACTCATATAGATTAAAAAATCTATTTCCTAGTGTGAAATATCTTTCATGTGAAATGTTAAAACATATATCCTGCACTTGCACAATTCCTAGTAAAATACATCTAGTATGGAGACCTAAGATGCGTAACTCATAGCATATCAAGCATGCATCTTATTTATCATTGCCAAGATGTGAACCCAAACTAATTTGGGTTCCCAAGACTAATGTTTGATCATTTTGTAGAAACACTCTCAGACAATACCTCATGAGAGCATTTGGTACCTAGACAGTGGATGTTCAAAGCATATGACTAGAGATGTAAATCAATTTATAATGCTGGAAGCCAGGAATGGAAACAGGTGACAGTTGAAGATAATGCCATTAAGAGAGTGGTAGGTACAAGTATGATTGGAAACAAGAATAATTTTTTCATTGCAAATGTATTATTTATTGAAGGCTTAAAATATAATTTGTTGAGCATTAGTCAGCTTTGTGATAAAGGTTATAGTGTTAAATTTTTTCCCACAGGCTGCATTATAATCCAAAATGGAATTGATATATTGCATGGTAATATGGTAAATAATGTGTACAAGCTTGATTTGAATTTTGTTAAATCTTCTAATAATTTTTATCTCAAAATAATCACTGATAAATCATGGTTATGGCATAGAAGACTTTTTTACGCAAACATGAAAAATCTTAGGAAGATTACCCAAAAAGAGTTAGTTAGAGGAATACCCAAGCTTGACTCTACTAAGGATCACTTGTGTGATGCATGTCAATTACGAAAGTAGGTGAAGTCCTTTCATTCAATTAAAAATCTTGGAACTAACAAACCTCTAGAAATTATTCATATGGATCTTTTTGGATCGGTTGGAACTATAAGTCTAGGAGGTAAAGTCTTTGATTTGTAATCATTGATGATTTTTCAAGATTTACTTGGGTCAAATTTTTATCTTATAATAGTGAATTATTTGAAGAACTTAAAAATTTTTATACATGGTTCAGAGAAAGCTAGGGTGTGAAATTTTTTCAATTCAATGTGATCATAGAGGGGAATTTGAAGATTAAAATTTTTAGAATTTTTGTAAAGAATAAGGAATTGATCACAACTTTTCAGCACCTAGGATCCCTCAGTAGAATGGGGTAGTCGAAAGAAAGAAAAGAATATCAATATAAGCTGCTAGAGCCATGTTGGCTGAATATTGAATTCTAAAATTTTTTGGGCTGAAGCGATTAGTACAACTTATTATGTTCTAAATAGGGTGAACATTAGATCCAAGTTGAACAAAACATCCTATGAAATTCTTAAGGGAAGAACACCTATGTTGAGATTGTTGCAAATTACTTTTCAGGACTTTATCTTTATAATCAAGTGAGTTTTTGATGATAACAAAATCTTATTGGTTGATTATTATTTCTCCTAATATAAGTTTAAAAAGTTTGTTTTTGTGTGTACTAACATGTTTTTCAAGGAAATCATAATACAGACTACTAAAGACTTCAAAACACATTAGACTAAGCGTTATTATAAGTGAAGTCTATGTTTTTTATTTTTCTTGAGTCTGAGAGAGTGTGACTGTAAATTGTCTACCATGCACACACACACTGGAGCCGTGAGACAAAACTTAATTTTTAAACCTAATCATATTGTACGATATTGTATTGTACTGGACGATATGTCCTCTGTGTCCCTCCAAAACAAAGTTGATTGGTGCTTGACTTGAAAATTATTCTAAGTATATTTCATACTATACGAAATAAAATTATCCTGGACATCGATCAGAGAAAAAATAGATCCATCCAGATCTTCCCGTACGAATGCACCAAATTTGAATTGATCGTCCCATATGAAATAGGTTCATATAGACGTCAGTCAGAGTACAAAATTGAGTTCGAACCTGATCATACAGATGAAAGTAAAATTTTTGAGCTGATCATACAGTACAAAGGGAGTTCGTACAAATGCCGATTAGAGTATGGAATCAGGTTCATCCACGTTCGTACAGACAAAAGTCTTATTTTATGCACTGATCATACTGGACGATCAGCGTTCATACAGATGCTGATCAGAGTATGAAATGAGGTTCGTGCATCATCGTACAAGACTTTTTGAGCTATTTGTACATATGAAGGTCGATCGTACTGTACAATCCACATCCGTTAAACTTGAAATTTTTAGTTTTTGAACAGTTTTTTTTGTCCTTTGTATATAAGGATCCTAAAAACTAACTGTCATTTTAATCTTCTATGAATTTTTCCTTAAGAGCGAAAGAAAGAGTGATTTGAGAGAGTGTTTGGGAGTGAGTGTGGTGAGATCTTTAAAGAGGAAATTGTGAGGAATTCATAAGGTTACCCAAAGGTGAGGATATCATTATTTATACTTCAAGTCTCTGCCCTATCTCTTTAAATACTCTTGAGAGAAGATCTTTGAAGGAGTGTCCGATTCTCTACTGTCACAAGGAGGGTGAAAAAGGACATTTGGTTCTCTACCATCACTAGGAAGGTCAGAAAGGATGCTTGGTACTCTGCCATACCAGGAGGGTGAGAAAGGATGTTGGGTTCTCACTTTCACCAGGAGGGTGAAAAAGGATGAGAGTTCTCTACCGCACTAGGGTTTGGTGGAAGAGTAGAAAAATATAAAGGCTTCTTTACCTTACTGTGGGGGCTAAAAGAGGGTCACATGATTATAGTGCAATACCTAGAGAATGAATCTCCAAGGAGTGGAAGTGGGTCTTGTTGGACCGAACCACTATAAAATCTGGTGTTCTCTACTTTTCTTTCTACCGCATTTTTATTTTCCACATTGCAATTTAGATTTTTGTGGTTGAAAAACAATTTTTTAAAAAATTTATATCTATGCCTAAATTATTTAAATCAGTTTCAAAATAGCCAAGAAATTTTAAAATAACCAATTCACCCCCCTCTTGGTTAGCATTGGGGCATGTTCCTTAGGTCTAACAACCTAATCAGTCTTTATAAGTGGTATCAGAGCCATCGTTCAAGAATTAAGATTTAGATAGCTTTTTGAAAATGATCATGGCTACATTTGGAAACTGTAACACACTTGAAGGGTATTCGATCACTAGACCTCCATTGTTTAATAACATCCCTTTCAATTTTTGAAAAACATGAATGTTTACTTTTCTTTAATCGCTTGATTATTGCATGTGGATTTTAGTATAGGAAGGTTATAATAGTCTTACTAGAATTATTAATGGAATTAAGGTTGACAAATTATTTACTGAATGGACATTAGAAGAGAAAGAACTCGCACAGTTAAATGCTAAATGTTTAAACAGTTTTTTCTGCGCACTTAAATCTGAATACTATATGCGTGTCTCAACTTATAAAAGTCGTAAAGAAATATGGGACATACTTTTCATTACTTATTAAGGAACCAATGAGGTGAAATAATCAAGATTGAATATTTTATTATATGATTACAAACATTTACACATGAAACCTAACGAGTCAATCAATGACATGTATACTCGCTTTACACAGATAGTCACCTCATTGTATGATTTAGGTAGGGAATTAATGAATGCTGAAAAAGTAAATATAATACTTCATTGTTTTCCTACTACTTATTATATCAAAATAACTTCTATAACTGAATCGAAAGACCTAAATATCTATTCTATTGACAATCTATTTGGATCACTAATTGCCAACGAGAAATCTGTGACTCAAAGATAGATTGATGCATGTGATAAGCTAAAGGAGAAAAATATTGCTTTGAAGGTGGATGACTCTGAGAGTAATCAGTCTCAGCCTAAGGATGAAGAGGACATTTCCATAATGACAAGGCAATTCAAAAGGTTCCTAAGGAGAAAGCAAAGAATACGTCAGCAATGGAATAAGGGTAAGTTCCATAAAAATGCTAAGGCTTCTAATGAAATAATTTGCTATGAATGCAGAAAGTCTGGACACATAAAGTTTGATTTTCCTAATCTCAAAGCCTAGCAAGGAAAAAGTTGAGGAGAAGAACAATGCTTGAAAGGGTAAGAAGAAGCTGTAGAAAGCATTTTGGGCAGATTCAGCTTCAGACTTCAGAAATAGTAGCTGAGGAGGAAGTCACCAACCTATGTTTAATGGCGGACAAGCTTGATTAGTCATATCAAGAAGATGTATGTGACTTAACCTATGATAAATTATTTAAAATTTCTGAGAAAATTTATTCTACATATTGGAAACTCTAGAAACTGCATACTCAGTTAAATCTAGAATTTTTAAATTTACAAAAAGAGTATGAGAACCTTAGGAAAGATTATGCATTAATTGATAGTAGCTACATGACTTTATTGGATGAGTTTGATGATTTGAACAAATATCATGATCTATTGAAATCATCTCTCACAGAACTTGAAAATGATTATTGGAAGATATAAACTCATATCTTGAATTAGAGTTGAAATCTATTAAGGAAAATAGACCTACACTGACACTTGAACAATTCTATAGGTCTAATAAAACTAATATGAGATCGACACCAAGGAAGAGATCTTATAACTTATTTAGATTAAGAAATCCTTTTCCGTGAGTGAGATGTTTTACATGTGAAACGTTGGACACATCTCCCACATTTGCATAATTTGTAGTAAAACATATTTAGTGTGGAGACCTAAGATGCATAAATTATAGCTTTTCACACATGCATCTGGTTTATTATTGCCAAGAGGAGAACCCCAACTTGTTTGGGTTCCCAGGTCTAATGTTTGATCATTTTATATGAATGCACTCACACAAGATCTCGTGAGAGTATTTGGTACCTTAATAGTGGATATTCTAAGTACATGACTAGAGATATAACACAATTCAAATCACTAGAAGCCAGGAATGGAGGAAAGGTTACACTGGGAGACAATACCACCAAGAAAGTGGTAGGTACAGGTATGGTTAAAACTTGAATATTTTTTTCATTGAGAATATTATTGGTAGATGGCTTAAAGCAGAACCTATTGAGGATTAGTCAGCTATGTGATAAGGGTTATAATGTAAAATTTTTTCCCACTAGATGCATAGTAAGCCAAAATGGAACTGATATTTTACTTGGAAATAGGATAAATAATGCATGCATGCTTAATTTGAATTGTTTTAAGTCTTTCAATGTTTTTTGTCTCAAAATAATAACTGATGAATCATGGTTATGGCATAGGAGGCTTTGTCTTGAAAGCATGAAAAATCTTAGAAAAATTATCCAAAAAGAATTAGTTAGAGGGATACCTAAACTAGACTTTACTAAGGATCACTTGTGTGATGCATGTCAATTAGGAAAATAGGTGAAGTCTTCTTGTGATTCCATTAAGGATCTTAGAACTAAAAAATTATTAGAAATCATTTATATGGATCTTTTGGACGGGTTAGCATGATAAGTCTAGGAGGAAAAAGTTTTGGTTTTGTTATTGTGGATGATTATTCGAGATTCATGTGGGTTAAATTTTTATCTCACAAGAGTAAATCATTTGATGAATTTAGAGTGTTTTGTACTTTGATTTAGATGAAACTAAGATGTTAGATTTTATCAATTCAAAGTGGTCATGGAGGAGAATTTGAAAATAAAAAATTTGAAGGCTTTTGTAAAGAGAAACGAATTGATCACAATTTTTTAGTACCTAGGCCCCCTCAGTAGAATGGGGTAATCGAATGGAAAAATAGAACATTAATAGAAGCTACTAGAGCCATGTTGGTAGAATACTCACTTCAAAAATATTTTTGGGCTCAAGCGGTTAGTACAGCTTGTTATATTCTGAATAGGGTGAACAGTAGGTACAAGTTTAATAAGACACCCTATTCTTAAGGGTAGAACACCAAATCTTTCACATTTGCATGTTTTTGGATGCAAGGTGTTCATTCATAATAATGGAAAAATTCCTTTACGAAAATTTGATCCAAAATTTGATGAAGGAATTTTTCTTGGATCTTCTAATGTTAGAAATTCTTTTAGAGTTTTCAAAAAGAGAGTTTTGTTAGTTGAGGAGACCACACATGTAGTGTTTGATGAATCTAGCATTTCGAAAGAGCCAAAGTTGGAAGAAGATCACATTAAAAATATCTCCCATGAAATTGAAAACACAAAGTTGGAAGAAATGGTAGAGATGGAAAACCCTTTTGCCTAGAGATTGGAAATTTTCTAAGAGTCACCCTAAGGAATTGATTTTAGGTGAACCTAATGAAAGTGTTAATACTAGGCATGGACTTAGAAAGAGATAAAGCATTCTGCTTTTTATTGGATGGTTGAACCCATAAATATAAATCAAACACTTTTAGATGAATTTTGGATTTTGGCCATGCAAGAAAAATATAATCAATTTGTAAGAAATGATATTTGGGAGTTAATTGAAAGATAAAAGGATCAAAATGTTGTTAGAACTAAGTGGGTGTTCAAAAATAAAATGAATGATTCAGGATTTATGATTAAAAATAAGACTAGATTAGTGGCTAAGGGGTATAATCAAATAGAAGGGATTGATTTTGAAGAGACTTTGACCTTATAGCAAGGATTGAAGCAATTAGGGTTTTGTTAGCCTTTACCTATTTTAAAGATTTTAAATTATACCAAAAGGATGTTAAAAGTGCCTTTTTGAATGGGGTGATATAAGAGGATGTTTATGTTCAACAACATCTAGGTTTTGAAATTTATAAATTCCCTAATCATGTTTTTTAATTTGAAAATAATATTATATGGACTAAAACAGGCACCTAGGGAGTGGTATTAGAGGTTAAGCACTTTTTATAAAAAGATCATTTGTTAAAGGAAGTGTGGACATCACTCTCTTTTTGAAAAGAATAGGAGATGAATTTCTCATTGTTTAAATATATGTAGATGATATCTTATTTGGATCAACAGATAAAAATCTTTGTGATGAGTTTTCAAAAATAAGGAGTAGCGACTTTGAGATGAGTTTGATGAAGGCTTGAGTTATTTTCTTGGTTTTAGCATAAAGCAAAGTGAGGAAGGAACCTTTTTTAGTCAGTCTATATATATTAAGGCCATCCTCAAAAAAGTATGAAATGAATAATGCTAAACCAGTGACTACAACAGTGAGTTCCTCATTATAGTTAGATAAGGACCCTAAGGGGAAATCTGTTGATCAAAAGAAGTTTAGAGGAATAATTAGATCATTTCTTTACTTGACTGCTAGCAGACCAGACATTATGTTTAGTGTTTCCTTGTATGCTAGATTTCAATCTGATCTAAAGAAATTACATTTGATAGTAGTAAAAAGAAGATGGAGATATCTTTTGGCAACTCAAAACTTAGGAATTTGGTATCCTAAGCACAGCTCTTCATTGAAATCATTGGATATTTTGATTCAGATTTTATAGGATGCAGGGTAGATAGGAAGTGTACCTCTAAAACTTTTCAATTTATTGGAAATTCTTTAGTGTCTTGGTCCAGTAGGAAATAGAATTCAATAGCCCTTTCTATTACTGAAGCAGAATACATTGCCTTAGGTAGTTGTGTGGCACAAGTTCTTTGGTTAAAATAATAATTAATAGACATAGGATTTTTTGTAGGCACAATGCCTTTTTTTATAATACTAGTACCATTTGCATTTTAAAGAATCTTATTTAACACTTTAGAACCAAGCATATAGACATAAGGCATCACTTCATAATGGATCATGCAGCTAAGGGAGAATTTAAATTTCACCATATTATTACTGAAAATCAACTTGCAGACATTTTTATAAAACCACTAGCTTTTAACATATATAGCATTATAAGAACAAGGCTAGGTGTGATTGATCTTATTGCTTAATTTGAAATTCTATAAACCTTATGTGTTGTATATATGTGTCTGTTTAATTTATTTATGTGTGTTTGTAATTTTGTTCTGATTATTTTTATGTGATTAGTTGTGTATTATTATTTTTGTTTTTATTTTTATAGTGAAGCATGTTACATTTTAGGAAATATTTAGCTTTGAGAGGTTTTTCTGATTATCATGTTTTATTTTCTAAGTTTTCTGATCATGCTGTACAAAATTTATTTTCATCATGTACAAATTATGTAGCTTGTGCATGAAATTTTTTTAGTTGAGGAGATGAAACAGTAATTTTATAGTAATTCATACTATACGATGATGTCATCATATGGGATGATGGGCATAGTTTTTTCTGTACGTATGGGGACAGGTTTATAGTTTTTGTCAATTATTATTTCTTATCGTACATATGAATGTGTTGTTTGTCTGTACGATCCTTGTTGTCAATTTTGTATAAGGATGAAGTCAATCGTTAGTGAATTGATCTTTAATATTCTGATCGTACCGGACAAATACATGATCATCTATACGACCGTTAGTCAAAAATACTGTACGAAAGGATGCCTCAGGAAGGGCAGTTTATGAAAGCCTATTTCATTATTGGCCGTTTCCATTTATATGTACTAAATAAATTTTGTCCCGTATAAAATTATTATCATTCGTACGATCCATATTTTGTACTGTATGATAGATTATTTTTCTTTAAATTTAATGCTCTAGGACTGCTGTAGATGAGAATTTTCTATCTAAGGAAAATGAGGACATGTTTTATAGGTTTTTGCTTGCCAAGATCACCCCTTCTCGTCTTCTTATTCAAATTGACATTCACTTTGCTGTCATGCCCTTACTAGCATCTACCCAACTTTCTTTCATCCTCACTCTCGTATATGCCTATAACAAAGAAATCTTTTGTTTCATCTTAGCCAATATGAAAGTCAATCAGGATCAGTCAAGGATCACTTCATATATTTTAAAGAAAAGAATAGAAATCACCACGGAAGATTTAGGTAACTACCTCCACTTAAGAACTCAAGTAACTAGAGCCCACACACTATCTTGTAGGGAAAACATTGACTGGTTGGAAGTCAATAAGGTTCTTAGAGGGGTAGCCCAAGTGATTCATTTGCCACGAGTTTATGCACTAAACCAAAATGCCCATATTATCCAGCATGTTTTGCGAACTTTAATTATTCCAAAAGTTGGTGACCGTATCAACATGACTCCACTTCTGTCTATAGCCACTTATCTAATCATGACAAACCAACCTTTAGATGAAGCCCAACTGATTGATCATTGATTATATTTATAACCTTTTTGATATTGGACATCCAAATAACAAAAGAAAGAAAAATATGGCTTTAGGACATCTAGTGGTCTATATCCTTTTAAAAGAAATATAATCTTGTACATCCTAATAATTCAACTGAACTCCCAATTTACTTTACCGATGGCTCTTTTTGGTCACTTTTTTGGAGGGAGAGTTCTTGAGATGACTCTGAGGAAGAAGGAGCACTTGCACGTGCCCTTGCACTAGATCCAACCAAAACTACTATCAAGAGGTGGTCCAGCGCTTTTATAGACTAGAAACTCATTTTGATCAATACTTTGATCAAATTGAGACTCACTTGACCCAGCAGGATGCACGACATCATAAAGATATTGGTTGGATTCGTGGCCAGTTTGACTATATGAACACTAATATAGCCACGATCAACAGCTACTTCACTGCATTCAACCCTCAGCCACCTCCTTACCAGGGTCCTCAAGATTACTAGTGGTGATCTTCTATTTTGGTTTTTGCTTTGGTTGTGTCTATGTTGTACTCTTGTGTTGTAGTTGTGATGTTTTTTCTTTTAGGCTTTAATATATTTGGTTTTTTCTTTGGAAGTTTGATATGTGGGTGGATTACCTTGGTTGTTACTTGGATGCTTGTTCTTGAAGCTATACTTTATTAGTGAAAGTATGAATGTAAGTTGGTTGCATATCTATGAAATGAAAAACTTATGTTGCATATTGCATTGTGAATGAGGTAGTAACTTGTCTTGATCAAATAAAGTTGATTGCTAATATCAAATGTTGAATGAATTTTCTTTATAAAGTTAATTTCCTTACGAAACCTAGTCTCTCAAAACATTTAAATTACATTGTTACTAGGTGTAGAGTAGAAGATCAATTGGTTGTCTTTAATAGTCAAGTATTGCGTAGCTAAAATTATTATAAAATTGATGTAATACCTTTATTTTTACTTCTATTTCAAGGTGTTCATCTTTGTTCGTTATTAGAATTTGTGTTAAGAGTTAGTGATTTTGGAAAGATATAGTTTGAAAAGAGGCACAAAATTAGCCCAAACTGATAAAAAGCACAAAGTGTGCCATTAATATAAAAAAATGTGCAATGTTCGCCAAATTGAAAAAGGGTACAAAATTAGTCCAAATTAACAAGATGCACAAAGTTTGCCACAAATAATTGAAAAGATGCGCAATGTCACCAATTGATCTTTCCTTTATCAGTTTCTCAGTCCCACAAATCTATATAATCAACATTGCTCTTCAATATTGAATTAGAACCCTAGTAATTCTATTCCATCATTTCTGCAATAGTTATTATTACATAATCTGCCTATTTCAAACAGTGAAATAGATCAACTTTTTCCTATCCTAGTTATTCTGTAATTTAAAAATTGAGTCATTATCTTTTGCATGTGATCTTAATATTATTGTTTGCAATTAATTTATTATTATTTTAATCATCAACTTCCTTGATTGCTTCCCTTTTTGTTGTTGTCAAAAAGGAGAGTTTGTTTGACGTGTAGATTGTATTGTTGTTTGATGTTTTGTATGGTTTGATGTTTTGTGAAATGTGTGAATGTATTGTGAACTGTATGAATGTATGTATGTGTGTATATTTTTTCTTCTTCTGATCTTTATAGGAACCACTTGTTTTAAATTGATTATTCATTTAGGGGGAGCTTACATTTAGGCATTTAGGGGGAGCTAAGGAGAAAATTTGTGTTTATTTGTTAACTCAAACAATAATTGTTTTACTATCATCAAAAATGGGGAGATTGTTGAGATTGTTGCAAATTAGTTTTCAAGATTTTATCTTTATAATCATGTGAGTTTTTGATGATAACAAAATCTTATTGTTTGATTATTATTTCTCCTAACATTTGTTAGGAAAGTTTATTTTTGTGTGTACAACATGTTTTTCAAGAAAATCATACTCCAGATTGCTAAAGACTTCAAGACATAATTGACTAAGGGTTATTATAAGTGAAGTCTGATTTTTTTATTTTTCTTGAGTCTGTGAGAGTGCCATTGTAAATTGGATAACCATGCTTACACACATTGGGGAGTGAGACAAAACTTAATTTTTTAAACCTAATCATATTGTACGATGTGGTATCATACTGGACGATATGTCCTCTATGTCCCTCTGAAATGAAGTTGATTGGTGTTAGACTAGAATATTTTTCTAAGTATATTTTGTACTATAAAAATAGGATCGTTCTGGGCATCGATCAGAGTAAAAAATTAGATCCGTCTAGATCATCCCATATGAAAGCACCAAATTTGACCTAATCGACACGTATAAACTAGGTTCGTATAGACGCCGATTAGAGTACCAAATAGAGTTTATACACGATCGTACGGACAAAATTGAAATTTTTGAACTGATCGTACTGTATGAAGGGTGTTTGTACAGATACCGATTAGAGTATGAAATTAGGTTCATCCACGTTCGTACAAATCAAAGTCTCATTTTTCAAACTGATTGTACTGTACGATTATGATCAATGTTCATACAAATGCTGAATAGAGTACGAAATAATGTTCATACAGCATCGTACGAGACTTTTTGAACTATTTGTATGTACAAAGGTCAATCTTGTTGTACGATCCAAGTTAGTCAAACTTAAAATTTTCAGTTTTTGGATGATTTTTCTTGTCCTTTGTATATAAGGATCCTAAATACTGATTATCATTTTAATCTTCTACAAATTTCACCTTGAGAGTGAAAGAAAGAGTGATTTGGGAGAGTGTTTGGGAGTGAGTGTGGTCAGACTTTTAAAGACGAAATTATGAGGAATTCACAAGGTTGCCAAAAGGTGAGGATCTCATTGTTTGTACTTCAAGTACTTGCCCTATCTCTTTGAAGACTCTTGAGAGAAGATCTTTGAAGTAGAGTCCAGTTCTCTGCCATCACCAGGAGGGTGAGAAAGGATGTTTGGTTCTCTACCATCACCAAGTGGGTGAGAAAGGATGCTTGGTACTCTACCATCACCAAGAGGGTGAGAAAGGATGTTGGGTTCTCTGCCTACATCAGGAGGGTGAAAAAGGATGAAGGTTCTCTATCACAATGGAATTTAGTGGAAGAGAGGAAAATTAAAAAGGCTTCTCCACCTTTCTACGGGGGCTAAAGGAGAGTCACTTGAGTATAGTGCAATACCTAGAGAAGTAGTCTCCAAGGAGTAGATGTAGGTCTTGTTGGACCAAACCACTATAAAAGTCGGTATTCTCTGTTCTTTTCTTTTTACTGTATTTTTATTTTTTGCATTACAATTTAGTTTCCTGTGGTTGAAAAATATTTTTTTAGAAAATTTATATCTATGCTTAAATTATTTAAATCGGTTTTCAAAACAACTAAGAAATTTTAAAATAACCAATTCACCCCCGTCTTGGTTAGCATTGGGACAAGTGCCTTAGGTTTAACAACCTAATTAGTCTTTACAATCTAATCTTTCACATCTACATGTTTTTGGATGTAAGGTGTTCATTCATAATAATAGCAAAACTCCTTTAGGAAAATATGATCCTAAATCAAATGATGTAATTTTTATGGGATATTTTAGTGTTGGCAAATCCTATAGGGTTCTTCATAAGAGAACTTTGGTAATTGAGGAGACAACACATATAGTTTTTGATGAATCAGGTATTTTGGAAGAGCCAAGATTGGAAGAAGATCATATTGAAGATATCTCCAAAGGAATTAAAAAGATAATTATAGAAGAAAATATTGAGATGGAAAAAACTTTTCCTAGAGAATGGAAATTTTTTAAGAGTCACCCTAAAGAATTAATTTTAGGTGAGCCTAGTGAGGGTGTTAGAAATATGCATGAACTTAAAAAAAAAATGAACCATTCTGCCTATATATCATTGAGGGAACCAACTAATATAAATCAAGCACATTTGAATGAATTGGGGATATTAGCCTTGTAAATAGAATTGAATTAATTTGTTTGAAATGATGTTTGGGAATTAATTGAAAGGCCTAAGGATCAAAGTGTTGTTGGAACTAAGTGGGTGTTCAAAAATAAAATGAATTATTTAGGTGTTGTGATTAGAAATAAGGTAAGATTGGTGGCCAAGAGGTATAATCAAGTAGAACAAATTGATTTTGAAGAAACTTTTGCATCAGTAGCCAGACCTGAAGCAATAAGGGTATTACTAGCCATTGCCTATTTTAAAGGTTTTAAATTGTATCAAATGGATGTTAAAATTGCCTTTCTTAATGGGAGGATATAAAAGAATGTTTATATTGAGCAACCTCCAGGTTTTGAAAATTCAAAATACCCTAATCATGTATTTAAATCAAAAAAGATATTTTATGAACTAAAATAGGCACCTAGGGCTTGGTATGAGAGGTTAAGCACTTTCCTATTAGAAAGATCATTTGTTAAAGGAAGTGTGGACACCACCCTCTTCTTAAAAAGGGTAGGAGATGACATGCTCTTTGTTCAAATATATGTTGATGATATCTTGTTTGGCTCTACAAATATAAATCTTGTGATAAATTTTTAAAGATAATGAGTAGTGAATTTGAGATGAGTTTTATGGGAGATTTGAGTTACTTTCTTGGTTTTAGCATAAAGCAAAATTAGGATGGGACATTTCTGAGTCAATCAAAGTATATTAATGGCATCCTTAAGAAGTATGAAATGGATAGTGCTAAACTAGTAAGTACACCAATGAGTTCCTCAGTGCAGTTAGATAAGGACCCTAAGGGAAAATCTGTTGATCAAAATAATTTTAGAGGAATAATTAGATCATTGCTTTACTTGACCGCTAATAGACCAGATATCATATTTTGTATTTATTTGTGTGCAAGATTTCAAGTTGATCTAAAGGAATCACACCTAACTGCTATTAAGAGAATTTTAAGATATCTTTTGGGAACTCAAAACTTAGGGATTTGGTATCATAAGCACCGCTCTTCTTTTGAAATCATTGGATATTCCTGTTCAGATTTTGTAGGATGTAGGGTTGATCAAAAAAGTACTTTTGGAACTTGTCAATTTTTAGGAAACCCTTTAGTTTCATGGCGTTGTAGAAATAAGAAATTAGTAGCCCTCTATACTATTGAAGTAGAATATATTGCCTTAGGTAGTTATGTGGCACAGGTTCTTTGGTTAAAATAACAACTAATTCATTTAGGATTTTTAATTGGCACTATACCAATTTTTTGTGATAATACAAGTGTCATATGCATTTTAAAGAATCCTATTCAACATTCTAGAACCAAACATTTTGATATTAGGCATCACTCTATTAGAGATCATGTAGCTAGGGGAGAAATTGAATTATATCATGTTGCTACAGAGAATCAACTTGCAGACATTTTTATAGAACCATCGGCTTTTGAAATATTTAGCAGTTTAAGAACCAGATTAGGTGTGACTAATCTTTATGACTAAAATTTAATTCTACAATCTGAGTTTGTAATGTATTGATGTGTTTGTTACTATTTGTTTGTTTATTAGTGTTTTGTTGTTTTGTTAGTAGTTTTTCTTGTGTTAGTATTGAGTTTACCTAGTTTTTTCTTTATTGCTTGTCATAGACCTTGTGTGAATTGATTTTGAATGGAGTTTTTAATTATCATGTCAAGAGTTTGTTTATCTTTATATTGTATAAATTTTTTTTTGAACTATATAAATTATGTAGCGTGTACATGATATTTTTTCTATGTTGAGGATGCATAATTGTGTTTTTAATGGCGATTGTTCTGTATGATGACATATTCATATTATACGATTCATTATTTTTCATCTATATGAATGGGGACGATGTTTTTCAAAAAGGCAGTAATTAATTATAGATCATACGTATGAAATCCCATCCATTTGTATGATCCAGTTGTCAGTTTCTCATGTGGATGAACCTAACAGTCACAAAATGATCTTTAATACTTTGATCATCTTGGATGAACACCGATTCAACTATACGATCGTGTGGTCAAAAAGCCTATACGAAAAGACTCTTCGGGAGTGGTAATTTACAAAAAGTCTTTTCATTTTTGGTTGTTTCCATTTATATGCACGAAATATTTTTTGTCCTGTACGATTTCAAAATTGTATGTACTATTTGAATTTTGTATTGTATGATACGGCATTTTTTCTTTAAATAGAAAGGCCTTGGATAAGTTTTTCTTCACATTCTATTCTATTTATAATCCTAACCCCTTCTTGACTCCTCATTAAGGGTGGCATCCACTTTTCTGTCATGCATGTATTTGCCTTAACCCATTTTTCCTTTATCCTTACCTTGATTTATGCCTACCATCATGAAACTTTTCAAATGTTCCTTGCAAACATGAAAATGAATCAAGATTAGAGTAGGATGACTTCCTATGTGTTTAAGCAACAAGTTAAAATCACTAAGAAAGATCTAGGGAACTTCCTTCACCTTAGGACTATAGTAGTTAGACCACATAAAATGACCTCGAGAGCAGATTATGATTGGATAGATATAAACCTAACTCTTAAAGGTGTTGAACAGGTGAGTCATCTTCCTTGTCTCTATACCCTAAACCAGAATACTAGGATCATCCAGCACATTTTATGAACCTCTATAATTCCAAAAGCTGGTGATCATATAAGTATGACTCCTCTCTTGTCCACCTTCACATACCTGATCATGATAGAAACTCCTATTGATGAAGCCCAATCAATCATGGACTACATCTATAAACTTTCTGATATTGGACATCCTCACAATAGGATAAAGAAAAATATGGCCTTAGGACCTCTGATTACCTATATTTTTGAAAAGAAATACAACATAATCCATCCTGAATCTCCAAATAAACTTTCTATAGCTACAAGATGATCCATCCTGCACTAGCACCTGGACCCGATCAAAATTTCTACCAAGAAATGGTCCAACATTTTGATAGATTGGAAACTCACTTTGATCAACGCTTTGATTAAATTGAGAATCACCTGAACCAATAGGTTGCAAGATACAACGAGGACATGGGTTGGATCTGAGGGTAATTATACTCGGTCAATACAAATATAGCTACAATCAATAGCTACTTTATGGAATTCAACCCTCAGCCACCTCCAGACCGGGTCCCTCTGATTTCTTGTTGTGATCTTTCTATTGTACTAGTTGTAATGTTTTGTTGTGATTTCATGTGTTGGTTTCCTTATGTTGTGGTTCTTCGTGTTATGAGTTGATGTATTGAGTGAATGGGTTGCCTTTACTATGCTATGTTTTTTTTATTCCCTTAGTTGGAATTGTGTATTAGTTACAAGATGTATGTGTTTGTAAGTGTTATATGTGCTAAATGAAATGATGTTTTGATACCATTCTTGAAATGTTTTGTGTTTTTGAAGTTAAATCATTTGTGTTGATCTGTAGAATTATTTTTTGAATTACTTTGCTATACAAATTAATTTCCATACAAAAATTAATCTCTGAAAATTTTAAATTATATTATGACTGGATATAGATTAGAAGATCAATTTCATGTTCTTATAGATAAGTATTATTTAGCTAAAATTGTTGCAAAATAAAAGTTTTATTTTTATTTTGTTTCTTTTTAATGTGTCTATCTTTGTTAATTATTAGAATTTGTGTTAAAAAATCTAATGATATTGGAAAGATTGAATATTATAAAAGATACACAAAACATGCCAAACAAAAAGATGCACAATAATCACCAAAGTCAAAAGAGGCACAAAATTTAGCTCAAACCGAAAAGATGCAAAATGTCTGCCAAAAATATTAAAAAGATGCACAATGTCGCCAATTAAAAACTCATACTAGTTTTTCCTTTATCATTCTATCTCATATACAATTCTATATAATTGGCAATAATCTTCACTATTGAATAAGAAACTGATTAATCTTTATTTCATCATGTTTATAATAATTATTTTTATTTGATTTGTCAAGAACAAATAGTGAACCCGGTTGACTTTTCTTATCATAGTTGTTCTTTGATTTAAAATTTGAGTTTTTATTTTTAAACATTAGGGAGTTAATATTGTATTTGCAATTACTTTAAAATATTTTTCTTCTTTTGAACTACTTTGATTTATTCTTCAAAACCTATCTTTTTAAGATGCACTTCCCTTTTTGCTGTTGTCAAAATGGGGAGTCATGTTTTTGGGTTTGAGGTTTATTGTTTGATGTTTTGTTTGTTTTTGTATTGGTTAATGTATGTGTTGTTTAATGTATGTGTGTATGATTTGTTGTTATGTGTTGTGTGATTTTTGTGTGTATTGTGCTATTATGTGTATTTTTGTTGTGTTTATGGTTTTGGTTTTGATTAGTTTTGATTTTCGTTTTATTTCTTTTTTATTTTGTTTATTTCTTACTTTTGATTTTTGTGGATGTGTTCTTTGAACTTCAATGAAATCCCGTATTTTAAATTGGTCATTCATTTAGGGGGAGCTTAGAAGAAAAATTGCTTATTGTTACAAATCTGGTTTTGATGATGACAAACATGTTTCCAGTGTATTTTGCTTGGCTAATCTGTTTCAGGCACAAAAGACCATGAGCCACTCAAGTCAACTCAAGATCGGGTCCAAGTGTGTCAAATGTATGATTTTTTCTTTTATTGAGTCAATTATAATGTAACTGATCCCCTAGCTAAGTAACCTTGCACACACACACTCAGGGGGAGAGCTTGAGTGAATTAGAGTTTCTGTTCAAATTTTGTTCAGATCATCCTGAATGATTTCCACATCGTCCTGGACGATCCAGCCAAAATAGAAACCCTAATTAGGGCGACTAAGTTAAGAGGGTCTGATTAAGCAGATCGTCCTGGATGATCTCTGGATCGTACAGGACGATATGCCCAAATCAAAAATTCTCAACCGCCAGATCAAGTTAGGTAAGTTCTTATTTTTAGATACTTGGTCTGATCGTCCCGGACGATACGTGTATCATCCCGGATGATTCAGTATAATCATGCCTAATTTAATCTGGTAATAAAGGAAAGCAATTTATTTTTGGTTGATACGATCATATCATCCTGGATGATCGCAGGATCGTCCCGGACGATCTTGATCGTTTAGTGCATTTCAGCTGTACGACCCGAATTGTGTTCAGGATGATTTGGGGCCTTTTTGAACTAATTGTACAGGACGATGTCCCAATCGTCCTGGACGATCAAGTCATTTTTTGGTCGTCCAGCACAGATTTCTCTGGACGACCCGAGCTGTCCTCTGGACGATTTTCCTTGATTTGCACTAATCGTCCCGAACGATCGCAGGATCGTACAGGATGATATGAACAACTTTTTCTACTAATCGTCCAGAAGAGCCTAATCGTCCAAGCTGAAACAACTGAATTTGAACTGATCGTACAGGACGATCTATCGATCGTCCTGGACTATCTTGGCCGACCAGTTGAGATTTTGGGCAAATTTTAAGCCCTTCTTTAAAAGAACTTTTTCAAAAATAAGAAATATCTTTTGCTGCCTTCCTTCCCTGAGAAATCCTAGAGAAAGAGAGAGTTGGGAGAGAGAGAGAAGGTCTTGTGAGGGGGAGTTAGTGAGGGATTCACTAAGGTTGCTCCGAGCACGGATCAGAGTCATCTTCTCCGCTCGTTATCTTTCGTCTAGTCAGTGTTCGTCACGGGAGGATCATTCGCAAGAAGATCCGGGGTTCTCTGCCCACTTCAGTTGGAAGCAAAAGGAGTTCGAAGGTTCTCTGCCTGCTTCAGGAGGAAACAAAAGGAGGTCAGGTTCTCTGCCTCACCGTGTGGTGAAAAGGAGGTGTTTGTACAGGCTTCTCCGCCTTGCTGTGGGAGCAAAAGGAGAGACACTTTTTATTTAGTGCAATACCCGGAGGGGAGGCTCCGGGGAGTGGACGTAGGTCAAGTTGACTGAACCACTATAAAATCTAGTTTGCTTTTCTGATTCAGTTTTGCACTTTACTTTTCTGATATTAACTGCTTGGGTGAATATCTGTGGTTGATCTTTTCGTTCTTGTTTATGTGTTTCCGCTGCTACATATCAAAAAGATTTTCATTGTTATCGTGAAATTTTTAAATAACCAATTCACCCCTCTCTTGGTTAGCCTCGGGACTAGTTCACTAGGGCTTCACATCCCTATCGAACTTTCAAGTGGTATCAGAGCGGGATTCAAAATTTAGGTTTAAAAACTTTTGAATTTGATCCATGGCTAACTATAACAATCGTAATACTGCTGAAGGATATTCTATTACAAGACCACCGTTGTTTGATAATATTCCTTTTGATTTTTGGAAAACACGCATGTCTACTTTTCTGCAATCTATTGATTATCGCATGTGGATGTTAGTTAAGGACGGATACGAACCACCTTTTAGATTGATTAACAATGTGAAAACTGAACTGCCTTTTGCTGATTGGACGTTTAATGATCGTAATTTAGCACAGTTAAATGCAAAATGCTTGAACTGTTTCTTTTGTGCTTTAAAATCTGAAGACTATATGCGTGTTTCTACTTGTACAACGGGAAAGAAAATCTGGGATAGATTATGTATAACATACGAAGGTACAACTAAAGTCAAACAGTCTAGGTTAAACATCTTGTTATATGATTATGAACTTTTTCGCATGAAACCTAGTGAGACTATTTCAGAAATGTACACAAGGTTCACTCAGATTGTTACCTCTTTGCATGCTCTAGGTAGAGAACTTACTAACTACGAAAGAGTGAATAAAATTCTAAGATGTTTTCCTGCTTCTTATGATGCTAAGATTACTGTTATTACTGAATCTAAAGATTTAAATACTTACTCTATTGACAGCTTACTTGGATCACACATTGCTTACGAGCAAGGGGTGAACCAAAGGCAACTTGATGCAGGTGAACGCAAGAAAGAGAAGACAGTGGCACTAAAGGCCAAGGATTCAGATGCTAGCACTTCCGGGTCTGATAGCGATGATGTTGCCTTAATCACAAGGCAATTCAAAAGCTTTCTAAGGAAGAAACATAAGAACTATCAGAAGTGGAACAAGGGTAAGTCCAATAAAAATTTTAAAGGTTCATCTGAATCTGTTTATTTTGAATGCAGGAAGCCTGGACACATTAAGGCTGATTGTCCTACACTTAAAGCTCACCCAAGCAAGGAGAAGGGTGAGGAGAAACCAAAGTTCAGAAAGGACAAGAAGCGGATTCAGAAGGCATTCTGGGTAGACTCTGCATCCGACCCTTCTGAGACTGAAGCTGAAGAGGAGGAAACAAACTTATGTCTGATGGCTGATGATCACCCTGGTAAGTCAGACCAGGAAGAGGTATGTGAGCTGACTTACGATCAATTATTTGAAGTTTCTGAAAGAATTCATACATCCTATAAGAAACTTAAGAAAACTCATGCTAGTTTGAAATTAGATTACTTAACTATGCAAAAAGAGCATGATTCTGTAGTTAAAGATCATTCCACACTTGATTCCAATCACATGTCTTTGCTTGATGAATTCGATGAGTTGAATAAAAAATATTCTGACTTAGTGTCTGAGCATGATTCATTGACAACTACGCATGTGGACTTAGAAAGAGCTTTTAAAGAGTTAGATACAATGGCATGTGAAGTAGAAAGTAGCAATGAAAACTTGAAATTTGATATTGTAAGTTTAAAGAAAGAAAATGAGTTTTTGAAGGTAAAGATCAGTGCTTTTGAAAAGAACAAAACACCGCCTACTTTTGAACAGTTTTATGCACCGCCACCTTTTGAAAAATCTGTTGCAAGTTCTTCAAAGTATGTTTCATATACATCTAGGAAGAGGCATTATCATCAACGTAGATTAGTTAACCCTTTTCCTGGTGTTAGATGTTTTTCATGTGGCATGTTAGGACATATTTCTCACAACTGCACTGTTCACCGTAGTACACATTGGGTGTGGAAACCCAAACTACCTGTTTTACACACAGCACGCATACATTGCATTCTTCTTTTCATAAGAAGGAACCCAAACCTGTTTGGGTTCCTAAGACTGACGTTTGATACTTTTGTAGGTGTGCTCTCACATAAGACCTCATGAGAGCATGTGGTACCTAGACAGCGGATGTTCTAGACATATGACTGGAGATGCAAATCAGTTCATTTCGCTGGAGGCCAGAGCTGGAGGCAAGTTTACACTTGGAGATAACACCACCAGGAAGGTGGTAGGCACAGGTATAATTGGTGATTCAAAGAATTTTATGATTGATAATATTTTTCTTGTAGATGGACTGAAACATAACTTACTGAGCATCAGTCAACTCTGTGAAAAGGGATACAGCATCAAATTCCTGCCCACTGGCTGCATTTTAAGCTTAAATGATGAAGTTGTTTTGCAGGGGCAAAGGATCAACAACATCTACAAGCTGGATGTAAGTAGCATTAAATCTGATAATTCAATTTGCTTAAAAACTGCTGCTGCTGAGTCTTGGTTATGGCATAGGAGATTGTGTCATGCCAGTATGAAAACCCTTAGGAGAGTCACCCAAAATGACTTAGTTAGAGGTGTGCCCAAGCTTAAGTTCACTAAGGATCACCTGTGTGATGCCTGTTAGTTGGGGAAGCAAGTCCAGTCCTCTTTTCACTCTGTTAAGGACATTAGCACCTCTAGACCTTTAGAAGTTCTTCACATGGACCTCTTTGGACCCATTAGCACTGCCAGCTTAGGGGGGAGAGTCTATGGTTTTGTGATTGTAGATGATTATTCGAGGTTCACTTGGGTTAAGTTTTTGTCACATAAATCTGAGTCATTTGATGAGTTTAGATCCTTCTCTACTTAGATTCAGAAGAAGTTAGGATGTGAGATTATTACCATCCATAGTGATCATGGAGGGGAGTTTGAAAATGAAAGATTTGGAAGTTTTTGTGAGAATCATGGGATTAGTCACAATTTTTCAGCTCCTAGGACCCCTCAGCAGAACAGGGTAGCAAAAAGGAAGAACAGGACCTTAGTGGAAGCCGCTAGAGCCATGCTTGTCGAGTATTCACTTCTAAAATACTTTTGGGCTGAAGCGGTGAACACTGCCTGTTATGTGCTGAATAGGGTGAATGTGAGAGTCAAACTGAACAAGACACCCTATAAGATCATTAAGGGTAGAACTCCAAATCTGTCCCACCTCCATATCTTTGGCTGTAAGGTTTTCATTCTGAACAACGGGAAGTCACCCTTAGGAAAATTTGACCCCAAATTTGATGAAGGAGTGTTCTTAGGATATTCAAGTGTGGGGAAATCCTTTAGGGTATTCAATAGGAGGACTTTGGTGGTGGAAGAAACAACCCATGTAGTGTTTGATGAATCTGATCCTAAGGAGTCTAGATCTGAAGTAGAAGATGAAGAGATTATTGAGGTTACCCAAGGAGTTGGAAATATAAATTTGGAGGAAAGGGTAGAACCTCAAACTGAGCTGCCTAGAGATTAGAGATATTCTTCGAGTCATCCTAAAGAACTGATCTTAGGAAACCCTTCTGAAGGTGTTAGGACTAGGCATGGACTTAGGAAGGAAGTAAACCATTCTGCCTTTATCTCAATGACTGAACCCACCAACACCAATCAAGCCTTGTCGGATGAATTTTGGATTTTAGCTATGCAGGAAGAATTGAATCAATTTGTAAGGAATGATGTTTGGGAGTTAGTAGAAAGACCTAAAAATCAAAGTAATATTGGAACCAAGTGGGTCTTTAAGAATAAGATGAATGATTCTTCTGTGGTGGTAAGAAATAAGGCAATATTGGTGGCTAAGGGGTATAATCAGATAGAAGGGATTGATATTGAGGAGACTTTTACCCCTGTAGCTAGATTGGAAGCCATTAGAGTGCTACTAGCCTTTGCCTGTTATAAGGGATTTAAGCTGTTTCAAATGGATGTTAAGAGTGCCTTTTTAAATGGGGTAATTAAAGAAGATATTTTTGTAGAATAACCCCAGGTTTTGAGAGTTCCCAATATCCAAGTCATGTTTATAAATTAAAAAAGGCCATATATGGATTGAAACAGGCACCCAGAGCTTGGTATGAGAGGCTTAGCACATTCCTGTTAGAAAGAGAGTTTGTTAAGGGGAGCGTAGACACCACCCTTTTTCTGAGGAGATTAGGAGATGACTTACTCATTGTCCAGATCTATGTTGATGATATAATTTTTGGATCTTCTGATAAATACTTATGTGAAGAGTTTTCTAAAATAATGAGTAAGGAGTTTGAGATTAGTATGATGGGAGAATTGTCCTACTTTTTGGGGTTTAGCATAAGGCAAACAGATGATGGAACCTTTCTCAATCAATCAAAATACACTAAGGACATTTTGAAGAAATATGAAATGGACAAAGCCAAGCCAATCAATACTCCCATGCCCTCCTCAGTTCAATTAGATAAGGATTCAAATGGAAAATCTGTTGATCAGAAGAAGTATAGAGGGATAATAGTTTCACTGCTTTACCTGACTGCTAGCCGACCTGATATCATGTTTAGTGTCTGTCTTTATGCTAGGTTTCTAGGCAATTAGATAAGAATTCAAATGGAAAATCTGTTTATCAGAAGAAGTATAGAGGGATAATAGGTTCACTGCTTTACCTGACTGCTAGCCGACCTGATATCATATTTAGTGTCTGTCTTTATGCTAGGTTTTTGGCTGATCCTAAAGAGTCCCACCTGACTGCTGTTAAGAGAATTCTTAGATATCTTTTAGGGACCCCAAACCTAGGACTTTGGTACCCTAGGCACAGCACCTCTTTTGAGATCATTGGATATTCTGATTCTGACTTTGCAGGGTGTAGGGTGGATAGGAAGAGTACTTCTGAGACTTGTCTATTCATAGGACAGTCGTTAGTCTCCTGGTCCAGTTGAAAACAGAACTCAGTTGCACTTTCCACTGCTGAAGCTGAGTACATTGCCTTAGGGAGTTGTGTGGCCCAAGTTCTTTGGTTGAAGCAACAAGTCTTGGATTTAGGAGTACCTATTGGCACAATTTCTATTCTATGTGATAATACTAGTTCCATCTGTATCTTTAAGAATCCAATCGAACATTCTAGGACTAAACACATTGATATTAGGCATCACTTCATTAGGTACCATGTTACAAAAGGGGACATTGAGCTACATCACGTAGCAACTGAAAATCAGCTGGCTGACATATTCACTAAACCACTGGCCTTTGACTCATTCAGCATTTTGAGAACCAGATTAGGAGTGATTGATATAAATGCTTGATTCTGATGACTGCTGATTTATAATTGTTCTGATTGGTATTATGATTTCTGTTAGTTAGTTTTCGTATTTTGATTTCTGATTTCTGTTAGTTAGTTTTGGTATTCTGATTTCTGATTTCTGTTAGTTAGTTTTGGTATTCTGATTTCTGATTTCTGTTAGTTAGTTTAGGTTTGATTATTTGCTCTCAGTTGATTTTATTTCTTCTACTGATTTCTGTGTTAGCCTTACTATTAGTTTGATTTGAGTATTTACTTTGCTATGATTTTCTACCTATTTTTATTTATTTACTGGTTCATATCTTGCACTTACTGTTTTATGCTTTTCAAGATCTGATCACCGCTCACTACTTCTGATGATCTTAATTTTTAACTGGGAGTTTTTACCTTATTTTGGTTTGGAAGCTGGTAAGCAGTGATTGACTTCGCTGAATCTGTTAAAGGAAAGAAACATTGATAATTGTTTCTCTTCCTCTAACTCCTTTACTGGTGTATAGTTTCTTTTGAATAAAAATCCTCTTCAAAATTAAAATGTTAGTTTTTGAAATAGAGATTATTTTATCTTCCTACAGTAATCTGCCTCATATCAATAGTGGTTTTCAAAGTCTTGAGTCATTAGTTTGATTTTCTAAACCAAGTGATTGCATTTATCATATGTTGTATAGCTTTTATTTTGTGAATCGTTCTTCCTTACTGTGGAGAGTCATCTCCTATGTCTGGAAGATAATCTCACAGCTGAGACTCTTTAATGATTATGAAAAGGAGAAAACTTATAAAAGATGCGCAATGCGCCAGATAATTTGAAAAAGAGGCATAAAATGAGCCCAAAACTGAAAAGATGCGAAATTGCCAAATTGGATACACAAAGTGTATCAAAAATCAAAAGATGCGCAAAGCGCCAACCAATTTGAAAAAGAGGCACAAAATGAGCCCAAACCAAGCTTTCTTCCCTTTCAGATTGTTAAATGTCTTAGAGAAATCTGTGCGCCACTTAATATTTTCAAAAGCTTAAGTTTTGAAAATCCCGATTTCTGATTTTTTACTTTGTAATACTATTATATCAGATATTTTTCTGGAACGAGGCTTGAAAGGATCTCTTTTCAAATCTAATGTCGTTTCTTCTGAATCGGATTTTTGTTTTGAAAGAGGTTTGCATCGATAAGGTGCCCGGGGTCGGAGTTACGAAAGTTGATTATTTCCAACTTTTTCTGGATTTCAACGCTGTCAATCGTCCTGTCATTGGTTTTTGAATCTAAAGTCAAGGTAAAAATTCTGATTTTCTCGAGCATCTTGATTCAAAAAAAAAATGCTTTTGTGTTTTATGTGGTAAATTTTATTTGTTTTTTGTGTTATTTTGATTTCATGGTTGTGTTTTTGGGATCCTGATCGATCATCTTCATCCTTCATTTTTTTTCTATTTTCCTCACATCGTCCTGGACGATACCACAATCGTCCTGGATGATCCACTTCGTCCTGGACGATCCAAACATCATCATGGACGATTCGTTCAAAATCATCCCCACACTGCTCCTGCTGCTGAAAAATTTCAATTATTGGTGATCGTCCTGGACGATCCTTACATTGTCCTGGACGATATGATCCATATCTTCCTGATCTGATCAAACGGTTGACATTGCACCAATTATTGCCCATCATCCTGGACGATCCACCTCATCGTCCTGGACGATCCACGTGTCAGCCGCTGGATGATTGGAATTCGGCCCGTCCGACAAATTTATTGCATATCGTCCCGGACGATCCACCTAATCGTCCTGGATGATACTTTTCGTCAACGGTCATCCAGCCTGACTCCTCGGGACGATTGCCTGTGTCTAATCATCCTGGACGATCTCTGATCGTCCTGGATGATCGGACCGCCTTTTTGACCAATCTTCCAGGACGTCATAAATGACCAAATCGTCCCGGATGATCCCGCGATCGTACGGGACGATCAGTCCGTTTTCTATTTAAAGAGCAGTTTTCTTCATAGTTTTCACACCATTTTTCCTCCACTTTCCTTCTACTTTCTTCCTCTTTGGGTTCCTAATGGCTGGTGGCAAAAGGTCTCGTCAAAAGGGGGCCAGTTCGTCCCGGGGACATATCGATCCTCGCTTCCCGAATGCCGCGATCAGGCGGCTTTCGAATGCTATCGTAATGTGGGGATCACGCACTCTAAGATTGTCAATCCCCGCACTCTCACTTATCCCATCTTAGATTTGTTCGCACACACCTCCCTCACCTTCATTCTGACCTTAGCCTTTCCCTTCAATCTGGAACTCCTTCAAATCTTCTTTGCCAACTTACGCATTTCTGCGGACTATTCCACTCTTCGATCCTATGTAAATCAACGCCCCGTGGAACTCACGACCCACGATTTTCATAATATTCTCAACCTGTCTATCACTGGCGACATAAATCACACGCTTATCACCTGATCCTGACTATGATTGGAGTGTCGCCAATCACTTCCTTCGCAATACCAACGCACCCTATCACGACAATGCTTGCACTTCCCTTCTCAAGGATGCCCGGACCATTCAGCACGTCCTTCGTTCCTCCGTCATTCCAAAGGCGGGGGATCGAATTCACATTACCCTGCTCCTGTCCTTGACCACCTACTACATCATGGCCCATCGAGAATTTAATGCCTCTGATCTAATCATCCGATACATAGAACACCTCACCACCATTAGAGATCCGGGCCATAGGCGTCGCCCAAATCTAGCTTTAGGTCATCTTATTCACTATGCCTTAGAGACAAAATATGACCTTCAAGATCCTATCCCTCCTGATGTCCCTCCTTACTTTTTCACAAACAACTCATTCCACCTCCTTCACAGCACCCGACTACATCCGGAGCCCGCCCTGGATGTTGAGGAAGAAGAGGAAGAGGCCGTTCCAGTTCCTGCTGCACCAGAGGCACCTGCACCCCTTCGCATTGCCTCTCGTTTGACCACCTGGTGCAGCGCTTCGATCTGTGGGAGGCCAGATTTGACTCCTACGTGGTTGCCCAGGAGCAGCGGCACGCCGAGGACATCCAGCGCTTCACTGACTATGCTGCGGAGCAGCAACAACAGCATGACCAGGACATCGCCTGGATTGGAGCCCACTTTCAGGCCATTCACCATTACTTCTACCCTCCACCGCCACCTCCTTCTTCCAATCAGGATCCGCCTCAGCTTTAGTTTCCTATTTTGTAGTTGTTCTATTTATGTTTTATTTCGTGTTCTATTTTTCCTCCTCCTTTTTGTGATGTCAAAAGGGGAGTCAGTTGTGTAGTCATGTCTGTTTCTGTTTTATGAGTCATGTTTCCTGTATGGTTTTAGTTGTGAAATGAAAATTTGAAAAAATGTTTGTGTTTTGATCTCCTAGTTTACTTTTATTTTCAAACTACTTTATCAATGTTTGCCATCATCAAAAAGGGGGAGATTGTTGCAAATTTGGTTTTGATGATGTCAAACATATTTCCAGTGTGTTTTGCTTGGCTAATCTGTTTCAGGCACAAAAGACCACGAGCCACTCAAGTCAACTCAAGATCGGGTCCAAGTGTGTCAAATGTATGATTTTTCCTTTTATTGAGTCAATTTTAATGTAACTGATCCCCTAGCTAAGTAACCTTGCACACACACACTCAGGGGGAGAGCTTGAGTGAATTAGAGTTTCTGTTCAAATTTTGTTCAGATCGTCCTGGACGATTTCGACTTCGTCCTAGACGATCCAGCCAAAATAGAAACCCTAATTAGGGCGACTAAGTTAAGAGGGTCTGATTAAGCAGATCGTCCTGGGCGATCTCTGGATCGTACGGGACGATATGCCCAAATCAAAAAATCTCAGCCGCCAGATCAAGTTAGGCAAGTTCTTATTTTTAGATACTTGGTCTGATCATCCCGGACAATACGTGTATCATCCCGGACGATTCAGTACAATTATGCCTAATTTAATCTGGTTATTAAGGAAAGCAATTTATTTTTGGTTGATACGATCATATCGTCCTGGACGATCGCAGGATCGTCCCGGACGATCATGATCGTTTAGTGCATTTCAGCTATACGACTCGAATTGTATTCAGGACGATTTGGGGCCTTTTTGAACTAATCGTACAGGATGATGTCCCAATCGTCCTAGACGATCAAGTCATTTTTTGGTCATCCAGCACAGATTTCTCTGGACGACCCGAGCTGTCCTCTGGATGATTTTCCTTGATTTGCACTAATCGTCCCGGACGATCGCAGGATCGTACGGGACGATATGAACAACTTTTTCTACTGATCGTCCAGAAGAGCCTAATCGTCCAGGCTGAAACAGCTGAATTTCAACTGATCATACAGGACGATCTATCGATCGTCCTAGACGATCTTGGCCAACCAGTTGAGATTTAGGGCAAATTTTAAGCCCTCCTTTAAAAGAACTTTTTCCAAAAATAAGAAATATCTTTTGCTGCCTTCCTTCCTTGAGAAACCCTAGAGAGAGAGAGAGAGTTGGGAGAGAGAGAGAAGATCTTGTGAGGGGGAGTTAGTGAGGGATTCACTAAGGTTGCTCCGAGTACGGATCAGAGTCGTCTTCTTCGCTTGTCGTCTTTCGTCTAGTCAGTGTTCGTCATGGGAGGATCGTTCGCAAGAAGATCCAGGGTTCTCTGCCCGCTTCAGGTGGAAGCAAAAGGAGTTCGAAGGTTCTCTGCCTGCTTCAGGAGGAAGCGAAAGGAGGTCAGGTTCTCTGCCTCACCGTGTGGTGAAAAGGAGGTGTTTGTACAGGCTTCTCCGCCTTGCTTTGGGAGCAAAAGGAGAGACACTTTTTGTTTAGTGCAATACCCGGAGGGGAGGCTCCGGGGAGTGGACGTAGGTCAAGTTGACCGAACCACTATAAAATCTGGTTTGCTTTTCTGATTCAGTTTTACACTTTACTTTTCTGATATTAACTGCTTGGGTGAATATCTGTGGTTGATCTTTTCGTTCTTGTTTATGTGTTTCCGCTGCTACATATCGAAAAGTTTTTCATTGTTATCGTGAAATTTTTAAATAACCAATTCACCCCCCTCTTGGTTAGCCTCGGGACTAGTTCACTAGGGCTTCACATCCCTATCGAACTTTCACTTATGTGTTAACTCAAATAATAATTATTTTGCCATCATAAAAAAGAGGGAGATTATTACAACCATGTTTTTATATTAAATGAGTTTTTGATGATACAAAAATATTATTGTGTTGGTTACTATTTCTCCTAACATTTATTAGATATATTTTGTGTGAATTGTTTATATATTCTAAAATTTTAGGGAAATCATACTCCAAACTGCTACTTAAACTCCAGACTGCCGAAGACTTCAAGCCAAATTAGATTAGGGTTTCTTATAATTATAGTGTATTTTTTCTATTTTTCTTGAGTCTGAGGGACTGTGATTGTAATTGGATAAACATGCACACATACAGTAGGGGAGTAATTAAAGAACTTAAATTTTAAGACTAATCATACTGTACGATTTACAAATTGTACTGGACAATTTGTCATGGTAGTTCCTCCCAAAATGAAGTTAATCAAATCATGCCAGGAAATTTGTTATGTGCTATTCGTACTATACGATCAATGGTTCGTACAGATGACTCACAAAGTATGAATTGGATGCGTGCTAGATAGTCCTAGACGAACTTGCAATTTTTTTATCTATTCATACTGTACGATTTTAGGTTCGTCCTGTACGATATAGTTTTATACAGACGATTCACAGTGTACAAAATAGTGTTGTCCACTATCGTACCAAGAAAAATAAGATTTGATTAAATTATTTGTACTAAACAAAATAGGGTTCATACAGATGCTGATCAGAGTACGATATGAGGTTCGTACATGATCGTATCAGATGAATGAGTTATTTTTGAACTGTTCGTATTATATGATGTTGGTTCGTATAAACGGCTAATGGAGCATGGAATTCGATTCGTATAGGATCACACCGGACGAACGAGTTCCTTTTTGAACTGTTCGTATGTACGATCAATGATCATACTGTAAGATCGAAGTCCGTTCAACCTGAAATTTTCAGTGTTCTTGATGGTTTTTCTTGTCCTTCATATATAAGTGTTAAAAAACTGACTATCTAAAGATCTTTTAGCAAATTTCTCTTTAGTGTGCCTTAAGAGTGTGTTTGGGAGAGTGTCTTGAGATTGAAAAGTGAGAGATCTTGTGAGAGGAATTTTTGAGGGGATTCACAATTTTGCCCAACGGTAAGGATCTCTTATTTGTTCTTCATATTTCTTCCCTACTTCCTTGAAGGCACTTGAGAGAGGATTTTCAAAGGAGATCCAATACTCTTCCATCACCAGGATGGTGAGAAAGGACATCGGTACTCTTCCCTCACCAAGAGGGTGAGAAAAGATGTTGGTACTCTACCATCACAAGGAGGGTGAGAAAGGATGGTGAGTTCTCTACCTTTACTAGGACGGTGAAAAAGGATGATGGTTCTCTTCCGCACTCGGTTTGTGGAAGAGAAGTTTTTGTAAGGGCTTCTCTGCCTTGCTGTGGGGACTAAATGAGAGTCATTATTATTTAGTGTAATATCTGGAGAAGGAGTCTTTAGGGAGTGGATGTAGGTCTTGATGGACTGAACCACTATAAAATTTAGTGTCATATGTTCTTTACTTTTTATTGCATTTTTATTTTTTCACATTTTTCATTTTCTTTGGTTAAAAATTATTTTTAGAAAATTTATTATTTTAATATAAAATCTTAACTCAGTTTTCTACATAACCAAGAACATTTAAAATTAACCAATTCACCCCCCTCTTGGTTAGCCTTGGGACAATTGCATTAGGTTTAACAACCTACGCAAACTTTCACAAACAATCTAGGCTGAACATTTTACTTTATGATTACAAAATTTTTCACATGAAACCTAGTGAATCAATTTCTAAAATGTATACTAGGTTTACACAAATTATTACTTCTTTGTATGGTTTAGAAAGAGAGCTTATGAATTATGAAAAAGTAAATAAGATTTTGTGATATTTACCTTCTTCCTTTGATGCAGGAATTTCTATCATTACTGAATCTAAGGATATTAATGTTTATTCCATTGATAACCTACTTGGATCACTCATTGCTTGTGAGCAAGGAGTGAATGAAAGATAACAAGATGTAGGTGAAAAGAAAAAAGAGAAATCTGTAGCCCTTAAGGCTAATTATTTTGATAGTGACACTTCTGGATCAGAAACTGATGATATTGCTTTGATGACTAGATAATTTAAAAGCTTTTTAAAGAAAAAGAAAAATCATCATCAAAAATGGAATAAGGGTAAGAATTATAAAAATACTAAGGTTTCCTCAAGTATTATTTATGTTGAATGCAGCAAGGCATTACACCTGAATTCTGATTGCCCAACTCTTAAAGGTCACCCAAGCAAGGAGAAGGGCAAAAAAAAACCTAAGTTCAAGAAGGGCAAGAAAAGGATGCTAACGGCTTTCTAGGCGAATTCAACATCAGATACCTTTGAAACTAAAGCTGAAGAAAAGGTAACAAACCTTTACTTAATGGCAGATGATCATTTTGATCACTCTGGTTAAGACGAGATAAGTGAGATTACCTATGAACAAATGTTTGAAGTTTCTATAAAGATTCATTCTTCATATAAGAAGCTTAAAAAATTACATGCAAGCCTCAAATCTGATTGAAAAATACAAGAGAGAGAGAGAGAAACTTGAGAGAGAAACTCTCAATTTTTAGAGAGAGAAACTTTTGAATTTTTGTCTTCTTAGTTTGGCAATTTTTTAGAAATGCTGTTACTCTGAATGTCATCACCTGTACATGTAGATAGATTGATCTTAATATTAGGCCATGTTAATTATATTAGGCCTAGTTCAAGGAAATCATTTCTTTCTGATGATGGGATTGCTGTTACTCTGCATTATCCGAATATGAGAGAGAATTCTAAAAGACTTCATTTTGTAGTGGTGGTCAAAGTATTTAGCAAAGATGTCCCTATCCATTTTGTTGCAGGGGAATTGCGACGGTAATGGTCGTATTTAGGTAAATTTCATCTCATAGTTCTTGGCCTTGGTTGGGTATTATGTTCCTTTTCATCATAGGAGGCCATGGAAAATGTGTTAGTGGGTGGACCGTTGTTTGTGAAAGGACATATCATTGGTCTTGACAAATGGAGCTCTAAATTTTCCCCTACCTCATTGAAAGTCTTATCATCTCTAGTTTGGGTGAGAATGCCTAACCTTCCTTTTTATTATTGGGATGAAATCAATGTATCTTGAATTGCCTCTTTGGTGGGTACTCCTGTTATGCTAGATGGCAACATGTTTCAATGGGGGAGAAGGGAGTTTGACAAGAAATTACCTTTGGGGGTATGGGTGGAAGGATTGGACTGTCATTTTTTTAGAAGGTGGAATATGAAAAAATTTCAACTTTTTGCTATAAATGCAAGAAATTGTCATTTGAATAATGCTTGTACTAAGAAGGAGTCAAATGGAGGTGATATAATTCGGGATAATGTCATCAATCAAAGAAATATTTTAGTTAATAATGGGCCTTTGGAGAAGGCTCAATTGGCAAGAGATCCTAATGAAGATTTATCTTATGGACCTTGGGTCCATGTTAATTATAGAAGGAAGAAAATGTTTATTGCTGTTCCTAAGAAAAGTAAATATGTCCCTAAATATGTTCCTGTTTAGATAGGAACTTCACTACCAGAACCTTTAATTGACAATTCTGTTGTGAAGGAAGTACTTGGAAAGATAGCTGAGGTGCAAGAAGGTGATGCCCTTTAACTAATTGTAATGAGATTGTGGAGCTAGTAGTAGAGGAAAGAGAGACTCTTCTTGGTGATCAGGGAGTCTCCTTGGAATCTGGCAATGCTCAGATTTGTTCTGAAGGCTTGGATAATAACAAGTTCAGGTTGCTGAACTCCCTTAGTGATGATGGAGAAAATTTCAATTTTACTAAAGAGACCAATTTGGAAGGATGAGTTATAGAGGAGGGTGAGATTGTGAATCTTGGGGATGGTCATGCTTCTATGGAAGAATCCTTGGCACTACATGGTGATAATGTTGCTGATTCCAGGGATGAGGGTGTGGAGATTATGGTTAATTCAACATCAGAAGCTTCCAAACCAAAACTAGTGAAGGAGCTGAGGTCCCTTGGTCCGTTGAACTATTCTTCAAACATCAAGAAGGTTGGAGGTGTGATTAAAAGGAGTGGGGGTCCTTCCCCCTCTGTGGTGAAATGAGTTCCATTATTTTTTGGAATTACATAGGGGCAAATAAAAAGGATGCCTCTCATTACTTGAAGGATGTAGTGAAAGATTGGGATGTTTTCTTTATTGGTATTGTGGAAACAAAGATCTCTTCTGTTGGCAAGGGAAAGTTTTGTAAATTCATGGGAGAGGAATGGGACTTCTTTATCTATCCTTCTAATGGCTTATCAGGTGGAATTATGATTTTATAGAATTCTAAGTTGGCTTCTTTCTCGATTTTGAATCATTCTCCCCAATGTGTCATTGGGGAAGTGAAGTGTGTTAAGGATAATAATACCTGGCTATTATCCATGGTGTATGGCAGCAGAGATGTGTACAATAGAAGGAGGTTGTGGGAAAGTTTGGAATTGTACTCTAGCTCAAGCCTTCCTTTGGTCATAGGGGTGATTTCAATTATATATTGTCCCAAGAGATAAGAGGGGAGGAAAGAAGTTCAAATTTTCTACTAGTCCTCTAGAAATGAAATCATTCCTGAATAATAATGATTTCCATGATGTGGGGGTGGTTGGTCCCAAATTTATTTGTTGTAATAATAAAGTTGGCAGAGCTCAGATTTTGGAGAGGCTTGGTAGGTGTTTATAGAACTCCAAAGCTCTTCAGCAGATCCAACAAGAAACCATGAGGAATTTGGCAAGAATTGCATCAGACCACTATTCGATAGTGTAAAAAATCATCAATTCTAGTTTTTAGAAGGGAGACTGCTCAGGTTTGAGGACGTCTGGGTGTCTTACCCAGCCTCTGCTACTGTGGTGTGGAGGTCCTGGAGCAAAGCTTCATCTGGCAAACCTATGGATGTTCTAAAAAGGAAGCTTCAGAAGTCATTGAGAACATTATGTTTCTAAAGTAAAGAAAACATTTAGGAATTACTTGGTATTAAGCTTAAGCTGAAAAGGGAGGTAGCTGATCTTCAGTTGGAGGAAGCTAATGATGGTGGATTATCTGATGAAAATCTCTTGCTACTGAGGTCCAAGGTTAATGAGTTTAATGCTACTCTAGCTTGGCTGAACATCTGGTGGAGACAGAGAGCAAAGGTGAAATGGTTAGAAGATGGGGGTAAGAACTCTAAATTCTTTCATGCTTTTGTCAATGATAGGAGGAATGCCAACTTTATTAATCATATAAAGGATGATGAGGAAACCTGGTAGATTATCAAAGAGTATTGAAAATATATATTTCAAATTCTTCTCCAATAAATGGAGGGAGAGGGGCTGTATGTTGACTGGATGGCCTCTGTTCTTTTGCAAATTATGTCAGGAAGATTGTAATCTTCTGAATGCTGATCTCTCCATTCATGAAGTGGAATATGTGGTAAACTGCTTAGGTAAGAATATTTCCCCTGGAAATGATGGTATCACTTATTCATTTTTCAAAGCTTATTAGAAAGCTATAATTCAGGATATTTGGCTTGTTATACTTCATTTCTTTTCTTATAGAAAATTATGTGTTAAGCGGAAGGAAACCCTTGTTATTCTTATCCCCTAAGTTAAAAATCCAATTCTTCCCTCCCACTTTCATCCTATTAGTTTATCCTTGTCTATTTATGAGATTGTGGCTAACATATTATTAAATAGACTTATAAAGGTTATTCATAAATTAATTTTTGATGTTCAAGTGTCATTCATTAAAGGAAGAACTCTTTCAGATAATATTCTTCTTGTTCAAGAACTTTTTAACAAATTTAGACATTCTAAATCAAAGAAGGGTTTGGTGGCTATTAAAATTGATATGGAGCAAGCTTACGATAAAATGGCTTGGTTAACCCTTAAGCAAGTTCATGATTTTGTTGGCTTTCCATCTCGGTTTTCTAATCTTTTGATGGAGTGTGTGGTAGATCGTCATTTCTAAGTTCTTATTAATGGGAATAAATCAGATTGGATTGAAGCTAAAAGTGGCTTCAGGCAAGGCTATCCCCTTTCTCCATATTTGTTAATTTTTGTTCACAACTCTTATCCAATGCATTTACTCACAAGGGGGGACACTTTGGGAATCAAAGCTGCTCCTGATGCTCCTAAGATCAGCCATTTGTTGTACGCCAATGATATTCTATTATTCTCTGAAGCCAAGCACAAATATGTGAAGAAAATCAGAAGAATTATAGCTGATTATTGCCTATGGACGGGCCAGGTTGTCAACTTACAGAAATCCAGCATCATTTTTAGTAAATCTGTCAGGTGAAATAACAGAAGGGCCATTTTGAACTTGATAAGATTCAAAGAGGTTAAGGAGCTAGATTATTTGGGTATTAAATTTGCATTGAGGAGAATGGTATCTACTTATTTCTTATACCTCTTGGAGAAATCTTTTAGCAAGTTGGGTGTTTGGGGAAACAACCATATTTCTTTAGTAGGTAAACTTGTTTTGATCAGATCTATTATTCTATCTATACCAGTTTTCTTTGCTTCGCACTCTCCAATTCTTATTAGCATCTTGAAAGAGGCGGATAAGATTTGCAGGGAATTTTTGTGGAATAAGCAAGGAGGCAACAATGGGCTACATTTTGTGGCTTGGAATGAGCTCTATAAACTGGTGGATCATGGAGTTCATGGATTGTATTCTGCTAAGTCGATTGTTGGGCCCCTATGAGCTAAGTTTGCATGGAATTACGTCAAATATCTCGGTTCTCTTTTAAATAGAATGTTGAAGGCTAAGTATGGTGATCTCTAGGATACAGATTATCGGAGAAACACTTCTAGTACTTGGAAGGTGGTTTTAAGTGGGGTAAAAGCTCTTTAGTCGATTGTAAGGTGGAATGTGTCTTCAGGTTCTTCTATAAACATTCTAAAGGATGTATGGATCTTAGATAAAAGCTTGGATAGATGTCCAACTTTTATAGATGTGTTGGATGAGGATTTCCCTTCTCTAGATTCATTTATTGAGGATGGAGGATGGAACCATGAGGAGTTATAAAGATGGTTTGGTAGCAGTTTAATTGACGTTATTGCTCAAACAAAGATCTACCCATGAAATAATTAGGTTGAAATAGGGCTAATGTGAAAGTTTTCTGTTAAAGTTATTGCTTCCTTGGTTACTAGAACAAGGCAGATGAATTTGGAGAGTGCAGATTATGGGAGATGGATAAAAAAACTTCAATTATCTCCTAAGGTGGATTACTTTTGGTGGTGGGTATTCAAGAATGCAATTCCTACTAACGATTACTTGTTGTATAGAAGATTGGCAGATCTTAATTCTTCTCCAAGCGGTTACAATGCGATCAAAAATCTGGATCATATTGTGCCTAGCTTCTCCTACGTTAAACAAGCTGTTATTTTGCGAAATATATGGGGTTTTCTAGTTCTGACTTTCTCATCATTCGTGGAGTGCAAGAGTAGATTGGAGGAGCTATCAGAAGGTAACAAATTCATAGGAAACCTTTATTGCTCTCTGGTTTTTGTTTTGTGGAGAAGCAGGAATCGCTTAAAGCATGGAGAGAATGAGCTCGATTTGGGCTTCAGAGGCTATTAGTATTGCTTCCATTTCTTTTAATTTTAATCTATTTTCGTACCACTAGGGTGCTAACCAGCTTATGCTATCTTTTATGTCTTGGCACCCTCCTCCTCCCAAATGGATTAATGTGAATAATGATGCGGCTCTCTTACAATCTCATGTAGCTGGCATTGGCGACGCGTTTAGAGATCATAAGAGCAGGTTCTTAGCTGCTTTTGGTTTTAAATGTTCTCATTGGGATGTGGGTTATCTGGAGTTATTAGCATTTCATTCCTTGAAGGGGGTCATCAAAGATTGGACGATGGAATCTAAAAGTATTATAATTGAGGGAGATAACTATAATGTCATGAAGTATTTACAAGGTTTGGTCGACAAAGCCTCTTGGGGGATAAATAAGGAAGGAGTGGAGGACTTGTCCTTTCTAAAAGAGTTTGGTGTCTTTTTATTTAATTTTTCTTATAAAAATTTAAATAAGTTAGATGATTTTTGTGCTAACTTGGCTTTAGGAGGTGATTTCTTTTGGGATGAGCTAGATTGTGATAAGGTTCCTTTTATTTTTCTTGCTTTGTTAAAGGAGGATTATGATAGCTGTTCTATCACAGAATAGTTTTTTTTAGGCATCTCTTTTCTATTTCAATGCTATTTGCATTTCATAAAAAAATGCCTCAAATCTGATTTCTTAATTCTGTAGAAAGAGCATGAATGCCTCAAGAAAGATCATTCCACTTTGGATAGCAATCATATGGCTTTATTAGATGAATTTAATGAATTAAATAAAAAGCATTATGATTTAACTACTGAGCATTGTTGCGAATCTTATTTCAAGGACTATAATTTTGATGATAGCAAATAATTTTGTTTCTGTTTAATGGTGTAATCTTTCAGGTCCGCAGGATTAGTTGCAAGCTTAAGCCAGTCCAAGATCGAGTCAATCTGTGGTGTAATTCAGGTCTAATGTATTTTTTTATCTTTATTGAGTCATATATAATGTAACAGATCCTCGAGCTAAGTAACCTTGCGCACACACACTCAGGAGGAGTTTTTGACTGATTTAGTATTTCTCTTGAAGAACATCGTACTGTACGATTTCTCCATCGTATTGTATGATTGGTCATTAATATTTAGGCTTACAACTAATTCTGAATGATTAGTTTTGGGAACTAATCATACTTTATGATTCATATCGTATTGTACGATTGAAAAAACCCTAGCCGCCAATACTGTTTTGGTAAGATTTAAATTTTGTATTTTTGAACTAATCGTACCGCACGATGTAAATCATACTGTACGATCATTTGAAATCTTACCAAAATTATCCCCCATAATTAGGCAATAAAATCTTAGTTTCTTAATTATATTTGATCGTACTGTATGATGCAAATCATACGGTACGATGGATAGAGAAGATTTTGGATCATCACGTAGATCGTACCAGATAAAACCATGATTTCTTTACTGATTGTCCCGAATGATATTTATACCATACCAAAAGATAGACTAAAATGAACTAATCATACTATATGAATGGTATAGTGCGGGATGATGGATAGAGATGAATTTTATTCATCCTATAGATCATCCCATATGAACAATTAAGAATAAGTTGATCGTACTGTTCGATCTATAGATCGTTCTATACGATGTACGAAAAATTTGTGAACTATCATTTGCATTCGTACTGGACAAAATTGTTTTTGAAATGATCGTACTGTATGATATTAGATCGTACTGTATGAATAGAATCATCAAATTAAATTTTAGGGTTATTTTTGAGCCCTCCTTTCTAAGATCTCTTTCGTTCAATCGTTGAGATCTTTTGTCAATTTCCTTTCCAGAGGAAACCTAGAGAGAGAGAGAGAGAGAGAGAGAGAGAGAGAGAGAGAGAGAGAGAGAGAGAGAGAGCTTGGGAGTGAGAGAGAGGATCTTGTGAGGGGGAGTTTGTGAGGGATTCACAAAGGTTGCTCCAAGCAAGGATCTGAGTCGTCTTCTCCGTTCGCCATCTCTTATATTATCGGTGTCTCTATGGGAGGATCATTCGTAAGAAGATTTGGTTTCTCTACCTGCTTCAGGAGGAAGCGAAAAGAGTCCAGGTTCTCTGCCTGCTTCAGGAGGAAGAAAAAGGAGTTTAGGATCTCTGCCTCACCAGGTTGGTGGAAAGGAGTTCTTGTACAGGCTTCTCCGCCTTGCTGTGGGAGTAGAAGGAGAGTCACTTAGTGATAGTGCAATACTCGAGAGGGAGGCTCTGGGGACTGCATGTAGGTCAAGTTGACCGAACCACTATAAAATCATGTGTGGTGATTATTTTCTACATTTACTTTTCTATTGATGATTATGTAATTGTGATTATTATTCTGTTATCGTTGAATATCTGCACATCATCGCATAACTGTAAAAGTTTTAAAACATTCAAAAAGATTTTCTAAATCATTATTTTACTCTAGAATTTTTAAAACTACCAATTCACCCCCCCCCCCCCCTCTTGGTTAGCCTCGGGGCTAGTTCACAAGGACTTAACATCCCTCTTGAACTTTTAAGTGGTATTAGAGAGAGATTCAAAAATTAAGATTAAAAACTTTTGAATTTTGATCCATGGCTAACTTTAGTAATTGTACTACTGCTGAAGGTTATTTAATTACATGACTATCATTATTTGATAATATACCTTTTGATTTTCGAAAAACTCGCATGTCCACCTTTTTATAATCAATTGATTATCGCATGTGGATGCTTGTCAAGGATGGCTATGAAGCACCTTTTAGAATGGTTAATAATGTTAAAACTAAACTGCCTTTCACTGAATGGACTCTTGATGATCAGGACTTAGCCCAACTGAATACCAAATATTTGAACTATTTTTTTTGTGCCCTAAAATATGAAGATTACATGCGTGTTTCTACTTGCACTACTGGTAAAGAAATTTGGGATAGATTATACATTACTTATGAAGGTACATATGAGATTAAGCAATCTAGATTGAACATCTTACTTCACAACTATGAACTCTTTCACATGAAACCTAGTGAATCAATTTCTAAAATGTATACTAGGTTCACTCAAATTGTCACTTCTTTACATGCTTTAGGAAGAGAACTTACAAACTTTATAAAAGTGAACAAAATTTGGAGATGTTTGTCTTCTTCTTTTGATGCCAAGATAACTGTAATTACTGAATCCAAAGATTTGAACACTTATTCTATTAATATCTTACTTAGGTCACTCATTGCTTACGAGCAAGGAGTGAACCAATGATAAATTGATGCAAGTAAGAAGAAGAGGGAGAAAATTGTGGCACTGAAGGCCAACGATACTGACACTGACTTGTTCGGGTCTGATAGTGATGATGTTGCCTTAATCACTAGGTAATTCAAAAAATCTTTCTAAGGAAGAAACATAAGAACTTTCAGAAATGGAACAAAGGTAAGAGTAGCAAAAATTTTAAAGGTTCATCTGATACTGTTTGCTTTGAATGCAGGAAGGCTAGACAAATGAAGACTGATTGTCCTACACTTAAAGCTCACCCAAGCAAGGAGAAGGGTGAGGAGAAACCCAAGTTTAGGAAGGATAAGAAGCGGATTCAAAAGTTGTTCTGGGCAGATTCTATATCTAACTCCTCTGAGACTGAAGCTAAAGAGGAGACTACGAACTTGTGTCTGATGGCTGATGATCATCCTGGTCAGTCTGATCAAGAAGAGGTATATGAGCTAACCTATGATCAATTGCTAGATGCTTCTGTGAAAATTCATTCGTCATATAAGAAACTTAAGAAAACTCACGCTAGTCCTAAATTAGAATTTTTGAATTTACAAAATGAGCATGAATTTTTTATTAAAGATCATTCTACTCTTGATTGTAATCACATGTCACTACATTATGAATTTGATGAATTGAATAAAAAGTATTTTGATTTGATTACTAAGCATGATTCATTAAAAACCTCGCATATTGATTTAGAAAGAGCTTTTAAAGAATTTGACACCATGGCATGTGACTTAGTGAGTAGTAAGGGTGCATTAAAATTTGAAATTACAAGTCTTAAAAAGGAGAATGAATTTCTAAGACTAAAAATTTGTGCTTTTGAGAAAAATGAAACACCTCCTACTTTTGCACAGTTTTACGCACCTCCACCTTTCAAAGAATCTAATTTAAAATCTTCAAAGCATGTTTCATTCAAACCTAGAAAGAGGCACAATCACCCACGTAGATTAGTTAACCCTTTTCCTGGTGTTAAATGCTTTTTTTGTGGCATGCTTGGACATATCTCTCACACATGCACTGTTCACCATAGTACACGTTTGGGGTGGAGACCCAAATTACGTATTTCACAGCACAGCACACGTGCATTGCATTCTTCTTTCCATAACGAGGAAAAAAAACTTATTTAGGTTCCTAAATCTGATATTTGATTATTTTGTAGGAGTGCTCTCACAAAAGGCCTTGTGAGAGCATGTGGTACCTGGATAGCGAATGTTCAAGATATATGATGGGAGATCCAAATCAATTTATTTCGCTAGAGACCAGAGCTGGAGGCAAGGTTACACTTGGAGACAACACCACCAGGAGGTTGGTAGCAGCAGGTATAATTGGTAATTCACAAAATTTCATTATTAACCATATTTTGCTTGTAAATGGACTGAAACACAATCTGCTCAGCATCAGCCAATTATGTGATAAAGGCTTTAGCATTAAGTTCTTGCCTACTTACTACATTATAAGCTTAAATGAAAAAATTATTTTGCAGGGAAAAAGGGTCAACAATATCTACATGCTGGATTTAAATTGCTTTAAAGCTCATGTTGCTATTTGCTTAAAAACTGCTGTTGATGATCCTTGGATGTGGCATAGGAGGTTATGTCATGCTAGTAAGAAAACCCTTAGAAGAGTCACCCAAAAAGATTTAGTTAGAGGTGTCCCCAAGCTTAAGTTCACTAAGGACCACCTATGTGATGCCTGCCAATTAGGGAAGCAAGTCCACTCCTCTTTCCACTCAATTAAGGACATCAACACCTCTAGACCGTTAGAAGTCCTTCACATGAATTTGTTTGGACCCATTAGCACTGCAAGCTCAGGGGGGAAGTCTATGGTTTTGTGATTGTTGAAGATTACTCGAGGTTCACTTGGATTAAATTTCTCACATAAATCAAAGTCATTTGATGAATTTAAATCTTTCTCCACTTGGATTCAGAGGAAGTTATGTTGTGAGATCTTGACTATTCATAGTGATCATGGTTGAGAGTTTGAAAATGTGAGATTTGGAACATTCTGTGAGGAGTAAGGGATTAGCCATAATTTTTCAGCTCCTAGGACCCCTCAGTAGAACGGGGTAGCTGAAAGGAAGGATACGACCTTAGTGGAAGCTACTAGGGCTATGCTTGCTAAGTATTCACTTCCAAAGTACTTTTGGGTTAAAGGAGTAAATACTGCCTGTTATGTGTTGAATAGGGTAAATGTTAGATCCAATCTGAATAAGATACCTTCTGAGGTCATTAAGGGTATAACTCTAAACTTGTCCCACCTCCATGTCTTTGGCTGTAAGGTTTTCATTCTGAATAATAGGAAATCATCCTTAGGAAAATTTGACCCCAAATCTGATGAAGGAGTTTTCTTAGGCTATTCTAGTGACGGGAAATCCTTTAGGGTGTTTAATAAGAGGACTTTGGTGGTGGAGGAGACAACTCATGTGGGGTTTGATGAATCTGATCCTAAGGAGACTAGAGTTGAGGAAGAAGAAGATGTAGGAGAGATTACCTAAGGAGTTGAAAATGTAACTGTGGAGAAAAGGGTAGAACCTGAAAATACTTTTCCTAGAGAATGAAGATATGCTTCGAGTCATCTTAAAGAACTTATCTTAGGAGACCCTTCTGTAGGTCTTAGAACTAGGCATGGACTTAGGAAAGAAGTAAACCATTCTGCCTTTATCTCAATTACTAAACCCACCAACATCGATCAAGCCCTTTTTGATAAATTTTGGATCTTAGCTATGCAAGAGGAATTGAATCAATTTGTAAGGAATGATATTTGTGAGTTAGTAGAAAGACCTAGGAATCAAAGTGTAGTGGGAACCAAGTGGATCTTTATGAATAAGATGAATGATTCTGGTATGGTGGTTAGGAATAAGAAAGATTGGTGGCTAAGGGGTACAATCAAATTGAAGGGAATTGATTTTGAGGTGACCTTTACCCCTGTAGCTAGATTGGAAGCCATTAGGGTGCTACTAGCCTTTGCCTGTTATAAGGGATTTAAGCTGTTCCAAATGGATGTCAAGAGTACCTTTTTAAATGGGGTAATAAAAGAGGATGTCTTCGTAGAGCAACCCCCAGGTTTTGAGAGTTCCCAATATCCAAATCATGTCTACAAATTAAAAAAATCCTTAAATGGATTGAAATAGGCACCCAGAGCTTGGTATCAGAGGCTTAGCACATTCCTACTAGAAAGTGAGTTTGTTAAGGGGAGCGTAGAAACCACCCTTTTTCTTAGAAAAGTAGGAGATGATCTACTCATTGTCCAGATCTATCTTGATGATATACTTTTTAGAACTTTTAATAAAATTCTATGTGATGATTTTTCTAAGACAATGAGTAAGGAGTTTGAGATGAGTATGATGGGAGAATTATCCTACTTTTTGGGGTTTAGTATAAAGCAAATGGATGATGAAAATTTTCTAAATCAGTCAAAATACACTAAGGACATTCTGAAGAAATATGAAATGGACAAAGCCAAGCCAATCAACACTCCCTTGAGTTCCACTATTCAGTTAGATAAGGATTCAAATGGAAAATCTGTTGATCGGAAGAAGTTTAGGGGAATAATTGGATCACTGCTTTACCTGACTACTAGCTAACCTGATTTTATGTTTAGTGTTTGTCTTTGTGCTAGGTTTCAAGCTGATCCTAAAGAGTCCCACCTGACTACTGTTAAGAGAATTCTTAGATATTTGTTAGGAACCCCTAACCTAGGAATCTGGTACCCTAGGTACAACAGCTCTTTTGAGATTAATGAATATTCTTATTCTGACTTTGCAGGGGTAGGGTGGATAGAAAGAGCACTTCTAGAACTTACCAACTCATAGGATAGTCTTTAGTCTCCTGGTCTAATAGAAAATAGAACTCTATTACACTTTCCACTGCTGAAGCTGAGTACATTGCCTTAGAAGTTATGTGGCCCAAGTCCTTTAGTTGAAGCAATAAGTTTTGAATTTAGGATTACCTGTTGGCATAATTTCAGTTCTATATGATAACACCAGTGCCATCTATATTTCTAAGAATTCAATCCAATATTTTTGAACCAAACACATTGATATAAGACATCACTTTATTAGGGACCATTTTACAAAAGAGGATATTGAGCTACATCATGTAGCAACTAAAAATCAACAGGCTGACATCTTTACTAAACCACTGGCCTTTGACTCATTCAGCATTTTAAGGATTAGATTGGGTGTGATTGACATAAATACATGAATCTGATGATTACTAGTTTCTAATTTTTCTATTTTTCATTCTGCTTTTAGCTTCTGTTTGATTTGATTGACTGTTTTCACTTTAGAATTTTTTTTCCTTCTTTTCCTGCTGATTTTTACTGTTTTGATTTGCTTATCGAATTTGATTATTTCCTGCTGATTTTTATTTACTAATTTTAGTGTGTCTTTTATTCTTCTTGATTACATTTATTTATTGTTTACTCTCATCAGAATCAGGTCACTTCTCACTACTATTGATAAACTTTTTTTTGACTAAGTGTTTTGTCTTATTGTTTTTGTTTGTAAGCTTATAAGCAGTGATTAACTCCTCAGGATCTGTTAAAGGAAAGAAACATTAATGATTGTTTCTCTTCCTCTAACTCCTTTAATGGTGTATTATTTCTTTTAGATAAAAATCTTCTTCAAAATTAAAAAATTGGTTTTGAAATAGAGATTTATTTTATCTTCCTATAATAATCTACCTCATATGAATAGTGTTTTCAAAGTTCTAGATCATTGTTATGTTTTTCATAATCAAGTGATTGTACTTATCATGTGATGTATGGTTTTTTTCTGTGAATTACTCCTCCTTATTATAGAGAGTGCGTTTTGTCCTCTTTTATGTCTGGAAGGTAATTTGACAACTGAGTTTACTTAACGATTATGAAAGGAAGCAAGCTTGCAAAAGATGCGCACTGCGCCAAACAATGTGAAAATGAGGCCCAAAATGAGCCCAAAGCTGAAAAGGTGTGAAATGTCACCAAATTGAAAAATACACAAAGTATATCAAAAATCAAAAGATGTGCAGTGCGCCAATAATATTAAAAAAGAGGCACAAAATGAGCCCACAAAAACCAAGCTTTATTCCCGTTCAGATCTCTAAATGTTATTGAAAAATCTATGTGCCACTTAATATATTTAAAAGCTTGAGATTGAAAATCATGATTTCTGATTGCTTACTTCGTAATACTATTTTATCAGATATTTTTCTAAAATGAGGCTTGCAAGGATCTCTTTTTAAATCTAATTTCTTTTCTTCTGAATTAGACATTTGTTTGAAAGGAATTTGAACTTGTAAGGTGACCAAGGTAGGAGTTACGAAAATTGATTTTCCAATATTTCTAAATTTCAGCATCGTCGATTTTCTTCTTGTTAGCTTTTAAAATCGAAACTCCAAGGGAAAATTCTGATTAACTTGAGCTAATCGATTTAAAAAAAACATTTTATATTTCTGGATTTCATCCTTTTGATATTTTTTCATGTGTTAGGTCTATACTATTTTTTAGGTTTCTCTATTTTATTCTTCCCTTTATGAGATGTCAAAAGGGGGAGTAGTCTGTGGGTCATTGTATAGTTTCTATTATCAATGGAAATGCTCAGTGTTTTTGAAACTAATTTTAAAATTACTAGCAAATGTTTGCCATTATCAAAAAGGAGGAAATTGTAGCGAATATGTTTTGAAGGACTATAATTTTATTGATAGCAAAAAATTATGTTTCTATTTAATGGTCTAATCTTTTAGGTTAGTATGATTAATTGCAAGCTCAAGCCAGCCCAAGATTGAGTTAGTCTGTGGTCTAATTTAGGTCTAATATTTTTTTTATCTTTATTGAGTCCAATATAATGTAACAGATCCTCCAGCTAAGTAACCTTGCACACACACACTGAGGGGAGTTTTTGAGTGATTTAGTATTTCTCTTGAAGAACATTGTACTATACAATTTCTCCATCGTATTGTATGATAGGTCCTTAATATTAAGGCTTACAACTAATTCTGAATGATTAGTTTTGAGAACTAATCATACTGTATGAATCATATCATACTGTACGATTGGAAAAACCATAGCTGGCAGTACTATTTTGGTAAGATTTAAATTTTGTAATTTTGAACTAATCATATCGTATGATGTGAATCATACTATACGATCATTTGAAATCTTGCCAAAATTATCCCCCATAATCAGGCAATCAAATATTGGTTTCTTAATTACATTTGATCGTACTGTACGATGCCAATCATACGGTACAATGGACAGAGACCATTTTGGATCGTCCCGTAGATCGTACCAGACAAAAGCATGATTTTTGTACTAATCATCCCGGATGATATTTATATCGTATCGTACGATATATTGAAATGAACTAATTATACTGTATGAATGGTACATCACGGGATGATGGATAGAGTTGAATTTCATTCATCCCATAGATCATCTCGTACGAACAATTGAGAATAAGTTGATCATACTGTACGATCTATGGATCGTACTGTATGATGTTCATAAAATTTGTGAACTATTCGTTTACATTCGTACTGGATGAAACTATTTTTGAACTGATTGTACTGTATGATATTGGATCATACTGTACGTACAGAATCATCAAATTAAATTCTAGGATACTTTTTGAGCCCTCCTTTTTAAGATCTCTTTCATTCAATCATTGATATCTTTTATCACTTTCCTTTCCAGAGAAAACCTTAAGAGAGAGAGAGCTTGGGGGAGAGAGAGAGAGGAGCTTGTGAGGGGGAGTTTGTGAGGGATTCATAAAGGTTGCTCTAAGCAAGGATCTGAGTCATCATCTCTGTTCGTTGTCTCTTGTCTTGTCGGTGTCTCTGTGGGAAGAACATTCGCAAGAAGATCCAAGTTCTCTGCCTGCTTCAGGAGGAAGAGAAAGGAGTCCAGGTTCTCTGCCTGCTTCAGGAGAAAGTGAAAGGAATCTAGGTTCTCTGCCTGCTTCACGAGGAAGCAAAAGGAGTTCAAGTTATCTGCCTCACCAGGTTGGTGGAAAGGAGTTTTTGTACAGGCTTCACCGCCTTGCAGTGGGAGCAGAAGGAGAGTCACTTAGTGATAGTGCAATACCCGGAGGGGAGGCTCCAGGGAGTGGATGTAGGTCAAGTTGACCGAACCACTATAAAATCTAGTGTGTTCTTTCTGATTATTTTCTGTATTTACTTTTTTAATGATGATTGTGTGATTGTGATTATTATTCTGTTATCATTGAATATCTTCACATTATCGCATAATTATAAAAGTTTTAAAACATTCAAAAAGATTTTCTAAATCGTTGTTTTACTCTTAAATTTTTAAAACTACCAATTCACCCCCCCCCCCCCCTCTTTGTTAGCCTCAGGACTAGTTCACAAGGGCTTAACATCCCTCTCGAACTTTCAAGCATGATTCATTAAAAATATTACATGTTGATTTAAAAAAAAAAGCTTTCAAAGAATTAGAAGCTATTGCATGCAATTTAGATAGTATTGAGCTTACTTTGAAACTTGAAGTGGCAAGCTATGAAAAGGCTAATGAGTTTCTAAGAGAAAAAATTATCGCATTAGAGAAAAATAAAACACCACCTTTACTTGAAGAGTTTCATAAACAATCAATAAAGCATACATCATTCAAACCTAGGAAAAGGCACCATAACCCAAATAGATTAGTAAACTCTTATCTTGGTGTTAGATGTTTTTCCTATGGCATGCTAGTTTATATCTCCCACACTTGTACCATTCACTGTAGAGAACATTTGGTTTGGAGAATAAAATTATAAAATTCATAGCATAGCATGCATGCATCTCACTCCTTATTCCATAAGTTGGGACCCAAATCTAACATCTAATGATTTTGTAGGTGTTCTCTCACAAAATGCCTCATGAGAGCATGTGGTACTTGGATAATGGATGTTCATGGCATATGATTGGAGATGTTAATCAATTCATTTCACTGGAGTCCAGGGTAGGAGGCAAGGAAACACTTGCAGATAATGCCACCAAGAGAGTGGTGGGCTCAGGTATTTTTTGGCAATTCAAAAAATTTCAACATTGAAAATGTTTTGCTTATAGATGGCTTTAAACACAATCTGCTTAGCATCAGTCAGCTCTGTAATAAAGGCTTTAGCATAAAATTCTGTCAACCAGCTGCATTATAAGCTTAAATGATAACATTGTTTTGTAGGAAAAAAGGATCAACAACGTCAACATGCTTGGTTTAAATAATATTGAATTTGCGACTTCATTTTACTTAAAAATAATTGCTGATGAATCCTGGTAATGGAATAGATGATTATGTCATACAAGCATGAAAAGCCTTAGGAAGATCACCCAAAAAGACTTAGTGAGAGGTGTCCTGAATCTAGACATTACCAGTAGCAAACCTTTAGAAGTCCTTCATATGGATCCCTTTTGACCTGTCAACACTACAAGTCTAGGAGGGAAAGTCTTTGGGTATGTGATTGTTGATGATTATTCAAGGTTCACCTGGGTTAGACTCCTATCTCGTAAAAGTGAATCATTTCAGGAGTTTAGATCTTTTTCTACTTGGATTCAGAGAAAAGGAGATTGTGAAATTTTAACCATTCATAGTGACTATAGTGTAGAATTTGAGAATGAAATATTTGAATCTTTCTATAAGAAGGAAGAGATAGATCATAATTTTTCAGCTCCTAGGACCCCTCAACAAAATAGGATAGCTGAAAGGAAGAACAGGACCCTGGTAGAAACCGCTAGAGCCATGTTAGCTGAATACTCACTTCCTAAATACTTCTGGGTAGAATCAATGAATAGATCCAAGCTAAATAATACACCCTATGAAATCCTTAAGGGTAGGAAACCCAACCTTTCTCACTTTTATGCATTTGGATGTAAAGTTTTTATCATGAATATTGGGAAGTCTCAACTAGGAAAGTTTGACCCAAAATATGATGGAGTGTTCCTAGGTTACTCAAGCATTGGGAAATCCTATAGAGTTTTCAATAAAAGAACACTGATAGTTGAGGAGACCACTTATATTATATTTGATAAATCTGATAATTCTGAAGGGTTTAGAATAGAAGAAGAAGAGGTTGTAGAATTCATCCAAGGAGTAGAATTTACAAATCTAGAGGAAAGGGTAGAACCTAAAGTTTCATTGCCTAGAGAATGGTGATATTCTTCAAGTCATCATAATTAACTAATCTTAGGAGACCCATCTGAAGGTTTTAGAACTAGGCATAGACTTAAAAAAGAATTAAACCACTCTGTCTTCATTTCAATGATTGAATGACCCAACCTAAATTAAGCCTAATCTAATGAATTCTTGATCATAGCCATGCTAGAAGAATAAATTAATTTGTGAGAATTGATGTTTGGGAGCTAGTTGAAAAACCTGAGGAGCAGAGTGCGACTGGAACTAATTGGGTTTTAAAAAATAAATTGAATAATTATGGTGTTGTGGTGTGAAATGAAGCAAGATTAGTGGCTAAGGGGTATAATCAGATAGAAGGATTGACTTTGATAAGACCTTTTCCCTTATCGTTAGATTAGAAGTCATTAAAGTAGTACTAGCCTTTGCCTATTTTAAAGGATTCAAGTTGTTTCAAGTGGATGTCAAGAGTACCTTTTTGAATGGGGTAGTAAAAGAAGATGTTTATGGTTAACAACCCCTAGGATTAGAATATTCATAATTTCCTAATCATGTTTTCAAATTAAAAAAGGCTTTATATGGACTAAAATAAGCACCCAAAGTATGGTATGAATTACTAAGTAATTTCTTACTAGAAAGAAACTTTCTTAAGGGGAGCATAGAAACCACCCTATTTTTGAAAAAGGTAGGAGTTGAACTATTGATTATCCAAACCAATGTTGATGATATTCTGTTTGGATCTTCTAATAAAAATCTATGTGATGAATTTTCAAAAATAATGAGTTAGGAGTTTGAAACGAGTATGATGGGAGAATTAACTTACTTTCTTGGATTTAGTATAAGAGAGAAGGATGATGGAACTTTCCTTAGTCAATCAAAATATATTAAGGACATCCTTAAGAAATATGAGATGAATAAAGCTAAGATAATCAACACTCCCACGAGTTCCACTGTTCAGTTAGATAAGGATTAGTATGGAAAATCAATTAATTAAAAGAAATATAGAGGAATAATTTGATCACTTCTTTACTTGACTGCTAGCAGACCTGATATTATGTTTAGTATTTTTCTTTGTGTTAGATTTCCGGCTGATCCAAAAGAGTCCCACTTGACTATTATTAAGAGAATTCTTAGATATCTCTTAAGAACCTAAGACTTAGGAATCTGGTATCCTAGGCATAGCACTTCCTCTAAAATCATAGAATAATCTGATTCAGATTTGTAGGATGCAGGGTTAAAAGAAAAAGCACTTCTAGGATATCTCAATTTATCCTTGTCCCGTAGAAAACAAAATTCAGCTACACTTTCTACCGCTGAAGCTGAATACGTTGCCTTAGGAAGTTATGTGGGCTAAGACCTTAGGTTAAATAAATAAATTTTGGATTTAGGATTACCTATAGGCACAATCTCAATCCATTGTGATAACACTAGTGCCATCTATATTTCAAAGAATCTAATCCAACACTCCCGGACCAAACACATCGACATCAAGCACTATTTTATTAGGGACCATGTTACCAAAGGAGACATAGAGCTACATAATATAGCCACTAAAAACCAACATACAGATATCTTCACAAAACAACTGACCTTTGAAACCTTTAGCACCTTAAGAACCAGATTAAGAGTGATAGATATTCATGCTTGAAAATGATGCTTTTTATTTATGTTTCTGTCCTTATTATTTTATTTGATTTATTTGTCTAGCTCTTTTTATGGGTCTTTATCTTACGGTTTCGATTTCCTGTTTTTTTTTTCTTCAGTATTTTAAGAATTAGATCACTGCTCACTTTTCCTGATGAACTTGTTTTTTAAATTAGATTTTTTCCTAATTTTTATTTAGAAGCTTGTAAGCATTGATTGACTCCTCTAAAATAATTAAAGAAAGAAATATTGATGATTATTTATCTTTCTCTAACTCCTTTAATGGTATACATTTCTTTTTCAATCAAAATCTATTTCAAAATTAAAAGCTAGACTTTGAAATAGAGATCTCTTTTATCTTCCTATAGTAATCTATCTCATATGAATAATGTTTCAAATCAGTGAATCACTTTCAAGTTTTCTTAATTGGGTGGTTATATTTATTATTTGAGTATGATTCTATTTTGTGGTTGAGTTTTTCCTTTCTTATATCTAGAAGATATTCTCACAACTAAGAGTTTTTAAAGGTTGCGAAAGAAAGCAAGCTCACAAAAGAAATGTAAAGAGGCACAAAATGAGCCCAACACTGAAAAGATGCACAATATTTGCCAATTAATTATAAGATACATAAAGTATATCAAAAATCAAGAGATGCATAAAGTACGCCAAATAACTGAAAAAGACGCACAAAATGAGCCCATAAAGAAATAAGCTTCCTACTCTTTCAAATCTTTAAAAATCTTAGAAGAATCCATGTGCCAATTCATATCTTAAAAAACTTGAGATTGAAAATTATGATTCATGATTCGTTAATTTGCAATACTATTTATGAGATATTTTTTTAGGAATGAAGTTTGAAAAGATTACTTGTATTATATAATTTTTTTTCTGAATTAGATTTTTGTTTAAAAGGAACTGTAACCTGTAAGGTGTACGAGGTAGGGTTTACAAAATTAATTTCTAATTTTTTCTAGATTTCAGTGTTGTCAATTCATTCTTATTGGTTTTTAAATCTAAAGTTAAGAGAAATTTATCATTTACTAGAGATTGATCGATTCAAAAAAAAACTTTGATTTTCATTTATGTCTGGTTTTATTTTGTTTTTGGGTTATTTTTTGTTTTTTTATGTTTTCTTTCTATTTTGAAGTCCTCCTGATCATCACCTCTACTTGATCAGAGTTCCTCTTTTTAGTTTTTTAGTGCTTTTATTTCTATGGTTGTACTGGTTTTCTTTATGTATTTTATTATGTTTAGTGTTTTTCTTTTTCCTCATTTTTGTAATGTCAAAAGGGGGAGTAGTATGTTATTTTGGATGTTGCTTTATATGTCGTTTGCTTATGTTTTAGTGGAATTTGCTTTGTTCTATTTTTGTTTTATTTTTTTATGTCTCATTTAAAAAAAGGAATAAAAACAAAAATTTTCCTGGCTTTAAAATTCTTTTTACAATAATGTTTGCCATTATAAAAAAGGGAGAGATTGTTGTAAATCTTGGCCCAAATACAGTGATTTTGATGATAACAAAAATTTTTGTTTCTTTACTACTGGTATTCTTATATATCTATTTTGTCTGCTCTGCTCACTAACCTTTCAGGTGCACAAGTTCATTTGTAACGTCAATCAGCTCAAGATCAGGTAGACTAGGATTGAGTTAGTTTGTAATTTTAATTCCAATGCATCTTTTACCTTTTCTTGAATCAAAGGTACTGTGATGGATCTGAAAACTAAGTAACCTTATACACACACACACTTAGGGGGAGAAATTTGGTGAGTTAAAGTTTTTATTATTTTTGATCATATCATACAGAATGATTATAAATTATCTTATACGATCAATTAAAAATAGAAATCCTAATTAGGGCATCTCTAGTAATTATGTTTACTTAACTAATCATCCTGGATGATTTTGATCGTACAGGATGATCAGTATAAATTGAGATAGGCAGCCACCAATCACAATTTAGGCAAGATTTTACAATTCAAAATTTGTTCTTATTGTATAGGACGATCCATATCATCCTCGGTACCACCATTATAAAAATTTGAGCACCCAACTAGTATTGATGGTAGAATCGTGGCATTGTATCGTTAGAAACTATGACGCTAAGAGCTCATTAAATTTTTTGCCAATATTTGAATTGTTAAATTATTAAATAATATTTAATTTCAACTTCAAACTTTTGTAATCATCATATGAGGTCACCATAACCTTTTGCGATGATTTTAAGTTGATTGGAATTTTTTTGTTTAAAAAATTGAAAATAACCTAATTTCCCAATTAAAAAATTCAACTAATTTGGCTAATTTACAATAAATTATAATTAATTAAAAACAATTTTTGAAAATAAAACATAATTGTATTAGACTTCAAATAAAACATAAAATTTAATAAAAAGAATAAAAATAAAAAATTTAAAATAAAAGTGTCAAACTATGGTATAAAAATTAAAAATAAGTAATAAAATTAATAAATTATATAAAAATCAAATAAAATTATTCATACATGAATAAATAAATAAGATTAAAATTTAAATAAATTTATAAAAATTAATTAATTGAATTCAAATTAAGTAAAAAAAGAATTAATTAAAATTAAAATAAAATAAAATACTGTTCAAATAAATTTTAAATAATTCAAAATAAAATAAATAAAATAAATATTAAAATATTTAATTCTACATGAATTTAATTTTAAAAAAAATTAAATTTTTTAAATAAGTAATTAAAAATTAACTCATATTCAAATAAATTTAAAACTCAAACCTAAATAAAATAAAAAAAATCAGTAAGTAGTAAATAAAAATTATATGATTGAGATTAAGTAAGTTAAATATAACAATTTCAACTGAAACCATTTAAATAATCCAATTTAATTATAATCCCGTAGCCGAACCTCATATTTTGATGATTACAAATATTATTGAATGTTTGTTTAGTTTCTCTTGCTTTATATACTACATATGTTTTTGTCTGCATGACTAACATTTTAGGTTTGGCATACACGAAGGTCATCAAATAATCAAAACTCAAGAATAAGTTGTGTAGGTTTTACTTGTTTAAAAGAGATTTTATTTTTATTTGTCTTGATTCAATATATGTAAAATGGTGTATGCTAGATTAGCAACCATACACACACACACATTGGGAGTGTGATTAAATGTTTTAATGTTTTTGAAGATTGTACTAGGTAATCTGTTCAATAAATATTAATTAAAATTTTTAATTAATTAAGAACTAAATTAAAAGAAAATTTAACTAATCATACTATTTAATTACTTCATCGTACAAGATAATCATATATTTTAATAAACCCATCCATTAATTAAACTAAGCAATAATTTGAATTTTTAATTTTCTTATATTCATATCTAGCAAATATAAATCATAATGTATGATGTTTTAATGTATTGCCTAATTTGATCGCTATAATTAATCAATCAAATCAAGATAAATTAAGATTTTTGAACATGCTACTTAAATTTGATCATACGAGATGATCGATGAATATGATATTTGGTTATCCTAGGGTTCATTATGCATGAATAGTGACTCAATTAAACTATTCATACTGTACATTCATTTCAATATTCTATACAATCAATGAAGACTTTTAATAGATAGCTTTAGATGACTCTTTATCGTACATTACTAATAAGGCAAAATTGAACTAATCGCATTATATGAAAAATAAATCTTATTGTATAAACAAATATAGTAGATTTGAATAATTAGAGTTTTTAGAAGCAGTTAACTTAAACTCATGTTAAAACTTTTTTAGGGTGTTCTGGAAGTCAAATGGTTGAGTCTTCTATGAGAGAGCATTGAAGAGAGGGCTTTGAGAAAAAGGAGAGAATAGGGTGTGCTTGTGAGAGAGGGAGAAAGTTTTTGTCGCATGAAAAGAAGTGCCAGAGGGGATGCCAAATGGTTGCTGTAGCCAACTTGCACCTAAGTTCATCCATTTTTCATTGTTCATCTTGAGGGACACTCCATGAAGAAATCTTTATTATTAAAGGGTCATCGGCTACTCTGTCATCCAAGAAGGTGAAAGTGATTAAGGATACAATACTGCACTAGGGAGGTGAATGTGATTTGTGCAACTTTGTCAAACTATGTTGGTGAAAGTGATTTGGTTTACTCCATCACATCGAGGAGGTGAAAGAGCTTCAAGCTACTCTATCGCACCAAGAAGGTGATAGGGATTTCGTCTCTTCGCCTCACTGAGGGGGTAAAGGGTATTATGGATTTCGGTCACACCAAGGAGGTGGAAGTATTTTTATAAAGGCTTCTCTACTTAGCCATGGGGGGTAAATGAGAGTTACTATTGTTTAGTATAATACCCAAAGAGGAAGGCTTTAAGGAGTGGATTTAGGTTAAGTTGAACGAACTACTATAAAATTTGGTATAATAAGCACCAATTCACCCCCCTTTTTTGTGTCATTCCTTAGTTCAATTAGTTTCATAACTAATTACTGAACCTTCAAGTTTAAATAAATTTAAATAATTAGATGAAATTATGTAAAATCTAAATAAAAAAAAGGTTATATGCATTTGTTTTATCCTTAAGGTGAAACGAATATTGACTTCAACCCCCACTACAAGATTGGATTAAAATTAATATTGATGCATCCATATTGAAGTCTAATCGTATAGGAATTCGAGGAGTTATTAGAGATCATAAAGGAAGATTTATTCTTAATTTTGGTAAGCAAATAAAGCATTTGGATATTTCCCAATTAAAATTGGAGGTTGTTTTGGTGATTAAAGAATATCTTCAAGATTAGATGTTTGAATACAAATGTGTTATTATTGAAGGAGACAATATTAACATCATCAAGTTGAATCAAGACTATATGAAGACTTCAAAATGGAAGCAAGAGGGGTTATGGAAGAAAGAGCTTTTATTCTTTCAGACATTTAATAATGTAGTATTTCATTAAACTTCTAAAGTTTGTAATAAAGTGGCTCATTTATGTGCTACTTATGCTTTATGTAGTTGTTTTCTTTGGGAAAGTTTTACTCCTTTTAACATTCCTTCTTCTTTATTCTCTTTATTAAATAAGGAATGTGATTGTTCTTCTTTTAAGTAGCTTATAATAGTTTTTTTTCTCTATTAATGCAATTTGCACCATTAAAAAAAAAAGAGCAGGGTGGGGGGGGGGGGGGGGGGGGGGGGAACGAATGCAATAATTTGGAAGCCTAAGACTTGTTGATTAATAGCTTTAGGCACCTTAAAGTTTTTAAACAACAGTCTTTAAAATATAACATAAATTTTTAAGGACTAAATGAAGGCTTTATATGTTTGCTTTATGCTTAGGGATGAATTAAATGTAATTAAAAACTTTCTATCCCCCACCACTAGATTAGATTAAAATTAATATTGATGCATCCATATGGTAGTCTAATCTTGCAGGAATTGGAGGAGTTATTAGAGAGCATAAAGGAAGATTTATTCTTGGTTTTGGTAAGAAAATAAAACATTGAGATATTTCTCATTTAGAATTGGTGGTTGTTTTAGTTATTAGAGAATATCTTCAAGATTTGATGTTTGAATACAAAGGTCTTATTATTAAAGGAGACACAATTAACATCATCAAGATGATTCAATACTCTATGAAGACCTAAAAATTTCAATAATGTAGTATTTCATTATACTTATAGAGTTTAAAATAAAGTGGCTCATATATGTGCTACTTATACTTTCTATAGTTGTTTTAATTAGAATAGTTTTACTCCATTAACATTTCTTCTTCTTTATTCTTTTTGTTAAAGAAGGAATGTTATTGTTCTTTTTTAAAGTAGATAGTAATAGTTCTTTTTTCACTATTAATGCAATTTGCAGCTTTTTAAAAAAAAAAGATTGGGAAGGGGGGGGGGGGGGGGGGGGGGGTGATGAAACCAATAATTTGGAGGCCTAGGACTCATTGATTAATAGTTTTAGGCAACTTGATGTTTTTAATTAACAAGATTCTTTAAAACAAAAAATAAATTATTAAGGACTAAATAAAGTCTTTATATGTTTGGTTTATCCACAGAGATGAAATAAATGTATCTTTTAGAGCCTATGACTTATTGATTTGTGACTTTAAACTACACTATGGAGTTACTAATTACAAGGCACTTTACAACTTAAATTAAAAAGAACATAAATAACAAAACATCTAAATAAAATGTAAAACAATAAATCAATCAAAACTTAAATGTAAACTAAATCCTTTGATCTTAAACTAATAAATTTTACTTGTAGAAAGCATCAATCACTAATTAACCTAGGATATATCTAAACTACAAAAATTAGCACAAACTTTAAATTGCTTTTTTTTTTCGGGGGGGGGGGGGGCCCTCAGTGGGGCCTACACATTAATAAAATTAAAAGATTACAAAGTCCTTAAAGGGGACCTTAGCTCTCTAATACTCAAAAGAGGAACAAAAAAATGTCCAAAAAAATCCTACAAGTTGATGGTCCCTTATACTATAAGTTACAAAAGCACCTAATAAAATCCTGGCGCTGCAAGTAGTAATCACCCAAAGAAGAAAGAAGAAAAAAAATAATCATTGAGTACATTCGTCCTACAAAAAATTATCCTGTCCACAAAAAATTCCTTCCCATTAACCTGCAAAAGATAACAAAAATAAGAAGAGAATAAACATAGCAAACCAAAGAGATAACACAAATGATAATAATTAGTTAAGAGAAGATTCCCATTAGATTGATCTAAAAGAGATGTGGAGATAATCCTTTCAGAAGTAATGATCAATAACCTATTAATAGAAATCATGATACTAGCAAAAAAAGAGTGACAATAGTAAGAATCCAGTAAGAACCAACACTTGGAAATCTGCAACAACTAGCTAATACAAATCATGGGAATCCAACAGCAATAAAAAGATATTATATAGTTAGCGAAGGGAAACCTTGAAAAACATTAAGGAGAAATATAACTCATCAAACAACCCCATTAGACCAAAATACCATTTGGCAACATCACAGAAAGCAGCTGGTAAACCGAAGTATCAACCCCAAAATTACTTCTGAACATCCAATCCTATCAGATCCAAAAAAGAAGCAGCACAACAATCCCAAAGCTGAAGGAACAACCTAAACATAATATAATCTAGCTCCAAGAACAAAGAAAAGAAATACAGCAAGCCAGGAACTGAGTGACAGAACCCACCAAATAAATAAGGCCAAAAGTGCTTATGTAGAAAACCCCATGGAAACCATCTTGGTGAAAACCCTATGCCACTTAGTTCCAAACCCATACTCATTCATGCATAAAGAAATGTAGCAGACTTGAGTAAAAGCTAGAAACTCTAGGAAATAAGCCATCACAACCAAAATGGCCGTAGAATTATACTTCCAGATCCCATCAAACAGCAGTAGAGAAAGGATCAAAAGATAAGAACAACCGAGATCAAATGATAAGAAATCTAACAAAGGGGGACAACCCAAAGTCCAATCGATAAGAAACCCCAAGAAGTCTAACAACCCCCAAGAATACATCTAGCTAGGCCAATCAAGCCAGCACCCACTTAACAACAAACAACAAAGCCAACCTCAAAAGAGACTCCCAGGAATAAAAGAGCAACAAGGGGGTTTAAATCAGGGTAACAAATTTTTTAATCACAGATCAAGCCCTAAGCTCTAAAACACTAGGCAATATAGAACATAAAACACTCCAAAGATAAAAGCCATGCATCAATGAACCGAGATAAAATAGATCCACACCCATGAGGAAATAACACACGCATAACATAGCTAAGGAATGATAGAGCCAAAAAGTAACTAAATTCTAACATAAGGTAAACCCATTTTATCCAACCTAATCTCACCTTTCTGTAAATTATGTAAATTGGTAACTGTGAAGTTAGTAAGATAATTTAAATTGCAACCCAAATTACCAAGAAAATCAGCACACGAATTACCTTCCTTGTACGTATGAGTAATAGTAAATGAAAATTAAGAGCTAATTAATATCATTAATAAGGTAAAAAGATCTGGATTGCAAATACTACCCATTTGCATCATAAGACAATGGATATTGGAAGCAGCATCCACTACAATCCAAATATTGGTAATACCAAACAAAATACATAATTTAAGACCATTAAGAATAGCAAAGTGCTCAGCCATCACCACCAAACAGTTCATTAATGGGGTGGCTAAATCCAAAACCATGTTTCCTTGTTTGAACGGATAATCAGCTTTAACCTAGGTTATGTTAGTTTGTTTACTTTCTTGCACTTGATAACATTCAATACTATTTTGTTGGATGTGTGATGATTTTATTGTTACTTTCATTTCACTCTATAATGTCATATAAATGATAGAACCATGAACCCTGACACTTCCTGCAGTTGGTGGGTGATGCGTTGCCCTTCACCTTGGGACTTCACCTAAGCTCTCTCTTGGAACTCAAAAATCTCTCCAAGAAAACAAAAGTGCAGAAAAGTTTCTTTCAATCATAATCATCATTCATTAGCCTCTCAAAAGAGGAAGATGGGATATAAATAGCTAGGGTTTACAATGAAGAGATAAAAGACACACATGCCCCTAATGGTCAGAAAAAACTATTCCATCAAGTAATGACATGTGATCGCTATCAAATGTAGAATGATCTTTAATCACAGTTTTATGCTCTTTTTCTAAGTTTAGGAGTTCTAATTTCAGGCTAGCATGTATTTTCTTAAGTTTCTTATATGATGAATGAATTTTTTCAGAACCTTCATGTAATTGATCGTAGGTTAGCTCACATATCTTTTCTTGGTCAAACTGACCAGGATGATCATCTGCCATCAAACATAAGTTCGTAGTCTCCTCTTTAGCTTCAGCCTCAAAGCAGTCGGATGCTGAATCCGCCCAGAAAGCCTTTTAAATCTTCTTCTTGTCTTTTGTGAACTTAGGTTTCTCCTCACCCTTCTCCTTGCTTGGGTGAGCCTTACGTATGGAACAATCAGCCTTCATATATCTAGGCTTCCTGTATTAAAAACAAACAGTATCAGATGAACCTTTAAGATTTATGCTAATCTTACCTTTGTTCCAATTCTAAATGTTCTTGTGTTTCTTCCTTAGAAAGCTTTTGAATTACTTAGTGTTAAGGCAACATCATTATCATCAGACCCGAAAGAATCAGTGTGAGTATCATTGGCCTTCAACACCATAGTTTTCTCCTTCTCCTTCTCACCTGCATCAATTTGTCATTGGTTCACTCCTTGCTCGCAAGAAATGAGTGACCCAAGTAAGTTATCAATAGAATAAGTGTTCAAATCTGTGGATTCAGTAATTACAGTTATCTTGGCATCATAAGAAGAAGGCAAACATCTCAAAATTTTGTTAACTTTCTCATAATTAGTAAGCTCTCTTCCTAAGGCATGCAGGGAGGTGACAATTTGACTGAACATAGTATACATTTCAAAAATTGATTCAGTATGATTCATGCAAAAAAGTTCATAGTCCTGAAGGGAGATTTTCAATCTAGATTGCTTAACCTCAGATGTACCTTCATAAGTAATGCATAATCTATACCAGATTTCTTTACCAGTAGTGCAAGTAGAGACACACATGTAATCCTTAGATTTCAATGTATAGAAAAAATAGTTCAAGCATTTTACATTCAGTTATGCTAAATCACGACCATCAAATGTCCATTTAGTAAAAGGAAGTTCAGTTTTAATGCCATTAACAAGTATAAATGGTGATTCATAACCATCTTTAACAAACATTCACATGCGATAATATATAGATTGTCAAATGGTGGACAAGCGAGTTTTCCAAAAATCAAAAGGTATGTTATCAAATAACGGTGGTCGTGTAATTGAATAACCTTCAGCAGTATTACGATTACCAAAGTTAGACATGGATTAAATTCAAAAGTTTTTCAAAACTAGATTTTATGAATCCTGCTTTGATATAACTTGAAAGTTCGTTAGGGATGTTAAGCCCTTATAAACTAGTCTCAGGCTAACCAAGAGGGGGGGTTTAATTGGTTATTTTAAAAATTTGTGAGAAAAAATGATTTAGACAGATCTTTTAAATGTTTTTAAAAAAAATTACAGTTTCACGATGATATGCAGATGTTCAACAATAACAGAATAATAATCACAATCACACAATCACCAACATAAAAATTAATACAAAAGAAAATAAAAAAGAACACATCAAATTTTATAGTGGTTCGGTCAACTTGACCTACGTCCACTCCCCAGAGCTTCTCCTCCAGGTATTGCACTAACACTAAGTGACTCTCCTTCTACTACCACAGCAAGGCGGAGAAGCCTGTACAAAACTCCTTTCTACCAACCTGGTGAGGCAGAGAACCTGGACTCCTTTCGCTTCCTCCTAAAGCAGGTAGAGAACCTGGACTCCTTTCGCTTCCTCCTAAAGCAGGCAGAGAACCTGGACTCCTTTTGCTTCCTCTTGAAGCAAGCAGAGAACTTGGATCTTCTTACAGATGATCCTCCCACAGAGACACCAACAAGACAAGAGATGAAGACTGAAGAAGATGACTTAGATCCTTGCTTAGCACAACCATTGTGACTCCCTCATAAACTCCCCTCACAATATCCTCTCTCTCTCTCTCTCTCTCTCAAGGTTCTCTCTGGAAAGGAAGGTGGCAAAAGATTTTTCTTGTTGGAAGAAAAAGATCTTAAATAGTAGGGCTCAAAAATTAAGCTAAATTTCAACGGGTCGACCAATATCATTCAGGACGATCAGCGGATCATCCTATATAATCAGTACAAAATCATAGATATCAGCCTGAACGATCTTGTTTCTCTGGACAATTAAAAGACAAATTTTGTTCATATCGTCCGGGACAATCCTGCGATCGTCTGGGATGATTAGTTCAACTCGAGAAAATCATCCTGCACATTATTCGGATTATCCAAGGCAACTGATGCTGGACGATCAAAAATGACTTGATCGACCGGGACGATATCACAATCGTCCCGTATGATTTATTCAAAAATGACCCAAATCGTCCTACACATTTCTTCAGATCGTCCAGGTGAAATGCTCTGGACGGTCAAGATTTTGCATGTATTGACCAGCACGATATTATGATCATCCAAGATGATATGATCATCCAAGATGATATGATCACATCAATCAAATATTAATTACTTTACATAATGACCAGACTTATTTAGGCATGATTGTAATGGATTGTCCAGGATGATACACGTATCATCCGGGATGATCAGACTAAATCTCTAAAAATAAAAAACTTGCCTAACATAATATGGCGGTTGAGAATTTTTTATTTAAGCATATCATCCTGTATAATGTGTCTATCATACAAGATGATCTGCTTAGTCAAAATGACTTAACATGGTCACCCTAATTAGGGCTTCTATTTTAACTAGATCGTCTAGGATGATATGAATATCATCTAGGATGATGTGAATAAAATTTGAAATAGAAACTCTAACTCACTAAAACTCTACCCCTGAGTGTGTGTGCGCAAGGTTACTTAGCTAAGGGATCAATTACATTACATTTGACTCAAGAAAGGGAAAAATGTACATTGGGCCTGCACTACACAACCGAATGACACGATCTTGGGCTGGCATGAATTCTATTTGATCTTTTGTACCTAAGATGTTAGCCAATCAAAATAGAACACAGAAATATTTATTATCATCAAAATTATACTCCTTAAATCAAGATTTGCAATAGATATCGTGTTGATGGCTTGATTGGGGATCATTTCCCATTAAAGTTTGAAGGTGCGCTTTCTTCAAAATTCGCTAAGGAATATATGTTGAGTCTTTCAAGGGTTAGTTTCATCTCATTAGATACTAGACTAGACATGTCTAATTGGAAGGAACATAAGGTTTCAGTGATAGAAGCTGCTAGGTTGGGAGTTATTATAGTTGTTGGGCAGCTTTTATTAGGATTGGGTATGGAGGACTTATTGGATCTTCTAAAAGTTCAATTCAGTTCACTGGATGCTAGAATCTATAATTAAAGTGCTTAAGTTTGAAAGTTTATTATCTCTTGTCAAGCTTTTCTTTTCTTTACTTATAATATGGTGATTCAAATATTTTTATTAAGGGGGATAATTTTTTTTTCTTGCATCTTTTGGTACCATTCGGACATTAACCAACCGTTTAGGTTATTTTCTAAGATTTGGCATCCCCATCACCATGAGATGATAAAGAAGATAATGGTTGATTCCCAAATTCAATATGGGAATGGTATATTTGTTGCAAATCTGAACCCAAGCACTATAATTTTGATGACAACAAACATTATTGTTTCTATACTACTATATTCTATTAATTGTTATTATTGAATATTTGCTTTGTTTCCCTACTCACTAACATTTCAGGTCTGCAGTTCACTTGCAACATCAATCGGCTCAACATTGGGTAGACTAGGGTTGAGTTTGTTTATAATTTCAACTTTAATGTACTTTTACCTTTCTTGAGTCAAGTCATGTATATGGTGGATACTAAGTTAAGTAACCTTACACGCACACTCAAGGGAGTGAGTTGGTGAGTTAGAAAAATATCTATTTTTGAGCTAATCAAACAGTATGATTTATATCATATTAGATGATTTGTTAAATAGAAAAACCTAATTATGGCACCTCAATTAATTAAGATTTATTAAACTAATTATACTATACGATCCAGAACATACAAGACTATTAGTTATAATCAGTAAACCTGCCACTAATCATAATTTAAGTAATATTTTAATATTTAAATTTGGTTTCTAATTGTGTCGTACGATATATATCATATTGTACGATATATGACAATCATGCTTAAATTGATCCTATGATTTGGTGTCTAGTTATGGTTAAATTGCTCAATCATATCGTACGGGATGATCGGAGATGATCGTACTATATTACCTGATTCCTACATGGGACGATAATTAAATGTCTCCCTTTATACTGGATGATTAGCTATATGTTTGTACTGATCATACATGATTATTGTAGATGATCATACTAGATGACCCAATTCCTGTATGAGATGATCAATACATGCTGCCCCTCGTACTGGATGATTAGCAATATTTTTATACTAATCGTAAAGGATAATATGCCCAATTGTACTGACAATTAACATAAACACTTAAACTGATCGTACAATGGCTGAAAGTGTTATTTTTGAGCTAATCGTACAATATGATCTTGGATCTTACTGGACTATCAGATGCACCAAATTTAAATTTAGGGCTTTTTTGGAGGCTCTCTATTTAAATTCTTCTACTATCTTGTTTCATAGGACTTTTAGCTACTAAGTATTTTTGTGAGGAGCAAAGAGGTGCATAGGAGTGCTTTAGGAGAGAGAAGAGAGCTAGAGACTTCAAGTTCTTCCTCTTCTTCTTTAAGCTTCTGCCTTTATCCTTTGGAGGATCCAGGAAGACATTCTGCAACAATAGTCCCAAGTTCTTTGCCTTCTTTAGGAGGGGGAAAAAGGATTGCTGGTTATCTGCCATCACCAAGAGTGTGAAAAAGAATTGCAGGCTCTCTACCTTCACTAGGAGGGTTAAAAAGAATTTCAGGTTCTTTATTTTTGCCAGTTAAGTGAAAAATATTTATAAGGGCTTTTCCTCCTTGCTATGGAGGAAAAAGGAGAGACACTACTTTTAGTGCAATACCTAGAAAGGAGGTTTCCAGGGAGTCGACATAGGTCAGGTTGGGCTGAACCACTTTAAATTCTTTTGTATTTTATTTTTATTATTCTGCACTTTTATTTTTCTATGATTTTCTGTGTGGTTAACTATCTTTTAATTTCTATTATCGTAATTTCAATTTGCTTGTACATTAAGGGGATAAAAGGTGCTTTCTTTTTGTTTAAAATTTTATAAATAACCTATTCACCCCACACCCTCTTGGTTAGCCTTGGGCTAGTTTCTTTAGTTTTAATAACCTACATAAACATTCATGTAGTATCAGAGCGGGATTCAAAAACTAAATTTAGAAAAGTTTTAAATAAATATCCATGGCTACTTTTGGTAATTATAATAATGCGAAAGGGTATTCTATCACATGACCACCTTTGTTTGATAATTTTCCTTTTGATTTCTGGAAAATTTGCATGTCCACTTTCTTGCAAACTATTGATTATCACAAGTAGATGTTAGTTCAAGAAGGATATTCTGCACCTTCACATTTTGTAAATGGCATAAAAATTGAATTACTTTTTTTGAATGGAGCATAAATGATTGAGAATTATCCCAATTGAATGCAAAATTTTTAAACTATTTTTTCTATGCATTAAAATCTAAAGATAACATGTGTGTATCTACTTGCACAACTAGTAAAGAAATTTGGGATAAACTCTGATAGTGAGAATTTTGTGCCTTAAAGGCTGATGATTTTGATAATGACAATTTCATCCCTCAAGATGACGATGACATGGCACTGATGACAAGGCAATTCAAAAGGTTTTTGAAGGAAAAGCAAAAGCATCATCAATAATGGAGAAAAGGTAAATCTAATAAAAATTCTAAAACTTCTTCTGAAGTCATCTATTTTGAAAGTAGGAAGGCAGGGCACATGAAGATTGATTGCCCAAATTGTAAAGCTCACCCAATCAAGTAAAGGGTGAAGAAAAATCCAAATTCAAAAAGGGAAAGCAACAGTCACAGAAAGCTTTTTGGGCAGACTCTACTTCATACTCATCTGAGATAAAAGCTAAAGAGGAGGTAACCAACTTGTGCTTAATGGAAGATAATCATCTTGATCATTTCAATCAAGAGGAGGTATGTGAGCTCTTCTATGATAAATTATTTGATGTTTTTGAAAAAATTCATAATACATATAGGATGCTCAAGAAAATATATACAAGCCTTAATTCTAACTTTTCAAACATGTAAAAAGAGCATGAATGTCTTAGGAAAGATTACTCTACATTGGATAATAATCATATGATCTTGCTTGGTGAATTTGATTCATTAAATAAGAAGCATCTTGATTCAACTGATAAGCATGATTCCTTGAAAGCATGTCATATTGATCTAAAAAATTCATTCAAAGAACTAAATGCATGTTTATATGAAGCTGATAATAGGTAACATGCATTAAAATTTGATAATGCAATTCTTGAAAGTGAAAATAAAATTCTATAAAAATAACTAACTACTCCTAAAGAAAATAAAATATCACCACAACATGCATCATCTAAACCTAGGAAGCAGCACCATAACCCAAAAAGACTTGTAAATCCATTTCCAGGAGTTAGATGTTTTTCTTGTTGCATGCTAGGACATATCTGCCACACTTGCACTATCCATCATAGAACACATTTGGTGTGGATGCCAAAATTACATAAACCACAGCATAGCATGTAAGCATATCATCTTTTAATCCATAAGGTGGAACCAAAACTTATTTGGGTTCCTAAATCTAACCCTTGATGATTTTATAGGGCTACTCTCACAAAAGACCTAGTGAGAGCATGTGATTCCTAGACAATGGATGTTCTAGGCATATGACTGGAGATATAAAGTAATTCATTAAGTTAGAGGCCAGGGCAAGGGGCAAGGTAACACTTGGAGATAATATAACCAGGAAGGTGGTTGGGTCAAGTATAATTAGGAACAAAAAAAATTTCATGATTGAAAATATTTTACTGGTAGATGGCTTAAAAAATAATCTGCTCACCATAGCCAACTCTACGATAAAGGCTTCAGCATAAAATATTTTTCTTCCAGCTGTAATATAAGATTAAATGGAAATATTATTTTGTAAGGAAAAAGAATTAACAATGTTTACATGCATGATTTGAATTGCATTAATTCTGCTACTTCTCTTTACCTAAAAATTGTTACTAATGAATCCTAGTTATAGCATAAGAGACGGTTTCATTCAAGCCTAAAAAATCTTAGAAAATCACCCAAAAAGCTTTAGTGAGAGGCATACCAAAACTAGAATTCAATAAGGACCACCTGTGTGATACCTATCAGTTAAGAAAGCAAGTCAAATCCTCCTTCCACTCAATTAAGGGCATTAACACTAGCTAACCTTTATAAGTCCTTCACATGCATCTCTTTGGACCCGTTAGCACTACAAGCCTAGGAGGGAAAGTCTTTGGGTATCTAATTATTGATGATTACTCAAGGTTTACTTGGGTTAGATTCTTTTCTGATAAAATTGAATCATTCGAAGAATTTAGGACATTCTCCACTTGGATTGAAAGGAAGCTAGATTGTGAAATTCTTACAATTCATAATGATCATGGTGGAGAGTTTGAGAATGAAAAATTTGAATCTTACTATAAGGACCAAGGGTAGATCATAACTTTTCAACTCCTTAATCCCCTTAGTAGAATGGGGTAGCTGAAAGAAAGAAGATGACCTTCGCAGAAGCTGTTAGAGTCATGTTAACTGAATACTCATTTTCTAAACAGTTTTTGGGTAGAAGCGGTAAATAAAGAATGGTATGTTCTAAATTAGGGTTAATGTTAGATCCATGCTAACAAAACACTCTATGAGATTCTTAAGGGTAGGACACCCAACCTCACTCACCTACATGTCTTTGGATGTAAAGTGTTCATTCTAAATATTGGGAAATATTTGCTAGGAAAGTTTGACCCAAAAATTGATGAAGGAGTCTTCCTAAGATACTCAAAAGCAGGAAAATCCTTTAGAGTTTTCAATAAAAGGACACTTATGGTAGAGGAGACCACTCATGTACTTTTTTTGAATATAATAATTCTTGAGGGTCTAGGGTAGAAGAAGAAGAAGTGGTTGAAGTCACCCAAGGAGTAGAATCTAAAAATTTGGTAGATAGGGAAGAATCTAAAAATTTACTGCTTTGAGAATGGAGATATTCTTCAAGTCATCCTAACGAACTAATCTTAGGAGACCCATTTGAAGGTTTTAGAACTAGGAATGGACTTAGAAAAGAAGTGAACAACTCCACCTTTATTTAAATGATTAAACCCACAAATGTAAATTAAGCACTATCTGTTGAATTTTGGATCCTAGCCATACAAGAAAATCTGAATTAATTTGCTAAAAATGATGTTTGGGAGCAAGTTGAAAGACCTAAGGACCATAGTTTTGTTGGAACAAAATGGGTTTTCAAAAATAAAACAAGTAATTCTAGTGTAGAGGTTAGAAATAAAGCAAGACTAGGCTAAGGGGTATAACCAAATCGAAGTGATTGACTTTGAAGAGACCTTTGCCCCTATAGCTAGACTAGAAGCAATAAGAGTGCCACTAGCTTTTACTTACTTTAAGAGATTCAAATTGTACCAAATGGATGTTAAGAGTGCTTTTTTGAATGGGGTACTAAAAGAATATGTGCATTGTATGGACAGAAATAAGAACTTGGAGCTTGGTAAGAAAGGCTAAGCACATTCCTATTGATAAAACCTTTGTTTAAGGGAGCGTAGACACCACTCTTTAATGTAGCTAATCTTATAATTTGATATCTTAACAATATAACCTGCATTACAGATTCTAGACATAAAAGAAAGCCTAACCTTACCTTAAGATACCTCATTGCCTTTGTCCTTTAGTCTAAATATAATCATCAATTTCTTGCTCCACCTGATCACCTCCCAATATTCTATTTTAATAGCTCCTTCCACATCCTTCACAGTGCTCATCACCATAATGTTTAATCAGCTGATCACGAGCCAGAGGAGGGAGGGAAGAATAACCTCAAGTACTTGCCCCTATTCGCCAGTAGTCTCAGATTGATCAGCTTGTTATTAGGTTTGATGAGTGGGAGGCCCATTTTGAATTCTACATAGTAGAGCAGTAGTAACAACATTAATAAGATTTAGCTCGCTTTGACTCCTATGTAGCCTAGTAGCAGCAGTAGCAAGATCATGATATACCTTAGTATGGAGAACAATATTCCTCCCTTCATCACTTCTTTCAGCCACCACCACCACCACCTCCACCTTATCAGGGTCCTTACAATTTCTAGATTATTATCTTTTTATTTATTTCTATTTAATATTTTTCCTCCTTTTTTAGATGTCAAAAAGGGAGTAGTTATGTATTATTAATTATTTGCATCTATTATTTTAATGAAGCGGGTTTTCTATTTTAGTTGTTTTTTATTTTAGTTGTTTCCTGTTTTACTTATTTCTATTTTACTTATGTCTGCCTTATATTTCTTTATAAAATAAAAAAAAATAAAAAAAAAATAAAAATAAAAATAAAAATAAAAAAATAAAAATAAAATATAAATAAAAATTAAACTCTCCTTATTTTAAAATTTTCATCTTCTAAGGGGGAGTTTTAAAGAATGTCAAAGTGCTTTGAATTTCTTTAACAACAATAATTTCCATCAAAAAATAGGGAGAGATTGTTGCAAATTTGAACCCAAGCACTATGATTTTGATGATAACATATTTCCATATTGTTATCTCCTATTAATCATTATTATTGAATATCTATTTTGTTTCCCTTCTCATAAATATTTCAAGTCCACAGTTCACTTACAATTTCAATCAACTTAAGAATGGGTAGACTAGGGTTGAGTCTATTTGTAATTTCAACTTCAATGTACTTCAATCTTTCTTGAGTCAAGTCATGTATATGGTGAATACTAAGTTGAGTAACCTTGCACACACACTCATGGGAGTGAGTAGGGGAGTTAGAAAAAAATTATTTTTGAACTAATTATACAATATAATTTATATCATACTAGAGGATAAGTTAAAAAGAAAAATAAAATTAGGGCACCTCAGTTAATCAAGATTTATTAAACTAATCTACTATACGATCCATATCATTCAGGACGATAAGTTATAATCAATAAAATAGCTGCCAATAATAATTTATGTAATATTTTAATATTCAAGATTTTTGTCTAATCATACTGTACGATATGCATTGTACTGTATGATATATGAAAATCATGCCTAAATTTATCCTGTAATTAGGTATTTAATTTTGGTTAAATTGTTCAATCTTATCATACAGGATGATTGTAGACGATCGTACTATATGACTCAATTCCTGCATGGGACGATAATTAAATGCCACCCTTCATAATGGGTATTTTAGCTATGTGTTTGTGCTGATCATACAGGATGATCAGAGACGATCATACTGGACGACCCAATTTCGACATGGGACGATAATTAAACATCGACCCTCGTACTGGATAATTAGTTATGTGGTTGTACTAATTGTACAGGATGATGTACCCAATCGTGTAGGATGATTAATATAAATACTTGACCTGATCATACAGTGGGTTGCATTTCATACTAGTTGAATATGCTATTTTGAGCTAATCGCACAGTATAATCTTGGATCGTACTGAATGATCAAATGCGCCAAATTAAAATTGAGGGCTGTTTTAGAGGCTCTCTATTTAATGTCTTATATTGTCTTATTTCGTAATACTTTTGGCATCAAAGTGTTTTTATGAGGTGTAAAGAGGTGCATAGCAGAGCTTTGGGAGAGAGAAGAGATGGAGAGATTTTTGTAAGGGAGATTTGTATAGGATTCACAAGGTTACTCCAAGCAAGGTTCTTCCTTGTCTTCTTCAAGCTTCTGCCTTGATCCTTTGGAGGCTCCATAAAGAAATTCTATAATAATAGTCCCAGGATCTCTACCTTCTCTAGGAGGGAGAAAAAGGATTGCTGGTTCTCTACCTTCACGAGGAGGTTAAAAAAGGATTGCAGTTTCTCTGCCCTCACAAAGAGGGAGAAAAAGGATTTCAGACTCTCTTACTTCGTCGGGTCGGTGAAAAATTTTGTAAGGACTTCTTCACCTTGCTGTGGGGAAAAAAAAGGGATAGTACTTTTAGTGCAATACCTGGGAAGGAGGTATCAAGGAGTGGACATAGGTTAGGTTGGACCGAACCACTATAAACTTTTGTGTGTTTTATTTTTATTATTTTGCACTTTTATTTTTTTATGATTTACTGTGTGGTTGATAAACTTTTAATTTCTGTTATCATAATTTTAATTTACTTCCACATTAAGGAGATAAAAGGTTCATTCTTTATGTTTAAAATTTTTTAAATAACTAATTACCCCCCCCCCCCCCCCCCCCCACCCCCCTCTTGGTTAGCCTCGAGCTGGTTTCTTTAGGTTTAACAACCTATACAAACTTTCAATATCAAAGGTAAGAAGGGAAGGTTTTTTAAGAAGATAACAGCTTTTCCATAGTTATGTTGTTGGCCATAATTTGTGCCATTATTTTAAGTATTTATTATTTATTTTATTGTAGTGATTCTTCTCTCTCTTCTATTATAAAGAGTGGATTAGTTTTTTTTCTTCTTTGCTTAACTTTTATCACTTGTGCTTTTGGTTCGTTTATTTAAGTTTATAAAATGCTTCATGCAATTCCCCAAAAAAATTAAGGTGGTTCCACCAATCTTGATTATGTTTATTCAAATAGGGGTTATTTTATCTTCCAATTACATTCACATTCTATACCCCTAGAGCATTAGAATCACCCACAAAATTTTATGCCATTCTAACCCAATTGAATAGGTGGTCCTGAGGCTATGTTAAATCTAAAATTTTCTAACTTCTTAGAGATGGCTATTACCTAAGCAGTCAAAATAGATAAGGCATATGACTTACATATACTTGCTACTCCCTTAGGAATCACCCTATAAAATGGACACTGGAAGTTATTTATTACCATTTCCTCTATCAAAGTGTAGGCCTCATCAAAAGTTTTTTACATTAAAGATCCTCTAGCTATTGTATCAATTATAGACCTAAGTGATCCTATAAGTCTATTATAAAATGTCTGAATCACCAATAGATCAAGCAATGTATGATCAGGGCACCATCTAAAATCTCCTTAGATCTTTCTCATCTCTAATAAATTGACTCTCCATCATATTGGGAAAATGAAGTAATATTATTCTTAATATTAGCAATTTTTGAAGGTAGAAAGTACTTTACTAAGAACTTATGTGCTAACTCATTCTAAGTGGTTATGATGCCCAAGGGAAAGGAATTCAACTACATTTTAGCTTTATCCCTCCAAGGAAACTGAAATTATCAAAGTCTTATGATCATCATTGACTATATTTTATATGAATTTTGCACAAATTTTCAAGGAACTAGCTAAATATAAATTTGGATAGTAAATAGGGGTTCCACCAAATTGAAAATTTATGAACCATTTGGATAATGGTAGGTTTCAGCTCAAAATTATTAGCTTGGATAGTAGGTTAGTCGATACACTGATGGAATCCATCTACCAATGGATTGACATACTCCATAAGAGGTTTCGTTTGGTCTTGATCAAGATTTTTTTTTGGCCATACCTACTTTTATAATCTATTTAGTTTTATAATTTTTTGTAAGGGAGCTTTTTATTTTTAGGTCAAACAACTAAGATCCCTTACTAGATCTACAATGCATATACAATCAACAAATAGTAGATGAAATACATTTAATGAATGAAACAACAATTATAAAATAAATCACAAGTTTAGAATTTTACAAGTGGCATAAACATTCAAATACAATTAACCAATTAAAAATTAAATAATAATAGTAGAATTAAATATGTAGTATTTTTGGACAATATAAAGAGAAGTGCTCAAAATAAACTTTTGTCTCTCAGCACCAAAGCCAAAAATATGATGGGCTTTTGCTACTAGTAAAAATGCATGAATGATATCCACAACTATTCAAGTGATCAAGTCAATCAAGTAATAATGTGTATGAGGTGCTACCACTACTAAAAAATGCATTAAAAAGTGAGGAGAACAAAAAATTAAGATGTTTTTGAAAGTTCGATAGGGATGTTAAGCCCTTATGAACTAGTTCTGAGGCAAACCAAGAGGGGGGTGAACTGGTAGTTTTAAAAATTCGAGAGCAAAACAACGATTATGAAAATCTTTTTGAATGTTTTACAACTTTTACAGTCATGTGATGTTGTGCAACACAAACTGACTCTCCTTTTTCTCCCACAGCAAGGCGGAGAAGCCTGTACAAAAATGCCTTTCCACCAACCCGGTGAGGCAGAGAACCTAAAATCCTTTTGCTTTCTCCTAAAGTAAGCAGAGAACTTGAACTCCTTTTGCTTCCTCCTGAAGAAGGCAAAGAACCCGGATCTTCTTGTGAACGATCCTACCAAGTACAACTAGCAAGACAAGAGATGATGACTGGAGAAGACAACTCTGATCCATGCCTGGAGCAACCTTTGTGAATCCCTCACAAACTCCCCCTTATAAGATCCTCTCTCTCTCTTCCAAGCTCTCTCTCTCTCTAGGTCTTCTCTGGTAAGGAATGTGACAAAAGATTTTTCTTGTTGAAAGAAAAAGATCTTTTAAAGGAGGGCTCAAAAATTGCCCTAAATCTCAACTGGTCATTAAATATCATATAGGAGGATCGTTCGATCGTCCTGTATGATCAGTTTAAAATCACATGTATCATCCTGGACGATCTGGTTCCTCTGGACGATTAGTAGACAAGAGTTATTCAGATTATCTCGTACGATTTGGCGATCGTCCGGGATGATTATTGTAAATCAAGAATTTCGTCCAGAAGATAGCTCTGGTCGTCTAGGGGAACTTGTGCTGGACGATCTCAAAATAACTTGATCGTCCAAGATGATATGTCTATCATCCAGTATAATTAGTTTGAAAAGTGCCAAAATTGTCCGGTTCACAGCTCTAGACGTACAGGTAATAACATGCTGGATGATTTCAAAATCACTTGATCATTTGGGACGATATAGGTATCATCTCGTACGATGAGTTCAAAAATGGGATTATCATCCTGCACATAGCTCTGGACGTACATGTGATAGGCACTATGAAAGATCGAGATGCGCCAAGAGTTCTAATATTTATTGATTTTTCAGATTTTTTACAATAATAACTTAACTAGTTAAATACAGAAGCTGATGATTTGTTATATAAAGATGGTGATTATTCTCTAATTATCACAATAAAATAATGTTCTCATATTTTTACCAAGCAGTTATAATAGAAAATAAGATGCATAAAAATAAAGTGTGAAAAATAAAATCAGAAAGAGCACACCAGATTTATAGTGGTTCGGTCAAACTATGACCTACGTCCACTCCCCGGAGCCTCCTCTCTGGGTATTGCACTATCACTATAGTGTCTCTCCTTTATCCCCCTCAGCTAGGTGGAGAAGCCCTTACAAACTCTCTTCCACCAAACCGGTGCGGCAGAGGATCGTACTCCTTTCACAGGTAGAGAACCTTGACTTCTTTTCACCCTCCTGGTGAGGCAGAGGACCTGAACTCCTTTTCACCCTCCTGGTGAGGCAGAGGACCTTGAATCACATTCACCTTCCCCGGTGTGGTGGAGTAGCCGGGTTTTTTGACACCAAAGAGGTCTTCTTCTTCCCAAAGCTTCCCTCAAGATAAACCTTGACTCTTGGAGGAACTCAGGTGCAAGTTCGCCAGAGTAACCATGTGAAAACCCCCTCTCACACTCCCTTGAAGCCCACAAGGATCTTCTCCCACTCTTACAAGCTCCACCCTTTCTCTCCCTAGCCCAGAGCTCTCTCTTTAAGCTTTCTTTAGAAGAAAACAAATCAATGAATGCTCAAAAAGACTCCTACAAAGTCTTATGAGAAAGCTTAAATAGAGGGCTTATAAAACCCTAAAAAACTAATTCAGCCGTCAAAGATCGTACAGTACGATCATAGGATCGTCCAGTAGGATGTGCAGAATTTGACCTGTTAGTACAGTACGATCGTAGAATCGTACAGTACGATTAGTTCAATCGAAGTTCAGTTCGTCCAGGACGAATCCTAGGACGACCAAAATCGTCTCTCATCATCGTACAGTACGATCCAGTTCATACAGTACGATCCAAATATCAAAATTACACAGATTCGATTGAATAATCACAGGATTAAATTAGGCAATATTTTAAACATCGTACAGTATGATTAAGATCGTACAGTACGAATAAAATAATTTTTAAATTCAAATTTTTGCCTAATTTAATGATCGACGGGGTTTCTAATTATACCAGATCGTCTAGTACGATGTGGTATTTGTACTGTACGATTAGTTATATTTCAAAAGAATTTTTTCCAGAAAAATAAAATATTTTAATTAATTTCTGTAACACCAAATCGTATAGTACGATCCAAATCGTACAGTATGATGTACAGAAAAATTAAAATATTTAACATTAAATTTTCTTCCCTTGTGTGTGTGTACACGGTCACCAGGCTATCATGCACCTTTACAGAACTTGATTCAAGAACTTAAAATAAACAAATAAAAATTACATTCTCTTTCATCATAACCTATTCTACCTAGTCTTGAGCCCTGAATCTTCAAAGACCGGTGCCTGTTGTACCTGAAATGTTAGTCAACACACAAACATGTATACACAATAAATACTAGGAGAAATAAAGAGTCAATCCATAATATTGTTATCATCAAAATCATAAACTCGGGAGCCCGAGTTGTAACAATCTCCCCATTTTTTATGATGGAAAATGTTATTGGTTGAATTTGTAAATTTAAAAATATTTTCTCTTAATCTCCTCCTCACTAAGAGAATTATATTAAAAAATAGGGGTAAGCATTTTTTTTTAACAAATAAATATTTAGAAACTAAATAACATAAAATAAAAAAAACTAAATAACAAAAAATTTAAAAAAAAAACTAAACCACAAATACAACCAACCACAATGCATTCTCCCCCTTTGACATTATCAAAAAGAAGAGATATAATGCAACACGTAAGTTAAACTACATGCAAAAGAAGGTAATGATATATAAGAAACTAAAATATGAAATCATGCTTAAAATATACTAAACATCAAACACACAAAATAGATAAACAAACATACAAAACAAATAAACAAAACACACAAACAAACCTGAACATACTTATACCTGATCAGAATTACCAATCGAATTCTTGATGATTTAGCATAAGCTTGTTACCACATCATCTTGCTCCTGTTCTGATGATTCAGAAGCTAAGTCGGCCCAGGAGATCTTTTGCTTCTTTTCATTTCCCCTTATTGGAATTGGCTTATCCTCACTCTTTTTCTTTACAAGATGTTTCTTAAGATTGGGGCATTCATTTTTGAAATGTCCAGGTTTCCTACACCTAAAACAAATAATGTCAGAAGCAGGCTTATCATACTTGTCATTTTTACCTCTGCTTTGCTTTTGTTCTCTCTTGTGCTTGTGCTTCAGTAGACTTTTGAATTGGCTTGTTATTAATGCCATTTTCGCATTCTCATCACTTTCTAAGCTATCTTTATCTGCATCGTTTGCTTTTAGCACTATAACCTTTTCATCACCTGCATCAAAAAGTCTTTGACTCACACTTTGCTCGTAGGCAATGAATGAGCCGATTAGATTATCAGTAGAATAAGAATTCAAGTCTTTTGATTCACATATAGCAGTCACTTTAGCATCAAATTTATCAGGTAGACAATGTAAAATTTTGCTGACCTTTTCTAGGTTTGAAAGTTCTCTACCTAAAGCAAGTAATGATGTCACAATTTGAGTAAACCTAGTGTACATGTATAAGATAGTCTCATAAGGTTTCATGCAAGAAAGTTCATAGTCATGCAATAATACATTTAATCTAGATTGTTTCACTTCACTACTACCTTCATATGTCATGCATAGTTTATCCCAAACTTCCTTGCCAGTGATACAGGTAGAAATAATTATATAATCTTCAGAAGTTAAAGTATACAAAAAGCAATTCAATGATTTAGCATTCAATTGAGCAAAAATGTTTTCTTCTCTACTCCATTCAGCAAAAGGAATATCAGTTTTCACACCATTAACAGTACGATACGGTACAGAATATCCAGATTGAATCATATGCCACATCCTAAAATCAATGGATTGTAAAAATACAGACATGCGAATTTTCCAAAAATTAAAAGGAATATTTTCAAATAGTGGCGGACGAGTTATTGAATAACCTTCTGTAATATTTTTATTTCCAAAGTGAGCCGTTGATCATTTTCCTCTAACTTTTCTAAAACACTATTTTGAGTACCTCTCTGATACCACTTGAAAGATCGAGATGCGCCAAGAGTTCTAATATTTATTGATTTTTCAGATTTCTTACAATAATAACTTAACTAGTCAAATGCGGAAGCTGATGATTTGTTATATAAAGATGGTGATTATTCTCTAATTATCACAATAAAATAATGTTCTCAGATTTTCACCAAGCAGTTATAATAGAAAATAAGATGCATGAAAATAAAGTGCGGAAAATAAAATCAGAAAGAGCACACTAGATTTATAGTGGTTCGGTCAAACTATGACCTACGTCCACTCCCCAGAGCCTCCTCTCTGGGTATTGCACTATCACTATAGTGTCTCTCCTTTAGCCCCCTCAGCTAGGCGGAGAAGCCCTTACAAACTCTCTTCCACCTACCCGGTGCGTTAGAGGACCGTACTCCTTTCACAGGTAGAGAACCTTGACTTCTTTTCACCCACCTGGTGAGGCAGAGGACCTGAACTACTTTTCACCCTCCTGGTGAGGCAAAGGATCTTGAATCACTTTCACCTTCCCCGATGCGGCGGAGTAGCCAGGTCTTTTGACACCAAAGAGGTCTTCTTCTTCATAAAGCTTCCCTCAAGACAAACCTTGACTCTTGGAGGAACTCAGGTGCAAGTTCGTCGGAGCAACCGTGTGAAAACCCCCTCTCACACTCCCTTGAAGCCCACAAGGATCTTCTCCCTCTCTTACAAACTCCACCCTTTCTCTCCGGAGCCCAAAGCTCTCTCTTCAAGCTTTCTTTAGAAGAAAACAACTCAATGAATGCTCAAAAAGACTCCTACAAAGTCTTATGAGAAAGCTTAAATAGAGGGCTTCAAAAACCCTAAAAATCAATTCAGCCATCAAAGATCGTACAGTACGATCGCAGGATCGTCCAGTACGATGTGCAGAATTTTACCTGTTAGTACTGTACGATCGCAGAATCGTACAGTACGATTAGTTCAATCGAAGTGCAGTTCGTCCAGGATGAATCCTGGGACGACCAAAATCGTCTCTGATCATCGTACAGTACGATCCATTTCGTACAGTATGATCCAAATATAAAAATTATGCAGATTGGATTGAATAATCACAGGATTAAATTAGGCAATATTTTAAACATCGTACAGTACGATTAATATCATACAGTACTAATAGAATAATTTTTAAATTCAAATTTTTTCCTAATTTAATGATCGACGGGGTTTCTAATTATACGAGTTCGTCCAGTACGATGTGGTATTCGTACTGTACGATTAGTTATATCTCAAAAGAAATTTTTCCAGAAAAAAAAATATTTTAATTAATTTCTGTAACACTAGATCGTACAGTACGATCCAGATCGTATAGTACGATCCAGATCGTATAGTACGATGTACAGAAAAATTAAAATATTTAACATTAAATTTTCTCCCCTTGTGCGTGTGTGCACGGTCACCAGGCTATCATGCACCTTTATAGGACTTGATTCAAGAAGTTAAAATAAATAAATAAAAATTATATTCTCTTTCATCATAACCTATTCTAACTAGTCTTGAGCCCTGAATCTTCAAAGACCGGTGCCTGTTGTACCTGAAATATTAGTCAACACACAAATATGTATACACAACATATACTAGGCGAAATAAAGAGCCAATCAATAATATTGTTTTCATCAAAATCATAAACTCGGGAGCCCGAGTTGTAACACACTGGATGGTCAGGATTTTTAACACATCATCCCGTACGATCATGTGATCGGCTAGGATGATATGAACGAATCAATCAGACCTCAATTACTTTCCTTAATCCCCAGACTAATTTAGGCATGATTATAATGGATCATCTAGGATGATCAGACCAAATCTCTAAAAATAAAAACTTTCTTAACTTCATCTAGCGGCTGAGAATTTCTTATTTGAGCCTATTGTCTGATACGATCTAAGGATCATCCTGGACGATCTGCTTAATCAGATTGACTTAACTTGGTTGCCCTAATTAGGGTTTCTATTTTCACCTGATTGTCCAGGAGGATGTGAAAATCATCCAGGATGATCTGAACAAAAATTCTGACTCACTAAAACTCTCCCCATGAGTGTGTGTGTGTACAAGGTTACTTAGCTAGAGAATTAATTACATTACATTTGACTCAAGAAAGGGAAAATAATATATTGGACCTGAATTTCAAAAGAGACTGACTCGATCTTGGGCTGGCTTCAACTTGTAATTGATCCTGCATACCTGAAATATTAGACAATCAACCAAAAACATAAATATTTGCTATCATCAAAATCATAGTTCATGAAACCTAGATTTGCAATAATGTCCCCCTTTTTCATGATGGCAAACATTTATTCAGTAGTTTCAAATTAACCAGATTGCAGTAAGTAAAGCATAGGCAAGAGATGATAAATTTTATTAATCATTAATAACAAGTGACATTCAATACAATAAAGGACACAACTACAACAAAAATAACAAATAAAAATACTACAACATAAAAACAACTCCCCCTTTTGACATCACAAAAAAGAGGAATAGAAAAGATAAAAATAATAGCAAACTAACAGAACACAAAGAAAGTAAAACAAATAATCTAATAAAGAGGTAGATCCTGAAAGAAAGATCAGAGATCCCAAAAACACATAAGACAAATAGAAAACAAAAAATATAGTAAATAAAACATAGAAATGAGAAATCAAAACTAAAAATAATGATTTTTTTATCAGCTCCAAAAAAATAGAATTTTTCCTAATTTTTAATTCAAAAGCCAACAAAAAGAAAATTGATAATGCTAAAATCCAGAAAAGTTGAAAATTTAACTTTCGTAGCTCCTACCTCCATCACCTTACAGGTTCAAATTCCATTCAAACAAAAATCTAATTCAGAAAAAAATAAATTAGATTCGAAAAGAGATCCTTTCAAGCCTCATTCCAGAAAAATATCTGATAAAATAGTATTCCGAAGGAAGGAATCAGAAATCATGATTTTCAATCTCAAGCTTTTCAAAATATTAAGTGGAGCATGGATTTTTCTAAGACATTTAAAGATCTAAAAGGGAAGAAAGCTTGGTTTTGGCTCATTTTGTGCCTTATTTTTAATTTGTTTGGCACACTGCACATCTGTTGATTTTTGATACACTTTATATATTTTTCAATTTTGCAATATTTCGCATCATTTAAGCTTTAGGCTCATTTTGTTCCTCTTTTACAATTTGTATGGTGCACTGCGCATCTTTTGTAAGCTTGCTTCATTTCATAATCATTAAATAAACTCAGTTGTGAAATTACCTTCCAAACATAAGAGAGGACAAAACGCACTCTCTATAATAAGGAGGAGTAATTCATAAAACAAAAATATACATCATATGATAAGTGCAATCACTTGATTAAGAAAACATAATAATGATTCAAAGCTTTAAAAACACTATTCATATGAGGTAGATTACTGTAGGAAGATACAATAGATCTCTATTTCAAAAACCAACTTTTTCATTTTGAAAAAGATTTTTATCCAAAAGAAATAGTATACCAACAAAGGAGTTAGAGGAAGAGAAACAATCATCAACGTTTCTTCCCTTTAACAGATCCAAAGGAGTCAATCACTGCTTAGAAGCTTTCAAACAAAATAAGGCAAAACTCTCAATCAGAAAATCAATTTATCTGCAGTAGTGAGCAGTGATCTGATTTTAAAAGGAATAAAATAGTAAATTAAGAACAAGTAAAAAATCACTTCAAAATAAATACAAAAGAAAAACTTGATAATAAAAGGAAATCAGCAGTGAATGAAAATAAAACAGGAAACAGATAATCAAATCAAAAGACTAACAGAAACAAAAGAAAAATAGAAAAAACATAGAAATATCAGTCATCGGAATCATGTATTTAGGTCAACCACACCCAATCTAGTCCTTAAAATGCTGAATGAGTCAAAGGCCAGTGGTTTAGTAAAGATGTCAGCCAGTTGATTTTTAGTTGCTACATGATGTAACTCAATGTCTTCTTTTTGTAACATGATCCGTAAATGAAGTGATGCCTTATATCAATATATTTGGTTCTAGAATGTTGGATTGGATTATTAGAAATACAGATGGCACTGGTGTTATCACATAGAACTAAAATTGTGCCAACAAGTAATCCTAAATCTAAAACTTGTTGCTTCAACCAAAGAACTTGGGCCACACAACTTCCTAAGGCAATGTACTCAGATTCAGTAGTGGAAAGTGCAACTGAGTTCTATTTTCTACTGGACCAGGAGACTAAAGACTGTCCTATGAATTGATAAGTTCCAGAAGTGCTCTTTCTATCCACTCTACACCCTACAAAGTCAGAATCAGAATATCCAATAATCTCAAAAGAAGTGTTGTGCCTAGGGTACCAGATTCCTAGGTTGGGGGTCCCTAAAATATATCTAAGAATTCTCTTAACAACAGTCTGGTGGGACTCTTTAGGAACAGCTAGAAACCTAGCATAAAGATAAACACTAAACATAATATCAGGTCGGCTAGCAGTCAGGTAAAGCAGTGATCCAATTATTCCCCTAAACTTCTTTTGATCAATAGATTTTCCATTTGAATCCTTATCTAACTGAACAGTGAAACTCATGGGAGTATTGATTGGCTTGGCTTTATCCATTTCATATTTCTTCAAGATGTCCTTAGTATATTTTGATTGATTTAGAAAGGTTCCATCATCCATTTGCCTAATGCTAAACCCCAAAAAATAGGACAATTCTCCCATCATACTCATCTCAAACTCCTTACTCATGATCTTAAAAAAACTATCACATAAATTTTTATCAAAAGATCCAAAAAGTATATCATCAATATAAATCTTGACAATGAGTAGGTCATCTCCTACTTTCCTAAGGAAAAGGGTGGTGTCTACGCTCCCCTTAACAAACTCTCTTTCTAGTAGGAATGTGCTAAGCCTCTCATATCATGCTCTGGGTTCTTGTTTCAATCCATATAAGGCCTTTTTTAATTTGTAAATATGATTTGGATATTGGGAACTCTCAAAACTTAGGGGTTGCTCTATAAAGACATCCTCTTTTATTACCCCATTTAAAAAGACACTCTTATCATTCATTTGAAACAGCTTAAATCCATTATAACAGGCAAAGGCTTGTAGCACTCTAATAGCTTCCAATTTAGCTACAGGGGTAAAAGTCTTCTCAAAATCAATCCCTTCAATTTGATTGTACCCCTTAGCCATCAATCTTGCCTTATTCATAACCACCACACTAGAATTTTTCATCTTATTCTTAAAGACCCACATGGTTCCCACTACTCTTTGATTTTTAGGTCTTTCTACTAACTCCCAAACATCATTCCTTATAAATTGATTCAATTCCTCCTACATAGCTAAGATCTAAAACTCATCAGAAAGGGTTAGATTGATGTTGGTGGGTTCAATCATTGAGATAAAGGCAGAATGGTTTACTTCCTTCCTAAGTCCATGCCTAGTTCTAACACCTTCTGAAGGGTCTCAAAAGATCAGTTCTTTAGGAAGACTTGAAGCATATCTCCAATCCCTAGGAAAATAATTTTGAGGCTCTACCCTTTCCTCCAGAATTGTATTTTTGACTCCTTGGGTAATCTCTCCTACCTCTTCTTCTTCCTCAACTCTAGACTCCTTAGGATCAGATTGATCAAACACCACATGAGTTGTCTCCTCCACCACCAAAGTCCTCTTGTTAAACACCATAAAGGATTTCCCCACACTAGAATAGCCTATGAACACTCCTTCATCAGATTTGGGGTCAAATTTTCTTAAGGATGATTTCCCTTTGTTCAGAATAAAACCTTACAGCCAAAGACATGAAGGTGGGACAAGTTTGGTGTTCTACCCTTAATGATCTCATAAGGTGTCTTATTCAGATTCGATCTAACATTTACCCTATTTAGCACATAACTGGTAGTGTTCACCGCTTCAGCCCAAAAGTATTTTGGAAGTGAATACTCAGCAAGCATGGCTCTAGCAGCTACCACTAAGCTCCTGTTCTTCCTTTCAACTACCCTGTTTTGCTGAGGGGCCCTAGAAGCTAAAAAATTATGGCTAATCCCTTGTTCCTCATAGAATGTTCCAAACCACACATTTTTCAGTAGTAGTTTTTAAGCAAATTATGGATAATCTCCTGTGCCACAACCAAGATGCATCAGCAGCAATTTTTAAACAAATTGAAACATCAGTTTTAAAACAACTTACATCCAGTATGTAGACATTATTGATCATTTGTCCCTACATGGTTCCCACTACTCTTTGATTTTTAGGTCTTTCTACTAACTCCCAAACATCGTTCCTTATAAATTGATTCAATTCCTCCTACATAGCTAAGATCTAAAACTCATCAGAAAGGGTTAGATTGATGTTGGTGGGTTCAATCATTGAGATAAAGGCAGAATGGTTTACTTCCTTCCTAAGTCCTTGCCTAGTTCTAACACCTTCTGAAGGGTCTCAAAAGATCAGTTCTTTAGGAAGACTTAAAGCGTATCTCCAATCCCTAGGCAAATTATTTTGAGGCTCTACCCTTTCCTCCAGATTTGTATTTTCGACTCCTTGGGTAATCTCTCCTACCTCTTCTTCTTCCTCAACTCTAGACTCCTTAGGATCAGATTGATCAAATACCACATGATTTGTCTCCTCCACCACCAAAGTCCTCTTGTTAAACACCATAAAGGATTTCCCGGCACTATAATAGCCTATGAACACTCCTTCATCAGATTTGGGGTCAAATTTTCTTAAGGATGATTTCCCTTTGTTCAGAATAAAAACCTTACAGCCAAAGACATGAAGATGGGACAAGTTTGGTGTTCTACCCTTAATGATCTCATAAGGTGTCTTATTCAGATTTGATCTAACATTTACCCTATTTAGCACATAACTGGTAGTGTTCACTACTTCAGCCCAAAAGTATTTTGGAAGTGAATACTCAGTAAGCATGGCTCTAGCAGCTTCCACTAAGCTCCTGTTCTTCCTTTCAACTACCCTGTTTTGCTGAGGGGCCCTAGAAGCTAAAAAATTATGGCTAATCCCTTGTTCCTCATAGAATGTTCCAAACCACACATTTTCAGCCATAGTTTTTAAGCAAATTATGGATAATCTCCTGTGCCACAACCAAGATGCATCAGCAGCAATTTTTAAGCAAATTGAAACATCAGTTTTAAAACAACTTACATCCAGTATGTAGACATTATTGATCATTTGTCCCTACAAAATAATTTTATCATTTAAGCTTATAATGTAGCAAGTGGGCAAGAATTTGATGTTGTATCCTTTGTCATAGAGTTGATTTATTCTCAGTAAGTTGTGTTTCAATCCATCTACAAGCAAAACATTGTCAATAATGAAATTTTTTGAATCACTAATTATACCTGCTCCTACCACCCTCCTAGTGGTGTTATATCCAAGTATAACATTGCCTTTAGCCCTGGCCTCCATTGAAATGAACTGATTTGGATCTTCCATCATATGTCTTGAACATCTGCTGTGCAGGTACTACATGCTCTCATGAGGCCTTTTATGAGAGCACACTTAAAAATCATCAAATATCAGATTTAGGAACCCAAACAGGTTTGGGTTCCTTCTTATGAAAAGAAGAAGGTAATGCATGTGTGCTATGCTGTGAAGCATATAATTTGTGTCTCCATAACAAATATGTACTATAGTGAACCGTGCAGGTGGGTGAGATATGTCATAGCATGCCACAAGAAAGACATCTAACACTAGGAAAAGCATTGACTAATCTATATGGGTGATAGTGCCTCTTCTTAGGTGTGTATGAAACATGCTTTGATAATTTTGAAATAAATTCTTCAAAAGGTGGAGGTGCATAAAACTATGCAAATGTAGGAGGTGTTTCATTTTTCTCAAAAGTAATAATTTTTGCTCTTAAAAATTCATTCTCCTTGTTAAGACTTGTAATTTCAAATTTCAATGCTCCATTACTACTCTCTTCACATGTCATATTGTCTAATTCTTTAAAAGCTCTTTCTAAATCAACATATGAGGTTTTCAATGAATCATGCTCAATAATCAATTCAGATTACTTTTTGTTCAATTCATCAAATTCATCAAGTAAAGACATGTGATTGCTATCAAGTGTAGAATAATCTTTAATCAAAATCTTATGTTCTTTTTATAAATTCAGAAATTTTAATTTCAGGCTAGTATGAGTTTTCTTAAGTTTTCTATATGATGAATTAATTTTTTTAGAAACATCAAATAACTGGTCATAAGTAAGCTCACATACCTCTTCTTGCTCAGACTGACCACGATGATCATCAGCCATCAGACACAAATTTGTAGTCTCCTCCTCAGCTTCAATCTCAGAGGAGTCGGATGCAAAATCTGCCCAGAAAGCCTTTTGAATCCACTTCTTATCCTTTCTGAACTTTGGTTTCTCCTCACCCTTCTCCTTGCTTGGGTGAGCCTAAAGTGTAGGACAATCAGCCTTTATATGTCCAGGCTTCCTGCATTCAAAACAAATAGTATCAGATGAACCTTTAAAATTTTTAGTGGACTTACCCTTGTTCCACTTCTAAAAGTTCTTATGTTTCTTTCTTAGAAAGCTTTTCAATTGCCTAGTGATTAAGGCAACATCATCGCTATCAGACCCGAAAGAGTCAATGTCAGTTTCGTTGGCCTTCAATGCCATAATTTTCTCCTTCTTCTTCTCACTTGCATCAAGCTATCTTTGGTTCACCCCTTACTCGTAAGTAATGAGTGATCTATATAAGCTATGAATAGAATTAGTATTCAAATTTTTAGATTCAATGATCGCAGTTATCTTAGCATCATACAAAGAAGGAAAACATCTAAGAATTTTGTTCACTCTTTCATAGTTAGTGAGTTCTCTTCCTAAAGCATATAGATAAGTAATAATTTGAGTGAACCTAGTATACATTCTAGAAATTGATTCACTAGGTTTCATGTGAAAGAGTTCATAGTCATGAAGTAAGATGTTCAATCTAGATTGCTTAACTTCAAATGCACCTTCATAAGTGATGCACAATCTATCCCAAATTTCTTTACCAGTTGTACAAGTAGAGACACGCATGTAATCCTCAGATTTTAAGGCACAGAAAAAATAGTTCAAACATTTAGCATTTAGTTGGGCTAAGTCCCAATCATCAAGAGTCTATTTAGTGAAAGGCAGTTCAGTTTTAACATTATTAACCATTATAAAAGGTGCTTCATAGCCATCCTTAACAAGCATCCACATGCGATAATCAATTGATTGTAAAAAGGTGGACATACGAGTTTTCCAAAAATCAAAAGGTATGTTATCAAATAATGGTGGTCGTGTAATTGAATAACCTTCAACTGTATTGTGATTACCAAAGTTAGTCATGGATGTTAAACCCTTATGAACTAGTCCAGAGGCTAACCTAGAGGAGGGGTGAATTGGTAGTTTTAAAAATTCGAGAGCAAAATAACGATTACATAAATCTTTTTAAATGTTTTGAAACATTTACAGTCATGCGATGTTGTGCAGATGTTTAACGATAATAGACTAATAAGAACAGTCACATAATCACTAACAGAAAATAAGTGTGGAAAGTAATTGAAAAGAACACACCAGATTTTATAGTGGTTCGATCAACATGACATACATCCACTCCCCGGAGCCTCCCCTCCGGGTATTGCACTAACATAAAGTGACTCTCCTTTTGCTCCCACAGCAAGGCGGAGAAGCCTGTATAAAAACTCCTTTCCACCAACTCGATGAGGCAGAGAACCTAAACTCCTTTTGCTTCCTCCTGAAGAAGGCAGAGAACCCGAACTCCTTTTGCTTCCTTTTGAAGTAGGTAGAGAACCCAGATCTTCTTGCGAATGATCCCACCAAGAACAACCAGCAAGACAAGAGACGATGACTATAGAAGATGACTCTGATTCTTACTTGGAGCAACCTTCGTGAATCCCTCATAAACTCCCCCTCACAAGATCCTCTCTCTCTCACCCAAGTTCTCTCTCTAGGTTTTCTCTGGTAAGTAAAGTGGCAAAAGATTTTCTTGTTGAAAGAAAAAGATTTTTTAAAGAAGGGCTCAAAAATTGCCCTAAACTCCACTGGTTGTTAAATATCGCCCAGGATGATCGCTTGATTATCCTGTACGATCAGTTCAAAATCATATGTATCGGCCTTGACGATTTGGTTTTTATGGACGATTAGTAGACAAGAGTTGTTCAGATTATCCCGTATGATCCGGCGATTGTCTAGGATGATTAGTATAAATCAAGAATTTTGTCCATAAGACAGCTCTGGTCATCCAGGGAAACTTGTACTAAACTATCTCAAAATGACTTGATCGTCCAGAATGATATGTCTATCATCCTGTACGATTAGTTCAAAAAGTGCGAAAATTATCCGGTTCACAGCTCTGGACGTACATGTCATAACTTGCTGGACGATTTTAAAATGACTTGATCATCCGGGATGATATGGGTATTGTCCCATACGATTAGTTCAAAATGGGATTATCATCCTACACACAGCTCTAGACGTACAGGTGATAGGCACTAGACGGTCAGGATTTTTAACACATCGTTCTATACGATCCTACGACCGGCCAAGACGATATGATTGAATCAATCAGACCTTAATTACTTTCCTTAATCACCAGACTAATTTAGGCATGATTGTAATGGATCATCCAGGATGATACACGTAACATCTGGGATAATCAGACCAAATCTCTAAAAATAAAAACTTGCCTAACTTAATCTGGTGGCAGAGAATTTTTAATTTGAGCCTATCATCTGGTATGATCCAAGGATCATCCATGATGATCTGCTTAATTAGATCGACTTAACTTGGTTGCCATAATTAGGGTTTCTATTTTCACTAAATCGTCCAGTATGATGTGAATATGGACAAGGACGATCTGAACAAAAAATGAACAGAAAATCTAACTCAATAAAAATCTCACTCTGAGTGTGTGTGTGCAAGGTTACTTAGCTGAAGGATCAATTACATTATATTTGACTCAAGAAAGGGAAAATAGTACATTGGACCTGAATTACAAAATAGACTGACTCGATCTTGGGCTGGCTTGAACTTGCAATTAATCCTGCTGACCTGAAAGATTAGACAATCAACCAGAAACAGAAATGTTTGCTATCATCAAAATTATAGTCCTTGGAACCCAGATTTGCAACAGTTTTGGCCTAATGATAGTGAATGAACCGATGTTTTCCTAAGCAAAGTCATCTACAATAATTGTAAATCAAAGCATATGCACCCTTTGATCTTTATCAAGCTTGTAAGGTTGTAAAGAAAGTATTTCACCTCTCAACAGTGATTATATCTCAAAAACCCTAAAATTCTATTCATCCTATTTATAGGCATTAGTGTTTTTATCTCAATCCTCCTAATGTTTCTAATATTCCTCAGCCAAGGCAATGTATCACATTGAATTTTAACCCCATACATGGCCATAACATGAATTAAAATATGGACTAGAGTAATTGAGAACAACAATTCACATTTACTTATAGGAGTCAATATTAGGAAATATAAAAATTATTCACTTTATTAACCAAAAACTAAAAATGTTAGCCAGACATTGAATTACTTTGGAGCAAAACACTTTTCATTAGTTATTTTCAAGAAGAAATACAAAAAATAAAATGAAGAAAATATCACTTGGATTTGAGAAGGATTAGTAAGGGGCCTTGATGTGATCAACTCAAAAAAGTGTTCTTTATTATACATTCTAATTATCAAAATGAGAGTTTCCCTACTATTTTCTAATTCCTTTTCCCCCAAAATCAAACATGTTAAAGTGAAATATTAAAGGAAGAAGTATGATCACAATCGTTGTGATGATTTAAAGAAACCATGTACTCTTCTCCCAAATTGTTCTTATAGATAGACTCGTTCTAGAATGATTCCCTCTTCATTCTTCTCTCTCCACACTCTCTACCACTCCTATGTAATGTTTCTCCCACTCATTGCCAATCATTCCACTTTTATGCAAAAAAAAAAAACTATTTATATTTTCTCACACAAATTTACTTAGATGCCACATCACACGATAAGGTGGCGCCGCAGCATCACAATGATGAACTAGCACCTCGGTGCTGCTAACTTTGTTCTATTGCGATGTTGGGTTAACTTGGCATCATGTTTACCTAGTAATTAATCTTAACTTCCCCACCTCGGCATTACAAATGATTGGGTTTTATGATGCTCAGACACATCATCGAGTGTTGCGATGCTACAAAGGTTGACACATTAGTGTTTAATTATTTTTAAAAATAAGACAGAGCAGAGGGCGGTGGTGTTCCTTTGTGGCACTCTAGAGAAGGCCAAATTTTTGTCTAGGTATTAAATTAATTTCCATTTTCCTAAGACCTAAGCGATGTGATGTTTAATTGTGGTGTTGTGGCATTGAAGGAGCTAAGGCATCGGTGTTTGGGGCAATATGGCGCTAGTTGTAAGTTTGCAATTTTTTTACTTTTAATTATATTTGCGTATAGAAATTTAGGAAAATAAATAATTCTTCATAAGCCTATTTCTATTCTTTAACACCTTTGTAGAATGTCATGTCATCTTTTTAAGCAAATATATTATTCTCTTAGTTTTATAAGAGTATAGAAATACAAGCTTTCATAACCCTATTTTTTGTCTTTAAATCCGTTATATAATATTTTTCCAATATATATATATATATATAATATTGTACCTATCTTTTGAGATCATATGTTATTCTCAATGTAGTATTCAATCATAAAATATGAGTTATTGAATCAATGTGGTTTTATTTTCTCTCAAAACCTAATACAATAAGGGTACACACCAACCCATAGAGTTGAAAAAGACATAAAAATTAAACTCTCTTTTAGAGAATGGAATAATGAGGAGAGAATATGATTAGCTTAATTTCAAATATTCAAAATTTTTTTCTTTGAAAATTTAGGATTACATGTGTGTTTCTACTTATACTTTAGAGATTAATATTTGGGATATGTAGTGTAAAACATATGAAGGGAAAAAGTCAAAAAATCTTGCATTAATAATTTATTAAATGACTATGAACTTTCTTTCATGCAACCAAACACAACCATATTATACATGAGTACTTGTTCCACTAAAATATCTCTTCATTGTATGTTTTAGGTAGATAATTTACCGATGCAAAAAAAGTTAATCAAATACTTAGATTGTTGCTAGCATGAGTATTTAGTGAAAGTTTGATAGGGATGTTAAGCCCTGATGAACTAGTCCCGAGGCTAACCAAGGGGGTGAATTGGTTATTTAAAAATTTGAGAGCAACAGTAAAAAAATCTTTTCAATGATTTGCAGCGGAAACAAGTAAAACACACAAACGAAAAGATCAAACACAGATTTCACCCAAGCAGATAATCACATAAAACTAAAGTGCTGAAAGTAATCAGAAAGAACACACCAGATTTTATAGTGGTTCGGTCAACTTAACCTATGTCCACTCCCCGGAGCCTTTCCTGGTATTGCACAAAACCAAAGTGACTCTCCTTCTGCTCCCATAGCAAGGCAGAGAAGCCTATACAAAAACTCCTTTCCACCAACATGGTGAGGTAGAGAACCTAACCTCCTTTCGCTTCCTCTTGAAGCAGGTAGAGAACCTCGAACTCCTTTTGCTTCCTCCTGAAGCAGGTAGAGAACCTGAACTCCTTTCGCTTCCTCCTGAAGTGGGCAGAGAACCCGGATCTTCTTGCGAACGATCCTCTCACAAAAAACACCAACAAGATGAGAGACGATGAACGGAGAAGACGACTCTGATCCTTGCTTGGAGTAACCTTCATGAATCCCTCACAAACTTCACCTCACAAGATCCTCTCTCTCTCTCCCAAACTCTCTCTCTCTAGGGTTTCTCTGTAAAGAAAAGTGGCAAAAGATTTTTCTTTTTGAAAGAAAAATATCTTTTATAGGAGGGCTCAAAACTTGCCCTAAATCTCAACTGGTCGGCCAAGACCGTCCAGAAGGATCGATAGATCATCTTGTACGATCAGTTCAAAATCAGCTGTTTCAGCCTGGATAATCTAGCTCTTCTAGATGATTAGTGGAAAAAGTTGTTCAAATCATCCCGTACGATTCTGTGATTATCCGGGATGATTAGTATAAATTCAGGAATTTCATCCAGAAGATCGCTCTGGTCGTCCAGAGAAACTTGTGCTGGACGACCTAAAAATGACTTGATCGTCCAGGATGAAGTGGATATCATCCTATATGATTAGTTCAAAAAGTGCCAAAATCATCATGATCACCGCTCTGGACGTACAGCTAGAGCACACTAGACGATCATGATCATCCCGAACGACCATGCGATCATCCCGGACGATTTGATCCTATCAATTAAATATTAATTGCTTTCCTTAATTACCAGACTAATTTAGGCATGATTGTACTAGATCATCCAGGATGACACACGTATCATCCGGGACGATCAGACCAAATATCTTAAAGTAAAAACTTGCCTAACTTTATCTAGCGGCTGAGAATTTCTGATTTGAGCCTATCATTCCATACGATGTATTGATCGTCCAGGATGATCGGCTTAATCAGACAGACTTAACTTGGTCACCCTAATTAGGGTTTCTATTTTTACTTGATCATTCAGGACGATGTGAAAATTATCCAGACGATCTGAATAAAAAATTAAAAAGAAACTCTAATTCACTCAAGCTCTCCTCCTGAGTGTGTGTGTGCAAAGTTACTTACCTAGGAGATCAGTTACATTACAATTAACTCAAGAAAAGGAAAAACAATACATTTTGACACACTTCGACCCGATCTTGAATTGGCTTGAGTTGCTTTTGATCTTTTGTACATGAAATGGATTAACCAAGCAAAACAGAAAATAAACATGTTTGTCATCATCAAAACCAAATTTGCAATAATCTTCCCCTTTTTGATGATGGCAAATATTCATGCTGTAGTTTAAAATAAAATAAATATCCAACTCACATTGAAAAATAAATATCTTTCTAAATTTCATTGAACAACTAGAACAGTACATGAAATAACCAACACAACAAAAACACGATCAATACATAAAACAAAAAACTACTACAACCAACTCCCCCTTTTGACATCACAAAAAGGAGGAGGAATAGAAACAACAGAATAAACAGAAAAACAACACAAAATACAAAACTAACGCGGAGGCGGATCCTGATCAGAAGGAGGAGGTGGCTGTGGTGGTGTAAAGTATCTGTGAATGGCAGCGATTTAAATAGAAATCTGCCGGATAGTCCCGTACAATCACAGGATCATCTAGGATGATATGAGTATTTATGATGGCCAGGACGATTAGTCAAAAAGGAGGTCGGATCGTCCAGGACGATTAGACATAGGCGATCGTCCCAAGGAGTCAAGCGGGACGACCGTTGACGAAAAGTATCATCCCAGATGATTAGGTGGATCATCCAGGATGATATGAAATAAATATGTCGGACGGGCCGAATTTGAATCGTCCAGCTGCTAACATGTGGATCATCCGGGATGATGTGGTGGATCATCCAGGATGATGAACAATAATTGGCGCATTCTCAGCCGTTCGATCAGATCAGGAAGATATGGATCCTATCATCTAGGATGATCACCAATAATTGGTATTTCTCAGCAGTATCATCAGAGAGGGGATGATTTGAATGGATCATCCAGGACGACTAATAGATCATCCAGGACGAAGAAGATTATCCAGGACGATGTAGTGATCGTCTAGGACGATGTGAAGAAAATAGAAAAAAGATGGAGGATGGAGAGGAACGATCAGGGATCCCAAAAACACAAACAGTAAAATGAAAAACAAAACCAAAGTGAATAAAACTCGAAATGAGAACACAAAAAATAATAATTTTTTTTTTGGATCAATCTGCTCCAGTAAATCAGAATTTTCCCTTGATTTTAAATCCCAAAACCAATAAGAAGCTGATTGACAGCTCTAAAATCTAAAAAAAGTTAGAAAATCAACTTTCGTAACTCCCACCTCGGACACCTTTTAGATGTAAATCCCTTTCAAAAGAAAAAATCTAATTCAGAAGAAAAGAGATTAGATTCAAAAAGAAATCCTTTCAAGCCTCGTTCCAAAAAAATGTCTGATATAATAGTGTTCCAAAGTAATAAATCAAAAATCAGGATTTTCAAACTCAAGCTTCTGAAAATATTATGTGGCGCACATATTTTTCTAAGACATTTAACAAATTGAAAGGGAAGAAAGCTTGATTTGTGCTCATTTTGTGCCACCTTTTCAATTTATTTGGCACTTTACGCATCTTTTGATTTTTGATATAATTTGTGTATCTTTTAGTTTGGCGATATTTCGCATCTTTTCAGCTTTGGGCTCATATTTTGGCTCTTTTCCAATTTGTTTGTCACACTACGCATCTTTTGTAAGCTTTCTCCCTCTCAAAATCGTTAAACAATCTCAGCTGTAAAATTACTTTCCAGACATAAGAGATGCCAAAGCTTAGTCTCTACAGTAAGGAAGAGTAATTCACAAAATAAAAACCATACATCGTATGATAAGTGCAATCACTTGGTTCAGAAAATCATAACAATGACTCAAGACTTTGAAAATACTATTTATATGAGGTAGATTACTATAGGAAGATAAATTAAATCTCTATTTCAAAAAACCAATTTTTTAATTTTGAAGAGGATTTTTGCCAAAAACAAACAATACACCAGTAAAGGAGTTCGAGGAAGAGAAATAATCATCAATGTTTCTTCCCTTTAACAGATCCAGTGGAATCAATCATTGGTTACCAGCTTCCAAATAAAAGCCAAGGAAAAACTCTTAGTGAGAAATCCAGTTTATCAGTAGTAGTAAGCAGTGATCTGATTTTGAAAGAGATAAAACAGTAAATAAAAGATATGAACCAGTAAATAAAAGAAAGTAAGAAATCGCACTCAAAATAATTACTCAAATCAAACTAACACCAAGGCTAAAATAGAAATTAACAGAAAAAAAAAACAAAAAATAGATAATCAAATCAAATAGCTAACTAATAGAAACAGAATGAGAAACAGATAAATTTGAAATAAGCAGTCATCAGAATCAAGCATTTACATCAATCACTCCTAATCTGGTCCTCAAAATGCTGAATGAGTCAAAGGCCAGTGGTTTAATAAGTATGTCAGCCAGCTGATTTTCAGTTACTACATGATGTTGCTTAATGTCCCCTTTCGTAACATGGTCCCTATTGAAGTGATGCCTTATATCAATATATTTTGTTCTGGAATGTTGGATTGGATTCTTAGAAATATAGATGGCACTAGTATTATCACACAGAATAGAAATTGTGCCCACAGGTAATCCTAAATCCAAGACTTGTTGCTTCAACCAAAGAACCTGGGCCACACAACTCCGTAAGGCAATGTACTCAGCCTTAGCAGTGGAAAGTGCAACTGAGTTCTATTTTCTACTGGACCAGGAGACTAAAGACTATCCTATAAATTGACAAGTTTCAGAAGTGCTCTTTCTATCCACCCTATACCCTGCAAAGTCAGAATCAGAATATTCAATAATCTCAAAAGAGATGTTGTGCCTAGGGTACCAGATTCCTAGGTTTGGAGTCCCTAAAAGATATCTAAGAATTCTTAACAGCAGTCAGGTGGGACTCTTTAGGATCAGCCTAAAACTTAGTATAAAGACAAACACTAAACATGATATCAGGTCAGCTAGCAGTCAGGTAAAGCAATGATCCAATTATTCCTTTATACTTCTTCTGATCAATAGATTTTCCACTTGAATCCTTATCTAACTGAACAGAGGGGCTCATGGGAGTGTTGATTGGCTTGGCTTTGTCCATTTCATATTTCTTCAAAATGTCCTTAGTGTATTTAGATTTTTTGAGAAAGGTTCCATCATCCATTTGCCTTATGCTAAACCAAAAAGTAGGACAATTCTCCCATCATACTCATCTCAAACTCCTTACTCATTATTTTAGAAAACTCATCACATAAATATTTATCAAAAAATCCAAAAATTATATCATCAATATAGATCTGGACAATGAGTAAGTCATCCCGTATTCTTCTCAGAAAAAGGGTGGTGTCTACGCTCCCCCTTAGCATACTCTCTTCCTAACAGGAATGTGCTAAGCCTCTCATACCAAGCTCTGGGTGCCTGTTTCAATCCATATAAGGCCTTTTTTAATTTGTAAACATGATTTGAATATTGGGAACTCTCAAAACCTAATGGTTGTTCTATAATAATATACTCTTTTATTACCCCATTTAAAAAGGCACTCTTTACATCCATTTGAAACAGCTTAAATCCCTTATAACAGGTAAAGGCTAGTAGCACTCTAATGACTTCCAATCTAGCTACTGGAGCAAAGGTCTCCACAAAATCAATCCCTTCAATCTGATTATACCCCTTAACCGCTAATCTTGCCTTATTCCTAACCACTACACGAGAATCATTCATCTTATTCTTAAAGACCCACTTGGTTCCCACTATACTTTGATTTCTAGGTCTTTCTACTAACTCCCAAACATCATTCCTTATAAATTGGTTCAATTCTTCTTGCATAGCTAAGATCCAAAACTCATCAGAAAGGTTTTGATTGATATTGGTGGGTTCAGTCACTGAGATAAAGTCAGAGTGGTTTACTTCCTTCCTAAGTCCATGCCTAGTCCTAACACCTTCAAAAGGGTCTCCTAAGATTAGTTGTTCAGGATGACTCGAAGAATATCTCCAATCTCTAGGCTATGTGGTTTAAGGTTCTACCCTTTCCTCCAGATTTACATTTTTAACCCCTCGGGTAATCTCCTCTACCTCTTCTTCTTCCTCAACTCTAGTCACCTTAGGATCAGATTCATCAAACACCACATGAGTTATCTCTTCCCCCATAAAAGTCCTCTTATTGAACACCTTAAAGGATTTCCCCACACTATAGTAGCCTAAGAACACTCCTTCATCAAATTTGGGGTCAAACTTTCCTAAGGATGATTTCCTATTATTCAGAATGAAAACCTTACAGCCAAAGACATGGAGGTGGGACAGGTTTGGAGTTCTACCCTTGATGATCTCATAAGGTGTTTTATTCATATTTGATCTAACATTCACCCTATTCAGCACATAACAGGCACTATTCACCGCTTCAGCCCAAAAGTATTTTGGAAGTGAATACTCAGTAAGCATGGCTCTAGCGGCTTCCACTAAGGTCCTGTTCTTCCTTTCTGCTACCCCGTTCTACTGAGGGGTCCTAGGAGCTAAAAAATTATGACTAATCTCTTGCTCCTCACAAAAACTTCCAAACTTTACATTTTCAAACTCTCCACCATGATCACTATGAATAGTCAAGATTTCACAACCTAACTTCCTCTAAATCCAAGTGGAGAAGGACTTAAATTCATCAAATGACTCAGATTTATGGGACAAGAATTTAAGCCAAGTAAACCTCGAGTAATCATCAACAATCACAAAACCATAGACTTCCCCCCTAAGCTGGCAGTGCTAATGGGTCCAAAGAGATCCATGTGAAGGACTTCAAAAGGTATAGAGGTGATAATGTCCTTAACAGAGTGAAAGGAGGATTGGATTTGCTTCCCTAATTGACAGGCATCACACAGGTGGTCCTTAGTGAACTTAAGCTTAGGGACACCTCTAACTATGTCCTTTTGGGTAACTCTCCTTAGGGTTTTCATTGTGGCATGACACAATCTCCTATGCCACAACCAAGACTCATCAGCAATAATTTTTAAGCAAATTGAATTTTCAGCTTTAATGCAACTTATATCCAGCTTGTAGACATTGTTGATCCTTTGTCCCTGTAAAATAATTTTGTCATTTAAGCTTAAAATGCAGTAAGTGGGCAGGAATTTGATGTTGCGTATCCTTTGTCACAGAGTTGACTGATGCTCAACAAGTTGTGTTTCAGTCCATCTACAAGTAAAACATTGTCAATCATAAAATTCTTTGAATCACCAATTATACCTGAACCTACCACCCTCCTGGTGGTGTTATCTCTAAGTGTAACCTTGCCTCCAGCCCTGGCCTCCAGCGAAATGAACTGATTTGCATCTCCAGTCATGTGTCTTGAACATCCACTGTCAAGGTACCACATGCTCTCACGAGGTCTTGTGTGAGAGCACACCTACAAAATCATCAAATGTCAGATTTAGGAACCCAAACAGGTTTTGGTTCCTTCTTATGAAAAGAAGAATGCAATGCATATATGCTGTGCGGTGAAACAGGTAGTTTGGGCCTCCATACCCAATGTATACTATAGTGAACAGTGCAGGTGTGGGAAATATATCCTAGCATGCCACATGAAATATATCTAACACCAGGAAAAGGGTTAACTAATCTACGTGGGTAATAGTGCCTCTTCCTTGGTTTGTACGAAACATGCTTTGATGATTTTAAAATAGATTCTTCAAAAAGTGGAGGTGCATAAAACTGTGCAAAAGTAGGAGGTGTTTCATTTTTCTCAAAAGCACTGATTTTAACTTTCAAAAATTCGTTCTCTTTTTGAAGACTTACAATTTCAAATTTCAATACACCATTGCTACTCTGCACTTCATATGCCAGATTGTCTAATTCTTTGAAAGCTTTTTCTAAATCTACATGCGAGGTTTTCAATGAATCATAGTCAGTAACTAAATCAGAATATTTTTTGTTCAATTCATCAAACTCATCAAGTAAAGACATGTGATTTCTGTCAAGTGTGGAATGATCTTTAACTATCGAATCATGCTCTTTTTGTAAATTCAAAAATTCTAGTTTCAGGCTAGCATGCATTTTCTTAAGCTTCCTATATGATGCATGAATTCATTTAAATATTTCAAATATATAATCATAAGTAAGCTCACATACGTCTTCCTGGTCAGACTAACTAGGATGATCATCAGCCATCAGACACAAATTGGTTTCCTCTTATTCAGCTTCAGTCTTAGAGGAGTCAAATGCAGAATCTGCCTAGAACGCCTTATGAATCTGCTTCTTATTCTTCCTGAACTTATGTTTCTCCTCACCCTTATCCTTGCTCGGGTGAGCTTTAAGTGTAGGACAATCAGCTTTAATGTGTCAAGGCTTCCTGCATTTAAAACAAATAGTATCAGATGAACCCTTAAAATTTTTGCTAGACTTACCCTTGTTCCACTTCTGAAAGTTCTTGTGTTTCTTCCTTAGAAAGCTTTTAAATTGCCTAGTGATCAAGGAAACGTCATCACTATCAGACCCGAAAGAACTAGTATCACTCTGGTTGGCCTTCAGTGCCACTATTTTCTCCTTCTTCTTCTCACCTGCATCAAGCTATCTTTGGTTCGCCCCTTGCTCGTAAGCAATGAGTGATCCAAGTAAGCTATCAATAGAGTAAGTATTCAAATATTTAGATTCAGTGATTGCAGTTATCTTAGCATCATACGAAGAAGGTTAACATCTAAGAATTTAGTTCACTCTTTCATAGTTTGTAAGTTCTCTTCCTAAGGCATACAAAGAGGTGACAATTTGAGTGAACCTTGTATATATTTTAGAAATGGATTTGGTAGGTTTCATTCAAAAAAGTTTATAGTCATGAAGAAATATGTTTAACCTAGACTGTTGGACTTCAGTTGTACCTTCATAAGTGATGCATAATCTATCCCAAATCTCTTTGCCAGTTATACAAGTAGAAACACGCATGTAATCCAAAGATTTTAAAGCACAGAAAAAATAGTTCAAATATTTGGCATTCAATTGTTCTAAGTCACGATCATCAAAAGTCCAATCAGTAAAGGGCAGTTCAGTTTTAACATTGTTAATCATTCTAAAAGGTGGCTCGTAGCCATCCTTAACAAGCATCCACATACGATAATCAATTGATTAAAGAAAAGTGGACATGCAAGTTTTCCAAAAATCAAAAGCTATGTTATCAAACAATGGCGGTCATGTAATTGAATAACCTTCAGCAGTATTACGATTACCAAAGTTAGCCATGGATCAAATTCAAAAGTTTTTCAAAACTAGATTTTATGAACCTGGCTTTGATACCACTTGAAAGTTTGATAGGGATATTAAGCCCTGATGAACTAGTCCAGAGGTTAACCAAGAGGGTGGGTGAATTGGTTATTTAAAAATTTGAGAGCAACAGTAAAAAAAATCTTTTCAATGATTTGCAGTGAAAATAAGTAAAACACACAAATGAAAAGATCAAACACAGATTTCACCCAAGCAGATAATCACAGAAAACTAAAGTGCAGAAAGTAATCAGAAAGAACAAACCGGATTTTATAGTGGTTCGGTTAACTTGACCTACATCCACTCACCGGAGCCTCCCCTCCGAGTATTGCACTAAATCAAAGTGACTCTCCTTCTACTCCCACAGCAAGGTGGAGAAGCCTGTATAAAAACTCCTTTCCACCGACACGGTGAGGTAGAGAACCTAACCTCCTTTCGCTTCCTCCTGAAGCAGGCAGAGAACCTCGCACTCCTTTCGCTTCCTCCTGAAGCAGGTAGAGAACCTGAACTCCTTTCGCTTCCTCCTGAAGCGGGCAGAGAACCCGAATCTTCTTGCGAACGATCCTCTCACAAAGAACACTAACAAGACGAGAGATGACGAACGGAGAAGATGACTCGTATCCTTTCTTGGAGTAACCTTCATGAATCCATCACAAACTCCCCGTCATAAGATCCTCTCTCTCTCTCCCAAACTCTCTCTCTCTAGGGTTTCTTTGTAAAGGAAAGTGGCAAAAGATTTTTCTTGTTGGAAGAAAAAGATCTTTTATAGGAGGGCTCAAAATTTGCCCTAAATCTTAACTGGTCGGCCAAGATCATCCAGGACGATCGATAGATCATCCTGTACGATCAGTTTAAAATCAACTATTTCAGCCTGGACGATCTGGCTCTTCTGGATGATTAGTGGAAAAAGTTGTTCAGATCGTCCCGTACGATTCTGCGATTGTCCGGGACGATTAGTGTAAATTTAGGAATTTCGTCCAGAAGATCGCTCTGGTCTTCCAAAGAAACTTGTGCTGGATGACCTAAAAATGACTTGATCGTCCAGGACGATGCGGATATCATCCTGTACGATTAGTTCAAAAAGTGCCAAAATCGTCCTGATCACCGCTCTGGACGTACAACTAAAACACACTAGACGATCATGATCATCCCGGACGATCCTGTGATCGTCCCGTATGATATGATCGTATCAATTAAATATTAATTACTTTCCTTAATTACCAGACTAATTTAGGCATGATTGTACTGGATCGTCCAGGATGATACATGAATCTTGCGGGATGATCAGACCAAATATCTTAAAATAAAAACTTGCCTAACTTGATCCGGTGATTGAGAATTTTTGATTTGATCCTATCATCCTGTATGATGTATTGATCATCCTGGGTGATCGGCTTAATCATACAGACTTAACTTGTTCGCCCTAATTAGGGTTTTTATTTTTACTTGATCGTCCGGGATGATGTGAATATATGCCAGGATGATCTTAACAAAAAATTGAACAGAAACTCTAATTCACTCAAGCTCTCCCTCTGAGTGTGTGTGTAAGGTTACTTAGCCAGGAAATCAGTTACATTACAATTGACTCCAGAAAAGGAAAAATAGTACATTTAGACACACTTGGACCCGATCTTGAGTTGGCTTGAGTTGTTTTTGATCTTTTGTACCTGAAATGGATTAGCCAAGCAAAACAGAATACAAACATGTTTGTCATCATCAAAATCAGATTTGCAACATTTAGGAACAAGTCAAATGGCTCTAGATATTAGCAAGAAGTAAAGCAAGATTCATAGCAAATGGGTAAAATTAAATAGAACGAGTAGACTTTGATGAAACTTTTACTCAAGTTATAAAATTAAATGTAATTAGAGTGTTGTAAGCATTTGCATGTTTTAGAGTATTCAAATTATGTCAAATGGATATAAAAAGTACATTTCTAAAAAGAATTTTAAAAGATATTTATGTTGAAGAACCATAAGATTTTAAAAGTGCTTTATTTCTTGATCAAGTGTGCAAATTGAAGAGGCATTATATTGATTAAAACAAGCGCGTAGGATTGTATGAAAGGCTTAGTCTATTTCTACTAGATAAATCGTTTGCTGAAGGGATAATATATGCCACATTATTTATCAAAATGATAGGGTGTAATATTATATTATAATATATATCTATAAATAACATTTTATTTAGATGCAAAAAAGGAGATATTATATAAAGAGTTCTCATTTACTATGAGTAAGATAAATTAACTAAAATAATTCTTAGAAATTAATATAAATTAAGAAAAGATGATCCCATTCAAAGTAAAATAAAAAATAAAAAGAAGCTAATCAGTAAGTTAATATGGAAGGATGTAAAAGTGCGAATAAGCCTATCAGCCCTACAATATAATTAGACATGGACCTAGTGCTAAACTAGTAAATCCAAAGATGTGTATAAGCATGATTAGATAATTACTATATTTGATTACTAGTATACCTTATTTTATGTTTGTCAAATGTTTGTGTGCACAATTTTAAGATGATCCTAAAGAATCACACTTTATATTAGCAAAAAGAATTTTGGATATCTCATAAAGTCACCTAGTTTAGGCATAAGTATTTTGCATGTCATTATAGCTAGTAGGATATTATGACTCTGACTATATCAAATATATGGTTCATTGAAAAAGCACACCAGGAACATCTAAGTTTATTCAACACTCACTCAACTATAGGTTAAGCAGAAAATAAAATTTTATAGTTCTATCAATTACAAAAGTAGAATATATTATCATAGGAAGTTATATTACCTAAGTCTTATGGCTGAAGTATGAAAGACTTAGTATATTTCTTCAAGATAAATCTTTTGTTGAAGGAATACTATATTCCATAATATTTATCAAGAGGATTGGGTATAATATTCCAATAGAATATATATCTATAAATAACAAACTATTTAGATGTAAATATCATATTATTTATATATTATTTATATAAAGAGTTCTCATCTTGTATGAGTATGTTCAATGAGCTAAGTTTTTTGTTAGAGTTTAATATAAAAAAAGAAAAGATGATACCATTCAAAGTAGAATAAAAAATAAAAAGAAGCTAATCAACATGTTTAATATGGAAGGATAAAAAATGTGAATAAGGCCATGAGCCCTACAATACAATTAGCTAAGGACCTAGTGCTAAACTAAAAAATCCAAAGAGGTATAGAGGCATGATAAGATAATTACTATATCTGGGTAAAAGTATATCTTATCTTATATTTATCATATGTTTGTGTGCACAATTTTATGATGATCCTAAAGAATCACACTTTACATCAACAGAAAGAATTTTTGATATCTCATAGAGGCACCTAGCTTAGCCATAAGTATCTAGCATGTCAATTTAGTTAGTAGGATATTATTACTCTGACTATATCAAATATATGGTTCATTGAAAAAGCACCTCAGGAACATCTAAGTTTATTCGACACTCACTTAATTATAGGTTAAGCATATAATAAAATTTTATAGTTCTATCAATCAAGAAAGTAGAATATATTATCACAGGAAGTTATATTACCCAAGTCTTATGGATGAAGTAAGAAAGGCTTAGTATATCTCTTCTAGATAAATCTTTTGTTGAAGGACTACTATATTCCATAATATTTATCAAAAGGATAGGGTCAAATATTACAATAGAATATATATCTATAAATAACAAATTATTTAGATGTAAATAACATATTATTTATTTATTATTTATATAAAGAGTTCTCATTTTGCATGAGTATGATCAATGAGCTAAGTTTTTTGTTGGGGTTAATATAAAAAAAAGAAATGATGATACCATTCAAAGGAGAATAAAAAATTAAAAGAAGCTAATCAACATGTTTAATATGGAAGGATAAAAAATGTGAATAAGGCTATGAGCCCTACAAAATCAGCTAAGTACCTAGTGCTAAACTAATAAATCCAAAGAGGTATAGAGGCATGATAAGATAATTACTATATCTGGGTAAAAGTATATCTTATCTTATAATTATCATATGTTTGTGTGCACAATTTTATGATGATCCTAAAGAATCACACTTTACATCAACAAAAAGAATTTTTGATATATCATAGAGGCACCTAGCCTAGGCATAAGTATCTAGCATGTCATTTAAGTTAGTAGGATATGAAGACCCTTACTATATCAAATATATATTTCATAAAAAAGTACATCATACACATCTAAGTTTATTCTTCAATCACTTAATTATAGGTCAAGCAGAAAATAATAATTCTATACATTATAAAAGTAGAATATATTATCACAAGAATTTATGTTACCTAAGTCTTAGGGCTGAAGTAACAAACTTTTTATTTTGGCATATGTGTAGACACCATATCAATTATTTGTGATAATATTAATTCCAATTATATTACAAAAATCTAATTTAATATTCCCACACCAATCATATTGATGTTAGACAACATTTCATTAGAGATTATGTATCTAAGTGCAATGTTGATATACTATTTATGGATCAGGAAAACTATTTTTCTAGTAGATTTATAAAGACATTTAACAGAGGATTAGTGCACTAAAATATATTTTAGTAGTGACAAATCTTGGTGTTTAAACAAATGTGCTTAATTGATTCATATGTATGTGATGCATTTATGTCTAATGATTGCCTTTTGTGTTTGTTATTATATTGTGATATGATTGCAAGTGCTAGGAGGTTTTAGATCATGAGAAAAAAAAAAGAAAGAATTTAAAATAGATATGAACCATTTTGCACTAAATGACCAAAATTGTATTGTACAATACTTGTGGAATTATATGATCTTGTAGTTAATAATTAAAAGATAACCAATTAGTATAAATAATAGAAAACTTTAGGCTGTACGAGTTGACTAGGCTAGCTATTCATTTTGAATAGTAATTAGGATGATAAAAAGTTGAAGATCACATTGCATGAGTCTTGTCATACATGTATAATAGATCTAATCAGAATAAATGTTTAAATTTTTTTAAGATGATCTAGCACATTATGGTTCATATTATAGGACTTAATAAACATCAACTTATATAAATGGGGTTGGAACTCACCATTTTTCTCACACTCCTTACTTGAATCTTAATCCAAATTATGTGAAGAATTCAATATAACCCTCACATCCATGGTATGAAAATCTGCTCATGCAATAGGAAGCTCTTTGAGATGAAAAATAGTTAATAAGCTCATAATGGAAGAGGATGAAGAAGCCTATGGCAAATATAAGCAAGTATCTATCACTTGCTCCAAGGTGGTTCTCCAAGAAAGTTTTCATACAAAATATATAATCTCTTTGTAAGTACAACCTTTTAATTCCTTATATCTCTAATATACCCCTACTACGTTAAATTACTCATAACTTTTTTGTCCAATGTTAGAATAAATGAAGATAGATAAACCATGTAGTCATGAGTATGAGAGAGATATCCAACCTCCATATTTCTAATACTTTTTGCAAATTTGGATCTGAGATTGTCATTATGATGATAACAAATATTATTGGATTCCTTACTAAGTTGTCTCTTGTTCATGTTATTGTTGCATATTTGCTTTCTTGGGCACAAAAATTTTAGGTCCACTATACACTGTGCAAATTGATCTGCTCAGGACTCGGTAGTATAGGGTTAGGTGTCCTGAAGTGTCAGTAATTTTTTTTCTTATTTCTACATTTCTTGAGTCAAATCATGTTTTTGGTGGATGCTAAATTTGGTGACTGTGCATACACACACTCAAGGGAGTGAGCCTGTGAAAAATTTTGGAGTATAACTTTTTTAATAAATCATACTGTATGATCCATATAGTATAGTATGATCAGTTATTCAAGAAATCATTAAAATGGCTAATTGTGTAATTAAAGCTATTTGAACTAATCATACTGTATGATCTAGATCAAATAGGATGATTATTTGAAATCAAGATCTGAGCCATCAATCATAATTTTGGTAATATTTTAAAATTCAAAACTTATACTAATTGTACTAAATAATATTTATCATATTGTATGATGTAATTAAATCTTGCCTAAATTAATCATTAATTAGAAATTGATTTTGGATTAATTGATCCTATCATATCATATCATATACGATGCTTGGACCCAATCATACTATATGACCCAATCTTTGTAAGGGACGGTATTTTATACTCATCAATCATACAGAATGATAATCCAGGTGAGATTAAGATAGTTTCAAGGATCACAAATATTATTGATTGTGTTAACTAGGCTAATGAGTTTATTGCACAAGTTTCTTTTTATTTAAACTATCCTTTCAGGCCAATCAAAAGGTGAATTTTAGATGATGTTATATATACCCTACCTGACAGTAATAAAAGCAAGTTTAAACTAAATTGAAGAAATAATGCAGTCAAAGGAAAGAAGACAACCAATGCAATATATCTTTTAATTTAATTTTTTATTTTTCATCATTGAGCCTTTTGGTATTTTTACCATACATACATATGATTTGCTAAAAAAATAAGGACACAAAGGTATGCAAGAGTAAAAAAAGGTTAAAAATATTAAAAATTTATTATTAATTAAAACACCTTATTTACTACAATATGATACTATACAACCATATTTGTATTGTATGATATGCATGACATAATGGTAATTTTGAAAAATTAAGTTATCTTAATTATCATAAAGCATAAATATAATTTATGTAAAAACTAACTATATCATACTATCTAGTATAGACCATAAAATCATTTATATTTAAATTAAATAGTTAGATTTATTTATTATATTCATAAATTAGTAAACTAAAATTAAAAATATTTTATTCTATGATTCCTGCCATACTTTATGATTATCTATGGTATTAACTTTTTTAATATATAAAAAACTAAAGGTGATAATTAAAACATGACTTAGCAAACTTTGTACTGTATGATCCATATATTACAATATCAATGAATGGAAAACATATTGTTATAAATTTTAATTGTACAGATTGAGCCAACATCCTAGTTTGGGAAATTGAACTAATTGTGCTATTAAATTTATAAAATATATTCCAATCAATCATAGAATTATTGTTAGGATTTCAAATTAGTTGAATTAATTATAATATACTATCTCCTAATTGGACTGTTCAATCGAGCTAATAATTTTAATAATTAACCTTTTTAAAGTTTCTATGGGAGCCACCCTATATATTTAATCTCTAACAAATCATAAAAAGTTTTTGAAGAGTTTATGGAGCTATATAGTGCTGCTAAGTGCTTTGAGAGAAACATTACATAATTTGCGAAAGGCTTTTGCAGGATTGAGAAAGAAGATATTTGCAAAGCTTGTGAGGAAATTCTAGTGAGAGATCTTGAAATTTTGGTGAGGTGTTCAATTTGATTGTTTCTTTAACCTTATCATTTTCATCCACTAGATTATAGTAAAATTACTTCGTGTAGAGCTTAATGAAACTTATAATAAAGGCTGTGAAGATCTCAGAGGTATTCTATATCTTATGGATCTAGCAAAGGACGAAAGGATTTGTTGGCTTTTTAAGAAGAAGAGAGGTGTGAGTGCTTTCTTCTCTTAACACAATGAATGAGAGAGGTCTCTCAGCTTACTAGGAGTAAAAGGAAAGAGTACTATTGGAAATACCAAGAAGAGGACGCATTGAGTGGATCTAGGCATGTTGGTTAATCCACAAAAAATAAATTGCTCATTCTTAATTTAGCATTTTATTTTATATAGTTTTGTAGATATATACCATCTAGTTATATCATTATTGGATTCCATACAAAAAAAATTGAACTTGTGATATATAGTCTTTCCTTTGATCTTGTTAAGAAGCATTACAAATATATATATATATATATAATCATTTTGGTGCTTAATTTAAAAAAAAATGTATTTTTTTATATACATCTATTCTTCAGAAATTAGTCTTCTTTCCCATTATTTCATAAAAAAGGTGAAATTGTTATTTTAAAGCTTTTGCATAATTAGAATTTCTTAAAGACATAGCAATTCACCCTCTTTTTGAGTGTGCCATGCACTTTCAAGGAGGGACAAAGGATTCAATAACAATTTTTGACGTAGGATTATGAACATCCTGTAGCTCTTCTAAAGAAGAGGAGTAGAAGATTTTCTTTTTGGGTTGAGAAGGAGGATAGGAAGAAGTATTGCTTGTGATAGTAAACCTAGTTCATTCTTAACAAATTGGGCTTCTACCGAACTAGTGATTCTTTCCAAACTAAAATGGGTTAGGTGTATGGTGTGGACGTATTTGGATTTAATGGGTAATTGGTTGTCATGTGAGAAGGTATCACATACAAGGTAAGACTTGGGGTTCCATTCATAGATAACAATTCTTTTAATCACCCTAACATTGAGGTCCTAAGTAACATGATCAGGAAGTATGAATTTTGTAAAGATCTCAACACTAACTCAAGAAAAAGCGAGTTAGGATTTTGATGTCATGAAGAAGTCAATAGCAAATAGAGACAAAATTTTATTGATGATTTTTGGCATACCTTTCTTATTCTAGGCAAGCTTGCGAAGACTGGTTCATGAGGGAATGTTGATGAAATCTTTCTTTTTGAACATAAATATCACTGATCAGTTTTTAAAAGAAATGGTAGACCATTAACAAACCTTCGGCCTCCATTACAAACTAGTTCAAAATCATCAACATAACTAAATTTAAAGAGAGAGATTTTTTCGTGAAGAGAGCGGAGGTCAAAATAAGTTTGTGTTTCTAGATATTGTGAATGGCTTGAAGAAGATCAACGAGGAAAGGGCAACAACCAATCACATACACAAAAGAGCCAGACATTGTTCCTTACTATCTTCTGACACCTTTCTTTTGAGAAATAATCTATTTCACTAGCACACAAGACATATAAGAGTGAGAAACTTTATCTATGTCAGGTAGGGTAATTGAGCAAGGTCTCCTAGCTCATGGAGAGTAAGCAGAACCAAAGAGGGAGCTGGAAGAGGAGCTTCTAAATGGAGGAAAGAACCTCAATCATGTAGGGAGGTTACTAGACGGGGGGAAGAAGAACTCTGTATAACATAGGGAAAGGATTGTTGAGGGGGGGGGGGGGGGGGGGGGGGGGGGGGGGGCTATTATTTCACTAGAGTGAAGAAGCAAAGGATCTCTTGTGTTTTTGTATATTCTAAACTCATTTTTTCACTTTTAAGTTAACTCACGTTTAACACTAGCATGTATTTATGTGCCATGCTAATAGGCTAGTTGCAACAAGTTTATGACGTATGCTAAAATATGAGGCATTACACAAATTTATAAAAAAATTAATATTGAATTGTAAGAAGAAATGATTTAAAATCCAAAGGCTCGATTGAAGTTGTATTGAAAGATCTAATAAATATCAAAATGATTCAAATATAATCTTAATGACTTTACAATGATGCAAGCATGCTATAAAAAAAACGTGAACAGTTCATAAAGTAAATTAAAAATAATAGCTTATATAATTTAAAATTTAATTGCTATATATATATATATATATATATATTCAAGTAATTAATTTATTTGCTTGTTACCATAATCCGAGCTGAAATAGTGCTTTAGGATTTTATCTACCCAACTACATAAATATATTGCAATTTATATTTAATGCAAATAAAAGCACACAATTAATTAAAGACATAGACTTTAGAAATGTAAATATTTTTATTTTTTCTAAATTAATCATATGTAGCCATCTAAAAAAAAAATTTAACTATTGATTAAGATATCAAATGAGGGGTTTATTCATAATGTGACCAGTTCAACCATTGATTCTAAAATAAATTGTTTTTGAATGTGATTAAAACGGCCTGGGAACCAATTCACGATTTAACGGGTTGTCTTTTCTCTGTCTCTGACACTTCGAATTAAAAAAAAAGTTTATCTTGATAAATAGTTTTAACTTTTAAAGTCGACTTAGTTTTATTACATTCATTTATTTATGTGCGGAAATAGTAGCTTATGGGGATCAGCATTTTTTTTTTTAATTATATCTATTATAAATATTATGGTGAAATATTATTTTCAAAATGTGTCCTGAGGAGTGCTTAGTTATTTTTCGTTAGAAATTTAACATTGAGGCTTCATTTTAATATTTAACATGTTTTGGAAACTAATATTAAAAAAATGAACGAATCTTTCACAACTAAAATCATGATAATGTATAGTGGGACATTTAAGTACGTCCAAGATAATATTTTTTAATGGAATTGTTGTAATTAACAAGTACATTCTCTTCGAGAAAGTTAATACTCTGATTGTTTTTAAATCACTCATAAATTTAATGTACTGATCATGTTCTTTCGGGAACAACAATTTTCTAGTTTCGATTGTTCTGTATAAAAACGAAGTACTAATATTTATTATTTAGGTAATTTGTGAAATGCAACTCTCATAAACTTTGAGTTTGTTCCAAATTTATTCTTAACTTCTCAACTAATTAGAGTAGATATGGGAAGGCACCATATATTCATTTCACAATATCATCAATGTGACTTTATTATTTGACAACGATGACCTAGACATGTGAGGCTTCCCCAACATTATTAAATTTTCTAGCACCAGTTTTTTTATTGTTTATGAATATGCAATGAGGGCTGCATTAATCAATATGCGAGCATTATTATTTGGTGGTTGGGAATTACAAGATATTTTATAGTATGCTATTAACTTAATAGCTATTTTTTCCATTCTAGTAGAAGTAATAGTTTTATTTTGAATCCATCGGAATTTTTAACAGCAATTTTTTAAAATTTTAAATTAGTAAGATGTATTGATCATGACTAGTCTTCCATAAAATGCACGATTGTTGATTAGGTACAATTAGGAATAACTTTTTGGACCGTGGCCTCTATATTATAGAGTGTAACATTGTTCACATTTATTTTACTATTATGACACCTCTCTCTCTCTCTCTCTCTCTCTCTCTCTCTCTCTCTCTCTCTCTCACTTAGAGGGAGAGACTAATAAGGAGGGTAAATTCACTTAACTCGGTCATCCATTACTAGAATAATTGCTGAAGCATATGTTACTTTGCACTTCCTTAATTAAATATGGATTTGATGTAGTAATCACAAATGTAGACAAAAAATGGTGTTTATAAGGATTTCTTTATGTCCAGATCAAGAAAGGTTGCATTTCACTCATCTCAGTTTTCAAAAATATAATTTTTTTTGGTTTTCCTGATCTAATTTGAAATTTGTTAATGTAAAATTACAGATAACTTTGTACCTATAAAACTTTTACTATGTGACATTTTATATGTTGTAGATATGACAATTCTGAATATTTAAGCATTTTTCTAAAAAAAATCTTTGGGCTAATCAAAAGTGCGCCTTTTTTAACAAATTAGAAAATAACTTTGATCCCCAAAATTTAGTCTGTAATATGATAAAAAAATTCAAAATAATACTGAAAGATCTAAAGTAATTTTGTGAAATTCTATAAACCTATAATTTTGCTCAGTTGTTCAATTCATAGGCTACTGATATAGCACACTAAAATTTTTTAAATTTGAATTATTTACATTTTTCTACTATAAAGTAAAGATGTATATGCTATTCTACTTGAAATGTGAGAATGATAAGAGATATAATGTTGGAAGAAGTTCAGTTATGCTAAATGCACTTGGAGTCATATGGGCCTAATTTCTTAATTTTTGACATATTAAACATTCTGAAGTCATAAAGGACTTTTTTTGGATAAACTAGCATGGAGGTAATTATAAGGGCCCGAATTATAATATCTATTTTCGATGGGAGGTATAAAGTACTAAGAGAAATCTATTGCTATTTACTCTGATATATGAAGTACTTATTTATTTACTTTTAATGCAAAGTATATTTTATTTCAGTTATCTATATCTCACATTCATCCTAGTATAATGCTTTATTAATAGCTACTCTTAAATTTATTCAAATGCATCATGACTAATTTATTAGAAATTTAAATTAGTGGATGTGACCTACTAAGCTGTGTTGGCTCACACCTATTATACACTCTATTTTAGGTTTGGAAAGAGGAAAGTGCTAGTTAAGTACCTCATGACTCCAAATCTAATCGCCTAAGTCTGTAGAGGTATTTTTTTATTTTCGATATAGACATGGCTATCATTTTTTTTTCACTATAATTGTCTATAGCCATGCATATTTGTATTTAGGCATTATTGTACAGACATTCTAATGATGAATGAAAATAATTGAATATTTGTGGATGTGTTACTTTTTACTACTTAGTAGTATATTAGCAACTTTATGGTCTATTAATTTAAAGAAATTTAATAAGTCCCTAAAACTTAGATCTTAGGCATAGTCTATCACAATTCAACAAGGTATGGCCTACCTATTTATCATTCATATTGTGTTGGGTAATGACATTTCCTGTTTTAGTATCAGAGTAGTAGTTTTGGTAATTTATTTATAAAATAGAGCATTAGCAAAAGATCTGTAGTCACGTATGATAGTTTCAGGTAGTATCTGAGCATTAATTTTCACTTATTTTCATGTGCATATTTATTTAGTTATTTTCTATCGGTGTGAGTGGTTGATGGATCGGTAAGACCTAAGTACGATAGATTGGAAGTGTACTAGCAAGGCAGCATCAATGCAAAGTATAACTCTATTTGTCAATTCTGATTTTGTTTCTTAGTTTGCTTGCCTAGTAGCATAGTTGATGGGCAAGTCCCTAAGTAGGATCTCTTCTATCAGATCTGATGAAGAAGATGATCATTAGCAGATATTTTGAGATTAAAACCACTAGGGCTTAAGGGTATTGTTGTGTTTAGAGTATTAAAGGGTTGGTTAATAAGGCTGGAGAAGACTTTTAATGGGATGGAGTGTCCTCCTGAGATGATGGTATCATTAGCTATATCGTTTCTAGATGATGAGGTTGAGCCCTAGATATTATGAAAGTAGAGGGAGAAGTTCGAAGAAAGGCTGAACTTCTAATTATTTTTGATGAGCTTATAGATATTTTTTGGGCATAGTTTGTGACTTCATCAGCATGGCAGCAGATATATAGAGGAAAAATTTTAGAGACTGGTTTATGGGAGCAAGTCAATTATCTAGTATGAGGCTGATTTTATTATCCTAACCAAATATGCTCCGTAGATGATCAACACTTTTGAGAAGATGTGTCACAAGTTTTTGAGAGGACTTCAAGATAGTTTTAGGCAGCCATTAGTTTCTTTTTGTATTTTTTATTTTTTTGATCCGGTGGACAGACCATGTTTGATTCAGAATGATCTATTAGCTACTCAATAATTATAGACAACTAGTAGGAAGAGATTTGATAGTGATGCTTCTAGCAGTATTTATTTTGGAAGAGAAGTAGGTTTGGACTTGGAGATTTTAGAAGTGGAAACTATTTATGTTAGTTCCTAATGGTGGTAGTGTTTTCAGTTTTGGAGGTTCTATTGGTAGGGCCCACTTATGCCATAGTTATGGTGGGAGAAATATGGGTTAGTGCTATAGAATGACATGAGAGTGCTTTTGATGTGGTTAAACTAGACACATAGTAGCTGAGTGTTCATATGAAAGACCTGACTGACTTATTGAGCATAGTTCTAAAAGTTCTCTTAGACCTACAAGGAGATTAAGGATAGTTATGCCTTATGTTTTACTGAGGGATCATCTAATAGAGGTAGTTATTCTAGTTTTATAGTAGCGAGACCATCTTGGAGTGGATAGAGATAGCATAGTAGTTTTGTATCATAATATCTTATTTAGGCATGTAGATATATTCTAACCTTATATGAGGCTAGAGACGCTCCATATGTACTTTTAGGCATAGCTTTCATTTCTAATATGTCTTCTCATATTTTATTTGATTAAGGAGTTATTCATTCATTTATATTTTAGAGATACTTTGATTTACTACACTTAGCTTCTATATTATTTCCTTCTTCACTATTTATTACTTCTTAGACTGGAGATAGTATAGTAGCAGTATAACATATTTCTTTAATACTAAAAAGTCAGGTGGAAATTGGAGATATAGTCTGATACTATTAACTACTAATGAATTTGAAATCATTCTAGATATGGACTGATTTAGTCAGTATGGGGATTAGATTGATTGTTTGAAAAAGTGAGTTATACTATTTTTGGGTAGTGTGAGTTGCAAAATTTAGGGAGTTAGGGGAGTTCTACTTTGTCTGATATATGTCGTACATATAGATAAGTTATGGTGGAAGGGCTATATAATATTTATGGTATCTACTTAGAATAGATTGGACTCTCAATTTATAGAACATGTCCCAATGGTATGGGAATTTCTTAATATCTTTCTCATGGAATTGGTAAGTTTTCCACCTGATAAAAAGATTGAGTTATGTATTGACATTATTCCTACTACACCTCTGATACATAAGGCTCCATATAGGATGACACCTAAGTAGCTTAAGGAATTGAAGGTGCATCTTCAAGAGTTGGTAGATCAAGATTTTGTCCATTTTATTATGTCTTCGTGTGGAGCACCCATTCCATTTCTAAAGAAAAAGGATGTCATGATGCGTATATTTTTTATTATAGAGAATTGAATAACGTAACAATAAAGAATAAATGTTCTCTACTAAGGATTGATGATTTATTTGACAAGTTTGTAGGATCTTCTATTTTTCCTAAGTTTAATCTAAGATCTAAATATTATCAGGTGAAGGTGAGAGATGAGGATGTAGCGAAAACTACTTTTAGTATCCCATACAATCTTTTTCAATTTTTAGTCATTCCTTTTAGGGGACTGTTGCACCTATAATCTTTAAGATCTGAATGAACAAGGTATTTGGTGTATCTAAATTTGTTTGTTATTATGTTCTTCTATGATATTCTGATTTATTCAATTTCTAAGGCGAAGCACATAGCACATCTATGGATTGTACTAGAAACACTGAGATAGAGACAATTACGAGAAAATATTTTTAAGTGTTGAATTTATTTTAAGAGTATTCCATTTCTAGGGCACATGGTAGGCAGTGCAGGTATATTTATGGATTCACAAAATTTTAGGCTATTATTGGTTGTGGATAAATTTTATATTCATTCACCACATGATTTATGTTAATGGTTTCATTAGGTTAAATCTATACAGATTAAAATTAGGCCCCCCAAAAGATAGACTAATATTTCACTTATTAAAGAACCTAGTGTTCAATGAGTTCTAAGTGCAAGAAACCATTGATGAACAAATCATTGGCTCATATTTGTAATGCTACCAATCCTCTAAATATGTGGTATATAAGTTGCATAGTGTCCTTGCATTTGAATTAAGTGTTTTAGTCTTTAAGCTTTTCAATCTAATACACCTTTGCCTTCCTAAAATGAGTCAAGCATAAGGGTATAAAAGCTTCAGTATTTAAATATTTTATTACTTATTTTAATGGTTATTTAGGTTGCATAACAATTACCATTGTTAAACCAAGGCTATGCAGTTTATTTTACCTTCATTGGGTCTAACCTAACAGCCTACGAAGTTCGAGTTACCCAGTGATTACCCATTTATTTAAGTTTGGTCATTGGTTATTAATTCTTTATTAATTTAATTTATTGATTGCTAATTTATATGATTTGAAATTTGACATCAACATCCCATAAATTTATTCGTGACGTTGTCACAACGGGTATGAGGACCAAGGCATCCTTTGGATACGTAGTCTCATAGCTCGAGGATTCCAACCTATAAATTTATTAACGGTTTATTACTTATTCATTAATATTGTTTATCTGATTTAATTCATTAAGTTAGTCATTTCCAAAGAAAATTGGAAATTTATTGAATTTTCATATTAATTTAATTAAATTTGATAAAATTTTCACTTTATTATTTACATTAAATTCAAAAAAATTTATATTTTATAAATAAAAGACCCAATGATGAGTCTAATGCCTTTTAGTTTGTGTGATTTTGCTATTTTTTGTAATTAGTTATCACTTTTAAAGTTTAACCTTTTTAATGAATTATTTAATAATTTAATTAAGGGGTTTTTCTCTATATTTTGTTCCAAATTAACTCCAAATATTCCATTCTGTAAAAAGAAATATGAATAAAAAAAAGCTATATATTAAATGTAGCATTCAATCTCTCTCTCTCTCTCTCTCTCTCTCTCTCTCTCTCTCTCTCTCTCTCTCTCTCTCTCTCTCTCTCTCTCTCTCTTTCTCTGCTCAAGCAAAATAAGAATAACACCTAACTTACAGAATATGGGACTTTCTACTCCTTTACCTCATCATCATTATCTTCATGTCCTCTCTCACTAGGCTACCAAACAAAATGATTATAAGAGTATGTAGATCAAAATTGAAGCTTTATTAGGATGATCCATAGAAGAGATACTTTTAAACATTCCAACAAGAGCATCATTAAAGTCAGCAGTGTATTTATAATGCTTTTTCTTTTGGTCCATACTATGGCCCATCCTCATCCCCATCTCAAACTGTCAATCTTTATAAAATTTTCGGAGTTCAAAGACTTATGCTACTGCTGGTGCAACTAGAACTCCCTGACACTCTAGTCTCACTAAGGTCGCCTTCTTCCTCCCCTCTCAAATCTTTCCTAAAGCCCAATATTTTTCTCTCTGTATGAGTTGCAATGGGGAACAATTTTTTTTCAGTTTGCTCCCCCCATACACCAACTCCAACACATAAAGCATAAACTAGACAAGGGTGCTCTAACCCAATAGAAGTGGTCACCCTAATGATGTATATGAGAGAGCACAAAATAAGCTTTCCTATATTAATGGAATACCCCATTTGAATAGTATAGTTCAATAGGTTATGGTCATGGGTAACTTCACTAATGTTTCTGCTATACAATAAATAGGCTGAAATGAAAATAGTGCTAGGCTTTAGATGTTTGGGTTAGTAGGTGGTAAGGAAATTTATAATTTGTTTTCTCTCATTTTCTAAATTGCTCTACTATTAGGTCCACATAAAAAATTTAGGATATCTTGATGATTTATAGGTGTCCCAATAAAAGTAGTGTGTTCAACAAATTCCCTAATTTATAGATTTTATTAATTGCCACAAAATTGAAAGGGACCCACTTACCCCTAACATAGCATTTGTTATCTACCTCTTCCTTTCCATTAGCAAAAAATTCTCTGACCACATTTATAATGGCATCAAAGGGCTCTTCACAAAAATTTTCCCAACCCCTACTCATAATAATCTACATAATTTGGTTACTTGGATTCTTAAAACCCCTCTCAAAATCATTTGTTTGGTTATAAGTAAATCATCAATGATGGATTCTGCATCAGTAGAATTGAATATGTTCTTATCAAAGGTAGAGGAAGCCCTCTTCATTCCAAATATTTTAGGGCTGTAAATCTTGAGAGGATTACAATGAAGAAGAGAATAGAGGAAATGATATACTGTGAATGAAATGAAAAATGTAACCTCCATATTATAACTTGACCGAGTGCTATGTTCCTATCAGAAGTAGTGCCATGTCATTTATTGTATAAAAAAATAACAAAATGTTGGAACTGGCAGGTGTTGTAGTGGTTTAGGCCACATGGCACAATGGCACTAGTTTTGAGAATTTGTAACATCGCTTTGGAATTGGCCACCGCTGCACCATTTGGATTGTGTAAGCATAGTGATGCTTGCATTAGTAACCACCATGGCACTTTTAATCAAACAATAATGAAAGTTCAATTATGTCACAATGTTAGTTATTAGTGTTGTGGCACTTACCAAAGTTTCAAAATTAAAGTTATTACCATACAAAATTCTGTTGACTTGGCATGAACATACTTTTGACTTGAATGGTAGGGTGCTATAGTTCTCAAACAAGAAGCACCATGGTGCTAATTAACCAAGCAAATTCTAGTTCAAAATGAGCATTTCTCAAGTTTTAGTGCTGCACCTCTTGTCTTCAAAATCATGATGTTTAGGAGAGTGGCACTGTGGAAAGCTGCTGTGCTCAATTAAATTTTTGCTCAATTATTTTTTACTTAATTTAGATCATAACTTTAATTATTATAATAAAACAAAAGTAAAACATGTCATAAACAACAACATATGCAATTTGACACAAGAAAATTCAAATAATTAACATAAAACACTAAACCTAAATCTAGGTTGTCTCCCAAACAATGCTAAGTTTATAGTCTTCAGCCAGACTTTCCTACATTTATCAAATTGGTTGGGATACAGTTCTATCATTCTTCAAATGGATTTTACTATGATGTTTTACCATTTTTCTTTTGGGTTAATTTTAGTATTGTTAGGCAATGATCCAAGAGGTCTAGTACTGATTAAAATTGCAAGCGGACTTAATTGGGTTTTTAAATTTTTAATAAAAGAAGCTTGATTTTACAATTGAGTCCCTAACTATGTCACTACATATTTTAATGGCTATTTTCTACTTTAAAATCATTTCTTTAATTAAATTCTTGATTATATACATGTCTAGGATTAACAGCAGGTTATTGAGGATTATTCCAATTTACTCCTTGATTAATTTGATTAGAATTCTATTTATTTTTATGAATAATATTATTTGACAAATTATAATTAGGATGGTTTCTCTAACTTAGATTGTTTGTATTTGAGTAGGTATTATTTTATCTTCCAATCAAATTATAATTTTTAAACCCTTGAACATTACTAATTTTAATTAAATTTTGATAGTCCAATTGCATAGATAATTTAATTCCTACTTTAGAATTCACTCTTATTATACTCAACTTCTTAGAAATTATTACAAGTTTTGTAGTCAACATTGATATAGCATCAGATTCATAAATTCCTGCTACTTTCTTAGGATTTACCATAACAGCAGGTCATTGAAAATTATTAGTAGTCATTTTCTCTATTAATTACTATGCTTCTCAAATAGCTTATACATTAATGATCCTCTCGTTCTAGCATCTATAATTATTCTAAGAGATCCTACCAATCCATTATAAACTATTTGAATGACCAACCACGCAGGTAAAATATGGTGAGCGCATTTCCTAAGAATTTTAATAAATCTCTCTTAACTCACATAAATTAATTCTCCTTTAAACTGAAGAAAAATAAGTGATATCATTTTTAAGTTTGGAAATTTTTGAAGGTAGGAAATACTTCACAAGAAACTTATGAGCCAACTCATTCCTAGTGATCATATAGCTTGGGTGTAAAGAATTCAACCATATCTTAGATTTATCTCTTAGAGAAAATACAAGTAATTTAAGTCTAATAGCATCATCATTAACACCATTAAACTTAAATATTACATAAATTTTTAAAAATAGGATAAGTACAAATTGGGATCTTCAACAAGAGTTTCCCCAAATTGAGAATTTTAAATAATTTAAATTACGGCAGGTTTTAATTCAAAAATATTAGCTTGGATCCTAGGTCTATTAATACTCTGATGAATTTTATCTGCTAAAAGGTTAGCATAATCCCTAAGAGGTCTAGAATGATCTTGATAAAGTACATGTTTTGCCATTTTTATAATCTTTTTAGTTTTTTAAATTTTTAAAGGGTTCTTTCTATTTCAGAGTTAAATAATAAAGTTTCCTTTCTATAACTACAAAGCATACAACCATTAATAAGCAATAAATAAATAAATTAAAGAATAAATGATATAAGTAGGTCTAACAATATAATTAATTTAATAATATAGTTATAATTACAAAAGCAAAATACTTCCCTAGCAATGACGCCAAAAACTTGATGGGGGTTGTGGATTAACTTTTGAATTATACAAAAGTCTATGGCTCTATCACCCCTAAAAAATGCTTAGTTTTCTCCACACTTAATATACATAAGTATATATGCTAAATCAAGTAATAAAGTGATAGAGTAGAGTGTCGAACCCATGAGGAAGTATGCTTACTTTTAACAAACTACTACCATTTACTCTAATTATAATAATTGTCCTACTTAAATAAAAATAATATTTGTGGAGATTCTATCACTGAATAAAATTCTAAAAATATTAGATACAATATTTAATCAAATTATTTTAGATTAATGAGTGTAAATTTTATATTCATCCTAACGAGACCCTTAATTCTTGATATGATTCAGTGCATAAGCTACCCTATATCTTTATCAAGTTTATAGGGGTAAAAATGATATCTATTGACCTAATACAGTTATTGCATCTCCTTAAGAACCTAAAATATTTTAGCTTCATTAAGTCTCATGGTAAGAGAGGCAGGAAAAAATACAATATCATTTACAACCATCTCGATCTACCTGCTCACATACTCATCATTAATTTTGCTTTATGTTTAATTGCATTATTTGGAATATTAGGGGTTTTGGGTGTCCCTCATCTCATTTAAGAGTTAAAAACTTATCGTGTTCATAAAGTTTCTTTGCTTATTTTGCTTGAACCTTTGATCTCTTCTAATAAGCTTATTAGTATTGCTCATTTTTTGGGTTTTAAGTATGCTGTTGTGAATGTGGCTAATAAAATTTGGGTGTTATGGAAGGATCCAATTCAGATTGAAGTTATTGGTGACTTTACTCAAGTTTTACATTGTAAGGTAGAAGTTTTTAATTTCATGTGTTGTGCTTCTTCTGTGTATGTTGCTTCTTCTCGTTATATTAGGAAAATCCTTTGGGATCAGCTCATTTGTTTTCATAATATTTGTGACTATCCCTAGCTTATTGGTGGTGATTTCAATGCTATCACTAATCCCTCTGAGAGGATTGGTGGCTCGACTTCTTATCCATCTATGGAGGATTTTAGTAACATGATATTGAATTGCAATTTAATTGATATTGGTTTTGCAAGTAACCAATTCACTTGGAATAGGGGTCACGTATGGCAACGATTAGATTGTGTGCTCTTTAATGATTCATGGATTAATTCTTTTAATGCTATCACTGTTAAACATTTTAGTAGGACTTTAGATCACTCACCTTTGTTAATTAGTCTAGATTTTAGACATTTTAATGGCCCTTCCATTTCATATTTCAAAATATGTGGCTTCTTCATGATTCTTTTTTGGATGTGGTTCATAATAATTGGCATGCCCCTCTTCATCCAGATAACTCTATTTTTGGCATGAGGAGAATGTGGTTTAAGCATAAAAGGCTTAAGAAGGTCTTGAATTGGTGGAATCATCATGTTTTTAAAAACCTATTTACTAATATTTTGGATGCTGAGCAACATGTTAATACTCTTGATTCTAATTGTCAACTTGATCCCTCTGATGATAATTTATTGCTTTTAAGTAATGCTAAGAATTGTCTTTTTAAACTGCAAGTGCAGGAGGAGGTCTTTTGGAAATAAAAAGTTGTTGCTAAGCATATGGTTGAAGGTGATAATAACACTAAATACTTTCATGCCTTAGCCAAGCGGAAAAGGGCTAAAATTTGCATTAATAAAATTCTTCTAGAAGATGGCACTTTTTTTGATAATTTTGTGGAAATTGCTAAGCTTGCAGTTGAGTATTTTCAAAATCATCTTAATAAAAATTTTACTTCTGTTCATATTAATAACTCTACTTTTATCCCTAATCTTATACATCAATAAGAGAATGACAACCTTACTAAACCTCCTTCCCTGGAGGAAGTTAAAGAGATACTTTTTAGTTTGAATAAGGATTATGTGGCTGGGCCTGATGGTTTTACTACTCAATTTTTTCAAAATTCTTGGCACATTATTTACCGGGACCTTTTTTCTGTGATTTTGGACTTCTTTGTGGGTAACTGTATCCCTAAGTTTTTTTCTTCTACTTTAATTGTGCTTATTCCTAAAAACAATTCTGTTAGCTCTTGGAATGATTTTATTCCTATTAGCCTTTATACTTTCTTCAAAAAGCTGATTTCTAAAATTATCATGAATCATTTAACTCCTATTTTACTTAAAATTATTTCTCCCTTTTAGATGGGTTTTGTGAAAGGCAGGGCTATAGCTGACAATTTTTTATTAGCTCAAGAATTTTGCCAAGATCTAGATGTCAGAGTTAGAGGGGGTAACTTTAATTTGAAGTTGGATATTGCCAAGGCTTATGATAGTATTGACTGGAATTTTATTTATAATATTTTGCATTCAACTTGATTTTTATTATGCTTATTAGGAATTATATTGATAATGTTTATTTTTCCATTATTGTAAATGGGTCTACTAATGAGATTTTTAAATCTTCTCATGGTTTAAGACAGAGCAACCCTATTTCCCCTGCTCTATTTATTATTACTGCTGATTTTTTATCTAGAGGTCTCACCAATCTCTTTGACAATACTCCCAGTCTTTATTTCAGAACGTTGGGTGGTTTTCCTATTTTTTATCTTTATTTTGTTGATGATTTTTTTATTTTTTCTAATGCTTCTGTCAACAGGATTCATAAACTTATGGACTTTTTTGAGCAATTTGAGATGGTTAGTGGTTTATCTCTTAATAAAAATAAATGTTATTTTGTTACTCCCAAGAGTATAACTAATGATCGGATTGGGGATATTAAAGAGGTTACTGGTTTTATGCATGGCAACCTTCCATTGAAATATCTTGGGGTTCCCCTCTTTAAAGGTCATAAGAAATCTTTTCTTTTTGATGATCTTATTAACTCTTTTCAAAATAAATTTTTATCATGGGATTCCAACTTTTTGAGCTTTGGTGGTAGATTAACTCTTCTCTGCTCTTTACCGGTTTATATCTTTCACACTCTTTTGCCAACTGAAGAGGTTTGTAATAGAGTGCATAGGCTTATTAATAATTTTTTTTGGAGTGGTACCTCCTGTAATTCCAAAATTTCTTGGGCTTCTTGGGAAAGATGTTGTGGTGTTTTGGCTGAAGGGGGTTTAGGTTGTAAAAGTATGAATGACATAGCTCATGCCTTTTCTTTTAAGCTTTGGTATAATCTTCATGCTAAAGTTAGTCTTTGGGCTAACTTTATGTCGGCTAAATATTGTGTGGGTAAACATCCTTCTACCTGTGTTTTTAATCAAGGTGATTCTTTGGTGTGGAAGAGACTCTGTAAGATTAAATGGTCTGTTGAACATTTTATTTCTTGGGGACTTGGTGAAGGTAATGTTTTCTTTTGGAAAGCTTGCTGGTTGGATAATCAGTCTATTGATCCCATTATGAATACTTCTTCTATTGCGGATGTTAAGGTTAACTCTTTCTTTTCTGATGATTATTGGGATTATGATAAGCTCTCTAATGTCTTTCCAGATTGCATTATTCATAAAATTTTTAACATTCCTATTAATACTGCCTCTAATGATATCATCTTATGTGATTTGTCTAAAGATGTTTGCTTTCGTTTGAAAAATGCTTGGCATGCTTTTCGGCCTAGCAATCATTATGATAGTATTTTCTCTATGTTATGGCATAAGAGTATCCCTTCTACTGTGGCTGTCTTTGTCAGGAGAGCTTTGCATAAATTTATTCCCATTGATGAGAATCTTATTAATAGAGGTTTTATTTTACCTTCTAAATGCCAATGTTGTTACCATTTGGAAAATATCCATCATATTTTTATTTCTGGCCCTATTGCTATTAAAACATGGGTTTATTTTGATGACATGTTTCAATTGAATTACTTTAATGCTCATTTATCTCTGAAATCTATGCTTAATTCTTGGTTCATTAAGACTAAAGGGCACATTAGAAATGTCATCCCTTCCTCATTTTTTGGTATTTATGGCTAGAATGGAATAATTCTCTTTTTAATGGTATTTGTATGAATCATCTTAAGGTCATTCTGAATGTTAAAGATAAGATTCTTGATTTATTTTTTGTTAAGCTAATTTTTGTCAAGAATATCAAGAGTTATACTTTTGTGGGTTCTACTTTAGGCATTAATTGGGGGGATGGTCATATTGCTAAAGTCTCTAGAAGTATTTATTGGACTAAGCCTTTCATTAATTTCTATAAGTTGAATGTGGATGGTGTAAGTAGTGAATCCACCATGGGTTGTGGTGGAATTATCAGAAATAGTGATGGTAATCTTCTTATTTCTTTTGATGGTCCTCTTCAGAATGGGGACATTTCCATGCTACTACTACGGCTATACTCTATGGTTTAAGGCTATGTATCTCTCTTAACCTAACTCATGTGTATAATGAAGTTAATTCTAATTAAAATTTCCAATTCTTAATCTCTAGTGAAGATATGGGTTATAGTTATGACATTTTTTATATGGCTAGAGAGATTAAGAATCTTTTAATTTTTTTGAATTATTCTTTCTGTCATATTTGCAATGAGAGTAATGGTTATGATTCATGGCCTACTCATTGGGGTGTGGTCATGAGGATTTTATAGATTTGATTGGGACCAACATTTCGAGGTTTCTAAAAGGGCATATTAATCTTGATCATTTTGGTGTTCCTTATGTTAGTCTTTAGGGGGTTTTCTTGGCCCGGCCTGTGGTTCTAGGCCTCATTTCTAGTTGCTATTGTGGCTTGGTTTTGTTCTGTTTGGTATCATTATTGGCTTTGCCTGGTTGGGTTGGAGCAGTTTTGGTTTTATCTTTTCTGTGGTTGTTTTGACATCAATTTTTACTATTGGTTGGGTGGGTTGTTGGTTGTTGGTTGGAGCTCTTTCCTCTAGGTGAATGTTTCTTACCTGGGCAATTAGCTGCTGCTTCATGTCTAATTTCTGGTGCCTTCCAGTCGTATTGGTTAGTGTTATTTTGGTTGCATCTATAGTGGTGATTGTTTCTTTATTTACATGGTGATTTTGTATTTTGTTCAATGTTCTGATGTGGTGTAGCATGTCTTGATTAATTATTTTGGTTTTTTAGGGCTCAGCTATGATTGCACTGGCTCCTTTCTTGAAGGTTATCTCAGTTGTTGCTCTCTTTCCTCCAGCTACTTTATTGGGAATTTGTTTTACCTGGACCAATTGGTGGTGAGTTTTTATGGGAGTTCTGGTAGGCAATGGTGTTTTTGGTTGTTGCGCTGGAGTTTTTGGCTATTGGGAGTGCTGCTACTCTTCTGGTGGTTTACTGGGTTGCCCGTTGTGTTTCTTCGATCCAGTGCTATTGGGGTGGTCCTTTTTGCCTGCTGCTCATTTCCTGTAAGCCGTGTGGGTTTTTCTGGGTAGGCCTTTGACCTTATTTTGGTGTTTTCTGGAGCTGATTGCTAGGGGGTGATGGCTTTGGCTTGATGGTTGGATTGAGCAGCATTGGGATTATCTTACTAATGTTTAATGGTTCCATTTTTTCCTGAGCTCATTCTGCCCGTACCCCTTTTCTCATTGCTTTGGTATTTTTTATTTTGCTATTTTGTTTTGGATTAGTGCTAATCCTTTACTGTGTTGGATGTGCTTTGTAATTAGTTGCCTCTCCTGGATGAGTTTTGATGGGCTTACTAGAGTTTGCTTTAAGTATTCTTATACTAATCCTGGGTTTTAGACTTTTTGGTAGAATTTTGTTTTTGCAGGTGATTGTACTAAGCTCCTTTTTGTTGGGAAGATGGAGACGATTAATGCTTTTTGGTTCTTTCCTCATTTTTGGGTGCTTGTCCTTGTATATAGTAGAATGTACCTAGGGTGTTTTGTAATTGTGCTTAGCAGGGACCTCGAGCTCTCAGGATTTTTTTGCTTTCTTTTTGTGGCTCATTTGAGCAATAATGAGCTTGGGGTCCCTCTAAGGACAGTGTTAATTTTTTCTATATTAACGCGTAGGACCCTTTGAGGGCTTTCCCTAAAAAAAAAGAACCAAAAATATTTTACATCCTATGACTAGGCATGCAAACATTCTATCTCAATATTCCTTGTTATTTTTGCTTTCCTCCATCGAGGCTATACATCACACCATATTTTAGATACACATATAGACACTATGTGCATTAAATTAAAAATGGGATATTATTAAAAAATTATTTAATATTTATAGAATAAGAGTCTTCGTTAGTACTTAACATGTAACTTTCATCATTAATCTAGAGCAAGAGAATTAGTGAGACATAGAATAAATGATAAGCAAACTCATTTTCATTAAAATCATTGAAGAATGAAAATACAAGAGAGTGATATCACAAGAAAGGATAAATGTATCTCCTCTACACTATTTCTCCCTCAACTTATAAATTTGCTTTAAGAAACACCAGGTAAACACTCTAAATAATTATATCTTATACTTTCCTATCCTCCCTTAGATTTTATACTAAGAGAAAACTGGAGAAGTACTCTAAAATGAAGTACTAAGTTTTACTCAAGTGATTGAACTCCAATACAAACATAATATCATAACTATTTATAGTATAACAAAAAAAAGGTATCTAGTGCTACGACACTTGAAAGAGTGGTGTTATGGCACCATTGAAGAAAACTAACGCCTCAGTGCTAAAGCTTTTACATCATCGTAGTGCTTGTTGTTGTGGATTGGTTACTTATTGAACAATCACATCTCTTCACAGAGAGAACATGGCCCTTGGAAGTTGCAACTGTAATGCCACGGTGTTGTTAATATTCAAGCACTATGGCACCTGAGTGGAAAAAATGGCATCAAGGCATGAAAAATTGTGGCACCGCGGTAATTGAAAATAGAGAATTTGGCTCTACCAAGCTGACATTTTGACACCGTGATGTTGGGTCACACCTATTTTGTACTCTATTTCTTATTTGGGGAAAGGGAATAGGCCGATTGAGTAGTTGAGGATTAAGAATCAAATCTATTGCGTTTGTAAAAGTATTTTTTTATGTTTTGGTACAATCATTACTAGTTATTTATTTGCTCTATTTTTTCTGTAGACATGTAACATAGTGTATAATTATTGTACATACATTTTATTGATAAATAAAAAGAATAGAAATTTGTGGATGAATTTTTTCTGTAACTTATTAGAAGTTAAATTAGAAGCTCTCTGGCCTAGATTAATTCAAAAAATTCTAAAAAAATCCCCAAAACTTTGATATTGTGCTTATTTTATCACAATTCAACACAATATAACATGCTCTTTCTATGGGCCTTATTGTGTTGGGTTATGACATATGTATTACATGTGGACATAGTAAAACTACTTTTCAGATTAGAAGCTATTTCTTACATGAAACATTCGATAATAACTTTAATGATTGAATTATTTGACTATTCATATTTTAAGATCTTTTTTATGAAATGCTAACCTAATCTTTTCATTATTATATGGTAATTATTGCTAAGTAGTCACATGGGCCACATGCGCATCTCATTAGGCACCAAGATATCGAGGTTGACACTATATTTTGTAGTGCATTAGCAGTTCAACCCAATGTTACATCCTTGCAAGGCAAGAGCATTGATTTTCATATGGACTCAATTTATGTTTGACTTTTTTTCTTTATTACATTTATCTTCTTAAAAATTTACTTTAATATAGCGTTGATCTTATTTATCTTGTAGGTGATGGGATGTGTGCTTTCAGGCATGTGAATAGCTGACTGTGTATAAAATAAAATATGCCTTTGGGTCAATTAATACATAAATTTTCTTTGATATTAAAATTGGACACTATAAATGCAAGTATACATATCAATCAATTATTAAAGTGATTTAGTGAGTGTCGATCCCATGACAAAGTGTTAAGCTAAAATGCAATCAACCAGTACTATTTATTATAGATGCACAATTTATTTTACTAAATAAGAATGAACTATTTTGAGTTTGTAACACTTACAAATAATTCAAATAGATGATGTGATACCAATATATAAAAAAATATTTTGGACTAATGCATGTAAACAATAATGTTTTCCTAATGAGGATCTTAACTGTTGGTGTGGATTAGAGTATATGCATCACTAGATTTGAATCAAGCTAGTAGAAGTGAAAAGAATGATTCAAGAGCTTCCTACCATTTTATTTTCTTCATATGACCTAAAAGGTTAAACATCTTATGTCTAGGTATGCCAATATTCCATTCTAATATTTCTATTTGTTCCAATAATCTTCCATCAATGTAATATATCACATTAAATATTAACTACATACATGGTCATTGTATGCATTAAATGAAGAATGAGTGTTAATGAAAACATCTATAATTTCATTCAAAGCATAAAAGTCTATATTAATATTTGGATTATGTTTATATAATTAGCCTAAAATATAGAAATTAGCTAGATATAGGTAAATTTGAAAGCAAACATATTTTTATTTCACTCATAGAAGAAATGACACAAGATATATAATAAAAAATCATCACCATGATAGTACAATTGACTTCTCCATACTCCTTCCTCCGCCTATGGTAGAATTGCTTACACAATATTTGCTAAGATCTCTAATGAAAGTATCTTTCACTTCCTTAGCCTCACTTAGACTTTACTCTAATGGGGCACTAAAAAACTACACTAAATATGATAGGACTTTGCTAAAATTGATAGAACTCCTAAATAAAAGAACTAGAAAATTATTTATAGTAAGTGCAGGAATGGCCTCAGGCACTACAACATTCAAAATGGTGGTGCTGTGGTTTTATAAAATGAACTAGCATCTCAATGCCGTTATGCTTAGTTTACTATAGTGTTGAACTGACTTGGCACATCTATTAGCTAAATCGGCATTCGTGTTGGCTGAATCAATGCATCTCCATTCATCAACTACTCTACCATGGTGCTAAAAATGTTGAACATTATGGTCCTTAAATATGAAATTTTGCAATGCAACATTACAATAATTAGTGCTCCAACATTCAAATTCCTAAGACTTAGGTGCTACGTAGACTTTATGATAATACAGCACTATGTAGCATTGCAATGTTAACCTTAAAGGCATTGAATTATTTAACTTTTTTCTCGAGGCTCCAGCACTGCGATTCCCTGGTTTGGCACCAAGGCCTTGCATATAATGTGGCTTTTGTAATTGGAATGCAGTGATGTTGGTTCAATACTCATGAAATTTTTTACTTTTCCTAATCCTTTCTTGTACAACATCAACTAAAATGCCACATTTTTACTGAATTTAAAGAAAAGAAATTATTATTAAATTTATACTTAATAATTTTCCCCCAACTTAAGCTCTTACTCATCCTTAAGCAATGGTGTGATCACCTATTAATTAGCATAATTGCTCAAATAAAAATTAATAAATTAAAAGTATTAAAATGTAAGATAATACATCACAGTTTATAAGTAATTTGAAATGATTAAAGTTGTAATTCCAAATTAAAAAAAATATTATAAATAATTAGACTAAGTAATCATCCTTATTATTCCTTGAATTAAACCTATTTACTATTAGTGTACGTGCAGGTTTTGACTTATAATTATTGAAATGAATAATATATCATTTAGAGAATTGTAATTCTTATAGTTAAATTAAATTTTCCGTAGTGCACCATCACAGGTATTGGGTTGCTTTTTGGATCTGAGTTTCAATTTATACTAATTTTTAAATGTATTCACCTTTTTCCTTTTTTTAAATTTTCTTTTTATTTTTAATATATTTCACTTTTATCCTTGTAGTACATACTAATGATTTTGAATATTAGTTAGTTTTTCATCCCTCTAATAATTCTAAATAAATTTTACGTAAGGATTTAATAAGATTGTTAATTCCATAGTTAGGGTTACAATGATTTCGTAACTTAAGCTACACACTTCTTGTCTCTAAATTCAACTTATTCATTCTTTAATTTAGTAGTCAACGTAAGAGTGTATATCTTCTAAGTTCATGCCAAGTCAATAACTTAGATGATCTTCCTTAATTAATTATTCTGCTTTTTAAATTATGATCTATAGTGCTTTGTTCATTCAAATTAACATCTAAAATTTTATTATTATCTTTTTTTACATAATTTTTAATTATTAATTTTATTTTGGATAAATAAACAATCAAAGTGCAAGTACTATGTAAAGGATAATTTTCAATAATTAAGCATAAAAAGAAATTTAAATTAGTTGTAAATAACATAAAAAAGAAATATAAACACATGTAAATAAACATAACTAAACATAAAAGGATAACTTGCCTTTTTAATGAATGATAAAAAAAGTTCAAGGGTAATATAATACAAACAAAGAAAACAAAGTAAGATGACTAGTGCATGAAGCAGTGTTCTCCTAATCCTTCTCCACATAAAACTTATGGTTTCTTTTCTTATCAGAATAACAAGTTGCTCTCAAAGCCATGAGACCATATCTAAGTAAAAAAATCATGGTTATCAGCCACCCCCCAAACAGATAATTGAAAAGGAAATAAAAGAAAAATAAGCAACATACCAAAGTAGTAACCAACCAAACTCACTCCTCTCTCTCTCTCTCTCTCTCTCTCTCTCTCTCTCTCTCTCCCTCTCTCTCTCTCTCTCTCTCTCTCTCTCTATATATATATATATATATATATATATATATATATATATATATATATATATACACTAGGATTGATCATACGAAGAAAATAAACAAAAAAGGAATCCCACCACTCTAAATTATAATCTTCATCCTCCTCATCATCATCACAATAGGCCAAGCAGATGGGAACCAAATAAAATGCTTATACTCAGGAGGGGTAGGGTACTAAAGTTGGTCTTGATTTTTAATAAAAGGACTCCTTCTGAATATCCCCACTATTGCCTCATTGAAATCAGAGGTATAGTGGTAATTCCTGTCCTACATGTCCATTATATGAGCCTACCAAATATTACACTCAACACAAAATTCAGTCACACCCTCCATTTACTCCCTCAACTTGGCCACCTACTCAATTAAGGATTTAAGACTCCTAGAACTCCTACTACTACTATTGCTTGGCCTGTTAGTCATCTTGGGCTTAGTGGATCCTTCCTCCTCTACACCTAATCTTTTATAGCAATCAATTTTTCTTTTGGTAGGGTAGAAATGGAAAAAATATGTTCTTTACAAGGATCTCCCCTCACATCAATATTAACACAGAAAGCATAAATAAGAGAAGGATACCCCAAGCCCACAAAAGTTATTCCCCTGATGATATAATTTAAAGAAAAGTAGATAAGATTTCCCACATCTATAGTGTAACCAACCATAATAGCATAATTATACAAAGCCTGGTCTTTGGTCACCTCAATAATATTTTTACTTGGTAAAAGGAGAGAAGAAATAAATAGAGTCAAGCTTTCAGAAGTTGGGTTAAGAAAGATGCTAGAAAATTAATAAATTTGTCCTCCCTCTTTTTCCATACAACCCCACTATGAGGCTTACACAAGACTCTTAGCAACTTATTAGAATTTATGGGGGCAAGACTGAAATAGGTATACTCATCAAATTCAAAATCCCACAACTTATACAGATGATTAATTATTATAGGGTTAAATGGTACTCACTTAGCTCTCACATAACACCTATTGTCCACCACCTCCTTCCTAGTTGCAAAAAATTCTCTCTCCACATTGACTATAGAAGCATGGGGTTCATCACACAAAAGTTCCCAACCCTAATTTAATATCAATTACATTACCTTACCACCTAGGTTCTGAAAGCCTTGTATAGGGATTAACTATGATGTTACCACTAATGCCCCATACCCTTACTCAACCTCAATAGAGATGACCAAAGACCTCAATAGACTATGATTTTATCTAAAAACATACAACCTATTTATAGACATAACGAGCACTATGATGCCCCTAAGAGAATAAATATGGTGCTTTAACTCAAAAAATGAAAATAAGTCAAACCAATAGATGTTGCAACGGTTACAGGACACATAGCTTTGCATTGAAGGCTATAGAAAATAATGCACAAGCTTTTTGACTGGAGAATCACAACGGTGCTTAACACATATGAGCATTGGTGCACTAACAAAGATCACCATCGCCATGCTATGATTTTGAACTAACACTGTAATGTTAGCAATAGAACCATGGCCCTCAAAAAAGCCTCTTAATGAAAAAGATATGAATATACAAAATATTCACTGCACTACCATCAGTACTATAAATAAAATGAATCAAACACTACAATGCTTGATAGTAAAGTGTATAGGTGCTATGTAAGGAATAATAGAATTACATCATTAAAATATGGAAAATTTTCTTCAGACTTCAGTGCTATAATATTATTTTTGAATGTTATGGGGTTTGATGGGCAAATGATGCAGCACTTCAAAACTTAACACTACAATGCTAGTTCAATTTTTATCATAGTAATTTTTTCTCAGGAAGCTTTTCTTAACATAGTAAAAATAAAAATTAATGATTTTCAAAAATAATACAATCATATACATGTAATAAAAACAAAAAAAAATACATATAAACACAGAGACATAATTGGGTTGCACCCCAAATAATACTAAATTTATAATCTTCAGCCAGAATTGCCTAGATTTATTAATTTAGTTGTAATAAAACACCACCATTACTTAAGTGGTCTCCACTATGCCCTTTTCCTTTCTCCTTTGGATTAACTTCAATATTGTTGGGCAATGATCCAAGGGGTCTACTACTAAAAGAGTTTGCAAGCTTTCCTTATTGATTTTCCAAGTTTTTGTTAAAGCAGCTTAACTTTGCAATAAGGTTCCTAATTGAATCACTACCTCTTCCAAAGGTGTCTTCCTATATCTGAAAGTTATTATTTTAATTAAAATTGGGGATAAGAAGGTCTAGGATTTACTACAAGTTGTTGAGGATTATTCTAATTTCTTCCGCGATTAGATTGGCATGCATTCCACTGATTATTACCACTAATATTATTATTTGACCAACTAAAATTAAGGTGATTCCTCCAAACTAGATTATTATTTGTAGAATAGGGATTTTTTTATCTTCAAATCAAATTCATATTCTCAATTTCCTTAAGCATTATTACACTAATAGAATTAAAATCATGCTCTTCCAATTACATAGAAGATCATGATCTTGAATTAACTATAATAATATCTAAGTTTTTAAAAATTATAGCTATTTGAGCCATCAAAATAGATTAAGCATTAGATTCATAAATACCATATACTCTCTTATGATTCACCATATCAGAAGGCCAGCCACAGATATTATTTGTATCCACTTTATCAATTAATTCATACGCTTTCTCAAATCGCATAAACATTAAAGATCCTCCAGCTGCTGCATTTATAATCGACCTACGTGATCCTACTTATTCATTATAAAACATCTGAATAACTAACTAATCGAATGAATCATGATGAGAGAATTTCTTAAGAATTTCCTTAAATCTCTCCTAACTTTTATAAATTGACTCCTTTAAATTTGGAAAAAGTTGTTATATCATTCCTAAGCTCTATAGTTTTTAAAGGTGGGAAATACTTAGCTAGAAATTTGTTTATCAACTTATTCCACTTGGTGATAAAGCCTAAGGAAAAAATTCAATTATATCTTAGCTTTATGCCTTAGAGAAAATGGAAATAGATGAAGCCTAATTACATCATCACTCATACCATTATACTTGACTGTTGCACAAATCCTAAAATGCTAGCTAAGTGTAGGTTGGGATCCTCAACAAGAGTTCCCCCAAACTTGGAATTTTAAACCATCTAAATTATAGAGAGTTTTAGTTTAAAATTGTTATCTTGGATAGTAGGTCTATTCATACTCCATGAATTTCATCAACTATAGAATTAGCACACTCTCTAAGAAATCTAAGAAGGTCCTGATCTTGTAATGGTTCAAATATCTCTAATGAAAAATTTTATTTTTTTTTTCATTTTTTGTAAGGATCCTTTCTATCTCAAAATCAAACAACAAAGGCTTATTACTAGATCTATTATGCATGTAATAACAATGTATTATAAAAGAAATAAAAAACAAAAACTAAACAAGCAAAAAAAAAAAATTATCTTTTTTAAAATTTTAGCAAAAATAGTCAAAATAAATATACATTATACAAGAAGGTCTAAATATGCAATTGTTCCAGCAATATAGTTTTAAAATACAATACACATGTTACTTCCTTGATAATGGTGCTAAAAACTTGATGGGATATATGTTTGCAAGCATGTAAATAATTGCCCTCATATATGAAATAAAATATGAATTTGGGTTAGTAAATTCTTAGTTTTTTCTTTCATATTAAAATTACCGACTCGATATGTATGTATACGAGGTTATCAAAGTAATAAAGTTATTGATTGAGTTTCAATCCCATAATTATGTGTTCTACTAAATTGCAAACAACTAGTACAATTTACTACAAATGCACAATTTATCCTACTTAATAATAATAAAGTGTTTTGAGTATTTGTCACTTACAGAGATTGTAAATAGATAATGTGAAACTAATATATAAAATACATTATGGACTAATGCATCTAAATGAAAATATCTTCTGAATAAGACTAAGACTCATACCTGTAGATGTGGATCAGAGCAAATACATCCCAAAATCTCTGTCATGCTTGTAGAGGTGAAAAAGGAAGATTCAAGAGCTTCTAATAATTTTAATTTTTCCATAGAATCTATATGTTTAAACGTCCAATGCCTAGGTATACCAATATTTCATTCTAATATTTCAGATTATTCTAATATTCCTCCATTGAGGTATTATATCACACTAAATATTAACTAAATTGTAGCCATTATATGCATTAACTAATGAATAAAAGATAATGCAAATATATATAATTTCATTCAAATAAAGAGAGTCTATAATAGTATTTATATTGTGTTTACATCAATAGCACAAAACTCAAAAATTAGCTAGACATAAGTAAATTTGAAAGCAAACTCATTTTTATTTCACTCTTAGAAAAAAGTTACAGTAAATATAATAAGGAAAAACTTCATCAAGATAGTAAAATTGACTTCTCCATATTCCTTCCTCTTTTATTGGTAGGATTGCTTACACTAAATAGGCTATGATGTCTAATGAAACTATCTTGCACTTCCTTAGCCACCCTTAAAGTTTACTCTAAGAGGGCACTAATGAACTACACTATATATTACTAGATTCTACTAAACATTATAGAACTCTTAAACAAAAGAATGAAAAAATGCTTTATAGTATGTGTAGGAAAGACGTCAAGCACCATAGTGCTCAAAATGGCGGCATTTCTACATTATAAAATGAACTATTGCCTCAATTTTGTTATGCTTGCTCCGCTACAGCACTATGCTAACTTAGTTCATCAATTAGCTAAATTGACACATATATTGGATGAATTACTGCAGTTCCTTCTTTTGTCAGCTGCTCTTTTATGGAGTTGGACAAGTGTGGCACTATGGCCCATAAATTTGTAATTTGGTGTTGCAACATTGTGAAGATCGGTGCTCCGATGTTTAAATCTTGTGACTCATGTGTTGTGGTGCTATGTAGCATAATGGCGCCTATCTTGACTTTACTGGGGTGCTAAATTATTTGAAATTTTTTCTAAGGCTCCGGTGTTGTTATTCCCTTATCTGGCGCAGAGGCATTGCATATGCTGTGGTGTTGGTGGTTATAGCACTACGGTGTTGGTTCAATACTTTTGAATTTTTCTTCTTTTCCTAAGCACTTTTTGTACAACATTAACTAAAATATCACACCTTCATAAAATTTAATGGTAAGAAAAAAATATAAAATGTGCACTTAATAGTAGGAAATGATTTTAGAGATAACTACACATTTTCTTATGGTTCATAACTGGTCTATAAATTATTCATATTTCATGGTAAATATTTGATTAGATGGCTATGACTATATTAGCCATTTATAATATATCAAGGTGGATTATAACTTGATTACTACTTTGGTAGAGAGTAGTTCCTCACAAATGATCACATTTCACTTGCTCATTAATGAGATGATAGTCACATTATAAGATATTGCAGGATATTAAGGGTCCATATTGACAATCCACCTTAGTTTAGCCATATAGTCATGGACAAATTATGAGGTGGCAGTCATGACAAGATTGCTGGTATAATCTATTAGACAGGCATCCATAGCCAAATGTTACAAATCATATTCCTTTGAACTCTTATGTTAGTTCAAGATTTCATTTAGGGTAAGCACATGTGAAGACCTGCATGTCTCTATAATGACTTTGGTGAAGATTTTAGTGTTATAATTACCTCAACTTAAATGAGATGGAGTTTTATAAACATATGAATGGTTATATCCTACTTCTTTTTGGTTACTTATTATTACTAGACACTTCATGCTCTAAGGTGTATTTGTTATACCTACCATTACTTAAGGAGTGATGTTAGTACAACTATATATAGAATTGAATGATTTAATAAGGCCAAGTTTGTAATTATGGAAGGTTACCTACTCTTGCATTAGGAGTGGAGTTGGGAGAATATTCACATTGGTAGACCTACACAGCATGTTCCTTACCCCAAGCAGTTGGAAGGATTGAGTATAGGCTTTAGGTACTACACTATTCAATATATTATCTATTAATCTAATTATGCTTGACAAATTCAACGAGGTGGAATGAGGAATGGTTTCATTAGATGCTTGTTATATGATAAGAATGTGTGTGCAAAAAGGTAGAGGTGCATGAAATATACTTAGTTTTTCTTTGATATAAATGCCAAAAAAATAAGGCAAGTGCACATGTCGATCAAGTAATTTAAAAGATATGAGTGAGCGTCAATCCCGAGAGAAAGATTTTTGTTATAATACAAATGTGCTAGTACTATCTATCTAAGCTTTAAATATTTATCCTACACAATAAAAATTATGTTTGGATTTTGTCCTGACTAAGAAATATAGAATAAAGATAATATGTCAGTAAATAAAAGTATTTTGGACTAATGACAGAGAATTTCCAAAGCTTTCCTCAGTAGACTCTCATATATTGGTTGTGAATCAAAGCTTATGCATCCTTATATCTCCATAGAGCTTATAAGGAAGTAAAGGAAGGTTCATGGTCCTCCAACGATTGTTTTATCTCCATAAACTCTATAATACTAAACTTCCTACATCTAGGCATGCAAGAGTTCCATTTCAATCCTCCTGACTATTTCACTATTTCTCCATCAAGGTAATATATCATACTATATTTTAACTCTACACGGCCATTATATAGATTAAATTTCGAATGGGTGATATTGAAAATATCCATTAATTCATTAAAGTATAAGACTCTATATTAGTAATTACTAATGTATTATATCATTAGCCTAAAATTAGGAGTTTTGCCTTGCTATGGAATTAAATAAAATAAAATAAATTTTATTTATCACTTCAAAAAGAAAGTACAAGGTAAAATGTGTAAATATATATCATCTGAATAGTATAATTCAGTCTCCACACTCCTATCTTCTTGAAATGCTTGCTTTCTCATAATAAGGTCAGACAACCACTCCAATTACTATATCTTTATCTCCTCTATTCCGCCCATAGACTTAACTTTAAGGTGACACTGTACTTAAGCATTAAAGACTCACTGAAATGATAAAATCCCCTAATAAAAAGACTAAAAACCATTTAAAATAAGTGTTAAATAGACTTAGGCATCATAATGCTCGTCAAGGTGGCATACAGTGTCATAATATGTACTAGAGGCTTGAGACTACTAAGTAGGCTCCACTGTGAAACTCGAATGTTTAGTTGTGGTTATTGGCTGAATCACCATGTTGTTTGACTGATTTGATGTAGCTCTGTATCTCGTCAACTGCTTCATCGTTGTGCTCCTAAAGTAAAGTGTTGTAGGACTTGAATTTATAATCTAGTACATATTTACCTCATTTTTGTATGAGGTCACTAGGACCTACCTGGGTCTCTTTTTGGTGACCTAATGATTTTGGGGTGTCCACCCCTCAATCATATAGGTCCCATGTCAAAATCGAATCCAAGTCTAATCAAATCCAGTTTCACCCATCAATTCAATCTCAAGTCCAGCCTTCCACCAACTTTCAATCAACCTTCCAACTAATCCCAATCATTCATTTAATTTTCATTGATGTGGAAAAGTCAAATTCAACCATTCAAGTCTAAACTCAAATCCAAATCCAACATTCCAAACCAAATCCCATGGTTAAATGCCTATGTCCTGAAATCCTTTCTAGGTGAATTTTTTGTCACCTGGAAACCTAGCCAAGTGACCTCTGATTTGGGGTCTATCAAATTCATGTTGCATAGATATGTCTCTAACACCAACCAAACAAATTTGAGATCATTCTGAGGTCTCTAGCCCTAGAAACTGGATTGATTTCCAAAAGGCTACAAAACCTTTATATATTTACAACCTATGCTACTAGACTTGCCATTCAGTGGAATTTGACCTTGGGATTCTTTCCAAACCTTCAAATCCCACCCATGACCTTTGTCATGACTTATTGGTCAGTAACCTACACTTTTTTGGGCCCAATTTGACGCTAGAAACTGGATTGATTTCCAAAAGGCTACAAAACCTTTATATATTTACAAACTATGCCACTAGACTTGCCATTCAGTGGAATTTGACCTTGGGATTCTTTCCAAACCTTCAAACCCCACCCATGACCTTTGTCATGACTTATTGGACAGTAACCTACACTTTTTTGGGCCCAATTTGACCTAGGGTTGACTAGGGGTCAAAATGACCAGAATGCCCTTTAAAGGGGTTTTTGGTCTTTTCCACAAAATTCAAAATTGCCCTCCCACACAAATCTTCAAAACCTACCCAAATGGATCCTAAATATCAATAAGAACACATTGGACCCAATCCCACCTTTTGGTTTGACCTGGTTGGCCAAAGTGGCCATTAAGGGTTTAAACACCCATTTCAAACCTAATGACCTCCTCTTGATTTCAAACCACCTCCATTAAGTTCATATGATAAATTTGAACTCAATGGACCTAACCCTTGACCCTAGGTCAACCTTGAAAGTTTGTGAGGGTGGTTAAGCCCTTATGAATAAGTCTCGAGGCTAACTAAGATGGGGGTGAATTGGATATTTAAAAAACTTCTTTAATAAAAAATATATATTTTTATTTCTTACAGTGAAAATGAATTAAATTAATAATAAAAAGATCAATCATAAATTTCATCCAAGTAGTTAATCATAGTAAAATAATATATAAAAAATAAATAGAATGAACACACCAGATTTATAGTCGTTCGGTCCAACCTGACCTACGTCCACTCCCTAGAGGCACCTTATGGATATTGCACTAAACCTTTAGTGACTCTCCTTTAGCCCCACAGCTAGGTGGAGAAGCCCTTACAAAATCACTTCCACCTTCCCCAGTGCGTTGGAGTAGCTAGGACTTTTAACACCAAAGAGATCTTCTTCTTCCTCAAACTTCCCTTGAAATGACCCTTGAATTTGATGGTGTTATGAATCTAGTTTCAAGGACTTTGATTTTGATGATAGCAAACCCTTTCATTTCTATTTGAGGTTCTAATCTTTCAGGTTTATATGATCAATTGCAATTCAAGCCAACTCAAGCTCAAATATGTCTGTTTCTGTTTCAGGTTCAATGTACTTTTTCATTTTTCTTGAGTCAAATGTAATGTGACGGATCCCCAAGCTAAGTAACCTTGCACACACACACACTCAGGTAGAGTGTTTTAGTGAGTTAGAGTTTCTATTCAATTTTTATTTAAATCATCCTGGATGATATTCATATCATCCTAGACGATCCAGTGAAAATAGAAACCCAAATTAGGGCGACCATGCTAAGTCAGTCTGATTAAGCAGATCATCCTGGACGATACATCCATCATACAGGACGATATACTCAAATCAAAAATTCTTAGCCGCTAAACTAAGTTAGGCAAGTTTTTATTTTTTAGAAATTTGGTCTAATCATCCCGGACGATACGTGTATGTCTTGGATGATCCATTACAATCATGCCTAAATTAATCAGGTGATTAAAGAAAGTAATTAAAGTTTAAATGATTCGATCATATCATTCTAAGCGATCATGAGATCATCTTGGATGATTAATTAGAAATCATGTCCATCAAGAGCATTTCACCTGGATGACCCGAACAATCCTTTGGAGGATATTCTCAATTTTGAACTAATCATACGGGATGATAGAAATATCAGCCTAGATTATCATGTCATTTTGTAATCATCCAGCATGGTTTAGTTGTACGACCCGAGGAATATATTGGACAATTTTGATCTTTTTGAACTAATCATACAGGATAATATACGTATCATCCTAGACGATCAAGTCATTTCGATACAGTCCAACATAAGTTGCCCTGGACGACCTAAGCTATCCTATGGATAATATTCCTATTTTATACTAATCATCCCGGACAATCGCAGAATCGTCCCGGATGATAGGAACAAATTTTGTCTTCTGATTGTCCAGAGGAACCAGATCATACAGGTTGATATGAGTAATTTTGTACTAATCGTACAGGATGATCACCCGATCGTCCTAGATGATATTTGATGACCAGTTGAGATTTAGGACAATTTTTGATCCCTCTTATTTAAGATCTCTTTTATTCAATCGTTGAGATCTTTTGCCACCTTCCTTTCCTGAGAGAACCTTGAGAGAGAGAGAGAGAGAGATCTTGAGAGAGAGAGAGGATCTTATGAGGGGCAGTTTGTAAGGTGTTCACAAAGGTTACTCCAAGTAAGGATCTGAGTCATCTTCTCCGGTCGTCTTCTCTTATCTTGTTGGTCTCTCTGTGGAAGGATCATCTGCAAGAAGATTCAGGTTCTCTGCTTGCTTCAGGAGGAAGTGAAAGGAGTATAGGTTCTCTGCCTGCTTCAGGAGGAAGTGAAAGGAGTCCAGGTTCTCTGCCTCACCGGGTTGGTGGAAAGGAGTTTTGTACAGACTTCTCCGCCTTGCTGTGAGAGCGGAAGGAGAGTCACTTAGGGTTAGTGCAATACCCGGAGGGGAGGCTCCAGGTAGTGGATGTAGGTCAAGTTGACCAAACTACTATAAAATCTGTTGTGTTCTTTCTTATTATTTTCTGCACTTTATTTTTCTATTGATGATCGTGTGATTATGATTATTGGTTTATTTTTGTTAAATATCATCACATCATTGCAAAATTAAAATCATTTTAAGACATTCGAAAAGATTTTCAAAATCATTTTTTGCTCATGAATTTTTAAAATAGCCATTTCACGCCCCCTTTGGTTAGCCTCGGGCTAGTTTTTAAGGGCTTAGCATCCTTAACAAACTCTCAAGTGGTATCAGAGCAGGATTCATAAAATCTAGTTTTGAAAAACTTTTAAATTTGATCCATGACTAACTTTGGTAATAAAAATACTGCTGAAGGTTATTCAATCACTCGTCCATCTTTATTTGATAACATACCTTTTAATTTTTGTAAAACTCGTATGTCCACCTTTTTGTAAGCTATTGATTATATGGATGCTTGATAAAGATGGTTATGAAGTACCTTTTAGACTTATTAATGGTATTAAACCTAAATTTCCTTTTACCGAATGGACCTTTGATGATCGTGATTTAGCACAACTGAATGCAAAATGCTTGAACTATTTTTTATGTTCTTTAAAATTTGAGGATTACATGCATGTCTCTACCTACACAACTAGAAAAGAAATTTGTGATAGATTATGTATTACCTATGAAGGTACATCTAAAGTTAAACAGTCTAGGTTAAACATATTGCTTCATGACTATGAACTCTTTTATATGAAACCTAGTGAGTCCATATCTAAAATATACACTAGGTTTACTCAAATTGTCACCTACCTGTATGCCTTAGGAAGAGAGCTTACAAATTATGAGAAAGTTAACAAGATTTTAAGATATTTTCCTTCTTCCTATGATGCCAAGATAACTGTGATCACTGAATCTAAGGATTTGAATGCTTATTCTATTGATAACTTACTTGGATCACTCATTGCTTACGAGCAAGGGGTAAATAAAAGACATCTTGATGCAGGTGAGAAAAAGAAAGAGAAAACTATGGCACTGAAGGCCAACGATATAGATACTGATACTATCAGGTCTGATAGCAATGATGTTGCCTTAACTACTAGGCAATTCAAAAGCTTTCTAAGGAAGAAATATAAGAACTTTTAGAAGTGGAACAAAGGTAAGAGTAGAAGAAATTTTAAAGATTCTTCTGATATAATTTGTTCTAAATGCAGGAAGCCTGTATATGTAAAGGCTGATTGTCCTACACTTAAGGCTCACCCAAGTAAGGAGAAGGGTGAGGAGAAACCCAAGTTCAGGAAGACAAGAAGAAGATCCAAAGGCTTTCTGGGCAGATTTTGCATCTAACTCCTCTAAGACTGAAGTTGAAGAGGAGACTACAAACTTGTGTTTGATGGAGGATGAACATTATGGTCAGTCTAACCAAGAAGAGGTATGTGAGCTAACTTACGATCAATTACTTAAAGTTTTTGAAAAAAATTCATTCATCATATAGGAAACTTAAGAAAATACATACTGGCCTAAAATTGAAATTCTTAAACTTGGAAAAAGTGCATGAAGTTTTGATTAAGGATCATTCTACACTTGATAGTAATCACCTTTCATTACTTGATGAATTTAATGAATTAAATAAAAAGTATTCTAAATTGAATGTCATGTATGATTCATTGAAAATATTGCATGTTGAATTAGAAGCTACATTTAAGAAATTAGAATCATATGCATCTGATTTAGATAGTGATGAGTATTATTTGTAATTTAAAAATACAAGCATCAAAAAGGGGAAAGAATTTCTAAGAGTAAAAATTAGTGCATTTGAGAAGAATGAAACACCACCTACATTTTCACAATTTTACAAACCTCCATCACTTGAAGGATCACATTCAAAATCATCAAAACATGCATCATTTAAACCTAGGAAGAGGCACTATCACCCCCGTAGATTAGTTAATCCTTTTCCTTGTGTTAGATGTTTCTCATGTGGCATGTTAGGACATATCTCTCACACCTACACTATTCATCATAGTTGACATTCAGTGTGGATGCCCAAATTGCATGTTTCACAGTACATCACACATGCATTGCATTCTTCTTTTCATAAGGAACCCAAACCTATTTGGCTTCCTAAATTTGATGTTTGATGATTTTGTACGGGTGCTCTCACATAAGACCTCGTGAGAGCATGTGATACTTGGACAGCAGATGCTCAAGCCATATGACTAGAGATGCAAATCAATTCATTTCGCAGGAGGCCAGGGCTGGAGGTAAGGTCACTCTTGGAGACAACACCACCAGGAAAGTGGTAGGTGCGGGTATAATTGAAAACTCCAAGAATCTTTTGATTGAAAATGTTTTGCTTTTAGATGGACTGAAACATAACCTGCTCAGCATCAGGTAACTCTGTGACAAAGGTTCAGCATCAAATTCCTGGCAAACATATGCATTATAAGCTTAAATAATAACTCTATTTTACAGGGCAAGAGGATCAACAACGTCTACATATTTGATTTAAATAATATTGAATATACTGCTTTATTTTGCTTAAAAATAGCTACTAATGAGTCTTAATTGTGGCACAGGAGATTATGTCATACCAGTATGAAAACCCATACAAGAGTCACCCAAAAGGACTTACTTAGAGGTGTCCCCAAGCTTAAGTTCACTAAGCACCACTTGTGTGATGCCATTCAGTTAGGGAGGCAAGTATAATCCTCTTTCCACTCCATTCAGGACATCAGCACCTCTAGACCTTTAGAAGTCCTTCACATGGATCTCTTTGGACCCATTAACACTGTGAACTTAGCGAAAAAATCTATGGATTTCTGATTATCGATGATTACTCGAGGTTCACTTGGATTAGATTTCTTTCACATAAATCTGAGTCATTAAATGAATTTAAATCTTTATCCACTTGGATTCAGAAGAAATTAGGTTGTAAGATTGTGACCATCCATAGTGATCATGGTGGGGAGTTTAAAAATGAGAAATTTGGAACCTTCTATGAGGATCAAGGGATTAGCCACAACTTTTCAGCTCCTAGGATCCTTCAGTAGAATGGGGTAGCTGAACGGAAGAACAGGACCTTAGTGGAAGTCACTAGAGCCATGCTTATTGAGTATTCACTTCCAAAATATTTTTAGGCAGAAGCGATGAACACAGCCTATTATGTGTTGAATAGGGTGAATATAGGATCCAAAATGAATAAGACACCCTCTGAGATCATTAAGGGTAGAACTCCAAAACAATCACACCTCCATGTATTTGGCTGTAAGGATTTCATTCTGAATAATGAGAAATCATCCTTAGGAAAATTTGGCCCAAAATCTGATGAAGGAGTGTTCTTAAGCTATTCTAGTGTGGGGAAATTCTTTAGGGTGTTTAATAAGAGGACTTTGGTGGTGGAGGAGGCTGCTCATATGGTGTTTGATGAATCTGATCCTAAGGACTCTAGAGTTGAGGAAGCAGAAGAGGTTGGAGAGATTACCCAAGGAGTTGAAAATGCAAATCTAGAGAAAAGGGTAGAACCTCAAAACACTTTACCTGGAGATTAGAGATATTCTTCGATTCAGCCTAAAGAACTGATCTTAGGAGACCCTTAGGAAGGAAGTAAACCATTCTACCTTTATCTCAATGACTGAACCCACCAACATTAATCAAGCCCTTTCTGAAGAATTTTGGATCTTAGCTATGCAAGAAGAACTTAATCAATTTATGAGAAATGATGTTTTGGAGTTAGTAGAAAGACTTGAGGATCAAAGTGTAGTTGGAACCAAATGGGTCTTTAAGAATAAAATGAATGATTTTGGTATAGTGGTTAAGACTGAGGTAAGATTGGTAGTTAAGGGGAACAACCAAATAGAAGGGATTAATTTTAAGGAGACCTTTTCCCCTGCAGCTAGATTGGAAGCCATTAGGGTGCTACTAGCCTTTGCCTGTGATAATGAATTTAAGCTATTTCAAATGGATGTCAAGAGTGCCTTTTTAAATGGGGTAATAAAAGTGGATGTCTTTATAGAGCAACCTCCGAGTTTTGAGAGTTCCTAATATCCAAATCATATTTACAAATTAAAAATGGCCTTATATGGATTAAAATAGGTACCTAGAGCTCGGTATGAGAAGCTTAGCACATTCTTACTAGAAGGAGAGTTTGTTAAGGGGAGCGTAGACACCACCCTTTTTCTTAAGAAAGTAGGAGATGATCTACTCATTATCCAGATCTATGTTAATGATATACTTTTTAGATCTTCTGATAAAAATTTATGTGATGATTTTTCTAAGATAATGAGTAAGGAGTTTGAGATGAGTATGATGGGAGAATTGTCCTACTTTTTGGGGGTTTAGTATAAGGTAAATGGATTATAGAACATTTATCAATCAATCAAAGTATATTAACGACATCTTAAAGAAATATGAAATGGATAAAGCCAAGCCAATAGACACTCCCACGAGTTCTATTGTCTAGTTAGACAAGGATCCAAATGGAAAATCTATTGATCAGGAGAAATTTAGAGGAATAATTGAATCATTGCTTTGTCTGACTGCTAGCCGACCTGATATCATGTTTAGTTTTTGTCTTTGTGCTAGGTTTCAAGTAGATCCTAAGGAATCCCACCTGACTGCAGTTAAGAGAATCCTTAGAAATCTTTTAGGGACCCTAACCTTAAGAAACTGGTATCCTAGGTGCAACACTTCTTTTGAGATTATTAGATATTCTGATTCTAGTTTTACAGGGTGTAGGGTGGATAGAAAGAGCACCTCAAGAACATACCAATTCATAGGATAGTCTTTAGTCTCATGGTCCAATAGAAAATAAAACTCTGTAACACTTTCCACTACTAAAGCTGACTACATCACCTTAGAAAGTTGTGTGGCCTAAGTCCTTTGGTTGAAGCAACAAGTTTTGGATATAGGATTACTTGCTAGCATAATTTCAGTTCTATGTGATAACTCTTGTGCCATTTGCATCTCTAAGAATCCAATCCAATATTCAAGAACCAAATACATTGACATAAGGCATCACTTTATTAGGGACCATGTTACAAAAGGGGACATTGAGCTACACCATGTAGCAACTGAAAATCAACTGGCTGATATTTTTATTAAAGCACTGGCTTTTGACTCATTCAGCATTTTGAGAACCAGATTGGGTGTGATTTACATAAATGCATGACTCTGGTGATTACTGATTTTTGAAGTTTCTATTTTTCAGTTTTTTCATGTGCTTTTGTTTGATTTGATTATATATTTCTTATTTATTTTTATTCTCTGCTAATTTTCTTTTTTTTATTATAATTTTTTCTAATTTGAGTATTTATTTTGATGTGACTTTCAACTTGTTCTTGATTTATGACTTTTCTTATAAATCAGATCACTACTCGCTACTGCTGATAAATTGGATTTTGGACTGAGAGTTTTGCCTTGTTTTTGTTTGGAAGCTTGTAAGTAGTGATTGACTCCTCTGAATCTGTTAAAAGGAAAAAATGTTGATGATTGTTTCTCTTTCTCTAACTCCTTTAATGGTGTATTATTTCTTTTGGATAAAAATATTCTTCAAAATTAAAAAGCTTGTTTTTAAAATAGAGATTTATTTTATCTTCCTACAATAATCTACCTTATATAAATAGTGTTTTCAAAGCTTTGAATCATTGTTATGCTTTTCTTAATCAGGTGATTGCACTTATCATATGGAGTATGATTTTGTTCTGTGAATTACTCCTCCTTATTGTAGAGAGTGAGTTTTGTTTTCTCTTATATCTGGAGGGTAATTTCACAATTGAGATTTTTTAACGATTATGAAAGGAAGCAAACTTGCAAAAAGAAAAAAAAATAGGGCACAAAATGGGCCAAAAATGAAAAGATGCGTAATGATGCCGAAAATTAGAAAGATACACAAAGTGTATAAAAAATCAAAAGATGTGCAAAGTGCGCAAAATAAATTGAAAAAGTGGGACAAAATGAGCCCACAAAGAAATAAGCTTTCTTCTATTTCAAATCTTTAAATGTCTTAAAAAAATCCATGCGCCACTTCATACTTTCAAAAGCTTGAGATTGAAAATCTTGATTTCTTATTCCTTACTTTGTAATACTATTTCATCAGATATTTTTTTGTAACAAGGCTTGAAAGGATCTCTTTTCAAATCTAATTTTTTTTCTTCTAAATTAGACTTTTATTTGAAAGGAATTTGAATTTGTAAGGAGTCTGAAGTAGGAGTTATGAAACTTAATTTTCTAACTTTTTCTAGATTTCAGCACTGTCGATTTTCTTCTCATCAGCTTTTGAATTAAAAATTAAGGAAAATTCGGATTTATTGTAGCAGATCAATTAAAAAAAAAGGCTTTTATTGTTATTTTATTGTTTCTATTTTTCTTTGTTATTGCTTTGATTTTGTTTTTCCTCTATGTGTATTTTTGGGACTCCCTGATCATTCCTCTCTATTCTTCATCTTGGTTAATTTTTTTTTTCTGATCATCCTGGATGATCCATACATCATCCTAGATGATCCATACATCATCCTATACGATCCATTCAAATCATCCCCATCATGATCCAATGGTTAGTATGCACCCATTATTGGTGATCATCATGGATGATACACCTTATCATCTTGGATGATCCACATGGTAGCAGTTGGACGACTTAAATTCGGCCCATCCAATTCATTTATTGCATATCATCCTGGATGATCCACCTAATCATCCTGGATGATACCTTTAGTTAAAAGTCTTCCAGCCTGTCTCCTCGGGATGATCATTTGTGTCTTATCATTCTGGACGATATCTAATCATCCTGGATGATCTGACCGTCTTTTTGACCAATTGTCCTAAATGCCATTATTGCACCTATCATCCTGGACAATTCTGCGATCGTCCTGGATGATCTGGATTAATTCTATTTAAACAGCCATTTTCTCCACCATTTTTCACCACTCCTATTTTAATCCTTCATCCAATAACATTCTAATGGATGGTGTAAAAAGATCATGGCATCCATGTGCTAGTTCCTCTTGGGGAAGTGTCGATCCCTGCTTTCCTAAAGCAGCCGATCAGGCTGCCTTCCTATGCTACCTTGACATGGGGATCACGCAATTAAAAATTGTCAACCCTTGTATCCTCACATATCTGGTACGTAACCTTTTTGCCCACACTTCCCTCACTTTCATCCCGACCCTCAGTTTTCCTTTAGTTTTGAGCTTCTTCATGTTTTCTTCATAAATCTTTGCATTGATTCATCTTACTCCACTCCCCGCTCCTTTGTTAATCACCGCCCTGTCGAACTCACCACCCAAGACTTTCACGATATTCTTTGACTTTCAATTAATGGTAATAAACTCTATCTTGTTTCCTTTGATCATGATTTTAACTGGAGCGTCACCAATCATTTTCTTTGAAACACCAATGCCCCTTACCACGATAATGCCTGTTCTTCCCTAGTCAAGGATGCAAGGACAATCCAGCATGTCCTTCGCTCCTCCATCATTCCAAAGGCTGGAGACTGCATATACATTACCCCCTTGCTCTCTATGACTACCTATTACGTTATGGCCCATTGTGACTTCAATGCAACTGACCTCATCTTTCGCTACATCGAACACCTCAGTAGCATTAGGGATCTGGGCCACAAGAGATGCATAAATCTAGCCTTAGAACACATCATTACCTATGCTCTCGAAATGAAGTACAATTTGTAATATCTAGTTCAAACTTATATCAATCCTTCCTTCTACTCCAACAACTCCTTCCACGTTCTTCACAGTACATGTCTTCATCAGGAGCCCAGCACTAATGTTGAGGGAGAAGAGGAAGAACCTGCACTTGTACCTATTACACCTGCTTCTCTCTGTATAGAGTCACCATTTGATCTCCTGGTGCACCGGTTTGACCAGTGGGAGGCACACTTTGACTCCTACGTCGTTGCCCAGGAGTAGCAGCATGTTGAGGATGTCAATCACTTCAATGCTTATATAGCCCAGCAGCAGTAGCACGACCAAGACATGGCCTGGTTTGGAGAGTAGTTTACCACTCTTCACAGCTTCTTTCAACCACCACCTCCTCCTCCATCTGATTAGGATCCCCCTTTCTTTTAGTCTATTTATTTTTATTGATGTTTTATATTATTTTTTGTACTATTTTCATTTTTTGTGTTTATGTTTTGTTTTCCCCTTTTTTGAGATGTCAAAAGGGGGAGTAGTTTGTGTTGTTTGTGGGTCATTGTAAAGTTTTTTTTTGAATTATCAATAAAAATATTCAATGTTTTTGAATCATGAATATTCACCATATTTATTTACTGAATTTTGAATTAATAATAAATATTTACCATTATAAAAAAAGGACAGATTATTGTGAATTTGGTTTTAAGGACTATGATTTTGATGATAGCAAACCTTTTCATTTCTATTTTGAGGATCTAATCATTCAGGTTCACAGGATCAATTGCAATTCAAGATAGCTCAAAATCGAGTCAGTCTGTTTGTGTTTTAGGTTCAATGTACTTTTTCATTTTTCTTGAGTCAAATATAATGTAACGGATCCCCAAGCTAAGTAACCTTACACACACACACTCAAGGAGAGAGTTTTAGTGAGTTAGAGTTTCTGTTTAATTTTTGTCCAAATCATCCTAGACGATATCCATATCATCGTAGTCAATCCAGTGAAAATAGAAACCCTAATTAGGGCGACCATGCTAAGTCAGTCAGATTAAGCAGATCATCCTGGATTATACACCCACTATACATGACGATATGCTCAAATCAAAAATTCTCAGCCACCAGACTAAGGCAAGTTTTTATTTTAGAAATTTGGTCTAATTGTCCCGGACGATACGTGTATCATCCTGGATGATCCATTACAATCTTGCCTAAAGTAGTTAGTTGATTAAGGAAGGTAATTAATGATTGAGTGATTCGATCATATCATCCTGGATGATTGTGAGATCGTCCTGGATGATCAATTAGAAATCTTGTCTATCTAGGGCATTTCACCTAGATGACCCGAATAATCCTTTGGATGATATTCTCGATTTTGAACTAATCATACGGGATGATAGAAATATTGGCCTAAATGATCAGGTCATTTTATAACATCCAGCATGATTTGCCTTTAAGATCCAAGGAATCTACTGGACGATTTTAATCTTTTGGAACTAATTATACAGGATGATATATATATCATCCTGGACAATCAAGTTATTTTGAGACCATCCAGCATAAATTACCCTGGATGGCCCGAGCTATCCTCTGGACGATATTCCTATTTTACATTAATCATCCCGGATGATCGCAGAATCGTCCCGGACAATAGGAACAAATTTTGTCCTCTGATCATCAAAATGAACCAAATTGTCCAAGCTGATATGAGTAATTTTGTACTAATCATACAGGACGATCAATCGATCATTCTGGATGATATTTGATGACCAATTGAGATTTAGGGTAATTTTTGATCCCTCCTATTTAAGATCTCTTTTGTTCAATCATTGAGATCTTTTGTGACCTTCCTTACCTGAGAGAACCTTGAGAGAGAGAGAGAGCTTGGGAGAGAGAGAGAGGATCTTATGAGGGGGAGTTTGTAAGGTATTCACAAAGGTTTCTCTAAGCAAGGATCTGAGTCATCTTCTCTTATCTTGTTGGTGTCTTTATGGAAGGATCATCTGTAAAAAGATCTAGGTTCTCTGCCTGCTTCAGGAGGAAGTGAAAGGAGTCCAAGTTCTCTGCCTGCTTCAAGAGGAAGCAAAAGGAGTCCAGGTTCTCTACCTCACCAGGTTGGTGAAAAGGAGTTTTATATAGGCTTCTCCGCCTTGGTGTGGGAGCAGAAGGAGAGTCACTAAGTGTTAGTGCAATACCCGGAGGGGAGGCTCCGGGGAGTGGACACAGGTCAAGTTGATCGAACCATTATAAAATCTGGGGTATTCTTTCTTATTATTTTTAGCACTTTATTTTTTTTGTTGATGATCATGTGATTATGATTATTGGTTTATTTTTGTTAAATCTCAGCACATCATCATAAAATTGAAATCATTTTAAAGCATTCAAAAAGATTTTAAAAATCATTTTTTGCTCACGAATTTTTAAAATAACCAATTCACCCCCCTCTTGGTTAGCCTTGGCCTAGTTCTTAAGGGCTTAACATCCCTAACGAACTCTCAGATGGTATATAGGAGTAAGCTTGCTGGAGCAATCGTGTGAACCCCCTCACACTCCCTCAAAAATCCCCTTCCAATTCTTTTCTCCCTCTCAAACTCCACCCTTTGCACTCTCCCTTTCAAGCTCTCTCCTCAAGTTTTCTCCAAAAGAAATGAAGACTCAATGGCTACCAAAGAGTCTTTAAAAGTCTTTGACAAGCCTTAAATGAAGGGCTTTAAAAACCCTTCCAAATTAGTTCTGCTGGCAATGATCATCAAGGATGATCGCATGATCGTCTAGGATGATGTGCTCATAAAGAGGTCTTTAAAAAACCCTAAAAACTCAATTCTACCAACAAAGATCATCCAGGCCAATCTCAAGATCATCTATGATGATGTGCAGAATTTAACTTTATAGTCCTGGACAATCTCAGGATAGTCCAGGACGATCGATACAAATTTTAAACAAATCATCCAGTATGATATACTGATCGTATAGGATGATCAGAATATCAAATTAAGTAGATTTGATTGACTAATCACTGGATTAATTTAGGAATGATTTTCATAGATCGTTTAGGGTAATCTTGATCATTCAGGATGATTAGAACAAAATTTGAATCTTAAATTCTTCTCTAAAGTATCATTGGCAGCTATTTTTCAAGATCATATAGGATCGTCTTGAACAACATAAATTATCCAGTACGAATAGTTCAAAGAGTTGATCATCCTGGATGATAAAAATCATCCTGTATGATTAGTTCACAAATTGAACTTCTTATTTTGATTAGATCTCACTCCTTTGAGTGTGTGTGTGCATGGTCACCAAGCTAATGAACATCTTTACAGACTCAACTTAAGAAATAAAAAATTACATCAATGAATATTACAGAGTCTTTATAGCATAACCTATTCCACCAAATCTTGAGCTCTGATTCTTCATTGGATGGAACATGATGTTCCTGAAATGTTGGTATACACACAAACAAGTATAGAATAAAAATAATAGGAAACATAAAGATGTTAGCCATAATGTTTGTTATCTTAAAAAATATAAACTCATGAGTTCGAGTCGAAACAATCTCCGCCTTTTTGATGATGGTAAACATTACTGGTGAATTTGCAAATTAAAAGTATTTTCTCCTAATCTCCCCCTCACCAAGATAAAAATTTAAAAATAAGGGAAAACACAATTTTCTTTCTTTTTAATTTTTTTAAATAAAATACATAAAACAAAATAAATAACTAGATAAAAATGATAAAATACAACATAACTAGATAAAAAAGATAAACTAAACAAATACAATAAAAAAATAACAATACATTCAAACACAAAAATAACAGTACGTTCTCCCCCTTCGACATTATAAAAAAGAATAGGAGTATAATAAAACAAAATAGAGAAAACAGACTAAATGATCAAAATAGTCCCTGATCTGGTGAAATAGTTTCAGAAGAATCAGTTTGAAATATCAAAATTTTTTAGAATGAGAATATTACCTCTTGATTTTATTCAAAAACATAGTAAGGCATGTATTGACCACGCATAATCTCAGAATGGTTAAGAGAATTAAATATTGTTAATCCAAACTTAGGTTCCTTAATGGCTAAAAAACATTTTAAAGCAAACATCTAAATCAAGGAACAAATTAGAGAAGAAAACAATAATCTTTTCAAAGCTCCTTGCATGAGATATATCTCATAAAATATTAATGCAAAAAGATGAATCAAAAGTCATGACTTTCAAACTCTAGTATCAAAAATATCAATAGATATAAAAGTTTTTTTAAGATTTGAGAAATACAAGAAAGGTAAGCTAACTTATTGTGGGCTCATTTTGTGCCTCTTGATTAGTTTTTGGTGCACTTGCTCATCTTTTAATACATTGTCTGTATCTTTTCATTTTGGCGACATTGCGTATCTTTTATTTTTTTCATTTTGGCAACATTGCGCATCTTTTTAGCTTTGGGCTCATTTTGTGCCTTTTTTTTAAATATTCTTCCTTTCTGCAATTCTAAAAACTAAAGCAAACCCAATCTTGTGACAAAAATGAACAGCTTGATTAAGAAAATAATTAAGTGGATTCAACAACTTCCAAAAGATCCCTATGAGATAAAGAAAATGTAGGGAGATAAAAAAAGTTGAATTTCAACATCCAATTTATAATTTGATGAAAATTTTGAATCAAAAGTGAAATTACCTCATTAAAAAAATAAGATAGAGAGACAAAATCATGAGTTTCCTTCCTTTGATTGATTTTAGAGAAGTTAACCAAAACTTACATAAAATTTCAAGAAAATAGGAGGTAAATTTTTCATTTTTAGAAAAAAAAAAGATCTTTTGAAAAGTGATTTTCTTTTCTAAAATATATACTAAAAACTATGTGATATGTGTGTGCTGATCAAAGAAATAAATAATCATATAGAAAAAATAAAATAAAAGATTGCAAAAAAAAAAACAAAAGAAATAAATATAAAACTTAAAAAATAACACAAAGAGTAAAAACATTCACCCAAACAAAACAAAACAAACACACAAGCAAAACTTTATTCCACATTATCTCGCTCTTGGTCTGGTGATTCAGAAGCTAGGTCTACCCAGGAGATTTTTTGCTTTGCATTTTTTTCCCTTAATACAATTTGCTTAGTTTTACCCTTTTCCTTTTCAGGATGGGTTTTTAAGTTCAGGCACTGATTTTTTATATGTCCAGATTTCCTACATCCAAAGCAAATAACATTAGAAGAAATCTTAACATTCTTACCTTTTTTACCTATGTTCCACTTTTGCTGATGTTGATGCTTGTGCTTTACTAGACTTTTCAATTTGTTTATTATTGATACTAACTCTTTACTTTCATATTCTTTTGAGTCTCTTTCATCCATGTCTTCAACTTTTAGTACTATAGTTTCAGCTGCATCCAAAAGCTTTTGACCCAAACCTTGCTCGTAGGTAATGAGTGAGCCAATTAGATTATAAATAGAATATTTTTTCAACTTTTTTGATTCACAAATAGCAATAACTTTCATATCAAACTTATCAAGTAGGTAATGTAGAATTTTATTGACCTTTTCAAAGTTTAAAAAAATTCTTTACCTAAAGCATGTAATGATGTCACAATTTGAGTAAACCTAGTATACATGTCTAAAATTGCCTCATAATATTTCATGCTAAAAATTTCATAATCGTGCATTAGAATATTCAACTTAGATTGCTTAACTTCACTAGTTCCTTCGTATGTAATGAAAAGTTTATCCCAAATTTCTTTGCCAGCACTACTTATAGATATTATCTTGCAATCTTCAAAATTTAAAGCACAAAAAAAAACAATTGAAATATCTAGCATTCAATTGAGCATTGATTTGATCTAATCTACTCCATTCAGAAAAATGGAATATCAATTTTGATTCAATCTACAATACGTGACGGTATAGAAAAACTAGTTTGAATCATATGCCACATGCCATAATCTATTGATTTCAAGAAAGTAGACATGCATATTTTCCAAAAATCAAAAGTAATATTTTCAAATAAAGGTGGTCGGGTGATTGAATATTCTTCCGCAATGTTAAGATTTCCAAAATTAGGCAAGGATCATTTCTCAAAAGTTTTCAAAAACTTAATTTTATGAATCCCACTCTGATACCACTTGAAAGTTCGTGCGGGTGGTTAAGCCCTTATGAACTAGTCCCGATGATAACCAAGAGGGGGGTAAATTAGATATTTTAAAATTTATTTAACAAAAAGAAATATCTTTTTATATCTTGCAGCATAAATGAATTAAATAAATAATAAAAAGATCAATCACAGATTTCACCCAAGCAATTAATCGCAGTAAAATAATATGTAACAAATAATCTGAAAGAACACACAAGATTTATAGTGGTTCAGTCCAATCTGACCTACATCCACTCACTAGAGGCACCCTCCGAGTATTGAAATAAACCTTTAGTGATTCTCCTTTAGCCCCGACAGCTAGGCGGAGAAGCCCTTACAAAATCACTTCCGCCTTCCCCGGTGTGGGGAAGTAGCTGGGTCCTTTGACACGGAAAAGATTCTTCTTCTTCCCAAAACTTCCCTCGAGATGACCATTGAATCCGATGGTGCTTAAGTTCAAGCTTGTGGGAGCAACCGTGTGAACCCCCTCACACTCCCTCAAAAATTCTCCTTCCAAGGCTCTTCTCCCTCTCAAACTCCACCCTTTACACTCTCCCTTTCAAGATCTCTCTTCAATTTTTCTCAAGAAGAAATGAAGTCTCAATGACTGCCAAAGACACTTTCAAAGTCTTTGACAAGCCTTAAATAAAGGGCTTTAAAAACCCTTCCAATCAGTTCTGGTGGCAAAGATCAACCAGGACGATCACAAGATCATCCAGGATGAGGTGCTCATAAAGAGGGCTTCAAAAGACCCTAAAAACTCAATTCTACCACCAAAGATCATCCAGGATAGTGTTTAAAAAAAGGGCTTCAGGAAACCCTAAAAACTCAATTCTACCACCAAGAATCATCCAGTACAATCTCATGATTATCCAGGATGATGTACAGAATGACCTAATAGTCCTGGACGATCTCAGGATAGTCTAGGACGATCAATACAAATTTTGAAATAATCATCCAGTACAATATACAGGTCATCCAAGATGATCGGAATATTAAATTAAGCAGATTTGATTGACTAACCCCAGGATTAATTTAGGCAAAATTTTCATAGATCATCTAGTACGATATAGATCATCCTGGATGATTAAACTAAAAATAGAAACTAAAAATCTTACTTGAATTATTATGGCGGCTAGGGTTTTGAGATCGCATTGGATCATCCAGGATGATATAATTCGTCCGAGATGATTAGTTCAAAAATTGAACATCTGGTTTTGACTTAATCTCACTCCCCTTGAGTGTGTGTATGCATAGTCACCAAGCTAGTATACACCCTTACAGGACTTGACTCAAGAAATAAAAAATGCATCAATGAATATTACAAAGATCTTTACAGCATAACTATTCTACCCAATCTTGAGCCTTGAATCTTTGTTGGATATTGCATAGTATTCCTGAAATGTTAGTATACACACAAACAAGTATAGAATGAAAATACTAGGAGACATAAAAATGTGAGCCATAATGTTTGTTATCATCAAAAACATAAACTTGTGAGCTCGAGTTGCAACAAACTTGGTTGACGCAGTTAACCAAGTTTGACCAAACCTCCCATACGCTTCTACCTATTCAAACCCTTCGACTAAGGCTTTACCAAGCTAATTCAAACCTATAGGACCACCCATTAGACCCTTAGGTGGACCCAAGCCTTGGGACCACTTAGGTTAGCCACTTGGCTTGAACTAAGTGTCCAAAGTGAGATCTCCCTTAAGCCAAATTCAAACTCTAGCCTAATTGGATCAAGCCAATGGAGGTATTGGGTCTCCTATAACCGAATGCACTTACTTTGGTTGACACACCCTTGGGCAACTTGGTTCATGAATAAGGCTAACCCAAAGTGGTCAAAAACCACTATGGGTTGAGCCATTTCTTAAACTATGTCCAATTAAACCCAACCAACACCTCCATTAGTTGTCCCTAGGTCTAACACTCCTACCTTAGTCAGCCCAACCATTGGGCTGACTTGGGTAAACCTCCAGGCTATCCCAAAGTGGTCAAAACCGCTTTGACCCAACACTTCTCCACCTCAAAGCAAATCAAACCCAATTGACACATGCACGGTGTGCCCCTTAACCCAATGCATCTTCCCCATCAATCCCATGACCTAACTCAACACAGGTTACACCTAAATCGACCCAACTGTATAGGTTTTGGTTGACCTGAGCACCATTGTTCAATTGGGTTACCTCCTACCAAATTAAGCTCATGGATGAGTTCACTCAACCTCGAGCATCTTTTCCATCTCACCCTGACCCAACTAGTGGCTTCCAGTAGTCGGAGTAAGCAGATTGGAGCTTTACTAGTCCCCTCCATCTCGGGTCTCATCCAAAGTCTTTTAGAGCCTGGGTTCATTTACCTCGAGTTCACGAGATCTTGGGGGTATGTCCTCTTCTAATTGGCAGCCATCCAATGGCATCTCCGATAGATCCTGACCATCCAAAGCCTCATGTATGGCTTAAATAACTCTACCCAGATAACCCCATTCAATTCCAACATTTTGAAAAATCTCCCCAGAGCTCCCAAAGATTTTTTCTCTCATTCCCTAGCTTCCCAGCCCTCTCTAACCAGTGGTTCGTGTGAGCTCTGGTGAAATTCATCCACCCTTCACTTAAAGTCCTACATCCTGCCATCCTTCAATTCTGGTGTCTGAAGGAGAATTTCTCTCCTTTTCCTATTAAAGCTTCTTAATAAAAAAACCCATCTGTTGGGGCTTTATACAAAGTGAGATTTTGATCCCGAGCTCCTTAGTTAAGTTGTTCAGTCAAGTGTGAAGGAAACCTTTACTCCAATGGATTTCCACCATTGGATTGAAGGTTTCCATTTCCCTAATGCTTCCTATAAATTTTGGTTAGGTTTAACCGGTTGGATCTCTCAAATCATGTCATAAAAGCCCTACGGCTACAGGGACGAGCACGAGGGGGAAGATATAATCAGGGCTATTAATTTTGAATAATGGCTCTAATTAAATCCCATGATCACTAAGAAAATTTAATTCCAACCGCTCGATTTCATATCTAACAGCCACAGAGAATCCCACGTTACCAAGTCAAACACTAATAATTCGCTAAAAAATCAGAGCGCGCCCGCGTGTAAAAGCAAAGCTGACTAGGTAATTTTATATTAAAAAATCTATAAATTGTAAAGAACTTCAAAAATTCATATCTCCCTAAACACTTAACATATTCTTAAGCTCATTGGGAAGCTCTCAGGGAGATCTTCAAAAGCCCTATTATCTCAAGCTGTGATTATTTCTGCATATATGTCAATTTCAATTTTAAAATCTATGTTATTAATGCATTTGGGTTCTTAATTGGTATCACTATGGCTTGAGATTTATGGTGATTGAATTTGGATATGTCCCTGACATGTCCAAATTTTATTCGCCCTGTTTGAGGTGTTTATGGGCATGCCCATGCTAATTTAGGCTTAGGGGTCATGGTTTAACCCCTGAGTTCAAATTGGTTCTATGATCTTTCTAATGGAATTTAGGATCTAATTTTTGTGTGTTGATTATGCTTAGTTTAAGGAGTTTAGAGCCAATTAATTAGAGCCCCTAACTTCCAAAATTAAGTCAAAGTCAAAAAGTCAACTCTTTAGTCTACTATAGTTCAAAACTAGGTCAAAACTTTAGAAAATCATAACTTAATGTAGAAAATTCCAAATTGAGCAAAATCAAAGCCTAATTACTCATCTTAATGTCTAATATTTAGGAAAAATACTCAAATTTAAGAAATCATTTAAGTTTTAAAAGTTAAATTTTAACGCATTAATTAACATATTTAAGTAATTTCAATAATTATGGAATTTCCAAAATTTAATAATCTATTTTAAATTTTAGAAAATCTTAATTTAATCATTCAAATCAGTAATCAATCAATTGGATTAAAATTTATCAACCTCTAATCCCTAACCAATTAAATCAGCTTAAGAAACCTGAATTACTATTGGGTAACCCAGGCCTATGAGGCTATTAGCTTAACCCTAAGGAAGGTTAAATAAACTTCGCAGCCTCGTTGAACAACAAACATAGCAATCATTTAACCATTAAAATACACCTTAGTTAAGCTTTAACACATTAATATTCAAACTCAAATATAAATCCTCCTTTCAACCTTTAAAAACTCAAACATTAGATAACTTCAACAAACGACCCAGCTTAGGATCTTCCCCTGCCACATAGCCCTTAGCATGCACTTTAGATGGTTTTCTAGGACAACAAACTCTAGTCTAGGCTAGGCTGGTGTTTACTTTTACTATTGTGTGCCAAGTTTTCTAAGTTTTCATTGCATGCTGTGATTGAAAATTGATTGGTGTGAGTGTTTAGATATTTTAGCTATAATATATGAATTGATGTGATGGGCAATAGACTAACCTTAGGTTAGGAGTGATCTGGTTGCTCACTAATTCTTCTGCAATTGGCCACGCTCATATAGGGCTATAAGTTAAAAGTGTAAATTTAATATTTTAACTGACATATTTTATACAGGTGCTAAATTGCTCAAATCCCCCTTGAAATTAAAAAGAGTATAGCCAAGTATGGATAAAATTTTAATTCAATACAAATATATAAACTGCTTTGGATTTATTTGATTTTAAATGCTTAGGATAACCCTACATGAGAGTCTAAATTTCTAATTTTTAAGTTGATGTAATTTGTTTAAAGTTAAGAGTTTATAAATTTTAATATTTGAGTCAGGATACGAGTATCCAATATTGGATTGCAAAGAGGAAAGGATACCCCTTTTGGGGACAGTCCTTTTCCATTTGGATAACTTTAATACCCAAGGTGAAAAGAATAACATCTCTTTTAGGTGAAGAGTTTTCTTTTTCATTTCGATATCTAGATACAATGAATCCAAGGAGCCCGAAGAAAAGGAGGATGAGGAGTTAGAAACAAAGAGTATCCCACTCAAGGTCAACTTACGTAGTCCTAGGGTTAGAATTTTGGTTTGTAACTAGTGGTGTCTAGTGACTCGTAATTTATATAATTTTTGGGTTGTAATAAATAGGAAATTTGCCTATGGATATTTATTTAATTAGTTTGATTAATTAATGTGTTTGATTTATTTTTATTGTGATTGGGATTGCCTGCTTTTCTTAATTTTGTGGCTATTGCATATCATGTTTGTTTTAGCTTGGATACGTGGAGGCTCATGAGGGTACATTAAATTTTTTTCTACTCAAAACCAAATAAAATTTTTTAGATAACATAAAAACTTTAATGATTTAAGAGGTAAGCCTGGGACCATCGGGAGTCAGCATAAGCATATTTTACCTTCTCTTCCTTGCTAAGCATCTCCCCGCCTATGGGTTTTGGCAGGCCACCTGACCTATTAGGGTGCAGTCCTATTAAGGGGATGTATTGCAATCTTTTGGATAAAAACTATTTTTAAGCCTTTTTAAAATTTCTATATTTTATTTTTTTTGCATTTAATCGAGTCAATCAGCATGTATTGTATTAGAAACTAATTAAAAGCATCTAAAAATTTTAATTGCATTTAATTTAAGTAGTTTTACCCTACATAAGTCAAGGGACTATTTAGGATTTGCTTTAGACATTGGTCTTAATTCTCAAAAACTTTAATAATAATGTTACTACCACTCTTTCATAAAAATTACTTGACTCATGGATTTTAAATTGACTAGGTGGTCAGCTGGCTCCCTAATCTAAGTCGAGGTAAGTCTAGGTCTGCACTGCATTAGCTAGGTTTGGGCTACTTTGGGTCAGTGCCCAATTTAGATTTATAATTTGGGGAAGATTTTGAATCATAAAATCCTACCCTTCAGGAATATAATCCCAAATTTCAAATAAATCACTGAACTCAAATTAAATATTTTCTCAATCTAAAATTTAAAGCCCAACTTGGGACACTTTTGAATTTTTTTAGAATCCCAAAGTTTCTTCAACCTCTCCTCCATTGACTTTAAAAATAAGTGTTTAAAATTTAATACATTCCTAGTTCAAATTCCAAATTCACCTCCATTGGTATCACTCCTAGAAAAATCTCTAAACAGATTCTCTACCGTTATTTTAATTAACAGTATTTGTAGGAGACCCTAGCATCCTATGATGTAATTAACTATGAGGGCTTTCACTCATAAGAGATTTAGAACCCAGATCTACTTTTCAAAACTAGTTTTTAAAACTCAATTAATCTTTTTTGAGAAACTCAAAATCAATGATGATCATTATGAAAGTTCATGAGGGTTATAAAACCCTAAAAAACTAGTCCTGAGCTAACTACGAGGGGGGTGAATTTGTTATTTTAAAAATTCTCTAACAAAATTAGAAATTAAAAACCCTTTGATGTGGAAGCAGATCAGTTTCATAATAGCAAAAATTTCAGAGATTTCAAACACAGATCAATTCACAAGAAAATATTAAAATTAAAGACAGAAAAGTAAATAGAAAGAATACACTAGATTTATAGTGGTTCGTTAAATTTGACCTATATCCACTCCCAAGAAACCTCCTTTCCAAGTATTGCATTAAAAGTAGTGTCTCTCCTTTTGCCCCCACAGTAAGGCGGAGAAGCCCTTAAAAATCTTTCCACCGACGCAGTGAACAGAGTACCATGAAACCTTTTACTCCCTCCTTGAGTAGGAAGAGAACCTGAAAATCCTTTTACTCCCTTCGAGAGTAGGCAGAGAACCTTGAAATCCATTTACTCCCTCCTAGAGTAGGTAGAGAACCTTGGAATCCTTTTACTCCCACCTGGAGTAGGTAGAGAACCTAGATCAGATGCTAATAAAAATTTCTATATTGCCACCAAGAAACCAGACAAGTAGCTTAACGAAGAAGGTGGAAACCTTGCTTGGATCAACCTTTTTGAATCCCTCACAACTCCCCCTCACAAGGATTTCTCTTTCTCCCAAGCTCTCTCTCTCTCTTCCTTTTCTAGCTCTCTCTCAAGATGACTAAACAAAAAAAGATTTTACCAAAGATAAATATGAAACCCTAAATAGAGATCCTTCAAAGAAGCCCTAATTTTCAATATGGCTCTTTTGATCGTGTAGTACGATCCTCATATCATCCTATAAGATTAATACAAAATAACCCTTTCAACTAGTACGATCAACATTGCCCTGTACGATCAGTTTAAGAATTTGTATAGATCGTGCAATATGATTCTGCAATCATCCCAGATGATTAGTTACAGATACTATATAATCGTCCAGTATGATATGGGATGATGACCGGCTATTAAAATATCACCCCACAAATCCTTCGGTATGTCCAGTATGATCGCTTATACGACTAGAAGAAAACTACAATTTTTATCTTGGACGATGGGGGATCGTCCCATGAAATATCAAAGATCATCCAGGACAATCTTCATATACCATCCTATATGATCTGATCGATCAATCTAATCATAATTACTCCCCTAATTACAAGATCAATTTAGGCATAATTGTCCTAAATTATCCAGGACAATGTATATCGTCCTATACAATTAAAACAAAAATTGATGATTAAAATATTGCATAAATTGTGATTGGAGGCTACTTTTTATGTCTATAACCGATCATCCAAGATGATCTGAATCATCCATTATGATTACTTAATTAATCTCATTTAATAATGGGTGCCCTAATTAGGGTTTTCTACATAACGGATCATCCAGTACAATTTAAATCATCCTGTATGATTAGTTCAAAAATAAAATTTTTTTTATAACTCACTAACTCATCCCCTTGAGTGTGTGTGTGCAAGGTTACTTAGTTTGGGGTCCACCAGATACATGACATAACTCAAGAAAGGTAAAAAGTATATTGAAATTGAAATTACAGACAAACTCAACCATAGTCTACCCGATCTTGAGCTGATTGGTGTTGCAAGTGAACTTATGTACATGAGAGGTTTGTAAGAAGGGAAAATAAAATTGATATGCAATAATAGTAGTAGTAAAGAAATAATAATATTTGTTATTATCGAAATCACAGTACTTGGGCCCAGATTTGCAATAGTCTCCCCCTTTTTAATGATTACAAACATTTTTTTAAAAAATTTTCAAAGGACTTTGACATTTTATTAAATTCCCCATTAGAAGTTGACATTCTAAAAGTAAGGGGAGTTTTATTTTATTTTATTTTAATTATTTTTATTTAAGAAAAAATGCCACATGTAAAAGAATAGAAAATAAGTAAGCAGAAAATAAACTCATTTTACTAAAACATAAGAAGCAACAAACACATTGCTTCCCCTTTTGACATGACACAAAGGAGAAAAAAACATGAAACAGAACAAAGAAAGTACATCATAAAGTATAGAAGGAAAGACCAGTACAACTACAAAGACAAAAGTACTGAGCAAACTAGAAAAAAGAAGGATCCTGATCAGGTGGAGGTGGTGGTGGTGGTGGGCGAAATTAACGGTGAATGGAAGCAAACTGCTCCCTAAACTAGGCCATATCCTTGTCAAGATACAGCTGTCGTTGGGCTACGTAGGAATAAATAGAGCTAAGCCTTGTTCATGTTGTTGTTCGATTACGTAAGAGTCAAGTCTAGCCTCCCACTTATCAAAAATTTGAACCAGCTGATTAATCTGAGGCTACTGGCTGATAGGGATAGGTACAAGAATAGGTCCTTCCTCTTCAACCACAGGCTCTTGGTGCACGGGTTAACGATGAGTACTTTAAAGGGTGTGGAAGGAGCTATTGGAATAAAATATAGGGAGGTGATCAGGTGGAGTAGGGAATTGAAGATTGTATTTTGTCTCAAGGATATAGACAATGAGATGTCCAATGGATAGATTGGGCTTTCTTTTGTGGCTTGGATCCCTAATGTAGGTTAAATGTTCAATGTAGCAAATTAGAAGATCAACAACATTAAAATCATGGTTAATAATGTTATAGTAAGTTGTAAGTGAAAAAATAGGAGTAATGGTAATCTGATCCCCAGCTTTAGGAATAACTATGTTTCAAAGAATGTGTTGGATGGTTCAGGCATCTTTGACTAAGGTGTTGATTATGGAATCATGATAGTGAACATTGGATTCCCTAAGAATATTATTTACAAGGGTCCAATTAAAATCAGGATCAGAAGTTAAGATATGAATTTTGTCTCTAGTGGTGGATAAGTGAAGAAATTCATGGAAATCCTAGTAGGTGATCTCTACATACCTTCTATTCATATCTGATTGTACAGCAGTAAAATCAGCATTAAGGTGAATGCTTACAAAAATTTGAATAGCAATTCAGAGTTGAAAGGAAATGTAAGGGTAAGAATAAATCCAAGAGTGCTGCGGGAGAATAGGTATAGTACCTAAAAGTTTAGAGCATTTTGATTGATAATCTTGGAAGGGTTGATACCAGCAGATTTATAGCAGTTGTAGGCCGCTTCATCAGATTCTTTAGTAAATCAAGGATCAACAAAACTCCTGGAGGAACTTCCTACAAGCACTCTGGATATCTTACCACCAGCCATTGTAAGAGTATGAGATTAAGAGGGAAGAAGAAGGATTGGAATGGTGTGAAGAATATGAAGAAGATTAGGTATTTATAAAGAAATTGACATATCGTACATGAAGATCATGAGATAGTCCTAGATGATTAGGTACAATCAATTCATCCAGATGATTGGTCAAAAAGGTTTGTCATATCATACAGGATAATCAGGTATCATCTTGGATGATTAGACACAGAGCGATTATCCCGAGGAGTCAGCCTGGATGATCATCAATTAACTAGATCATACCAGACAAATAGGTGGATCATCCTGGATGATGCATCATAATGGATCGGCCTTATTTCATTCAAATCGTCCAACAACTTATGCCACATGGATCATCCAGTATGATGCACAAATTATATGGGACTCTCACCAATAATTGACTTATATCAGCCATTGGATGTGTTGTGATCAGAGAGGTGTATTTTTGTTTAGATCATACAGGACGATGTGGATTGTCCTAAATGATGTGAGAAAAACTAAAAAAGTTTAGGAGATAGAGTGTGATGATTAGGAGTATTTTAAAACAAAAAATAATACATGAAAAGCATAAAATAATACAAAAACCAAACAAAAAATAGTCATAAATCAAAATCTAAGAATAATTCTTTATTTTTTATTTTTGAATCAATCAACAAAAATAAATAATAAATTTACATTATTATTATATTTAAAAACTTATAATAAATGAACTGACAATGTTAAAATCCAGAAAAGGTTAAAAATAGATCTTATTAACCCTAGCTCGGATTCCATACAAATCAAAATTCTTTTAAAACAAAAATCTAATTCAGAAAAGAAATTAGATAGGAAAAGTTATATTTTTGAACTTTTTTTAGAAAAATATCTAATAAAATAATAATGCAAATTAATCAACAAAAAATCATTATTTTCAAATTCAAGTGTTTGAAGATATTAAATGGCACATGAATTCTTCTAAGATTTAATGATTTGAAAGAGAACAAAGCTTATTTCTTTGTGGGCTCATTTTGTGCATCTTTTTCTGTTATTTGATGCACTTTGCGTATCTTTTAATTTTTGATACACTTTTTGTATCTTGCAATTATTTGGCAATTATTATGCATCTTTTTAGTTTTGGACTCATCTTGTGCCTCTTGTCATTTTTGTGAGTTTGCTTCCTTTTCAAATTTTTAAAGACTCTCAGTTGTTAGATTATCTTCTAAATATAAGAGAAGAAAAACTCACTCTCTAGTATAAGAAAGAGTAAATCACAAAATAGAATCATATCCATATGATAAATCCAACTACCTGATTAGGAAAACATGAAAGTGATTCATTGACTTGGAACATTATTCATATGAGATAGATTATTATATGAAGATAAAATATATCTCAATTTTAAAGACCAACTTTTAATTTGAAATAGATTTTTCTTCAAAAAGAAAATACTCCACTAAAGAAATTAGAGGAAGAGTGACAATCATCAAATTTTCCTCCTTTAACTATTTTTAGAGGAGTCAAACACTCCTTACTAATTTCTAAAACCAAATGCTAGGCAAAAGTGTCATTTGAGAATTCAATATTAGAAGTGAGCATTGATCAGATTCCTTTAAAAACACTGAAGGAAAACTAACAGAGAATTAAAAATACAAAACATAAATATATAAAAAGAAACAGACATATAAATAAAACAAAACACTGAAGGAAAAATAATACAAAATTCAAAACATAAAACATAAATATAGATAGGGAAACAGATACAAAAATAAAATAAAATAAACAAAACGAAATGAAATAGAAAGCATTAATTTTAAGCATGAATATCTATTACACCTAATTTGGTTCTTAAGATGCTGAAAGTTTCAAAGGCCTGTGGTTTTATAAAAATACCAGCCAGGTTATTTTTAGTGGCTACATGGTGTAGCTTTATATCTGCTTTGGTAACATTGTCCCTAAATGAAATGGGGTATTATGTTAATATTTTTTGGTCCTAGAGTATTGCATTAGATTCTTTGAAATGCAGATGACACTTGTGTTATCACATAGGATTGAAATTATGCCTACAAGTAGTCCTAAATCCAGAATTTGTTGCTTTGACCAAGGGACTTGGGCCACACAACTTCCTAACGCTATGTATTTAGCTTTAGTAGTGGATAGTACAATTGAGTTCTATTTTTTACTGGAATAGAAGACTAAGGATTGTCTAATGAATTGACATATCCCAGAAGTGCTTTTTCTATCAATCCTACATCCTACAAAATCTGAATAAGAATATCCTATGATTTTAAAGGAAATGTTATGCCTAGGATGCCAAATTCCTAAGTTTGGGGTTCTTAAGAGATACCTAAGGATTTTTTTAGTAGCTTTCAAGTGGGACTCTTTTGGATAAGCTTGAAATCTAGCACAAAGATAAACACTAAACATATTATCAAGTCAGCTATTAGTCAAGTAAAGAAGTGATCCAATTATTCCTCTGTATTTCTTTTGATCAATAGACTTTGCATTTAAATTCTTATCTAACTAAACATTGGAACTCATGGGAGTGTTGATTGGCTTGGCTTTATCCATTTCATATTTCTTAAGGATGTCCTTAATATATTTTGATTGATTAAGAAAAGTTCCATCTTCCTTCTGCCTTATGCCGAATCCAAGAGAGTAGGTCAGTTCTCCCATCATACTCATTTCAAACTCATTACTCATCATTTTTGAAACATCATCATATAGTTTTTTATCAGAAGATTCAAAAAAAACTTCAACATAAATTTATATAATCAGTAGTTCATCTCCTACGTTTTTCAAAAATAGGGTGGTATCTATGCTCCCCTTAACAAAGGTTCTTTCTAGTAGGAATGTGCTTTTTCTTTCATATCATGCCCTGGGTGCTTATTTTAGTCCATATAATACTTTTTTTAATTTGAACACATAATTAGAAAATTGTGAATTTTCAAAGCCTAGGGGTTGTTCAACATACACATCTACCTTTATTACCTCATTTAGAAAGGCACTTTTGACATCCTTTTTGGAATAGTTTGAATACCTTAAAGTAGGCAAAGGCTAGTAGCACCCTAATGGCTTCTAATCTTACTATTGGGGCAAAGGTCTCTTCAAAGTCAATCCCTTCTATTTGGTTATACCTTAGCCACTAATCTTACTTTCTTTCTCACCACCACTCCAGAATCATTCATTGTCTTTTTGAAAAGCCATTTAGTTCCAACCACACTCTAGTCCTTAGGACTTTCATCTAGCTTTCACATATCATTCCTTACAAATTGATTTAACTCTTATTACGTGGCTAGGACTCAGAATTCACCAGATAGGGCATGATTTATATTGGTAGGTTTAGTAATTGAGATGAATGTAAAGTGGTTTTGCTTCTTCTTGAAGACCATGCCTAGTTCTAACACCTTCAGATGGGTCTCCTAAGATAAGTTATTTAGGATGACTTGAAGAATATCTCCATTCTTTAGGCTGTATTTTTTTAAGTTCTACTCACTCCTTTAGATTTATAGATTCTACTCTAAGGGTAATTTTTACTACTTCTTCTTCTTCCATTCTAGACCCTCCAGAATTATTAGATTAATCAAATATAACATGACTTGTCTCCTCTACTACCAGTGTCCTTTTATTGAAGGCTCTCTAAGATTTAAGTAACCTAGGAACACTCCTTCATCAAATTTTGGGTCAAACATTCCTAATTAAGACATCCCATTATTCAGAATGAATACTTTACGTCCAAAGACATGAAGGTGAGAGAGGTTGGGTGTCCTACCTTTAAGGATTTCATAGGGTGTCTTAATTAGCTTGGATCTAACATTAACCCTATTCAGAACATAACAAGTTGTATTTACTTCTTCTGCCCAGAAGTATTTAGGATGTGAGTATTCAACTAACATGGCTCTAATGACTTCAATCAGGGTCTTATTCTTTCTGTTAGCTATCCCCTTTTACTGAGGGGTCCTAGGAGCTAAAAGTTGTGATATATCCCTTGCTCCATACAATGAGATTCATATTTTTCATTCTCAAATTTTCCACTCTGGTCACTGTGAATGGTTAAGATTTCACAAAGTAGTTTCCTCTAAATCCAAGTGGAAAAAAATCTAAACTCCTTGAATGATTCACTTTTATGAGATTAGAATATAACCAAAGTAAACCTCGAATAATCATCAACAATTACATACCCAATGACTTTCCCTCCTAGGCTTATAGTGCTGACAGGTCCAAAGAGATCCATGTGAAGAACTTCTAAGGGTTTGCTAGTATTAATATCTTCCGTTGAGTGGACGGAGGATTTGACATATTTCCCTAACTAACAGTCTTCACACAAGTGGTCCTTAGTGAACTCTAGTTTGTGAATACCTCTCACTAAGATTTTTTGGATATTTTTCCAAGGCTTTTCATTCTTACATGACATAATCTTCTATTTCATAACAAGGATTCATCAGCAATTATTTTTAAGCAAAGAGTAGTATCAGATTTAAAGTAATTTAGATCAAGCATGTAGGTATTTTTTGATTCTCCTTCCCTGCAATATACTTTTGTTATTTAAGCTTATTATACATCTATTTGATAGAAATTTTATACTGAAGCCTTTATCACAGAGCTAGCTGAAGCTGAGTAGATTGTGTTTCAAGCCATCTATAAGTAAAATATTTTTAATGATGAAATATTTCGAATTGCTAATTATATTTGAGCCCATCACTCTCCTAGTGGTGTTATCTCTAAGTGTCACCTTGCCTTCTGCCCTGCCTCCAATGAAATGAATTGATTTGCATCTCCAGTCATATGCCTTGAACATTCACTTTTTAGGTACCACATGCTCTCACGAGGCCTTTTGTGAGAGCGCTCCTATAAAATCATCAGATGTCAGATTTGGAAATCCAAAGAAGTTTGGGTTCCACCTTATGGAATGTGCGATGAAATGCTTGCATGTTATGCTGTGAATTATGTAATTTTGGTCTCCACACCAAATATGTTCTATGGTGGATAGTGCAAGTGTGGGAGATGTGTCCTAGCTTGCCATAAGAAAAATATCTAACCCATGAAAATAGGTTAACTAATCTATGTGGGTGATGGTGCCTCTTTTTAGGTTTGAATGAGGCATACCGTGGTGATGGATTAGGTAGCTATACAAGTGTAAGTGATGTTTTATTTTCTTTAAAAGTATTTAACTTGGTTTGTAACAACTGATTTCCACTTTCAAGAATTAAAATTTTAATTTTCAATGCATGCTCCCTATTATCAGCTTCATCTAAACATGCCTATGTCTTCTTAAATGAATTTTCTAAATCAATATGGGATGCTTTTAAGGAATTATGCTCATCAGTTAATTCCGAATGCTTATTATTTACGACATCAAATTCATCTAACAAATCCATGTGATTGCTATCCAGAGTGGAGTGATTTTTCCTTAAGCATTCATGCCCTTTCTGCAGAATTAAAAGATAAGATTTGAGGCTTTCATGTAACTTTTTAAGGTTCATATATGAAGAATGAATTTTTTTAGAAACTTTAAAGAATTGATCATAGGTAAGCTCACATACCTCCTCTTGATTAGAATTATCAAGATGGTCATCTCCTCTTCTACTTCAGTTTTAGAAGAGTCTGATCTAAGTCTACCCAAAAAACCTTCTAAATCCTTTATTTGCCCTTTTAAATTTAGGTTTTTCTTCACCCATGTCCTTTCTTAGGTGTGCTTTAAGAGTTGGGCAATTAGACTTCATGTGCCCTAGCTTCCTACATTCAAAATATATAATGTTAGAAGAAACTTTAGAATTCTTACTAGTCTTACCTTTGTTAAATTTCTGATGATGCTTTTGCTTTCTCATTAGAAAGCATTTGAACTACCTAGTCATCAAAGCAATCTCATCATCATCTTATCCGGAAGAGTCACTATCAGAATCATTAGCCTTTATGGCTATAATTTTCTCTTTTCTCTTTTCACCTGGATCAAGCTGCCTTTGACTTACTCCTTGCTAATAAGGAATGAGTAACCCAAGTAAGTTATCAATGGAATAAATATTTAGATATTTTGATTTAGTAATGGCAGTGATTTTTGCATCATAGGAAGAAGGTAAACATCACAAAATCTTGTTAACTTTTTCATAGTTTGTAAGATCTCTTCCTAAGGATTGCGGGTAAGTAACAATCTGAGTAAACCTAGTATACCTTTCAGAAATAGATTCACTAGATTTCATATGAAAAAGTTCATAGTTATGAAGCTAAATATTTAGCCTAGATTATTTTACCACTTTTGTTCCTTCGTAAGTAATGCAAAGTTTGTGCCAAATCTTTTTACAGCTGAACAAGTAAAAACACACATATAATCTTCAGATTTTAAAGCACAGAAAAAATAGTTCAAACATTTGGCTTTCAGTTGGCCTAAATCTATATCATCTATAGTCCATTTAGAGAAAGGTATTTCAGTTTTAATACCATTTACTAATCTAAAAGGTGCAGAATATCCTTCTTGAACTAACATCAACATGTGATATTTAATTGATTGTAGATTGATGGACATGCGAATTTTATAAAATCAAAAGGAATATTATCAAATACAGGTGGTCGTGTGATTGAAAATCCTTCTGTAGTATTTCGATTACCAAAATTAGCTATGGATCTCTTTTCAAAAGTTTTCCAAAATTTAATTTATGAATCCCGCTCTGATACCACTTGAAAGTTTATGAGGGTTGTTAAACCCTAAAGAACTAGTCTCAAGGCTAACCAAGAGGTGGTGAATTGGTTATTTAAAAAATTCTTTAACAAAATGAGAAATTAAAAATCCCTTCATGAGGAAGCAAATCAATTTTACAATAACAAAAATTTTAGAGATTTCAAACACAAACCAATTCATAGAAAAATGTAAAAATTAAATGTTAAAAACTAAATAGAAAGAACACACTAGATTTATAATGGTTCGGTCAACTTGACCTATGTACACTCTCCAAAAATCACCTTTCCAGATATTACACTAAAAGTAGTATCTCTCCTTTTACCCCCACAGCAAGGCGAAGAAGTGCTTATAAAATCTTTCCACCGATTCGGTGAGGCAGAGTACCTTTAGTCCTTTTACACCTTCCTGAAGTACTCAGAGAACCTGGAAATCCTTTTACTCTCATCTGGAGTAGGCAGAGAACTTTTGAATCCTTTTACTCCCACCTGGAGAAGGCAGAGAACCTGGATCTGATGCTAATGAAAATCTCCATAGAGCCACTAAGAAACCAGAGAAGCAGCTTAACGAAGATGGTGGAAATCTTACTTCGAGCAACCTTTGTGAATTCCTCACAACTCCCCCTCACAAGGATTTCTCTCCCTCTCCTAAGCTCTCTTTCTTCCTTCTCTAGCTCTCTCTCAAGGAGACTAAATACCAAAAGATTTTGCTAAAGATAAATATGAGACCCTAAATAGAGTGCCTTCAAAGAAGCCCTAATTTTTAATATGACACTTCTAGTCATCCAGTATAATCCTCAGATCGTCCTATATGATTAGTATAAAATAGCCCTTTTAACTAGTATGATCAGCATTTCCCTATACGATCAGTTCAAGTATTTATATAGATCATCCAGTACGATTCTATAATTATCAAGGATAATTAGTTTAAGATACTATATAATCATCCAGTATGATGTGGGATGATGATCGATGCTTAAAATATCATCCCACCAATCATTCAGGACATCCAGTACGATCACATGTATGATTAGAAGAAAATTACAGTCGTTATCTTGGATGATGGGGGATCATCCCATGATATATCAAAGATCATCCAAGATGACCTTCACATATCATCCTATATGATCCGACCGATCAGTCGAACCATAATTAGTCCCCTAATTATAGGACCAATTTAGGCATGATTGTTATAAATCATCCTGGATGATATATATATCATCCTATACGATTAAAATAAAAATCAAAGATTAAAATATTACCTAAATTGTGATTGGCAGCTATTTTTAATGTCTATAACTAATCGTATTGGATGATCTGAATCATCCAGTGCGATTAGTTAAATAATCGCATTTAATGATGGGTGCCCTAATTAGGGTTTTCTACCTAATGGATTGTCTAGTATGATTTAAATCGTACTGTACAATTAGTTTAAAAATAGAAAATTTTTCCTAACTCACTAACTCACCCTCTTGAGTGTGTTTGTTCTAGGTCACTTAGCTTGGGGTCCACCAGATACATGACTTGACTCAAGAAAAGTAAAAAGTATATTGAAATTAAAACTATAGACAAACTCAGCCCTAGCCTACCCGATCTTGAGCTGATTACTATTGCAAGTGAACTTATGGACCAGAAAGGTTAGTAAGAAGGGCCAAAAAAATAGATATGCAATTAAAGTAATAGTAAAGAAATAATAATATTTGTTATTATCAAAATCATAGTACTTGGGCCCAGATTGGCAACACATTATCGTCATGTTTGAATAATCATTAAAAATTATATTTTCTTCCTTTAGGGAGATATATCATTCATTGATAAAGATTTAAATATGAAATTAATGATAATTCATCTAGATTATTATAGTTAGATATTTGATTAAACTTCATCTTGACCCGTCGAGGCCACATGAAGTTCTTTCCCAAATTTTGCTACGATATTCAAGATGGGTTTTGCAATTCTAAATCTGAACCCCATTTTGAAATATTATTTCTACCTCTCGAGGTGGTATACCTTTTCTGATGGGATGTTCAATTTTAAAATTAAAATTTAAAAGTCAATCTCAAATTCCTAATAGAAGATTAATCTTTTCAAAACCTCTTCCCAAATTTCCCTAAATAAATAAATAGAATGGCAAGCTCGGTGGGACTAAATCTCTCTCTCCATCTCTGATAATGGCAAAATTTTATTTCATCGGCAGTCTCAACTACTTTTCTTTCTGTTGGTGTCTCTACCCTTTTCTCCCATCGCAGAGCTTAGCCAACATCTAAAAATTTATATCAAAAGAGAGGTGAAACCTCTGTCCAAAAATCTAACTTTGACCTCCTACCCCCAAATTAACTAGCTGGGCGATAGTGTCAAGTCAAATTGTTAAAATCTCTAAGTTGATTTTATGAACCTGCACTATTGAATCCACCACAATATGTTGAGTTTTAAAATTGCAAGGAGCCCTCTTGATCTTGTTTCCAAGACCTTGAATTTTTTAAACTTCTAGCTTTGACATTTCACCATCAAATCAGTCAATAATGTGGAAGAGTCAAGCAAATAGCCCCTCAAAGTTTCTTGTCAATCTTATAAGCCTTCATGTTGAATGAAACCCAACTTGTTATGTTTTAAAATTCAAAGAAAATTTATCAGTTTTTTTAAAAAAAAGATTTTTTAAGAAATTCAGTATGAAATTTATACTATCATATGCTACCTTACAACACTCCCTTGTAGTCTAGTATATGTAGTGAAAATTTCAATCTTCTTTAAAACCATAACTAACTTTTATACTTTATCATCATATGCCGGGATATAAATCCTATAACTCAGCATATGTGATAGAATATAGGGTTCATTATGATTTTCAAATTCTAATTTCAAGAATATCTAATTCTAATTTTTTTGTTAAATTCTAGAAACTCAACTTCAATTCAATAGCCAGCAAGCTGATTTTAACCTTTAAGAAGGGCCTGACTTGTGAAGAGATTAATTATGAAAAAATAATTTAGTTTTGTTTATGCTTCTAGACTATTGAACTGTCAATGAACGGGGAACATTAATTGACCTGAATACTACTGAGTGAGATAGCCCCATGTTGAATTGGTCCTGGGGTCAAGGGCTGAACTCCTTAGTTACAATATTGAACAAGGAGAGTCAAAAGCTCTTGTTGAGACTGCTAAAGTTGAATCTATTTTTGAAGTGAGATCAAGTTCTGGGATCCTGTTTGCTAATAAGAATCAGAGAAAGGACTATTTGAGGAGAGTTAATAGGAGGATTACAAAGCCAAGAAAGTTATTGAGGGTAAGACTTAGAGCCATGTAGAGCTAGAGGCTGATGAGGATTTGCCTCTCCTTGCATCCTCTCCACTCCTTAAAGAGAGTCATCTCCACCCCTTAGTTATTGCTACGAGGGAGGAGAGGGTGACTAAGATAGCCAGTTCCCCACCATGCCTGGTAGATTACTCCACTAGGAGGACTCCATAGGAAAAATGATTGCAGAGAACCAGAATCTTAGGGGATATAATGCTCACCTATGCTACCCAGGTGGGTGGGTGAAACAAAGGTGCAAACATCTGAAGGGAATGATCTCACATAAGTTTGAAAAGTAAATCCTTAAGGAGGAAAGATCTAAAACATGAAATTTAACTCCTCAGCTTGTAAGAAAAAATAAGAAGTTTGTGAGACAGCTAGACACTTCTATGTTGGTAGATGGTTACCACAGGTGCCACACCCTCCATTTTCTAAAATGTAGCGTATTATTCTAACTAGATCTAGACAGGGCCACCAATCTATTAGTAGGCTACTGGCCCCCTCACCAAAATTTACAAAGCTAGCCTCAGTGGTATTGAAAACCAAAAGAGGATTTTAAAATCAAAAGGATGATTGAAGCTAAGGGTAAGAGGTCCAAATCCATAGAAACAAAATATGTCCCTAAGAAAATTAGAAGAGTTGATGTTCCTCCACCTCTAGTTAAGCTACCTTAATCTTCAATTAAGCTTTCACATATTCTAGTTAGTGTTGTACCGACCCCAATTGATTCAGTGGATTCCCTAGTTGACATTCTAGTTGTTAGTTCAATTAATATTCTAGTTGTTGATTCTGTTGATATTTTGGTTGATGTCCTGAAAGTTATCTCAGATTCTACCTGTTGTCCCTGAGCTCCCTACCTTGGAATCTAAGGATTTTACCTTACCTAATGTAGGGGCCATCACTCTCCAAGCCCCTACATCACCTCCTAAGGTAGATGTCCCTCGCCCTATCCAGAATGCCACCCTTCGAAAAACCAACTTTGGGGCTATCAAATAGGAAGGGATAATCTGAGATGAAGAACAACATATAATAGAACCACTAAGGGAAAGACCCCCAACCACTAATGATCTTAAATTACAAGCCAACAATTCTAGTTTATAGGATGAGGAATTTTATGACATGATGGATTACAAAGTCTACTTACCCATCAACCCTAAAGCAATAGGGGACCAACCGGTCGATGAGTTATTATGCGAGATCAAGGAATTTTTTGAGGAAAAAGGATGCTGAAGAAGCGTTTGACCCAGAGTTTGATGATTTATTGATGGAAGAGGAAGAGACCTCTGGTAGTATTTACATGGTTGAAACCAGGGGATCAGCTAAAGAAACCAAGCCAAGTAATCGCAATTCTGGTAAGGAGGTAGGCTCAGTAGCTGTTGATTCTGATTAAGACGAATCAGTAAGGGTTAGGGAGGATGAACAGCATATTAAGAACCTAGAGGTACAAGTCACAGACATGTTTCTACAAGTTAAGAAAATGCAAGAGCGTTTGGATAAGTCATAACAGGCTTCGCTCAAACTAAAATAATCTATAGCCCAAGTAGTCACTGACCAAGCTAAGAAGCCAGAATATAGTTTTATGATCCCCGAGTCAATTTCAATAGTACCTCCAATCCAGTAACTTCTTTTGCCAATTCCCCCAGTTCAACAATTAGTCCAACCGACAGTTTTTCCATTCCTTCCAGTACCAGCCCAAAGAGATATCAACCAGATAATTGAAGACCAGGTATGGGAGGCCCTAGCATATTCTTAAGGAACATCATCTATTCCAAAGGGTAGACCCTACCTTGAGGAATATGATTTAGTTCCTTATCCTAAGGGATTTATGCCACCATACTTCAAAATTTTCACCAGAAATAAAAACTCGAAGCAACATTGGGCCCACTTCTATACATGCTATTACACTATTGGGGCTACTCTTTCGTCAGTTCGTTAGTAGTCATCTTGATATAGCTTTTGAGTGGCATGTAGATCTGCCCAATAGTTCTGTGAAAGCTTTCAATGAACTTAAAAATCTACTCTAAAAAAGATTTTTAGGAGCCCAGCACTATATGACCAAGGGAGATCTCATCATCAAAAAGAAAAAGTTGGGAGAGCCTCTGCATGAGTACATCTTAAGGTGGTAAAACCTCTTGATGAAGTGTGAGCCCCAGCTCTAAGAGCAACATGCACTGGAGATTCTTCTGAAGAATATCCACGGGCCTGTTGCTTTTCTTCTGAATGGTTTCATAATTAAAACCTTCAGGAAGCTTCTAAAAAAAGTAATTAACCAACAGGATGAGGCTCCTAGGATGCCATTCTTGAGGGATCTTCCAGATGAAAAAAGAGCTCAAAAGTTGGTGAAGTCCTTTGAAAGAACGCGGCCACACTGTCGGCAGTCGACAAAGGAAAGCAGCTAGTAACCAGCAAGTGTAGTGCTCCTCCACCACCGCCAGTTCAAAAAAACCTTTCCCAATAACTCTTCAACCTCGTAGAGAACCTTACTCGACCAACATTAAAGAGAGGTTGGCTAGACCATACCCTTTTAAGAGAGAGATGATAAAGAAGATCATTAGGAGTCTTTTGAAGAAGATAGATTTCTAATTACATAAGGCCAGGAGGACAGAAGATGCAGACAAGAAAGAGGATCCTAAGTACTATCCTTATCACTATATGCTCATCCATCCGATTTAGGACTATATAATTTTAAAGGACTGGATAAAAAATAACTTCAAGTAAGGTAACATTATCATTCCTATAGAGTACTTAGTAGACTCAGAACAAGGGTCAGTCAAAACCATTTATGGTAGTCCTTCTAACATTTCTCTTTCAATTGAAGATGGCTAGTATATAGCTCTATCACTAGCACTTAAAAAGTTGATTAACAAGTCTTTTCATATTTCTTAATAGCTGTCAATGAGAGCCCAGGGCTCAATATAGGAGGTTGGCCTGGAGGTTTCGCTGGAGGATATTGAGCTGCTTCTGTCTCCAGTAGTCGTAGGAAATATTATACAAAATGAAAAAGAAAAACATAATATTTTTATAGAAAGGAAGTGCATTGATTTGAGATGTACTTCAGCACTAAATGGCGGCATAAAAGCCCCATCCTCACCCCTATTATTTGACTTTTACTTTGCCCCATCAATGGAAAAGGGTCACAAATTTAATAAAAAATATCCTTCTGTATTAATTTTAATGATTAACCATAAAGATGAAATGTAAACTGATAATTCTTTTGAAGAATTTTAAAATTCTGTTGAGATAGATCCAAGTGTTCAAAAACTCAACATTCCTAATTCAACCCCTCAAAGAGAAGTTGAACTTGAGGTTCTATCAGAGAGTGACTTCCCCTAAACTTTACTTTCAGGAAAGTCCTCTCATTATAGACTTTACAAATTCTGACTCCCATTCAAAAAATGATGATTTGATGGCTATGGAGAGTGTAGTTTCCATTATAGTTTGCCCTCCCAAAGATGTCGAGCAGGTGTAACTTCATGATGGTAAAGTCTTATCCCCTAGGCTCACCCCTCAGGATAAAGGTAAATAAGTTATATCCAATGCTCTAATTCCAAATCCCACTCAATAATCCAATATTTCTTCCACTCGACTTGGTCCTGATACTGATGTTCCCAAGGTTAACTACAACATTTTGGCTCACCTTAGGATGTTGCAAGCCAAGTTGAGCATCTACAATGCCATTATCTGGTCAAAGGAAATGAGGGAGTCCTTAATCAAAGCACTTCTCGACCTAGTGATATGCCTTGCTCAATTCTTTTTGACCTCAAAAGATAAAGCCCTCTACTTAAGGGAATCCCAAGAGTAACCTTTTCGGATGAAGACCTATACCTGGGTATTGCCAACTATAGTTGCCCTCTTTATATTACCATAAATCTAGGAAACATCAAGTTATCAAGGGTCCTTGTTGATTTGGGTACATATGTCAATATGATGAATATGAAGACCCTTGCCTATCTTAAAGTTTACACCAGTAAGTTCACCCCTAACAAGTTAGTGCTACGTGGGTTTAATGAATAGGGCAAGAGGGATTTGGGTTCAATTACCCTTCTGTTGGAAATTGGAGAACTTAAAACTAATGAGAAATTTTATATAATGGATTGGCTACATCCTTTAATGCACTTTTAGGTAGGCCATGGATCCATGAATATAGGATGGTTGCATCTACCCAGCATCAATACGTCAAGTATCAATGAGACGGAATCAAATATATGATTAAGGGTGATTTGCAACCATTCTCAATTTAAGAGATCAAGATCTATGAGGATGCCACATATTTCATACCAAAAGGGTCATCTTCCCATCAAAAATTTGAGATTAATATTGAGGAGAAAATATGTGGACAAAGCTCTGGTCAAAATCAAGAATCAAAAGGATAAAAAGGAAAAGAAAAAAAAAAGAAAAAGATCAAAAAGCAAAAGAATCAAATAGCAAAGATGACCTCGACATCATGGTCCTTAGTCCTCCAAATATGCTACCTCAAAAAGGTGGTAGGATGGCTCAAAGGGCACGGGGTAGAGGCAGTGATTCATTTGAAAGAAAAATAACCCTGGTATATATCAATCTACAATCAAGTTTTGATGAAGAACCAGAAAAATGGGGTGTTGTAATTCCTTTTGATTACCAGAAAATCAGTCCTCCTCTAAAGTTTGACCTCACTTTAGAACAGTATAGTGACCCTGAGATTGATGCTCTAAAAGTTCAAAGTGATAAGCCTGAATTGACCATATATGAAAAGTTTAGTTGGAGAATTGAGGCCCTATCCTTGACCATACTGTTAGCTAGCAGGATTGCAGGGTTAGAGATTAAGGAGGCCCCTAACCTAAGCGGTGAAGTAAGGAAAGTCTAAAAATTTTTCTGTGACTCTTCATCCTCGAGGGATGAAGGTGATGTAACCCTCAAGGAGGTATATTCTAATGAATTAATAAAATTACTTTTTGTCTACTTTCCTTTTTGTGTAAATAATTCTTTCTCTAAAGGACCTGTATAATATTGATGGACTAAGGGTCGAGCTAGATAACATGAAAACATTTAGCAAACAAAAATTAAGAAAAATTTGACTAGTGGTATTAGCTTCGGTATAGTTAGTTCATTTGATGATGATGAATACTGCTTAATGATAACTTATCATCTTTAATCTCAAAAAGTCCCTACTTAAGTCATTGACCCCCTCGACGGACTCTATTTGGAGACTTTGGATGATCCTAATGAACTTTAAGTTCCGGATGCACCCCTTAAATTTGATGAAGAGATTAAATCGACAGTCGATGAATTGTAAGAAGTTAACTTAGGAATCAACCATGGCCCTTACCCTACTTTCATAAGTACCCTATTGAGTAAGGAAAGTTTGAGGATCTGATTTAACTTTTTTCTAAGTTTAGGGACTGCTTTGCTTGCATAAATAATAAAATGTCAGGCCTGTCTGTTGATGTAGCAGTCCATAAACTTAGAATCTTGCATGATGCCATTCCTCGATGCATATTTTTAGAGATAGAGAAACAAGTCATTTTTGAAATCAAGAAATTAGTCAAGATCGGGTTTATCCAGGAGGAACAATATCCTTCTTAGGTAGCCAGTTTCATACAAATTCAAGAAAAGAACGATCAATTTTGGATCTGTTGACTATAAGGATCTGAAAAAGGCATGTCCCAAGGATGAATTTCCTTTACCCATACCCGAGCTTATGGTCGACATTGCCTCTTCACATGTTATTTTCTCTTTTATGGGTGGATCATCCAATTACAATCAAATCAGGATGGCCCCATAAGGCGAGAGAAACATAGCATTCAAAACTCTTATAAAGATCTTTTATTGTAGGGTGATGCTCTTTAGCCTCAAAAATGCTTGTGCAACCTACCAAAAACACATAACCCAAATCTTTGATGACCTAATCCACAATCTAGTTCAGTGCTACATTAACGATTTGGTTATGAAGAGAAAGATAAAAGAAGCTAACCTTTATGACTTAAGAGTTATCTTTAAGCGGTTGCGCCTCTATGACCACATAATGAACCATTTAAAGTGTTCTTTAGGCGTCACTTCAATAAAATTCATAAGATTCATAGTGAGGAACTGAGAAATTGAGATTGATCCCTCCAAAATTGAAGCTATTTTAAATATGTCACTGCCCATGAGCGTTACCTAATTAAGGTCCCTCCAAGGTAAGCTGGTATATATAACAAGGTTTATCTCCAATATTTTGGGAAGATGTAAACCCTTCTCTGTCCCAGCCAAAAACGATGCTAAATTTGTCTGGTATGAGAAGTGTCAGGATTCTTTTAAAAGCATCAAATGATACCTTACCAATCCACCAGTTATGGCAGCCCTTATTTTGAGAAAACCTCTTATTCTTTACACTGCCACCCTCAATGAGTCACTTGGTGCTCTTCTAGCTCAAATCAATGATGAGGGGAATAAGAATGCTCTCTATTACCTGAGTTGAAGACTTCTTCTTTGGGAAATCTAGTACCCTTCGATCGAGAAGCATTATCTTACTTTAGTTTTTGTAACCCAAAAGCTAATGCACTACATACTTTCTCATTCATTTAATATGATTTCCAGAGTCATTCCCTTGTAATATCTTATGAGCCTACCCTTGTTGTCAGGATATTTGGCCTAGTGGTATATGATATTGCTTCAGTTTAAAATAACTTTTTTCCCCTGTATGTTGTGAAAGGACAGCCCATTGTTGACTTTCTTGCGGTGCATCCGCTGCTAGTGGATTCCACTTTAAATGATGATTTGCCTCATGATCAAATTATGAGTTTAAGGGAATCCAATAACCTAGTCTGGGAATTATATTTTGATGGTGCTACGTCCTCTCAATGGGGCAATATCAAAAAATCCACAATCCCTGAAAAAGCCAAAATTGGCCTAATTTTCATAACACCAAAAAAGAGAAAGATGCATTTTTCCTACCATTTATTAGAGTATTACAGAAATAACGAGGCTAAATATGAAGCTCTGATAATATGTTTGGAACTTACAATCCTGATGTAGATTAAAGAGATTAAAATCTTTTGTGATTCTCAACTGGTGATTAACGAGATTGCAGGAACCTACAAGGTTTTGAATCCTAAACTCCTCAAATATCATCAGTACACCAGTTGCCTCCTCGAACAAATCCCTATCATAACTTTATATAGAGTATCTCATGGGAGTAATTTTGTGGCAGATGCCCTAGCAAAGCTTGCAAAGAAATTTGCATGTCCAAAAGAAGACACCATTCCTAAAGAGATTTAAGGTCGGTAAGTCCACTCTCCAACAGATTTGGAGCATATCAATAAGCAATCTCCTTAGATCCTTTCTGCCTCTTCAACAACTGATGAAGAAGGTAACTGGATATGACCGTTAATCGACTACCTTCAATAGGGTAAACTTTCCAAGGATAAATCCCTCGCTAGCCAGATTAAGAAATACACCCTATCATATACACTAATAAATAATACATTATAACATAGATTGTTCGATCCGATATAGATATATTATTTAGATAAGTTAGAGGCCTTGGAGATTATTAATGAGGTCTATTATAGACTATGTGATTCTCATCAGTTGGGCCAAAAAAAGATGTTAAAAATCAAGAGACTTGTATACTATTGGCCTGTAATGATTGATGATTGCATGAATGTTACAAGTTGTTGTCATCAGTGTCAGGTTCATAGTGTGGTTTTAAATCAGTCACCTAACACATTACATCCTTTGATAACTTCATAGCTCTTCAAAAGTTACAGCACATATGTTATCGAGCCAATTGATCCTCCTTCATCGAAGGGTCATTGCTTCATATTAACTGTGACAGATTACTTTTCGAAGTGGGCGAAAGCAATTCCCCAATGCAATATAACATCACACCATGTTCTAAAGTTCTTTTAGGACCATATCGTATATTAATTCAGCGTACCCCATAAAATCATATCTAATAATGCCTCTGCTTTAAGTCTTGAAAAATTAATATTTTTGTAAGACACCATAACATTTATTGGAGATACTCAACAATCTATTACCATTGGGCTAATGGGTTGGCTGAGGCCTTAAATAAACTTTTATGCAGACTATCAAGAAGACCCTCATTGATAAAAAAAATATCAATGGGATTAGAGGTTGGTAGAAGCCTTGTAGGCCTATCAGACCACTTATAAAACCCCTACCAAATCCCGTTTGTTTACCTTAGTGCATGGGTCTGAGGCTATACTACCCCTTGATATACAAATTCTCTCTCTTAGAGTTGAGATCTAGAATCAAATCATGATTGAGAGGAATACACAACTCAAGTTAGAAGAACTCAAAGGCCTTGAAGAGCATCGTCTCCAAGCTCAATAGAGTCAATAATTGTATAAAGCTCAAATGGTTCAAGCTCACGATAAGTTAGTGCGACCTGAACCTTACAAGTAGGAGAATTAATCATGGATCTTCGGAGGCCTATCTTAGTTCATCGAAAGATATGTGGGAAGTTTGAACCAATATGGGAAGTACTCTTCATTATAGGGATAGTCTACAAAGGGGGCTCGTATCAGCTAGTGGATTGTAAGGGAAAGTACCCAATGTTACCTATCAATGGTAATCGTGATGTAGCTCAAATTTTTAATTAATGAAATGTTTTGATGTCCTGAATTAATTTTGGTTAAGCCTATTTTCACTGTCAAAGCAATTTTAAAAAATAAAAATCAAGATCGTCAATCAATCACTTCATGCTCTCTTTCCCATAAGGTTAGGTGATGCCTCTCGTTATGCTTTGATCCACTTTGATAGGCATGTTTCGACCCCAATCATACTATCATTTATTTCAATCCTCTGTGATAGACATGTTTATATCCCATCATAAGATCATTAAATTTGATCCTCAGTGACGGGCATATTTAGACCCCATCATACGATCATTCAACTTGATCCTCTTTGATGGGAATATTTTGACCCCATCATACGATCATTCAACCTGATCCTCTGTGATTGGCATGTTTCAACCCCATCATTCAATCATTTAACCTGATTCTCTATAATGGGCATGTTTTGACCACATCATATGATCATATAATCTTGATCCTCTGTGTTGGCATATTTCAACCCCACCACATAATCATTCAACCTGATCCTCTGTGATGGGAAAATTTCAACCCCATCATATGATTATTCAGCCTCAATCCTCTATGATGGGCATATCTCAACCCCATCAGATGACCATTCAACCTCCACCCTCTATATTGGGCATATTTTAACCCCACCACACAGTCATCCAGCTTCGATCCTCTATAGTGAGCATATTTTGACCCCACCACGTGATCATTCAACTTCATCCTTTGTGACGGGCATATTTTGACCTCGTCATGCATTCAGTCAACCTCGAACATCTATGATTGGCATATCTTGACACCATTAAATGATCATCCAACCTCGACCCTCTATGTTGGGCATATTTTGACCTCACCAGACGGTCATCCAGCTTCAATCCTATGTGTTTGGCATATCTCAACCCCACCACATGATCCTCTACTAGTGGTGGATAATGCCCTTTGTGGCACCATCCTAGTACCAACTCAACTTTAGTTTACTAAGGGTTGTCCCTTCCTTCGCTTATGATTAAAGTCTCAAATTTCATCCATTTGTTCGGTTAATGCTAATATGTGCATTAGAACTTTGCTCTACCACACATATAGGGGGTCTATTTATTGACCTCTTTTTTGTATGAGGTCACTAGAACCTACTTGGGTCTCATTTTGGTGACCTAATGATTCGGGGATGTCTACCCCGCAATCATATAGGTCCAAGTCTATTCAAATCCATTTCCACCCTACAATTCAATCGCTAGTCCATCCTTCCACCAACTTTTAATCAACAATCTAAATGTTTGAGTAGGTTGTTAAACCAAATGTAATTGTCCCAAGGCTAACCAAGAGGGGGTTAATTGGTAATTTTAAAAATCTCTTGGTAATTTAAAAAATTGATTAAAGATCTTGATCACAATTATAAATTTTTCTCAAACTATTTTTTCAACCACAAAAAGTAAATATGCAGAAATTAAAAATTCAGTAAAAATAAGACCACAGAAGAACACCAAATTTTATAGTAGTTCGGTCCAACAAGACCTACGTCCACTCTCTGGAGGCTCCTTTTCCAGGTATTGCACTAAACACTAGTGACTCTGCTTTAGCCCCCACTGTATGGCAAAGAAGCCCTTAACAAAAACCTCTCTTCCACCAACCCAGATGGTAGAGAACTATCATCCTTTTTCACCCTCCTGGCGAAGGCAGAGAACCCACAGTCCTTTCTCATTCTCCTGCTGATGCCAGAGCACCAACATCCTTTCTCACCCTCCTGGTGATGGCAGAGAACCGACATCCTTTTTCACCCTCCTGATAAAGGTAGAGTACCAACATCCTTTCTCACCCTCCTGGTGATGACAGAGAATAGACATCCTTTTTCACCCTCCTGGTGATGACAAAGTACTGGATCTCCTTTAAAAATCCTCTCTCAAGAGCCTTCAGGGAAGTAGAGAAGAACTATGAAGAACATATAAGAGATCCTCACCATTGGGAAACTTTGTGAATCCCCTCACAAATCCCTCTCATAATATCTCTCACTTTTCAATCTCAACACACTCTGCCAAACACACTGCTAAGGCACACTCAAGAGAAATTCACTGTAAGATCTTAAAATGTCAGTTTTTAGGACACTTATATACAAAGGACAAAAAAACTATCTTGAAAACTAAAATTTTCAAGTTGAATGGACTTGGATCGTACAGTATGATCATACTTCATACGTACGAACAGTTCAAAAAGTTATGCACAATGCTATACAAATATGATTTCGTACTCTGTTAAACATCTGTACGAACTTACATCATACCGCACGAACAGTATAAAACTAAACCCCTTCGTCTGTATAATCATGTATGAACCTCATTTCATACTCCGATCTGCATCTATATGAACCCTATATCATACAGTATGAATAATTTAATCAAATCAGGTTTTTTATGGTACGAAAATGGACAACACTATTTAATACTCTGTGAATCTTCTGTATGAAACTATATCATAGACGACGAACATAAAATTATACAGTATGAATAGATCAAAAAATTATATGTTTGTCTGGTATAATCTTGTACGCATCCATTTCGTACTCTGTGAGTCATCTGTATGAACCAAGGATCGTACAGTATGAATAGTACTTAAAAAAATTTCCTGGCATGATTTGATTAACTTCATTTTGGGAGGAACTATCACGATAAATCATCTAATAAAATTTAAAAATTGTACAGTATGATTAGTTTTAAAAATTTAACTTTTTTAATCACTTGCCTAGTATGTGTGTACATGGCTACTCAATTATAATCACACTCTCTCAAACTCAAGAAAAATATAAAAAGTATAAACTTTAATTACAAGAAATCCTAACCTAATCTGGCTTGAAGTTTTTGATAGTCTAGAATATGATTGTCCTGAAATATTAGAACACCCAAATAACACAAATAAAAAGTATCCAGTATATGTTAGGAGAAATAATAATCAACACAATAATATTTTGGTATCATCAAAAACTCACACATAATATAAATATATAGTTTTGAAAACTAAGTCGCAATAATCTCTCACTTTTGGATGATGGCAAAATAATTATTGTTTAAGTTAACACTTAAGCAAATTTTCTCCTAAGCTCCCCCTAAATGAAGGACAAATTTAAAACAAGGGATTCCATTGAAGTTCAAAAAACACATCGACAAAGTAAAAAGTTACTAAATACACAATAAAAAACCAATCAAAAATAATAAAAAATCAAAAAATAATTAAAAATAATAACACAATAAAACATAATAACCCACTACACACATCATAAACAACAATCAATGCAAGCATCAATCAATTACAAGCTTCAATCAATGCAAGCATCAACCAAACACAACAACATCAAATAATAACTAATGATCAAAAAATAACATGACTCCCCCTTTTGACAGCAATAAAAAGGGAAGTGCTGCTTGAAAAGATAGGTTTTGAAGAAAAAATCAAAATAGTTAAAAAGAAGAAAAAGATGTTAAAGTAATTGCAAATATAATATTAACTCCCCAATATTAAAAAGAAAAAAGTCAAATTTTAAATCAAAGAATAACTGGGATAACAAAAGTTAACCAGGTTCACTGTTCGTTCTAAACAAATCAAATAAAAAAAATTTTTACAAAAATGATGAAATAAAGATCAATCTCCTTCTTATTCAATAGTGAAGATTATTGCCAATTATATGGATTTATATAAGAGATAGAATGACAAAGGAAAAACCTTTATGAATTTCTCAATTAGCGACATTGCACATCTATTCAATATTTTGTGGCACACTTTGTGCATCTTTTCAGTTTGGGCTTATTTTGGGCCTCTTTTGACTTTGGCGAACATTGCACATCTTTTTATTTAGCACATTTTGTGCATCTTTTAAAATTTCCAGTCTTTCCAATATCATTAGATTTTTAACACAAATTTTAATAATTAACAAAGATAAACACATTAAAAAATAAATAAAATAAAAATAAAACATCAATTTTGCAACAATTTTAGCTAAGTAAAATATGTCCATAAGAACATGAAATTGATTTTCTAATCTACATACAGTCATAATATAATTTAAAATTTTGAGAGATTAAATTCTATAAGGAAATTAATTTGTAGAGTAAAAAAATTTCAAATTCCATTCTGCAAATCAACTGTAAATGATTTAAATCCAAAAAAAACATAAACATTTCAAAAAGAGAAAATGTAATTTACATCAAAACAAAATTCCATCATTTCATTCATCATTTAAACACATACAAACATGTCTTTCCATAAAAAAATAACCTAGAAATAAAGGAATAATAGAATGATGACACTATCCTTTCCAGTCCAGTGAGCCAAGGGTGTGGTGAACGCTACGCAAGAAAAAGTTCTTTTCATTTGATGAAAGAGATTTGCTCCATGAAGACCCATTCTCATCTTTCATCTTTAACTCATGTCAAAAAAAATCCTAATTGAAAGATGAAGCAATCAATCAGTTTTAATTTCTAACACATGAAATCACTGAAATTATAGGATAACATCTCAACAACAAGTACAAAAACACATCACCAACTACAACATAGAAGTACAACTAATAATCAGAGGGTTCTTGGTCTGGAGGTGGCTGAGGGTTGAATGTCGTGAAGTAGCTATTGATCATAGCAACATTTATGTTGACAGAGTCGATTTGGCCTCAGATCCACCCCATGTCCTCATTGTATCTAGCATCCTGCTGGTTTAGGTGATTTTCAATTTGATCAAAGAGTTTATCAAAATGAGTTTCTAGTCTATCGAAATGCTAGACCATTTCTTGGTAGAAATTTTGATCCTGTCCAAGTGCAGCTGTAGGGTCTACTTCTTCTCCCTCAAAACTTTGATCCCACCCAAAGAGTGCACAGAAAGAGGCATCAGTAAATTAAACGATAAGTTTATTTGGAGGTTCAAGATGGACCAGGTTATATTTCTTTTCCAGAATGTAGTTAATTAGGTGTCCTAAGGCAACATTTTTCTTCCTTCTACTATGAGGATGTCCAATATCAAAAAAGTTTATAGATGTAGTCCATGATTAGTTGGGCTTCATCAATAGGAGTTTAGGTCATGATCAAGTATGTGATGGGGGACAAGAGAGGAGTAAAATATATACGATCACCAGCTTTTAGAATTATAGAGATTCTCAAAATGTGCTGGATGATCCTAGCATTTGGGTTTAGTGTATAAACAGGAGGAAGATGGCTTACTTATTCAATACCTCTATGAGTTAGGTTTACATCCATCCAATCATAATCTGCTCTATAGGTCATTGTATGTGGTCTAACTCTTACAATCTTAAGGTAAAAAAGTTCCTTAGATCTTCCTTAGTTATTTCAACTTGTTGCTTAAACACATAAAGTCATCCTAGTCTGATCTTGACTCATTTCCATGTTTGCAAGAAATATTTGAAAAGTTTTACGATGGTAGGTGTAAATCAACGTAAGGATAAAGGAAAATTAGATTAAGGTAAATAGGGGCATGATAGAAAAGTTGATGTCACTCTGAATGAAGAGTTGAGAAGGGGTTATTTTTGCTATAACATACCAAAAGAAAGCTTCCTCAATCTCCTTAGAAAGCGAGTAGTCATCACTACCAGATCGAGTGGACGAGCCCTTAGAAGTACAAGGTCGTTTGCTACTACTGGCTATCCCTAAAGTTTGGACTCAGGAAAATTTGAGATTGAAAGAGATTGGTGAAGAAAAATTTAGCAAATGACTTTCAATTTAAATAAAAATAACCTAATCATATAATACAAAAATTAGATCGTTCATACAATTTTGAAATCGTATGTGACGAAATATTTTTCGTACAAATGAACAGAAACGGCCAAAAATAAATTGGCTTTTCATAAACTGCCACTCCCGAGTAGTTATTTTGTAAAGGCTTTTTGACCAAACGAACACCTATTCGTCTGGGATGATCGGAGTATTAAAGATCATTTCAGAGTGGTTAGGTTTATCCACATAAAAACTGACAACAGGATCATACAGATGAAATTGGATTTCATGCGTACGATTAGATAAAAATTAACTGAAACTTTAAAAACTGTCCCCAATCGTACAGATAAAAAGTTACTGATCATATAGTATGAATACATTTTGTATAGTATGATATGCATTAAAAAATCTCCATTCTGTATACCTTCTTTTTTAAAAAATATCATGTACAGGCTAGATAGTTCATACTGCACACAAAAATTTCATGCAGTATGAACCAAAAAACAAACTCTTGACATGACAACAAAAAACTCCACTCAAAATCAATTCACACAAGATCTATGACAAGAAACACCAAAAACACCAGCTAAACTCAATGCTAACACAAGAAAAATAACTAACAAAACATCAAAGCACTAATAAATAAATAAATAGTTACAAACAAACAAACACATCAATAAATTACAAATTCAATTTGCAGAATTTAATTTTAAGCATCAAGATAAATCACACCTAATCTGGTTCTTAAAGTGTTAAACATTTCAAAAGCCAGTGGTTTTGTGAAAATGTCTACAAGTTGATTCTCCATAGCAACATGATGATTCAATTTCTCTCTTAGCTACATGATAACTAGTAAAGTGATGCCTAGTATCAATATGGTTGATTCTAGAATATTGAATAGGATTCTTTGAAATGTGCATGGCACTTATATTATCATAAAAAATTGGTATAGTGCCAATTAAAAATCTTAAGTCAATTAGTTGTTATTTTAACCAAAGAACGTGTGCCACACAACTACCTAAGGTAATGTATTCTTCTTCAGTAGTAGAGAGAGCTAGTGAATTTTATTTCCTGCTAGACCAAGAAATTAAAGAGTTTCTTATGAATTGATAAGATCTTAAAGTACTTTTCCGATCAACCCTACATCTTACAAAATATAAATCATAATATCCAATAATTTCAAAAGAAGAGCTATGCGTTGGATACCAAATCCATAAGTTTTGAGTTCCCAAAAGATATCTTAATATTCTCTTAACAACAATCAAATGTGATTCCTCTAGATCAACCTAAAATCTAGAACACAAACAAACACTAAATAAGATATCTGGTCTGCTAGCAGTCAAGTAAAGTAATGATCTAATTATTTCTATAAATTTATTTTGATCAGTAGATTTTCCCTTAAAGTCCTTATCTAACTATATTGAGGAACTCATTGGTGTACTCACTAGTTTAGCACTATCCATCTCATATTTTTTGAGGATGTCCTTAATATACTTTGACTGACTCAGAAATGTCCCATCCTCCTATTGCTTAATACTGAAACCATGAAAGTAACTCAAATATCCCATCAAACCCATTTAAAATTCACTACTCATTACCTTTGAAAATTCATCACAAAGATTTTTATCGGTGGATCCAAATAAGATATAATCAATATATATTTGAATAATTAGTATGTTGTCTCCAACCCTTTTTAAGAAGAGAGTGGTGTCCACACTTCCTTTAACAAATGATCTTTCTAATAGGAAAGTGCTTAACCTCTCATACCATGCCTTAGGTGCCCTGTTTTAGTCCATATAATGCCTTTTTGAATTTAAACACATGATTAGGAAATTTTGAATTTTTAAAACCTAGAGATTGCTCAACATAAACTTTCTCTTATATCACTCCATTAAGAAAAGAACTCTTAACATCCATTTGATATAACTTAAAACCTTTAAAATAGGTAAAGGCTAGCAATACCCTTATTACTTTAAGTCTAGCTACAGGGGCAAAAGTTTCTTTAAAATCAATTCCTTCTATTTTATTATACCCCATGGACACCAATCTTGCCTTATTTCTAAGCACAACACTTGAATGATTCATTTTATTTTTGAACATCCACTTAGTTCCAACATCACTTTGATTTTTAGGCCTTGCAATCAATTCCCAAACATCATTTCTAACAAATTGATTCAATTCTTCTTGCATGACCAAAATCTAGAATTCATCTGAAAGTGCTTGATTTATATTAGTGGGTTCACTCATTGATATAAAGGCAAGCAGAATGGTTCACTTCTTTGCTAAGTATATGCCTAGTTCTAACACCCTTACTAGGTTCACCTAAAATAAATTCTTTAGGGTGACTCTTAAAAAATTTCCTTCCTCGAGGCAAAGGGTTTTTTGTTCTAATATTCTCTTCCAAATTTGTCTTTTTAATTCCATAGGAGATTTCTTCAACATGATCTTCGTCCAACATTAGCTCTTTCGAAATGCCAGATTCATCAAAAACTACATGTGTGATCTCCTCAATTACTAAAGTTCTCTTGTTAAACACCCTATAGGATTTGCCAACATTGGAATATCCCATAAAAATTCCTTCATCAGATTTAGGATACAATTTTCCTAAAGAAGTTTTTCCATTATTATGAATGAACACCGTAAATCTAAAAACATGCATATGTGAAGGATTAGGTGTTCTAACCTTAAAAAGTTCGTAGGGTGTCTTATTCAATTTGGATCTAATGTTCACCCTTTTTAGAATATAACATGTTGTACTAACTGCTTCAACCCAAAAATATTTTAGAAGTGAATATTTAGCCAACATGACTCTAATAGCTTCTATCAAAGTTCTGTTCATTTTTTCTATGAACACATTCTACTGAGGGGTCCTAGATGCTGAAATGTTGTGATCAATTCCTTCCTCTTTAAAAAAATCTTCAAATTTCTCATTTTCAAACTCTCTCCATGATCACTTTAAATTTATAAAATTTCACCTCCTAGCTTCCTCTGAATCCAAGTATAAAAATTTCTAAATTCATCAAATGATTCACTCTAATGTCATAAGAATTTGACCCAAGTGAATCTTGAAAAATCATCAACGATTACAAACCTAAAAGATTTACCTCCTAGACTTATAGTGCTAACCGGTCCAAACCTATCCATATGAATGATTTCTAAAAGTTTGTTAGTTCTAAGATCTTTAATTGAATGAAAGGAGGACTTTATCGATTTTCCTAATTGACATGCATCACACAGGTGATCCTTAGTGAAGTCTAGTTTGGGGATCCCTCTATCTAATTCTTTCTAGGTAATCTTCCTCATTATATTCATGCTTGTGTGGCAAAGTCTTCTATGTCATAACCATGATTCACCAGTAATTATTTTGAGACAAAAAGTATTAGAATATTTTACAAAATTTAAATCAAGCATATATACGTTATTTACCCTATTTCCATGCAACATATCAAGTCCATTTTGGCTTATAATGTAGCTTATGGGAAAAAATTTAACATTATAGCCTTTATCACAAAGCCAACTAATACTCAACAAGTTATGTTTTAAGCCTTCAACCAATAATATATTTAAAATAAAAAAATTGTTCTTGTTGCCAATCACACCTGTACCTACCACACTCTTAGTGGTATTTTCTTCAAGTGCTACATTGCCCCCATTCCAGGCTTCTAGCATTATAAATTAATTTACATCTCCAGTTATATGATTTGCATATTTGTTGTCCAGGTATCAAGTGGTCTCACGATATCTTGTATGAGAGTGTTTCTACAAAAAGATCAAATGTTAGACTTGGGAACCCAAACAAGTTTGGCTTCACCTCTTGGCAATGATAAACTAGATGCATTTGTGATATGCTGGAATTTATGCACCTTAGCTCTCCACACAAGATGTGTTCTATGATGAATAGTACATGTGTGTGAGATATGACCTATCGTTCCACATCAAAAACATTTCACTCCAGGAAAAGGATTTCTTAATCTTTAAGAGTTATAATGTCTCTTCCTAGGTTTTAAACTTGTATGTTTTTTCTTAGACTCATAAAATTGTTCAGGTGCGGGTATTGGCCTATTTTCCTTAATAAATTTCAATTTTATTTTGAGATATGAGTTTCTATTTTCCAACATTGAAATTTCCATTCTCAAATTAATTTCCTTATGTTAATCTTCTTCCATAAAAACTTTACAATCAATTTCAAGTTTAGTGTATGATGATTTCAACAGTTTATGCTTTTTTTTTCAAATCATCAAATTCATCCAATAAGCTCATGTGGTTGCTATCTATATTTTCATGATCTTTCCTAAGAATTTCATGCTCTTTTTGTAAATTCAAATAATCAATAATAAGTTTTGCATGTAGTCTTTTTAGTTTCCTATATGCAGTATGAATTTTCTCAGAAACTTCAAATAATTAATCGTAGGATAAATCACATATCTGCTTCTGATCCGAGTGATCAAAGTTGTCTACCATTAAGAATAAGTTAGTGACTTCTTCCTCTACTTCTATTTTTGAGGTATCTGATATTGAGTCCACACAGAATGCTCTTTGCAGTCTCTTCTTACCCTTCCTTACATTGGTTTTCTCCTCAACCTTCTTCTTGCTTGGATTGGCTTTGAGATCTAGCCAATCAGATTTAATATGTCCAGGCTTCATGTATTCATAACAAATTACATCATTGGAAGCTTCTGCATTTTTGTTAATCTTACCTTTATTTTGCTACTAATGTCTCCATTGCTTTCTTCTTTGGAAACTATTGAATTGCCTCATTAAGAGTGCAATATTATCTTCATCATCTGGCTATGACTAATCACTCTCCTAGTCATCCACTTTCAATGCAATGTTTTTTCTTTTTTCTTGTCACCTGCATCAATCTGTCTTTAAGTCACTCTTTGCTCGTAAGCAATCAGTGTTCCAAGCAGATCATCAATAGAATAAATATTTAAGTCCTTTGACTTAGTTATGTAATTATCTTTGCATCATAAGTAATAGAAAAATAATGTAGGATTTTATTTACTTTTTCAAAATTCAATAGTTTCCTACCTAAAGCAAGCAACGAGGTGACTATCTGTATAAAATGTGTATGATGTCACTAATTGATTCATTCAGTTTCATGAGAAAAAGTTCATAGTCATGTAGTAAAATGTTCAATCAAGATTGATTCACCTCATTAGTTTCTTCATATGTAATGCAAAGTCTATCCTAAATTTCTTTTCTAGATTAACAGGTTGAAACACGCATGTAGTCTTCAGATTTAAGAGCATAGAAAAACTATTTAAACATTTTGCATTTAACTGAGCTAAGTCTTTTTCCTCTAATATCCAATCAGCAAATGGTGTTTCAATCCTAATGCCATCAACACGTCTAGTTGTAGCAATATAACCATCATGTATTAACATCCACATGCGATAGTTAAGTGATTACAGAAAAGTAGACATGCGGGTTTTCCAAAAGTCGAAAGGAATGTTATGAAATAGGGTCTAGTGATCGAATATCCTTCAGGTGTGTTACGATTTTCAAAATTAGCCATAATCATTTTTTAAAAAGTAATCTAAACTTTAATTTTTGAAATAGTCTCTGATACCACTTAAAAGTTTGAGTAGGTATTTAAACCTAATGCAATTGTCCCAAGGTTGACCGAGAGGGGGGGTGAATTGCTAAATTTAAAAATCTCCAACTAATTTAGAAAATTGATTAAAGATCTTGATCATAATTATAAAATTTTATCAAAGTACATTTTCAACCACGAAAAATAAATGTGCAAAACTAAAAAATGTAGTAAAAGTAAGACCATAGAAGAACACTAAATTATATAGTGGTTCGGTCCAACAAGACCTACATCCAATCCCTGGAGACTCCTTCTCCAAGTATTGCACTAAACACTAAAGACTCTCCTTTAGCCCCCACAGTAAGGTGAAGAAGACCTTACAAAAACCACTCTTCCATTAACCCAGTGCGGCAGAGAACCATTATCATTTTCACCATCCTGGTGAATGAAGAATGCCTACCATCCTTTCTTACTGTCCTGGTGATGGTAGAGTACCTACATCCTTTCTCACCCTCCTGATGACGGTAGAGAACCGATGACCTTTTTGCACCATCCTGGTGAAGGTAGAGTACCAACATCCTTTCTCACTCTCCAGGTGATGTAGAGATCCGACGTCCTCTTTCACCCTCCTGGTAACTATAGAGTACCTGATCTCCTTTAAAAATCCTCTCTCAAGAGCCTTAAAGAAAGTAGTGAAGAACTATGAAGAAAATACAAGAGATCCTTACTATTGGGCAACTTTGAGAATCCCCTCATAAATCCCTCTCATATGATCTCTCACTTTTCAATCTCAAGACACTCTCCCAAATACACTCCTAAGTCACATTCAAGAGAAATTCACAGCAAGATCTTAAAATGTCAATTTTTAGGACACTTATATACAAAGGACAAGAAAAATGATCCAGAAAACTAAAATTTTCAAGATGAACGGACTTGGATCGTACAGTACGACCGTACTTAATATGTATGAATAGTTTAAAAAGTTATGTACGAGGCTGTATGAACATGATTTCGTACTCTTTTAAACATCTATACAAACTTACAATGTATAGTATGAATAGTTCAAAACTGAACCCCTTTGTCTGTATGATCATGTATGAACCTCATTTTATACTCTGATCAACGTCTATACGAACTCTATATAGTACAGTATGAATAGTTTAAAAATCATATTTTTCATGGTACGAAAGTGGATAACACTATTTTATACTCTATAAATTATCTGTACGAAAATATATCATACAGGATGAACATAAAATTATATAGTATGAATAGATTAAAAAATTGCAAGTTTATTTGTGATGATCTGGTACGCATCCATTTCATACTGTGTGAGTCTTCTATATGAACCAAGGATCGTACAGTATGAACAATACATAAAAAAAATTTCCTTCCATGATTTGATTAACATCTTTTTGGGATGAACTATCATGACTGATTATCCATATATTACGATTAGTTTTAAAATTTTAAGTTTTTTAATCACTCCCCTAGTGTGTGTGTGCATGATTACCCAATTACAATCACACTCTCTCAGACTCAAGAAAAATAGAAAACGTATAGAGTTCAATTACAAGAAACCTTAACCTAATCTAGCTTGAAGTCTTCTGTAGTATGGAGTATGATTTTCTTCAAATTTTAGTACATACAAACAACACCAAAAAAAAGTATCCAATATATGTTAGGAGAAATAATAACCAACACAATAATATTTTGGTATCATCTAAAACTCACACATAATATAAAAATATAGTTTTGAAAACAAAGTTGCAACACCTTCAAATAAACTCCAATCAATCCCAATAACTTAATTAATTTTCATTAATATAGAAAATTCAAATTCAACCATTCAAGTCCGAAATCCAATCTAAATCCAACATTCCAAACTAAATCCCTGTGTTAAAGGCCTATGTCTTGAAATGCTTTCTAGGTGAATTTTTTATCATCGGGAAATGCAGTCAAGGGACCTCTGATTAGGGGTTTCTCAATTTCATATTTTTTAGATATGTATATAAGGCCAACCCACCAAATTTGAGCTCAATCTGAGTTCCCTAGTCCCACAAACTAGATTGATTTCCAAAGGCTGCAAACCCTTTAAATATTTACAACATATGCCATTAGCTCGCCATTTAGTGGAATTTGACCTTGAGATTCTTTCCAAACCATCTAACCACACCCATGACCTTTGTCATGACTTGTTGGTCAGTAACCTACACTTTTTTGGACATAGTTTGACCTTGAATTGACCAAGGGTCAAAATGACCAAAATGCCCTTTAAAGAAGTTTTTTGTCTTTTGCCCAAAATTCAACATGGGCTTCCCACACCAAACTTCAAAACCTACCCCAATGGGTCCTAAAAATCATTAGGAACACATTGGATGCAAACTCACCTTTTCATTTAACCTTGTTGACCAAGTCAACCATGGTTGACCAAAGTGGCCCTTAAGGGTTTAAACACCCATTTCAAACCAAATGACCTCCTCTAGTTTTGAAACCACCTCCATTGAGTTCATATGATAAATTTGAACTCAATGGAACAAACCCTTAACCCTAGGTCGACTTGGTTGACTTAGCCAACCAATTTTGACTATACCTCCCAAACACTTCTACCCATTAAAACCCTTTGACCAAGGCCTTCCGAAGCAAATTCAAACCTCTAGGACCAACCATTTGACCGTTAGGGATGACCCTTGGGTGGACCAAAGCCTTGGTTGGTCTTGGGTTTGTCACTTGGCTTAACCAAACTGTCAAAAGAGAGATCTCCCTTGAGCTAAATTCTAACACTAGCCTAATTAGATCAAGCCAACGGTAGAATTGGGTCTCCCATGACCCAATGCACTTACCCACCCCTTGGGTCAACTTGGGTTAGGAATTAGGCTAACCCAAAGTCGTCAAAACTACTATGAACTGAACCAATTCTCAACCAAAGTTTAATTAAACACAACCAACACCTCCATTAGGTGGCCCTAGGTCCAACACACCCACCCTAGTCAGCCCAGCCCTTGGGTTGACTTGGGTCAACCTCTAATCTAGCCCAAAGTGATCAAAACCACTTTGACCTGAGCCTTCTCCTACCTTAGAGTAAATTAAACCCAATTAACACTTTCATGGGGTGCTCCTTGACCCAATGTATCTTCCCCATCAATCCCATGACCTGACTCAACCCAGGCTGCACTCAAGTCAACCCAAACCATATTATTTTGGGTTGACCTAAACCCCATTTTTTAATTGGGTTGCCTCCTACCCAATTGAGCTCATGGATGAGTTCACTCAACCCCCATCATTCTTTCCAGCTCACCCTAACCCATCTAGTGGTTGCTAGCAGCCAGAGCAAGCAGACTAGAGCTCCGGTGGTCCCCTCTATCTTGGGCCTCATCTAAAGCCTTTCAGAGCCTAGGTTCGTCTACCTCAAGCTCACGATCCCAGCTGTCTGAATCCCCATGCATGGCTTGAATAGGGATCCTCTACCCAAACATCCCCATTTGATTCTAGCATCTGATAAACTCTCCCCGAAGCTCCACAAGAATTTTGCTCTCATTCCCCAACATCCCAGCCCTCTCTGACTAGTGGTTCGAGCGAGCTCCAATGAAATTTGTCTGCCCTTAGCTTGAAATCCTACCTCTAACCATCCTCTAATTATGGTGTCTGAAGGAGAACCTAACACTTCTTGATAAAGAAAATCCATTCGTTGGGGCTTTTTATACCATGAGCTTTTTTATCCTGAGGTCCCTAGTTAGGTAGTCTAGTCAAGTGTGAAGGAAACCTTCACACCAACAGATTTCCACCTTTAGATTAAAAGTTTCCATTGCCCTTATTCTCCCTATATATTTTTGGTGAGGTTTCACCGGTGGGATCTCTCAGATCATGCAGGAGAAGCCCTACGGTTATATGTACGAGTAAGAGGTGGAAGATATAATCAGAGCCATTTATTTTGATCAGCGGCTCCAATTAAATCCTGTTATCTCAAAGTAAATTTAATTCGACCTGCTTGATCTCATATCTAACACTCGTGATTAATCTCACATTACCCAGTCAGTTACCAATGATTGGCTAACCAATAAGAGCGAGCCTGCATGCAAAAGCACGACTAACTAGGTAATTTCATATTTAAAAAAATCTAGAAACTGTAAGGAACTTCAAAAGTTTATATCTCCCTCCACACTCGACCAAATTAGGTGTTCTTAGGCTCATTGGAAATATCTCACGAAGATCTTGAAAAGCCTTATGGTCTCTAGTCATGATTGTTTTTGTAAAAATGTCAATTTCATTTTTTATTTTTATGCTATTAATGCATTTATGTGCTTAATTGGTTTCACCATGGCTTAAGATTTAGGGGGATTGAATTTGCAAATTTCCTTGAGATGTCCAAATTTTATACCTTCTGTTTGAGGTGTGTAGGGGGATGTCCATGCCAATTTAGGCTTAGGGTTCATGGTTTGACCCCTAAGTTCAAATTGGTTCTATGATCTTTCCAATGAGATTTAGGATCTGATTTTTGGTGTTTTTATTATGCTTAGTCTAAGGAGTTTAGAACCACTGATTGCACCCCCTCCCTTGCCCTAGGTAGCAACTTAGGAATTTTCCATGGTAACATAGTGGTTACCTTAGATAGCTTGTGTAAACACCATAGAAAGCTCCATTTGGGCCAAAATTTAGGGGAATTGGACCTTAAGGTCAAATAATCTAATGATCCAAAAATTATTGGATTTGGTGCCCATTTGGTAAACAAAATAGGCACCCTCTAACTAATTCACTATTAATTCATACTAAATCCTAAAAATTCATGTAATCCCTCTAATTGCTCATAACAGAATCCTCACTTCATGAAAAATAAGATCCTTATTAGATAACCTTTAATTTATCCTTAATTTAATTTCTAAAGAAAATTGATAATGAACTCAATTAATTATTTAAAAATATTTTAAAATTTCAAAAAAAATCCCTAAATACTTGGAAACATCCTTATAAGTCATTCCTGCCCTTTAGGGGTGATTCCAAGAAGCTTGGGACTGATTTGGACCAAAATCTAAAAATTCCCTTAATTAGCTAATTTTAGAAAATCCAAAAATACGTTAACTTTTAAAAATCACCAATAATTCCATAAAATCAAATTTAATCAAACTTCAATCCATTCAACTCTAATTAAAATCTAGTATTTTGTAAAAATGTCAAACTTCCAAAATTAAGTCAAAGTCAAAATGTCAACTCTTCGGTCAAGTGTAGTTCAAAACTAGGTGAAAACTTAAAAAAATCATAACTTAATGTAGAAAATTTCAAATTGAGAAAACTCAAAGCCTAATTACTCACCATAAGTTCTAATATTTAGGAAAAATACTCAAATTCTAAAAATGATTTTAAATTTAATAGTCAAATTTTAACCCCTTAATTAACACATTAAGTAATTTCAATAATTCTATAATTTCCAAAATTTAATAATCTATTAAAAATTTCAAAAATATTAATTTAACCATTTAAATCAGTAATCAATTAATTGGATTAAAATTAATCAACCTTTAATCCCTAGCCAATTTAATCAACTTAAGTAACCCCTATTACTACCGAGTAACCTAAGCCTACGAGGCTATTAGCTTAGCCCTAAGGAAGGTGAAATAAACTTCAAGGCCTCCATGAGCAACAAAGGTAGTAATCATTTAACCATTAAAATACACCTAAAAAGCTTTAACACATTAATATTCAAACTAAAACATAAATGTCCCTTTCAACCTTTAACAAACTCAAACATTAGATAACTTCAATAAACTACCCAGCTTAGGATCTATCCCAGCCATATAGCCCTTAGCATACAGTTTAGATGATTTGCTAGAACAACCAACTCTAGTTTAGGTTAGGCTGGTGTTTACTTTTACTGTTCTGTGTTGAGTTTTCAGGGCTTTCATTGCATGTTGTGTTTAAAAATTGATTGATGTGAGTGTTAACTTACTTTAACTATAGTCTATGAATTAATGTGATGGGTGATAGACTAACCTTAGGTTTGGAATGAACTGGTTGCTCATCGAGTCCTCTGCAAGTGACCATGCTCATATAGGGCTATAAGTTAAGGGGAAAAATTATTATTTTAACTAACATATTTTTATGCAGGAGTTAAATTATTCAAGTTCCCCTTGAAATTAAAAAGAGCATAGCCAAGTGTAGCTGAGATTTTAATTCAATGCAAATATATAAACTGCTTGAGATTTATTTGATTTTAAATGCTTAGGATAACCTTGAAGGAGAGTCTATTTTTCACATTTTTAAGTTGATGTAATTTGTTTAAAGTTAAGAGTTGTGAAAGTTAGATGTTTGAGTCGGGATATAACTATCCAAAATTGGATTCCAAAGAGGAAAGGATAACCCTTAAGGGGATAGCCTTTTTCAATTTGGAAGCAAAAATTTGGATAACTTTAATACCTAAAGTGAAAAGAATAACTACCCTTTAATGGAAAGAGTTTTCTTTTTCATTTGGGTAACTAGATACGATGAATCCAAGGAGCTGAATAAGAGGAGGACGAGGAGTTAAAGATAAAGAGTATCCCACTCAAAGTCAACTTGCATCGGTCCTAAGATTAGAATCTGAGTTTATAGTTAGTTCTGCCTGACCACTCATAATTTATAAAATTTTTAGGTTGTAATAAACAAGCAGTTTGCTTATACATATTTATTTAATTAGATTATATAACGGATGCGTTTGAGTTATTTTGATTGTTATTAGAATCACCTGCTTTTCTTAATTTTTTCTATGATTTCATGTCATTTTTATTTTAGTCTGGATACGTAGAGGCTCGTGAAGGCACATTAAAATTTTTTTTACTCAAAACCAATTAATTTTTTTAAGATAATATTAAAACTCTAACGATTTAGGAAGTAAGCCAGGGACTGCTGGGAGTCAGCATATGCATATTTTACTCTCTCTTCTTTGTTAGGCACCTCTTCGCTTACTAGTTTTGGTAGGCCACCTAACATATTAGGGTGCAATCCTATCATGAGGATGTTATGTAATCTCTAGGATAAGAAATATTTTTAAACCTTTTAAAAATTATTACATTTCATTTTATGTTTTTAATCGAGTCGATTTTCATGCATTGCACTAGAAACTAATTAAATGACTCTAAAAATTTTAATTACATTTGATTTAAGCATTTTCACCCTATATAAGTCAAGGGACCAATTAGGATCCTCTCTAGATGTCTATCCCAATTCTCAAAAACTTTAATAATAACATCACTACCAGTTTTTCATAAAAATGATCAAACTTATTAATTTTAAATCGACGAGGTGGTTAGCTGGCTTCCTAATCCAGACCAGCATATATCCAGGTTATATACTGCATAAGTTAGGTTTGGGCTATCATGGTTCAATGCCAAATTTATATTTAGGATCCAGGATAGATTCTGAATCATAAGACCCCAACCTCGGAGAATATAATTCCAAATTTCTAATAAATCACTGAACTCAAATTAAATATTTTTTCAATCAAAAATTTAAAGCCCAACACTTAGATTAGGTTGGGACGGTTCTAAATCTTTTTAGAATCCCAAAGTGTCTCCTACTTCTCCTCCATTGACTCTGAAAATAAGTGTTCAAAATTTGATCCATTCCCAATTCAGATTCCAAATTCAGCACCTTTGATATCACTCCTAGAAAATTTTAAAATAGAATTTCTACCATTATTTGAATCGAGAGTATTCATAGGAGGCCCCTGCATCCTATGATATAATTAACTATGAGGGCTTGGGTGTGTAGGAGATTTAGAACCCATATCTACTTTTCAAAAACTAATTTTCATAACTTAATTAATCTTCTTTGTGAAACTTAAAATCAATGATGATTATTATTATCATGTTTAAATAATTGTTAATGAATGATATTTTCTTCCTTTGGTGAGATATATCCTTCATTGATAAATTTTGAATATAAAATTAATGATAATTCATCTATTTTATCATAGCTAGATATTTGATTGAACTTCATCTTGACCCTTCAGGGCCATATAAAGTTCTTTCCTAAATTTGGCAATGATATTCAAGATGGGATTTACAATTCTAAATTTGAACCCCATTTTGAAATCTTATTTCTACCTCTCGAGGTGGTATACACTTTTTGATGGGATGTTTAATTTTAGAATTAAAATTTAAAATCAATCTCAAATTCCCCAAGGAAGATTAACCTTTTCAAAACCTCTTCCCAAATTCCCCCAAATAAACAGTACTACGTTGTAATGCAGTTTTATGCTCTGGCATTCAAATTACTTAGACTCTGGCATTTCGATGCTAATTTCAAGCACTGTGGTATTATGAAGTGTTATAGCACATACCTTTATTCCACTCAGGCACTTAATTAATTGACATTTTTTTTAGGCTCGGGTATTGTTATTTCCTTGTCTTGTATCTATCGATGCTAATATTGTGGCTCTAATAGTTTTGTTGCTATGGTGGTAGTCTAACACTTGTGAATTTTTCTCCATTTTGTGAGTCTTTTCTACACAATATCAACTAAAAAAAATATTTTTACTAGAATTTAAGATAATATAATATTACATAATTTTTACTTAACCCCCAACTTAAGCTCTTGCTTGTCCACAAGAAATAGTGTAATCAGCTATTAATCAGCTTCATTAGTTAAAATAAAAATTTTGTAATTTAAAATTAACTAAAATATAAGATAATAAAGTACATTTAGATATAAATTAGAATAGTCAAAGTGTTTTAATTTTAGTATAGATAATCATAAGTATTTATTCTAGTAAATCATCCTTTTTAATATTCAAATTGAACTCATCTACTATAAGTGTAAGTGCTTTGTTTACTACTAATTTTAGACTTGAATAATATTTCATTTAGAAATTATTTATGCCCTTTGTTAAAAAAGAAGTTCATTTGAAACCCTTGATGTGTATTAGTTTACTTACACTCCCCTATTTGATTTAAGTATTAGAGTCCTTTTAGGAATGTGACTACATCACATACAAATTTTTTATTTAGTACTCATTTTTTTCTGTTTGATTTGTTTGTTTTTCTTGAGTTTCTTTTTTCAAACATATTTGAGTTCCATAGTAATGATTTTGAATATCTATTTTCCTTCTTCCTTTAAGAAACCATAAACTGAACTAATGTAATGATTGTTATAAGCTCACTAATTCCTTAATAAGGTTTATAATACTACAACAACAACATCAAGCCTTTATCCCACTACATGGGGTCGGCTACACTCCATTGTGTCCTGTTAAAAGTTAAATTCTCGTTTAAATCTAATAAAGAAAGATCATCTCTAATATTTTCTAACCATGTCTTTTTAGGTCTACCTCTACCTTTCTTAACATAAGTCAAATCTAAGACCTCTACTTTCCTAACCAGGTCATCGGGAGGCTGCTGTTTTATGTGACCAAACCATATAAGGCAACTCTCTCTAATCTTATCTTCCACTGGAGCTACTCCAACCTTTTCACGAATACGCTCATTTTGTATCCTATTTCTAAGGGTAAAGCCACTCATCCACCTGAGCATCCTCATCTCTGCAACACTTAACATAGAATTATGCTTCTCTTTTAATGGCCAACATTTGGCACCATAAAGCATTGCAGGTCTGAGGGGTACTTTTCTATCACACAATAAGCACGATGCATTCCTCTACTTCAACCATCCAACTTGGATTCTGCTGATAATATCCCCATCTATTTCACCATCACTCTGAATAATAGATCCAAGATATTTAAAATGTGTACTATTATTAATTACTTGATCGACCAAAGTCACAATCCCCTCACTAGGTCTATTATTACTAAAATTACACTCCATATATTCCATTTTAGATCTACTCAAGAGAAAACCTTTAGACTCTAAGGTTGACCTCCATAATTCTAGTTTACCTTCAACTCCCTCTCTAGTCTTATCAACAAGAAGAATATCATCAGCAAAAAGAATACACCAAGGTACATCCTCTTGCAAATCTCTAGTGAGAACATTCATGACTAAAGCAAAAAGATATGGGCTTAAGGCTGATCCTTGATGTAATCCAACCAAAATAGGGAAATACTAGGTCAAACCACCTTGTCTTTGAACACAAGTAATAGCTCCAGCATACATATCTTTAATGATTTGAAAATAAGCATTATTAACTCCTTTCTTTTCAAGAACTCTCCATAGCACTTCTCTTGGAACTTTATCATATGCTTTTTCTAAATCAATAAATATCATATGTAAATCCTCCTTACTCTCTCTATATTTCTCCATCAAACCTCTTAATAAATGTATGGCTTCCATAGTAGACCTACCTGGCATGAATCTAAATTGATTTCGAGAAACATTAGTATCATGCAGCAACCTGTGCTCCATAACTCGTTCCCATAGTTTTAAAGTATGACACATTAACTTAATTCCTCTATAATTCACACAATCTTGTGCATCACCTTTATTCTTAAAAATAGGGATTAACACACTCATTCTCCACTCATCTGACATCTTTTTAGTCTTCAAAATAGTATTAAAAAATTTAGTAAGCTAAGAAATTCCTTCATCTCCTAAGCATTTCCACACCTCTATTGGAATATCATCAGGTCCAATAGCTTTTCCACCCTTCATTTTCTTTAAAGCCTCTCTAACTTCAGTTTTACTAATACACCAATAAAAATTGAAATCTTTATTTTAATTTGGGGTGCTAAGGTCACTACAGTCAATTTTATTTTCACATTCTTCATTAAAACGTTTAGCAAAATATCTCATCCACCTTTGTTGAATATCATCTTCTTAAAAAAGTACTTTTTGATCTTCATCCCAAATACGCTTCACTTGAACTAAATCCTTACTAATCCTATCTCTTTGTTTGTCTAACTTAAACATATATCTTTCTATCTAATCTATTATATAAATAACCAAAACCTAAACTCTTTGCATCGCATATTGCTTTCTTAGATTCTTTACATGCCTCTTTATATAATTTCAAATTATCAAAATTTTTATAATTAAACCAATTTTTATAACAAATCTTCTTATTTTTAATCTTTTCTTGAACATTTGGATTCCACCACCAGCTATTTTTACTATTAGGAGCTTTTCCCTTTGAAACTCCAAGCACATCTTTTGCAATATTCTTAATATCACTAGCCACTTTTTCCCACATAACATTATCATCCTCATGCACAGACAAAATCTTAAGATCTAAAATCTTACTCTCAAAAATATTTTTGTTGATATTATTTAAATGCCCCATCTAATCCTAGAAAATTGTTTTACTTTATTTTTTATTTTCTTCCCCATTATCTTCAAGTCCAAAACTAATAAACGATGTTGGGTACCTAAATTTTCACTCGGAATAACTTTACAATCTTTGCAATCTAAACGATCTAATTTCCTTATAAGAAAATAATCAATATGAGTTGTACTATATCTATTTTTATAAGTAATGAGATGCTCATTCCTTTTCTTAAATAAGGTATTAGCAATTAAAAAATCATAAGCTAAACAAAAATCTAATATGGACTTACCACCTCCATTTGTCATTCCAAACCCATGGCCACCATGAATGCTTTTAAAATCATCTACCTCTCCACCAACATGTCCATTTAAATCTCCTCCAATAAAAACTTTTTCTTCAAGAGGTATCTTTTACATTAATTCTTCTAAGTCATTCCAAAATTTAAATTTTGAATTTATATCCAAATCCACTTAAGGAGCATAAGCACTTATAATCTTACCATCAACAATAATCTTTAAACCTATAATTCTATCTCCAATTCTATTAAAATTAATAACATTATCCTTCAAACTCTTATCCAAAATCATGCCTACAAAATTTTTAATACGACTCCTACCCAAATACCAAAGTTTAAATCCAAAACTATCAATCTCCTTAGCCTTCTCTCCAACCCATTTAGTTTTCTAAATGCACAAAATATTTATCTTCCTATGAATCATAATATCTATTAATTCCAATAACTTTCCTATAAGGGAACCTATATTCCAAGTTCCTATCCTAATTTTAGTTTCATGGACTAGCTTCTTTGCCCACATCCATCCTTGATGTGGGAACCCTTACCTATTTAACACTGTACCTGGGAGGCATTGCAGAAGCCCTAGCACACTTGTCGCTGTATTCAGGCCATATAGTGCGTCGCTTCTAGGGGACGCCCTAGCATTAACATAATTTCTTAAAGGATTCATGTCATTATTATTCGACAAGTTTTACCGTGGTTGTCGACTACCTAACGCAACCCTCCACTTTTCTCATCCAGGACTTGGGATCTGGCAATGGTAGTGTTTAATAAGGTTTATAATGATTTACATAATTTATTCTACACACTCTCTTTTTCTAAACTTAATTATTCAATCTTAAATTCATTAGTCAGAGCTTAACTGTTTATTATTTGAAGTTTTAGATCATATATTTACTTATATACTTTGTTTAGTTGTTTGTTATGACTTTCAAGTTAAGAATTATTATTCTTTGTTCATTCAATGTAGCACCAAGGGTTTATATTATTCTTAATATTAAATAATTTTTAATTGCAACTTTTAATTTGGTTAATTTAGCTATCAAAGTACAAGCACTATGGAGAGGATAATTTTAACAACTAAATAATGTAGAGAATTTTACTTCAATAAAAATTTTAACTACATAACAATAATAACAATTATCATAATAGGATAACATACATAATTAATAAGAACTAATATAACTAAATTTTGCAAAGAAACTAAACATATGCACTCCAAAATACAATTGGATTACAAGTTGTTAATCTTGAGCCAGAATATACGAATTACTTCTTTTAAGAATTAGCCAACTCAATTATTTTCCTCAAATGATTTATGACACCTCCTAAATAAGGCTTAACCTATGTCCATTTACTTTTAAAGTTTGTGAGGTCTTTTGATTCTGAATTTCTACCACCCTATAAGAAAATACCATAAAACATTGAAAATGGTCCCAACCATGTGGACTTACATTTTCTTGTCAATAAATTTAATCTTGAATTAAATAATACCTCTTGTTTAGGTGTAACTTCTTTCTTAAGGAGCTTTTGATCATGCCATCTTCTTTATTTTATTTTTATAAATCTTAGCATTTTCATATGCTTCATATTTAAATTCTCCAACTCATTTAATTGAATTAGCCTTTTTTTTTTTGAATTGATTCCTTGAGATTAAAATTTAGCTCCTTAACTTCCCAAAATGTCATATGTTTCATTTCTGAGAAAGGGTAGTAAGCTTTCCCCATGACTAAGTGATAAGGAGATATTCCAACTGGTATTTTCAAAGTGGTTCTATAGGCCCATAATGCCTCATCTAATTTTATTGCCCAATTGTTTCCATTAGAATGTACAATTTTCTCCAAAATTCTTTTAATGTCTATATTATTGACCACTAATTTTGGGATGATGCACTGTTGCAATCCTATGCTTGATACCAAATTTAGTGAATATTTCTTCAACTCTTTTATTATAGAATGGACTTCCCCTATCACTAATTAAAACTCTAGACATTATAAATCTAAAAAATATATTTTTCTTTAAGAATTTAAGTACTAGATGAGCATCAATTTTATGGGTTGCCACTCCTTCTATCCATTTGGATACATTGTCAACAATAATCAAAATGTGTTGGCATCCTTTGACTACATAAATAGACCCATGAAATACATTCAGCAAACATCAAACATCTCTACATCCAAAATATAACTTAAGGGTATTTTATTTCTTATGTCTATGTTGCCTACTCTTTGGCATCATTCACACTCTTAACATACTCATTTACATCTAAAATAAGGTAGGCCAAAAAAAATATGGATTTGAGATTCTTAAAAGCAATTCTATATCTTCCAAAATGCCCTTTATAATATGAATCATGACATTCTTTAATTAGGTTCTATTTCATTAGTAGAGACATATCTTCTAATTATTTAATCAATACAAATTTTAAAGAAGTATGGCTCATCCCAAAAGTAATATTTGGCATTATGTAGAAATTATTATGTTTAAGTAAAATGTAAATAAAATTTATTCGCACCACTAAAATTGAAATTTATAAGATCCGCATACCAAGGTAATCTACGTAAATGTAAAGAAAATAGTTACTCATCGGGAAAAAGGTGATTAATATCATTTTTAATGGATGTATGTTCTTTAGATGTAAGTCTTAAAAGATGATTAGCAATTTGATTTTTAGTACTTTTTCTATCCAAGATTTCAACATCAAATTCTCATAATAAAAGTATATTGCAAAACTGATTCAAGCACTATAATATTAATGATAACAAAATTATTGTGCCGGTTAATGCTTTCTCTTATTTCTATGATATTTTATTTTATGTTGTGTATACTAACATTTCAGAAATTCAGTCCACCATTCACTTGCAAGTTTGATCAGCTCAAGACTGGGTAGACTAGGGTTACAGACTAGGTAGACTAAGGATACAGTCTGTATTTTCAATTTGTTCTGTATTTATTCCTTTCTTGAGTCATATCATGTAATTGGGTTGATATCATTACGGATTAACCCTACACACACATAGAGGGAGAGAGAAAAATATTTTTGAGAGAATCTTTCTTTTTAAGTAAGTCATATTGTACAATTTTGGCTTCATGCTGTACGATACATGTGTTGTATTGTACAATTTTAATTCGTATTATAAGATCTATTGAGCTCTATCAAAACCCTAGCTGCCTGAGATTAAGGAGGATTCTAAATGTGCTAATCATATAGTATGATTTGGTTCATACTGTATGACCTAATTAAATTCTTTCTTAATTAACCCCATGATATTAGGCAATCAAATCAGGGACAATTATCATCATCGATCATACTGTATGATTTATATCATCTCATATGATTAAGAAAGTATGACTTTGGTTATCCCAAAGACCATATCGAACAAAATCCATGATTTTTGAACTGATCTTACGGTACGATATTCCAAGTGTTGTATGATTTACAGAGTACAAAATTGGTCGTCCCAAGCATCATCCCAAACGAACAGAAGAAAATTCAACAGGTTATACCGTATAGTATTTTAATCATATAGTATAAAAGGTATAAAGGTTAAACAGTTCATTTGTACAAACTTACTGGTTGATTCTAAATTGCACTCATCGTACGGTATGATATATGTAATGTACTGTATGAATAGAATATGGATCTCTTAAAAATTAGGGTTTTTAAAGCCTACTACTTAAGGATTTCTAATACTCCTATTAGAACTCTTTTGCTATTAAATTGATCTGAAAGAGAACTTAGAGAAGGTAGAGAGAGAGCTTGGGAGAGAGAGAGAGAGATCCTTATAAGTGGGAGTTGAGAGGGATTCATAAAGGTTGCTCCAAGCAAGGTTTCCACCAACTTCTTCAAGTTGCTTTCCTGGTTCCTCGGTGGCTTGGGGGAGACTTTCATCTGCATCAGAACTAGATTCTCTGCCTACTCCATGAGGGAGTAAAAGGATTCCAAGGTTCTCTGCCAACTCCAGGAGGGAGTAAAAGGATTCTAAGGTTTTCTACCTACTCCAAGAGTAAGTAAAAGGATTATAATGTTCTCTGCCTACTCTAGGAGGGAGTAAAAGGATTTCTAGGTTCTCTGTCTACTCCAGATGGGAGTAAAAGGATTTAAGGTACTCTGTCTCATCGGGTCAGTGGAAAGATTTTGTAAGGGTTTCTTTGCCCTACTGTGGGGGAAAAAGGAGAGACACTACGTTTAGTGCAATCACTAGAAAGGAGGTTTCCAGGGAATAAACATAGGTCAGGTTGACCAAACCACTATAAATTTTGATGTATTCATTGTGATTACTTTCCACACTTTTTTTTATTATGATTAACTATGTTGGTAAAAACTCCAATATGTTTATTATGAATTTAATTTGCTTTCGCATCAACTATTTTTCATTTTGTTAAAGAAAGTTTTTAAAAATTACCAATTTACCCCCCCCTCTTGGTTAGCCTCGGGACTAGTTCTTTAAGATTTGACAACCCTCATGAACTTTCAAGTGGTCTTAGAGTGGGATTCATAAACTAAGTTTAAAAAACTTTTTAAAAATGATCAATGTCTAACTTTGAAAATTGTAACACCGCAGAAGAATATTCAATCACATGAACACCTTTATTTGATAATATTACTTTTGATTTTTAGAAAATTCATATGTCAACTTTCTTACAATCAATTGATTATTACATGTGGATGTTAGTTCAAGAAGGATATTCTGTACCCTTTAGATTAGTAAATGGCATTAAAACGTAAATACCTTTTTCTGAATGGAGTATTGATAATAGAGATTTAGCCCAACTTAATGCCAAATATTTGAACTATTTTTTTTGCGCTTTAAAATCTGAAGATTATATGTGTTTTTTACTTGTTCAACTAGTAAAGAGATTTGGGACACTCTGCATTACTTATGAAGGAATAAAGAAAGTGAACAATCTAGGTTAAACATTCTTCTTCATGATTATGAACTTTTTCACATGAAACTTATTGAATCAATTTCTGAAATGTATATTTGGTTTACTCAAATTATTACTTCATTGCATGCCTTAAGAAGAGAACTTAAAAATTATAAAAAAGTTAACAAAATTCTTCTCTTTTTACCTTCTTCCTATGATTTAAAAATCACTGCCATTACTGAATCTAAAGACCTGAATGTTTATTCATTTATAACTTACTTGGGTCACTCATTACCTACAAGCAAGGAGTAAGTCAAAGGCAGCTTGGTGCAAGTGAAAAGGGAAAGGAGAAAAATGTAGCCTTAAATGCTAATGATTCTAATAGTGATACTTCTGGTTCAGAAAATGATGACATTGCATTGATGACTAGACAATTCAAAAGCTTCTTAAAGAGAAAGCAAAAGCATTATCAACAATGGAATAAAGGTAAAAATAATAAAAATTCTAAAATTTCCTCTGATGTTATATGTTTTGAATACAGGAAGTCAAGGCACTTAAAGTCTGATTACCTAAGTCTTAAAGCTCAGCCAAGCAAGGAGAACGTTGAGGAAAAAGCAAAATTTAAGAAGGGCAAGCAAAGGACTCATAAGGCTTTCTAGGCAGACTCAGCTTCAGACTCATCTGAAATTGAAGCAGAGGAGGAGGTAACCAACCTATGCTTAGTGAAAGATGATCATGTTAATCATTGTGATCAAGAGAAGGTATGTTAGCTTACCTATGATCAATTATTTAAAGTGTCTGGAAAAATTTATATTGTATATAGGAAGCTTAAAAAATCACATGCCAACCTTAAATCTGACTTTTCAATTTTGCGGAAAGAGCATGAATGCTTAAGGAAAGATCATTCAAGTCTAGATAATAATCACATGGTGTTGCTAGAAGAATTTGATATGTTAAACAAGAAGCATTCTGAATTAACTGCTGAATATGACTCCTTGAAAATATCACATGTTGAATTAAAAAATGCATTTAAGGAATTAGAAACTCTTGCATCTTAATTTAATAGTAGGGAGCAAGCTTTAAAAATTAAAAATTTAATTCTTGTAAACATAAATAAATTTTTGCAAATTGAACTAACTTCTTTTAAAGAGAACAAACCATCACCTACACTTGCAGAATTTTATAGATCATTATCACATCATGCATTATTCAAATCTTGGAAGAGGCATCATAACCCACATAGATTAGTAAACCCTTTTCCTAGAGTTAGATGTTTTTCTTATGGCATGCTAGGACACATCTCCAACACTTACACCATTCGCTGTAGAATACATTTGTTGTGCATACCAAAATTTCAAAATTCACAGCATAGCATTTCATTCATTATCACATCATGCATTTCATTCTTCTTTCCACAAGATGGGGCCCAAACCTGTTTGGGTTCCAAAATCTGACCTCTAATGATTTTATAGGTGTGCTCTCATAAAAGGCTTCATAAGAGCATATGGTACATGGACAGTGGATGTTTAAGGCACATGGTTGTAGATGTAAATCAATTCATTTCAATAAAGGCCAGGGCAGAAGGTAAGGTGATACTTAGAGATAACACCACCAGGAGAGTGGTGGGATCAAGTATAATTGGCAACTCAAAAAATTTCATCATTGAAAATATTTTACTTCTAGATGGCTTGAAATATAATCTGCTCAGCATCAGCCAGCCTTATAATAAAGGCTTCAGCATAAAATTTTTTTCTACCAGCTGCATAATAAGCTTGATCTTAATTGCATTAATCTGATACTACTCTTTGCTTAAAAATAATTACTGATGAATCCTAGTTATGGCATAGAAGAGCGTGTCATGAAAATATGAAAAGTCTTAGAAAAATCACCCAAAAAGACTTTGTGAGAGGAATTCCCAAACTAGAGTTCACAAAGGATCACCTATGTGATACCTGTCAATTAGAGAAACAAGTCAAATCCTCCACTCAATCAAAGATATTAACACTAGCAAACCCTTAGAAGTCCTTCACATGGATCTATTTAGACATGTCAACACTACAAGCCCAGCAGGGATAGTCTTCGGGTATGTGATTGTTGATGATTACTTGAGGTTTATTAAGGATAAATTCCTATCTCATAAAAGTGAATCATTTGAGGCGTTTAGGTCTTTTTCCACTAGGATTCAGAGGAAGCTAGGTTATAAAATTTAAACAATTCATAGTGACCATGGTGGAGAGTTTGAAAATGAGAAAATTGAATCTTAAGGTAAGGAGCAAGGGATAGATCACAATTTTTTACCTCCTAGGACCCCTCAATAGAACTGGGTAGCTGAAAGGAAGAACAAGACCCTTGTAAAGGTTGCTGGAGTCATGTTAGCTGAATAATCATTTTCTAAATACTTCTGGGCTGAAGCAATGAATACAACATGTTATATTTAGAATAGGATTAATATTAGATCCAAGTTAAACAAAACACCCTATGAAATCTTTAAGGGTAGGACACCCGACCACTCCACCCTTTATGTCTTTGGATGTAAAGTGTTCATTTTGAATAATCGGAAGTCTTAATTAGGAAAGTTTGAAGCAAAATCTGATGAAAGAGTGCTCCTAGGTTACTCAATTATTGGAAAATCTTATAGAGTCTTTAATAAAAGGATACTGGTAGTCGAGGAGACCTCTCATGTTGTATTTGATGAATCTAATAATTTTGGAGGGTCTAGGGTGGAAGAAGTAGTAAAAATTACCCAAGGAGTAGAATCTATAAATCTGAAGGAAAGGGTAGAACCTAAAAACAAATTTCTTAGTGAATGGAGATATTCTTCAAGTTATCCTAAAGAACTAATCTTTAGAGACCCATCTGAAGGTGTTAGAACTAGGCCTGGACTTAAAAAAGAAGTAAACAACTATGCATTCATCTCAATGATTCAACCCACCAATATAAATTAAGCCTTTTCTAATGAATTCTAAAGCCTAGCCATACAAGAAGGCTTAAATTAAAGGAATAATGTTTGGGAGCTAGTGAATGAACTAAAGACCAGAGTATGGTTGGAACTAAATGAGTTTTCAAAAATAAAATGAATGATTCTAGTGTAGTGGTGAGAAATAAAGCAAGATTAGTGGCTAAGGGGTATAACTAGATAGAAGGAATTAACTTTGAAGAGACCTTTGCCCCTGTAGGTAGATTATAAGCCATTAGGGTGCTACTAGCCTTTGCTTATTTTAAGATATTCAAACTGTACCAAATGGATGTCAAAAGTGCCTTTCTGAATAGGGTAATAAAAGAAGATGTGTATGTTAAACAACCCCTAGGCTTTAAAAATTCATAATTTCCTAATCATTTGTTTAAATTAAAAAAGGCATTATCTGGACTAAAATAAATACATATGGTATGTTGTGAAAGGCTAAGCACATTCCAACTAGAAAGAACCATTGTTAAGGGGAGCATAGACATCGCCCTATTTCTAAAGAAGATAGGAGATGAACTATTGATTGTCCAAATTTATGTTGATGATATTTTGTTTGGATCCTCTAATAAAAGCCTTCATGATGACTTTTCTAAAATAATGAGAAAGGAGTTCGAAATGATTATGATAGGAGAACTAACTTTCTTTCTTAGATTTAACATAAGGTAGAAGGATGATCAAACTTTCCTTAGTCAATCAAAATACATTAAGGACATCCTTAAGAAATATAAAATTGATAAAGCTTAGCCAATCAACACTCCCATGAGTTCCACTATTCAGTTAGATAAGGATTTAAATGAAAAATTAATTAATCAGAAGAAATACAAAGGAATTATTGGATCACTACTTTACTTGACTGCTAGCAGACCTGATATTATGTTTAATGTTTATCTCTATGCTAGATTTTTGGCTGATCCAAAAGAGTGTCACTTGACTGCTGTTAAGAGAATTCTTAGGTATCTCTTAGGAACTCAAGACTTAGGAATCTGGTATCCTAGACATGGCACCTCCTTTGAAATCATAGGATATTCTGATTCAGATTTTGAAGGATGCCGAGTTGATAGAAAAAGTACTTCTGAAATATGTCAATTCATAGGACAGTCCTTAGTCTCCTGGTCCAATAGAAAATTGAACTCAATTGCCCTGTCCACTACTAAAGCTGAGTACATAGCTTTAGAAAGTTGTGTGGTGTAAGTCCTTTGGTTAAAGTAGTAAATTCTAAATTTAGGACTACCTATAGGCACAAATCCAGTCCTATTTGATAACACTAGTACTATCCACATTTCAAAGAATCTAATCCAACACTCCAGGACTAAGTATATAGACATAAGGCACCATTTCATTAAGGACCATGTTACCAAAGGAGACATAAAGCAACACCATGTAGCCACTGAAAATCAACTTACTGATATCTTTATAAAAGCACTGACTTTTGAAACTTTAGCACCTTTAGAACTAGATTAGATGTGATTGATATTCATGCTTGAAATTGACACTTTCTATTTCTGTTCTTTTGTATGTATGTTTCTGTTTACGTGTTTTTGTTTTATACTTTTGTTTTCGTTGTCTTGTATTTTTCAAGATTTTATTTTTCATTTTATTGTTTGGTATTTCCTTTTGCCTTTTTTTGTTTTTGTTCTTTTATTATTTGTTTTTTTTACTAAGTTTTTGCCCTATTTTATTTTATCTTGATCATCACACAAATCACTTCTCTGAACCTTACTATTTTTCCAACAAAGCAAAAAAAACTTCATCCTCTATCATTCTGTACGAATCATTATCGTACTATATAAATAGTCTTCGTAATGTATGAATCCCATTCATACTGTATGAACTGCATAACACTGCTTTGATCTCTACCATTGGCTTAATGGATGATCCAAATTGTATCTATGATTAACAATCGTACTGTATGAACACCTATTCATCTGGATAATACACGTGTCTCTGGACGAATTCATTTTAGTTAGTATAATATTTATTATTGATCATACTATATGAATACTTGTTTATACTATATGAACCTTTTAGTCAAAGGTCGTACTGCCTGACTCCACGGGACCATCTCCCTCTCTCTAATCATCTCGTACGAAGTTTGATCCTACGGTATAATCAAACAACCTTTTTGACCGATCATTTGGTTGAATTGATTGCTCTCGATCATCTTATACAATCTCATGATTGTACTATATGATACACTCAAATTCTATTTAAATATCCAAGCTCTTTCAAATTCTTTACACTATCCCTGAAATCCTCCCTTCTTGCATTCCAATCTTTGCAATGGTTGGCGGTGGAAAATGCAGTCGACAAACCAAGGGTGCTTCCTCTTCTCACAACCCTACTGATGTTCATTTTCTGACAGTTTCTGATGAAGTTGCCTACCACTAATGTAAAGAAGCCAAAATCACTCCTTCCAAGCTTCTCAACCAACAGGCCCTTAGCTTTTCGGTAACGAACCTTTTCAATTTCACTACACTCTAATTCCTCCTCACTTTAGCCTATCCCTTCCACTCTAAAATTCTCTATGAGTTTTTAGCAAACCTTAGGATCAGTGGGGATGCTAATGTTATGTCTTCCCGTGTGTGTTGTCAGAAAGTGGAAATAACTAAAAAGGACATAGGAATCCATATTCAGTTAAACACCCAAGGAAATATACCCCTTGCTATGTCCTCTAGTTTTGACTTTGACTGGAAAGTTGTAAATCTCTTACTTTGAAATGCTACTCTAAACTACCACCAACCCTTGGTTTAGACACTTAATCAAAATGTCTGGGTCATCCAGCATATTCTCAGGATATGAATCATCCCTAAAGCTGGAGACCATATAAACATCACTCTCCTACCTTTAATTGTCACTTACTTCATCATGTCAAACACTCAAATGGATGAAGCCCAAATGTTAATTGACTACATCCAAACTCTTACTTCGTTTAGATTCCCATCGACTAGGAGAAAATAAAACATTGCCCTAAGACATGTGATTAGATATATCTTTGATAAAAAATACAATATCAAATATCTTGTTCCTCCTGACCACACTCTAATCTTCCTTTTGGATGCCTCATTCTGGATGCTCTTTCATAGAGATCAGGAGGCTGAAGACTCATTATTTGATGAAGAAGGCGAAGCTGCTGCTATAACTGATCCTACACCTGCACCACCTCCTTACCACTACCCATATGAGGAGTTGATTCAGCAGTTTAACGTACTTGAGACTCGCCTGGATAAATAGCAAACCCAAGATGATAATGATATGGGTTAGTTTAGGGAGCAATTTGGAAATATCAATAGCAGTTCACAACCATCCAACAACAGTATGATAGCTTTAGTTAGTTCTTCCAACCACCTCCACCACCACCACATATGATCAGGATCCACCACTGTTCTAGTTTTATTTGAGTTTTTGTTGTGATTGTACTTTTCTTTTAGATCTATGCTTGTTTTTTTAACTTTAATTTGTAAAGAAATTTCCTTTCAGTCCTTCTTGTGTTAGTTTTCTTTCTTTTTAGTAAAATATTTTTCAAAAAAAATATATTATATTTTATCTGTCAAGTGATTCTTATATTTTTTTTTAAGTTAGGTTGTTTTCTATGCTCTTTTCTTGAGAAATTTTTAGACTACCAAATTGATGTTTTTATTGATCGTACTGTATGAGTTTATATCATACTGTATGTATGAACTTGTTCTATACGACTTAGATCATACTATATGACTTAGATCATACTGTATGACTGAACTTGGACTGAATAGTGCCCTTTTTGTTTTTTGTAAATATACTTCTATTCTTACTTAAAAGTTTAAATAGGTAATTGCTAACATTTTTAAACTAACAGGATAGAAATTCATGAATTTACATATCACTTCTTATTTCCTTTGCTTGATTATCCTAGTGTAAACTTAAAAAATAAATCTAATTGGAATTAAGTTGGTTGAAATGAAAACTTATTCACTCTACTACATATTGTTTATATCATGGATATATTCTGTAATTTAATGAATGAAATTCATTAACTTTCTACATCGAGAGCTCAAGTTTGCTTTGTAGATTATTCCACCCTATATAAGAGAGTGAGTTATTCTTCTCTTCTATTTGAAAAATAATCTTATAACTGAGATTCTTAAAGATTTAGAAAGAAAGCGATTTGTCAAAATTAAAAGAGGCACAAAATGAGCTCAAAATCAAAAGATGTGTAATGACACCAAAAGTAAAAGATACACTAAGTGTATCAAAAACAAATGATGCACAATGTGTGCCAAAAGATGATGAAAAAGGCACAAAATGAGCCCAACTTAAATTAGCTTTTCTTTCTGGTAAATCTTTAAATCCTAAAAAATATCTATGTTGCATAATATGTTTAATACTTGATTTTGGACAATCCTGGTTCTTCATTCATCACTTTTATAGTATTATTCTATTTGATATATTTCATGCTAGAAGTCTGAAAAGTTTAAGTTTCCCTATCTAATTGTAATTTTTGAGTTAGATTTTAGTTTAAATAGCAGACTTTAGCTTGTGAAGATTTTAAGCTGGGTGAGCAAACTCTAGAATCAAAATCCTTTGGTTGCAATAAAGTCAACACTTATCTTACTTGAGTTTTTTTTTTTTTTTTGTAGAGTAAGTTTATTACATTAAGAAAATGCCCACCCAAGTTAACAGAGTTGTGATATTTTCTTTACCTTGCATTATTAGTCTTTTTGAATTTATTTGTTTTCTATTTTTTTTCTTTTCCTATTTTTTTTCATGTGTATGTTTTTGTTTCTTTCTATTGTTTCCCTTTTTTGTGATGTCAAAACAGGGAGAATTATCTTGCTGATTATTTCTTGTTTAATCGTGTTATTATTTATTATTTCATGTTGTTATTTATTAATTTTATAAATGAAAGTTTAGAGGAAAGCAAAAGTTTGATAATCTTAAATAATAATATTTGTCATCATAAAAATGGGGGAGATTATTGCAAATCTATTTCTAGCACTATGATTTTGATGATAAGAAATAACATTATGTTTATTACTGCTTTCTCCTATTTCAATTATATTTTCTTTTGTGTTATGTGTACTAATGTTTCAGGAATTTAGTCCACCATTCACTTGCAAGTTTGATCAGCTCAAGATAGTGTAGACTAGGGTTATAGTCTGTATTTTCAATTTTTTTATATTTTTTTCTTTTCTTGAGTCGTATCTTGTAATTGGGTGGATATCCTTACTGAGTAACCTTACACACACAAGGGGAGAGAGAAAAATTTTTTTGAGATAGTTTTTCTTTTTAAGTAATTCGTACTATATGATACATGTATCGTATTGTATGATTTTAATTCATACTATACAATATATTGAGCTCTGTCAAAACCCTAGCCTTGAGAGGTTAAGGAGGATTCTAAATATGTTGATCGTATAGTACAATTTTGATCATACTATATGGCCTATTTAAATTCTTTCTTAATTAAACACACGATATCAGGCAATCAAATCAGGGATAATTATTATTATTGATCATACCATATGATTTATGTCATCTTATATGATTGACAGAGCATGACTTTGTCATCCCAGAGATCATAATGAATAAATCCATGATTTTTGAACTAATCATATGCTATGATATCTCAAGTGTTGTATGATTTATAGAGTACAAAACTGGTCGTCTCAAGCATCATCCCAAATGAATAGAAGAAAATTATATAGATTATATCGTATGATAATCTGATTTTACTGTAATAAATGTACAAAGCTTGAACAGTTCATCTGCACGAACTTATTGGACAATTCTAAATTAAATAGATCATGCTGTATGATACATGTATCATACTGTACGAAAAGAAGATAGACCTCTGAAAAATTAGAGGTTTTTTTTTAAGCCCACTACTTAAGGATTTTTAATACTATTATTAGGAATCTTTCGCTATTGAATTGATCTGAGAGAGAGCTTAGAGAAGGAAGAGAGAGAGAGGTTGGGAGAGAGAGAAATCCTTATGAGGGGGAGTTATGAGGGATTCACAAAGGTTGCTCCAACCAAGGTTTCCACCATCTTCTTCATGCTGCTTTCCTTGTTCCTTGGTGGCTCTGGGGGAGATTTTCATCAGCATCAGATCCAAGTTCTCTGCCTACTCCAGGAGGGAGTAAAAGGATTCCAAGATTCTCTGCCTACTCCAAGACGGAGTAAAATGATTCCAAGGTTCTGTACCTACTCTAGGAGGGAGTAAAAGGATTCAAGGTACTCTGCCTCATCGAGTCTATGGAATGATTTTGTAAGGGCTTCTCCATATTACTATGGGGGCAAAACGAGAGACACTACTTTTAATGCAATACCTGGAAAGGAGGTTTCCGGGGAGTGGACGTAGGTCAGGTTGATCAAATAACTATAAATTCTGGTGTGTTGAATCTGATTACTTTTTTGCACTTTATTTTTATTATGATTAACTGCATGGGTGAAAAATCTAATCTATTTATTATGAATTTAATTTGCCTCCACATCAACTATTTTTCATTTTGTTGAAGAAATTTTTTTAAAATTACCAATTCACCCCCCTCTTGGTTAGCCTCGAGACTAGTTCTTTAGTGTTTAACAACCCTCACAAACTTTTAAAGTATCCATCTAACTAGTCTAGGTTTGCTATCCTTCTTTGTCATAAGAAATTTGATAACTTAATAATCAGTATTCACTATAACTTTTGTGCCAATCAGGTAAGACCAAAATTTATCAAAGTAAAGATACTAGTTAGAAGTTCTTTTCTAGTACTTGTATAATTACATTATGCAACATTCAAAATTCTACTAGCAAAAAAATGGCACGAAAGTTTTTATTTTCTTTTGGCCAAGAACAACACCTATAGTAAAATCACAAGAATAATCAGGTGCAACAATAACAGATGCAGTGATTAAATATTATTTTAATGTTTTAAAAGTTTTAAGACATACAGTGTCAAACACAAAAGGAGCCTCTTTTTTTTATAAATGGCATAATGGCATGAAGATTTTTAAAAAGTCTCTTATAAAACTCCTGTAGAATCTTGCAAGTGCAAGAAAACTTCTAATGCCTTTAACATAAGTGGAGGTAGAAAATTTTCTATAACATGAAGCTTGGACTTATCCACTTCTAATCCTAACTTTCAAATCTTATTCCCTAGAATAATCACTTTTGTTATCATAAATTAACACTTTTTTTAATTTATCACTAAATTTGTTTCCATGCATCTTTTAAGCATAATGGTTAAATTATCAAGACAAGAATTAAAAGTAGTACCTAAAAAAGAAAGTCATCAATAAAGATTTCAACACCCTACTTAATTAAATCTAAAAAAATGGACATCATACATCTTTGAAAAATAGCAGGAGCATTGGATAAAATAAAAGGTATTCTTCTGAAGGCAAATGTCATATAGGGACTGGTGAAGGTGGTTTGGTCCTAGTCCTTAGGTGCTATAGGAATCTGGTGGTACCCTTAATAGCCATCTAAAAAATAATACAAAGAATACTATGCCAACTTATTTAGCATATGGTCAAGGAAAGGTAAGGGAAACGATCATTTTAGTGGCTTCATTCAACTTTCTATAGTCAATATAAATTCTCCAACCAAAAATTATCCTAGTTGGAAAAATCTCATTCTTATCGTTGAATACTATAGTAAAACCACCATTCTTAGGAATATAATGAATAGAACTCACCTAAGAACTATCTAAGATAGGATATACAATACCTGCATCTAATCATTTAAGTATTTCTTTTTTTCAAAACTTCTTCCATGAATGGTTTAATCTTCTTTGAAGGTCAACTTTTGGTAAATAAATTTTCTCTATCAAAATCCTATGTATACAAATTAAGGGGCTAATTCATTTAATGTCACTAAAGTCCATCCAAAATCCTTCTTATACTTTACTAAAACCTAATCAACTTACATTCCTATTATGACATGCAAAGTTGACATCCAAACCTAATCACTACCCAAATTGGCATACTTAAGATGGTTAGGTAGGACTTTAAGCTCTAATGTGGGTGTTTCATATATATATAGTCTTAAGGCTCTACCCAAAGGTTAGGTAGGACTTTATGGTTATTTTATTGAATTCTGATAATGATGTAATCAACAAGATTGGCTTCGTGAATGCATGGGTTAAGACTCAACATATCAAAGTGAGTAATATGGAATAGGATTTTGGGGAGTCAGAAGATGTTAATGTTATTAAACTTAATATTGATAAGGAATGTGAAAATGTCAAATTACTTCAAAAGTCTCTTGTGGTGAAAGTATTTAGGAAATATGTTCCTTTTTCTCTTTGTAGCACGAATTTAGGAATCAAAGGAATAAATTTGGGAGCTTTCATCTTACTTCATTGGGCCTAGATTGGATATTGTGTTCTTTCCAATCATCTCAAGCTATGGAAGAAGTGCTGAGTGGAGGACCATCGTATGTGGGAGGATATATAATTGGGATAATCACCTCAATTTTCCCCAATCTCATTAAAAGGTTTATCCTCACCTATTTGGATTCAGTTACCACATTTGCCTTTACATTGTTCGGATGATATTAATGTTACTAAGATTATTTCAAAGATAGGTGTTTTTTTTATTTTAGATGGTATCATATTTAAATGGGGAAGACAAGAATCTGCTAGAGCATGTGTTCAAATTAATCTGGACTCTAAATTATCTCATGGTGTTTGAATTGAAGTTTTATATGTGAAATTCTTTTAGAAAGTGAGTTTGAAAAAATTTCTTCATTTTGTTTCAAATGTGGTAAGATAGACCATAAAGTTGAGATGTGTCCAGATGTCCATAAAGAAGGCCAAGCTAATTTCTAAAAGGAAGTATAGAGTAATGACTGTCAGAAAAAGGGTTCAAAATTTGCAGGAAGAAGGACTAATAAGGTAATGTTTGAAAAAGTTGCTAATATGGATACAGAAACTGCTTATGGTCCATGGATGCGTGTGAAGTTTAGAAAAATTAGAAGAAAGTTCTCAATAAATTTGAAAAGTGGCTGCAATTCTGATTTCATGATTCAAAAATCAGGAGTTCAACCAAATTCTATTAATCTTTGGAGTAATTCTTTTAAAGATCAGAAGGTTAATGCAAACCTACCTTCATCCAATAAGTTTAATTTATTATCTCATGACATTTTTCTTGATGAAATGGATCGAGTTGATGCTAAATTGATTTCTAATGGGAGTATTCCTAAGCCTGTAAAGTTAAAAGAGTTACCTATAGCTGATGAGGCAATTCTTTTTAATATATTAAATATTAAATTTTAATAAAAACACTGTGAGGTATAGTGGAATTTGAAGATGTTGGTGATGCAGTTTGAAGTATTATTGAAGATGCCATGAACACTATTTCAATAGATAATGCAAACTCTATGGCTCAAATTTTTGCTGAAGGAAAGGCTGGTATGAGGCTTCAAGCTACTCTTGAAATTGAAGGGAAGACTGATGATAAGCAAATGTTTGATGGGATTTGTGGTGAAGGATCTCTGCAGAAGATGGAAGAATTTCGGACTAAGTCACCTCGCAATTATGATGATCCTAGGATAAGTTCAAAATCTTCTTGTCTTGTTAATAGTAATATGGATATAAGTTCATTTAGTGTGAAATAGAAATGCACAAAACAACTTAAATTCATAGGACCTATTGAGGATTTTCCAATGAAAAGGAAAGTTGATTTTAATTTCAAGAGTGGTGGTGGTGATTCATCCTCTTTTGTTTCTTAATGTCATCCTTTGTGTTCTGGAATGGTAGAGGAGCTAATAAGAGGGAAGCTTCTCTTTATATCAGGGAAATTGTTATGGATAATGAAGTCTACATTATTGGTTTAGCTGAAACCAAAATTCAAGAATCAGCTTTGGTTATCTAGCTCTCATCTGTTCAAGAATATCTTAAAAAAATAATTAAAGAGACGATTCCTCATTCTTCTTTCATTACTCAAGATAATATGGATGGGAAATCATTTTCTGCAGTGGTAGTTGAGGATGTTTCCTTAGGAAAGATTGCTGCTAATGATGATGATTTTAAAAAAAAAATTTATAGTAGAGTGTAGTTTTTTTTATTTTTTGTGTAACTTTTTATCTGCATTATGGAATTATAGTAATGAAATTTTGGACTCTTACTAGTTTTCAACTTTTACCTATTTGGGAACTGTATAATACTAACCAACATATTAAGTTGTTTAATATTTAGTGTCCCCTTCACCCCAATTAGTTTAAAGTGAGAAGTAGTGGATCTTATTTCCATTATGATAGTTTCATTTTGGCAAAAAAAAAATATTTATAGGTTTTTTTGCTGCTCAATAAGGTTTCTATCCCTATGTTTGGATTGGGAACTCAAAGTTTTATTTCCTTTCTAGTTTGTAATAGTTCTTTTCTTTCGTTCTGTTAATGCAATATGCATTTCTAAAAAAAAAAGATGAGATATCCAAGATTTCATACCTCTCTCTACACATTCCAAAATTGTCTCTGACAAATTGAATAAATTCTTTTAAGTCATTATAATTTTCCTCCAAAGGTTCATCAAATGTCTTTTAATTGTTAACTCATCCTTACAACTCTTAACAACGGTTTCTTCTAAATCAAAGCTAAAATAATCTTCGTTATTTTTATTAGGAATTTCATAGATTTTAGCACGTCAATAGATACATCATGATCTTGCACTCTCATAGTTAATTCACCTTTATGAACATCAATCATAGCCATACCTTTTATTAAGAAAGGTCTTCCTAAGAGAATGGCTATTTCTCTATCTTCCTCCATATCTAATACAATGAAATCTATAGGGAAGATAAGCTTATCTACCTTAATAAGAATATCCTCTACCACCCACTTAAGATATGTAAAATGATCTATCAATAAGCTAAAAGGTGATAATGGTGGGTTGAACCTCTCCTAAATCTATTTTTTTTAAATGGATAAAGGAATAAGATTGATGTTGGATCCTAAATCATATAAAACTCTCCCATAAAATCTATCACCTATAGTCATGGTTATGGTGAAATGACTAGAATCCTTTAATTTTTTATGGAGCATCTTATGAATGATAACACTCATTGCTTAGTTAAAACTTTAGTTTCGAATTGTCCAAACTTCTATTTTTTATTAAGAATGTCCTTCATAAATAGGGGGCATTTTCTTTAAGGATTCAGAGAAGGGGATATTAATGGTTAACTTTTTGAAAACTTCTAAGAGCCTAGATAATTATTTATCCAAATATTTTTTAGCCAACCTCTCGAAAAATGGTGGTGGTGGTCTCTACCTTCCTAACAGGTTTTTTTTATTTAATCATTTCAGCTTATTTTAAAGGCTATTCTATCATAATTTCCTCATGGGTTTGATCTTTATCCTTAAAAGGATCTCCCATATCTTTCTCACTTCTATGCTGAATATTATGACTTTGCTCTTCCAGTATCTTATCTTTAAAGTTAGGCTATTCATTATGGGATTTATTATTAATCAAACTAGCAAGCTACCCTAATTAATTTTCTATATTTATGAGGGTTATAGCTTCACTCTATATTTTAATTCTCATTTGAATCAATAACTCCTTTAAAGGAGTCTTCCTATCTCTAAACTTATTATTCTTATTAAAGCTTTGGGGATAAAAAAGTCTAGGGTTTACTGTAGGTTACTAAGGATTATTCTAATTTTCTCCTAGGTTTAATTGATTTTCATTCCACTGATTATTTTCACCATTATATTATTCAAGCTAAAGTTATGGTGGTTCTTCTAATCTAGATTATATGTATAAGAAGAAGTATTATTTTATCTTCTAATCAAATTCATATTTTTAATCCCTTGAGCATCATTCATACCAGAAGAATTCAATTTATGCTTATCCAAATGCATAGCTATTACAAATTCAGAGCTAACTCAAAATTATCTAAATTCTTAGACAGTTGCAACTTAAGTTATCAAAATTGACAAAGTATTCAAAATTGACAAAGTATACAACTCATAGGCACTTGCTACTCTCTTAGGATTTACCCTATCAAAAGCCCACTGAAAATTATTTGTTGCCACATTCTCAATTAAGGCATAAGCTTCTTCAAAAAAATTGTGATATTAAATAACCTCCAATTGCAACATCAATAATTGACCTAAGGGATCCTACAAGCCCATTATAAAGTGTCTGAATCACCAACCAATTAGGCAAAGTATAATGAGGGTAATTTTTAAGCATCTTCTTAAATCTTTCCCAACTCTAAAAAATTATCTCTCCTTCAAAGTGAGAAGAAAATATAGAATCATTCCTAAGCTTGAAAGTTTTAGAAGGTGGGAAATATATAGTTAGGAATTTATGTGTCAACTCGTTCCAAGTTGTTATGGAATATGGGGGAATGAAATTCAACAACATCTTAGCTTTGTCCCTTAGCAAAAATGGAAATAAACAAAGTCTAATAACATCATTTTTGACACCATTATACTTGAATGTTCCACAGATTTTAAGAAGCTAGCTAAGTGTAAGTTGGGATCTTTAATCGAAGTTGTCCCAAATAAGAAGTTTTGAACCATCTGAATAATGATAGGTTTTAAACCAAACTTTTTAGCTTAGATGGTGGGTCGGTTCATACTCAAATGAATTCCATCTACCTTAGTATTAACATGCTCCTTAAGAGGTCTAGGATTGTCCTAATTTAGATTTAGTTCATCTTTTCCTAATGCTTCATACTTTTTGAATTTTCTAATTTTTGTAAGGGTCCCCTCAATCTTTACATCAAATAATAAGTGCTACTTACTAGAATTACTATACATGCACCAATCACACCAGAATTAAAAAAAATCAAATAAAATAAAACTTGCAAAAATAATAAGAAGTTAACTTTTTTCAAAATTTAAACTCAAAATAAAAAAATAAGATACAACATGCGGGATACGAGTAGGATTTATTATGTAGCTATTTTAACAATATAGAATAAATTTACATGAAAGTACATTACTTCCTCTGCAATGATGCCAAAAACTTGATAGGAAAATGGGTGTGGGAACACGCAGAGGTGTGCGAAATATGCTTAAATTTTCTTTGATATAAATGCCCAAAAAATAACAGAAGTGCAAATGTCGATCAAATAATAAAAGTGATATGAGAGAGTGTCGAATACATGAGAAAGTGTTATGTTATAATGCGAATATGCTAGTACTATCTATTTAGGCTATAATATTTATCCTACATAATAAAAATTAGATTTTAATTTTGCCTTGGCTAAGAAATGTAGATGAAAGAAAAGATACTAGTAGATAAAGTATTTTAGGCTAATGATAGTGAATTTCTAAAGTTTTTCTATATAGACTCTCCTATTTGATTGTGAATCAGATCTTACACATCATCAGTTCTTCATCGTACTTGTAAGGAAGTGAGTGAAGGTTTATGAGCCTCCTATAATTATTATATCTCCAGATACTCTAGAACACTAAACATCTTATAACTAGGAATGCAAGAGTTCCATTTTAGTACTCATAATTATTTGAATATTCCTCCTTCGAGGTAATATTTCAAACTATATTTTAACTCTACACATAGTCATTGCATAGACTAAATTTATAATAATAGATATTAAAAATATCCATTAATTTATTAAAGTATAAGAATACATTAGTAGGTTCTAAGGTTTCACATTATTAACCAAAAATTTAGTGTTCTTTCTGCCAATGAAATTAAAATAATTAAAATAGATTTTATTGATTGTTCTAGAAAGATAGAACATGGAGAAAAGTGTAAATATATATCAATAGGATAGTATAAATTTACACTTCACACTCTTATTTTCTAATTGTGTGCTTTCTAAATAAGGTAGGCCAACCACTCCAATTTTTATATCTTTCTCTTCTTTGGTCTCCTTTAGACTTAGCTCTAAGGTGGCACTACTTAAGCACTCTGGACTTACTGAAATAATAGAATCCACTTATAAAAATTCAAAAACTATTTATATTATGTACATAAATGGACTAAGGCGCTTTGGCGCTCTACATTGTGGGGCCACGGAGTTATAATATGAATTAGCACCTCGTGCTGCTAAGTAAGCTCCACTGCGACTCTCGAATGGTCCATCGCGGCTATTGGCTGAACTAGTGAGTTGTTTGACTGACTCTACATGTCTCCATATTTTGTTAACTGCTCCGTCGTGATGCTCCAAAAGTTGAGCGTTGCAGCCCTTGAATATGTAATCCGGTGCTATTATGTTGTGCAATTTGGCACTCTAGGGCTCAAATTCTCAAGACTCTAATGTTGCGATGCAGATTTTGGTTGCTATGACATTGTGAAGAGCTATAATGCTGACCTTTGTTCCATCAAGGTGTTGAATTAAATGACACTTTTCTCAAGGCTCCGGCACTGCTATGTCCTTGTCTGGCATTGGGGCATTAATAATATTGTGGTGCTGATAGTTCCAACGCTGATGTGATGGTCCAATGCTTGTGAATTTTTCTCCATTTTCTGAGTCTTTTCTAGTAACCTTACTAAAAATATTTTTTTCTAGAATTTAAGGTAATAAAATACTACATAATTTTTGCTTAACATTATGAACATCATAATATATCAGGATGAGTTGGATGGTCTACTCTAGAGTAAAATAAAATTTACCTATAGCATTAACTCTCTAATGTTGTGAATGTGATGGGTCTATAAAGCTTAATATACAACATGCATGTTTATAGGTCATAAGGGAACCATATAGTGAGCATATTAGATTATCAGTTATAGGTATTTATCTTATAGATGAGGACATTTGGTAAGCTCATGGGCTATTGATAAGTTAGAAAAGAGTGTAATGGCATTTGTAAAATTGGGTGCTAAGGCAGTTTGGCTACCAACCATGGACTAATATAGACCAAGTTTGCCCTATTTTTATTAAGTTAAACGGACAACATAAGGCAAACATCGACTGGGTGGTTTACCATTAGTGACATATATTGTTGTGGGATAATAGAAGAGCTTCAATTATAATAGATGTTCGAAATAAGACTAATTGAGGCTAATATATAAATTGATATTTGAGTGAGTATAAATTATAGGCTACACTAAAAATAAGATATATTAGGTGTTTAAAAATATAGGCAACACTATTCAAATAATGTCCAATATATCTCCATCATCAGTCAAATCCCACAGATGATATAATATAACATTATCAACATAAACATTTAGGTTCATAATGTCATCTAATTTAGTTTGAACTTTCATACAGTAGCTCAAAATACCTTCATTGTAGAATGTTAAGTTCAAATAGATGATGATATTGTTGTAGAAAATTTTCTTCAACAAATTTTCATCCAACTTCTATTAGAAACTTTATCCTCTCATTATTGTCTCCTCATGAATTCGGCATGAAGTCTCTATAGTAGATCATCATGTGATGATGTCCAAACATAAGTAAAAAAATTGATAAGCTTCAGCTCTAATGTAGTATCGAACGACCTAACGAAATAAACACTCAATCTTAAACTCCCTAAAGCTCGCAATTTTTTGCAAATCATCATCTCATTTTGCAAAAAAAAAAAAATGAGATGATGATTTACATCATAAAGTTCATATGATATAAATCCCATTCCAAGAGAAAACATGACATTGAATCCAATATCAACAGTTTCACTAGTTATTGGATTGCCCACTCTGTATCCCTGAAATTAATCAATTATAATGTCAAGAATCAAATACAAAAGTAAATAAATTTCTAATATCTATATATATAACTTATATCAACATACATATATATATATATATATATATATCTGAAGGTTAAGTTAGGGATGCTACTAGAAATATACTTGTATGGATAGCAAATGATCGAGCACCTGGTGCACGTTCATGGAGGAGTCGAAGAAGCCCTCGTCGATTAAAAAAGTAGAATAAGATTAACAAATCTTAAAAGCAAAACGAGAAAAAAAAAAACTTCAACTTTCTTTCCTCCTTTATTTATTTATTCCTTACTAAGGTTTGGCAAAACGGTGTGTATGTGAAGCTCCAAACTCAAAGCCATTCTCGAGCAAGATATGCTTACCACCTCTTGATATGTGTATACATAAAAAAAATGAAAACAATAGCAGCTAGAATAAGAACCAGCGTGAGCCTTACCTCTAATGTATGCAAAGAACGGGTTCTTAATAAATGACAGATTGATGATTCAAAATCTTCAGGATTCTCCTTTCATTTTAGAAGGGCTCACGCAAGCAGAAAATAACTGCTACCCCCAGCTTCTTCTCTCACATGGACTGAACGAATGGATGCCGCCTAGCATGCTAAGACAAATAATTTGTCAATACATAACAAAATATTATGAAAAAGTTATTATGTTTGTTACAAATTTGGGCCCAAGTATAGTGATTTTGAAGATAACAAACATTACTAGTTCCTTATGATTGCTATTCTTACTTATCTATTTTTTTTACCCTGCTCACTAACATTTTAGGATCATAAGCTCACTTGTAAGCTAGCTTAAGGTTGGGTATATTAGGATTGAGTTAGTCTGTAATTTTAATTCCAATACATTTTTTACCTTTTCTTGAGTCAAATGTAATGTGGTGGATCCTGAAGTTAAGTAACCTTGTACGCACACACTCAATGGAGTAAGTAAGTTAGAGAAATTTTTATATTTTTAAACAAATTATACAGGATCATTATGTATCATCCTTGATGATCTATTTAGCTTAAAACCCTAATTATAGCTTATGTGTCAAATAAGCTTGATTAAACCTATCATCCTGGACGATCCCATCATCGTACAGGATGATATGCATTAATCAAAAATCCAACCGCCAGACATTTTTTAGGCAAGATTTGATAATTAAATTTTTTTTCTAATTATACAGGATGATTCTGATTGTCCAGGACGAGGTGTAGCAATCATGCCTAAATTGATCCTGTGATTAGGGATCTAAGTATGGTTAGATTGAACGATCATATGTACATGATGATCATCTATGATCATCCAGGACAATAAGAATCATCTAAATGTACTAGATGTCCTAGATGTCCTGAATGATTTTTCAGGATGATATTTTTATTTCAACTTATCATACTAGACGATCGCAAGATCATTTGGGATGATCAGTATATTTTTTTTCAAATTGGCCTGGATGTCCCGAATGATGTACTAAATGATAAATCATGTTTTGAACTAATCGTACAGGATGATCAGTACAAAGTGGTTGTACTGATCGTACAGCAACTCAGATTGTCTTATCTGAATGGGCTCATTTACACTAATCATACAGGATGATCTTTAATGATAAATTAAAAATTAGGGTACTTATTGATGCCTCCTATTTAAGCTATCTTAATTGCTTAGGATCAAATCCTTTGAGGATGTTTTCACCTGAGAGAGCTTAGAGAAGGAGAAGGAGAGTTTGAGATGTTGCAAATCTGGTTTTGATGATGACAAACATGTTTCCAGTGTGTTTTTGCTTGGCTAATTTGTTTCAGGCACAAAAGACCGCGAGCCACTCAAGCCAACTCAAGATCGGGTCCAAGTGTGTCAAATGTATGATTTTTCCTTTTATTGAGTCAATTGTAATGTAACTGATCCCCTAGCTAAGTAATCTTGCACACACACACTCAGGGGGGAGAGATTGAGTGAGTTAGAGTTTCTGTTGCAATTTTGTTCAGATCGTCCTGGACGATATCCACATCGTCCTGGACGATCCAGTTAAAATAGAAACCCTAATTAGGGCGACTAAGTTAAGAAGGTCTGATTAAGCAGATCATCCTGGACAATCTTTGGATCGTACGGGACGATATTCTCAAATCAAAAATTCCCAACTGCCAGATTAAGTTAGGCAAGTTTTATTTTAAGTATTTTGGTCTGATCATCCCGGACGATACGTGTATCGTCCTGGACGATTCACTACAATCATGCCTAAATTAGTCTGGTAATTAAGGAAAGCAATTAATGTTTAATTGATACGATCACATCATCCAGGACGATCGCAGGATTGTCTCGGATGATCGTGATCGTCTTGTGCATTTCAGCTGTACGTCCAGAACTATTTACAGGACGATTTGGGGCCTTTTTGAACTAATCGTACCGGACGATGACCCTATCATCCGGGACGATCAAGTCATTTTTTGGTCGTCCAGCACAGATTTCTCTGGACGACCCAAACTGTCTTCTGGACGATTTCCTTCAATTTGAACTAATCGTCCCGGACGATCGCAGGATCGTACGGGACGATATGAACAACTTTTTCTACTGATCGTCCAGAAGAGCCAGATCGTCCAGGCTGAAACAGCTGAATTTGAACTGATCGTACAGGACGATCTACCGATCGTCCTGGACGATCTTGGCCGACAAGTTGAGATTTAGGGCAAATTTTAAGCCCTCCTTTAAAAGAACTTTTTCCAATTTTTGGAAAAATCTTTTGCTACCTTCCTTCCCTGAGAAACCCTAGAGAGAAGAGAGAGTTGGGAGAGAGAGGAGAGATCTTATGAGGGGGAGTTAGTGAGGGATTCACTAAGGTTGCTCCAAGCACGGATCAGAGTCATCTTCTCCGCTCGTCGTCTGTCGTCTAGTCGGTGTTCTTCGTGGGAGGATCGTTCGCAAGAAGATCCGGGGTTCTCTGCCCGCTTCAGGTGGAAGCAAAAGGAGTTCGAAGGTTCTCTGCCTGCTTCAGGAGGAAGCGAAAGGAGGTCAGGTTCTCTGCCTCACCGTGTGGTGAAAAGGAGGTGTTTTGTACAGGCTTCTCCGCCTTGCTGTGGGAGCAAAAGGAGAGTCACTTTCGTTTAGTGCAATACCCGGAGGGGAGGCTCCGGGGAGTGGACGTAGGTCAAGTTGACCGAACCACTATAAAATCTGGTTTGCTTTTCTGATTCAGTTTTGCACTTTACTTTTCAATATAAACTGCTTGGGTGAATATCGTTGGTTGATCTTTTCGTTATTGTTTACTTGTTTCCGCTGCTAAGTATCGAAAAGATTTTTGTAGTTATCGTGAAATTTTTAAATAACCAATTCACCCCCCCTCTTGGTTAGCCTCGGGACTAGTTCACTAGGGCTTAACATCCCTTTCGAACTTTCAAGTGGTATCAGAGCGGGATTCAAAATTTCTATTTAAAAACTTTTGAATTTGATCCAATGGCTAATTGTAACAATCGTAATACTGCTGAAGGTTATTCTATTACTAGACCACCGTTGTTTGACAATATTCCTTTTGATTTTTGGAAAACATGCATGTCTACTTTTCTGCAATCTATTGATTATCGCATGTGGATGTTAGTTAAGGACGGATACGAACCACCTTTTCGAATGATTAACAATGTGAAAACTGAATTGCCGTTTGCTGATTGGACGTTTGATGATCGTGATTTAGCACAGTTGAATGCAAAATGTTTGAACTATTTCTTTTGTGCTTTGAAATCTGAAGACTATATGCGTGTTTTTACTTGTACAACGGGAAAGGAAATCTGGGTAAATTATGTATAACATACGAAGGTACAACTGAAGTCAAACAATCTAGGTTAAACATCTTGTTACATGATTACAAACTTTTTCGCATGAAACCTAGTGAGACTATTTCAGAAATGTACACAAGGTTCACTCAGATTGTTACCTCTTTGCATGCTTTAGGTAGAGAACTTACCAACTACGAAAGAGTGAACAAGATTCTTAGATGTTTGCCTGCTTCTTATGATGCTAAGATTACTGCTATTACTGAATCCAAAGATTTAAATACTTACTCTATTGACAGCTTACTTGGATCACTCATTGCTTACGAGCAAGGGGTGAACCAAATGTAACTTGATGCAGGAGAACGCAAGAAAGAGAAGACCGTGGCACTAAAGGCCAAAGATTCAGATGCTAGCACTTCCGGGTCTGATAGCGATGAAGTTGCCTTAATCACAAGGCAATTCAAAAGCTTTCTAAGGAAGAAACATAAGAACTATCAGAAGTGGAACAAGGGTAAGTTCAATAAAAACTTTAAGGGTTCATCTGAATCGGTTTGTTTTGAATGCAGGAAGCCTAGACACATTAAGGCTGATTGTCCAACACTTAAAGCTCACCCAAGCAAGGAGAAGGGTGAGGAGAAACCAAAGTTCAGAAAGGACAAGAAGCGGATTCAGAAGGCGTTCTGGGCAGACTCTGCATCCGACTCTTCTGAGACTGAAGCTGAAGAGGAGGAAATAAACTTGTGTCTGATGGCGGATGATCACCCTGGTCAGTCGGACCAGGAAGAGGTATGTGAGCTTACTTACGATCAGTTATTTGAAGTTTCTGAAAAGATTCATACATCGTATAGGAAGCTTAAGAAAACCCATGCTAGTTTGAAACTAGATTATCTGACTTTGCAAAAAGAGCATGAAGTGTTGATTAAGGATCATTCCACCATTGATAGCAATCACATGTCTTTACTAGATGAGTTTGATGAACTGAATAAAAAGCATTCTGATTTAATTGTTGAGCATAACTTGTTAAAAACATCGCATGGTAAATTAGAACTTGCTTTTAAGAAAGTGAATTATTTGGCATCTGAGTTAGAAAGTATTGAAAGTGCAAAAACGTTTGAAATTGGAAGTTTAAACAAACACATTGAGTTTTTGAAAGTGAAAATCAGTGCTTTTGAAAATAACAAAACACCGCCTACTTTTGAACAATTTTATGCACCACCACCTTTTAAAAATTCTGCTGCAAGTTCATCAAAGAATGTTTCATACACTACTAGGAAGAGGCACTATCACTCACGACGTTTAGTTAATCCTTTTCCTGGTGTTAGATGTTTTTCATGTGGCATGTTAGGACACATATCACACACTTGTACTGTTCACCGTAGTACACATTGGGTGTGGAGACCCAAACTGCCTGTTGCACAGCCCAGCACGCATGCATCGCATTCTTCTTTTTATAAGAAGGAACCCAAACCTGTTTGGGTTCCTAAGACTGACATTTGATGATTTTGTAGGTGTGCTCTCACACAAGACCTCGTGAGAGCATGTGGTACCTGGACAGCGGATGTTCTAGACATATGACTGGAGATGCAAATCAGTTCATTTCGCTGGAGGCCAGAGCTGGAGGCAAGGTTACACTTGGAGATAACACCACCAGGAAGGTGGTAGGCACAGGTATTATTGGTGATTCAAAGAATTTTGTGATTGATAATGTTTTGCTTGTAGATGGACTGAAACACAACTTGCTGAGCATTAGTCAACTCTGCGACAAGGGATACAGCATCAAATTCCTGCCCACTGGCTGCATTTTAAGCTTAAATAATGAAGTTGTTTTGCAGGGGCAAAGGATCAACAACGTCTACAAGCTGGATGTAAGTAGCATTAAATCTGATAATTCAATTTGCTTAAAAACTGCTGCTGATGAGTCTTGGTTATGGCATAGGAGATTATGTCATGCCAGTATGAAAACCCTTAGGAGAGTCACCCAAAAGGACTTAGTTAGAGGTGTGCCCAAGCTTAAGTTCACTAAGGATCACCTGTGTGATGCCTGTCAATTGGGGAAGCAAGTCCAGTCCTCTTTTCACTCAGTTAAGGACATTAGCACCTCTAGACCTTTAGAAGTTCTTCATATGGACCTCTTTGGACCCATTAGCACTGCCAGCTTAGGGGGGAGAGTCTATGGTTTTGTGATTGTTGATGATTATTCAAGGTTCACTTGGGTTAAGTTTTTGTCACACAAATCTAAGTCATTTGATGAGTTTAGATCTTTCTCTACATGGATTCAGAAGAAGTTAGGATATGAGATTATTACCATCCATAGTGATCACGGAGGGGAGTTTGAAAATGAAAGATTTGGAAGTTTTTGTGAGAATCATGGGATTAGTCACAATTTTTCAGCTCCTAGGACCCCTCAGTAGAACGGGGTAGCTGAAAGGAAGAACAGGACCTTAGTGGAAGCCGCTAGAGCCATGCTTGCCGAGTATTCACTTCCAAAATACTTTTGGGCTGAAGCGGTGAACACTGCCTGTTATGTGCTGAATAGGGTGAATGTGAGAGTCAAACTGAACAAGACACCTTATGAGATCATTAAGGGTAGAACACCAAATCTGTCCCACCTCTATGTCTTTGGCTGTAAGGTTTTCATTCTGAACAACGGGAAGTCACCCTTAGGAAAATTTGACCCCAAATCTGATGAAGGAGTGTTCTTAGGATATTCAAGTGTGGGGAAATCTTTTAGGGTGTTCAATAGGAGGACTTTGGTGGTGGAAGAAACAACCCATGTAGTGTTTGATGAATCTGATCCTAAGGAGTCTAGATCTGAAGTAGAAGATGAAGAGATTGTTGAGGTTACCCAAGGAGTTGGAAATACAAATTTGGAGGAAAGGGTAGAACCTCAAACCCCATTGCCTAGAGATTGGAGATATTCTTCGAGTCATCCTAAAGAACTGATCTTAGGAGACCCTTCTGAAGGTGTTAGGACTAGGCATGGACTTAGGAAGGAAGTAAACCATTCTGCCTTTATCTCAATGACTGAACCCACCAACATCAATCAAGCCCTGTCGGATGAATTTTGGATTTTAGCTATGCAGGAAGAATTGAATCAATTTGTAAGGAATGATGTTTGGGAGTTAGTAGAAAGACCTAAAAATCAAAGTATTGTGGGAACCAAGTGGGTCTTTAAGAATAAGATGAATGATTCTGGTGTGGTGGTGAGAAATAAGGCAAGATTGGTGGCTAAGGGGTATAATCAGATAGAAGGGATAGATTTTGAGGAAACTTTTGCCCTTGTAGCTAGATTGGAAGCCATTAGAGTGCTACTAGCCTTTGCCTGTTACAAAGGATTTAAGCTGTTTCAAATGGATGTCAAGAGTGCCTTTTTAAATGGGGTAATTAAAGAAGATGTTTTTGTAGAACAACCCCCAGGTTTTGAGAGTTCCCAATATCCAAGTCATGTCTATAAATTAAAAAAGGCCTTATATGGATTGAAACAGGCACCCAGAGCTTGGTATGACAGGCTTAGCACATTCCTGTTAGAAAGAGAATTTGTTAAGGGGAGCGTAGACACCACCCTTTTTCTGAGGAGATTAGGAGATGACTTACTCATTGTCCAGATCTATATTGATGATATAATTTTTGGATCTTCTGATAAATACTTATGTGAAGAGTTTTCTAAAACAATGAGTAAAGAGTTTGAGATGAGTATGATGGGAGAATTGTCCTACTTTTTGGGGTTTAGCATAAGGCAAATGGATGATGGAACCTTTCTCAATCAATCAAAATACACTAAGGACATTTTGAAGAAATATGAAATGGACAAAGCCAAGCCAATCAATACTCCCATGCCCTCCTCAGTTCAGTTAGATAAGGATTGAAATGGAAAATCTATTGATCAGAAGAAGTACAGAGGGATAATAGGTTCACTGCTTTACCTGACTGCTAGCCGACCTGATATTATGTTTAGTGTCTGTCTTTGTGCTAGGTTTCAGGCTGATCCTAAAGAGTCCCACCTGACTGTTGTTAAGAGAATTCTTAGATATCTTTTAGGAACCCCAAACCTAGGAATTTGGTACCCTAGGCACAGCACCTCTTTTGAGATCATTGGATATTCTGACTCTGACTTTGCGGGGTGTAGGGTGGATAGGAAGAGTACCTCTGGGACTTATCAATTCATAGGACAGTCGTTAGTCTCCTGGTCCAGTAGAAAACGGAACTCAGTTGCACTTTCCACTGCTGAAGCAGAGTACATTGCCTTAGGGAGTTGTGTGGCCCAAGTTCTTTGGTTGAAGCAGCAAGTCTTGGATTTAGGAGTACCTGTTGGCACAATGTCTGTTCTGTGTGATAATACTAGTGCCATCTTTATCTCTAAGAATCCAATCCAACATTCTAGGACCAAACACATTGACATTAGGCATCACTTCATTAGGGACCATGTTACAAAAGGGGACATTTAGCTACACCACGTAGCAACTGAAAACCAGCTGGCTGACATATTCACTAAACCACTGGCCTTTGACTCATTCAGCATTTTGAGAACCAGATTAGGAGTGATTGATATAAATGCTTGATTCTGATGACTGTTGATTTATGATTGTTATGATTGGTATTCTGATTTCGGTTAGTTAGTTTTTTGTATTCTGTTTTCTGATTTCTGTTAGTTAGTTTTTGTATTCTGATTTCTGATTTTTGTTAGTTAGTTTTGGTTTGATTATTTGCTTTCAGTTGATTTTATTTCTTCTGTTGATTTCTGTGTTACTCTTTTTTATTTGTTTGATTTGAGTATTTACTTTGCTATAATTTTCTACCTATTTTTATTTATTTACGGGTTCATATCTTGCACTTACTGTTTTATGCTTTTCAAGATCTGATCACCGCTCACTACTTCTGGTGATCTGAATTTTTGACTGGGAGTTTTTACCTTGTTTTGGTTTGGAAGCTGATAAGCAGTGATTGACTTCGCTGAATCTGTTAAAGGGGAGAAACATTGATAATTGTTTCTCTTCCTCTAACTCCTTTACTAGTGTGTAGTTTCTTTTGAATAAAAATCCTTTTCAAAATTAAAATGTTAGTTTTTGAAATAGAGATTATTTTATCTTCCTACAGTAATCTGTCTCATATCAATAGTGTTTTTCAAAGTCTTCTGTCATTAGTTTGATTTTCTAAACCAAGTGATTGCATTTATCATATGTTGTATGGATTTTATTTTGTGAATCGTTCTTCCTTACTGCGGAGAGTCATCTCCTATGTCTGGAAGATAATCTCACAGCTGAGACTCTTTAATGATTATGAAAAGGAGAAAGCTTATAAAAGATGCGCAGTGCGCCAGATAATTTGAAAAAGAGGCATAAAATGAGCCCAAAACTGAAAAGATGCGAAATTGCCAAATTGGATACACAAAGTGAATCAAAAATCAAAAGATGCGCAAAGCGCCAACCAATTTGAAAAAGAGGCACAAAATGAGCCCAACACAAGCTTTCTTTCCTTTCAGATTATTAAATATCTTAGAAAAATCTGTGCGCCACTTAATATTTTCAAAAGCTTGAGTCTTGAAAATCCTGATTTCTGATTTTTTACTTTGTAACACTATTATATCAGATATTTTTCTGGAACGAGGCTTGAAAGGATTTCTTTTCAAATCTAATGTTTTTTATTCTGAATTGGATTTTTGTGTTGAAAGAGGTTTGCATCGATAAGGTGCCCGGGGTCGGAGTTACGAAAGTTGATTATTTCCAACCTTTTTTGGATTTCAGCGCTGTCAATTATCCTGTCATTGGTTTTTGAATCTAAAATCAAGGAAAAATTCTAATTTTCCTGTTTTGTAGTTTGTTCTATTTATGTTTTATTTTATGTTTTCTTATCGTGTTATGTTTTTCGCTCCTCCTTTTTATGATGTCAAAAGGGGGAGTCAGTTGTAGTCGTGTCTGTTTCTATTTTCTGAGTCATGTTTCCTGTATTGTTTTAGCTGTTAAATGAAAATTTAAAAAAAAAATATTTGTTTATTTGATCTCTTAGTTTACTTTTACTGTCAGACTACTTTACAAATGTTTGCCATCATCAAAAAGGGGGAGATTGTTGCAAATCTGGTTTTGATGATGACAAACATGTTTCCAGTGTGTTTTTGCTTGGCTAATTTGTTTCAGGCACAAAAGACTGCGAGCCACTCAAGCCAACTCAAGATCGGGTCCAAGTGTGTCAAATGTATGATTTTTCCTTTTATTGAGTCAATTGTAATGTAACTGATCCCCTAGCTAAGTAATCTTGCACACACACACTCAGGGGGAGAGATTGAGTGAGTTAGAGTTTATGTTGCAATTTTGTTCAGATCGTCCTGGACGATATCCACATCGTCCTGGACGATCCAGTTAAAACAGAAACCCTAATTAGGGCGACTAAGTTAAGAAGGTCTGATTAAGCAGATCGTCCTGGACGATCTTTGGATCGTACGGGACGATATTCTCAAATCAGAAATTCCCAACTGCCAGATTAAGTTAGGCAAGTTTTATTTTAAGTATTTTGGTCTGATCGTCCCGGACGATACGTGTATCGTCCTGGACGATTCACTACAATCATGCCTAAATTAGTCTGGTAATTAAGGAAAGCAATTAATGTTTAATTGATACAATCACATCGTCCAGGACGATCGCAGGATCGTCCCGGACGATCGTGATCGTCTTGTGCATTTCAGCTGTACGTCCAGAACTATTTACAGGACGATTTGGGGCCTTTTTGAACTAATCGTACCGGACGATGACCCTATCGTCCGGGACAATCAAGTCATTTTTTGGTCGTCCAGCACAGATTTCTCTGGACGACCCGAACTGTCTTCTGGACGATTTCCTTCAATTTGAACTAATCATCCCGGACGATCGCAGGATCGTACGGGACGATATGAATAACTTTTTCTACTGATCGTCTAGAAGATCCAGATCGTCCAGGCTGAAACAACTAAATTTGAACTGATCGTACAAGACGATCTACCGATCGTCCTGGACGATCTTGGCCGACAAGTTGAGATTTAGGGCAAATTTTAAGCCCTCCTTTAAAAGAACTTTTTCCAATTTTTGGAAAAATCTTTTGCTACCTTCCTTCCCTGAGAACCCCTAGAGAGAAGATAGAGTTGGGAGAGAGAGAAGAGATCTTGTGAGGGGGAGTTAGTGAGGGATTCACTAAGGTTGCTCCAAGCACGGATCAGAGTCGTCTTCTCCGCTCGTCGTCTAGTCGGTGTTCTTCGTGGGAGGATCGTTCGCAAGAAGATCCGGGGTTCTCTGCCCGCTTCAGGTGGAAGCAAAAGGAGTTCGAAGGTTCTCTGCCTGCTTCAGGAGGAAGCGAAAGGAGGTCAGGTTCTCTGCCTCACCGTGTGGTGAAAAGGAGGTGTTTTGTACAGGCTTCTCCGCCTTGCTGTGGGAGCAAAAGGAGAGTCACTTTCGTTTAGTGCAATACCCGGAGGGGAGGCTCCGGGGAGTGGACGTAGGTCAAGTTGACCGAACCACTATAAAATCTGGTTTGCTTTTCTGATTCAGTTTTGTACTTTACTTTTCAATATAAACTGCTTGGGTGAATATCGTTGGTTGATCTTTTCGTTATTGTTTACTTGTTTCCGCTGCTAAGTATCGAAAAGATTTTTGTAGTTATCGTGAAATTTTTAAATAACCAATTCACCCCCCCCCCCTCTTGGTAAGCCTCGGGACTAGTTCACTAGGGCTTAACATCCCTTTCGAACTTTCATGAGAGAGAGAGAGAGGATCTTGTTAGGGGATTTAGAAAGGTTGCTCTAAGTAAGGATTCGATCTCCTTCTTCCTTCTTCATCCTTTATTCCTTAGAGATGATCATCAGCATCAGATCCAAGTTCTCGGCTAACTCCAGGTGGGAGTAAAAGGATTGCCAGGTTCTCTGCCTACTCTAGGAGGGAGTAAAAGGATTCTGTGGTTCTCTAGCAATGCTAGGTGGGAGTAAAAGGACTCTAGGTTCTCTGCCTTTACCAGGAGGGTGAAAAAAGATTCAAGGTTCTCTACCTTACCGAGTCAGTGGAAAGATTTTGTAAGGGCTTCTCTACCTTGCTGTGGGAGCAAAAGGAGAGGCACTAACTGATTAGTGTAAGACCTGGAATGGGAGGTTCTGGGGAGTGGAAATAGGTCAGATCTGACCAAACCACTATAAAATTCTATGTGCTCTTTCTTATTACATTTTTTGCATTTTATTTCTATATTTTTTGTGATTTATTCTGTGGTTGAAATCTTTGATTTTGATATCTGCTTTTGCTTAAGATTATTTAGTTTTTAAAATATTTCAACCTCTTGGTTAGCCTCGGGCTAGTTCTATAGAGTTTAACCACCCTCATGAACTTTCAAGTGGTATCAGAGCCAGGTTCATAAAATTAAGTTTTAAAAAACTTTTAAATTTTGACCAATGGCTAACTTTGGTAATCGTAACACCGCGGAAGGATATTTAATTACTCGACTACCTTTATTTAATAATATTCCTATTAATTTTTGGAAACTCGCATTCCACCTTTTACAATCAATTGATTATTGCATGTGGATGTATGTTAACGATGGATATTCTATGCCTTTTCATCTCATCAATGGCATTAAAATTGAAATTCCTTTTGCTGAATAGAAAACTAACGATAGAGATTTATCACAACTGAATGTTAAGTGCTTGAACTTTTTTCTGTGCTTTAAAATCAAAATATTATATACGTGTTTCCACTTATTCTATTGGTAAAGAAATTTGGGATAAACTTTGCATTACATATGAAGGAACAAATGAAGTTAAACAATCTTGGTTGAACATATTACTTCATGACTAGAAACTTTTTGCATGAAACCTAGTGAAATAATTTATGAAATGTATACTAGGTTTATACAAATTATTACATCCATGTATTCCTTAGAAAGAGAACTAACAAATTATAAAAAAGTGAACAATATTTTGAGATGTCTACCTTCTTCCTATGATGGAAAAATTACTGTCATTACTCAATCTAAGGATTTGAATATTTACTCAATCGATAATTTACTTGGATAACTAATTGCTTATGAGCAAGGAGTGAAACAAAAGCAGCTTGATGCAGGTGAAAAGAAGAAGGAGATAACTGTAGCCTTGAAGGCTAATGATACTAACACTGATGGTTCTAGTTCTGAAGATGATGATATTGCTTTAATAACTAAATAATTTAAAAGCTTATTGAGGAAAAAGCAAAAGCATCATCAAAACTGGAATAAAGGTAAGAATATTAAAAATTTTAAAGCTTCATCTGATGTTATTTGCTTTGAATGTAGGAAGCTAGGGTATATGAAGTCTGAATTCCGAACTCTGAAAGCTCACCCAAGTAAGGAGAAGGGTGAAGAAAACCTAAGTTCAAGAAGGACAAGAAAAGGATCCAAAAGGCATTCTAGGCAAACTCAGTATCAGACTCCTCTAAAACTGAAGCTGAAGAGGAGGTAACAAACATGTGCTTAATGGATGATAATCATCTTGATCACTCTAATCAAGAGGAGGTATGTGAGCTTACCTATGAACAAATGTTTGAAGTTTCTGAAAAGATTCATTTATCATATATTTAGCTTACAAAATTATATGCAAGCCTCAAATATTATTTCTTAATTCTATAGAAAGAGCATGAATGCTTAAGGAAAGATCACTCCACATTGGATAGCAATCACATGGCTTTATTTGATGAATTTAAAGAATTAAATAAAAATTACTTTGATTTAACTACTGAGCATGATTCATTAAAAACATTGCATGTTGATTTAGAAAAGCTTTCAAATAATTAGAAACGATTATATGGAATATAGACAATAGTGAATATAAATTGAAACTAGAAGTGTCAAGCTATGAAAAAACAAATGAGTTTCTAAGAGAAAAAATCATTGCATTAGAACAAAATAAAACACCACCTTTACTTGAAAAGTTTTATATACTATCAACAAAGCATGCATTATTCAAACATAGGAAGACGCACCAAAACCCAAATAGATTAGTAAACCCTTTTCTTGGTGTTAGATGTTTTTCTTGTAACATGACAGGACATATCTCCCACACTTAACACCATTCATCGCAGAACACATTTGGTGTGCATACCAAAATTACAAAATTTATAGCATAGCATGCATGCATCTCACTCCTCTTTCCCTAAGATGGGACCCAAACATGTTTAGGTTCTCAAATCTAACATCTGATGATTTTGTAGGGGTATTCTCATACAAGGCCTCGTGAGAGGATGTGGTACCTTGACAATAGATATTCAAGACATATGACTAGAGATGTAAATCAAATCATTTTGCTGGGGGTCAGGGTTGGAGGCAAGGTAACACTTGGAGAAAACACCACCTGTAGAGTGGTTGGCTCAAGTATAATAGGTAATTAAAAAAAATTTCATCATCAAAAATATTTTGCTTTGAGATGGATTGAAACACAACTTGCTTAGCTTTAGCTAGCTCTGTGATAAAGGCTTCAGCATGAAATTTCTGCCAACCAGTTGCATTATAAGCTTAAATGACAAAATTATTTTGCAGGGAAAAAGGATCAACAATATTTACATGCTGGATTTAAATTGCTTTAAAGCTGACATTGCCCTTTACTTAAAAATAATTACTGATGAATTATGGCTGTGGTATAGGAGATTATGTCATACAAGCATGAAAAGACTTAGGAAGATCACCCAGAAAGACTTAGTGAGAGGAATACCCAAATTAGAGTTCACAAAGGATCACTTGTGTGATGCTTGTCAGTTAGGAAAGTAAATCAAATCCTCCTTCCTCTCAATCAAAGATATTAACACTAGCAATCCTTAAAAGTCCTTCACATGGATCTCTTTCGACCTATTAACACTTCAAGCCTAGGAGGGAAAGTCTTTGTGTATGTGATAGTTAATGATTATTGGTGGTTTATGATAGTTCGATAGGGATGTTAAGCCCTTGTGAATATTTTAAAATTTTGAGAGCAAAACAACCATTTAGAATTTTTTTTTAATGTTTTAAAACTTTTTTAGTTATGCGATGTTGTGTAGATGTTTAACAATAATAGAATAATACTCACAATAACACAATCATCAACAGGAAAATAAATATGGAAAGCAATTGGAAAGAACACACCAGATTTTATAGTGGTTCGGTCAACTTGACCTAGATCCACTCCCTGAAGCCTCCCCTCCAGGTATGGCACTAACACTAAGTGACTCTCCTTCTGCTCCCACAGCAATGCAGAGAAGCCTGTACAAAAACTCATTTCCACTAACCCGGTGAGACAAAGAACCTAAAATCTTTTCGCTTTCTCCTAAAGCTGGTAGAGAACCTAAACTCCTTTCACTTCCTCCTGAAGCAGGCAGACAACCTGGACTCTATTCGCTTCCTCTTGATACAAGTAGAGAACTCTGATCTTCTTGCGAATGATCCTCCTACAGAGACAGCGATAAGATAAGAGACAACGAACAGATAAGATGACTCAGATCCTTACTTGGAACAACCTTTGTGAATCCCTCATAAACTCCCCTTCACAAGATCCTCTCTCTCTCTCTCAATGTTTTCTCGGGAAAGGAAAGTGGTAAAAGATTTTTCTTACTGGATGAAAAAGATCTTTTATAGGAGGGATTAAAAATTACCCTAAATCTCAACTAGTCGACAAATATCATCCAGGATGATCAAAGGATCATCCTGTATGATCGGTGTAAAATCTCATTTTTCAGCCTAGACGATCTGGTTTCTTTGGACGATTAGAAGACAAAGTTGTTCAGATCATCCCGGACAATTCTACGATCGTCCGGGATGATTAGTGTAAATAAGGAATTTCTTCCAGAGAATAGTTCTGTTCATCCATGGCAACTTATGCTAGATGATCTCACAATGACTTGATCGTCCAGGATGATATTTCTATAGTCCTGTACGATTAGTTCAAAACAACCAAAATCGTCCTTAGCATAGTTCTAATTGGCCTGCACAAAATATGCTGTATGATTAAAAATGACTTGATCATCCGAGATGATATCTCTATCGTCCCGTATTATTGGTTCAAAATCGAGCATATCATCCAGAGGATAGTTCCGTTGGGCCAGGTGAAATGTTCTGGACGGTCAGGATTTTGCATGTATCGTGTCGTACGATATTGCGATCGTCCAGGATGATATGATCGTATAAATCAAGTATTAAATACTTTCCTTAATTACTAGACTAATTTAGGCATGATTGTAAAGGATCGTCCAGGATAATACACGTATCACCCGGGATGATCAGACCAAATTTCTAAAAGTAAAACTTGCATAACTTAATCTGGCGGCTGAGAATTTTTTATTTGAGTCTATCATCCTATATAATCAGATGATCGTCCAGGATGATCTACTTAATCAGACTGACTTAACTTGGTCACCCTAATTAGGGTTTCCATTTTCATTGGATCATCCAGGATAATATGAATATCGTCTAAGACGATCTGAATAATAAAATGAATAGAAACTATAATTCACTAAAACTCTCCCCATAAGTGTATGTGTAAGGTTACTTAGCTAGGGGATCCTTTACATTATATTTGACTTAATAAAGATGAAAATAGTATATTGGAGCTGAATTACAAAATAGACTGACTCGATCTTGGGCTGACATGAACTTACAATTGATCTTGCTGATCTGAAAGATTAAAAAGGCAACCAGAAACAAAAATGTTTGCTTTCATAAAACTCATAGTCCTTGAAATCAGATTCGTAATAATCTCCCCCTTTTTGATGATGGCAAATATTTAATTAAACAACGGGTGAATAATACAGGAACACTGAACTAACCCAAACCACAAGAACTACTACTCCCCCTTTTAACATCTAAAAAAGCAAAAATAATATATAGAAACAATAAAACTAGTAACATTCAATACAACAAGAGACACAACTAAAAACAACAAATGGAACTACTACAAAACAAAAACAACTCCCCCTTTTGACATCACAAAAAGAAGGAATAGAAAATACAAACAAATAATAGCAAATTAAAAATATCCCAATAAACTAAAACAAATAATCTAATAGAGAGGCAGATCCTGATCAGATAGGGGAGGTGATGGTGAATGAAAGTAACTGTGATTGGTGGCGAACTGCTCACCAAACCAGGCCATATCCTGGTTTTGTTGTTTCCACTACTGGTCTACATAGGTATTGAATCGGTGGACATCCGCAATATGCTGCTCCTCCTGGGCAGCTACATAAGAGTCAAAATATGCCTCCCACTGGTCAAACTGTTGCACCAAGTGATCCAACGATTATTGTATGCGGAGAGGAGCAGGTGCAGTAGGTTCAGGAACAACTTCTTCTACTTCTCCCTCAATATCTGGGGTGGGCTCTAGATGAAGTCTAGTACTGTGGAGAGTATGAACAGATGTCCTAAATCTAGATTGGGGCATCTCTTATGGCCCGGATCCCTAATTCTAGTCAGTTATTCATTGTATCAAAAAATTAAATTAGTTGTATTAAAGTCACAATGGGCCAGGATGTAGTAGGCAGTGATGGAGAGTAAAGGAGTGATGTGGATGTGGTCCCCAGCCTTTGGAATGATAGAAGAACGAAGGATATGTTGGATTGTCCTAGCATCCTTGACTAGGGAGGAACTGGCCTAGTCATGGTATTGGGCATTTGTGTTATGAAGGAAGTGGTTGGCGACACTCCAATTAAAGTAAAGATCAGATGCTACAATATGAAGCTTGTCGCTAGAATTTAACAGTTGAAGAATATAATGAAAGTCTTGGAGGGTAAGTTCTATAGGTTGTTGGTTAACAAAGGAGTGAAGGTTTTGAATAATGTGAAGATTGGAGAAGAAAACTTGAAGAAGTTTAGTACTGAAGGGGAAAGCTAGAGTAAGAATGAAAGGAAGGGAGGTATGAGCGAACCAATTGAGTACCGGAAATGTGAGGGTCCGTGGGTTCACAATTTTTGAGATTGTGATCCCAACATCAAGGTATCTTTGAAATGAAGCTTGATCAGCTACATCAGGAAAGTGAGGATTGGTAGTTCCCCGGGAGGAACTGGCACCCCGTTGCCTGGATCTCTTACCACGAGCCATTAGAAGATGAGGGAATGAAGGATTGAAGGAAGAATGGTGAAAAATGGTGAAGAAAATCACTGTTAAAATAGAAATTATCTATATCATCTAGGACGATTGCATGATCATCTAGGACGATATGAGCAATTATGACGGCTAGGACGATTGGTCAAAAAGGCGGTCGGATCATCCAGGAAGATTAGATATCATCCAAGATGATGAGATATAAACGATCGTCCCGAGGAGATAGGCTGGATGACTTTTGACAAAAAGGATCGTCCAGGATGATTAGGTTGATTGTCCAGGATGATAGGCAATAAATGAATTAGAAGGGCTAAATTTAAATTGTCCAACTGCTACCACATGGATCATCCAGGATGATGAGATAGATCGTCCAGGACGATCACCAATAATTGGTGCATACTAGCCATTGGATCATGTTGGGAATAATTTGAATGGATCATCTATGATGATGTATCGATCATCTGAGATGATGATGGATCATCCTAGACGATATGAGGATCATCCAGGACGATGTGAAGAAAATGAAAATAGATGAGGGATGGAGAGGAAAGATCAGGGATCCCAAAAACACACAAACCAAAAAGAAAACAAAATCAGATAAAATAAAATAGAGAAATAAGAAAATAAAAGTAAAAACAACCTTTTTTTTGAATCGATCACCTCCGGTGAATCAGAATTTTTCCTTAAGTTTCAATTTAAAAACCAATACGAAGAAAATCGATGATGTTGAAATCCAAAAAAGCTGGAAAATTAACTTTCGAAACTTCTACCTCGGACACCTTACAGGTTCAAATTCCTTTCAAACAAAAGTCTAATTCAGAAGAAAGAAATTAGATTCGAAAAGAGATCATTTCATGCCTCGTTCAAGAAAAATATCTAATAAAATAGTATTACGAAGTAAGGAATCAGAAATCATGATTCTCAATCTTAGGCATTTGAAAATATTAAGTGGTGCATGAATTTTTCTAAGACATTTAAAGATCTGAAAGGGAAGAAGGCTTGTTTCTTTGTGGGCACATTTTTTGCCTCCTTTTCAACTTGTTTGGCGCATTGCGCATCTTTTGATTTTTTATACACTTTGTGTATTTTTTAATTTGGCGACATTGCGCATCTTTTCAGCTTTGGGCTCATTTTGTGTCTCTTTTTCAATTTGTTTGGCTCACTACGCATCATTTGTAAGATTGCTTCCTTTCAAAAATCGTTAAAGAATCTCAGTTGTAAAATTACCATCCAGACATAAGAGAAGACAAAAACTAACTCTCTATAGTAAGGGGGATTAATTCACAAAACAAAAATCATACATCATATGATAAGTGTAATCCCCTGATTAAGAAAACATAATATTGATCCAAAATTTTGAAAATACTATTCATATGAGGTAGATTACTATAGGAAGATAAAATAAATCTCTATTTTAAAAACAAACTTTTTAATTTTAAAAAAGATTTATATCCAAAAGAAATAATATACCACTAAAGGAGTTATAGGAAGAGAAATAATCATCAATATTTTTTCATTTTAATAGATTCAGAGGAGTTAATCACTGCTTACAAGCTTTCAAACAAAAACAGCAAGGAAAAACACATAGTCAGAAATTCAATTTATCAGTAGTAGTGAGCAGTGATCTGATTCTTATAAGAGTAAATAGTAAATAAAAGAAAACATGAAGAATAAAGGACATACTAAAATCAGTATTTAAAAATCAACAAATGAAAATCAACAGGAAATAATCAAATTCAATAAGCAAATCAAATAGCAGAAATCAGCAGGAAATGAAAAAATTCTAAAGTAAAACAGTCAATCATATCAAACAGAAGCTAAAAGCTAAATAAAAAAATAGAAAAATAAGAAACCAGTAATCATCAGATTAATGCATTTATGTCAATCACACCTAATCTGGTCCTCAGAATGCTGAATGAGTCAAAGGCCAATGGTTTAGTAAAGATGTTAGCAAGTTGATTTTCAATTTCTACGTGATATAGCTCAATGTCCCCTTTTGTAACATGGTCCCTAATAAAGTGATGCCTTATGTCAATGTGTTTGATTCTTGATTATTAGATAGGATTCTTAGAAATACAGATGGCACTAGTGTTATCACATATTACTAAAATAGTGCCAACAGGTAAGCCTAAATCTATAACTTGTTGTTTCAACCAAAGGACTTGGGCCACACAACTTCCTAAGACAATGTACTCAGCTTCAGTAGTGGAAAGTACAACTGAGTTCTATTTTCTACTGGACTAGGAGACTAAAGACTGTCCTATGAATTGGCAAGTTCCAGAAGTGCTCTTTCTATCCACTCTACATCCAACAAAGTCAGAATCAGAATATCCAATAATCTCAAAAGAAGTGATGTGCTTAGGGTACCAGATTCCTTGGGTTAGGGTCCCTAAAAGATATATAAGAATTCTCTTAACAACAATCAGGTGGGACTCTTTAGGATCAGCTTGAAACCTAGCACAAAGATAAACACTAAACGTAATATTAGGTTGGCAAGCAGTTAGGTAAAGTAGTGATCCAATTATTCCCCTAAACTTCTTCTGATCAACCGATTTTCTATTTAAATCCTTAGCTAACTAAACAGTGAAACTCATGGGAGTATTTATTGGCTTTTCTTTGTCCATTTCATATCAAGATGTTCTTAGTATATTTTGATTGATTCAGAAAGTTTCTATCATCTATTTTCCTTATACTAAACCCCAAAAAATAAGATAATTCTCCCATCATACGCATCTCAAAGTCCTTACTCATTATCTTCGAAAAATCATCACATAAATTTTTATCAGAAGATCGAAAAGTATATCATCAATATAGATCTGGATAATGAGTAGATCATCTCCTACTTTTCTAAGGAAAAAGGTGGTGTCTACCCTCCCCTTTACAAACTCTCTTTCTAATAAGAATGTACTTAGCCTCTCATACCAAGCTCTTGGTGCCTGTTTCAATCCATATAAGGCCTTTTTCTATTTGTAAATATGATTAGGATATTGGGAATTCTCAAAACCTGGGGATTTCTCTATAAAGACATCTTCTTTTATTACCCCATTCAAAAAGGCACTCTTGACATCTATTTGAAACAACTTAAATCCCTTATAACAGGCAAAGGCTAGTAGCACCCTAATGGCTTCCAATCTAGCTATAGGGGCAAAGGTCTCCTCAAAATCAATCCCTTCAATTTGATTATACCCCTTAGCCACCAATCTTACTTTATTCCTAACCAACACACCAGAATCATTCATTTTATTCTTAAAGACCCACTTGGTTCCCACTACACTTTGATTCCTAAGTCTTTCCACTAACTCCCAAACATCATTCCTTATAAATTGATTCAATTCCTCTTACATAGCTAAGATCCAAAACTCATCAGAAAGGGCTTGATTGATGTTGTTGGGTTCAGTCATTGAGATAAAGGCAGAATAGTTTACTTCCTTCCTAAGTCTATGCCTTGTTCTAACACCTTCAGAGGTCTCCTAAGATCAATTCTTTAGGATGACTCGAAGCATATCTCCAATCTCTAGGCAAAGTTTTTTGAGGCTCTACCATTTCCTCCAAATTTGCATTTTCAACACTTTGGATAATCTCTCCTACTTATTCTTCTTCCTCAACTCTAGTCTCCTTAGGATCAGAATCATCAAACACCACATGCGTGGTCTCCTCCACCACCAAAGTCCTATTATTAAACACCCTAAAGGATTTCCCCACACTAGAATTGCCTAAGAACACTTCTTCATCAGATTGGGGTCAAATTTTTCTAAGGATGATTTCCCATTGTTCAGAATGAAAACATTATAGCCAAAGACATGGAGGTGGGATAGGTTGGAGTTCTACCCTTAATGATCTCATAAAGTATCTTATTCAGATTGGATCTAACATTCATCGTATTCAATACATAACATGCAGTGTTTACCGCTTCAGCCCAAAAGTACTTTGGAAGTGAATACTCAGTAAGCATCGCTCTAGCGACTTCCACTAAGGTTCTATTCTTCTTTTGAGCTAACTCATTCTACTAAGGGGTCCTAGGAGCTGAAAATTTATGGCTAATCCCTTGCTCCTCATAGAATGTTCCAAATCTCATATTTTCAAACTCTCCACCATGATCACTATAAATAGTCAAGATCTCACAACCTAACTTCCTCTGAATCCAAGTGGAGAAAAATTTAAATTCATCAAATGACTCATATTTATGTGACAAAAATTTAATCTAAGTGAACCTCGAGTAATCATCAACAATCACAAATTCATAGACTTTCCCCCCTAAGCTAGTAGTGCTAATGGGTCCAAAGAGATCCATGTGAAGGACTTCTAAATGTCTTAAGGTGTTGATGTCCTTAATTGAGTGGAAAGAGGAGTGTACTTGCTTCTCTAATAGACAGGCACCACACAGGTGGTCCTTAGTAAACTTAAGCTTGGGGATACCTCTAACTAAGTCCTTTTGGGTGACTCTCCTAAGGGTTTTCATTCTGGCATGACATAATCTCCTTTGTCACAACCAAGACTCATTAGCAGTAATTTTTAAGCAAATTGAAACATCAGTTATAAAGCAGCTTACATCCAGCATATAGACATTGTTGATCATTTATCCCTGCAAAACAATTTTATCATTTAAGCTTATAATGCAGTAAGTGGGAAGAAACTTGATCTTGTATCCTTTATTACAAAGTTGACTGATGCTCAGCAAGTTGTGTTTCAATCCATCTACAAGAAAAATATTGTCAATAATGAAATTTTTTGAATCACCAATTATACCTGCTCCTACCACCCTCCAGGTGGTGTTGTCTCCAAGTGTAACCTTGCCTCCAGCCTGGCTTCCAGCGAAATAAATATATTTGTATCTCAAGTAATATGTCTTAAGCATCCACTATCCAGGTACCATATGTTCTCATGAGGTCTTATGTGAGAGCACACCTACAAAATCATTAGACGTCAGATTTTGGAACCCAAACAGGTTTGGTTCCTTCTTATTAAAAAGAAGAATGCAATACATGTGTGTTGTGTTGTGAAGCTTACAATTTGGGCCTCCACAACCAATGTGTACTACAATGAGCAGTGCAGGTGTGAGAGATATGTCCATGCATGCCACAAGAAAAGTATCTAACACCAAAAAAAGGGTTAACTAATCTATGTGGGTAATTGTGCCTCTTCCAAGGTTTGAATGAAACATGCTTTGATGATTTTGAATTAGATTCTTGAAATGGTGGAGGGGTATAAAATTGTGCAAAAGTTGGAGGTATTTTATTTTTCTCAAAAGTACAAATTTTTACACTTAGAAATTCATTTTCTTTCTTTAGACTTGCAATTTCAAATTTTAATGCACCCTTACTACTCTCTAAGTCACACGCCATGGTGTCTAATTCTTTAAAAGCTCTTTTTAAGTCAACATGTGAGGTTTTCAATGAATCATGCTCAGTAATCAAATCAGAATGTTTTTTATTCAATTCATCAAATTTATCAAGTAGTGACATGTGATTACAATTAAGAGTAGAATGATCTTTAATCAAAATTTTATGCTTTTTTCGTAACTTCAGAAATTCTAATTTCAAGATAGCATAAGTTTTCTTAAGCTTCCTATATAATGAATTAATTTTTTAAAAAACTTTAAGTAATTAATCATAGGTTAGCTCACATAACTCTTCTTGGTCAGACTGACCAGGATGATCATCAGTCATCAGACACAAGTTAGTAGTCTCCTCTTCAGCTTCAATCTTAGAGGAGTTAACCCTTTTGTTAGAATGATCTTTAATTATCTTGGCATCAAAATAAGAACATAAACATCTCAAAATTTTGTTCACTTTTTTATAGTTTGTAAGTTCTCTTCCAAAATCATGTAAAGAAGTGACAATTTAAGTGAACCTAGTATAAATTTTAGAAATTGATTCACTAGATTTCATGTAAAAGAGTTTCTAGTCATGAAGTAAGATGTTCAATTTAGATTGCTTAACCTCAGATGTACCTTCATAAGTAATGCATAATATATCCCAAATTTATTTACTATTTGTACAAGTGTAAACATGTATGTAATCTTCAGATTTTAAAGCACAGAAAAAATAGTTCAAACACTTTGCATTTAATTATGATAAATCACGATCATCAAATGTCCAATAAATGTAGTTCAGTTTTAATATTATTAACCATTCTAAAAGGTGCTTCATAGCCATCCTTAACAAGCATCCACATATAAAAATCAATTGATTGTAAAAAGGTGGACATGCGAGTTTTCCAAAAATCAAAAGGTATGTTATCAAATAATGGTGGTCATGTAATTGAATAACATTCAGCAGTATTACGATTACCAAAGTAAGTCATAGATCAAAATTTCAAATTTTTTAAATTTAGTTTTTGAATCCCGCTCTAATACCACTTGAAAGTTTGATAGGGATGTTAAGCCCTTGAGAACTAGTACTGAGGCCAACCAAGAGGGGGGTGAATTAGTAGTTTTAAAAATTTGAGAGCAAAATAATGATTTAGAAATTTTTTTGAATGTTTTAAAATTTTTACAGTTATGCGATGTTGTGCAGATGTTTAACAATAACAGAATAATACTCATAAACACACAATCATCAACAGGAAAATAAATGCGAAAAATAATTCGAAAGAACACACCAGATTTTATAGTGGTTCGGTCAACTTGACCTACATCCACTCCCCGGAGCGTCTCCTCTGATTATTGCACTAAAACTAAGTGACTCTCCTTCTGCTCCCACAACAAGGAAGAGAAGCCTATACAAAAACTCCATTCCACCAACCCGATGAGGCAGAGAACCTGAACTCCTTTCGCTTCCTCCTAAAGCAGGCATAGAACCTAGACTCCTTTCGCTTCCTCCTGAAGCAGGCAGAGAACCTGGACTCCTTTTGCTTCCTCCTAAAGCAGGAAGAGAACCTTGACTCCTTTTGCTTCCTCTTGAAGTAGGCAGAGAACCCGGATCTTCTTGCGAATGATCCCCCCACAGAGACACCGACAAGATAAGAGATGATGAATGGAGAAGATTACTCAGATCCTTGCTTGGAGCAACCTTTGTGAATCCCTCACAAACTCCCCCTCATAAGATCCTCTCTCTCTCCCAAGCTCTCTCTCTCTCTCTCTCAAGGTTTTCTTTAAAAAGGAGAGTAGCAAAAGATTTTTCTTGCTAGAAGAAAAAGATCTTTTATAGGATGGCTTAAAAATTGCCCTAAATATCAACGGTTTGAGAAATATCATCCAGGAAAATTGAAGGATCATCATGTATGATCAGTGTAAAATCTCATTTTCAGCCTGGACAATCTGGTTTCTCTGGATGATTAGAAGATAAAGTTGTTCGATCATCCCGTACGATTCTGCGATCATCCGGGATGATTACTGTAAATCAGGAATACCATCCAAAAAAAAGTTTTGTTTGTTCAGGGCAACTTATGCTAGACAATCTCATAATGACTTATCATCCAAGACGATATTTCTATTGTTCTGTACGATTAGTTCAAAATAGCCAAAATTGTCCTGAGCATAGTTTTGATCGGCCTGCATAAAATGTACAGTATGATTAAAAATGACTTGATCATTTAGGATGATATCTCTATCGTCCTGTATGATTTGTTCAAAATTGAGCATATCATCCAGAGGATAGTTTGGTTTGGCCAGGTGAAATGCTTTGGACAGTTATGATTTTACATGTATCATCCCATACGATATTGCGATCATCCAGGATGATATGATCGTATCAATCAGGTATTAATTGCTTTCCTTAATTACCAGACTAATTTCAGCATGAATGTAAAGGATCATCCAGGATGATACACTTATCGTCTGGGATGATCAAACCAAATCTCTAAAAATAAAACTTGCCTAACTTAATCTAGTGGCTGAGAATTCTTGATTTGAGCCTATTGTCCTGTACGATCAGATGATCGTCCAGAACGATCTGCTTAATCAGATTGACTTAACTTGGTCACCCTAATAAGGATTTTTATTTTCATTGGATGATCTAGGATGATGTGAATATGTCCAGGGTGATCTGAATAAAAAAATGAACAGAAACTCTAATTCACTAAAACTCTCCCCCTGAGTGTGTGTGTAAGGTTACTTAGCTAGGGGATTCTTTACATTACATTTGACTCAATAAAGATGAAAATAGTATATTAAACCCGAATTACAAAATAGACTGACTCGATCTTAGGCTGGCTTTAACTTGCAATTAATCCTACAGACCTGAAAGATTAAACAGGCAACCAGAAATAGAAATTTTTGTTATCATCAAAATTATAGTCCTTAAAATTGGATTCGTAACAGTTTACTTAGGTTAGATTTCTATCTCATAAAAGTGAATCATTGAAGGAGTTTAGATCTTTTTCCACTTAGATTCAGATAAAACTAAGTTGTGAAATCTTAACCATTCATAGTGACTATGGTGGAGAATTTGAAAATAAAAATTTGAGACTTTCTATAAAGAGCAAAGCAAGGGATAGATCATAATTTTTTAGCTCCTAGAGCCCCTCAGCAGAACGGGGTAGCTGAAAGGAAGAACAGGATCCTGGTAGAAGCCCTAGAGCCATGTTAACTGAATACTCACTTCCTAAATACTTCTGGGTAGAAGTAGTGAATACAACATGCAATATTCTGAATAGGGTAAATCTTAGATCTAAGCTGAATAATACACCCTATTAAACTCTTATGGGTAGGACACCCAACCTCTCTCACCTTAGTATTTTTGGACGTAAAGTATTCATTCAAAATAATGAGAAGTCTCAACTAGGAATCTTTGACCAAAAACCTAGTGAAGGTGTGTTCCTAGGTTGCTCAAGTATTGGGAAATCCTATAGAGTCTTTAATAAAAGAATACTGGTAGTTGAGGAGACCACTCATGTTATAACTGATGAATCTGATAAGTTTGGAGGGTATAGGGTTGAAAAAGAAGAAGAGGTTGTAGTAGTCACCCAAGGATTAGAAATTACAAATCTGGAGGGAAAGGTATAACCAAAAGTTTCTTCGCCTAGAGAATCGAGATATTCTTAATGTCATCTTAAAGAAGTGATCTTAGGAGAACCATTTGAAGGTGTTAGAATTAGGCATGGACTTAAAAAAAGAAGTAAATCACTCTGCCTTCATTTCAATGACTGAAGCCACCAACCTAAATTAAGCCTTATCTGATGAATTTTGGATCCTAGCCATGCAGGAAGAGTTGAATCAATTTATACGGAATGATATTTGGGAGTTAGTAGAAAGACTTAGGGACCAGAGTGTTGTTGGAACAAAATAGGTTTTCAAAAATAAAATGAATGATTCTAGTATAGTGGTGAGACATAAAGCAAGGTTAGTGGCTAAGGGGTATAATCTGATAGAAGGGATTCATTCCGAAGAGACATTTGCCCCTGTAGCTAGATTTGAATCCATTATGGTGCTACTAGCCTTTGCCTATTTTTAGGGATTTAATCTGTTTCAAATGGATGTTAAGAGTGCCTTTCTGAATGGGGTGATAAAAGAAGATGTGTTTGTTGAACAACCCCTAGGCTTTAAAAATTCACAATTTCTTAATCATATGTTCAAAGGAAAAATGGCTTTATATGGTTTAAAGCAAGCACCCAGGGCATGGTATGAAAGACTTAATATATTCTTACTAGAAAAACCTATTGTTAAGGGGAGCATAGACACCACCCTATTTCTAAAAAAGGTAGGAGATGAACTTTTAATTGTTTAAATCTATGTTAATTATATTATGTTTGGATCCTCTAACAAAAGCCTTTGTGATGAATTTTTAAAAATGATGCATAAAGAATTTGAGATGAGTATGATGGAAGAACTAACTTACTTTTTGGGATTTAGCATTAGGCAGAAGCATGATGGGACTTTTCTTAGCAAATCAAAATACATTAAGGACCTCCTTAAGAAGTATGTAATGGATAAAGCCAAGTCAATCAGCACTCCCATGAGTTCCAGTGTTCACTTAGATAAGGATTCAAATGAAAAATCTATTAATCAAAAGAAATACAGAGAAAAAATTGGATCACTTCTTTACTTGACTGCTAACAGACTTGATATTATGTTTTAGTGTTTGTCTCTATGCTAGATTTCAGACTGATCCAAAAGAGTCTCACCTGACTCCTGTTAAGAGAATCCCTAGATATCTCTTAGGGATCTAAGACTTAGGAATTTAGTATCCTAGGCATAGCACCTCTTTTGAAATCATTAGATATTCTGATTCAGATTTTGTAGGATGTCGAGTTAATAGAAAAAGCACTTTTAGGATATGTCAATTCATAGGACATACTTTAGTCTCCTAATCCAATAGAAAATAGAACTTAGCTACCCTGTCCACTGTTAAACATGAGTGCATAGCCTTTGGAAGTTCTGTGGCCCATGTCCTTTAGTTAAAGTAACAAATTCTAGATTTAGGACTTCCTGTAGGCATAATCGCGATCCTATGTAATAACACTAGTGTCATTTGCATTTCAAAGAACCCAATCCAACATTCTAGGAACAAATGCATAGACATCAGGCACCACATCATTAGGACTATATTATCAAAGGAGACATAAAGTTACACCATGTAGCCACTTAAAACTAACTTGAAGATATCTTCACAAAATCACTAGCCCAATACTGATGAAATTAATTTACAGGGAAAAATGATCAACAATATTTACATGATGGATCTAAATTGCATTAAACCTGATATTGCTCTTTGCTTAAAAATAATTACTGATGAATCATGGTTGTGGCATAAGAGATTGCGTCATGCAAGCATGAAAAGCCTTAGGAAGATCACCAAAAAGGGGAAGATTCTTGCAAATCTAGGCCCAGGTACAGTGATTTTGATGATAACAAATATTACTAGTTCCTTACTGCTGTTATTCTTACTTATCAGTTTTATTTTCCATGCTCGCTAACAATTCAGGATAACAAGCTCACTTGCAAACAAGCTCAAGAGTCAATAGATTAGGATTGAGTCAGTCCGTAATTTTAATTCCAATACATTTTTTACCTTTTTTTGAGTCAAATGTAATGTGGTGGATCCTGAAGCAAAGTAACCTTGCATACCCACACTCAAGGGAGTGAGTAAGTTAGAGAAATTTTCATTTTTTTGATCGTATAGAATGATTATGTATCATCCTAGATGATTTGTTTAGCTCAAAACCCTAATTAGAGCTTTTGTATCAAATAAGCTTGGTTAAACTAGTCATCCAGGATGATCCTATCAATGTAAAGGATGGTATGCATTAATCAAAATCTAGCCTCTAAACATGATTTAGGCAAGATTTGACAATTGGAATTTTGTTCTAATCATACAAGATGATTCTGATCGTCCTAGACGATATGTAGAAATCATGTCTAAACTGATCCTGTGATTATGGATCTAAGTATAGTAAGATTGAATGATCATATTATACAAGGTGTTTGTCTATGATTGTCCAAGATGATCCATGATTTTTCTTCTAAACTTACTAGACGTCCTAAACAATTTTTTAGGATGATATTTTTGATTTGAACTAATCTTACAGGATGATCGCAAGACCGTTCGAGCCGTTTAGTATATTTTTTTCAAATCAGCCTGGACATCCCAAACGATCTGTTGGATGACAAATCATGTTTTAAACTAATCGTATAGGATGATATACTAATCATCCTGGAAGATCAGCACAAACTTGTTACACTGATCATAGAGGTAATTCAGATCATCCTATCTGGATGGGTTGATTTACATTGATCGAGATCATCCTTGATGATCTTTAATGGAAAATTAAAAATTAGGGCACTTTTTGAGGCCTCCTATTTAAGCTTTCTTAATTATTGATGATTAAATCTTTTGTTGCTGCTCAAACCTTAGAGAGCTTAGAGAAGGAGAAGGAGAGTTTGTGGGAGAGAGAGAGAGAGAGGATCTTGTGAAGGGGAGTTTGTATGGGGATTCACAAATGTTGCTCCAATAAGGATTTAATCATCTTCTTCCTTCTTAATCCTTATTAACCTCATTTTTGTATGAGGTCAATAGTATCAATCCAGACCCTGGGATTTATCCAGATCTTAGATCAATCAAGGCCTTAGGATCTATCTAGATATAAGATTAATATAGACCCTAGGATCTATCTCAATCCTAGATAAATCTAAACCCTAAGATTTAACTAGACCCTAGATCAATCTAAACATTAAGATCTTCCTAGACCCTAAGATTTTTCTAGACTTTAGATCCTAGGATTCATTCTGACCTTAGGATTCTTCTAGATTCTAGACCCTAGAGTTTCTTTTGATTCTAGGATCAATCCAGACTTATCATCAGTCTAAATTTTATTTAAACTTTCAATTAAAACTTCAATTTAATCAAGCTTTAATCAAAATCTATCTCAAATCAATTCAAACTAGATTCAATCAAACCCTACCTCAAATCAATTTAAGCCATATTCAATCAAACCCAAACTTAGTCAATCCAGCCTTAAATCTAGACTTCAATCTTTTAAACTTCAATCAAATCCATCTTTTAAAACTTCAATCAAATCCAGCTTTCAAACTTCAATCAAATCCATATTTCAATCAAATCCAGATCTCAATTCAAATTTCAATCTTAACTTTAATCCAAGCCTTAATTTAACCACACCTCAATTTGATCTCCAATCAATTTTTAATCTAGACTTTATTTAAGCTCCAATTAATCTCTAAGCAAACCTCAATCAAATTCAATCATCTAACCTTCCATCATATGCCTCAATCAACCTTTATAATCTAATCAAGACCACTTCAAAGCATCACTTTAACATCTTTAAACATAGATATGAGTCAACTCATTATAGGTTTGACTTGATCAACTCCACCATGAATGGTCAAAACCCCACATGTCTTTAACCTTTCGCTTAAGCAATTATATCATTACTTTAATGCTTCCTAGCTCATGCCATTTAACCTTCAAATTACTATCATGATATAACCTAATCATTTTGATCGAGTTTTGATTGGTCAAACTAGTCATAGTAACCAAGTTTCAATTGATGGTTAATATCCTCCATCACACTTTAAATCTATGGCTAAAGATACCTTCTAAATTATCTCAAGTTTTCCAACCATTCCCTGAACTCCATCTCATTATTCTTGACCAAAGTTGACTGGTCAAAAAAAAGTCAACTAGAGACTTAAAACCTTATTGCCATAGTTAAACTCCGCCATGCAATCTCTCTGTTTAAAAATAGGCCCACCTAGCCAGCTAGATATACTCTAGGCATGGCTAAGATGCTATCTCAATAGCCCTTGACCTCTATGTATTGGTCAAAAAGTCAATAAGAGCTCAAATGAGCTCTAAATGGTCAATCCTGTCACCCAACCCATCTCCTTTTGATCCAAACCTATCCAGGTCATCAAATGCATTCTAGAATATTCTCTGAGGTCAACTCAACCAAGCTTAACCCCTGGCTCGATCCCCAGCTCAGCCAAATGACCCTAGGAACCCTTGTGGTCTCCCTAGGCGTGAGAATGACCTAGGGTCATTTTAACTTGACCCACAAGCCTCCCTTGCTCCCTAATGGTCTGGTCCAGGTGTCTAACATCCCAGCACCATGCGTGATAGATCCCAACCCTCCATTTTGGCTCCAACTCTTGGAATACGGAGGATATGGCAGAATTCCCTCATTCAGAGAAAAATTAATTTTCATTCATTCCTAGAGCCCTTTGGCATTTTTTTTCGAAATCCTAGAGCTTCCTTCCCATCCCCGTAATCCACTCTTAGTTTTTGGAGCTTACCGACGGTGAGAAGAATGCAAGACCAAAGCTAAGTTCATCTTAACTTGTTAAATCCACTTTCGGTGATCCTCCAAGCTTGAGGTCTTCAAGAAAACTAAGCAGAGATAGTCCACAAGTTCAAAGATATTTAAATCATCCAAATCCACCCATTATACTATGGTAAATCTTAAACCTTAGGTGTTAACCTAGGTTCTTAAATAGGGTTTCAAGGATTGCATAAAAGGCCTAAAAACTCTTCCCCGCTATTCTTTAAACCCTATATTATCTCTATTTAAATGTTAAAGCTATTTGACTCACTGCCTTAAGCATTTGAAATCAACAAATAGGTTAGAGTTTATAGTGGCTGAGCGAGGAAGACGAAATCAGGGTCGTTCATTCGTTCTATTCATTACGAACGATCATGATTTTGTCATTTAAATAATATGATCTGACTATTCAGAGTCAGTTGATGGATCGATCTCATCTGGCTTCATCTTATTCATTCATTTTGAACCACAGGGTTTTAGATGACCGTCTGATCTTCTCCATTTGGATCTACCATGGGATTTGGTCTCTGCCGTCAGATCGAACCCGTGGTAGATCCGACGGTTCAATCCACTATCGTACTGGATAAGTAGGTTGGCCACTTGACTGACACCATCTGTGTGGTTGAATCTCATCACGCTGTATGGAAAGGACATGTACGATCGGTGCCGTCGGCTGACTGTATAAATAAAATTCCAAAATAATTCAAAAATTGCCGAGAACTTCAAAAATATATAGAAATTTCATTTCTCAACCATTTTTGGAGTTCTTGGGCTCATTTTAATCATAATTTTATCTAGTTTATGTTAAAATTAGAATAAATATATTTTGAATTATATTTTATTAATTATTTAAAAAATACAGAAAACCTAATTTCATTTTTTAATAATATGTCAGAGCTCTATCGATTTAGTGTGATGCGCACTCTCCATTAAGAATATAGTTAATATTAGATTATGTTTAGTTTGAGAATGAATTATCATTGATAGTGTATGTTTCATTTTATATTAATCTCAAAATAAGTATGATTGTAGCTTGAATGTTGAATGGAAAGGCATTGAAAATGTCCCTTTCATCTTCAAGTGATTTCAATCCAATTCAATTAAAATATTTCCTTGTATTCAAATTTATAAGTTTATAGGTCACTATGTGATCTATAACCTTAAAATTTTGATATAATCTTTCCATAGAGCATTAGGGTATCATTTCATTATCTTGATTGATGTGTTATGATGTGATTGTAATTAGTGTCCAAGGGTTAAAAAAACTTGATTTCAATCCTATATAACCTATTGTCATTAAGGACAATAATTAAGTAGATTTGTTTAGATAATTTAGATTAACTTTAGGAATTAAAATATATATCTATTAGGTTTGAAACATTGAGCATTTAAACTTAGTGGCACATATAGCCCATAGGAAAATATTAACTTGAATTAAAAATCTTTAAGATATTTAATTAATTAATTCTTTAGTTAAGCTTAAATCTTCTAAAAAATTATAACAAATCAAATGAAAATCCAAATGACTTGAAACTTAAACCCCTTCAGCTTAGTGACCTTCCCTGCTCAAGGGAAAATTTTCACTAAAATTTGAACCCTTTAAACCTCTTAATTAATTTAATTAAGATCAAACCCTTAATTAAGCATTTAAACTTCCAAAAATTTTAATAAATCAAATTTAAATCCAAAAAAATAAAAATAACACCTCTAACTAACCCGAATTAAATTTTCAATTTAAGAAAAATAAAAGCCCTTTGATTTGACAATAAATGTAAGCTTAATTTAATTTTAGTTAAAAAATAATATTTAATTAAAATTCCAAACAAATTTTTAAATTGATAATCTCTCCTTAGATCATTCCTGATCTTTTGAAGTGATTTCAAGAAGTTTAGAGTTCATTTGGACTCAAATCATAAAATTTCTCTAATTAAAATAATTAAAAAATTCAAATAAATCACAAACTTTGAAAAATCATAACTAATTCCAAAAAATCCCAAATCAATCAAACTCAAAGGCATTCAACTCATATAAAAATTTAATATTTATCAAAAGTATTAAACTTTTAGAAATCATTCAAATTTGAAAAATTCAACTTTTGGTCAAATCTAAAAATAATATAAAGTTAAATCTTCAAACCTTCATAACTAAATGTAGAAAGATCCAAATCTAGCATACTTATAGTCTAACCGATCGTATTAAGGTTAAGTATTTCATAAAAATACTAACTTTTTTGAAATCACTCTTAATTAAAAAGTTAATTTTTGACCCCTTAATTAAATGATTAAAATAATCCAAAAATTCTAAATTTTGATAATTAATTTTAAATTCCAGAAAATGTTAAATCAAAGTTAAAATCATTAAACCAATCCTCTCATACATAAAAAACACTCAAAAGATGAAGTTTTTAGGATGGACTACTCCGAGCTATAGTGCTACGTGTCCTAAGAATGCTTTATTCCTCGAGCCTTGTGGCACAATGCCATGAATGGATTTAACTGAGTGTAAAGATTTAATTCTAATTGATTAATAATTATTTAACTAAATTTGAAATCCTTAATTCAAATACATTAATCTGGTTTTTAGGTTGGACTACTCCGGGCTACGGGGCTACGTATCCTGAAGAGGCTTTGTTCCTCGAGCCCGGTGGCACAACGCCAAGAACCGGTTAATGGTAAACTTAAACAATTTAAATCTTAAAAATTAGCAAACAATCGACCTTAATAAAATATTAATTAACTTTCAAGCCTTAATCAAATCAAATCACTTAATAATATCGAGTACCACTAGGTAACCCAGGCCAACGAGGCAATTAAATTAGCCCCAAGGAAGGTGAAATAAACTTCATGACCTGAGTGAGCAACAAAGGTGGTATCCAACAAATAAGTAAAAATTAATTTTAAAATCAATTTCAAATCATTAAGACCTAAATCTAACCAAAACTTTCTCTTAAGCCTTCCAACCAAATAAATTTTTAAACAACTTTAACTAAATGTCCCACATTGGATATATCAAAGCCACATGATCTCTACACACACTTTAGATGGTTTGCTAGGACAACCAACTCTAGTCTTAGGCTAGGTCGATGTTTTACTTTCCTGCTGTTGTGTGCCTAATTTTTTGAGTTTTCATAGTATATTGGTTGCAAGTAATAGAGTTGTTGTGATTGTTTATTTAAATTCCTGCACTCTTTGTTTAATTTGACAGTGCATTAGATTTACCCATAGAATAGGAGAAATTTTAACTAATTCAACCTTATGAAGGTGACCAAGCTCGTACAGGGCATTGATTAAAGGGAGCAAAATAAAATTAAAGCTTTAAATTTATATTATTTTTTGCATGTGCTCCAGAAATCGCTTAAGTCCCTCTTTAAATTGAAAGTGCATGGTCAAGTGTGGCTCTAAATTTAAGTATTTTTTTTAATTAAATAACTTCTTGCGATTAATTATAACTGCTTGGTATGTTTTAAATTATAACTGCTTAGGATAACCCTACAGGTATCGTGAGTCTAGATTTTTAATTTTAATTAATTTAATTTGAGATTGAGTTATAAATTTTAAAGTGTTTTGAGAATAGAATTAAATATCTAACTTGGAATCCAAAGAGGAAGGGACATCCCTTAGGGAAGAGACCCTCTCCATTTAGAGATCCAAATTTAGATAATCTTAAAGTATTCAAAGAGGAAAGATAACAACCTCTTCGAGGGGGAGTTTCTTTTCATTTGGATATCCGAACCCGACGATCCAAGGAGCTCGTAGAAGGATGAAGAAGTGAAGAATGAGAAGAATTCCAATTCTCAAAATCACTTGAGTCTTAGGAATAGAATTTTGGTTCAAGTCAATGGTACTCGGCCACTTTACTTTTCCTGCAAACCCTGAGTTGTATAATTAAGTGGCACTTGCCACATGGACTTTTAGATTGAGTATTAATTTAATTAATTTAAATATTTAATTGATTTATTTGATATTGATTGTGATATTAGGATTATCTACTTTTAATAAATTTTTAGCAATTCTTACATGTGAATTTTATTTTAGCCTAGAACCCGATTAGAGGCTCGTGATGGATCATTAAAACATTTTCTACTTTATTTAAACTTAAAAATATTTAAGCTCACATAGCAACCCTAACACTGTTAAGATATAAGCCCGGGACCGCCAGGAGTTTTTCATAACATATTAGTAACATTTTCTTTTCGTTTGTTAGGCCCAAGCTATAAAACCTCAACATCTACGAATTGAATCCTAACTTTCTAATAAAATTAATCATTCAAACAAAATATCTCTTTCAATCAAATTCAAGCCCAACTCATTGGATAGGTTGAAGTATTTCTAAATTATTTTAGAATTTCAAAACACTCCCTACCCTTCTTCCTTTTACTCTGAAATAAGTACTCAACTTTGAACTAATCATTACTGAAAATTCTAATCTCTATCTTCTTTGACATCAAGCTTTGAATCTCTTAAATAACATTCATACTTCTATTTTAATCGAGAGTATTCATAATAAATTCTAGTTTCCCTACGACGTAACTAATTATGAGGGCTTATACTCGTAGGAGATTTAAAAATCCAGATCAAGTTTTCTAAATCAAGCTTTTCAAAACCCTCAATTAATTATCTTTGAGAAAATTAAATTCTAAGATCATTATCATCATTTTCAAATGACTGATTGTAGACGATATTCTCTTTCTTAGGGAAGACATATCCCCCTGTTATCATAAGTTTGATTATGAAATTAATAATTTCTTATCCTAATTATTATAGTTAAACATTCAATTTGGCATCATTTTGATCCTTTGAGATCATAAGTTATCTCCCCTTAAGTTTAACTATGATAATTGGGATATATCCAAAGTTTTGAAATTTGAACCTACTAGGAAATGATATGTTCACCTTTTGAGGTGATATATCAATTATAATAAGGGTTTGATTTTAAAATTAAAATTTCAAAATTTTCAAGTTTACCAAGGAGAATTAAAATTTTCAAACCATATTTTTCAATCAAATAGTCCTTAGTTCCTTGGTGGCTCTGGGGAGACGATCATCGCATCAGATCCAGGTTCTCTACCTACTCCAAGTGGAAGTAAAAGGATTGTCAGGTTCTCTGCCTACTCCAGGAGGGAGTAAAAAGATTATGTGTTTCTCTGCCAACTCCAGGTGGGAGTAAAAGGATTCTGGGTTCTCTGCCTTCATTAGGAGGGTGAAAAAGGATTCAAGATTCTCTGCCTCAACAAGTCGGTGGAAAGATTTTTTAAGGGCTTCTTCGTCTTATTATGGGAGTAAAAGAAGAGACACTAACTAATTAGTGTAATACCTAGAACGAGAGGTTCTTGGGAATGGACGTAGGTCAGATTTGACCGAACCACTATAAAATTTTATGTTCTTTCTTATTACTTTTTTTGCATTTTATTTCTATAATTTTTGTGATTTATTCTGTGGTTGAAATCTTTGATTTTGATATCTGCTTTCACTTAAGTTTGTTTAGTTTTTTCAATATTTAAAAAGATAAAAAAAGATTTTTTATTTTTGTTTAAGAATCCTAAAAAAAACACCAATTCACCCCGCCCCCCCTCTTGGTTAACCTCAGGCTAATTCTATAGGGTTTAACCACCCTCATAAGCTTTTAAGTGGTATCAGAGCTAGGTTCATAAAATTATATTTTAAAAAACTTTCAAATTTCGATCAATGGCTAACTTTGGTAATCGCAACACCATTCAAGGATATTCAATTACTTGACCACCTCTGTTTGATAATATTCCTTTTGATTTATGAAAAACTCGCATGTCCACCTTTTTATATTTAATTCATTATCGCATGTCGATGTTAGTTAAGGATGGATATTCTGCACCTTTTCATCTCATTAATGGTGTTAAAACTAAAATTTCTTTGGCTGAATGAACAACTGACGATCAAGATTTAGCATAATTGAATGCTAAGTATTGGAACTATTTTTTCTGTGCATTAAAATCAGAGGATTATATGTGTATTTCTACTTATTCTACTAGCATAAAAATTTGGGATAAACTTTGTATTACTTATAAAAGAATAAATGAAGTTGAATAATCTAGGCTGAACATTTTACTTTATGACTATGAACTTCTTTGCATGAAACCAAATAAAATAATTTCTAAAATATATACTAGGTTTACACAAATTGTTACATTCCTGCATGTCTTAGGAAGGGAACTCACAAATTATGAAAAAGTGAATAAGATTCTGAGATGTTTACCTTCTTCATATGATGTAAAAATTATTGCCATTACTGAATCTAAGGATTTGAATGTTTATTCAATCTATAACTTACTTGGATCACTAATTGCTTACGAGCAAGGAGTGAACCAAAGGAAGCTTAATGCAAGTGAAATGAAGAAGGATTAAACTATAGCCTTGAAGGCTAATGATTCTAACACTGAAGCTTCTGGTTCCGAAGTTAATGATATTACTTTAATAACAAGACATTTCAAAATCTTCTTGAGGAAAAAGAAAAAGCATCATAAAAAGTGGAATAAAGGTCAAAATAATAAAAATTCTAAAACTTCATCTAATATTACTTGCTCTGAATGTAGGAAGCCAGGGCATCTTAAGTCTCAATACCTAACTCTAAAAGCTTATCCAAGCAAGGAGAAGGGTGAAAAAAAACCTAAGTTCAAGAAGGATAAGAAAAGGATCCAAAAGGCATCCTAGACAGACTCAACATCAGACTCCTCTGAAACTGAAGCTGAAGAGGAGGTAACAAACCTGTGCTAAATGGCTGATGATCATCTTGATCACTCTAATCAAGGGAAGGTATGTGAACTTACCTATGAACAATTATTTAAAGTTTCTAAAAAGATTCATTTTTTGTATATAAATCTTAAAACATTACATGTAAGCCTCAAATATGATTTCTTAATTCTGCAGGAAGAGCATGAATGCTTAAGGAAAGATCACCCCACACTAGATAGCAATCACATGACTTTATTAGATGAATTTGATGAATTAAATAAAAAGCACTCTGATTTAACTACTGAGCATGATTCATTAAAAATATCGTATGTTGATTTAGAAATAGCTTTCAAAAAATTAGAAATAATTATATGGAATTCAGACAATAATGAGCATAAATTGAAACTTGAAGTGTCAAGCTATGAAAAGGCAAATGCGTTTCTAAGAGAAAAAATTATTGCATTAGAATAAAATAAAACACCACTTTTACTTGAAGATTTTTATAAACCATCAACAAATCATGTATCATTCAAACCTAGGAAAGGGCTCCAAAACCCAAATAGATTAGTAAACCCTTTTCTTAGTGTTAGAAGTTTTTATTATGGCATGCTAGGACATATCTCCCACACTTACACCATTTGTCGTAGAACACATTCAGTGTGGAGACTAAAATTACAAAATTCACAGCATAACATGGATGTATCTCACTCCTCTTTCCATAAATAGGACCCAAACCTATTTGGGTTCCCAAATATGACATCTGATAATTTTGTAGGGGTGCTCTCACAAAAGGCCTCATGAGAGTATGAGGTATCTTGACAGTGGAAGCTCAAGGCATATAACTGGAGATACAAATCAATTCATTTTGCTAGAGGCTAGGGTAGGAGGTAAGGTAACACTTGGAGAGAACACCACTAGGAGAGTGGTGGTCTCAGGTATAATTGGTAATTCAAAAAATTTCATCATTAAAAATATTTTTCTTGTAGATGGACTGAAATACAACCTGCTTAGCATCAGCCAGCTTTGTGATAAAGGCTTCAGCATAAACTTTTTACCAATCAACTATATTATAAGCTTAAATGATAAAATTATTTTACAGGAAAAAGGGATCAATAATATTTACATACTTAATCTAAATTACTTTAAAGCTGATATTGCTCTTTGCTTAAAAATAATTACTGATAAATCATGGCTGTGACATAAGAGATTGTGTCATGCAAGCATGAAAAGCCTTAGGAAGATCACCCAAAAAGACTTAGTGAGAGGAATACCTAAACTACAGTTCACGAATTATCACTTGTGTGATGCCTGTTTGTTAAGAAAGCAAGTCAAAATCCTCCTTCCACTCAATTAAAGATATTAACACTAACAAACCCTTAGAAGTCCTTCACATAGATTTCTGTGGACCTATTAGCACTTTAAGCCAAGGAGGGAAATTCTTTGAGTATGTGATAGATGATGATTATTCGACGTTTACTTAGGTTAGATTTCTATCTCATAAAAATGAATTATTCAAGGAGTTTAGATCTTTTTCCACTTGGATTCAGAGAAAACTAGGTTGTGAAATCTTAACCATTCATAGTGATCATGGTGAAGAATTTGAGAATAAAAATTTTGAGTTTTATGTATGGAGCAAGGGATAGATCATAATATTTTAGCTCTTAAAACCCCTCAGCAGAATGGGGTAATTGAAAGTAAGAACAGGACCTTGGTAGAAGCTACTAGAGACATGTTAGTTGAATATTCACTTCCTAAATACTTCTCCATAGAAGCAAAGAATACAACCTTTTATATTCTGAATAGCGTAAATCTTAGATCTAAGCTGAATAATACACCCTATGAAATTCTTAAGGGTAGGATACCTAACCTCTCTCACCTTCATGTCTTTAGATGTAAAGTGTTCATTCTAAAGAATGGGAAGTCTCAACTAGGAAGGTTTGATCCAAAATCTTATGAAGGAGTGCTCCTAGGTTACTCACGTGTTGGAAAATCTAATAGAGTCTTTAATAAAAGAACACTGATAGTTGAGGAGACCACTCATATTATATTTGATAAATCTGATTATTTTGGAGGGTATAGGTTAGAAGAAGAAGAGGTTATAGAAGTCACCCAAGGATTAAAAATTATAAATTCAAAGGAAAGGGTAGAACCGGAAGTTTTTTTCCTAGAGAATAGAGATATTCTTCAAGTCGTCCTAAAGAACTGATCTTAGGAGATCCATCTGAAGGTGTTAGAACTATGTGTGGACTTAAAATAGAAGTAAACTACTTTGCCTTCTTTCAATGACTAAATTCACCAACTTAAATTAAGCCTTATCTGATGAATTCTAGATCCTAGCCATACATGAAGAGTTGAATCAATTTGTAAGAAATAATATTTGAGAGTTAGTAGAAAGACCTATGGACCAGAGTGTTGTTGGAATAAAATGAGTTTTCAAAAATAAAATGAATGATTATGGTGTAGTGGTGAGAAATAAAGTAAGATTAGTGGCTAAGGGGTATAATCAGATATAAGGGATTAATTTCGTAGAGACCTTTGCCCCGATAGCTTGATTAGAATCCATTAAGGTGTTACTAGCCTTTTGCCTATTTTAAGAGATTCAAACTATTTCAAATGAATGTTATGAGTACTTTTCTGAATACAGTGATAAAAGAAGATGTGTATATTGAATAACTCCCAGGCTTTAAAAATTTACAATTTTTTAATCATGTGTTCAAACTAAAAAATGCTTTATATGGTCTAAAACAAGCACCTAAGGTATGGTATAAAAGACTTAACACATTCTAACTAGAAAGAACCTTTGTTAAGGGGATCATAGACACCACCCTATGTTGAAATCCAGGATCCCGAGCACTTAATTTTGATGGTGACAACTAATACTTACTGAATCCATATAGACTTCCTTTAGATTACATATGCTTATCCTTGTATATGAGCATTAACATTTCAGGTCAGATGTACACTGCTCAAGGTTACTGGAGACTCAGACCGGGTAGAATAGGATGTTGAAAAGTCTGTAATTTTTATTTCTTTATTTTTATTTTCTTGAGTCAGCCACAGAAGCATGTATGTGAAAGGAGAAACCATGCACACACACAAGGGGAGATTTGTTTTAAATGTTTAAAATTTTTTTTAAGAATATCATACTGTACGATTTAAAATCGTACTGTACGATTATTTAATAATACTCAGGCTAACGGCTATTTTTCAGATGATTAAAATTTGTAATCTAATCGTACTGTACGATACCTATCGTATTATACGATAAGATACAATTGAGAAACCCTAGCCGCCAGAATAAGTTTGGTAAGTTCTTAATTTTGATTTCCTGAACTGATCGTACTGTATGATGTTGATCGTACTGTATGATTAATTGAATACTTATCAAAATTATCTCCCTTAATCAGGAAATAAATGTTGGTTTCTTAATTAATGTCGATCGTACTGTATGATGATATATCGTACCGTACAATAGACAGAGATGATTACAATCGTCCCTTCGATCATACCAGATGAAACCAAGGTTTTCTTTATTCTGTTCGTCCTAGATGATATTCATATCGTACAGGATGTTATCCTGAAATGACCTAATCATACTGTACATTTAGTGGAGTGCTGGACGACTAACAGAGACAATTTCAGTCATCCCGTCGATCGTACCACACGAAACCAAGATTTTTTATTCTATTCGTCGTGGATGATATTTGTATCGTACAGGATGATATCCTGAAACAAACTAATTGTACTGTACGACTAGAGGAGAGCTGGACGACTAGCAGAGATGATATCTTTCGTCCCAGGGATCATCCCACAGATCGTTCTGTACGAACAGTAGGAATCAACATTATCATCCTGTATGATATACATATCATATAGTACGATATGTATAAACTTCGATAACTATTCATCTGTGCTCGTACTAGATGGAGCTGTACTTGAACTGATCGTACTGTACGATTATATATCATATTGTACGAATAGAAATGCAAAAGTTGAAATTTTTAGGGTTTTCTGAAGCCTGATATAAAAACAACTTAAAATTTTTTATAGAGGGTTATTGATCTATCTTCTTGCTGTGAAAGGCTTTGAGGGAAGAAGGAGATTCGTGAAGGAGTAGTTTTTCCTCGGAGAGATCCAGGGCTTACGAGAGGAAGGTGAAGGTGAGCTTGAGCGTGAGGGAGAAGTAGTGTGAGGGGATCACACGGTGGCTCCAAGCTAGCTGCATGCTTTACTCCTCTTGTGGCTTTGGGGAGTCTCGGGAAAGTTCTCGAGGGAAGAGTCACTTCAAGATCAACATCGCCAAGGTACTCTACTATCTCCAGGAGGGAGAAAAAGGAGAAGGTCCGCTGCCGTCACCAGGAGGGTGACATAGTGTTTGGTATTCCGCCGCATCGAGGGAGGTGAAAGTGAGTATTGTAAAGGCTTCTCCACCTTACTGTGGGAGCAAAAGGAGAGTCAACTTTTACTAGTACAAATCCCAGAGTAGTGGACTCCGGGGATTGGACATAGGTCAAGTGACCGAACCACTATAAAAATCTCTGGTGTGCTTTTTCCATTTTATCGTACTTTACTTTTCATGCTTTTAATTAGTACTTTAAATTGCCTTGTAAAAAATCATATCTAAATCCTGTGTTGTGTAAGGTACAATTATAGCATCAATATTGTCATTGTGAATGTGTTACTTGCTTACGCACTTTACTCGTTAAGTTGTCCTTTAAAAAAATTACAGAAAGTAGAACTCTTGTTTAGGGTTGATTTTTGAAAATATCAATTCACCCCCCCTCTTGGCGCATCTCGTACTTTCAAGTGGTATCAGAGCGGGGTTTCAAAATAGTATTTTAAAAAACCTAGAAACGTAGGATCCATGGCTCAATTTGGTAATAACCGTAACACTGCGGAGGGTTATTCTATAACTCTTCCACCTTTATTTTACAATATATCGTTTGATTTCTGGAAAATACGCATCTCTACATTTTTACAGTCTCTAGACTATTGCATGTGGATGTTGGTCCAAGAAGGTTATTCTACACCATTTCGTATGTTGAATGGAATTAAATTGAACTATCATTTAATGAATGGAGCATTGAGGATAGAGAACTTGCACAGCTAAATGCTAAATGTCTAAATTGTTTCTTTTGCGCATTAAAATCAGAAGACTATATGCGAGTATCAACTTGTATTACTGGTAAGCAAATTTGGGACAAATTGTGTATCACGTACGAAGGAACTAGTGAGGTCAAACAATCTAGGTTGAACATACTACTACATGATTATGAACTATTTCACGTGAAACCTAGTGAAACTATACCTGACATGTACACTCGATTCACCCAGATTGTAACATCTCTGCATGCTTTAGGGAGAGAGTTGTCTAACTCAGAAAAAGTAAACAAAATACTGCGATGTTTGCCTAGCTCATATGATGCTAAAATCACTGTAATAACTGAGTCAAAAGACCTGAATGTTTATTCTATTGACAATTTACTTGGGTCACTCATTGCCTATGAGCAAGGAGTGAGTCAACGACAAAATGATTTAGGTGAAAAGAAGAAGGAGCGAATGGTGGCTTTAAAAGCAAACAATTCTGAAAGTGACAACTCAGCAGCGGAGGAAGATGATGACATCGCCTTGATGACTCGTCTGTTAAAAAATTTTCTGAAAAGAAAGCAGCGCAGTCATCAAAGCAATTGGAACAAAGGTAAAAGCTCAAAGCATACTAAAGTTGCATCTGACACAATTTGCTTTGAGTGCGGGAAACCCGGTCATCTCCGAGCTGATTTCCCCAACATCAAGACTCATCAAACCATGGAAAAGGGTGAGGAAAGATCAAAGTTTAAGAAGGGCAAATTTAAGACACAAAAAGCATTTTGGGCCGACTCTGCCTCAGAATCATCGGAAGAAAAAGCAGAGGAGGAGGTAACGAATCTGTGTCTTATGACTAATGATAATCTTGATCAATCAGATCAAGATGAGGTATGTCAACTGTCTTACGATGAACTGCTTGTTATTTCTGAAAAAATCCATGACTCGTATAGAAAGTTAAAGAAAAAGCATGTTAGTCTTAATATTGAGTTTAGTACTTTACAAAAGGAGCATCCTAGTGTAGTTAAGAATTTTTCTGACTTGGATAAAGATCATATGTCTTTGCTTGATGAATATGATGCATTAAACAAGAAGCATATTGAGTTAACCATTGCACACGATACCTTGAAATCATCACATGTTGAACTAGAGAATGCATTTAAGGAACTAGAAGAACTAGCAGGGGAACTTAGAAGTAGTGAGCATACATTGAGATTTGAATATGCAAGTCTTAACCAAGAGAACAAATTTTTAAATGGAAAATTTTATGCATTCAAAAATAATAAAAAACCTCCCACGTTTGCTGAGTTTTTTTAGCCTCCACCATGTGAATTATCTCATTCAAAACCAGCACGGCATGCATCATCCAAACCCAGAAATTGGCACTACCACCCTCGTAGATTAGTGAACCCATTTCCTGGTGTTAGATGTTATTTTTGTGGCATACTAGGTCACATAGCCCGCACGTGCACAATTCACTATAGGACACATCTAGTGTGGAGACCTAAATCGCATTCATCACAGCATAACATGCATACACTTCATTCATATAAGCATAGGGTGGAACCCAAACTCACTTGGGTTCCCAAAGCTAATCTGTGATTGACATTATAGGGATGCTCTCACAAAAGACCTAGTGAGAGCATGTGGTACCTGGACAGTGGCTGCTCGAGACACATGACAGGAGACATGAAGCAGTTCGTGACACTGGAGACCAGGTCAGGAGGCAAGGTAACTTTGGGAGACAACACCACCAGGAAAGTGGTGGGCTCAGGTATCATTGGAAACACTAAGAATTTGATTATTGAGAATGTAATTTTAGTTGATGGTTTAAAGCATAATCTTTTAAATATAAGTCAACAATGTGACAAGGGCTTTGACATAAAATTTCTTTCTAAGAAATGCATGATTAGCTTAAATGATTCACTTATGTTAGAAGGAAAACGCATAAATAATTTTTACATGTTAGATTTAAACTGCATTGAAACCTCAAACTCTTTGTGTCTGAAAATAATAATGGATGACTCTTGGTTATGGCATAGGAGACTATGCCATGCTAGTATGAAAACACTTAGGAACATCACTCAGAAGGACTTAGTTAGAGGCATACCAAAGTTAAACTTTACTAAGGATCATCTTTGTGATGCTTGCCAACTAGGAAAACAAGTTAAATCTTCATTTCATGCAAACAAGGATATCAACACCACTAGGCCACTAGAAACTCTCCACATGGACCTGTTCGGACCTGTTAGTACAGCCAGCCTAGGAGGGAAGTTGTATGGGTTTGTAATAGTGGATGACTACTCTAGGTTTACTTGGGTGAAATTCCTAGCTCATAGGAGTGAGTCATTTGAAGAGTTTAGAACTTTCTCCACTTGGATTCAAAGGAAATTAGGATGTGTAATCTCAATAATTCATGGTGATCACGGTGGGGAAATTGAAAATGATAAATTTGGATCATTTTATAAAGATGTTGGAATAGAACATAATTTCTCTGCTCCTAGAACTCCTCAGCAAAATAGAATAGTAGAAAGAAAGAATAGAACTTTAGTTGAAGCTACTAGGACTATGTTAGCTGAATACACTCTTCCTAAATATTTTTGGGCAGAAGCAGTGAATATCGCGTGCTATGTGTTAAATAGGGTAAATTTTAGATCCAAACTTAATAAGACACCCTATGAGTTGCTTAAGGGTAGGACACCCAATCTTTCCCACTTACACATTTTCGGTTGCAAAAGCTTTATCATAATCAATGGCAAGTCACCCTTAGGAAAGTTCGATCCTAAATCTGATGTAGGTAAAGCCTATAAAATATTCAATAAGATAACCCTAGTAGTAGAAGAGTCCACCCATGTGGTATTTGATGAATCCAATAAGACCTCTGAATCTAATCATGAAGAAGAAGAAGTTGAGGTTATACGGGGAGTAGAAACCATTACCATAGAGACTAGAGCGGAACCTCAGGAACATTTGCCTAGAGATTGGAAATTTTCCTATAATCATCCTAGAGAATTGATCTTAGGAGACCCATCAGAAGAGGTAAAAACTAGGCATGGACTTAGGAAAGAGGTTAGTCATTCTGCATTCATATCTATGATTGAACCCACGAATATAGATCAAGCCTTAGGAGATGAATTTTGGATCCTAGCAATGCAAGAAGAGTTGAACCAATTCGTTATGAATGATGTATGGGAATTAGTCAAAAGACCTAAAAAACAAAGTGTGGTTGGAACTAAAGGGGTCTTTAAAAATAAGATGAATGACTTTGGAGTAGTAGTGAGAAACAAGGCTAGGTTAGTAGCAAAGGGGTATAACCAAATTGAAGGAATAGATTTTGAAGAAACCTTTGCTCCGGTAGCTAGACTAGAAGCCATCAGGGTACTATTAGCCTTTGCTTGTTTTAGGGATTTTAAGCTGTATCAAATGGATGTCAAGAGTACCTTCCTAAATGGGGTAATCAAGAAAGATGTTTTTGTGGAGCAACCTCTGGGGTTTGAAAACTCACAATTTCTAAACCATGTGTTCAAACTAAAAAAGACACTATACGGGTTAAAACAAGCACCTAGAGCCTGGTATGAAAGACTTAGTACGTTCCTACTAGATAGAGGCTTTGTTAAGGGTAGTGTGGACACCACCTTATTCTTGAAGAAGGTAGGAGTTGAGGTACTCATTGTTCAGATTTATGTAGATGACATCTTGTTCGGATCAACTGAGAAAAACTTATGTAATGAATTTTCAAAAATAGTGAGTGATGAGTTTGAAATGAGTATGATGGGAGAACTTAGTTACTTCCTTGGATTTAGTGTAAAACAAACGGAAGGTGGAACGTTCCTTAGCCAATCTAAGTACATAAATGATATTTTGAAAAAAATATGAAATGAACAATGCTAAGGCTATGAATATACCCATGAGCTCTAACATTCAATTGGATAAAGATTCCAGTGGGAAGTCTGTAGATCAAAAGAGGTATAGGGGAATAATTGGATCGCTACTCTACTTGACTGCCAGTAGACCAGACATAATGTTTAGTGTGTGTCTCTATGCCCGCTTTCAATCTGACCCGAAAGAATCTCACATGACTGCTGTCAAAAGAATTCTTAGATATCTTTTAGGCACCCTGAACTTAGGAATTTGATATCCTAGACACATCACTACTTTTGGAATCTTATGGTACTCAAATTCAGACTTTGGAGGATGTAGGGTAGATAGAAAAAGTACTTCTGGTACTTGTCAATTCATTGGACATTCGTTAGCTTCTTGGTCCAGTAGAAAATAGAATTCGGTAGCCCTATCAACAGCCGAAGCAGAATATATAGCGGTAGGTAGCTGTGTTGCACAAGTCTTGTGGTTAAAACAATAACTGTTAGATCTAGGACTACCTGTAGGAACCATTCCAATCATGTGTGACAACACTAGTGCTATTTGCATATCCAAAAATCCAATTCAACATTCACGAATAAAATATATAGACATTAGACATCATTGCATCAGAGATCACATAGCCAAAAAAGATATTGAACTGCACCACGTTGCTACTGAAGATCAATTGGCTGACATTTTCACAAAAGTATTAGATTATGACACATTTAGCATCTTAAGAAAAAAATTAGGTGTCATAGACATTCAAGCCTAAAAACAAAAAAAACAAAAAAAAATTTTTGTTTGTTTTGTTATGATTGGTTTGTTTAAAAATAAAAAATAAAAAAATAAAAAAAATGGTTTCCTGATCCTCTTACCTTGCTGCTCACAAACCCTGAATTTCTCTGACAATCGTACTGTACGATTAAATATCGTAATGTATGATAATATTAAAATCACACAAATATCAGCCGTCCACTCCCATTCACGATTCAGATCTTTCATGTCTTATACCTATCGTACTATACGACTCACCATTCGTACCGTACGATACACATTATTGGCCATCGTACTGTACGAACTACACATCGTACGGTACGATCCACGTGTCAAATGGATTAGGACGAATTTAAAATTGGTCGGTACAAAAATTATTGCCTTTCGTACTGTATGAACACCTGTTCATACTGTACGAACCTTTTTGTCGAAGGTCGTTCAAACGACTTCTCGGAACGAACGCCTCACACTCATGTTCGTACAGTATGATTCTGATCGTACTGTACGATTTGACTCCCTTTTTTGAATGATCGTCCAGACGACATTATTGCGCCTATCGTACTGTACGATCCTCAATCGTACTGTACGATAGTTCACAGATTTTATAAAATAGAGGGATTCTTTGACTACACTCACTCACTCTCACTCACTCCAAATTTCCTCCTTTTCTCAAATCCCTTCTTCAACCATGTCTGGTGCCAGTAAGCGCGGCCGAATGATCGTCGGGAGTTCTTCCTCCTCTCGGAGTTTTGACGATCGCTTTCTCTCCGCTGCAGACGAGAAAGCATACATTAAAATCAAGGAAGCCAAAATCACTCCATCTCATACGCTGAATCAAGCCGCTCTGAATTTTGAGGTGATGAACATTTTCGCATCCACCACCCTTCAATTCCTTTTGACTCTTGCCTTTCCTTTCCACTCCAAACTTTTTTTTGATTTTCTTGCCAATGTCAAAATTGACCTAGAAAATAGCACTTTCACTTCCTATGTCTGCAAACAGCATGTCGTTATCACCGTCAACGACATTGCTGCATATATTGGGCTGTCCACTGATGGCCCTCGTCCCCAATCTATGATCTCACATGATTATGATTGGACATCAGTTAATATGACCCTTAGAGGTGTCCCTTCCAATCAACACCTGCCCCTTGTCCAAACCCTGAATCAGAATGCTTGCGTTATCCAGCATGTCCTTCGCACGTCCATCATACCCAAAGCTGGAGACCACATCCATATTACTCCACTGCTTTCTATCATCACATATCTAATCATGTCTGGAATAAAATTCAATGAAGCCCAAATGGTTTTTGACTATATCCATACCCTATCTGCCTACCGATATTCCGGTGCCCGTCGCAAACTGAACCTTGCTTTAGGGCATGTCATAGGATACATCTTAAATGCCAAGTACCAACTTCATTATCTGTTACCTCCAGATCATCTTCCCATCTTCTACTCAGATGCCTCTTTTTGTATCTTATTCCATCGGGGGGCCGCTCACACCGATCCCGAGTTTGATGACAAACAGGCTGCTGCTCCTGCTGACGCCCCTCCACCACCACCAATCCACCCACATGGTCTTGCTCCTCCTAACTACCCTCACGACGATATCATTCAACGCCTTGATCAACTGGAGACTAAGTTGGATTCCCAAATTGCTTAGCAATATCAGGAACATGAAACTGATATGAAATAGTTTAGGGAGCGCTTCACCTCCATCGATCACCAGTTTGCGTCAATCCATCAGTACTACCAACTGTTTCCACGACCTCCACCACCACCTCCGGACCAGGATCCAGAATTTTGAGTTATTGTAGTTATTTATATTTTTTATTTCTTGTCATTGTAGTTGTTTCTTTGTTCTTCCCTTTTTGGTGCTGTCAAAAGGGGGAGACGTTTCTGTGTTCTGTGTTGTTATGTTTTTTCTTACTATTAATGATATTGGCTGTTTATGTTTACTCTTCTGTTCTCACTACATGTTTTTCCCTTGTTATATTTTTTTTCTATATGTTATAATAAAAAGAAAATAATTTTTTTTCTTCTCCTCCTATTTAAAAATTAATAAATTATTCTTTTGAGGGGGAGCTAAGGAAGTCAGAACAACTGTGGCCATCAGAAAATATTATTTGACACCATCAAAAAGGGGGAGATTGTTGAAATCCAGGATCCCGAGCACTTAATTTTGATGGTGATAACTAATACTTACTGAATCCATATAGGCTTCCTTTAGATTACAAATGCTTATCCTTGTATATGAGCACTAACATTTCAGGTCAGATGTACACTGCTCAAGGTTACTGGAGACTCAAACCGAGTAGAATAGGATGTTGAAAAGTCTGTAATTTTTATTTCTTTATTTTTATTTTCTAGAGTCAGCCACAGAAGCATCTATGTGAAAGGAGCAACCATGCACACACAGGGGGAGATTTATTTTAAATATTTTAAATTTTTTTTAAGAATATCATACTGTATGATTTAAAATTATACTGTACGATTATTTAATAATACGAAGGCTAACGGCTATTTTTTAGATGATTAAAATTTGTAATCTAATCGTACTATACGATACCTATCGTACTGTATGATAAGATACAACTGAGAAACCCTAGCCACCAGAATAAGTTTGGTAAGTTCTTAATTTTAATTTTCTAAACTGATCGTACTGTACGATGTTGATCGTACTGTACGATTAATTAAATACTTACCAAAATTATCTCCCGTAATCAAGAAATAAACGTTGGTTTCTTAATTAATGTCGATCGTACTGTACGATGATATATCGTACCGTATGATAGATAGAGATGATTACAATCATCCCTTCTATCGTACTAAACGAAACCAAGGTTTTTTATTCTGTTCGTCCTGGACGATATTCGTATCGTACAGGACATTATCCTGAAATGAACTAATCGTACTGTACGTTTAGTGGAGTGCTGGATGACTAACAGAGACAATTTTAGTCCTCCCATCGATCGTACCAGATGAAACCAAGATTTTTTATTTTATTCATCCTGGATGATATTTGTATCGTATAGGACGATATTCTGAAATAAACTAATCGTAATGTACGACTAGAGGAGTGCTGGACGACTGGCAGAGATGAATTCTTTCGTCCCAGGGATCGTCCCATAGATCGTCCTGTACAAACAATAGGAATTAACATTATCGTCCTGTATGATATACATATCGTACAGTACGATATGTATAAACTTCGATAACTGTTCGTCTGTGCTCGTACTGGACGGAGCTGTACTTGAACTGATCGTACTGTATGATTATATATCGTACTGTATGAACAGAAACGCAAAAGTTGAAACTTTTAGGGTTTTCTGAAGCCTGATATAAAAATAACTTAAAATTTTTTATAGAGGGTTGTTGATCTATCTTCTTGCTGTGAGAGGCTTTGAGGGAAGAAGGAGATTCATGAAGGAGAAGTTTTTCCTCGGAGAGATCTAGGGCTTGCGAGAGGAAGGTGAAGGTGAGCTTGAGCGTGAGGGAGAAGTAGTGTGAGGGGATCACACGGTGGCTCCAAGCTAGCTGCATGCTTTGCTCCTCTTGTGGCTTTGGGGAGTCTGGGGAAAGTTCTTGAGGGAAGAGTCACTTCAAGATCAACATCGCCAAGGAACTCTGCCATCTCCAGGAGGGAGAAAAAGGAGAAGGTCCGCTGCCGTCACTAGGAGGGTGACATAGCGTTTGGTATTCCGCCACACCGAGGGAGGTGAAAGTGAGTATTGTAAAGGATTCTCTGCCTTGCTGTGGGAGCAAAAGGAGAGTCAACTTTTACTAGTGCAAATCCCGGAGTAGAGGACTCCGGGGAGTGGTCGTAGGTCAAGTGACCGAACCACTATAAAAATCTCTGGTGTGCTTTTTCCATTTTATCGTACTTTACTTTTTATGCTTTTAATTAGTACTTTAGATTGCCTGGTGAAAAATCATATCTAAATCCTGTGTTGTGTAAGGTACAATTGTAGCATCAATATTGTCATTGTGAATGTGTTACTTGCTTCCGCACTTTACTCATTAAGTTATCCTTTAAAAAAATTACAAAAAGTAGAACTCTTGTTTAGGGTTGATTTTTTAAAATACCAATTCACCCCCCCTCTTGGCGCATCTCGTACTTTCACCCTATTTTTGAAAAAGGTAGGAGATAAACTTCTGATTGTTCAAATCTATATTGATGATATTCTATTTAGATCCTTAAATAAAAGTTTCTGTGATGAATTTTCAAAAATGATGAGGAAAGAATTTAAGATAAGTATGATGGGAGAACTAACTTACTTTTTAGGATTCAGCATTAGGAAGAAGGATGATGAGACTTTCCTTAGCCAATTAAAATATATTAAGGATATCCTTAAGAAGTATTAAATGGATAAAGCCAAGCCAATCAACATTCCCATGAGTTACAATATTCAGTTAGATAAGGATTCAAATGGAAAATTTATTGATCAAAAGAAATACAGAGGAATAATTGGAATAATCACTTATTTACTTAACTGCTAGTAGGCTTGATATTATATTTAGTGTTTGTCTCTGTGCTAGAATTCAGGTTGATCCAAAAGAGTCCCACTTGACTACTGTTAAGAGAATCCTTAGATATCACTTAGGGACCTAAAACTTAGGAATTTGGTATCCTAGGCATAACACCTTTTTTAAAATCATAGGATATTCTGAATCTAATTTTGCAAGATGTCGAGTTGATAAAAAAAGTACTTCTAGGATATGTCAAATCAAAGGACAATCCTTAGTCATCTGGTCTAGTAAAAAATTGAACTCAGTTGCCCTGTTCACTATTGAAGCTGAGTATATATCCTTAAAAAGTTATTTGGCCCAGGTCCTTTAGTTAAAGCAATAAATTCTGGATTTAGGACTTCCTGCAGGCACAATCCCAGTCCTATGATATAACACTAGTGCCATCTTCATTTCAAAGAACCAAATCAAACATTCTAGGACCAAATACATAGACATCAGGCACCACTTCAATAGGGACCATGTTACCAAAGGAGACATAGATTTACACCATGTAGCCACTGAAAAATAACTTGAAGATATCTTTACAAAACCACTAGCCTTTGAAACCTTCAACACCTTAAGAACCATATTAGGTGTGATAGATATTCATGCTTGAAAATAATGCTTTCTGTCTATGTTTTTATTCTTCTTATTTTTTTTATTGGTTTATTTCTTTCTGTATGTTTTATTTTGTGTGTCTTTCTTGCTAGATTTTATTTATATGTTGATTTCCTTTTTGAATTCTTGCTTTAGGCATTTTATTTCCTATTGTTATTTTTGATTCACTACAGAAAAAATAGCTATTACCGGCGAACAAAATCCGCCGGTAAAGTAAAAAATGTGACAGAAATAATAGGTTTCCGGCGGATTACGGGCGCAAATTGCTCCGACGGTAAAACACGCGTCAAAAAAAATATTCCGTCGCATTTTTTACGCCAGAAACATTTTCGATGGATGTTCTGGTGGAGAACCAGTGGATATATTTGACAAACCGACGCCTTTTCTGTGGCAGTGTTCCGGCGTAATAACCACCGGAAATACCGGCGGACATGTTCCGCCGGAAATTCTGGCGGATATTCCGTCGCAATAAAAGCGATGTCTAGTCTTACTGTCGGACATTACCGTCGAAAGATCCGTCGGAAGTGCCATCGCATATTCCGCCGGAAAGTTTGTCATATCGTATTTCCGTCAAAGTTACCGGCGGATAATCTGCCGGAAACCTGTAGCAGAAAAAAAAAAAACCTTTCTCACTTTGAAAAGTGATTTCCACATTTAAACCTGCATACAAAAAATTACAACAATATATATATTCCACAAAATCAACAATTACACAAACCAGAAGAGCATCAACCAGATAAGGAATACTTAACATGTATAAATAAACATATATAAGAAAAGTGTCATAAACAAATAATTAAACATGTTCAAACAGCAAATAGATAAATTTGTCCAAAATACCCTATAAAAACATATGTCCACATCAGTTAAATAGATTAATAATGTCTACTCTGATTCAGTTTCATCCTCAGCTGTACTTCTACCACTACTCATCTGCTCCCTCATCTTTCTCATTTCTTCTAATATTTGAGCTTGCTGCTGCTGTATCTGCATCTGCTGCTGCTGCATTTGCATCTGCCAATCAGCTTGGGCTTTCTGTACCTGTTCTGGCTCGACTGTGAGGGCAGCTATCTATTGGGTATATAAAGATTCCTGGGTACTAGATGAAAAACTACCCCCACTAGATGACTTCCCTTCATATGCATAGGCCTGCGAGCCTAACCCATATACTCTGCCATGCTGCATTCCTCCTACCGCTTGCGACCAAGTGCGGTAGTCAGAATAGTCTGTTGATCCAGCAAAAGAACCTTCACCTGCAGCAGCCTGACTCTCTCGAAGCCGTGTATATTCCTCCTATGAAAGTTAATAAAAAGTTAAGCTATTTACATATAATATCACCAAAATTAACTTATATACTTACATAGGCTCTCCTAGCACGCTCGTCAAACCGTTGCTGGTCCTCCTGCCGCTTGTGGGTATGACTATGCCATTCAACAGGAGTCGGTTCTCTACCCAGAACTTGTTTCTGTAATAGACATATATTAGTATTCTAATTAAAGTAAATTATTAAAAGATTTTAAAATTTATTACCAAACGTATTCTGTGCTCAGTATGAGGAACAGAATCACCTGTATGAAGGAAACTACCCAAGCCTCCAACATCAGAAGCTCTATTCTGTCTATTTTGATCTCTTCTTCTGGTATAATCTGGGCTTCCCCAAGCACTGCTCAACTCTGCCCATACACCCTCACTAATCCAGAGAGGTCGCTGTCCTGACTTTCTAATATCAGTAAATATGTCTCGTATATGAGTCGAGCCACGCTTCTCAAAGTTCTTTTTGATTTTATCATTATGTTGAGGAAGCCAATAAAAATCTTTCTATAATTAAACACATATAAGAATGAATAATTATTATTTTTAGCTTATATATATTAGATATAATAAAAAAATTTTATATAATAACATACCTCAAACTCTATAAATCACATGTCCCGTACTTCTTTTGGGACTTTCTTTCAAGAAATATAAGGAGCATCGTATATGCTCCATATTATGTCGCAGATTTTATGCGTAGGATCTTTTGACGGATGAAACCTAAAAGCAATATATTAGTCAAAAAAAGTAATTCAATTCTATTTACATGACTGAAATAAAATTAGTACTTACGTGTCACCGTCAGGTTCAATCAACATGCGACCCTCTGTCGCCTCCGCTGCTGCAGCTGGGTAGGAAGGTCCGGCTGTAGCGGGCTGAGGTGGTGCTGTAGCGGGCTGAGGTGGTGGTGGGACATATGGTGGATATGAAGGATGTGCACCATGATAAGGTGGGGGTGGGTAATAGGGGTAGAAAGGAATGGTCTGTGTAAGGTCTGGTGAAGGTAAGTGTGGGTCTGGTGAGTAGAACTGTGGGCTACTGGCTGTAGGAGTAGGTATAGACGGGCAAGGCTGACTCTGAGTAGCAGGCTGAGATGAAGAGGTGCCCTCAGTATGTGCAGGCCTTCTAACAACAGCCTTCTTGCTGCGCCTACCAAATATATTCTTGATTAGTCCTCTCTAACGGCCGTGCGTACAACCACTCATCCACCTGAGCATCCTCATTTCTGCAACGCTTAACTTAGAATTATGCTACTCTTTTATTAGCCAACATTCGGCACCATAAAGCATTACAGGTCCTTTTCACATCATTAGGCACGCGGTACCGAGTGCGGTACCACTCGGTACCGACAGTAGTACCGCTCGGTACCGCTATCCGGAAAATAAAATTTTCCCTTAAGTTTGAGGGGTACTTTTCTATCACACAATAAACCCGATGCATTCTTCCACTTCAACCATCCAACCAACAAAAATTCTGCTGATAATATCCCCATCTATTTCACCATCACTCTGAATAAAAGATCCAAGATATCTAAAATGTGTATTCTTATTAATGACTTGATCATCCAATGTGATAATCCCCTCACTAGCTCTATTACGACTAAAATTGCACTCTATATATTCTATTTTAGATCGACTCATGCGAAAACCTTTAGACTCTAAGGTAGACCTATCTGGCATGAATCCAAATTAATTTTGAGAAATATTAGCATCACACCACAACCTACGCTCCATAACTCACTCTCACAGTTTTAGAGTACGGCACATTAACTTAGTTCCTCTATAATTCGCACAATCTTGTGCATCATATTTACTCAAATGAAAGGTTTTAGACTCTAAGGTTGGCCGACATAAATCAAGTTTACCTTCAACTCCCTCTCTAGTCTTATCAACAAGAAGAATATCATCAACAAAAAGCATACACCAATGTACATCCTCTTGCAAATGTCTAGTGAGAACATCCATGACTATACCTAATAAAAAAAAATGTGAAAAGGAGAAAGTTACCTAAACAGCAACCGAGCTCCCGGCGTGCGCGACCAATGTCAACGGAGCGAAGTGGAACTGCGTCCAAGCATAAAACTTCGTCAAATTAGGGCGAACTGGCGGGAGGAAATGGAGCGTGCAAAAGGGAGAAAGTTACCTACAAATCCACGGCCGTGCGTCGTCGACGAAGGATCTCACGCGAGCGAGCTAGCGAGGGACCTAGCGAGCGGGGGAGGGAGGTCTTCGACGGAATTTGAGGGTAAGGTCATCGCCGAATGAGCTCGATCGAGGGAGGGAGGGACGTCGTCGACGGAGATTGAGGGCAGACGCGCGTCGTCGGTAGCGACGACCTAAAAAGAATGAGCTGAAGTCGAGGGCACGGGGTTGATATATTGAGATTACCGGTGTATTTTCTGGCAAAAAATAGGCCGGAAGTATTACCGGCGGATAATCCACCGGTAATACTTCGTCGGGTTTTAATTAACCGGCGGTAAATCCGCCGGAATAGCCGCTGGATATTACCGGTGGAATATGCGTCGGTATATGGAAAAAACCGTCGAACTTCCGGTGGTTTCGCCGCCGGAAACTTACCGATGGTGTTTCTGCCGGAAAAGACGCCGTAAAATTACCGGCGGTTCCATCCGCCGGAAATTCCGTCGTTGATTCCGGCATAAATATTTTCGCCGAAAATTCTACCGGTATTTTATTGTTTTCCTATAGTGATTTTTTTATTAAAAAAAGTTAGATCTCTGCTCACATCTGCTGATTAACTTGCTTTTTAAAATGAGAATTTTTGCCTTATTTTTATTTAGAAGCTTATTAATAATGATTGACTTATCTAAAATTGTTAAAGAAAGGAATATTGATGATTATTTTTCTTCCTCTAATCCCTTTAATGATATAATTTTCTTTTTGATTCAAAATTTATTTCAAAATAAAAAGTTTGACTTTGAAATAGAGATCTATTTTATCTTCCTATAGTAATCTATCTCATATGAATAATATTTCAAATTACTGAATCTCCTTCATGTTTTCTTAATCAAGTTGTTGCATTTATCATATATGCATAACTCTATTTTGTGGGTTACTTTTTCTTATATTAGAAAGTGAGTTTCTTTCTCTTTTATATCTAAAAGATAATCTTACAACTGAAAGCCTTTAGAGGTTCTAAAAGGAAGCAAGCTCCCAAAAGAAATAAAAAGAGGCACAAAATAAGCTCAATACTGAAAAGATACGCAATATTCACCAATTAATTACAAGATACACAAAGTGTATCAAAAATAAAAAAATACACAAAGTGCTCCAAATAATTAAAAAAGAAGCATAAAATGAGCCCACAAAGAAATAAGCTTCATTCACTTTCAAACCTTTAAAAATCTTAGAAAAATCCATGTGTCACTTAATATTTTCAAATACTTGAGATTAAAAATCATGATTCTTGATTCTTTACTTTGCAATTCTATTTTATTAGATATTTTTCTGGAACGAAATTTGAAAGGATCACTTTTCTTATTTAATTTCTTCCTTTTTAAATTAGATTTTTGTTTAAAAATAACTTTAACACGTAAGGTGTCTGAGGTAGGGTTTACAAAATCGAGTTTCTAACCTTTCTGGATTTCAGTATTATCGATTCATTTATTTCATGTTTTTATATTTAAAATTAAGGAAAAATTATAATTTAATGGAGTTGATCATTAAAAAAAATTTGGCTTTGTTTTAATGATCAGTTTTTATCATATTTTTTGTTTTGTGTTTTGTTGTTGATTTTTGTCATCACCACCTCCTCTAAATGATCAGAATTCTTCCTTCTAGTCTGTTAATGCTTGTGTTTCTATGTTTGTACTAGTTTTTGGTTTTGTACTTTATTATATTTTAGTGCTTTTCTTTCTTCCTCCTTTTTGTGAAGTCAAAAAGAGGAGTAGTTATTGTCTATTCGTTTGTTCATGCTTTAGTGGAATTTATATTGTTCTATTTCTATTCTATCCTTTATATCTTCTATTTCTATTTTTTATATCTTTAAAAGAAAAAAAAAAGAAAAAAAATAAAAATTCTCCCAGCTTTAAAATTTTTTCAGCAATGTTTGCCATCATAACTTGGGCCGAAGTATAGCGATTTTGATGATAACAAAATCACTAGTTAGAAAGAGGGAGATTGTTATAAATTTGGGCCGAAGTACAGTGATTTTGATGATAACAAATATTACTAGTTTTTTATTACTGCTATTCTTGCTTATCTATTTTATTCACCCTACTCATTAACATTTTAGGATCACAAGCTCACTTGCAAGCTAGCTCAAGATTGGTTATATTAGGACTACGTTAGTCTGTAATTTTAATTTCAATATATTTTTTATCATTTCTTGAGTCAAATGTAATGGGGTGGATCCTGAAGCTAAGTAATCTAGCATACACATACTCAAGGGAGTAAGTAAGTTAGGGGAATTTTTATTTTTTTGAACAAATCATATAGAACGATTATGTATCGTCCTGGATGACCTGTTTAGCTCAAAACCCTAATTAAGGCTTATGTATCAAATAAGCTTGATTGAACCAATTATCCTGGACAATCCTATCATCGTACAGGACGATATGTATTAATCAAAAATCTAGTCGCCAGACATGATTTAGGCAAGATTTGATAATTGAAACTTTGTTCTAATTATACAGGACGATTCTGATTGTCTTGGACGATATGTAGCAATCATGCCTAAATTAATATTGATATTAGGGATCTAAGTATTGTTAGATTGAACAGTTATATCATACAGGACGACCGTTTATGATCGTCCAGGATGATCCATGATTTTTCTTCTAAACGTACTGGACGACCCGAATGATTTTTCAGGATGATATTTTTTATTTGAACTAATCGTACAAGACTATCGCAAGATCGTCCGGGATGATCAGTATATTTCTTTTTTCAAATCGGCCTGGACTTTTCAAACGATCTGCCTGATCATGGGTTCTCTGCCTACTCCAAGTGAGAGTAAAAGGACTGTCAGGTTCTCTACCTGCTCCAAGAGGGACTAAAAGGATTCCATGATTCTCTGCCAACTTCATGTGGGAGTAAAAGAATTTTGGATTCTCTACCTTTACCAGGAGGGTGAAAAAGAATTCAAGGTTCTCTGTCTCAACAGGTCGGTGGAAGGATTTCGTAAGGGCTCTCCGCCTTGCTGTGGAAACAAAAGGAGAGGCACTAACTTATTAGTGCAATACCTAGAACAGGAGATTTTGGGGAGTGGACGTAGGTCAAATTTGATCGAACCACTATAAAATTCCGTGTGCTCTTTCTTATTAACTTTTCTGGATTTTATTTCAGCATTTTTCTATGATTTGTTCTATGGTTGAAATATTTGATTTTGATATCTACTTCCACTTAAGACTATTTAGTTTTTAAAATATTTAAAAAGACCAAAATGATTTTTCATTTTTATTTAAGAATTTTTTTAAAAATAAGACCAATTCACAACCCCCCCCCCCCCCCCCCCCCCCCCCCCCCCCCCCCCCCCCCCCCCCCCCCCCCCCCCCCCCCCCTCCCCCCCCCTCTTGTGGTTAGCATTGGGCTAGTTCTATAGGGTTTAACAACCCTCACGAACTTTCAAGGTTACCACTCTATATTTTCTTCACGCACTGAAATGGACAAACGTCAGAGCTGCATTGTTAGTTGCTCGGTGGTGGCGCCCATGAACAGTCCAAAATCTCGGGTAAGAGAAAAGAGCTCGCGAGCGGGCCAAAATCTCGGGTGTGAGGTGATCCATGGGTTAAATTAGCTGAGAAAGGCGGTGGAGGAGCTCCCGAATGGGTGAGATGAGAACAGGCATCGAACGTCGCCCGTGCGTTTGGAAACCAGGAGCGAGGTAGACCGCGGCTAGGTCATGAATGGGTAAATTAAGTAGGCAACAAGAAGAAATTTGATGCGGATTAAACCAGGCATAAAGCCAGCGGTTTAAACCGCAGTTCAAAATATTGTATAATTTTTTATTTTCTTATAGTGATGGTTATAATTGTTGTTATAGGTGATATATAGAAGCGGTCTAAAAAATGCGCTAGTTAATGCTGTCTTTATGCTCTCTTTTAATAGTGTTGACTAGCATAGAAAATTTTAAAGCTGTTCAATTTTAATTCTGAGTAAAATGTTACAGTAGCAATAATTATTATTTAAAAATACTTATTCAAGTAAAGACGCCAAATATGATTTCTAGTATGAATATAACACTTACGTTAAAATTATATAACTAGAGGGCTTTTTTTCGGCTGAGTCAAAAAAGAAAGATAAAGTTCGATGATAAGCCTGAACATTTTGTTCTTTTGTGAATTTATAGATGAGTTAAAATATTTCATACTTGTGTGCATTTAAGAATATTCATTAAAACAAAGACTCCAATTATATTTCTTAATATGAATAAAATTATTACAGTAATATAACAATAACTAACGCGAATGAAACCTAATTACCTTAATGATGGAAATGCTTGATTTAAATAGCATTATTAATTTAAACACTGTACTAAATATATTCAATAAAGTACCTCGTCTGATTAAGAAAAATTAAACTTGAAATTATAATTGACACAGCTTTTCATAGATATGAAAATAGTCTAGTAAGTCGCACATGATTAATGGGCGACTGGCAGGACGATTGGCTGCCCTTGCCAGTTAAACGGGCTGTTGTGCCCAACTTAGTTATCCTCCCCTCTCTTTTATCATCTCTATCTATTGCTCAAGACATACTAGTTGTCATATCATTTGATTGTTTCAGAAGTGGCTGTTAGTCCTTCAAAGGAACCTCTATTTTGACTTTTATTCGGCCTTTCTTATCTTTTCTCATTATTACCAGTTTCTACCTAAGAGAGAGAAGCTGATTAACCCCATTAATGACGCAACATGGCGTATCAACCAACAACAGACTGTACTCCACTTGCAGTATTCATTTTCATGAATGCTTCGTTATCCTTTTAAGTGTATATATATATCCTATCCATGTTCTCTCATTTCCGCACAGATAGCTCCATTCTTATCCTTACAATAACTCTTGTCTTCTTCTTTCTAATTCCTCTTACTTGTGGGTTCCAGCCATTGTTGAGTTTAGTAGAAATGGGGAGGAGTAAGAGAGAGAATGCTTTCTTACTTTGCATAATCGTTTCAGTGTTAGCTCTTCAAAGCTTGTCAACTCCCGCTTCTTGTAGCCGGAGGATTCAGGAGGGACTTTCTGAGGAGAAGAACTATTATGGTCCTAGTACTCCATATAATGGAAGCCCTCACAAACGTAAGCAGTCGCATTCGATCTTTAAAAGAGAATATATATATTACTTGTGTTGCTTCTTGTTATTATTATTTTTTCTTTCATGATGATTTTTGGTTTGTACATAGAGCAATGCTTCTCACATGCAACGTGGTAGACATATTAAGAACATTTCACTATACGCATTGTCATTTCTAGCTAAAAATATAGAACACAAAAGATTTTGTGAAAACATTATATTTTCTAATTAAAAATTAATTATTATTATTATTATATCTATTTTAAATTATTATATAAATTAAGTTATATTAGAATATTTAAACATATTTTTTTCTTAGATATAGTATACGAATTTCAAAATGAAAAAAAAAAAAAAAGTTTGAGGTACATCATTGATCAAAACAGGTGAAGAAATAACTGATATAGAACGTTATGGTGTACATGCAGCCTATCTCAGCTCTTTGGTTAGCTCGATTAAATTAGCTTATATTAAAAAAATAAATAAATAGGGGAGGAGTGTGATTTTGTTTTCTTAATTAAAAAAAAGCTTACAATATACGAGTGGCAGAATTCTTTATTAACGTATCCACTTCGCATAGATTTCATAAATTTGATCGGTCTTGCCATATACAGTTTGGCCCTTGTTGGGTGATCTATGCTTCTAATTGGGAGACATCTTCCAATTTTATTCTAATGTGCTAAGCGTGTGTCGATATTCCATAGAATGCATGAGCTTGGTAAAACAATTAGATCATCCCTTAGAACATTATATATATGAATATTATAAAATAAATGATAAAAAAAGTTTATTAATATAAAATATTTATATAATAATTTTAAGATACTTATTTTGTTTCGATATTTTGTGTCAAAAAAGATTTAAACATTATTGTTTTTCCTAAAATAAAATTTGATCATCTTATATATATGATTAATTAAATTTTAAATTAATTGTCGTATATTTTTGGCACATATTTATGTCAACAAAATTTTCATTTAGATGATATAAAATCCAAAAAAGGTTAGCTAAGGGGAATCTATTATATTTTTTGCCATGTATTATTTTGTGACGTTGATGCGTTGGCGTAGCCAGCTATCAATCATATTCTAAAATTTTGAAATCGCTAATTATGAATATGCAGTTGGTGGTGAACCCGACGCACTTCTAATTTATTCGCTTGCTGCTGCAGTTTAAGGCTTGTTTGGAACAATTTTATTAATGCTTTTTAAAGCAGCTTTATAGTTCAAAAATCCTTAGATTTCGATTGAGATGGCTTTCTTACTGCTTCTTAGAATAGCTTTTAATATAAAAATTTTAATTTTAGCCCTGAAAACTCCTTTAAAAAGGCAGTAAGAAAGTCATCCCAAAAGAAGCCTTAGTTAAAAGAATTTTTACTAAAAAAATTATTTTAAGAAGCAGTAAGAATGTCATTCCAAACAAAACCTAAATCAATATTCCAAATCATCTTTTGATCAACTGTATATTTTATAAGTTTAAGATAGATAATCAAACAAGTAAGCATCGATCTTGCTAGCAGCGCATACTAATTAGCTATAAGACGTCTGATAATATAATAAGCTTATATCTCTGGTTCCAATAACATTAATATTTTGTCAGAAGCATAGAATCAATTTTCTTAAATAATTTATTATTTAGTAAAAATATTTAAATGACTTAAATTTATTTTACTTATAGTTCATTCAAATGTAAAAATATTTAAAATTTACTTTAAAACTTTTTTTATTTTAATGATTCGAATATTTAAATACATTATAAGAGATTTAGAAGGAGAATGAATTTTACCCCCAAAAAGAAAAATATCCTAAATATATAATAGGTTAATTTTAACTATTTATTTATTTTTTATTACTTAAAAGATAAATCACCTTTAAAATTCGATAATTCTATTAAGAATTTAATAGTTTTTTTACTTAAATTTAAGAAAAAAATAATGTTAGAAGATCCTTATGCAAAAATTTTCAAGATAAACTTTAAAATTTTTAAATTTATTTTAAAATTATTGTCAAATTTGATATTTTAAATTATACTAATTTTGAAGTACCATCAAAAACTTTCAAGCTGACAGCCTGGTTGAGGATATATCAGAAACTATTTTTTCGTTTAATTTACTTGTAATTAAATCACTGTAACAAGACCGCTGGCCATGTACTGGTTGTAGATTCATCATCGAAGTCTCCTTCCTGCCCCACCCCCAGCGGCCACAGCACACCGACGACGCCCTCCCATGGAAGCGGACCAGTACACCACAATACGCCTCCAAGCTACGGCGACGGGGGCTCCCCTCCCTCACCTACGCCAGCCACAACCTTTCCCTCACCGCCAACGACCACCATTCCCTCCCCACCGGCGGATTTTGACCACAACGGCCCACCTTACCATCCAGGCACATGCAGGTGAGCCATTTTCTATTAAGCATGAGAATAGAGGTTTTCTTAAAGAAAATGTGAAATTAAAATCATGAAAAAAATGTTTAAATGGCTAAGCAAAATTGATGTTTAGCATTCAATTAAAAAAAAATTGTCCTTCTTTATAAAATAGTGACAAAAGAAAAAAAATATATATCAGATGCAAGATTTAACCCGAAATCTATGAAATATAGAATCGGTATGTCATGGTTAACGAGGTAATTTGCAAGATAACCTTATTTATATATATTACTTTTAAGGATCGAGAAGTCAAATAAAATCAAATTTGCAAGGGGCAATGAATATTTAATTTTAAGAAAATCACTTATATCTATGACATATATGGAAAAAAACTTTTTTTTTTTAATTTGAGCAAATTTAATTTTAAAGCTTTTTATATATATATGCAAAAATCGGTAGCTATAATTGCTGGATTGATAGCCTAAACTTTCAACAAACAGGCTAAACAGAGATACCTGAAATAATTGGTGATCTACTTGCATACAATAAATTTCCTATGTATTGCCGGATCTAATAACTAATCATTGATTATATGACACATGGAACTTTAAATCACATTAAAAATATAATTAATATCAAAATTTTAAATTGATATATATATATATATATATATATTCATATATTTGTTTTGATGTGATTGAAACTTGAAAATATTATATAGGTAAGTATCAAGATTCATGTTTTAGATATGTAAATAAATAAATAAATACAAACTAAAAGGCTTTAGGAGCTTTAGCCCTGACTGCCTGTAAAAAAAATTTAACAACCCTAAAAGGCTCATTATATAATTTCTTAATGTGTGTTTCTTAAGATTAATTTGATTTGATTCCAACCATCTACACCAAGAAACCAATACATCAAATGAAATCAAATAATAAAATTATAATTAAAAAAAATGACGTGCAAAATACGCCCTAATCGAAACTTTAGGTTTATTTGATTTTTATTTTTTTATTATATTAAACTAGCTTCAATTTCATGATTTTAAATAGATTTTATCTTGTGCAAACTTAAACAAATATTTTGTTTATTTTAAGAAAAATGAAATATAATTTTTAAACTTATTTCATAATTAATCTTCATATACTAAAAATTAAAAAAAAATAAAAAATTGTCAATACGGATCTCAAGAAAAAAACCAAAAAGATTGGGTGTATCTTAAAATTTAAAATTTATGCCCTCACAAAAAATATCTCCCGAGAAACAATATATATGTAAATTCTCCTAAAAATTTATAATACATTCTATTTGTCATTTATTTTATTTTTTTAATTTAACCATTCAGAAGTTGTCCTAATCATTCTTTCTAAATCTTATACTTTCCGTGAATTTTTAATCTTTGCAGCTATTGGAGCACCCACCCTGACAAGATTGTAGCAGTGATTGGCTACTTCGGTACCATAGGAGACATTTTCGGCGCTGGCTGCATCTTTGCGTTTGGCGGAAAAATCCCACCCTTCATGACGCTATCACTAACAAAGATAGCGACGGTTTCAGTGCCCTCTTAAGAGAGGGAACAGTCGCCCTTCTCAACTCTATTGCGTGCAAGTCCTTCCCATTTACTAAACAACAGGTGAAGAGTTCCTTCGCTGCAGCGCTTGTCAATGTCGGTGCTGCTGCTGCCCAGGCCGATGTGTTTAAGTCAGCCAATGCGGGCTTATACAAAAGTTAATTAGTTTACAAAGGCAATCCGGTTATCTTTATTTGCAGAGCGTTGATCTATTTCGTCTTGTCTTGTCTTATCTATGATTTGCATGTTTGATTAGATCTTTTGTATGTTAATGGTGTGGAGAAAGTGATAATTCTGTTATGTTTGATATAAAAATGAAGTAATTAATTGATGCTTGTGTTAAAGACTGTTCATTTAATGATCACTGCTACTTTTTTTTTGTTGGGGAAATTAAGGGTAGGGCCTAAACACACACATAACAAATACGTAAGGCTCGAACTTAGGACTTCTTAGTTGAGAGTCAAAGTCACAACTAATGGGAGAGCTAGAAATTTATTTTGGGGGGGGGGGGGGGGGGGGGGCAATTAAAATATTTCTGTTTGCCATCACAATTGGAAGGTTAGAATACATTAAAATAGTTTTGTTTGTCATCTCATTACCAGATTCAAGAGGAGCTGTAAGATCAAATTTAAGAATGCAAATAACATGGCCCTTAGAGCTTAGAAGACATAAACATCTCCCACGGGCGGTCTTTGTATTGGGGAGAGAGAGGTGCGACAGGGAAAATGAACCATTGATGCTTTTTATGTGTCCATAAAAAGATATTTGTGGCTTCCTTGGATTAATAAATTACTTTAAAAGAAAGAATAAGAAAAATTAGAGCAGGTTTCCTCCATAGAGAGCTAGAGATTACCGCAACAAAAATAAAAGCCAGAGATTATAGCACACCGCAGGAAGGAGAGAAAAGGCCAACCATCATAGAGAGCCTAGACTCAGAATAAAAAGACATTTAGTCAAAATCTCTTTTCATCATTCTGTCCACAATGAAAAGTCATTCCTCCCGCTCTCTTTCAATATTTTACCCCATTAGTCTTTTTCTCTCTACAGCTGAAGCACTGCATGGTCCGAGTAGAAGGTGGATTGATGAATTAAAATGGAAAAATCCTGTAATAAATACATTGAATGGGAAAAAGTTTTATATGTGTACATGGAAAAATCCTCTTTCAATAAGAAGACTTTTTGCTAGGGTTTGCTCTCTAGTGCTCTCTAGCGGCCTCCCGTCCCTGCATTCTTCCCGTTGTCTGCTGGAAGGTTCCTCATGGATCCCTCCACCTACAATGATGCTTTTCCTTCTCTTCCTTCAATTTCCCCCATTCCCTCGTCCTCCTCCCATCTCCCCACCGCTCAACCTTGGACCCATATTCTTGCTGGCAGTCCTAACCCCTGCGAATTTCCTATCTCCACTTTGCCCACTCCTGAAGAGGTTATTCCTTTTCCCTACGACAATGTTGTTGACGCTTCTCTGGAATGGAAGCATGCCCTAGTGGGTTACTCCCTTGGTAAAAGGCCTTACTATAGTGCTTTACTCGCTGCGGTCAACAGGGTTTGGAAGCTCAAAGGAAATCTTAAAATGATATCCTTAAGTGATGGATTCTTTCTTTTCAAGTTCGCCTCTAGTGAGAGGAAAAAGTTAATGAGAGAAACTCTGGTTGTCTAGTGAGAGAAACTCTGGTTTTCTAGTGAGCAAAATAGCTTCTTTATTAAAATTTTTCGTCCCTTATTTTGGGGTGACTTTCCCGCTCATAGGGGAGGCGACACCGGCGGGCACTTCTGACCGCCGTAAGTCGTCCAGTTTGGCTCCCTCTAATTGTCGTAATGATCTGGTGCGAAGTTCTTCCCCGAAGTTCCTCAACAGGAAGGCAGGCCCTTTAGTAATTAAAGAACCTATTGAAGTTATTGTTAAGAATTCCATTCTGGTAGAAGGCAAAGGAAAGGAAATCCTTCTAGAAGCAGAATTCAAAACACCTAAGAGAATTAACCGGGTATCGTTGGATAACAAGATTAATGATTTTGAAGCGCATCTTCATCTAAAATGAATCTGGTCGTCAAAGGTTTTGGATATGGTAATGCTAGAGAAAGCACTGTGCAGGAGAATGTTGTCAATGGCAGTTCAAATGGTTGCGGAAATGCTCAACCAGCGGTGATTCAAGAAAATAATACTCAACCTGAGATGGCAATTGAGAGGATTGGAAATCCTTGGGCAAGGCGTCCCAATGTCAAAATGAACTTTCGGAAGGATGAATCCTTCTTATCTGAAGATGGTCTTGCTGTGAAACTATTTGAACCTAATGTTAAATCTAATTCTGATAAACTAAATAACTATGTTGTGGTTAAAGTATTTGCGAACAACATTCCGGCTTTTGTTATTGTTGAGGAGCTGCGGCGTCAATGGATACATTTTGGAAAGTTTCACCTTACCAGTCTTGGGTTAGGCTGGCTTCTATGCTCATTTTCTTCACCAGAAGCTATGGAAGGAGTTCTAGCTGGAGGTGCTTGGTTCGTTCGTAGCCATATTGTGGGATTGGATAAGTGGTTAGCAGAATTCTCTCCCACTTCTCTGAAAGGTTTATCATCTCCTATATGGGTAAGGTTACCTCACTTACCTCTTTATTATTGGGATGAGATTAATGGTGCTCGTATTGCTTCTATGGTGGGCACTCCTATATTTTTTGATGGGAATATGTTCCAATGGAGTAGAAGGGAATTTGCTAGAGTTTGCATTCGTGTGGAGCTTGACAAACAGCTTCCTTTGGGAGTGTGGGTAGAAGGATTGGAGGGACGTTTCTTTCAAAAAATAGAATACGAAAGGATTTCTAATTTTTGTTTTAAATGTGGAAAGATTGGCCATCTAGTTGAAGAATGTGATTTGGAGAAGAAGGTGGTTGCTCCTGAATTTCTAAGTGTTACAAATCCTAGTAATAATTGGGTTGCAAATTCTGAAAAGGGTGTTGAAGACAAAATAAGTTCTTATGGCCCTTGGATACATGTCAAATATGGTAGAGAAAGGAAAGTTCAAGCTCCTAGTAAAGGTGTTCAAAGTTTTCAAACTAGAAATACCACTACTTATGTAAAAAAGAAATAGCTAGACAATGAAAAAATAGTTAATGAAGATGCCAATGAAGTGTTTAGTGGTTTTGTGAAACATGCTAATAAAGTTCTTAGACCTATGTTGTCTGATATCAATGTAGGGGCTAGTTGCGTAGAAGAGCTGGTTGTGTATAATCTGGAGAAGAATGATGACTCAACGGCATTGGTGGGGAATTCTCCTGATAAGCAAGCATTGGGAAAGTCGTTACAGGTGCAGCCTTTGAAGAATTCTGTTTTTACTCATACTATCCAGTTCAACCTATTGGAAGCAGATGTTGCTAAGGATAATTCTATCACTGGTGAAGAAGATGTTGAACTCAAAGTTGATAAAGAAGAAGGAGAACTCAGTGATGGTTCTTTAGAAGAAATGATTTCTTCTAATAACATAGATAATAGTGCAAAGGGGCTGTCAAGTTAGACTTCAAAAGGAGCTACAATCACTTGGTAATAAAAATTTGCATTCTCGAAGTAGAAGACTGGAGCTATTAAAGAAAAGTGCTAATGGGAGCAATCCCATTAACACCCACAAATGACTTCCATTATTTTTTAGAATTGTAGAGGGGCTAGGAAGGTAGAAGCCTCTCGTTATTTAAAGGAAATTGTGAAAGATCATCAAGCTTTATTTGTTGGTTTGGTTGAAACTAAAATCTCATCAATTGAGTCATTTGAATTTAAGAAAGTTATAGGAGAGAAATGGGATTTCTACTTGTTCCCTGCTGATGGACTTTCCGGTGGCATCTTAACATGTTGGAAATCGGACATTGCTGCCGTTACTGTTAAAGAAGCAAATCCTCAAGTTGTGATTGGAGAACTCAACATAGCTAACAAAGGCATATGGTACATTTCCACGATTTATGGCAATAAAAATTGTTTCAAAAGAATGAAGCTTTGGAGCAGCCTAGAGATGATGTATGGTTTGAAATGTCCGGCCATAGTAGGTGGTGATTTCAATTATTTGCTTTCCCAAGATAATAAGAAAGGAGGTAAAAAATTTGTAATGTCCAAAGGTAGTCAGGACATGTTTTCCTTCATGAGCAATTGTGATTTTAATGAAGTGGGATTTGTGGGTCCGAATCTTACTTGGTGTAACAACAAGGTTGGTAAATCCCATATTTTGGAGAGGTTGGATTGCTGTCTTATTAACTCAGTTGCTTTGAAGACTATCAAGTTGACGGATGTAAGACACTTGGCGAGATTGGCTTCTGATCATTGTCCCATAATGATGAAGATTTTTTCTATAGGTTTTGGTAGGAACCGGACAATTATGTTTGAGGATGTGTGGTCGTCATTTCCAGCTTCATATGCTATTGTTTCTAGTTCTTGGAAGAAACCGGTGAGAGGTCACAATGTGGAGGTCTAGAATGTTAAACTCAAAAGGCTCTTTTTTTCTGGAGTAAAGAAAAACATAAAGGCTTGTATGATTTTAAGGAAAGTCTCAAAAAAGAAATTCTGGAATTACAAGTTGAGTAGCCTTTAGGAGAAGGGCTCTCAGATCAAAATTTAATTCTTTTAAAATCCAAAGTTTGTGAACTGAATTCTACTCTTGGTCGGCTGTGCACTTGGTGGAAACAGGGAGCAAAAGTTCATTGGATGAAGGATGGTGATTCTAACTCCAAATTCTTTCATGCTTATGCCTCGACAAGGAAGAATGGAAATTGGATTAAATAACTTAAAAACGAAGAAGGAGATCTGACTGAAGACCGATCTCAAATTGAAAGAATTTTCAACAACTATTTCAAAGCCAAATGGAGAGATCGTAGTTGTTTGCTAACTGGTTGGCCTTCATCTTCCACTAGATTAAATGAAGAAGACTCTTGGTTACTTCAAAAGCCTTTTTCATTTCATGAGCTGGAGAAAGTAATCAATAATCTAGATCTGAACAAATCCCCTGGTAATGATGGTATTACTTATTTGTTTCTTAAAGCATATTGGCAATTTATTAAGCATGATGTTTGGATGGCTATAAGCTCCTTCTTCTCTTCTAGTGTTTTATGTTCGGAATGGAAAGAGACGAATGTTATTTTGATCCCAAAGGTGAAAAATCCTTTGAGTTCAGTTCATTTTTGTCCTATTAGGCTTTGTAGATCCATTTTCAAGGTGGTGGCTAAAATGTTATTAAATAGGATGACTCCTTTATTGCCAAAAATTATCTTTGAAACACAATATGCTTTTATAAGAGGTAGATCAATGTCAGATCAGATTTTATTAGCCCAGGAAGTGTTTAACAAATTCAAATACTCTAAATCTAAGAAAGGACTCAAGGCTATTAAAATTGAGATGGAGCAGGCATATGACAGTATGAGTTGGGCTACTCTAACTCAAATCTTGGATGAGTTTGGTTTTCTGAAAATTTTTTCTAATCTAATTTTGGAATGTGTCAGAGAGCCAAAATTTGCTATTTTAATTAATGGGAATTTCTCTGAATAGATTGAAGCTAGAAGCGGATTTAGACAAGGTTGTCCTTTGTCTCCCTATCTATTTATTATGTGCTCACAGCTTTTATCTGATGCCTTTTCTCTTAGAGGTTAGAAGATAGGTATTAAGGTGGCTCCCAATGCTCCTTTAATATCTCATTTGATGTATGCCGATGACATTATATGTTTTTCTGAAGCTAACCGTAGGAGTTTAAAGAAGGTGAAGACAATTATGGATAACTACTGTCGTTGGACTGGTAAAAAAATCAATGAGGTTAAATCTTCTATCATGTTTGGGAAATCAATGAAATGGCGAACAAGGAGAACTCTTTCCAAATTGTTAGGTGTCAAAGAGGTGCATGGATTGGAATATCTGGGAGTTAAAATCACGTTGAGGAGAATGGTTTATTCTAATTTTCAAGATCTTTTGATTAAAACTGCTACAATATTAAGCTCTTGGGGGAATAAGGGTATCTCTATTGTTGGAAAAATTACTCTCATCAATTCATCTTGTCTTTCTATCGCCATATTCTTGGTTAGTCACTCTTTAGTCCTTATGGGTGTCTTGTATGACCTTGAGAAGATGTGCAGGAACTTCCTATGGAACAAAAATGAATCTACTAAGGGGCTGCATTACGTTGCATGGGATGTTCTTTGTAACTCCAAAAAGAATGGTGGTTGGGGTATGCAATCTATTGTGAAGAAAGTAGGTCCTTTGAGGACCAAGTTTTCTTGGAATCTCATTACCAAGCCTCATTCACTTTTGAATAAATCTTTGGCGGCAAGGTATAGTAGTGACATGTGGTGTGCTGATTACAGAAACAAGTATTCATCTACTTCGAAAATTATTTTACAGTACGATCAGTTCATTTCCCGAGAGGTTGCACATCTGTGGAGAACCCTAAACATATTGCAGTTTTTTGAAGTAAGTTAAAGGTTGTCTTCACCTGTCTTGCTAAGTGGGGATTTAATTCTTTGTCATTTAATTTGTTGAAGGACTGTTTCTATGGGTTGAAGTTTCTTGCAAAAATTAATCCTTTTCAAGGGAATTTGTACTGCTTTGTGGTGTTTTTTTGTTGGAAAAACAAAAACAAATTGATTCATGCGGGAGTGGAGGATGGTTCAGCATTCATAGCGGTTAATTCTATTTGTCATGTTATCGCCTCTTTCAAGTTGAACTTCATTTGGGAGAACTGGGACGTCAACCAGGTTTGTAAGTTGTCTTTACCTTCTTGGAGTCCTCCATCTCCTAAATGGCTCAAAGTGAATATTGATGCCTCTATGCTACATACAAATAAAGCAGGAATTGGAGGAGTCTTTAGAGATTGTCAAGGAAGATTCTTGTGTGCGTTTGGTATCAATTGTCGCCATTGGGACTACTCACAAATTGAGATGTTATCTATGCTTTCTTTGAAAAGATTTGTACAGGATTGGATGTTTGATGCAGAAGGTATTATAATTGAAGGTGATAACATTAATATTATCAAATTCTTTCAAGATTTTATGAATAAGGTGGAGATCAAGGATGACTATCCTAAGGAGTTTGAGTTCTTCTATCTGTTCAAAAAAGTCTTAGCTAACTTAGCTCTTCGTTAGCTTATTTATGTGCTAACTTAGCTCTTCGTTCTGATTTTTTTTGGGATGACATTAGCTCTAATAAGATTCCTCCTTCTTTCCTTAAATTATTCAAGGAGGAATTTTATTGTTTGTAGTCCACTTTAATAAAATTTGCTACTTGCATTTGCTTCAAAAAAAAATGTTACAAATACGATTTTGATGATGACAAACATGGTTTTATTGTGTTTTGCTTGGCTAACCCATTTCAGGCACAAAAGATCACGAGCCACTTAAGCCAACTCAAGATCGGGTCCAAGTATGTCCAATGTACTATTTTTCTTTTTCTTGAGTCAATTGTAATGTAACTGATCCCCCAGCTAAGTAACCTTGCACACACACACTCAGGGGGAGAGCTTGAGTGAATTAGAGTTTCTGTTTATTTTTTGTTCAGATCGTCCTGGATGATATTCACATTGTCCTAGAAGATCAGGTAAAAATAGAAACCCTAATTAGGGCGATTAAGTTAAGAGGGTCTGATTAAGCAGATCGTCCTGGACGATCTTTGGATCGTACGGGATGATATGCTCAAATCAGAAATTCTCAGCCGCCAGATCAAATTAGGCAAGTTTTTATTTTAACTTATTTGGTCTGATCATCCTGGACGATACGTGTATCGTCCTGGACGATTCAGTACAATCATGCCTAATTTAATCTGGTAATTAAGGAAAGTAATTTATTTTTGAGTGATACGATCATTTCATCCTGGACGATCGTAGGATCATCCCTGACGATCGCAGGATCATCCCGGACGATCAAGATCGTCTAGTGCATTTCAGCTATATGTCCAGAACTATGTACAGGACGATTTGGGCACTTTTTGAACTAATCGTACAGGACGATACCCTTATCGTCCTGGACAATCAAGTCATTTTTTGGTCGTCCAGCACAAGTTTCTCTGGACGACCCAAACTGTCTTCTGGACGATATTCCTCGGTTTGCACTAATCATCCCGGACGATCGCAGGATCATACGGGATGATATGAACAATTTTTTCTACTGATCGTCCAGAAGAGCCAGATCATCCAGGCTGAAACAGCTAATTTTGAACTGATCATACAGGACGATCTATTGATCGTCCTGGATGATCTTAGCCGACCAGTTGAGATTTAGGACAAAATTTTAAGCCATCCTATAAAAGAACGTTTTCTTGAAACAAGAAAAATCTTTTTTCACCTTCCTTTCCAGAGAAACCCTAGAGAGAGAGAGTTTAGGAGAGAGAGAGAAGATCTTGTGAGGGGGAGTTAGTGAGAGATTCACTAAGGTTACTCCAAGCACGGATCAGAGTCGTCTTCTCTGCTCGTCGTCTTTCATTTAGTTTGTGTTCGTCGTGGGAGGATCATTTGCAAGAAGATCCGGGGTTCTCTGACCGCTTCAGGTGGAAGCAAAAGGAGTTTGAAGGTTCTATGCCTGCTTCAGGAGGAAGCAAAAGGAGGTCGGGTTCTCTGCCCCACCGTGTGGTGAAAAGGAGGTCTTGTACAGGCTTCTCCGCCTTGCTGTGGGAGCAAAAGGATAGACACTTTTTGTTTAGTGCAATACCTGGAGGGGAGGCTTCGGGGAGTGGACGTAGGTGAAGTTGATCGAACCACTATAAAATCTGGTTTGCTTTTTCTGATTCAGTTCTGCACTTTATTTTTCTGATATTAACTGCTTGGGTGAATCTCTGTGATTGATCTTTTCGTTATTGTTTACTTGTTTCCGCTGCAAAGTATCGAAAAGATTTTTCATTATTGTAGTGAAATTTTTAAATAACCAATTCACCTCATCTCTTGGTTAGCCTCAGGACTAGTTCACTAGGGCTTAACATCCCTATCAAACTTTCAAGTGGTATAAGAGCGGGATTCAAAATTTAGGTTTAAAAACTTTTGAATTTTATTCATGGCTAACTGTAACAATCATAATACTGCTGAAGGTTATTCTATTACAAGTCCACCGTTGTTTGACAATATTCCTTTTGATTTTTGGAAAACACGCATGTCTACTTTTCTGCAATCTATTGATTATCATATGTGGATGTTAGTTAAGGATGGTTATGAAGCACCACATAGACTTGTTAATGGAATTAAAACTAAACTCCCGTTTACAGATTGGACTTTTGATGATTGAGACTTAGCACAGTTAAATGCAAAATGTTTGAACTGTTTCATTTGTGCTTTATGTTGAAATCTAGGATCCCGAGCACTTAATTTTGATGGTGATAACTAATACTTACTGAGTACATATAGACTTCCGTTAGATTACAAATGTTTAATCTTTGTATATGAGCACTAACATTTCAGGTCAGATGCACACTGCTAAAGATTGCTGGAGACTCAAATCGGGTAGAATAGGATGTTGAAAAGTCTGTAATTTTTATTTCTTTATTTTTTCTTTTTTGAGTCTGCCACAGAAGCATGCATGTGAAAGGAGCAACCATGCACACACACAGGGGGAGAATTTTCTTTTAAAATGATTAATTTTTTTTTAATCACATCGTACTGTACGACATTGGATCGTACTGTACGATTAATTAAAAATACTCAGGCTAACGGCTAATTTTCGAATGATTAAGTTTACAAACTTATCGTACTGTACGATCAATATCGTACTGTACGATAATATGTAATTGTGAAACCCTAGCCGCCAGAATAAGTTTGGTAAGTTTTTTAATTTGATTTTCTGAACTGATCGTACTGTACGATAAGGTTCGTACTGTACGATTAATTAAAACTTGCCAAAATTATCTCCCTAATCAGAAAATAAACGTTGGTTTCTATTTTATATGTCGATCGTACTGTACGATCGTATATCGTACTGTACGACTTACAGAGACGATTTCATTCGTCCCAGAGATCGTACCAGATAAAACCAAGGTTTTTTGTTCTGTTCGTCCTGGACGATATCAAGAAATGAACTGATTGTACTGTACGACTGGTGGAGTGCTGGACGATTGTCAGAGATGATTTCCTTCGTCCCAGCGATCGTACCAGATGATCCCAAGAATTTTTGAACTATTCATCCTGGATGATATTCTTATCGTACAGGACGATATCATGAAAATCACTATTCGTACTGTACGATTAAATGAGTGCTGGACGACTGACAGAGACGAGTTCTTTCATCCCGAGGTTCGTCCCACAGTTCGTCCCGTACGAACAGTATGAATCAACAGTATTGTACTGTACGATATACATATCGTACTGTACGATATGAATAAAATTCGATACCTGTTCCCCTGTACTCGTACTGGACGGAGCTGTAATTGAACTGATCGTACTGTACGATTATAAATCGTACTGTACGAACAGAAATGCAAAAGTTGAATCTTTTAGGGTTTTCTGAAGCCTGATATAAAAAACAACTTAAAATTTTTTTTAGAGAGTTGTTGATCAATCCTTTTACTGTGAGAGGCTTGGAGGAGAAAGAAGGGGATTCGGTAGAGAGAAGTTTTTGGAGAGATCTAGAGCTTGAGAGAGGAAGGTGAAGGTGAGCTTGAGCGTGAGGGGATCACACGGTGGCTCCAAGCTAGCTGCATGCTTTACTCCTCTTGTGGCTTTGGAAGCTTCAAGAAAGTTCTCGAGGGAAGAGTCACTTCAAGATCAACATCGCCAAGGTACTCTGCCATCTCTAGGAGGGAGAAAAAGGAGAAGGTTCGCTGCCGTCACCAGGAGGGTGACATAGCGTTTGGTATTCCGCCGCACCGAGGGAGGTGAAAGTGAGTATTGTAAAGGCTACTCCGCCTTGCTGTGGGGGCAAAAGGAGAGTCAACTTTTACTAGTGCAAATCCCGGAGTAGAGGACTCCGGGGAGTGGACGTAGGTCAAGTGACCGAACCACTATAAAAATCTCTGGTGTGTTTTTTCCTGTTTACCGTACTTTACTTTTCATGCTTTAAATTTGTGCATTTTAATTGCTTGGTGAAAAATCAGTATTTAAATATTGTAGTGAAAAATCTAAAATTGAACTATCAATTTCATCGTTGTGAACGTTGTATTTGCTTCCGCACATTAGTCGTTAAATTATGTTTTGAAAATACAAAAAAATTAGAACTCTTATGTAGGGTTAAATTTTTAAAATACCCTTGGCGCATCTCGTACTTTCAAGTGGTATCAGAGCGGGGTTTCAAAATAGTGTTTTAGAAAACCTAGAAACGTAAGATCCATGGCTCAATTTGGTAACCGTAACACTACGGAGGGTTATTCCATAACTCGTCCACCTTTATTTGACAACATATCGTTTGATTTTTGGAAAATACGCATGTCTACATTTTTACAGTCTTTAGACTATCGCATATGGATGTTAGTCCAAGAAGGTTATTCTGCACCATTTCATATGTTGAATGGAGTTAAAACTGAACTGTCATTTAATGAATGGAGCATTGAGGATAGAGAATTTGCACAACTAAATGCTAAATGTCTAAATTGTTTCTTTTGCGCATTAAAATCAGAAGACTATATGCGAGTATCAACTTGTACTACTAGTAAACAAATTTGGGACAAACTGTGTATCACGTACGAAGGAACTAGTGAGGTCAAACAATCTAGGTTGAACATACTGTTACATGATTACGAACTATTCCGCATGAAACCTAGTGAAACTATATCTGACATGTACACTCGATTCACCCAGATTGTAACATCACTGCATGCTTTAGGAAGAGAGTTGTCTAACTCGGAAAAAGTAAACAAAATACTGCGATGTTTGCCTAGCGCATACGATGCTAAAATCACTACAATAACTGAGTCAAAAGACCTAAATGTTTATTCTATTGATAATTTGCTTGGGTCACTCATTGCCTACGAGCAAGGAGTGAGTCAATAACAAAGTGATGCAGGTGAAAAGAAAAAGGAGCGAGCTGTGGCTTTAAAAGCAAACAATTCTGAAAGTGACAGCTCAGCAGCGGAGGAAGATGACAACATAGCTTTGATGACTCGTCAGTTCAAAAATTTTCTGAAAAGAAAGCAGCGCCATCATCAAAGCAATTGGAACAAAGGTAAGAACTCAAAGTATACTAAGGTTGCATCTGAAATAATTTGCTTTGAGTGCAGGAAACCCGGTCATCTCCGAGCTGATTGCCCCAACATTAAAACTCATCAAACCAAGGAGAAGGGTGAGGAAAGATCAAAGTTCAAGAAGGGCAAGTTTAAGACTCAGAAAGCATTTTGGGCCGACTCTACCTCAGAATCATCGGAAGAAGAAGCAGAGGAGGAGGTAACGAATCTGTGTCTTATGACTAATGATAATCTTGATCAATCAGATCAAGATGAGGTATGTCAACTGTCTTACGATCAACTGCTTGTTATTTCTGAAAAAATCCATGACTCGTATAGAAAATTGAAGAAAAAGCATGTTAGTCTTAATACTGAGTTTAGTACTTTACAAAAGGAGCATGCTAGTGTAGTAAAGAATTTTTCTGACTTAGATAAAGATCATATGTCTTTGCTTGATGAATACGATGCATTAAACAAGAAGCATATTGAGTTAACCATTGCACACGATACCTTGAAATCATCACATGTTGAATTAGATAATGCATTTAAGGAACTAGAAGAACTATCAGGGGAACTTAGTAGTAGTGAGCATGCATTGAGATTCAAATATGCTAGTCTTAATCAAGAGAACAAATTTTTAAATGAAAAACTTCATGCATACGAGAATAACAAAAAACCTCCCACATTTGCTGAATTCTTTCAGCGTCCACCATGTGAATCATCTCATTCAAAACCAGCACGGCATGCATCATCCAAACCCAGAAATAGGCACTACCACCCTCGTAGATTAGTGAACCCATTTCCAGGTGTTAGATGTTATTCTTGTGGCATGCTAGGTCACATAGCTCGCACGTGCTCAATTCACTATAGGACACATCTAGTGTGGAGACCAAAATCACATTCATCATAGCATAACATGCATACATTTCATTCATATTAGCATGATGTGGAACCCAAACTCACTTGAGTTCCCAAAGCTAATTCATGATTGACATTGTAGGGATGCTCTCACAAAAGACCTAGTGAGAGCATGTGGTACCTGGACAGTGGCTGCTCGAGACACATGACTGAAGACATGAAGCAGTTCGTAACACTGGAGGCCAGGTCAGGAGGTAAGGTAACTTTGGGAGACAACACCACTAGAAAAGTGGTGGGCTCAGGTATCATTTGAAATACTAAAAATTTAATTATGGAGAATGTACTTTTAGTGGATGGTTTAAAGCACAATCTTTAAGTATAAGTCAACTATGTGACAAGGGCTTTGATATAAAATTTCTGTCTAACAAATGCATGATTAGTTTAAATGATTCACTTGTGTTAGAAGGAAAACGTATAAACAATGTTTACATGTTAGACTTGAACTGTATTGAAACCTCAAACTCTTTGTGTCTGAAAACAATAGCAGATGACTCTTGGCTATGGCATAGGAGACTATGCAATGCTAGTATGAAAACACTTAGGAACATCACTCAGAAAGACTTAGTTAGAGGCATACTAAAGTTAGACTTTACTAAGGACCATCTTTGTGATGCTTGCCAATTAGGAAAACAAGTTAAATCTTCATTTCATGCAATCAAGGATATCAGCACCACTAGGCCACTAGAAACTCTCCACATGGACCTATTCGGACCTGTTAGTACAGCCAGCCTAGGAGGGAAGTTGTATGGGTTTGTAATAGTAGATGACTACTCTAGGTTTACTTGGGTGAAATTCCTAGCTCATAAGAGTGAGTCATTTCAAGAATTTAGAGTTTTCTCCACTTGGATTCAAAGGAAATTAGGATGTGTAATTCCAACAATTCATAGTGATCACGGTGGGGAATTTAAGAATGATAAATTTTAATATTTTTGTAAAGAGGTTGGAATAGAACATAATTTCTCTGCCCCAAGAACTCCTCAGCAAAATGGAATAGCAGAAAGAAAGAATAGAACTTTAGTTGAAGCTGCTAGGGCTATGTTAGCTGAATACACTCTCCCTAGATACTTTTGGGCAGAAGCAGTAAATACCGGATGCTATGTATTAAATAGGGTAAATGTTAGATCCAAACTTAATAAGACACCCTATGAGTTGCTTAAGGGTAGGACACCCAATCTTTCCCACTTACACGTTTTCGGGTGCAAATGCTTCATCCTAATCAATGGCAAGTCACCCTTAGGAAAGTTCGATCCTAAATCTGATGAAGGGGTTTTCCTAGGCTACTCATCTGTAGGTAAAGCCTATAGAATATTCAATAAGAGAACCTTAGTAGTAGAAGAGTCCACTCATGTGGTATTTGATGAATCCAATAAGACATCTGAACCTAATCATGAAGAAGAAGAAGTTGAGGTTATACGGGGAGTAGAAACCATTACCATAGAGACTAGAGCGGAACCTCAGGAACATCTGCCTAAAGATTGGAAATTTTCTTCTAGTCATCCTATAGAGCTGATCTTAGGAGACCCATCAGAAGGGGTAAAAACTAGGCATGGACTTAGGAAAGAGGTTAGCCATTCTGCATTCATATCTATGATTGAACCCACGAGTATAGATCAAGCCTTAGGAGATGAATTTTGGATCCTAGCAATGCAAGAAGAGTTGAACCAATTCGTTAGGAATGATGTATGGGAGTTAGTCAAAAGGCCTAAAGAGCAAAGTGTGGTTGGAACTAAGTGGGTCTTTAAAAATAAGATGAATGACTCAGGAATAGTAGTAAGAAACAAGGCTAGGTTAGTAGCGAAGGGGTATAACCAAATTGAAGGAATAGATTTTGAAGAAACCTTTGCTCCGGTAGCTAGACTAGAAGCCATCAGGGTACTATTAGCTTTTGCTTGTTTTAGGGATTTTAAGCTGTATCAAATGGATGTAAAGAGTGCCTTCCTGAATGGAGTAATCAAGGAAGATGTGCATGTGGAGCAACCTCCGGGGTTTGAAAACTCACAATTTCCAAACCACGTGTTCAAACTGAAAAAGGCACTGTACAGGTTAAAACAAGCACCTAGAGCCTGGTATGAAAAACTTAGTACGTTCCTACTAGATAGAGGCTTTATAAAGGGTAGTGTGGACACCACCTTATTTTTGAAGAAGGTAGGAGTTGAAGTACTCATTGTTCAGATTTATGTAGATGACATATTATTCGGATCGACGGAGAAAAACCTATGTAATGAATTTTCAAAAATAATGAGCGACGAGTTTGAAATGAGCATGATGGGCGAACTTAGTTACTTCCTTGGATTTAGTGTAAAACAAACGGAAGGGGGAACGTTTCTTAGCCAGTCTAAGTACGTCAACAATATTTTGAAAAAATATGAAATGGACAATGCTAAGGCTATGAATACACCCATGAGCTCTAATATTCAATTGGATAAAGATCCTAGTGGGAAGTCTGTAGATCAAAAGAGGTATAGGGGAATAATTGGATCGCTTCTCTATCTGACTGCCAGTAGACCAGACATAATGTTTAGTGTGTGTCTCTGTGCCCATTTTCAAGCTGACCCGAAAGAATCTCACATGACTGCTGTCAAAAGAATTCTTAGATATCTTCTAGGCACCCCGAACTTAGGAATTTGGTATCCTAGACACAGCACTTCTTTTGAAATCTTAGGATACTCAGATTCAGACTTTGCAGGATGTAGAGTAGATAGAAAAAGCACTTCTGGCACTTGTCAATTCATTGGACAATCATTAGTTTCATGGTCCAGTAGGAAACAAAATTCAGTAGCCCTATCCACAGCCGAAGCGGAATATATAGCGGTAGGTAGCTGTGTTGCACAAGTGTTATGGTTAAAACAACAGCTTGTAGATCTAGGACTACCTGTAGGAACCATTCCGATCATGTGTGACAACACTAGTGCAATTTGCATATCCAAAAATCCAATTCAACACTCACGAACCAAACATATAGACATTAGACATCATTTCATTAGAGATTATGTAGCTAAAGGAGATATTGAATTGCAGCACGTTGCTACTGAAGATCAATTGGTGGACATTTTCACCAAACCATTAGGTTATGACACATTTAGCACTTTACGAACCAAATTAGGTGTCATAGACATTCACGCCTAATGTAACAAAAAAAACAAACAAACAAAAAAAAATAAATAAATAAAAAAAAATTTGGTTTGTGGTTGTTTTGTTTTTGTTAAAATTTAATAAAAAAAAAAAACACAAAAAAAAAAATTAGATTCCTGATCCTCTTCCCATGTTGCTCACAAACCTTGATATTCTCTGACAATCGTACTGTACAATCTACTATCGTACTGTACGATAAGGTTCAAATCACTCCAATCTCAGCCGTCCATTCCCATTCACGGTCCAGATCCTTCATGTCTTATACCAATCGTACTGTACGATTCACTACTCATACCGTACGATACTAATTATTGGTCATCGTACTGTACGACATACCAATCGTACTGTACGATCCACGTGTCAAACGGATTAGGACGAATTTAAATCGGTGGGTACGAACATTATTGCCTATCGTACTGTATGAACACCTGTTCGTACTGTATGAACACTTTTGGTCAAAAGTCGTTCAGACGACTCGTTGGGACGAACGCCTTACACTCACGTTCATACAGTATGATACTGATCGTACTGTACGATTTGACTCACTTTTCTGAAAGGTCGTCCAGACGACATTATTGTGCATATCGTACTGTACGATGCTAAATCGTACTGTACGATATCCCTTATATTCTATAAAATGGGAGGGATTCTTTGCCAATTCTCCTCAACTTCAATCCCTCTGAGTTTCATCATTCATCCAATCCTTTCTTCCAAAATGTCTGGGTCTAGTAAGCGCGGTCGTATGATCGTCGGGAGCTCTTCCTCCTCTCGGCGCTTCGATGATCATTTTCTCTCCGCTGCGGACGAGAAAGCATATATCAAAATCAAGGAGGCAAAGTTCACTCCATCCCGCATGCTCAATCAGGTCGCCCTAAATTTTAAGGTGATGAATCTGTTCGCCTCCACTAGCCTTCAATTCCTTCTGACTCTTGCTTTTTCGTTTCACTCCGAACTCTTGTTTGAATTTTTTGCCAATATCCGAGTCGACCTTGAAAATACTACCTTCACATCTTATGTCTGTAAACAGAATGTCGTTATCACCGTCAACGACATTGCTTAGCACATCGGGCTGTCCACTGACGGCCCTCGTCCCCAATCCATGATCTCCCACGACTATGATTGGACGTCAGTAAATATGACCCTTAGAGGTGTCCCCTCCAATCAACACCTACCCCTGGTCCAAACCTTAAATCAAAATGCCCGCGTTATCCAGCATGTCCTACGCACATCTATTATACCTAAAGCTGGAGATCGCATCCATATTGCTCCCCTACTTTCTGTCGTCACCTATCTCATTATGTCTGGCACAAAATTCAATGAAGCCCAAATGGTGTTTGACTACATTCATACCTTGTCTGCCTTCTGATATCCCGGTGCCCGTCGTAAACTGAACCTTGCTTTAGGGCATGTCATAGGCTACATCCTAGATGCAAAATACCAACTTCATTATCCGCTCCCTCCTGATCACCTTCCTATCTTCTACTCGGATGCCTCCTTTCGTATCTTGTTCCATCGGGGGGCCGCTCCCGCCGATCCCGAGTTTGATGACGAGGAGGCTGCTGCTCCTGCTGACGCACCTCCGCCACCACCAATCCAACCACATGGCCTTGCTCCTCCCGACTACCCTCACGACGACATTATTCGACGACTTGATCGTCTGGAGACTCGGTTGGATGCCCACATTGCTCAGCAACATCAGGAGCATGATATGGATATGAAATGGTTTAGGGAGCGCTTCACATCGATCGATCACCAGTTCGCCTCCCTTCATTAGTACCACCAGCTGTTTCCTGACCCTCCACCACCACCTTCGGATCAGGATCCAGATTTTTAGGTTGTTGTAGATGTTTCTGTTTTCTATTTGTTATTAGTGTACTTATTTTTTCTTTTTCTTCCCTTTTTGGTGCTGTCAAAAGGGGGAGACTTTTCTGTGTGTTCTGCATTATGTTTTTGCTTACTATTAAATGCTGTTGGTTGTTTATGTTCTCACTACAGTTATTTTTTTTATCTTGTTGTTTTATTTATGTTATAATAATAAAAAAAACTGTTTCTTCTCCTCCTATTTAAAAATTAATAAGCTACTCTTCTGAGGGGGAGCTAAAGAAGTCAGAACATCTGTCCATCAGAAAATATTATTTGACACCATCAAAAAGGGGGAGATTGTTGAAATCAAGGATCCCGAGCACTTAATTTTGATGGTGACAACTAATAATTACTGAGTACATATAGACTTCCGTTAGATTACAAATGTTTAATCTTTGTATATGAGCACTAACATTTCAGGTCAGATGCACACTGCTAAAGATTGCTGGAGACTCAAATCGGGTAGAATAGGATGTTGAAAAGTCTGTAATTTTTATTTCTTTATTTTTTCTTTTTTGAGTCTGCCACAGAAGCATGCATGTGAAAGGAGCAACCATGCACACACACATGGGGAGAATTTTCTTTTAAAATGATTAATTTTTTTTAAGCACATCGTACTGTATGACATTAGATCATACTGTACGATTAATTAAAAATACTCAGGCTAACGGCTAATTTTCGAATGATTAAGTTTACAAACTTATCGTACTGTACGATCAATATTGTACTATACGATAATATGTAATTGTGAAACCCTAGCCGCCAGAATAAGTTTGGTAAGTTTTTGAATTTGATTTTCTGAACTGATTGTACTGTACGATAAGGTTCGTACTGTACGATTAATTAAAACTTGCCAAAATTATCTCCATAATCAGGAAATAAACGTTGGTTTCTATTTTATATGTCGATCGTACTGTACGATCGTATATCGTACTGTACGACTTACAGAGACGATTTCATTCATCCCAGAGATCGTACCAGACGAAACCAAGGTTTTTTGTTCTGTTCATCCTGGACGATAGTCATATCGTACAGGACGATATCAAGAAATGAACTGATCGTACTGTATGACTGGTGGAGTGCTGGACGATTGTCAGAGACGATTTCCTTCGTCCCAGCGATCGTACCAGACGATCCCAAGAATTTTTGAACTATTCGTCCTGGACGATATTCTTATCGTACAGGACGATATCATGAAAATCACTATTCATACTGTACGATTAAATGAGTGATGGACGACTGACAGAGATGAGTTCTTTCGTCCCGAGGTTCGTCCCGTACGAACAGTACGAATCAACAGTATCATACTGTACGATATACATATCGTACTGTACGATATGAATAAAATTTGATACCTGTTCGTCTGTACTCGTACTAGACGTACTGTACGAACAGAAACGCAAAAGTTGAAACTTTTAGGGTTTTCTGAAGCCTGATATAAAAAATAACTTAAAATTTTCTTTAGAGAGTTGTTGATCAATCCTTTTGCTGTGAGAGGCTTGGAGGAGAAAGAAGGGGATTAAGTAGAGAGAAGTTTTTGGAGAGATCTAGAGCTTGAGAGAGGAAGGTGAAGGTGAGCTTGAGCGTGAGGGAGAAGTAGTGTGAGGGGATCACACGGTGGCTCCAAGCTAGCTGCATGCTTTGCTCCTCTTGTGGCTTTGGAAGCTTCAAGAAAGTTCTCGAGGGAAGAGTCACTTCAAGATCAACATCGCCAAGGTACTCTGCCATCTCCAGGAGGGAGAAAAAGGAGAAGGTTCGCTGCCGTCACCAGGAGGGTGACATAGCGTTTGGTATTCCGCCGCACCGAGGGAGGTGAAAGTGAGTATTGTAAAGGCTTCTCCGCCTTGCTGTGGGGGCAAAAGGAGAGTCAACTTTTACTAGTGCAAATCCCGGAGTAGAGGACTCCGGGGAGTGGACGTAGGTCAAGTGACCGAACCACTATAAAAATCTCTGGTGTGTTTTTTCCAGTTTACCGTACTTTACTTTTCATGCTTTAAATTTGTGCGTTTTAATTGCTTGGTGAAAAATGAGTATTTAAATATTGTAGTGAAAAATCTAAAACTGAACTATCAATTTCATCGTTGTGAACATTGTATTTGCTTCCGCACATTAGTCGTTAAATTATGTTTGAAAATACAAAAAAATTAGAACTCTTGTGTAGGGTTAAATTTTTAAAATACCAATTCACCCCCCCTCTTGGCGCATCTCGTACTTTCACTTTAAAATCTGAAGATTATATGCGTGTTTCTACTTATACAACGGGAAAAGAAATCTGGGATAGATTATGTATAACATATGAAGGTACAACTAAAGTCAAACAGTCTAGGTTAAACATCTTGTTACATGATTATGAACTTTTTCGCATGAAACCTAGTGAGACTATTTTAGAAATGTACACAAGGTTCACTCAGATTGTTACCTCTTTGCATGCTTTAGGTAGAGAACTTACTAACTACGAAAGAGTGAATAAAATTCTTAGATGTTTGCCTTCTTCATATGATGCTAAGATTACTACGATCACGGAATCTAAAGATTTAAATACTTTTTCTATTGATAGCTTACTTGGATCACTCATTGCTTACGAGCAAGGGGTGAACCAAAGACAACTTGATGCAGGTGAACGAAAGAAGGAGAAGACAGTGGCACTAAAGGCCAAAGATTCAGATGCTAGCACTTTTGGGTCTGATAGCGATGATGTTGCCTTAATCACAAGGCAATTCAAGAGCTTTCTAAGGAAGAAGAATAAGAATTTTCACAAGTGGAACAAAGATAAGACCAGTAGAAATTTTAAAGGTTCATCTGAATCTGTTTGTTTTGAATGCAGGAAGCTTGGACACATAAAGGCGAATTATCCTACACTCAAGGCTCACCCAAGCAAGGAGAAGGGTGAGGAGAAACCAAAGTTCCGAAAGGACAAGAAGCGGATACAAAAGGCGTTCTCGGCAGACTCTGCATTCGACTCCTCTGAGATTGAAGCTGAAGAGGAGAAAACAAATTTGTGTCTGATGGATGATGATCACCCTGGTCAGTCGGACCAGGAAGAGGTATGTGAGCTTACTTACGATCAATTATTTGAAGTTTCTGAAAAAATTCATACATCGTATAGGAAGCTTAAGAAAACTCATGCTAGTCTGAAATTAGATTATTTGACTTTGCAAAAAGAGCATGATGTTTTAGTTAAAGATCATTCCACTGTTGATTCCAATTACATGTCTTTGCTTGATGAATTCGATGAGTTGAACAAAAAATATTCTGATTTAACTGTTGAGCATGATTTGTTAAAAACATCGCATGTTGAATTAGAAGTTGCTTTTAAGAAATTGAATGATATGGCATGTAATTTAGAAAGTAATAAAAGTGCAAGAACTTTTAAAATTGTAAGTTTAAATAAACATATTGAGTTTTTGAATTTGAAAATCAGTGCTTTTGAAAAGAAAAAAATACCGCCTACTTTTAAACAGTTTTATGCACCGCCACCTTTTGAAAAATCTGTTGCAAGTTCATCAAAGCATGTTTCATATACATCTAGGAAGAGGCACTATCACCCACGTAGATTAGTTAACCCTTTTCCTGGTGTTAGATGTTTTTCATGTGGCATGTTAGGACACATTTCCCACACCTGCACTGTTCATCGTAGTACACATTGGGTGTGGAAACCCAAACTGCCTGTTTCACAGCACAGCACGCATGCATTGTATTCTTCTTTTCATAAGAAGAAACCCAAACTTGTTTGGGTTCCTAAGATTGATGTTTGATATTTTTGTAGGTGTGCTCTCACACAATACCTCGTGAGAGCATGTGGTACCTGAACAGCTGATGTTTTAGACATATGACTCAAGATACAAATCAGTTCATTTCACTGGAGGCCAGAGCTGGAGGCAAGGTTACACTTGGAGATAACACCACCAGGAAGGTGGTAGGCTCAGGTATAATTGCTGATTCAAAGAATTTTATGATTGATAATGTTTTGCTTGTAGATGGACTGAAATACAACTTACTGAGCATCAGTCAACTTTGTGACAAGGGACACAGCATCAAATTCCTGCCCACTGGCTGCATTTTAAGCTTAAATGATGAAGTTATTTTGCAGGGGCAAAGGATCAACAACGTCTACAAGCTGGATGTAAGTTGCATTAAATATGATAACTCAATTTGCTTAAAATTTACTGCTGATGAGTCTTGGTTATGGCATAGAAGATTGTGTCATGCCAGTATAAAAACCCTTAGGAGAGTCACCCAGAAGGACTTAGTTAGAGGTGTGCCCAAGCTTAAGTTCACTAAGGATCACCTGTGTGATTCATGTCAGTTGGGGAAGCAAGTCCAGTCCTCGTTTCACTCTGTTAAGGACATTAGCACCTCTAGACCTTTAGAAGTTCTTCACATGGACCTTTTTGGACCCATTAGCACTGCCAGCTTAGGGGGGAGAGTCTATGGATTTGTGATTGTAGATGATTATTCGAGGTTCACTTGGGTTAAATTTTTGTCACATAAATTTGAGTCATTTGATGAGTTTAGATCTTTCTCTACTTGGATTCAGAAGAAGTTAGGATGTGAGATTATTACCATCCATAGTGATCACGGAGGGGAGTTTGAAAAAGAAAGATTTGGAAGTTTTTGTGAGGATCATGGGATTAGTCATAATTTTTCAGCTCCTAGAACCCCTCAGAACGAGGTAGCAGAAAGGAAGAACAGGGCCTTAGTGGAAGCCACTAGAGCCATGCTTGCCGAGTATTCACTTCCAAAATACTTTTGGGCTGAAGCGGTGAACACTGCCTGTTATGTGCTGAATATGGTGAATGTGAGAGTCAAACTGAACAAGTCACCTTATGAGATCATTGAGGGTAGAACTCCAAATCTGTCCCACCTCCATGTCTTTGGCTGTAAGGTTTTCATTCTGAACAACGGGAAGTCACCCTTAGGAAAATTTGACCCCAAATCTGATGAAGGAGTGTTCTTAGGATATTCAAGTGTGGGGAAATCCTTTAGGGTGTTCAATAAGAGGACTTTGGTGGTGGAAGAAACAACCCATGTAGTGTTTGATGAATCGGATCCTAAGGAGTCTAGATCTGAAGTAGAAGATGAAGAGATTGTTGAGGTTACCCAAGGGGTTGGAAATACAAATCTGGAGGAAAGGGTAGAACCTCAAACCATGTTGCCTAGAGATTGGAGATATTCTTTGAGTCATCCTAAAGAACTGATCTTAGGAGACCCTTCTAAAGGTGTTAGGACTAGGCATGGACTTAGGAAGGAAGTAAACCATTCTGCCTTTATCTCAATGACTGAACCCACCAACATCAATCAAGCCCTTTCGGATGAGTTTTGGATCTTAGCTATGCATGAAGAATTGAATCTGTTTGTAAGGATTGATGTTTGGGAGCTAGTAGAATGACCTAAAAATCAAAGTAATGTGGGAACCAAGTGGGTCTTTAAGAATAAGATGAACGATTCTGGTGTGGTGGTGAGAAATAAGGCAAGATTGGTATCTGAGGGGTATAATCAGATAGAAGGGATTATTTTTGAGGAGACTTTTACCCCTATAGCTAGATTGGAAGCCATAAGAGTGCCACTAGCCTTTGCCTGTTATAAGGGATTTAAGCTGTTTCAAATGGATGTCAAGAGTGCCTTTTTAAATGGGGTAATAAAAAAAGATGTTTTTGTAGAACAACCCCCTAGTTTTGAGAGTTTCCAATATCTGAATCATGTTTTCAAATTAAAAAAGGCCTTATATGGATTAAAACAGACAGCCAGAGCTTGGTATAAGAGGCTTAGCACATTCCTGTTAGAAAGAGAGTTTGTTAAGGGGAGCGTTGACACCACCCTTTTTCTGAGGAGAATAGGGGATGACTTACTCATTCTCCGGATCTATGTTGATGATATAATTTTTGGATCTTCTGATAAATATTTATGTGATGAGTTTTCTAAAATAATGAGTAAGGAGTTTGAGATGAGTATGATGGGAGAATTGTCCTACTTTTTGGGGTTTAGCATAAGGCAAACGGATGATGGAACCTTTCTCAATCAATCTAAATACACTAAGGTCATTTTGAAGAAATATGAAATGGACAAAGCCAAGCCAATCAATACTCTCATGACCTCCTCAGTTTAGTTAGATAAGGATTCAAGTGGAAAATCTGTTGATCAGAAGAAGTATAGAGGGATAATAGGATCACTACTTTACCTGACTGCTAGCCGACCTGATATCATGTTTAGTATCTATCTTTGTGCTAGGTTTCAGGCTGATCCTAAAGAGTCCCACCTGACTGCTGTTAAGAGAATTCTTAGATATCTATTAGGGACCCCAAACCTAGGAATCTGGTACCCTAGGCACAGCACCTCTTTTGAGATCAGTAGATATTTTGATTCTGACTTTGCGGGGTGTAGGGTGGATAGAAAGAGCACTTCTGGGACTTGTTAATTCATAGGACAGTCGTTAGTCTCCTGGTCCAGTAGAAAACAGAACTCAGTTGCACTTTCCACTGCTGAAGCTGAGTACATTGCCTTAGGGAGTTGTGTGGCCCAAGTTCTTTGGTTGAAGCAATAAGTCTTAGATTTAGGGGTACCTGTTGGCGCAATTTCTGTTCTGTGTGATAATACTAGTGCCATCTGTATCTCTAAGAATCCAATCCAATATTCTAGGACCAAACACATTGATATAAGGCATCACTTCATTAGGGGCCATGTTACAAAAAGGGACATTGAGCTACATCATGTAGCAACTGAAAATCAACTGGCTGACATATTCACTAAACCACTGGCCTTTGACTCATTCAGCATTTTGAGAACCAGATTAGGAGTGATTGATATAAATGCTTGATTCTGATGACTATTGATTTTTTTGTTCTGATTGGTATTCTGTTTTCTGTTAGTTAGTTTTTGGTTTGATTATTTACTTTCAGTTGATTTTATTTCTTCTGCTGATTTCTATTTTTAGCCTTACTGTTAGTTTGATTTGAGCATTTACTTTGATGCAAGTTTCTACTTATTTTTTATTCACTGGTTCATATCTTGCACTTACTATTTTATGCTTTTCAAAATCTGATCACCGCTCACTACTTCTGATAATCTAAATTTCTGACTGAGAGTTTTACCTTATTTTTATTCGGAAGCTGGTAAGCAGTGATTAATTCCACTGAATCTGTTAAAGCGAAGAAATATTGATGATTGTTTCTCTTCCTCTAACTCTTTTACTGGTGTATAGTTTCTTTTGGATAAAAATCCTCTTCAAAATTATAATGTTAGTTTTTGAAATAGAGATTATTTTATCTTCCTATAGTAATCTGCCTCATATCAATAGTGTTTTCAAAGTCTTGAGTCAATAGTTTGATTTTCTAAATCAAGTGATTGCATTTATCATATGCTGTATGGCTTTTGTTTTGTGAATCATTCTTCCATACTGTGGAGAGTCATCTCTTATGTCTGGAAGATAATCTCACAGCTGAGACTCTTTAATGATTATGAAAAGGAGAAAGCTTACAAAAGATGCGCAGTGCACCAAATAAATTGAAAAAGAGGCATAAAATGAGCCCAAAACTGAAAAAATGTGAAATTACCAAATTGGATACACAAAGTGTATTAAAAATGAAAAGATGCGCAAAGCGCCAACAAATTTGAAAAAGAGGCACAAAATGAGCCCAAACCAAGCTTTCTTCCCTTTCAGTTTATTAAATGTCTTAGAAAAATTCGTGCGCCACTTAATATTTTCAAAAGCTTGAGTTTGGAAATCCTGATCTCTAATTCCTTACTTTGTAACACTATTATATTAGATATTTTTCTAGAACGAGGCTTGAAAGGATCTCTTTTCAAATCTAATGACTTTTCTTCTGACTCGAATTTTTGTTTTGAAAGGGATTTGCATCAATAAGGTGCCCGGGGTCGGGGTTACGAAAGTTGATTTTTCTAACTTTTTCTGGATTTCAGCACTCTCAATTGTCTCCTTATTGGTTTTTGGATCTAAGATCAAGGGAAAATTTTGATTTACTCGAGCAGCTTGATAAAAAAAAATTATGGCCTTTATTTGTTTTTTCTGTGAGTTTTATTCGTTTTTTGTTTTATTTAAATTTCGTGGTTGTGCTTTTGGGATCCTAATCTATCATCGTCATCCTCCATCTTTTTTTATTTTCTTCACATCATCCTGGACGATACCTCGATTGTCCTGGACAATCCTCTTCGTCCTGGACAATCCAAACATCGTCCTTGACGATTCATTCAAAATCTTCCCCACACTGCTCTAGCTGCTGAAAGAAGTCTAATTATTGGTGATCGTCCTGGACGATCATTACCTCATCCTGGACTATATGATCCATATCCTCCTGATCTGATCAAACGGCTGACATTGCTCCAATTATTATCCATCGTCCTTGACGATCCACCTTATCGTCCTGGACGATCCACATGTCAGCCGCTGGACAATTCGAATTCGGCCCATCCAACATATTTATTGCATATCATCCTGGACGATCCACCTAATCGTCCGGGACGATACTTTTTGTCAACGGTCGTCCAGCCTGACTCCTCAGGATGATCGTCTGTGTCTAATTGTCCTAGACGATCTCTGATCATCCTGGACAATCAGACCTCCTTTTTGACCAATCGTCCAGGCCGTAATAATTGCATCGATCGTCCTGGACGATCTGGTGATCGTACGGGACGATCAGGCCATTTTTCTATATAAACAACAATTTTCTTCAGGTTTTTCACACTCTTTCTTCCACTCTCCTTCTAGTTCCCTACACTCTTGATTTCTAATGGCTGGTGGCAAACGTTCCCGTCAAAAGGGTGCCAGTTCCTCCCGGGGGCATGTTGATCCTCACTTCCCAAATGCAGCAGATCAGGCTGCTTTCGAGTGCTACCGTGACGTGGGGATCACGCACTCTAAAATTGTAAATCCCCGCACTCTCACTTATCCCATTCTAGATCTATTCGCACACACCTCCCTCACCTTCATCTTGACCTTAGGCTTTCCTTTTAATCTTGAACTCCTTCAAATTTTCTTTGCCAATTTATGCATTTCCACAGACTATTCTACTCTTCGCTCATACGTTAATCAACGTCCCGTAGAACTAACCACCCATAATTTTCATAATATTCTTAACCTGTCTAACACTGGCGACAAACTCCACACGCTTATCACCGATCATGACTTTGATTGGAGTGTCGCCAATCACTTCCTTTGTAATACAAATGAACCCTATCATGACAACGCTTGCACTTCCCTTCTTAAGGATGCACAGACCATTCAGCACGTCCTTCGTTCCTCCGTAATTTCAAAGGCGGGGGATCGAATTCACATTACCCCGCTACTGTCCTTGACCACCTACTACATCATGGCCCGTCGAGAGTTTAATGCCTCTGATCTGATTATCCGATACATAGAACACCTAACCACTATTAGAGATCCGGGTCACAGGCGTTGCCCAAATCTAGCTTTAGGTCATCTTATTCATTATGCCTTAGAGACAAAATATGACCTTCAGTATCCTGTCCCTCTTAATGTCCCTCCTTCCTTCTTCACAAACAACTCATTCCACGTCCTACACAGCACCCGACTACATCCAGAGCCCGCCCCGGATGTTGAGGAGGAAGAGGAAGAGGCCATTCCAGTTCTTACTGCACCAGAGGCACTTGCTCCCCTTCGCATTGCCACTCCCTTTGACCACTTGGTGCAGCACTTCGATCAGTGGGAGGCCAGATTTAACTCCTATGTGGTTGCCCAGGAGCAGCGGCATGCCGAGGACATCCAGCGCTTCACTGACTATGCTGCGCAGCAGCAACAGCAGCATGACTAGGACATCACCTGGATTGGAGCCCACTTTCAGGCCATTCACCATTACTTCAACCCACCACCGCCACCTCCTTCTTCCGATCAGGATCCACCTCAATTTTATTTTTTGTTGCGTAGTTACTATTTTTCTATTTTGTTTGCACTGCTTTGTTTTGTCTTGCCTGTCTCTATTGATTTTGTTTATCCTAAAAAGGGGGAGATTGTAATAAGTTAGCTAACCCATTTTGCTTGGCAAACATGGTTCTATTATTGCAAATACGATTATTGCAACTATGATTTTGATGATGACAAACATGGTTCTATTGTGTTTTGCTTGGCTAACCCATTTCAGGCACAAAAGATCACGAGCCACTCAAGCCAACTCAAGAAAGGGTCCAAGTGTGTCCAATGTAGTATTTTTCTTCTTCTTGAGTCAATTGTAATGTAACTGATCCCCCAGCTAAGTAACCTTGAACACACACTCAGGGGGAGAGCTTGAGTGAGTTAGAGTTTCTGTTCATTTTTTATTCAGATCGTCCTGGACGATATTCACATCGTCCTAGACGATCAGGTAAAAACAGAAACCCTAATTAGGGCGACTAAGTTAAGAGGGTATGATTAAGCAGATCATCCTGGATGATCTTTGGATCGTACGGGACGATATGGTCAAATCAGAAATTCTCAGCCGCCAGATCTGAAAGTTCGATAGGGATGTTAAGCCCTAGTGAACTAGTCCCGAGGCTAACCAAGAGGGGGGGTGAATTGGTTATTTAAAAATTTCACGATAACAATGAAAATCTTTTTATAACGTGCAGCAGAAACGAATTAAAACAACGATAAAAAGATTAACCACAGATATTCACCCAAGCAGTTAATATCAGAAAAGTAAAGTACAAAACGGAATCAGAAAAGCAAACCAGATTTTATAGTGGTTCGGTCAACTTGACCTACGTCCACTCCCCGGAGCCTCCCCTCCGGGTATTACACTAAACAAAAGTGTCTCTCCTTTTGCTCCCACAGCAAGGCAGAGAAGCTTGTACAAACACCTCCTTTTCACCACACGGTGAGGCAGAGAACCCAACCTCCTTTCGCTTCCTCCTGAAGCAGGCAGAGAACCTTCGAACTCGTTTCACTTCCTCCTGAAGCAGGTAGAGAACCTTCGAACTCCTTTTGCTTCCACCTGAAGCGGGCAGAGAACCCTCGAACTCCTTTTGCTTCCACCTGAAGCGGGCAGAGAACCCCGGATCTTCTTGCGAACGATCCTCCCACGACGAACACCGACTAGATGAAAGACGACGAGCGGAGAAGACGACTCTGATTCGTACTCGGAGTAACCTTAGTGAATCCCTCACTAACTCCCCCTCACAAGATCTTCTCTCTCTCTCCCAACTCTCTCTCTCTCTAGGGTTTCTCAGGGAAGGAAGGCAGCAAAAGATTTTTCCAAAAATTGGAAAAGTTCTTTTAAAGGAGGGCTTAAAATTTGCCCTAAATCTCAACTGGTCGGCCAAGATCGTCTAGGACGATCGGTAGATCGTCCTGTACGATCAGTTCAAATTCAGCTGTTTCTTCCTGGATGATTAGGCTCTTCTGGACGATCAGTAGAAAAAATTGTTCATATCGCCCCGTACGATCCTGCGATCGTCCGGAACGATTAGTGCAAATTGAGGGAAATCATCCAGAAGACAGTTCGGGTCATCCAGAGAAATCTGTGCTAGACGACCAAAAAATGACTTGATCATCCAGGACGATGGGGTCATCCTCCTGTACGATTAGTTCAAAAAGGCCCCAAATCATCCTGAACACATTTCGGGTCATACAGCTGAAATGCACTAAACGATCATGATCGTCCGGGACGATCCTGCGATCGTCTAGGACGATATGATTGTATCAACCAAAAATAAATTGCTTTCCTTAATTACCAGATTAAATTAGGCATGATTGTACTGGATCCTCCGGGACGATACACGTATCGTCCGGGACGATCAGACCAAGTATCTAAAAATAAGAACTTGCCTAACTTGATCTGGCGGCTGAGAATTTTTGATTTGGGCATATCGTCCCTTACGATCCGGAGATCGTCCAGGACGATCTGCTCAATCAGACCCTCTTAACTTAGTTGCCCTAATTAGGGTTTCTATTTTAACTGGATCGTCCAGGATGATGTGGAGATCGTCCAGGACGATCTGAACAAAATTTTAATAGAAACTCTAATTCACTTAATCTCTCTCCCTGAGTGTGTGTGTGCAAGGTTACTTAGCTAGGGAATCAGTTACATTACAATTGACTCAATAAAAAGAAAAATCATACATTTGACACACTTGGACCCGATCTTGAGTTGGCTTGAGTGGCTCACGGTCTTTTGTGCCTGAAACAGATTAGCCAAGCAAAACACACTGGAAACATGTTTGTCATCATCAAAACCAGATTTGCAACAATCTCCCCCTTTTTGATGATGGAAAACATTTGTAAAGTAGTCTAAAAATAAAAATAAACTAGGAGATCAAACACAACAAACATTTTTCCAAATTTTCTTTTAACAATTAACACAATACATGAACCATGACTCATAAAATAGAAACAGAAACGCTACAACTGACTCCCCCTTTTGACATCACAAAAAGGAGGAGGAAAAATAGAACACGGAAATAAAACATAAATAGAACAACTACAAAACAGGAAAATCAGAATTTTTTTCCTTGATTTTAGATTCAAAAACCAATGACAGGACGATTGACAGTGCTGAAATCCAGAAAAGTTTCGAAATAATCAACTTTCGTAACTCCGACCCCGGGCACCTTACCGATGCAAACCTCTTTCAACACAAAAATTTGATTCAAAAGAAAAGACATTAGATTTGAAAAGAGATCCTTTCAAGCCTCGTTCCAGAAAAATATCTGATATAATAGTGTGACAAAGTAAAAAATCAGAAATCGGGATTTTCAAAACTCAAGCTTTTGAAAATATTAAGTGGCGCACAGATTTCTCTAAGACATTTAACAATCTGAAAGGGAAGAAAGCTTGTTTTGGGCTCATTTTGTGCCTCTTTTTCAAATTGGTTGGTGCTTTGCGCATCTTTTGATTTTTTGATACACTTTGTGTATCCAATTTGGGAATTTCGCATCTTTTCAGTTTTGGGCTCATTTTATGCCTCTTTTTCAAATTATCTAGCGCACTGAGCATCTTTTATAAGCTTTCTCCTTTTCATAATCATTAAAGAGTCTCAGCTGTGAGATTATCTTCTAGACATAGGAGATGACTCTCCATAGTAAGGAAGAATGATTCACAAAACAAAAGCCATACAACATATGATAAATGCAATTACTTGGTTTAGAAAATTAAACTAATGACTCAAGACTTTGAAAACCACTATTGATATGAGTCAGATTACTGTAGGAAGATAAAATAATCTCTATTTCAAAAACTTTTGACCTCAAAATTCAGTAAGAGTGGAGGCCTTCCTCTTGTCAAAGGTGTTCTTCTCTTATCCATCCTGCAAGCGAATGTCCTACAAACCCACCTTCTAACCCTGAACCCCATCTAAACACTCAGTGTGGATGTAGCACAAGTCGGAATCCTAGATTCAGACTGCCCTCTTCTGACAGACCAGGCATTCTTGCTATGCCTAATGTAAAAGCTCCTCTAATACCCTCTACTCTAATCCCCTCTAGAAAACCGCTAGACACCCAAGTCCACAATCCCACTCCCCCTCCCAATACGTCCTCAATCCCTAATCTAAACTCTCCCACCGAAGCTCTTTCTTTAACAGAATCCCCCCTTCCCCTCAGGCATCACTCAATCTGCAATTCTCCATTAAAAATAGCCTCCAATAAATTCACTGTATTGCAAAGTGAACTGGATGTCGAAGAGATTAATTCCCAAGCGGGACAGAATCCATAAGAGGCCAATGTGGATACTGCCCTTATAACTCCACACCTTCTAAGCCCGACTATAGTAAACCACTCTCCTTCCAAGATCAGACAAAATCATGAAGACCCTAACATAGAAATTCTAGCCCATATAATCCCGTTTCTTCAAGATCGAACCAAAGTGTACCACTCCCCTCCCAAGACCGAAGTTTCTAAACCACCAAAGCCACCCAATGATGGTGGACCCCAAATACATAAAAGTACCAGGGGGAAGGGATCGAAACGGGAGCCCTGTACGACACATAAAACTTAATTTTTTTTGCCCAATTGCCGTTTGGAACATCAAGGGATTCCACAACCCTAATAAGTTTTTTAGTTGCAAGAAGCTGGTTAGTGACCACAAGCTGGATATGGTTTGCATTTTGGAGAACCGTATTCTCCTGCACAACCTTCAAGACCCCTGGCTTTTAGCTGTCCACAAAATTTTTGCCAAAGATCAAAGTTGTAACAACTTTCACCAGGCTAGCCTTGGCCGGATCTGGTTTAAATGGAACTCAGAAAAGCTTAGCTTTCTTCCTAATTTCTTCTCTAACCAGATGATCACTAGTTTGCTCTCAATCCCCTCTCAATCCCCCATTCTCCTCTCTATTATCTATGCCTCAAATTCTTATGAAGACCGTACTACATTATGGGATGACCTCAGAAACTTTAATCCTCATAATGCAGAGGCCTTAGATAGTCATTGGCAATTTCAACTGTTGTCGTGGTGCCTCTGAAAAAGCGGGTGGAAATGATGTCCCATAAGCTAGGCTTGGCCCTTTCAACATGCTAATTTTTGATATTGAATTGGTAGATCTCACTTCTTCAGGTTCTTTCTACACCTAGTTTAATCAGAGGGTGGATAATCCTATACACCTCAAACTATATTGTACCCTTGCGAATGAGAAGTGGCTTTTTTCTTTCCCTAACTCCTTTTATAAAATTCTTAATTCTTCCATTTCTGATCATTCACCTCTCATCCTGACTTTTGGAGACATGAGAAAAAGCTCTCATAGATTCATGTTCAAAAACTACTGGACCCGTCACACTGAATTTTGGGATATGCTTCTCCTTATTTTTGCCATGCAAATTGGGCTGAACCCCATTGTCAGCTTTTACATTAAACTCAAGAGGGTCAAGGTTTTAATCAAGGAAAAGAAATGGAGTAATACTAACACCATTTCTCTTATGTTAGACAATCTCTCCAAGCAGCAGATTGATTGTTAGATGCTTTTAGATAAAGATCCACTCAACATTAACCTTTGTGCTAAAATCAAATGTAATAATGTAAATCTGGTGCATTACACCTCTATTTATTCATCTTGGACCATCCAGCGTGCTAAGGTTAAATGGCTCACACATGGAGGAAAAGATCTAAAGCTTCTATACTCTAAAATTTGTAGACGGAATGCAGGGAATAGAAGTGCTTTTTCTGCCACTTTACTTGGCTCGCCTCTAAATCAGCATTCTAATCTGGTTGATATTATATCCCACTTCAAGGAGCTATTAAACACCTCTACCCCAATTAATTTTGAAACTAGCAATATACCAGAAGGCAATACTATTCCGGATTATTTGGCAAACTCTATACTTTCTCCCATTACTTTTGAGGAGGTAAAAAATGCTATTTTTTCTGGGCATTCGGATTCCGCACCTAGGACTGATGGTTACAATTTTCAATTCTATAAAAAATGTTGGCACATCATTGGGATGGATGTGTTTCATGCAGTTAAGTTCTTCTTCCACAAATGCTACCTGCCCAATCATGTGAAGGCTACCACTCTTGCCCTTGTCCCTAAGCATTCACATGCTGATAATATCTCTGACTTTTGTCCCATAGATTTTTGTAATATTTCTACAAGATTATTGCTAAGATTTAAGTGGCTAGAATGAAACCTATCATGCCTTTAATCATTCACAAAAGCCAAGCTGCTTTCATCTTTTCCAAATGTCTTTCCATGGACAACCCCCTTCCAGCCAGTGAAATTCTCAACCTTTTTAAAAAATCAAACAAAAGAAATTTATTTTATGCCAAGTTTGATATCAGGAAAGCATTTGACACTATCTCTCGTGAATTCTTAATCTCCAGATTAATCCAAAAGGGTTTTTCGCATGCCTTTGTTTTCTAGATCAAAGCTTGCATTTCTAAAATAAAATTTTCAATTTGTGTGGAAGGCGCTCTAAAAGGTTATTTCCCCACTACCTCTAGCCTTCAGCAGGGATGTCCTCTGAGTCCCTACATCTTCTGTATTATCATGGATGCTCTTTCTTGCCTTCTTGACATCAAGGACCTGGCTGCTTTTAAAGGTTTTTTGCTGGATGGATTCTACTTGTCCCACGTTCTCTTTGTGGACGACCTATTAGTCTTCGGTAATGCTTCTGTTACCAATTACAATCATCTTATGAGCATTACGAATGACTCCTCTTCCTACTCTGGTCTCCATCTTTACATGCAGAAGAGCTCCCTTATAATTTCCCCTTACACTCCCAAACCTGAATATATTGCCGCCTCTTTAAATATCACTAGCTGTACCACCAAATTCAAATATCTTGGCATTCCTATCACTACAGAAGGATTTAAATCTCTAATTTCTCCCCTCTTTTGGAGAAGATCACTAACCTTCTTACTGCTGGAAAGCTAGGCTTCTTTCTTCTCCAGGTAGGCTTCAATTCGTCAAACTCATTATTACAAACACAGTGACTTACTGGATCAGAGCTTCCTCTATTCCTAAGAATACCATTAAGGCAATTGGGAAGCTATGTGCCAAGTTCCTTTACTTTGGTGGCTCTTCTGACAAGAAATTGCATCTTATTTCCTGGTTTAACACGTGCAAAACTTTCAGAAATGGTGGTCTGGGTATCCTTTCTCTACAGGTAGTCCAATTTGCTTTTAACTACTCTATTATTGCTAGAATGTACAATAGCTCCACACCTCTAGCAGATTACCTTAAGATTTGTTATATTACTCCGTGGAAATAACACTCTGCCAACGCCACTAAAGTTTTGAAGGGTACTTGTATTACATCCTCCTTGGCCTGCAAGAATTTTCAATTTACTGTTTTGGAGAATAGCCCGATTGCTATCTTATAGGATCATTACTGTAAGGGTGATGAAAGTACGAGATGCGCCAAGAGGGGGGTGAATTGATATTTTAAAAAATTCAACCCTACATAAGAGGTCTAATTTTTTTTGTATTTTTAAAATATAACTCAACGAATAATGTGCGGAAGCAAATACAATGTTCACAACGATGATATTGATGATTCAATTTTAGATTTTACAATACAAGATTTAAATCATGATTTTTCACCAAGCAATTTAACGTACTAATTAAAAGCATGAAAAGTAAAGTACGGTAAACAGGAAAAAACACACCAGAGATTTTTATAGTGGTCCCGGAGTCCTCTACTCCGGGATTTACACTAGTAAAAGTTGACTCTCCTTTTGCCCCCACAGCAAGGTGGAGAAGCCTTTACAATACTCACTTTCACCTCCCTCGGTGCGGCAGAATACCAAACGCTATGTCACCCTCCTGGTGACGGCAGCAAACCTTCTCCTTTCTCTCCCTCCTGGAGATGGCAGAGTACCTTGGCTATGTTGATCTTGAAGTGACTCTTCCCTCGAGAACTTTTTTGAATCTTCCCAAAGCCACAAGAGGAGCAAAGCATGCAGCTAGCTTGGAGCCACCGTGTGATCCCCTCACACTACTTCTCCCTCACGCTCAAGCTCACCTTCACCTTCCTCTCTCAAGCCCTGGATCTCTCCAAAAACTTCTCTCTAACGAATCCCCTTCTTTCCTCAAAGCCTCTCACAGCAAAAGGATAGATCAACAACACCCTAAAGAAAATTTTAAGTTGTTTTTATATTAGGCTTAAGAAAACCCTAAAAGTTTCAACTTTTGTGTTTCTGTTCGTACAGTACGATCTATATTCGTACAGTACGATCAGTTCAATTACAGCTCCGTCCAGTTCGAGAATAGACGAACAGTTATAGAATTTTATACATATCATACTGTACGATAAGTATATCGTACAGGACGATACTGTTGATTCGTACTGTTCGTATAGGATGAACTATGGGATGATCCTTGGGATGAAAGAATTCATCTCTGTCAGTCGTCCAGCACTCCTTCAGTCGTACAGTTCGATTAGTGTTTTTTAGGATATCATCCTGTACGATACGAATATCAACCAGGATGAATAGAACAAAAATTCTTGGTATCGTCTGGTACGATCGCTGGGATGAAGAAAATCATCTCTGTCGGTCATCCAGCACTCCACTAGTCGTACAGTACGATTAGTTCATTTCTTGATATTGTCCAGGACGAACAGAACAAAAAATCTTGAATTCGTTTGGTACAATCGCTGGGATGAAAGAAATCATCTCTGTCAGTCGTATGGTATGATATATGATCGTACAGTACGATCAACTTTTAAATTAGAAACCAACGTTTATTTCCTGATTAGGGAGATAATTTTGGTAAGTATTAATTAATCGTACAGTATGATAAGCATCGTACAGTACGATCAGTACAGAAAATCAAAATTAAAAACTTACCAAACTTATTCTAGCAGCTAGGGTTTCTCAATTATATCTTATCGTACAGTACGATATGTATCGTTTAGTACGATTAGTTTATAAACTTAATCATTCAAAAATTAGCCGTTAGCCTAAGTATTTTTAATTAATCGTACAGTACGATACGAAATCGTACAGTATGATTTTCTAAAAAAAATTTAAATCATTAAAAAACAATTCTCCCCCTGTGTGTGTGTATGGTTGCTCCTTTCACATGCATGCTTCTGTGGCAGACTCAAGAAAATAAAAATAAAGAAATAAAAATTACAGACTTTTCAACATCCTATTCTACCCGGTTTGAGTCTCCAGTAATCTTGAGCAGTGTGCATCTGACCTGAAATGTTAGCGCTCATATACAAGGATTAAGCATTTGTAATCTAAAGGAAGTCTATATGGATTCAGTAAGTATTAGTTGTCACCATCAAAATTAAGTGCTCGGGATCCTGGATTTCAACAATCTCCTCCTTTTTGATGGTGTCAAATAATATTTTCTGATGGACAGATGTTTTGACTTCTTTAGCTCCCCCTCAGAAGAGTAGCTTATTAATTTTTAAATAGGAGGAGAAGAAACAATTTTTTTTATATAATAACATATAAAAAAACAAGATAGAAAAAAAACATGTAGTGAAAACATAAACAACCAATATCATTTAATAGTAAGCAAAAACAGAACAATACAGAACACATAGAAATGTCTCCCCCTTTTGACAGCACCAAAAAGGGAAGAAAAAGGAAACAACTACAATGACAACAAACAGAAAACATAAATAACTATAATAACTCAAAAATCTGGATCCTGATCCGAAGGTGGTGGCGGAGGTTGTGGAAACAGCTGGTGGTACTGATGGAGGGATGCAAACTGGTGATCGATCGATGTGAAGCGCTCCCTAAACCATCTCATATCAATTTCATGCGCCTGATGTTGTTGAGCAATGTGGGCATCCAACCTAGTCTCTAGGCAATCAAGGTGTTGAATAATGTCGTCATGAGGGTAGTCAGAAGGAGCAAGGCCAGGTGGGTGGATTGGTGGTGGTGGAGGTGCATCAGCAGGAGCAGCAGCCTCTTCGTCATCAAACTCGGGATCGGCGGGAGCGGCCCCCCGATGGAACAAGATACGAAAGGAGGCATCCGAGTAGAAGATAGGAAGGTGATCTGGAGGTAGCGGATAATGAAGTTGGTATTTGGCATCTAGGATGTATCCTATGACATGTCCTAAAGCAAGGTTCAGTTTGCGGCGGGCACCGGGATATCGGAAGGCAGACATGGTATGAATATAGTCAAAAACCATTTGGGCTTCATTGAATTTTGTGCCAGACATGATTAGATATGTGACGATAGAAAGCAGTGGAGTAATATGGATGCGGTCTCCAGCTTTGGGTATAATGGATGTGCGAAGGACATACTGGATAACGCGGACATTCTGATTTAGGGTTTGGACTAGGGGTAGGTGTTGATTGGAGGGGACACCCTTAAGGGTCATATTTAGTGAGGTCCAATCATAGTCGTGGGAGATCATGGATTGGGGACGAGGGCCGTCAGTGGACGGCCCTATGTGTGCAGCAATGTCATGGACGGTGATAACGATATTCTGTTTACATACATAAGACGTAAAAGTGGTGTTTTCTAGGTCGATTCAGATATTGGCCAGAAACTCAAACAGGAGTTCGGAGTGAAAAGGAAAGGTAAGAGTCAAAAGGAATTGAAGGGTAGTGGATGCGAACAGATTCATCACCTCGAAATTTAGGGCGGCTTGATTTAGCATGCGGGATGGAGTGATTTTGGCTTCCTTGATTTTAATATACGCTTTCTCGTCCGCAGTGGAGAGAAAATGATCATCGAAATGATGAGAGGAGGAAGAGCTCCCGACGACCATTCGATCGCGCTTACTGGACCCAGACATGGTGGAAGAAAGGATTGGAGAAAGGAGGAAATTCGGAGTGATTGAGAGTGAGTGAGAATATGCAAAGAATCCCTCCCTTTTTATAGAATTTGTGAACTATCGTACAGTATGATTGAGTATCATACAGTACGATATGCACAATAATGTCGTCTGGACGAACGTGCAAAAAGGTGAGTCAAATCGTACAGTACGATCAGAATCGTACTGTACGAATGCGAGTGTGAGGCGTTCGTCCCAAGGAGTCGTCTGAATGACTTTTGACAAAAATGTTCGTACAGTACGAACAGGTGTTCGTACAGTATGAAAGGCAATAATGTTCGTACCGGCCGAGTTTAAATTCATCCTAATCCATTTGACATGTGGATCGTACAGTACGATAGGTATTTCGTACAGTACGATGACCAATAATTAGTATCATACGGTACGAGTGGTGAATCGTACAGTACGATAGGTATAAGACATGAATGATCTGGACCGTGAATGGGAAAGGACGACTGAGATTAGAGTGATTTGAACCTTATCGTACAGTACGATATTGTATCGTACAATACGATTATCAGAGAATATCAAGTTTTGTGAGCAGCATGGTAAGAGGATCAGGAATCCATTTTTTTTTCTTCATTTTTTTTTGTTTTTTTTTTCCTAACAACACAAATCATAACAAACATAAATTTTTTTTTGTTTTTTTGTTTATTTTATTTTATTTTATTTTAGGCTTGAATGTCTATGACACCTAATTTGGTTCTTAAAGTGCTAAATGTGTCATAACCTAATAGTTTTGTGAAAATGTCAGCCAATTGATCTTCAGTAGCAACGTGGTGCAGTTCAATATCTCCTTTGGCTACATGATCTCTAATGAAATGATGTCTAATGTCTATATGTTTAGTTCGTGAATGTTGAATTAGATTTTTGGATATGCAAATAGCACTAGTGTTGTCACACATGATCGGAATGGTTCCTACAGGTAGTCCTAAATCTACAAGCTGTTGTTTTAACCACAAAACTTGTGCAACACAGCTACCTACCGCTATATATTCTGCTTCGGCTGTTGATAGGGCTACTGAATTTTGTTTCCTACTGGACCATGAAACTAACGATTGTCTAATGAATTGACAAGTGCCAGAAGTTCTTTTTCTATCTACCCTACATCCTGCAAAGTCTGAATCTGAGTATCCTAAGATTTCAAAAGAAGTGCTGTGTCTAGGATACCAAATTCCTAAGTTCGGGGTGCCTAGTAGATATCTAAGAATCCTTTTGATAGCAGTCATGTGAGATTCTTTCGGGTCAGCTTGAAAGCAGGCACAGAGACACACTAAACATTATGTCTGGTCTACTGGCAGTCAGATAGAGAAGCGATCCAATTATTCCCCTATACCTCTTTTGATCTACAGACTTCCCACTGGGATCTTTATCCAATTGAATGTTAGAGCTCATGGGTGTATTCACAGCCTTAGCATTGTCCATTTCATATTTTTTCAAAATATCGTTGATGTACTTAGACTGGCTATGAAACGTTTCACCTTCCGTTTATTTTACACTAAATCCAAGGAAGTAATTAATTTCTCCCATCATACTCATTTCAAACTCATCACTCATTGTTTTTGAAAATTCATTACATAAGCTTTTCTCCGGCGATCCGAACAAGATGTTATCTACATAAATCTGAACAATGAGTACTTCAACTCCTACCTTCTTCAAAAATAAGGTGGTATCCACACTACCCTTTACAAAGCCTCTATCTAGTAGGAACGTACTAAGTCTTTCATACCAGGCTCTAGGTGCTTGTTTTAACCCGTATAGTGCCTTTTTCAGTTTGAACACGTGATTTGGAAATTGTGAGTTTTCAAACCCCGGAGGTTGCTCCACATAAACATCTTCCTTGATTACCCATTCACGAAGGCACTCTTGACATCCATTTGATACAGCTTAAAATCCCTAAAATAAGCAAAAGCTAACAGTACCCTGATGGCTTCTAGTCTAGCTACCGGAGCAAAGGTTTCTTCAAAATCTATTCCTTCAATTTGGTTATACCCCTTTGCTACTAACCTAGCCTTGTTTCTCACTACTACCCCAGAGTCATTCATTTTATTTTTAAAGACCCATTTAGTTCCAACAACACTTTGTTCTTTAGGTCTTTTGACTAATTCCCATACATCATTCCTAACGAATTGATTCAACTCTTCTTGCATTGCTAGGATCCAAAATTCATCTCCTAAGGCTTGATCTATACTCGTGGGCTCAATCATAGATATGAATGCAGAATGACTAACCTCTTTCCTAAGTCCATGCCTAGTTTTTACCCCTTCTGATGGGTCTCCTAAGATCAATTCTCTAGGATGACTAGAAGAGAATTTCCAATCTCTAGGCAGATGTTCCTGAGGTTCCGCTCTAGTCTCTATGGTAATGGTTTCTACTCCCCGTATAACCTCAACTTCTTCTTCTTCATGATTAGGTTCAGAGGTCTTATTGGATTCATCAAATACCACATGGGCGGACTCTTCTACTACTAGGGTTCTCTTATTGAATATTCTATAGGCTTTACCTACCGATGAGTAGCCTAGGAAAACCCCTTCATCAGATTTAGGATCGAACTTTCCTAAGGGTGACTTACCATTGATTAGGATGAAGCATTTGCAACCGAAAACGTGTAAGTGGGAAAGATTGGGTGCCCTACCCTTAAGCAACTCATATGGTGTCTTATTAAGTTTGGATCTAATATTTACCCTATTTAACAAATAGCATGCAGTATTTACTGCTTCTGCCCAAAAGTATCTAGGGAGAGTGTATTCAGCTAACATAGCCCTAGCAGCTTCAACTAAAGTTCTATTCTTTCTTTCTGCTATTCCATTTTGCTGAGGAGTTCTAGGAGCAGAGAAATTATGTTCTATTCCAACCTCTTTACAAAATAATTCAAATTTATCATTCTCAAATTCCCCACCATGATCACTATGAATTGTTGAAATTACACATCCTAATTTCCTATGAATCCAAGTGGAGAAAATTCTAAACTCTTCAAATGACTCACTCTTATGATCTAGGAATTTCACCCAAGTAAACCTAGAGTAGTCATCTCCTATTACAAACCCATACAACTTCCCTCCTAGGCTGGCTGTACTAACAGGTCCGAACAGGTCCATGTGGAGAGTTTCTAGTGGCCTAGTGGAGTTGACATCTTTGATTGCATGAAATGAAGATTTAACTTGTTTTCCTAATTGGCAAGCATCACAGAGATGATCCTTAGTAAAGTCTAACTTTGGTATGCCTCTAACTAAGTCTTTCTGAGTGATGTTCCTAAGTGTTTTCATACTAGCATGGCATAGTCTCCTATGCCATAGCCAAGTGTCATCCGCTATTGTTTTCAGACAGAAAGAGTTTGAGGTTTCAATGCAGTTCAAATCTAACATGTAAAAATTGTTTATACGTTTTCCTTCTAACACAAGTGAATCATTTAAGCTAATCATGCATTTATTAGACAGAAATTTTATGTCAAAGCCCTTGTTACATAGTTGACTTATACCTAAAAGATTATGCTTTAAACCATCCACTAAAAGTATATTCTCAATAATTAAATTTTTAGTGTTTCCAATGATACCTGAGCCCACCACTTTCCTGGTGGTGTTGTCTCCTAAAGTTACCTTGCCTCCTAACCTAGCCTCCAGTGTCACGAACTGCTTCATGTCTCCAGTCATGTGTCTCGAGCAGCCACTGTCCAGCTACCACATGCTCTCACTATGTCTTTTATGAGAGCATCCCTACAATGTCAATCACGGATTAGCTTTGGGAACCCAAGTGAGTTTGGGTTCCACCCTATACTTATATGAATGAAATGTATGCATGTTATACTGTGATGAATACGATTTAGGTCTCCACACTAGATGTGTCCTATAGTGAATTGACCACGTACGGGCTATGTGACCTAGTATGCCACAAGAATAACATCTAACACCTTGAAATGGGTTCACTAATCTATGAGGGTGGTAGTGCCTATTTCTGGGTTTGGATGACGCATGTCGTGCTTGTTTTGAATGAGATGATTCACATGGTGGAGGCTGAAAAAACTCAGCAAATGTGGGAGGTTTTTTATTATTCTCGAATGCATGAAGTTTTTCATTTAAAAATTTGTTCTCTTGGTTAAGACTACCATATTCGAATCTCAATGCATGCTCACTACTACTAAGTTCCCCAGCTAGTTCTTCTAGTTCCTTAAATGCATTCTCTAATTCAACATGTGATGATTTCAAGGTATCGTGTGCAGTGGTTAACTCAATATGCTTCTTGTTTAATGCATCGTATTCATCAAGCAAAGATATATGATCTTTATCTAAGTTAGAAAAATTCTTTACTACACTAGCATGCTCCTTTTGTAAAGTACTAAACTCAGTATTAAGACTAACATGCTTTTTCTTCAACTTTCTATACGAGTCATGGATTTTTTCAGAAATAACAAGCAGTTCATCATAAGACAGTTGACATACCTCATCTTGATATGATTGATCAAGATTATCATTAGTCATAAGACACAGATTCGTTACCTTCTCCTCTGCTCCTTCTTCTGATGATTCTGAGGCAGAGTCGGCCCAAAATGCTTTTTGAGTCTTAAATTTGCCCTTCTTGAACTTTGATCTTTCCTCACCCTTTTCCTTGGTTTGATGAGTCTTGATGTGTGGGTAATCAGCTCGGAGATGATTGGGTTTCCTGCACTCAAAGCAAATTGTCTCAGATGCAACTTTAGTATGCTTTGAGTTTTTACCTTTGTTCCAATTACTTTGATGACGGCGCTGCTTTCTTTTCAGAAAATTTTTGAACTAACGAGTCATCAAGGCGATGTCGTCATCTTCCTCTGCAGCTGAGTTGTCACTTTTAGAATTGTTTGCTTTTAAAGCCACCGCTCGCTCCTTCTTTTCACCTGCATCACTTTGTCGTTGACTCACTCCTTGCTCGTAGGCAATGAGTGACCCAAGCAAATTGTTAATAGAATAAACATTCAGGTCTTTTGACTCAGTTATTACAGTGATTTTAGCATCATATGAGCTAGGCAAACATCGCAGTATTTTGTTTATTTTTTTTGAGTTAGACAACTCTCTTCCTAAAGTATGCAGAGATTTTACAATCTGGGTGAATCGAGTGTACATGTCAGATATAGTTTCACTAGGTTTCATGCGGAATAGTTTGTAATCATGTAGTAGTATGTTCAACCTAGATTGCTTGACCTCACTAGTTCCTTCGTACGTGATGCACAGTTTGTCCCAAATTTGCTTACCAATAGTAGAAGTTGAGACTCGCATATAGTCTTCTGATTTCAACGCGCAAAAGAAATTATTTAGACATTTAACATTTAGTTATGCAAGTTCTCTATCCTCAATGCTCCATTCATTAAATGACAGTTCAGTTTTAATTCCATTCAACATATGAAATGGTGCAGAACAACCTTCTTGGACTAGCATCCACATGCGATAGTCTAAAGACTGTAAAAATGTAGACATGCGTATTTTCCAGAAATTAAACAGTATGTTGTCAAATAACGATGGACGAGTTATAGAATAACCCTCCGCAGTGTTACGGTTACCAAATTGAGCTATGGTTCTTATGTTTCTAGGTTTTCTAAAACACTATTTTGAAACCCCGCTCTGATACCACTTGAAAGTACGAGATGCGCCAAGAGGGGGGGGGTGAATTGGTATTTTAAAAAATTTAATCCTACACAAGAGGTCTAATTTTTTTATATTTTTAAAATATAACTCAACGAATAATGTGCGGAAGCAAATACAATGTTCACAACGATGATATTGATGATTCAATTTTAGATTTTACAACACAAGATTTAAATCATGATTTTTCACCAAGCAATTTAACGTACTAATTAAAAGCATGAAAAGTAAAGTACGGTAAACAGGAAAAAACACACCAGAGATTTTTATAGTGGTTCGGTCACTTGACCTATGTCCACTCCCCGGAGTCCTCTACTCCGGGATTTGCACTAGTAAAAGTTGACTCTCCTTTTGCCCCCACAGCAAGGCGGAGAAGCCTTTACAATACTCACTTTCACCTCCCTCGATGCGGTGGAATACCAAACGCTATGTCACCCTCTTGGTGACGGCAGCGGACCTTCTCCTTTCTCTCCCTCCTGGAGATGGTAGAGTACCTTGGCGATGTTGATCTTGAAGTGACTCTTCCCTCGAGAACTTTCTTGAAGCTTCCCAAAGCCACAAGAGGAGCAAAGCATGCAGCTAGCTTGGAGCCGCCGTGTGATCCCCTCACACTACTTCTCCCTCACGCTCAAGCTCACCTTCACCTTCCTCTCTCAAGCCCGGGATCTCTCCAAAAACTTCTCTGTAACGAATCCCCTTCTTTCCTCAAAGCCTCTCACAGCAAAAGGATAGATCAATAACACCCTAAAGAAAATTTTAAGTTGTTTTTATATCAGGCTTCAGAAAACCCTAAAAAATTCAACTTTTGCATTTCTGTTCGTACAGTATGATCTATAATCGTACAGTACGATCAGTTCAATTACAGCTCCGTCCAGTACGAGTACAGACGAACAGTTATAGAATTTTATACATATCATACTGTACGATAAGTATGTCGTACAGGACGATACTACTGATTCGTACTATTCGTACAGGACGAACTGTGGGACGATCCTTGGGATGAAAGAATTCGTCTCTGTTAGTCGTCCAGCACTCCTTCAGTCGTACAGTACGATTAGTGTCTTTCAGGATATCATCCTGTACGATACGAATATCGTCCAGGACAAATAGAACAAAAATTCTTGGTATCGTCTGGTACGATCGTTGGGACGCAAGAAATCATCTCTGTCGGTCGTCCAGCACTCCACTAGTCGTACAGTATGATTAGTTCATTTCTTGATATCGTCTTGTACGATATGAATATCATGCAGGACGAACAGAACAAAAAACTTTGGTTTCATTTGGTACGATCGCTGGGATGAAAGAAATCATCTCTATCAGTCATACGGTACGATATATAATCGTACAGTAAGATCGACTTTTAAATTAGAAACTAACATTTATTTTCTGATTAGGGAGATAATTTTGGTAAGTATTAATTAATCGTACAGTACGATAAGCATCGTACAGTACGATCAATATTGAAAATCAAAATTAAAAACTTACCAAACTTATTCTGGCGGCTAGGGTTTCTCAATTATATCTTATCGTATAGTACGATATGTATTGTACAGTATGATTAGTTTATAAACTTAATTATTCAAAAATTAGCCGTTAGCCTGAGTATTTTTAATTAATCGTAGAATTCGATTTTCTAAAAAAAATTTTAAATCATTAAAAAACAATTCTCCCCCTGTGTGTGTGCATTGTTGCTCCTTTCACATGCATGCTTCTGTGGCAGACTCAAGAAAATAAAAATAAAGAAATAAAAATTACAAACTTTTCAACATCCTATTCTACCCATTTTGAGTCTCCAGTAATCTTGAGCAGTGTGCATCTGACCTGAAATGTTAGCGCTCATATACAAGGATTAAGCATTTGTAATCTAAAGGAAGTCTATATGGATTCAGTAAGTATTAGTTGTCACCATCAAAATAAAGTGCTCCGGATCCTGGATTTCAGTAGGTCAGAGGCTAGCTAAGCATTTCTGGGAATATCCATTATTGGAACATTGCTGTGCTAGAGCCACTCTTACTACTTGGATTCAAAATAAAACCTGGCACATTCCTTCCTCTCTTGCTCCTAGCATTGCCCAGTTTATCTTTGGTATTCCCATTGCAATAGACAAGATCTCTCACATCACATGGGATAATAAATTTGAAGCATCTTTTAAAGATTTTTACAAAGTTTTTTTTGACAATGATATTAAATATGATTGGTCCCCTCTTGTTTGGCATAAAAAACACTCCCCTAAGTACTCTATTTTTTCTTAGTTAGCGTTAAGGGGTGGCCTTAAAATAGCGGATGTCTTAGCTCATAGGAATATTGTCATTTTTAATCCTCTATGTCCATTATGCAACAACAGCCTGGAAACTGTCTCACATTTATTCTTTGAATGTGAATTCTCTTACATGGTTCTTATTCAGCTTCTCCCTAACCTTCAGAATTTTCTTTTAAGGCCAAATGTCTCTCAAGCTTTGGAATATATCAGTGGCCTATTGGGTGAAAAAATAGAGGCTCGTTGTTCTCTCCTTACTCTTAATACCATTATTTATCATATATGGCACGAGAGGAACAATCGAAAATTTAATTCGGATGCCATGTATATTGTTTCCCTTATCACAAAAGTTAAAAAGGTTTTAAGACTAAAAGTTTCCAGTTGGAAAGTTTTGCACTGCTTGAAGGATAAATGTTTCTTATGATTGGGTTTCTGGTTAGGTCCTGCTACTTTTTGTTCTGTGCTGCTTCTTTTTGTGCTGTGCTGCTTCTTTTGAGTTGCTTCTGATGACTTGCACCAATCCATTTTTTGGTCTATCTGGCAAACCTTACTCCTTTTTGGCCCTGGACAATGATGATGGCTTGTCCTAGACCACCCCTTGGATGGTCTTTGGGCAACCAGGGGATCACTAGACTCTCTTACTGATTAATTTTTTTCTACTATATCTGAGTCTGAGGCGGCTTTTAGCCAATTTTCTCGAGTGCTTGAGTTTTCCTTTCATGTTCCTGAGCTTTTTTCTTAGTTCCTATTTTTTCTTCTCCTACAGTTTTATTTTTTTTCCTTTACACTTGTAATTTTGTTCTATGATTAATAGAAGGGCGATGCCCATAAATTTTCCTAAAAAAAAAACAATAATAATTTTTTTAGGGGGGGGGGGGGGGGGGGGGGGGGGCATGTGCCCTCCCCCCCCCCCCCCCGCCTCACCCCCCTCCCTCTACCCATGCTAACAACCAACAAACTAAAAAGAGCTTCGTGCTCCTTCAAAAGCCAATGTGAGCTCATTATAATGTATATTTGAAAAAATAACTATTTTAGAGAGTCCCCATCAAAAAATAATTAAGATTGGCTTTTAAAAATTTTTAATTTACTTTAAGGTTAATGTAATATATATTATTTATGTTTAATTTTTATCTTAAAATAAAATTTAGAACTTTAAAATAAATTATGATAATAAATTTGATTAAAATATTTAACAAATTTTTTTTTTCTATTACAATTAAGGAATGAAACTATGTGATCTTCTAATCATGTCGCACTGGGCTGGTTGGATTTTTTTTATTGCACTATTGTTAATCAAATTCGATGATATTGATGAGAACTGGGGTGAATTTTGATGCACTCGTGTTCATCATTTTATTTGATTAAGTTGAATAAGTGGTGATATAAATCTAAAATTGCTTGATCTATCAGCCATTTGTTAAGGTTTGATTTCTCCAAAAAAAGTTCATAGATGCTTGAACACCTTAATTCAGAACATGAATAATCTTCATGTGCACATCACTTTTGATCCATCTTCAAAATTTGCTTTCATTGAGCACAAATCTCACGGCATATTTAAGTATAAATTTTTAAAATTATATTCATGATCATCCAAGCTCCAATTTTAGAAACATATTGTCATGCTAGACATCTCGATGAGGCAATTCAAATGACACTAAAAATTATCCATTCTGAGCCTGAATGGGCCTTAATCAAGGGCCTAAAGCTTCAAATACTTCAGAACATTAATTGAATAACCGGTTAATCTCAAAATTTGGCATGCTTATAGTTGAATCAAGGAGCTCGATAAGATGAATCTAACAAACCTAAGGTCATTTAATTCTAACATCATTAAGGTGCTTGGATATTAAAGAAACCACCCATGAAGGAGGGAATCAATATGTGTCATTGATGTAGTGCATCAGATTGACTCAATATTTCCCCATCTTTATGGGATATGACACTCCAATACAATCTATAAATAAGCCCTCACTCCCCACATGTAGTGGGACCCCTTTGTTAGACATTCAAGAGAGCTTGGAGGCTTCAAGAATCCCAGAGATCAATATTAGTACCATCATCAACAAACCCTCGCCAATTGACCATTGCCAAACTTTCCACCCTCTTATTGACCTCATTTTTGTATGAGGCCGATTTCCCCATGCTCACTCCTTAGTGCCAAAGTTTCATTTTTTTTTTCTGGAGGGGGGGGGGGGGGGGGGGGGGGGATTTGAATTAGGTGCAGTGCCCATTTTATTGACTATAGGAGCAAATTACATGTAGAATGTAAAACAAGAAAAATGATAACACTATCAACAATGATGGAAATAAAATGATAACACTATCAACAATGATGGAAACAAAATTAGAACTATGAAATAATAATTTAGAAAAATAAAAACCTATGTAACAACATTAAATTGAAGAAAACCAAAATGTTTGACTCATAATGCAAAAGTTGCAAACAAAAGGCCAAACAAAAGTGCAATCATATAAAGATTTCCCCAAGTTGTCGATATTTCATTCAAAGGAAGCCAAGTTGCAAGAAAACTATTTCCATTAAAGCTAGGTTCTAGAAATGGCCCTCAAAGGTAAAGGATCACAAGTAGCACCATTCATCATTATCCAACCAAAAGGCAACAAAAAATCGAGACTTTGCATCTCAAAAACACCCCCAGGCATCAGTAAGAAGGCAACCAAATGGCCATAATGGAAATAGTAACAACACCAAAAAAATAGAACTAGCCCCCACAATAATGGGAGAATTTAAAACACCAATAGTGGAACCTCCTTGGCTCAATAATGATTGCACTGGCAACTTAAATTTCTAGGCATTATCTTACCAAGAAGAGCCAACTTGATATTATAACACACAGATGATAAAGAAGAAAGATGGGGCTCAAACCTTGTAGCATTCCTCTCATTATAGAAAATAATATAGCGAGCAACAAATAGCGAGATAATAAAACCTTCTATGAATCTTGTGGTCAAATTGGACCTTTTAATAAACTCAAAAAATTGAATGATGTTAGGCCATAGAAGGAAAAAGGTCACAACTTGGATGAAAGTAGTAATTGAGAAGTGTAAATTATGTTATATTTTTGTAAATATTTTTATCAATTTAAATGAGTTATTTTAATTATTTATTTTCATAAAAACTCAAAATAATAGAAAATATAAAGTATAGTACAACACCGTGGCATCCGACAATTGCACACCACATAACCAACTTCCCGACTATTGTGGGGCCATCTTTGATGTGACATTACCGAGTTCACTATCTTCAAGCACCTCGGTGCCTAAAAAGTCATCTTTGCAACATTGTGCTCACTAGTTTCAAGTGTCGCGGTGTCACAATATATCACACCTTGGCGCCAAATTTTCCACTCGGTCATCGCAGCGTTCAAAAGTCAGAAGCACTGCGGCATAACAGTTGTAACTTCAAAAGGATACGATCTTCCAGTGAAGCGACTTGATTGTTCACTAAGTAACTGTTACACATCTGTAAGCGCCGAGCAGTAAAGAAATTCCAGCACTGAAATGCTAATTTATTTCATGGGCACCATGGCGCCACTCATTCATGCGCCACAACACCACCTATTTTTTTGTGTTATCCTATAAATATTAATTATGTTATAATTGAAAGGGAGTTCAATCACTTGCCTAATTTTAGTACTTTTAAAGTACTACTCTAGATCTCTCTTAGAGTCATTTCTAAGAGAAATTAGGGAAGTGTTAGATTTAATTTTTAGAGTGTTTAGTCAATATTTGTGTGTGTTAAGAGTGGAGTATAAAGGATATGCATTGGCCATTCTTGGTGATATCACTCTCTTTTATTTTTATTCTTCCATAATATTAATAAAGATGAGTTTACTTATCTTTTCTTCCATGTCTCGCTAATTCTCTAATTTTGGATTACTGATATAGAGAATATATTAAATACTAATAATAATTCTAGTGATATAAGGTTAAATGATATTTTTAATATATTGTTTGCTCTTTATTTAATGTGTATAGTGGCTATATGTGTCGTTAAAATCTATTGTAACGTATAGCATGGATGTAGGAATGCAAGAACAACTAGAAATATTAAAATAGTTTATACTTTTACACCATGGCGTGTAAGAAAAAACTCAAAAAAGGTAAAAAATTTAAAGTTGAGTATAGCGTTGTGATGTCTAATAATTCCAATGCACAACACCATCTTCCACTCCACCGAGTTACCACACTTGGACATGGCAGTGCTGAGTTTATAAATTCTCAGTAGGTTGTTAAACCTAAGTCAATTGTCCCAAGGCTAACCAAGAGGGGGTGAATTGGTAATTTTAAAAAACTTCTTGGCTATTTTGAAAACCGATTAATTAATTTTTAAACAAAATACTAAATTTTTTGAAAATAATATTTCAACCACAGAAAAATAAAAGAAAATAAGGAAAATAAAAATGAAGTAAAAGAGTAAAGAAAAGAAAACATCAGATTTTATAGTGGTTCGGTCAAACAAGACCTACGTCCACTCCCCGAAGACTCCTTCTCCAGGTATTGCACTAAACACTAGTGTCTCTCCTTTATCCCCCACAGCAAGGTGGAGAAGCCCTTACAATAACCTCTCTTCCTCCAATCCAGTGTAGTAGAGAACCGTCATTCTTTTTCACCCTCCTGGTGAAGGCAGAGAATCCACCATCCTTTCTTACCCTCCTAGTGATGGCAGAGTACCAATCATCCTTTCACACCCTCCAGGTGTCGGTAGAGGACTAAGCATCTTTTCACACCCTCTAGGTGTCAGAAGTGCACTGGATCTTCTTCTAAAATTCTTCCCTCAAAAGTCTTCAAGGAAGTAGGGAATAACTATAAAGAAATAGAAAGAGATCCTCACTATTCGACACCTTTATGAATCCCCTCACAAATCCCTCTTACAAGATCTCTCACTCTCCACTCTCAAAACACTCTCCCAAACACACTCCTTGGCACACTCAAGAGAATTTTTAAAGCAAGTGAGTAGGCAGTCAGTTTTTAGGATCTTTATATACAAAGGATAAGAAAAATCGCCATAAACTAAAAATTTCAAGTTTGATGGACTTGATCGTACAGTATGATCATACTTTGTACATACGAACAGTTCAAAAATTCCATGTACGATCCTGTACGAACTTGATTTCATACTCTAGAAAGTGATGTATGAAATGACATCGTATTGTACAAACAGTTCAAAAAATGAATGGTTCATCCTATATGAACCTGATTTCGTACTCTAGAAAGTGATGTACAAAATGATATTGTACTGTACGAACTATTAAAAATTTGAACGGTTCATCCTGTATGAACCTGTACGAAGCCTATTTCGTACTCTAGAAAGTGATGTATGAAATCCATTTCATATAGTATGATTTATACTTAGAAAATTATGAATTCAAGATCTATTTAACTTCCTTTTGGAGGAACTAAAAAGTCAAATCGTCCCGTACGATACATGATCATACATGATGATTAGTTTTAAAACCTGAAGTTTTGACTTACTCCCCTAGTGTGTGTGTGCATGGTTACCCAATTACAATCACACTAAAAAAAAAAATAAGAAGTACAGACTTTAATTATAATATTCCCTAATCTAATCTGTCTTGAAGTCTTCAGCAGTCTGGAGTATGATTATTCTGAAATGTTAGTACACACAAAAAACATAAATAATATTTCTAACACATGTTAGGAGAAATAGAAATTAAATAATAAGATTTTGGTATCGTCAAAAACACACATGATATAAAAAATAGTTATGAAAACTAATTTGCAATAGAGTTCACTATCTTCATACATAGTAGCATTAAAATGGTCAGCTTGGAAGCAATGTATTTATTATTTTCCCCAACCTATCATGCCTTAGCACTAAATTTGCCACTCTGTCACCGCAGTATTTAAAAGTTAGAAGCACTATGGTGTATTTGTTGTAACTTATAAAGGATATTATCTGCCAATGAAGCAATGTGACTATTCACAAAGTAAATGTTCCACATAAGTAGCACCACAGTAGTATAGAAGTTTTAGTGCCGAAGCACTAATTCATTTTATGGGCACCATGATGCCACTCTTTCAAGAGCTGCAGCACCGCATGCTATTTTTGTGTTATCCTATAAATAGTAGTGATGCCATTTTTATGAGGGAGTCCAGTCAATTATCTAATTTTAGTACTTTTTAGGTTACTTTATATCTCTCTTAGGGTCAATTTTAGAAGAGAGCATAGAAGTGCAAGATACAATTATTAAAGTATTTAGTCAGTACTTGTGTAAGTAACATTATACATTAAGGAAGAAGGAGTGCAGAGAATATACATTGACCTTTTTGGTGATATCACTCTCCTATATTTTTTATTTTTCTATGATTTCAATAAAGATGAGTTTGCTTATCTTTTCTTTTATATCAGGCTAATTCTCTAGTTTTAGATTGATGATATAGAGAATATATTAAGTACCAATAAAGATTTCATATGTTATAAAGTTAAATGATGTTTTCAATATTTTTTTGCACTTTATTTAGTGCACATAATGGCCCTACATATAGCTAAAACCTAGTGTGATGTATAGCCTCGATGAAGGAATATAAGAACAACTAGGAATATTAAAAAGTATATTTGCATACCTTAACAAAGGATGTAAAGTATGCTAGGTTGTTTAGAAGATGATATAATTAAAGGAGATCAGTTAATATCCTTTTATTAGGAAAGATCAGCTCGATAGAGATGTAAGGAAGCATATGCTCTGAATCGCATTACAAAAAAGAATTTTATTAGGAAAGATATGCAATTTGTATTAATCAATCCAAAAAACTTTATTTAAATATTATATCTATAATTTTTACTATTTTTCTTCAGAGATTAAATCTCCACAATCAATATTTTTATTTTAGTAGAATAATTTAATAATTAGAGTAAACAGTAGCAGTTGATTGCTAGAAACATAGTTTCTTGTGGCTTTGATACTCTACTCTATTACTTTATTACTTAATTCGGTACATATACTCTTGTATATTAAGTGGGGATTATTATTTTTATATATAAAAAAAACATAAGCATTATTTAAGAGAGATAGAGCCTTAAACATTTTTATAATTCAAAAGTGCACTCCATAGCCCTCCTTAGGTTTTTGGCACCATTATCGAGGAAGTATTTTACTTTTTAAAAATTTTTAATTATATTAATTAATTAATTACATAATTACACTTACGTATATCCTTCATTTTATTTTATTTTATTATTATGTATATCCCTTATTCTGAATACTTTTATATTCTATTTTATGTTAATAATTAAAGTTATGATCTAAAAAATTATGCTAAGAAAAGAGAGAGTGAGCACCGTAGCGCTTATTATTTGAGTGTAGCAGTGTTAACTCATTCAGTCAAAAAAGTGTGCCTCTGCCAATAGTTGAAAGTACATTATGCGATTATAACTTTAATTAAAAAAATTAGGTGAGCGTTGTGGCATAACCAACTAGCATCATGGCATTATTATGCATCATGATGATTTTATTTATAGCATCGCAGTGGTTCCCTGACATAAGTGCCACAGCACTTACACAAGTCAAACGCCGCAGTGGTGGTCCTTCCAAAGTAATGATCCAATTTCCAAAAACCATTATCATTGTGCCACATGGCTTGAACCCCTACAACTGACCATTATATCTTTTTGTTCATGCATTGAGTGTTAAAGCGTTGTGTCTCATAGCTCCGTAGCTCTTCATGGTGTTATAAGTAGGGGAGCCATTTTCATCTTAATAACTCCTTCCATTTTCTTCAAACTTTTATGTTTTCCTTGAAATCCTCTCTCTAGAATAATGGGTCCTAATATGTTTGTCAAGAAAAGGTCTTCTTGTTCTTTTGATAAGAGCTAACTCATCTCTACTGATGCTGAATTTAGATTCTCTAAAGTGAGTTCCCCACTAGCTGTAGCCGCACCGCCTACTAGAATTTGTCTTAAGATAGAAGATTTTCCCCCATCACCGACCCCCTATTTAAAAGTTCTTTCAATAGTCAATGATTAGGGCCTAAAAGCTAAAGCATAATATCTTTATTGCTAATACCTTTTCTATGTCATCCAATATTGTTCAATAGGGATGACTATAAACCCGACACTAACTAAGTTGTAAACAAGCAACTGGTTCTAGAATAAGATTTTTAGAATCTTACTCAACCCATTATGCAAATTATGGCGAGTAGAGGCTGGGAAAGTTTTTGCAAAGAGTTATGATATAATTATTAATGTTGTCTGATAATTTTTTGCAAATGGAAAAGAGGCAGTGAATAATAGATGTTATGTTTGGGGTAAGTAGGTCCCTTCTGATTCAGTAGCCATAGACAAAATTTATACTTCAGGACTTTTAATATGATGAAAATAATTCCTTTATTAATACACTTATAAACCTTGCAGACATCTTAAACATTTTGTGTGAACCTAATAGTCGAGCTCAGCGGATGAAGAAAGAAAATAGAATCATCAATTTCTCTACCTCTTATCTGATCGAAACTTCCAAAGCCTAGCATTATTTAATATCTACCCATTTATTACCTAGTCAAAATATCAGTGAAGTTACCTATGACCATGCCCTTTTGAACTATTCAATTCAAATGGGATATTCATTTGATAAAGGAAAACTTATTTTTTTAATCATTCATATATATCATTAGGGGTACCACATCTGTTAGGTTAGGGTACCCTTCTCTTGTATATGCTTTATGTGCAGCTGTGGAACAGAATGAAAAATAATTATTCAAGCTCTCACAAGAAGAAAATATATGAATTTTAAGCAATCAGGTAAGGAAGAGAAAGAGGGTGAATTTAGTGAGCCTAGATTATCATGTTGGCTAGAAAGTAGGAGCAGCAGTAAGAGTGACAAAGCTCCTAAAATATTGGGTGAGTAGGTGTCAGATTTGAGAGGAAAAATGAAAGAGGTGACTCACTTTTATGAGGAAACTAGTGACTAGCAATTTGAGATGAGAATGAGGATGGCTTATAGTATGGACCAACAAAACAAGTATTATAGATGCACCTCAGACTTTAATGGGGCACTTTTTGGTATGTTTAAAAGTAGCCCTTTCATGCAGCATCCTGAATAGCTTTAGTTTCGCTTTGCACCTACCTACAATCCCTTTGTATGGCAGTCTCGAGAGAAAGGACATAATGATGATGATGATTAGGAGGAGGAGGAGGAGGAGGAAGGCCCTGATTCAGAAAGTTAGGTGTTGATTTTAATTTGCTTGAGAGAGAGAGAGCGAGAGAGAGAGAGAGAGAGTTTGGAGGCTACTTTGGTTAGGTAGCTTATTTTTATTTTAATTTGAGAAAGGATACTGTGTTGTGATGCATAGTCTAGCTGAAGACTTAAAACTTAGTGCTTATGGGAGACAACTCACTTGTGATGACTTGTATGATGCCATAAAGTACTAGTTATCCTATAATTGTGTTATTGGTTTATGTCACATGTTTTATGTATTTATATTACTCATATAAAAAAATATGTTTGTTATGTTTGTTTGTGTTGTTATTTACATTATATTAAATTCCCCTTAAACTAAAAGTTTTTACATTATTTTCCATTAATATTTTGTTTTCCGATTATTTAACTAACCTTAAGAAAAATGATTATTAAAATTTATATAAAATTAGGATAATAATAAAACCCTAGATTATAGTTTAAATGAGTATTGCTTTATACTTCATAGATTAGAAAAAAATAAAAATTGACTAACTCAGGTCATTTAAGTTATTGACTTAACTGGAATTTACAAGTTTTTTATTTATACATTGATCTTTAAATTGAAGATGAATAATTAAGATTAATTAATAGATATGGGTATATTATGAAAATCATAAAGCAGACCAAATTTGGAATTAGTAAACCTATTAAATCTTTACAATAATATCATTAAGATTGTAAAAAAATGATAAGCAAAACTTATAATCAAAAACATCAATTATATAGTCGTAAGAATAAAAATAAAAAAGTAAAATAAACATGAAAAGAGTTCTAAAAAGAAAATAAATAAATAAAAAGAAAATGAGTACATTCAAAAATTTGTATCAGTTATACCAGTTAAAAGTTTAGAACCTGATTGTAATCTTAAACTAAAATTCACAAAGGATAAAATGGGTGAAGTAATATAAATAAAGGTGAACTAATAAAAATTCAATTTTAACGACAAATATATCTAATCTTTAATCAATATTATTCAATCAAAAATTCAATAATCAATGATTATCTTCAAAATAAGAAAATTCCAATTTAGTAATGATAAGAATGACTGGTTAGCATAATTATTAGTAATTTTCAAACTAGAATTATAACTTTGTTCATTTCCACTACTTCTAGACTTTGATGTATTATCTTATATTATAATAATTTTAACATATTAATTTTTAATTTGGTTATTTAACTAAGTAGAATAGAAGAATTTTTATTTTCTTGAGGATAAGCAAGAGTTTAAGCTAGGGAGAATTTGATAAGTGTAAATTATATTATATTTTTATGGGTATTTTTAACAGTTTAAATGTGTTATTTTAATTATTTCGGTGTAGAAAAACTTAAAAATGAAAAAAAATCTAAAGTAGAGTAGAGCGCCATGGCGTCTGACAATTCCCTGCCTCAACGCCATCTTCCACATCGTAGAGGCACCACACTTGGACATGGCAATGCCTAGTTCCCTTTCTTCAAGCGCCGTAATGTCAAAATGGTAAGCTTGGTAGCACCATGTTCACTATTTTCAAGTGCCACAGAATCACAATCTATCACACCTTAGCACCAAATCTGTTACTTGGATGTTGGAGCATTCAAAAGTTAGAAGCTCCACATCATAGCAATTGTAAAATCTAGAGGACATGATCTGCTAGCAAAGCAATATGACTATTCACTAAGTAATTATTCCATATAAGCAAGTACCGGATAGTGAAAAAGTTGCAACACTAAAGCTCTAATTCATTTCATGGGCACCGCGATGCCACTCTTTCAAGAACTACAATGCCACCTACTATTTTTATGTTATCCTACTAATAGCAGTGATGTTATGTTTATAAGGGAATTCAATCACTTGTCTAATTTCAGTACTTTTTAAAGTACTTCCTTAAATATCACTTAGAGTCATTTATAAAAGAGACTAGAGAAGTGTTAGATATAATTATTAAATTGTTTAATTAGTGTTTGTGTGAGCACTCTGTACGTTAAGGATGGAGTGTATGAGATATAAAATGACCCTTCCTAGTGAGATCACTCTTTTGAATTTTTATTTTTCAATGATTTTAATGAAGATGAGTTTGCTTATCTTTAATTCCATGTTTGTCTAATCTCTAGTTTTGGATTGATGATGTAGAGAGTGTATTAAGTGCTAATGAAAATTTTTGTGCAATATAGTTAAATGATACTTTCAATATTTTCCCCTCTTTATTTAATGCACATAGTGATCATATATATAATTAAATTTAGTACCATATATAGCCTCGATGGAGAAATACAAGAACCATAAGGAATATTAAAATAGTATGTTTGCATACCTAGACATAGGATGTAAAATATGCTAGATTCTTAAGGAGATGATATAACTATAAGAGGTTATCAAATATCTTTTTCACTCTTACAAGTTCGACAGAGATCTACGGATGCATATGTTCTGAATCACATTACAAAATAAAAATTTTATTAAGAAAGATATACAATTTATATTTATCAATCCAAAATACTTTATTTAAATATTATATCTACTACAAAAAAATCTATCATTACCATCAAATTTTTTGGCAGATAGATATACGCCAAAAAATGCGGCGGTCGAACTAGCCGAATATACGCCAATGACATTATGGAGAAAATGTTTGATGAAATTTCTGTAGTTAGAACACTGGCGCATATTTTGACAGATTTTTGCCAAAAGTTAACAATTTTCTAGCATAATTTTTGCCTCTTATTACAGGTAGAATTTTCAGTGAACATTGTGCTGGCTTACTTAAACTCGATGAATAGTTACCGATGTATTATCCACTGATGATTTGACCGACGGATAATCCATTGAAAAATTTGATTGAATAGGCCCTATTTCGACCCCTCTATTGTATTTCTTCTCATTTCTTTCCCACTTCCTTTGGTTAGCTTCACTCACATCTGAGAGCTGCCCCAAATGCGACCGGACTCTCACCGACTTTTGCCACCGAACTTGCACCATTCATCGCCATCGGTTGCCTCTGCTCGCCTCCTTTTGGTAGGAGGAGGTCGTTGCCTTTGTAAGATAAGGTATCTTAGTGTATTATTTTTGCTTTTATTATGGATGTTCTCACTAGATATTTGCAAGAGAATGAACCTTGGTATATGCTTTTCCTTTTGTTATGGATGTTCTCACTAGGCATTTGCAAGAGATGGTATCTTGGTATATGCTTTTTAGTTTTGTTATGAATGTTCTCACTAGATATTTTCAAGAGAATGAAGCTTGGTGTATGCTTTTTCTTTTGTTTGGATGTTCTCACTAGACATTTATAACAGAATGTATCTTGGTGTCTGTTCTTAGAAAGTTATAATATCCCACTATTTTCCTTCTATTTACTTATGCATTCTATGAGGAACGATGATGAGAATTTGGACAATAGAGCTTAAGATGTTTTTTTGCCTTCATTTCTTCTAAATGGTGGTGCTACGGTTGGATACCACCTGACACTAGCTCTAGTGAAATAGGTATTCTAAAACTTAGAAGCATTAGGTCTTATAAGTCATGTATGTACTTTTATGCTCTCCAAAACCAGAGATCCACTCTTCTTATTTATATCCCGAACCTATCATTGCATGTAGGCATTTTCATTTATTTTAGGAATGCTAGACATGAGATTTTTGACTTAGTTTATTTTCCTATATATTATTTTTTGGTTAAAACCCACCATCGGGCCTACACATTAATATAATAAGTAAAAGGTTCTTAAGGGGACCTCCATCTCTCTATTGCTGGAAAGAGCTACAAAAAAAGTCAAAAAAGAACCTAAGATCCGAATGTCCCCACTAAGCACAATTACAAGAAAACCTAATAACAATCTAGAAAGCCCAGAAGCCAAAATCAAAAAGGAAAAGAAAATAATATACCCATTAAGCTTAGTATTTCCATCCAAAAAGGGACCCTGCACAAAATTAGAACAAGTGTCCAAAAACCTTCAAATTAGGCCCGCAAGTACACTGTAAATAACAAGTAATAGTAATATAATAGAAGTAACTTTAATAGTAAAAGCAATAAAAAGTAAAATAACCTACGGAACAAGGAATAGTAATGCAATTGAACATCATGAGAAGACATAATAATATTGAAAGGAGTCCAACATTTCTCATAATTAGTTCTGATAAACAACATAAAACATCTATATTGACTGTAAGAGAGGAAACAAAGCAAGCTACAACAAACTATCCATATGTCACCAACAACACCAACAAGGTAACATCACTAAGAAGACATCAGGATGACAAACAATATAGAAAAGCAATTAAGATAATACTGCAATTGATCTAGCATAATAGTCTTAAAATTAAGCCCAGCAGGCTCCACCACAGAACAATGACTTGTATAATAAGCAAAAAAGCCAACTAAACCAAATAGGAAAAAGCTCAAGCAAGACCAAGTAATATTATGCCTCTTAAAATGGTTCATCACATCAACAACATTTGTAGTATTCAACATCAAAAAGCAACAACTAGATTAACTAAAAAAATAGGCTATAATAGAGAAGTAATAATATATGGAAATGCCCAGAAGATAGCAAATAGGCCTCCCCTCCATAATGATAACCATAGAAAGAATAGTTAACGTATCTGATAGATCATCCACATTTGATATTTTTTGCAGCAAAAATATACCATCAATCTAACCTAATTGAGCAAACAATAGCCAAAACAGGCCAATAAAAAGGCCAAGATCACCCAAAACCAAAATAAGTAACCGAAAGTAATCAAAACCACCATAGAAAAGCAGGACAAACACAGAAATCATTAGGTTAGATGAACATAAGGAAGCCCAATTCGGTCCAACCTAACCAAGTCCTTCAATTTGTTGGGTAATGAAGTCCCAACAAATTTAGTAAAGTTAAATAGCGTACAACCCATTTGGCTAAAAATCATTCGCCACATTTCCTTTACATAAAACATGAGAAAGAATAAGCAATGAAAGAAATCCATTGCTTTATATCCCTAATCATATAGAAATAAGAAGGGTTAGACAACATTTTACCCGTAATATAATGAATAAGAAGGATATCATCAACTTTAATCCAAATACATATTATTTGATTATTAGATCATTTTCTTATGTAGATGATTAGATTGCATTCATTTAGGGTATACTAATTTGATAATTCAAACTATAAGTTTAAAATTATAAAATACACAAAACTAAAACTTAACTCAAATAATCAATAAAATTAACCTATACAAATTAAAAAAAGTTTTAATATAAATTAATTATATCAAATTAAATCCACCAATATAAAATAATGTATAAATTGAATACAAAATTTAATTTAAATATAAATAAATAAGATAAATAAATCTTTCCTAAAATCAAATTGAAATATAAGATTTAAGTAAATTTAAAATAATACATACAATTAAATTAACCCAACATCATCAAAATGAAATAAATTATAAAAAAACAAATTAAAATTAAAAATAAAAAATTAAAAATCAAATTAAATAAAAATGGAAAAAAATAAAATAAATAAAGTCAAAATAATTTAATTAAATTAAAAATTAACTCCTAAATTAAATCACTAAAAGACCAAGCATATTTAAAATTAAAAATTGAATATAAAATTAATAAGAGAGGAGAGAGAAAGTAAAAAATGGAAAAGAATAAAAGAATAATTTATAACCTGAATATTAGAAATTTAATTAAAAATCCCAAAAAATAAAAAAAATTCAAATAAATTTTATAATCTATAAAATCATAATAAACTATAAACTAAATAAATAATTCAATTAACAGATCATTTGTATCTCCGTATTAAATAAATTCTACAATCGACCTGGATTTTTTAAAAATCCATTAAAAATGAAATAAAGGTTAAAAATAAAATAAAACAAACTACTGTGAACTCATAAAATAACAACAAACAATTATTCACATCAAGTAAAGTAAATTTAAAATAAAAAATATATATATCTTCTTTCATAAACTTGTAAAAGCCTAAGTGAATGATCCTAAATATTAAAACTCAAAAGTAACCTTCCCCGAATATTAAACAAAGCCAGAATCAAAATTTGAAAATGAAACTTAAATCCTAATAGGTTGACACCTACACAGCCTAGCACACATTTAGAATTATTTGTCAACAAGCTCTTGCTTTAGGTTTGGATATTACTATTTCTTATACATTTCTAAAATATAAAAATTATTTCTATCTTGGTGGGTGTATAATGCTTTTTGGTGTGGTTCGATGTGATTGATTATATGATTGTGTTAGGTGATATGTGACTAATTAGATTACCCCTAAGTTATGAATGATCTAGATATTCACATTTGTTAACCTAGTCTTATGTAGGTGGCCATGCTTATGTTAGGATATATGAGAGATAATTTATAATTAAAATTTTAAATTAACATTATCTTATACAGGTGCTTATATTATTTTAGCCCCCATTATTAAAAGCACGGCTTATATATAGGTTGCTAAAAAATGAACAAATGATATTTATGTGATTATTTTAATATGATTATAAATTGCTTTTTATACTAACCATGTAGGAAGTTTATAATCTCTTTTTACTATAAAATGTAATTTAAATACAATAGTTATGAAAGTATTTAAAGTTGGTTTGTTTATCAAAGGATAAAGGAACATAAAACAAAGAGGACTCTTCCCCCGCTTAGGATATTTCTTTTCTTTTAGAAGCCTTTTAGGAGGATGAGTAGTGAAAGGGGACTTAAAGACAAAAAAATAAACAAATTTATTATTTTACAAGAAAGGCTTGCATCATTCAGAGGATTAGAAATCTAGCTTACTGTTAGTGGAGCCTGGCAACCTTTATTTTTTGTAGTCCTTGGATTAAATTAAGTGGCGCCTGCCATGTGGAAATTAAAATTTCTTACTTTGCATTGCTTGATGATTTTCTTTGAGGGTTGATTGAATATTTTTTTACAATATTTGCACACTAGTCACCCCTGCTTCTCTAGGTTTATTTTAGCATATACTTTTTTTTCTGCATTTTGCTTTTTTTTTTTTAAGAGAATGGATATAGCAAATTTTATTAATGGCACCTACTTAAAACCACATTCCTCCTTTAACAGATTAAAAAAGATAGGAGGAATCTTATTAGAACTAATGTCATCCAAAAAAAAATCTGAAAAAAGAGCTAAGTTAGCACATAAATCCACTAACTTATTATAATCTCTACTATTGAAAAGAAATAAAAATTGCTTAAAATCACTAAAAAAGCCTAAATCCTTGGGATCTAGGAAGTCCTCCTTCACATCAACCTTATTCAATACCTCTTGAAAGAATTTGATAAAATTAAAGTTATCACCTTCAATAATGATTCCTTCTGCATCAAACATCCAGTCTTGAATAAATCTCTTTAAAGAAAGAATTGAAAACATCTTAACTTATGAGCAATCCTAATGTAGACAATTGAAGCCAAAAGCACATAAGACTCCACCAATACCAGCTTTATTTGTACTTAGCAATGAAGCTTCTACATTAGCTTTGATCCATCTAGGAGGAGGAAGATGTCAAGATGATCAAGATAGCTTACACATCTGATTAGCATCCCAGTTCTCCCAAAAGAGATTAGTACAAAATGAAGCAACTACATGATTAATAGAATTTGCTGCTATATAAGATGAACAATCATCCAAACCATCATTTACTATCTTATTTTAGCTTTTCCAATAGAAAAACACCATGGAACAATACAGATTACCTTTGAATAGATTCGAGTTTGCAAGAAGCTTCAAGTTATTATAATTCCTTCACATCTTCTCAAAATCATTCAAAACTCCCATAGGGACTAATGAATGTGTAGCCAAAAGTATAGGAAGTGAAAGAAAACTAAATTAAGAAGAAGCAACTTTCCAGCAAGTGAAATAAACTTATTTCCCCATGTACTCAATCTACTAGCAGCTTTAACTCATAGATTTTGAAAATTAGAAAATACCATTCTTCTTAAAGAAATATTAACCCCGCAAATACTCTATTTCATGAATAACTTCGAAGCCCAACAACTTTGAGAGAGATCTCCTTATCCGCCTCTTAACCGACTTCCCAAAAAGAATAGAAGATTTAAGCACATTGATCTTCTGTCCGGTCCATCTACAATAGTCTCAAACAACGTTCCTCACTTTCTTCATGCTTGTAAGGTTGGCCTCAGAAAAAATAATTATATCATCAGCATATAATAAGTGAGATATTAAAGGAGCATTGGGAGCTACCGTTATACCCACATTTTTTCCCTTTGAGCAAAAGCGCCGGTCAATAATTGCGAGCACATAATGAAGAGGTAAGGAGACAAAGGACAACCTTGTATAAACCAACTTCTTGCCTCAATCCATTCAGAGTGACCACCATTCACCATAATACAAAACTTCGGCTTCTTCATGCACTCCATAATAAGATTTCAAAATTTCCTTAGAAACCCAAAACCATCAAGCACTTGATTAATAGTGGACCAACTCAAGCTATCAAATGCTTGTTCCATATATATTTTAATAGCCATCAACCCCTTCTTAGATTTTGAATATCTGAATTTGTTAAATAATTCTTGGGCAAGTAAAATCTGATTCGACATAGACCGACCTTTTACATAAGCATACTAAACTTCTAAAATTATTTTATGGATTAAAAGAGACATCCTATTTAATGACATTCTAGCCATAATCTTGTAAATAGATTTACAGAGGCTAATAGGATGATAATTAGAAGGAGCCAAAGGGTTTTTCATCTTTGGAATAAATACCACATTCGTCTCCTTCCACTTAGATCATAAATTGCCAGAAGTGAAGAACGAATTAATCGCCATTCAAACATCATTTTTAATAAAATGCCAATAAGCTTTAAGAAAGGAGTAGTGTATGCCATCTTTACCTGGAGACTTGTTTGACTCCAAATACTTAATAACATGCTTCATCTCATCAAAGGAAGAATCCTTCTCAATCAACATTCTATTACCATCTTCTAACTTAGCTGAAGAGGAAGGCCGCCCATTTAAAAGAAATTTACGTTCTCTCCATTTGTCTTTGAAGTAGTTAAAGAAAATTCTTTCAATTTGCTGTTGGTCTTCAATTAGCTCCCCATCGCTAACTTAATTAATTCAACTGCCATTCTTTCTAGCCAAAGCATAAGCATGAAAGAATTTTGAGTTTGAATCACCTTCTTCCATCCATTGAACTTTTGCCCTTTGTTTCCACCAAGTACAAAGCTGGCCATGTGTGGAATTGAGCCTATTAACCTTGGACTTTAAAAGAAGTAACCTCTGATCCGAGAGACCTCCACAGCTGGATTCTTCAACTTGCAATTCCAGAATTTCTTTTTTAAGAACTTCCTTCATGTCATACAAGCTTTTGTGCTTTGCTTTACTCCAAAAGAATAAAGCTTTTGCTTAAGCTTTAAAGAAATAAAACTTCCTAGTACTCAAAACTATGAGGGTGCAGTTATTACTCAAGGGAGTTTTGCTCTTTTAGGATAAAACCTATTTTTAAGCCTTATTTCTAAAACTTTACATTCTGATTTATTGCTTAAGAGTCAATTAGCATGTGTTGAATTAGAAACCATATTAAAAGTAATAATTTTTATTTACATTAGTTTAAAAATATAACCTTCCACTCATGGTTCAGTTTTACTTAGAATTTTGTTTTTGATGTTAGTCTCATTTCTAAATAAATAATAGCCTACCTATATTTCATAAGGACTTGAATCATGGTTTTAAAGTGATTTGGAGGTGATATAGTTAACATTCCCATTCTAGGTGGGAGTATAGGTCTAGAAAAGTCAGGCATTCCCAAAACTCTCTTATAAAGAGCCAAAGATATAAGACCTATTTCATTATCTTACATATCGTTATACTATGTTCAAATAACTATCTTATAGTGGTTTACTTTAGTTTTAGGTTTTGATGCAGACTCAAAATCATAAGTTCTCACCCTCTAATAATGTAATCTCACCTTTTTTTGAAAATATCAACTAAAATAATAAAATTCCTTCTTAAATTATAAATCCCAATATACGATAGGATGGAGCTGCATCTGAGCCTCTTATAATCAAGTGCCCCTACTTTTCTCCTTTGACTCAATGACAACTATTCAATATTGATCTTTCTCCTTGAAAAATTCCACTTTCTTTCCTTATCTTCTACATTATAAATCAAAGGGTATGAAATTGCTGCTTTAATTGAGAGTCATCTTAGTTGTACTCATCTTAAGATGTAATTAATCAAAGGGGCTTACCCTTATGGGGAATTAATAACTCCATATTAAAAACCATATTTTATTCCTATAAAATAAGAAAAAATCTCTAAGAATATGGATCTTCTTTTAAAACCTATTTCTATTCTCAAATGTATTTGTAGAATGTCATTATTATCTCCCTAAATGATTTGATGTTATCCTTATTATATTTGATTTTTAGAAATGATGTATTTTTTAAAACCCATTCATACCTTCAAACCCCTTTATATTTGTTGCATTTTATTATAAGAATGGTCAAATTTTTAATACCCATTTATATTTTCAAACATTTTCTATAAAATTTTATAATCATCTTCTGAGATGACATGCTATTCTTTGAATTAGGTTTAGTTATAAAAAGACATTTTCTAAAATCCTATTTTGGCATGAAATCCATTGTAAAATATCGCGTTTGTCTCTTGAGATGGTACATTATTCTCAATGTAGTAATCGATGTCAAAATAAGATGGCACATTGAATCTGTGTGAAATTTGTTTTCCAAATTTTATTTTCGAGACTATAGTGGGCATTGATTCCACCCTCCATCTTTATTAGGGATTTATACCCTTATATCAGTAGTATACTTGTGCCTACTATAGGTTATAACTTCCTTTCTACTGTGGGTTGTTTTATTCATTTCATTCTTAAATAATTTGATTGATATCTTTAAACATTTTTAAATAAAACTTTGCCCTATCATTAGTAATATATTATAGTTACTTCTTTTAGGAGCTTGATGTATAATTTGGATTGGGTCCATAAATTTAATTTTTCAAAGTTATCCTAACCAACATATTATAATTTAATATTCCTCTAATTTGATATGTAGGGTAGGATAATCTTTAAGAAAATTCAAAATTTTAAGTCAAAATTCCCTTATCCAGACTATTATGTTATAGTTACATATTTTTGTAGCTTACTATTTATGGTAAGATAGGGTTTACAAACTCAAACCATTAAATAAAAAAAACATACTGCTTGTCCTAACACCATATTGCACTTATGTATTCTTTTTAGCTTGATATGTTTGCTAATACAAGGTCAATAATATAACATATGCAAGATTTTCAAAATTAAAACAAGCTAAATTAGAGAAAATTTATAAAATTGAAATACAACTCAAGTTATGAAAATGATTTTGTTAGAAAGAATTATAAGTTCATGAAGGTTGTTAAACCTAAAGGAACTAGCTCGAGGCTAACCAAGAGGGCGGGGGGGTGGGGGGGCGGAGTGAATTAGTTATTTAAAAATTTTAAACAAAAAATATCATATTAAATATCAAAAAACAAACTTCTTAATCCCCTAATGCAGAAGCTGATTAAAATTATAATAATAGAAAATCAGAGTTCATCAATCACATAATAAAACATAAAAAAAATAAAATTGTGGAATAATAAAATGAAAACACACAAAAGATTTATGGTGATTCGGTCCAACCTAACCTACGTCCACTTTCCAGAAAGCTCCTTTCCAGGTATTGTACTAACAAAAGTGTCTCTCCTTTTTCCCCCATAGTAAGGCAGAGAAGCCCTTATAAAATCATTTTCATCTACCGAGTGTGGCAAAGAACCGAAAGCTTTTACACCCTCCAGGTGATGGTAGGGTACCTTGAAACTTTTACACCATCAAGGCGATGGCAGAGAACCACGAATCCTTTTTCTTTCACTTGGAGATGGCAGAGAACCAATAATCCTTTTCTGCCTCCTCGAGAAGGTAGAGAACCTAGAATGAGTGCTATAGAATTTCTTCTTGGAGCCTCCAAAGGATCAAGGTAGAAGCTTGAAGAAGATGAGGAAGAACCTTGGAGCAACCTTATGAATGCCTCACAAATCTCCCTTATAAAAAAAAGAACACTCCCTCTCTTCTCTCTCCCAAAGTTCTCCTAAGCACCTGTTTGCTCCCCCTCAGAATAGTTAGCAACAAAAGTCATTTTAAAAAAAAACTATATGAAATTTTACATAGAGGGCCTCTAAAAAAGCCTTAAATTTCAATATGGCATCTCTTATCGTCCAGTACAATCCAAGATCATATTGTAGAATTAGTTCAAAATAATACTTTCAGAAAGTACAAACTATAACCCACAACATGATCAGTTCAAGTGTTTATATCGATGATCCAATATAACTAAGAACATCATTAAGTATGATTAGTACAAACACATAGCTAATCATCCAATATGATAGGATACATTTAATTATCGTACCATATAGGAATCAGGTTGAATAGTACAATCGTCTCCAATCATCCTGTATAATCTCAATGAATAATTTAACCATAATTAAACTTCTAGTCATAGGATCAATTTAGGCATGATTAGCTTATATCATATAGTATATTGCATATCATACAGTAGGATGCATATCATATGGTATGATTAGAATAAATTTTGCATTTTTAAAATATTCCCATAATAGTGATTGGCGGATATTTTGATAATTGTAACAGATCATCTAGTATGATATAGATCATATAGTATGATTAGTTTAATCAATCTTTAATGACAGAGGTGCCCTAATTAGGATTTTTTGGTTAGCTGATCGTACAATATGATATAAATCATACTATATGATTATTTTAAAAAATAAAAAATTTTCTAACTCACTAATTAACTCCCTTGAGCATGTGTATGTTAGGTTACTTAGCTTTAGGATCCACCAGAATACATAATTGACAAAAGAAAAGTAGAAAGTATTAAAAGACTAAAAATATAGACTTTAATCCTAGTCTACCCAAACTTGAGCTGATTGAGGTTGCAAGTGAGCTGTGGACCTAAAATGTTAGTGAGCAGGACAAAAATAGATATGCAATAAATTTAATTAGCATACTGAGAAATCCAATAATGTTTGTTATCATCAAAATCATAAGACTTGCTTCAAGATTTACAACAATCTCCCCCTTTTTTATGATGACAAATATTATTGGTTTTTTTATTCAAGAGTCTTTTTGCTATTCCCTAAGCTCCCCCTCACTAAGTAAATTTTTTCAAATAGCGGTGAGGTGACTAAATTTATTTTTTTAATTTTTTTTTAATTTACAAAAAAATAACACACAACAGGAGAACACAAAAAATTAAAAGATAAACATGGAATTAAACATTTCAAAGCAAAATACTAGCTACCAACACATGCTTCTCCCCCTTTTAACATCACAAACAGAGAAGGAAATAAAATTAAATAAATAGGAAACCAAAAACTAAGAAAAGTATATAGATCACAAAACAAAAAAAAAACTAAAACAAAGAGGGATCTTAATCAGATGGAGGTGGAGGAGGTGGCGGCTGGAAGTACTGGTGGATTGAGGCAAACTGATAGAAATACATAAGAATTTTTTATTTTTTTAAAGAATTGATTAGTAGTATTACATAAAAATTTTACCTATGATTACAGCAAAAAATTCAGTAAGAAATGCATTGACAATACTAAGATCCATAAAGGTTAGAAATTTAAATTTTGTTAATAGCTCAGATTCCTTACAGGTTAAAGTCCTTTTTAAACAAAATCTAATTTAGAAAAATAAATTATAGAGGAAATGTGATCTTTTCAAACTTCTCATTCAGTAATATATCTAAGAGAATAGCATTACAAAGTGATGAATCAGGAATCATGATTTTCAAATTCAGATGTAGATGATATCAATTGGCATATGGAACTTTTTAAGATTTAAAATTTTAAAGAAAGGGAAGCTACCTCATTGTGGGCACATTTTGTGCCCCTTTTATCAATTTTTGGTGCACTTTATGTATCTTTTAATTTTTAATACCCTTTGTGTATCTTTTCAAATTTAGGTATATATTATGCATCTTTTCAGCTTTTGGGCTCATTTTGTGCCTCTTTTAACTTTTGCAACTTGCTTCCTTTCTAATTATCTAAAAACTCTCAATTTTTTAGATTAACATCAAAATATGAAAGAAGAAGAATTCACTCTTTTATATAAGGAAGAGTAAACCACAAAGCAAAATATGGTCCACAAGTTATATACAAAAAAATTGATTAAGAAAATTTGAAATATATTCATTGATTTGTAAAAAGTATTCACATGAGATAGAGAACTGTAGGAATATAAAATAGATCTTTATTTCTAGGTCTAATTTTTAATTTAAAATAGATTTTAATTCAAAAAGGAGTAATTCTACTAAAGGAGTCAGAGGATGAGGGATAATCATCAATTTTTCTTCCTTTAATTATTTCAGAGGAGTCAATCACTATTTTACCAGCATAGGTATGATTTTCATTTAGGGAAAATTCAACTACTAAAGTGAGTAGTGATCGAATACTTAAATTTTAAAAGAAATAAATAAACACATGCATAAAAAACATCAAACACTAAAAAATAAAAGCATAAGGAAAAAAACAACAATCAAATTTTAGATTTTTAAAGCATCCAATTTCAAGCATGAATATCTATGACACCTAATATGGTTCTTAATGTGCTAAAGGTTTCAAAGCTAGTGGTTTTGGAAAGATATCTGCAAGCTAATTTTCAGTCGCTACATGATGTAGTTCTATATCTTCTTTGGCGGCATGGTACTTAATGAGATGGCACCTTTTGTCTATGTGTTTGGTCCTGGAATATTGGATTGGATTCTTTGAAATACATATGACACTTGTGTTATCACATAAGATTGGAATGGTGTCTAAAGGTAGTCCTAAATTTAGAATTTATTGCTTTAACAAAAGGACTTGTGCCACATAACCTCCTAAGGCTATATATTCAACTTTTGCATTGGATAAGGCTACTAATTTCTATTTTCTATTGGACCAAGAGACTAAAGATTGTCTAATGAATTTGCAGGTTCTAGAAGTGCTTTTTCTATGAACCCTACATCTAGCAAAATCTAAATCAGGATATCCTATGATTTCAAAGAAAGTGTTGTGCCTAGGATAACATATTCCCAAATTTTGGGTTTTTTAAAGATATCTAAGGATTCTCACTGCAACAAAATCACCTATTATTGATGGTAATGTTTGGCAAAAATTGATCCTTTTCGGCTGCATGGAATTTACCGACGATTTTCCAGTAAAAAAAATTTTGCCAATAAAACCCGCATAGGAAAAATTTTTCCGGCAACAATTTCTAATGGTAAATAATTTTGGTGACTATCCAGCGGACTTAGGCCATGAAATAAAAAAAAAAATCATTAAAAAAATTATTTTTGGACTGCCCGATTGCTCGCCCAAGCTGTCGAGCTAGCTACCCTTACCCGCTGCCCGCCCACCCGAGCTGCCCGACTGCCCTCTTACGCTGACCACTGCCTGTCTGCCCACTCAGCTACCCGCCCACTCGCACTTGTGCGTTGCCTGCCATCATACGATGGGATTCAAACTTTGGTGGGTTGAGAAATTTTAAAAACACCTAACCATAATACTATATAGGAAAATACATTTCAATTGTCACTTCTTTATATTTAAACTATATAGTTACACAAAATTAATAATCAAGTTAAAAATTGAAATTATATTTACTAATTAATTTATATATGTAAATTAAATTAATAACTAATTTAAAAATAAAAAATAATAATTACTAATTAATTAAAGAATGAAAATTAATTAAAATTAAGTATTATAATTAAAATTTTAGTAAAAATAAATTATTAACTTAATAATTTATTAAAATACTATTAAAATTACTAATTACTGAAAAATAAAATTTTAAAATAAATTAAAATTTAAATAATAATTTTAAATTTAAATCTTTTTACTTAAATTAAGGAAATAGTTAATTTAAACTAGTTAATTTTATTTTTAATCATTTTTATTAAATCATTTAAATAGTTAAATTTTTAATCGTATTAGTTAAATTATTTAAAATTCACCAGAAAGCTAGAAAAGCCACTGAAAAAATCGCTGGAAAGAAACCACTGGAAACTTCCACTAAAAAAGCTGTCTCATTATCTTTAGTCAAAAAATTGCCAGAAAGACGCAGGAAATTTGACCACTGGAAAGCCCCCAAAAAATTCCATCAATAATAGGTGATTTTCCTATAGTTACTCTTAAGAGCAGTCAAGTGGGATTCTTTTGGATCAGTTAGAAATCTAACATAGAGACAAACAATAAATATAATATCAGGTATGTTAGCAGTTAAGTAAAAAAGTGATATAATTATAATTCTATACTTATTATGATCAACTGATTTTCCATTTAACCTTATCCAACTGAACCATAGAACTCATGGGAGTGTTAATTGGCTTGGGTTTGTCCATTTCATATTTCTTAAGGATATCCTTTATGTATATTGATAGACTAAGGAAAATTTCATCATCCTTCTGCCTTATACTAAATCCAAGAAAGTAGCTCAGTTCCCTATCATGCTCATCTTAAACCCTTTACTCATCATCTTAGAAAATTTATCACATAACTTTTTATCAGAAGATCCAAATAAAATATCATCAACATAGTTCTGGATAAAGAGTAGTTCCTCTCCTTCCTTTTTTTGAAATAGGGTGGTTTGTATACTCCCCTTAACAAAGGTTTAATCTAGTAGGAATGTGCTTAGCTTTTCATACCATCCTCTAGGTGCTTATTTCAGTCCATATAATGCCTTTCTTAATTCAAACACATGATTAAAAAATTATGAATTTTCCAAGCCCGAGGTTGTTCAACATAGACATATTTTTTTATTATCCCATTAAGAAAGGCACTATTAACATCCATTTGGTACAACTTGAATCCCTTAAAGCAGCCAAAAGCTTGTAGCACCCTTATGGTTTCTAGTCTAACTACAGGGGCCAAAGTCTCTTTAAAGTCAATCCCTTCTATTTAGTTGTACCCATTAGCCACTAGTCTTACTTTATTTCTAACCACTACACCAGAATTATTCATCTTATTTTTGAAAACCCATTTTGTTCCAATGACACTTTTATCTTTACATCTTTCAACTAGCTCCTAAATATTATTTCTAGCAAGTTGATTTAGTTGTTCTTGCATGGCTAGGATCTAGAATTCATTAGATAGTGCTTGATTTATATTTATGGGTTCAATCATTGAGATAAATGTAGAGTGGTTCATTTTTTTCCTAAGTCTATGCTTGGTTCAAACACCTTTAGATGAGTCTCCTAAGATTAGTTTTTTGGGATGACTTAAAGAATATCTCCATTCTATAGGCATTGAATTTTTAGGATCTACCCTTTCTTCTAGATTTACAAATTTTACTTCTTGGGATACCTCAACTACTACTTCTTCTTCTACCCTAAACCCTCTATAAATATAAGATTCATCAAATACTACATGAGTGGTCTCCTCTACCACCAGTGTCATTTTATTGAGAACTCTAAAGGATTTTTTAATATTTGAGTAACCTAGGAAAACTCCTTCATAAAATTTGGGGTCAAACTTTCCTAGTAGAGATTTTCCATTATTTAGAATGAACACTTTACAACCAAAGACATGAAGGTGAGAGAGGTTGGGTGTCCTACCCTTAAGGATTTCATAGGTTGTTTTATTTAGCTTGGATCTAACCTTTACCCTATTCAAGACATAATACGCTATATTTATTACTTATGCCTAGAAGTATTTATGAAGTGAGTATTCACATAACATGGTGCTAACAGCTTCTACCTAAGTTATGTTCTTTCTTTCAGCTACACCATTCCACTGAGGGGTTCTAAGAGCTGAAATATTGTGATCTATCACTTGCTCCTTACAGTAGGATTCGAATTTCTCATTTTTAAATTTTCTATAATAGTCATTGTGAATGGTAAAAATTTCACACCCTAGCTTCCTCTGAATCCAAGTGGAAAATATCCTAAACTCCTCAAATCATTCACTTTTATGAGATAAAAATCTAATCCAAGTAAACCTTAAGTATGTTACAACTCGGGCTCCTGAGTATATAATTTTGATGATGATAATATTATTGAGTGCCTCTTTATTTCTCCTAATATTTGTTGTGTATACATGTTTGTGTGTTGACTAACATTTCAGGTACAACAGGCACCGATCTTTAAAGATTCAGGGCTCAAGACTGGGTAGAATAGGTTATGTCGAAAGAGAATGTAATTTTCATTTATTTATTTTAACTTCTTGAGTCAAGTCCTGTAAAGGTGCATGATAGCCTGGTGACCGTGCACACACACACAAGGGGAGAAATTTTAATGTTAAATATTTTAATTTTTCTGTACATCGTACTGTACGATCTGAATCGTACTGTACGATCTGGTGTTACAGAAATTAATTAAAATATTTAATTTTTTCTGGAAAAATTCTTTTGAAATATAACTAATCGTACAGTACGAACACCACATCGTACTGGACGATTTGGTATAATTAGAAACCCCGTCGAACATTAAATTAGGCAAAATTTTGAATTTGAAAATTGTTCTATTCGTACTGTACGATCTTAATCGTACTGTACGATGATTAAAATATTGCCTAATTTAATCCTGTGATTAGTCAATCGAATTTGCGTAATTTTGATATTTGGTTCGTACTGTACGAACTGGATCGTACTGTACGACTGACAGAGACGATTTTGGTCGTCCCAGGATTCGTCCTGGACGATTTGCACTTCGATTGAACTAATCGTACTGTACGATTCTGAGATCGTACAGTACTAACAGGTCAAATTCTGCACATAGTACTGGACGATCCTGCGATCGTACTGTACGATATTTGACGGCTGAATTGGATTTTTAGGGTTTTTTTAAGCCCTCTATTTAAGCTTTCTCATAAGACTTTTTAGGGGTCTTTGGGCATTCATTGAGTTGTTTTATTCTAAAGAAAGCTTGAAGAGAGAGCTTTGGGCTAAGGAGAGAAAGGGTGGAGTTTGTAAGAGAGGGAGAAGATCCTTGTGGGCTTCAAGGGAGTGTGAGAGGGGGTTTTCACACGGTTGCTCCGGCGAACTTGCACCTGAGTTCCTCCAAGAGTCAAGGTTTGTCTTGAGGGAAGCTTTGAGAAGAAGAAGACCTCTTTGGTGTCAAAGACCCGGCTACTCCGCCGCACCGGGGAAGGTGAAAGTGATTCAAGGTCCTCTGCCTCACCAGGAGGGTGAAAAGAAGTCAAGGTTCTCTGCCTGTGAAAGGAGTATGGTCCTCTGCCGCACCGGGTTGGTGGAAGAGAGTTTGTAAGGGCTTCTCCGCCTAGCTGAGGGGGCTAAAGGAGAGACACTATTGTGATAGTGCAATACCCGGAGAGGAGGCTCCGGGGAGTGGACGTAGGTCATGGTTTGACCGAACCACTATAAATCTGGTGTGCTCTTTCTGATTTTATTTTCCGCACTTTATTTTCTTGCATCTTATTTTCTATTATAACTGCTTGGTGAAAATCTGAGAATACTTTTTCATTTTGATAATTAGAGAATAATCACCATCTTTATAATTAGTTACAAATCATCAGCTTCCGCATTTAACTAGTTAAGTTATCATTGTAAGAAATATGAAAAATCAATAAATATTAGAACTCTTAGCGCATCTCGACCTTTCAAGTGGTATCAGAGCGGTACTCAAAATAGTGTTTTAGAAAACCTAGAGAAAACGATCAATGGCACAATTTGGAAATAGAAATATTATTGAAGGTTATTCAATAACTCGTCCGCCACTTTTAGAAAATATTCCTTTTAATTTTTGGAAAATTCGCATGTCTGTATTCATACAATCCATTGATTTTAGGATGTGGCATATGATTGAATCTGGATATTCTATACCATCACGTATTATTAATGGTGTGAAAAGTGATATTCCTTTTACTGAATGGAGTAGAGAAGAAAAACTTTATGCTCAATTGAATGCTAAATCCTTGAACTGCTTTTTCTGTGCTTTAACTTCTGAAGATTATATGATTATTTCTAATTGTATCACTGGCAAGGAAGTTTGGGATAAACTATGCATGACATATGAAGGTAGTAGTGAAGTCAAACAATCTAGATTAAACGTATTATTGTATGACTATGAACTTTTTTGCATGAAACCTTATGAGACTATCTTAGACATGTACACTAGGTTTACTCAGATTGTGACGTCATTACATGCTTTAGGTAGAGAACTTTCAAACTTAGAAAAAGTCAATAAAATTCTACGTTGTCTACCTGATAAATTTGATGTCAAAGTGACTGCTATATATGAATCAAAAGACTTGAATTCTTATTCTATTGATAATCTAATCGGCTCACTCATTGCCTATGAGCAAAGTGTGAGTCAAAGACTTTTGGATGCAGGTGATGAAAATGTTATAGTGCTAAAAGCAAAAGACACAGATAAAGATGACTTAGAAAGTGATGAGAATCAGAAAATGGCATTAATAACAAGCCAATTCAAAAGTCTGCTGAAGCACAAGCACAAGAGAGAACAAAAGCGAAGCAGAGGTAAAAATGATAAGTATGATAAGCCTGCTTCTGACATTATTTGTTTTAGGTGTAGGAAACCTGGACATTTTAAAAATGAATGCCCCAATCTTAAGAAACATCTTGTAAAGAAACAGAGTGAGGATAAGCCAATTCCAATAAGGGGAAATGAAAAGAAGCAAAAAATCTCCTGGGCAGACTTAGCTTCTGAATCATCAGAACAGGAGCAAGAGGATGAGGTAACAAGCTTATGCTAAATCATCAAGAATTTGATTGGTAATTTTGATCAGGTTTAAGTATATTGAGGTTTGTTTGTGTGTTTTGTTTATGTGTTTTGTATGTTTGTTTATCTATTTTGTGTGTTTGATGTTTAGTATGTTTTAGACATGATTTCATATTTTAGTTTCTTATATGTTATTACCTTCTTTTGCATGTAGTTTAATTTATGTGTTTGCATTGTATCTCTTCTTTTTGATAATGTCAAAGGGGGAGAATGTAGTGTGGTTGGTTGCATTTATGGTTTAGTTTTTTTTTTATAAAATTTTTCTGTTATTTAGTTTTTTTTAAGTCTTATGTTATTTAATTTTAAAATATAAAAAAAAATGCTTACCCCTATTTTTAATATAATTCTCGTAGTGAGGGGGAGATTAGGAGAAAATATTTTTAATTTATAAATTCAACCAATAATATTTGCCATCATCAAAAAGGGGGAGATTGTTACAACTCGGGCTCCTGAGTATATAATTTTGATGATGATAATATTATTGAGTGCCTCTTTATTTCTCCTAATATTTGTTGTGTATACATGTTTGTGTATTGACTAACATTTCAGGTACAACAGGCACCGATCTTTAAAGATTCAGGGCTCAAGACTGGGTAGAATAGGTTATGTCGAAAGAGAATGTAATTTTCATTTATTTATTTTAACTTCTTGAGTCAAGTCCTGTAAAGGTGCATGATAGCCTGGTGACCGTGCACACACACACAAGGGGAGAAATTTTAATGTTAAATATTTTAATTTTTCTGTACATCGTACTGTACGATCTGAATCGTACTGTACGATCTGGTGTTACAGAAATTAATTAAAATATTTAATTTTTTCTGGAAAAATTCTTTTGAAATATAACTAATCGTACAGTACGAACACCACATCGTACTGGACGATTTGGTATAATTAGAAACCCCGTCGAACATTAAATTAGGCAAAATTTTGAATTTGAAAATTGTTCTATTCGTACTGTACGATCTTAATCGTACTGTACGATGATTAAAATATTGCCTAATTTAATCCTGTGATTAGTCAATCGAATTTGCGTAATTTTGATATTTGGTTCGTACTGTACGAACTGGATCGTACTGTACGACTGACAGAGACGATTTTGGTCGTCCCAGGATTCGTCCTGGACGATTTGCACTTCGATTGAACTAATCGTACTGTACGATTCTGAGATCGTACAGTACTAACAGGTCAAATTCTGCACATAGTACTGGACGATCCTGCGATCGTACTGTACGATATTTGACGGCTGAATTGGATTTTTAGGGTTTTTTTAAGCCCTCTATTTAAGCTTTCTCATAAGACTTTTTAGGGGTCTTTGGGCATTCATTGAGTTGTTTTATTCTAAAGAAAGCTTGAAGAGAGAGCTTTGGGCTAAGGAGAGAAAGGGTGGAGTTTGTAAGAGAGGGAGAAGATCCTTGTGGGCTTCAAGGGAGTGTGAGAGGGGGTTTTCACACGGTTGCTCCGGCGAACTTGCACCTGAGTTCCTCCAAGAGTCAAGGTTTGTCTTGAGGGAAGCTTTGAGAAGAAGAAGACCTCTTTGGTGTCAAAGACCCGGCTACTCCGCCGCACCGGGGAAGGTGAAAGTGATTCAAGGTCCTCTGCCTCACCAGGAGGGTGAAAAGAAGTCAAGGTTCTCTGCCTGTGAAAGGAGTATGGTCCTCTGCCGCACCGGGTTGGTGGAAGAGAGTTTGTAAGGGCTTCTCCGCCTAGCTGAGGGGGCTAAAGGAGAGACACTATTGTGATAGTGCAATACCCGGAGAGGAGGCTCCGGGGAGTGGACGTAGGTCATGGTTTGACCGAACCACTATAAATCTGGTGTGCTCTTTCTGATTTTATTTTCCGCACTTTATTTTCTTGCATCTTATTTTCTATTATAACTGCTTGGTGAAAATCTGAGAATACTTTTTCATTTTGATAATTAGAGAATAATCACCATCTTTATAATTAGTTACAAATCATCAGCTTCCGCATTTAACTAGTTAAGTTATCATTGTAAGAAATATGAAAAATCAATAAATATTAGAACTCTTAGCGCATCTCGACCTTTCAAAGTAATTATTCACAATCACATACCCAAAAAATGTTTCCTCCTAGGCTTGCAGTGCTAATGTGTCTAAAAAGATCCATATGAAGGGCTTCTAAAGGTTTGCTAATTTTAATGTCCTTGATTGAGTGGAAGGAGGATTTGACTTATTTTTCTAACTAATAAGCATTACACAGGTGGTCCTTAGTGATATCTTTTTTGGGTATGCCTGTCACTAAGTCTTTTTGGGTGATTTTTGTAAGATTTTTCATACTTGTATGATACAGTCTTCTATACCATAATTAGGATTCATCAGCAATAATTTTTAAGCTAAGAGATATAGTTGATTCAATGCAATTCAAATCAAACATGTATATATTATTAATTCATTCTTCTTCCAAAATAGTATTTCTATTTAAGCTAATCATGCATCTAGTATATAAAATTTTATGCTGAAGCCTTTATCACACAATTGGCTGATGCTAAGCAAGTTATATTTTAAGCCATCTACTCGTAAGACATTTACAATAATGAAATTTTTTGAGTGACGAATTATATCTGATCTAACCAACTTTCTAGTGGTATTATCTCCAAGTGTTACCTTGCCCCCTGCCCTAGCCTCCAGCATGATGAATTACTTTACATCTCCAGTCATGTGCCTTGAACATCTACTATCCATGTACCACAGCTCTCACAGGGCCTTTTAAGAGAGAATCCCTTCAAAGTCATCAAGGATTAGATTTGGGAACCCAAAAATGTTTGGGTTCCACCTTATGAATTCATGAATGAAATGCTTGCATGCTATGCTATGATTTATGAAGTTTTGGCCTCCGCACTAAATGTACTCTACCGTAGATAGTGCAAGTGTTGGATATTTACATTTACAAGAAAGAACCTAACTCCTGGGAATATATTCATTAATCTATGTGGGTTATGGTGCCTCTTTCTAGGTTTAAATGAAGCCTGCAGTGATGATGATTTATGAAATTCCACAAGTGTAAGTGATGGTTTATTTTCTTTAAAAGCACTTACTTCCAATTGTAAAAATTTATTTGCACTTTTAAGAATTGAATTGTTAATTTTTAATGCATGCTCCCTATTCCAGCTTCATCTAAACATTCTTTTAATTCTTTAACTGAATTTTTTAAATTAATATGAGATGCTTTCAAAGAATCATATTCAGTAGTTAAATCAAGATGCTTCTTATTTAATGCATCAAATTCATCAAGTAAGATCATATGATTATTATCCAAAGTAGAGTGATCTTTCCTGATGCATTCATGCTCTTTTTACAAATGTGAAAAATCAGAATTAAAGCTTGCATATTTTTTCTTGAGCTTTTTATATGGATTATAGATTTTTTTAAAAAACTTTAAATAATTCATCATAAGAAATCTCACATACCTCATGTTGATCAGAATGATCAAGATGGTTATATTCCATTAAGCATAGGTTGGTTACATCCTCTTTAGCTTCTATCTCAGATGAGTCTGAAGCAGAGTCTACCCAAAAAGCCTTCTGAGTCAGTTGCTTGTTCTTCTTGAATATGGCTTTTTCTTCACCCTTCTCCTTGATTGGGTGAGCTTTAAGATTTGGGCAATCAGTCCTTACATACCCTGGCTTCCTTCATTCAAAAAGATTACATTAGGAGAAGCCTTGGAATCTTTATTAGGTTTACCTTTATTCCATTGCTGACGATGCTTTTGCTTTTTCTTTAGAAAGCTTTTAAATTGCCTTGTCATCAGCATAATGTCATCATCATCTTCAGGAATAAAATTTTCACTATCAGAATCTTCAGCCTTTAAGGCTACAATTTTCTTTTTTCTTTTATCACATGCATCAACTTGTCTTTGACTCACTCCTTGCTCGTAAATAATGAGTGATCCAAATAAGTTATCAATTGAATAAACATTTAGATCATTGGATTTAGTAATAGCAATGATTTTGACATCATAAGAATAAGGTAGACAATACATAATTTTAGTAACCTTTTTCAAATATGGTAAGTTCTATACCTACTGCTAGCAGGGAAGTGATAATTTGGATGAACCTAGTATACATTTCAAAAATTGACTTACTTGGTTTTATGGGAAATAGTTCATATTCATGGAGTAGAATATTCAATCTAGATTTTTTTACTTCAATTGTTCCTCATAGGTTATACAGAGTTTATCCCAAATTTTATTTCCAGTTATGTAAGTAAATACAGGTATGTAATCTTCAGATTTTAATCCATAGAAAAAATAGTTTAGATGTTTTGCATTTAGTTGGGCAAAATATCTATCCTCTATACTCCATTCAAAAAGAGGTAGTTTAATTTTAATGTCATTCACAAAATGAGAAGGTGTAGAATATCCTTCTTAAACTAACATTCACATGCGATAATCTATAAATTGGAAGAAAGTAGACATGAAAATTCTCCAAAAATCAAAAGAAATATTATCAAAAAAAGGTGGTCGTGTGATTGAATACCCTTCCGCAGTATTACGATTACCAAAATTAGCCATTGATCATTTTTTAAAAGTTTTCTAAAACTTTATTTTTAAATTCCACTCTAATACCACTTAAAAGTTAGTGAAAGTTGTTAAACCTAAAAGAATGAGCTAGAGGCTAACCATGAGAAGGGGGGGGGGGGGGGGGGGGGGTTGAATTGGTTCAAAATTTTAAACAAAAAGAAAATCTTTGTATAACCTTTTAAATATCTAAAACCAAACACTATAATCCTCTAATGCAGAAGTAGATTAAATTTACAATAATAGAAATTTGAGTTGGTCAACCACATATAAAACACAAAAAACTAAAATTACAAAATAATAATATGAAAACACACAAAAGATTTATAGTGGTTCGGTCCAACTTAACCTATGTCCACTCCCTAGAAAGCTCCTTTCCAGGTATTGCACAAACAGAACTGTCTCTCCTTTTGCCCCCACAGCAAGACGAAGAAGCTCTTACAAAATCACTTTCACCTACCCGGTGTGGTGGAGAACCAAAAGCTTTTAAAGATTGCATACGTAATTGATTACATAATTTAATGACATGTGATAAAATGAACTTCATGAATGTATGATTTTTTAAAATTTTTAATTTAATTTGAGTTTTAGTTATACAAATTTGGTTTTTATCAATTTCATACCTGAATCCTTAATGGAAATGTTTGGGATGATATTTTTTTAAGGTGGATAGATTATAATAACCCATATTTGGACCCAAGTAAATAATTTTTTTTGGAGTCAATACAACAGCAAATCACAAATCATCTTTCACATAGCATTATTATTGTTGTATTTTAATTACAAAAATTTTTTTCATAATTTTTGGGCACTGCAAAAAATCCTTTAGAAATTGGTACCTATCGGTACAAGTGATGATATTGGGACCGTCATGTGTCCGCTTTACAAATCAATTTCACCAAAGTCTTTTAAATAAAATGTGTTATTTTATGAATTTTTTTTGTAATTTTTAAAGCCCAAAATGATTTATATGAATTTGTTATTGAAAAAAATAATAAATTAAATACTATTTAAATAATTATATTATATTATATAAAAATATCTTAAAGCACTTATATTTTTCATTACAAGCCATTCATCCCAAAGCATTTAGCATAACTTAAAGGTTTTAGAGAAGAATTAAGAGAGAAAGAGAAGAGAGAGAAAAGAAAAATTCAGATTTGGAGGTCGTAGAGCAATTTTCGTTAATCAGGCCAATTAGGAGATTCACTGATCTCGTTGTAAGAAACCTTTACCCTATTTTTTTTATTTCAAATATTTTGTATTTTTATCATTTTTCTGTTCAAATTTGTGTTTCCATTACCAAAAAATATGAATAACTTTATATTTGCAAAACATTCACCGTGTAACCTTTTGTATGTTATAGAGATCAAGAATATAAACATACTGAGTATTTATTTAAGCTTTTTTATTAGGTGATTTTAAAAATATAGTGATTTTTGGCTACTCAAAATATTTGTTTGATGTCTAAAAATGGTGATTTAGTTTAATAAAAGTTTTAGAATGTTATTTTATGCAATATTTAGTAATTTGGTCAAATTCTATAAATATGAATTTTTGCTCAGTATGATTTTATTGTCTGTCGCTAATACATTTTGGCATTTTTTAAATTATGATTAATGTTACTTTATTTACTATAATATATTATAAAAGAATATGGATATACGCTTGAGTAATAGTTGGTCTCTATTACTGTTATAATATTGTGATAATAATGTGTGTCATGTAAAAGACAAGTAATGGCTGGTTGACCCATTGGTTGGAGACTGATTGACCTATACAGGATGGTGGGCCGATGGGCTTTCCTTTAAATAAAGTGGTTTGGTGTTATCCTCTACTAATTGACATGATATATCTGTTAGGAGTTATAATTATTACCGTGTTGACGAGCAAAGAGTGACGACTCTATTTACTGAGCCAATGGTTTATTAGTACTGATATTAACACTGAAAATTGCTAAGATAGTCAGAACTTCTTACTTATTTAGTGTGACTACTTAAATGCATATTTAGTGGCATTATTCTTACTATTGTATGAATTTATTAGTATTGCATGGATTTACTATTATTACATTATTCTATTACTTCTGCCACCAGATTATTATTATTACTAATTGTTGACCTCATTATTCGAGGTCAATTTTCCCGAAACTCATCTTTAGCACCAAGATCTTCATAGCCTAGTGTAGACGTCATCCTTAGGATTTTCTTTTAGTAGATACCAATTGATGTAGCATGGACTCGACCGCTTAATTCGACCTAAATCAGTTCGCCTAGACTCAATTAGAATCGAGCCGTTATAAATGGGATAAATTTAATTAGTTGAAACTTTATTCCTTCTTTAAAATTAAAATTATTAATAAATAATTATTTTTAGAATATCTAATTCATTCCAAAATAACCTTTAAATAATTCTAAAACTTTCAAATTAAAATCAAATTTAATCTCAGCCAATGAATCCCTCTCTAAATCATGCTTTAATCCAAACTTTTAATTTTAAAATAAAAAGAAGGGTAAGATTTTAATTTAGCATATATTGAAAGTATTAGGTCATAGGAGGTGGTTAGGTTTGTTGCACCAAACCCCACACCCCCTTTTTCTCCTTGGATTTGTGAACGAGACCCTCCTACCTATGTCTCCCTCTCTATTCTTAAGAAGAACCGAAACTGCTCTCCCCGCCCCATTCATAAGTCCCAGATTGAGCTTCTCCTCTCTATCTCCCTCTCTCTCATGTTAGAAGCACCAAGTGAAAGCTTTCTCTCTCATCTCTCTCTCAGTTCATACGAAGGAAGAACCCCCAACCCGCTAACCTGCCCTAGCTGCCAGCCCTCCTTCATTTGCAAGGTGAACTCTCTCCATTCTTTCTCTTAGAGTGAAACTTATGTGGAATGAATCCCTTTTTTGAAACATATTTTAGGGAAGGAATTTCTTGCTTGAGAATCTTCCAATGTCTCGTAGAAAGTAATCAGGTGTTGTGTTTTGTTGGTATAAAAAGTTACAAAAATATTAATTATTTCATTTGAATCAAACTTCTTTTAAGAATAATAGGTGTTACAATTAAATTGAAGAAAGGCTTTCAATTCTTAGTTAGAAGAAATTAGCTCTCCTCTTCTTCTGATTTTAGTATACCTTCTTTACTTGATCTGTTAACTAATAGGTTAAGATTCGGAATGCATGCTAGCCTTTCTTATTATTAGACATTTGAGAATATCAACAGATATCATAAACAATTGATGAATCTTACTTGGATTGGGAGATTTTAAATGCATACTTATGTTTTAATGTTATATATAAACTTGACGTGATGCATTTTTAATTATTTACTTTCTTCTTTTCCCTATCTTTCTCAATTTCTTTGTAAAAATAAAAGAGTGGCAAATATTGATACTTTACAATGCAGATATGTGGTGGATAAAATTTCTTATTTGCTAATTAAAGGCTACTGAGGTTCTTGTTTCTTTTAAAATAAGTCTGTAGGAATATGCAAGTTGAAATACCATCTTATCAGTACAATAAAATATAGTTGAGTTAAATATGCATATATATGTAACTTGTGCTTTAAGGATTCAGTTCTATCCATGCATATGTGATATAAAAAGAAAGTTGGGCATTGACATTACTAGTACCCTTTGAGTTTTGGAAAGAATTTTGTTGCATTAGTCCCTTTCGTTCAATCTTGTATAGATATTCAAGTTGAGATATGGTTTTTGTAGAGGTGAACAAAGCAATTTGTATACTCTCATATGGGGGTTTGAAAGAGAATTTGTTGGTGCTTTTAAAATGACATTAGCTTTATGAATCATATTGAAGGATTTTCTAAATTTTGTTGTATTCTATATTCATACTTGAGAAAATTTTAGTGACTTCTCTATACATTTGTAACATGATTAGTTATGTGTTGTGATTTGGGAAAGGTAATGGAGAACATTGATTTATATTTCATAAGGAAAAAATAGGTTATTGTTGTCAAGAGAAATAAAGTTATGAATTTTAGGAGAAGTGAATTGTGTATGTGTTTAAAAGTAAACTATTTTGTTAAATTTATGTGTTAAAAAGAAAAGTGCTTGGAAAGTGTATGTGTTTAAAGATGAAATGCTTTGAAAAAAATGTGAGAACCTTGAATGGTGAAATGTGTAGATTTTGGAAAGTGAAATGCATGTGAGTTGAAAATTGAAACCAAAGTGTATGTGAGTGATTCTAGAAGATGAAGTGTTTGATTTTTGAAAGGTGGAATGTGGGGTTTTGAAAGATATGGTTTTTGATGAGTGAATTTTTGGAAAGGTGAAATGCATGTTCTTTGAAAAGTGACACATATTTTGTGAAAGGTGAATTATGTATGAATTGATAAGTGAACTGTATATATACGTTGAAAAGTGAGAGTGAAGTGTTTGATCATTGAATGTGGGATGTGTAAATGTTGGAAAATGAATTGTTTGAGTGATAAAGGAAAAGTCTTAGCTCTCTTTCTTTCTTTCTTTCGTCCCCACTCTCTTCTTCTTCTTCTTCCCCTTTCTTATGCCTTGGGGTGAATTTTTAGAAAAATACACGATATGCTTTCAAAGGTGGAAAGTTCAAAAAGTAAAAAATCAAACTAGTGTTCAAGCCTAAAAAAAGGTAGATTTTTATTTAAATAACAATTTTCAATTATTTTAATTCTAATTATTAAAAGTGCTTCTAATCCCTGCTTTATTATCTTTATTTGCATGAAAGGAATGATACTGATTAAATGAATAAAAGGAAGCAGACTAAAGGTGTCAGTCTCCTTTATCCAACCGGGTAGAGGTACTACGGTCGGATAGAGTCTTAGAACTCTTGCCTATTTGAGAATAGATGTCTGTAAGCTTAGTTCAGACAAGATGATCTTACAAGGTTTTAACGAAAATGGTTAGAGGGCTTTGGGTTCAGTTACTCTATTGTTGGAAATTGAAGAATTTAAAACTGAAACAAAGTTTCATATTATAGGCTCTCCAACATCTTTTTATACTCTTTTAGGTTGGTCTGGCTTCATGAATATAGGATGGTTCCTTCATCCCTAAATCAGTGCATTAAGTACATCCGAGATGGAATTTAGCTCTGCATTAAGGGAGATTTGCAACCATTTTTAATGCATCAAGTAGGAATTTAGGGAGATGCTGCCTACTATTTACCTAAAAATGAAACAGTTATTTTTGAAGATCTTAAATTAGCCAAAAGCGAAGTTGCACAAGAAAAAAAGTGATAATAATAAAGAAGAAAAAATAGATAAAGAATATCCTTGCCTCGAAGATAATATTCGTTGGTACCCTACTCCACCCAAAAAAGAGGTAGTAGGATGACCCAACAATGATGAGGTAGAGGTAGAGGATGGAAAAACTATAAAAGTGCAATGTATAAAACCATACCAAGGCAAACCCCTATGTTACACATTAATTTAGAATCTAGTTTATGAGATGAATCATGTGTATCGAAGTCTGAAAACAGTAACAAAAGGCTAAAATTTGAGATCTCTTTGGAACATGATAGTAATTAAGATAAAGTTCAGGCAAAGATAGAGGCTGATTCAAATTTGTCTACCTATGAAATGCTTAGAGCACATGTGAAGACTTTAACTCTAACCCCACTATCACAAGATAGTATAGCCGGTTTGGCAATTAAGTTTTCACCTACTTTGAGCAATAATTATAAAACTGGTAAGTTTATTCCTTCTACTAGCAAGAATAATGAAACTGATGTACATATTGATGATCCTTTTATGAATGAAATAGTGGAATGCCCTTTTGATTGGTATCATTATTATGTTAAATATTTAATTGAGCGAGGTTTAACCCCATCTACTTAAGCCAAACATCAAGCTCCATCCTTTGAAAATCTTTGGAATATAGAATACTATAAACCAAAGTTAAGAGCAGGACTGAGATTTAGTACTGTTTGTCCATTTGATGATGATGATTATTACTTGGTGATAACTAATAATTTAGGTTCTGATGATGATTATTTCTTATAAAGTTCAGATGATTTGGATGACTTTTAAGTTAAGGAGGCACCTCCTAAACTTGAGGAGGAAATCCAGTCAACTATTGATGAACTAAAAATTTAGCCTTGGTAATAAAGAAAATCCATGTCTGACACTCATAAGTACCTTATAGAATGAGGATTAGTCAACAAACTTAGTCAAGTTACTTTTATAATATAAGGATTGCTTCACTTGGAGCTATGATGAGATGCCTAGATTATCTCGATAAATAGAAGTCCATAGACTTGAAATTCAACCTGACATAATCCCTGTCAAGCAAGCCCCACGGTGCATGCGCTTCTAAATTGAACAACAAGTTATAACTGAAGTTAAAAAATTAGTCGATGTAGGATTTATTCGAGAGGAAAAATATCCCTCTTGGTTGTCCAGCATCACCCTAATAAAGAAGAAAAATATTCAGATTCGCATATGCATTGATTATAGGGATCTGAACAAGGCTTGTATGAAAGATGTGTTCCTGTTACCCATATTGAAACTCATGGTAGACTTCACCTTTGGGCATACAATTTTCTCTTTTATGGATGGTTCATCTGGATTTAACCAATTCAAAATGGCCCATAAAGATGAAAAATTCACTGCATTTAGAACACCTACAAGGGTCTTTTGTTACAAAGTCGTGCCCTTTGGACTTAAGAATACTGGTGCAACTTACCAGCAATCTATGACTCGAATCTTCGATGATCTAATACAATAACATGTGCAATATTATATCAATGATTTGGTCATCAAAAGTCATCAAAGGAAAGACCACCTTCTTGATATGAGAATCATTTTTGAAAGGTTGCACCGCTATGATCTAAAGATGAACCATTTTAAATGTGCTTTCATAGTTACTTCAGGTAAATTCATAGGATTCATGGTGAGACACCGAGGTATAGAAATTGATCCTTCCAAAATAAAAGCTATCTTAGATATGCCACCTCCTAAGAGCCTTAACCAATTATGTTCTTTTCAAGGTAGGTTAGCATATTTAAAAAGATTCATTTCTAACATATCTGGTAGGTGTCAACCATTTATTTGCTTTATGTAAAAAGATGCCCAATTCCATTAGGATGAAAACCGTCAAAATGCCTTTGAAAGCATAAAGCAATATTTGATGATGCGACTAGTTATAGTGGCTCCTATCCCGAAAAAACCTTTAATACTTTACACGGCAGCTTTGGACAGCTCTGTTGGTGCCTTGTTAGCCTAGACAAATGAAGAAGAAAAAGAGAACACACTTTGCTACTTGAGTAGATGACTCCTATCAATTGAAGTTAATTATCTGCCTATTGAGAAACAATATTTAGGTTTGATTTTTACTGCACAAAAATAAAAGCACTACATGTTCGCTCCTAAGGTTAATCTCATTTCTAGAGTCAATCCACTCCAATACCTAATGACTCATCCAATATTGTTGGGACATTTGAAAAAATGGTCAATATTCCTACTCCAATTTGATATCATATTTCTACCATTGCGTGCTATAAAAGGTCAAGCCATGGCTAACTTCTTAGTAGCACACCTAATCCCTACTGAGTTGCCTCTAAATGATATCTCTCTGATGAACAAATTATGAGTTTAGAGGAGCAGGAAGGAGATACTTGGGAGTTATATTTTGATGGTGCTGTATCTTCTCAAAAGATTAGAGAACCTCAGGAGATAGTCCTAGGGAAAGCCAGTATCAGGTTGGTTTTCCTAGCCCCTGAAAAAGGATTATTGCATTATTCTTACCATTCATTAGAGCCTTGCACTCATAATGAGGCTGAATATGAAGCTCTAATAACTGGTTTAGAATTAACAAAATCAATGGAAATCACAGAAACCAAGATCTTTGGAGATTCACAACTTATCATCAATGAAGTTGTTGGTATTTACGAAGTCTTGAAACCTAAACTTCATCTATACCATCAATACACTATGAAACTTCACGAGCAGATTCCAAGTGTAACTTTATATATGATACCCCATGGAAGATATTCTATGGTGGATGCCCATACAAAGCATGTAAAAGAATTAGCTTGTATAGAAGAAGAATCAATTTCTATAGAAGTTCAAGGTTAGAAGATCTTGTATCTTACAGACTTGGAATATATCAATAAAAAATTCCTTATGAGGGTGAGATTTTTTTTGCTATTGATGATGAAACGGTTGACTGGAGGCAACCTTTCATTCACTATTTGAAAGAAAGTAGACTCCCTCAAGAGAAATCTACAACATATCAAATTAAGAAGGGCTCTCTCTTATACACTAATAAATGACATTTTCTATCGCCAGTCTTTTGATCAATTATGGTTGTCTTATCTTAGTAAATAAGAAGCCCAAAACATTATGACTGAGGTACATGTCTCTTTGTGTGGTGCTCACCAATCTTTCCCTAAAATGAAGTCAATGATTAAAAGACAACGATATTATTCGCCTTCAATGATTTATGATTGTATATCTATTGCACATCATTATCACCAGTGTCAAGTAAATGGTGTAGTCCTACTCCAGCCTCCCAATGTCCTGCATTCAATAATCACTTTATGGCCTTTTAAAAGCTGGGGCACGGACATCATTGGCCCTATCGACCCTCCCTCTTCTAAAGGTCTAGGGTTCACTTTAGTAGCAGCAGATTATTTCTCAAAATGAGCGGAAGCTGTTCAACTGTGCGAGGTTATAACTCATAATGTACTCCAATTCTTTCGAGACCATATTGTATATTGATTTAGCATTTCTTATCAAATTATATCTGATAATGGTCCTTCTCTCAAGAGCACCTAAATGAACAATTTTGCTAAATGTCATAATATTGATTAGAGATACTACATAAGCTATTATCCACAGCCGAATGGATTGGCAGAGGCCTTCAGCAAGATGTTGGTAGGAATTCTAAAGGAAAACTTAGAGGACAATAAGCGTTAGTGGCATGAAAAGTTGGGTGAGGCTCTATAGGCTTATGGAACCACATATAAAACCCCAACTTAGTCTACACCCTTTGCTTTAGTCTTCGAGGCTGAGGTTATTCTCCCTTTAAAGGTATGACTTCTCTCTCTAAGAGTTGTAATTAATAATAATATCACATCTGAGTAGAATGCCTGACTTTGATTAGAAGAACTCGAAGGTTTAGAAGAGAAGCAATTGCAGGCTCAATAAAACCTCGAGTTATATAAATCTTGTATGGCTCAAGAACCTGATAAAATGGTCCATCCTAAAACCTTTTGAGTAGGAGAGCTGGTGTTGGTCCTGTGTAGACCTATCCTAACTCATCAAAGGTTTGGTGGTAAATTTGAGCCTACATGGATAGGTCCTTTTGTGATGGAAAAAGTCTACCAAGGAGAATTTTACCAATTGGTGGATTATAAATGTGATCGTTCTATGTTTTCCATCAATGGGCAGTATCTTAAGAAATACTATATGTAATGACATTGTTATGAAGATTTGTAATAAAACTACTACTTTCTTAACATACACACTGTTCTCAAATTCATGAGTATGACATGTTATACTGGGTCCAAGTAGTTTATATATGTTTATGGAGATCAAAATTAAAAGGTTATAAGATTCAAAGTGACTGAGATGTTCTATAGTGTTACTATAGAAATCTCCTTTAATTTTCTTCACACTTGATGATCCGATATAAAAACATAATCCCGAGTGGAATATTTATAAGTTTTAAAGATTATTTATAATGGAAGAAAAAATAAATTTTAGTCCAAAGAATTTTAAGACAATCAATCTTTCAAATTTAGATCACTATCTGAAATAAAATTTCAATCAATCTCAAACCAAATCAAACTCAATCAAAATTTAAAATTCAAATTTCAAATCCAATTGAAACCAAAAATAAAATTCTCTAGTCTATTAAGGTTAGGTGTGAGATCCTGTGCTTCATTTCCTTAGGATTAGAAACTAATTAGGTTAGATAATTTTGCCAAAATCCTTAGAGGTTTAGGTAGACTATCTCCTTGGCTAGTCCCCCTAGTTAGATGTGAGTACACGTGCTTTCTAGCTAGGTTATTCATTGAAATCACAAAAGAAATTCAATCTTTTAGGAGTAGGTGTGAGTCCTCGTACTCCCTACCTCTTAGGATCTCGAGTAACTAGTGGTGGATTTAAGCTTGTTGGGACCCATTCTTGTTAGTCACCCTCTAGTCCTACACTTTAGCTTAGGTCTGAGTCCCCACACTTAGAATTCCTTTCCATATGATCATCCGATCCTGTGAGGTTAAGTGTGAGTTCCTACACTTTGTCTTCCTTTCCTCACGATCATCTGCTAGTGGTGTAGAACACCCCTCGTGGTATCATCCTAGAAAAACATAAAGTTTAAACCTTCTATGATTAGATACAATCCATTCCATAGGTTGCCCTCTTTTCTTAGAAGATGCACTCTAGTTTGTTGAGTTACGTGTAAGTACCCACTTGGTGGCATCCTTCCTCTTGAAGTAGAAAGAAGACTTTAGTCTTAATCAAAAACATTTTCAAAATTATTTCATTCATGTTTGATTACATTCAAATCACTATATTCAACTATTCTATATCTTAACTTTACTCAATGATACTAATCTCTTAGTTATTATTTGCTAAAGCCATCATTGACATTATCAACTTTTAAATCAATTAATTAATCCAAATCTTTCAATCAATCAGCTCAGATCTTTATAAACTTTTCTTTCTAATTATCTATGAAAGCTCAAAATCTTCTCAATTTATATACTCAGATCTTCAACTTCAAATATTGGATTTAGTTGATCATTTCGGTCAATACCAATATGCATGATAAGCTTTGCAAGTTTATCAAGTCTACTGGCAGTCCATTTGTTGACCTCATTATTCGAGGTCAATTTTCTCGAAACTCATCTTTACCACCTAGGTCTTTGTAGCCTAGTGTAGATGTCATCCTTAGGATTTTCCTTATGTGGATACCTATTGATGTAGCTTATTTGGAATGAATCCCTTGTTTGAAAGATATTTTAGGAAGGGAATTTCTTCCTTGAGAATCTTCCAAAGTCTCTTAGAAAGTAATCAGGTGTTGTGTTTTCTTGGTATAAAAAGTCACAAAAATAATAATAATTTATTTTGAATCAATCTTCTTGTAAGAATGGTAAGTGTTATGATTAAATCAAGGGAAGGCTTTCAATTCTTGGTTGGAAGAAATCAGCTCTCCTCTTCTTCTGATTTTAGTATACCTTCTTTACTGGATCTGTTAACTAATAGGTGAAGATTCTGAATGCATGCTTGCCTTTCTTATTATTGGACATTTGAGAATATTAACAGATATCATGAACAATTGGTGAATCTTATTTGGATTGGGAGATTTTAGATGCATATTTGTGTTTTAATGTTATATATAAACTTGACAATGATGCATTTTTAATTTTTTACTTTTCTTATTTTACGTATCTTTCTCAATTCCTCCAGTAAAAAAAAAAAGAGAGTGGCAAATATTGATACTTTACACTACCGTTATGTGGTGAATTAAATATCTTATTTGCTAATCAAAGGCTACTGAGGTTCTTGTTTCTTTTAAAACAAAAGTTTGTAGAAATATGTATGTTGCAATACCATCTTATTAGTACAATAAATATAGTTTAGTTAAATATGCATATATATGTACCTTGAGCTTTAAGGTTTCACTTCTATCCTTTCAAAACTGATATAAAATAAAAGTTGGGCAATTACATTGCTAGTACCTTTTGAGTTTTGGAATGAATTTTGTTTCATTTGTCCCTTTCATTCAATCTTGTATAGATATTCAATTTGAGATATGGTTTTTGTAGAGGTGAACATAGCAATTTGCATACTCTCATATGGGGGTTTGAAAGAGAATTTGTTGGTGCTTTTAGAATGACATTAGCTTTATGAATCAGGTTGAAGGATTTTTCTACATTTTGTTGTATTCTATATCCATACATGAGAAAACTTTAGTGACTTTCTATACATTTGTAACATGAGTAGTTATGTGTTGTGATTTGGGAAAGGTAATGGTGAACATTTCTTTATATTTCATAAGGGAAAAACAAGTTGTTGTCAAGAGAAAGAAAAGTTATGAATTTTGGGAGAAGTGAATTATGTATGTGTTTAAAAGTAATGTATTTTGGTAAATTTATGTGTTGAAAAGAAAAGTGCTTGGAAAGCATATGTGTTTAAAGATGAAATGCTTTGAACAAAAAGTGTTAACCTTGAATTGTGAAATGTTTAGACTTTGGAAAGTGAAATGCATACGAGTTGAAAAGCAAAAGAAAAGTGTATGTGGGTGATTTTAGAAGATGAAGTGTGTGATTTTTCAAAGGTGGAATGTGGGGTTTTGAAAGGTAAGGTGTTTGATTAGTGTATATTCGAAAAGGTGAATTGTATGTTTCTTTGGAAAGTGACACATATATGTTTTGAAAGGTGAATTAGGTAAGACTTGATAAGTGAAAAGTATATATAAGATGGAAAGTGAGAGTGAAGTGTTTTATCATTGAAAGTGGGATGTGCAAATGTTGGGAAATTAATTGTTTGAGTGATAAAGGAAAAGGCTTAGCTCTCTTTCTTTCTTTCTACCCCACTCTCTTCTTCTTCTTTTTCCCCTTTCTTGTGCCTTGGGGTGAATTTTTGGAAAAATACACGATATGTTTTGAAAGGTGGAAAGTTCAAAAGGCAAATAATCAAACTGGTGTGCAAGCTCAAAAAAAGGTTCATTTTGATTTAAATAACAATTTTCAATTATTTTAACCCTAATTATTAAATGTGCTTCTAATCTCTACTTTATTATCTTTATTTGCATGAACTGGGAGGAATGATACCGATTAAATGAACAAAAGGAAGTAGACTAATGGTGTCAGTCACCTCTATCCAATTGGGCAGAGGTGCCATGCCAGGATATCACTGGACATTGGCTCCAGTGTATGTGAGTATTCTGAAAACTTAGATAGCCTTAAGGCCTAGAAATCTTTGTTGTTTTTTGTGATCTTCCAATCATAGAGGCCTGTAGAAACACTAATTTTTATTTTATTGTACATTTTTAAATTTTAATTTAATTGCAAATTATTTTCATTATGTTATTTATATTTTATTCTGTAATTTAAATTTTTTTGATTACTTAGAACCCAAACCCAATCGATTGCATGTTTGGTGACCATGCTAGTAATTAGGAGCGCTAGAACTAGATTTTAATCACCCATAGTTTATTCTCCTATTAGATTAGTGGGGTTTCAAAACATTTAAGACCTCTTTAAATTCTAACATAATATTTTTAACAAACTTGTAATTTGAAGTAAAGAGTTATATATAAACAACGAAATTAAAATGATCTCATAAATATTAAAATTAGAAATAATAAATAAAAATCATACAAAAAAAACATACACAAACTAAATATATAAACTTAAGTAAAATTCATTTTCTTTACATAAACAAATGATAACATACAATCACCTCAACATACGGATTAAACATGAAGTTTAAAAATCATAAATAAATAATAATGAATGTATATAGGTGTTTAAGTAAAATTGGAAAACTAATGAAAAAATTGCAACAAATTAAACATGTAAATCTCAAATAAAAATCAATAGGTCATTTATTAAACCAATAAATAAAAGAAAAAATAATAAATCACTAAAAATTCAGTGAATCATCGAGAGTTCAATAAATCATCGTAAACCCAATAAATCATTAAGAATTCAATAAATTATTTAAAATTTAATGAATCATCAAAAATTTAATAAATCATTTAAAATCTAATAAATCATTAAAAGACTCAATAGACCATTAATTTAAATGATCTAATGACTAAAATGGTTAATTAAAATACCCTAAATAACTAATTTTATTAATAAACTTAATAATTAAATCCAACTTAAAATAAATTCCCAAAAATATTAAAGACACTAAAACTTAAATTTGAACATAAAAATTCCCTTGACCTTTCAACAAACTAAATTTAATCATTTAAAAAATTTCAACTAAAAATAAACCCAGGATATATTTATACCACACGGTCTACTACACACATTTAGATTTGTTAGTTAGGATAACCGACTCTAGCTTTTGGTTAGACCAGTGTTTACTTTCTTGCTACTATGTGATAGGCTTCCTTTTGATTTTCACTACATGCTGGTTGTAATGATTGATGTGTTTGTTTATTTATTTATTCCTGTAATATGAGAATGGATGTGATGGGCGATAGATTACCCCTAGGTTAGGAATGATATGGATGCTCACAAAATGTTTTGCAGGTGGCCATGCTCATACACGGCTAAAGTAAAGGGGACAAATTAAAGATTTAAACTAACATATTTTCTATAGGTACAAAATGCTATGTCCCCTGAAAATTAAAAGAGTATGGTCAAGTGTGGCAAGTGAATTTAATTTAAATACAAACATATAACTGCTTGGGATGATTTTATTATAATTGCTTAGGATAACCTTGTAGGTGGTCTAGATTTTCTTTTTTGTTAAGATGTGATGTAAATGTAATTGGAAGAGTTATAATGTGAAAGTGATTTGAAATTAGGATATCACATCCAACTTGGAATCCAAAAAGGAGAGAATATCCCTTAGGGGAATGTTCTCTTCTATTTGGAAAACTAAGTTAGGATAACTTTAATATCTAAAGGAAAAATTAAATATCCTTCTGGGATGAGTTTCTTTTCTTTTGGATATCAACACCCAGTGAGTTCAAGGAGCTCGTAGATGGAAAGAAGATAAAGGAGAGGATGAGTTTCTTTTCTTTTGAAGATGAATAGATATGCCATTTTAAAGTCACTTGCATTAGTCTTAGGATTAGAATCCGGGCTATTATCAATGGTACCCAGACACTTTTAATTTCCACAGACCCTAGGTTCTAAATAAAGTGGCACTTGACATATAGACTTTGGGCATTATATGTTGGATAATTTAATTTAATTATTTATATTATTTGTGTGGTAGAAATTACATATTTTTCTAGGTTTCTTACATGCCATATTTTATTTTAGCCTGGATACGATCAAAGTTTTTTTGAGGGTATGAATGAAGTATTTTCTATTTGAAACTATTATAAAATTTTTAGGCTCACATAGAAAATCTAATGATCTAAGAAGTATGCTCGAGACCATCGAGAGTCAGCATATATGTATATTATTACTTTCTCCTCCTTGTTAGGCACGTCACCGCCTGCAGGTTCTGGCGGATCACTTGGCCTATTAGGGTTCTATTCTATCAAGGGGATGTTGTGTAATCTCAAGGAAAAAATATATTTTCTAAGCCTGATTTTAAAACTACTTCATAATCATTTTATGCAATCGAGTTAATTAGCATGCATTGTATTAGATATAAATTAAAAGAATCTAAAGTTTTAATTGCTTTTTACTTTAAAGCATCATTTACCCTACATAGGTTGAGGGGCCAATTATGATTTATCTTAGATGTTGGCCCCCAATTCCTCAAAACTTAAATAATATCCCTACCCATCTTTTATAAAGAGACTAGACACATTATTTTAAAGCCGCTAGGTGGTTAGCCTGCTCCCCAATCTAGGATGGGTAAGTCCAAATTTGAACTTTATTAGATTAGTTTGGGTCACTACTTTATAGTACCTAATTTAGATCTAGGTTTTGAGGTAGATTTTAAATCTTAAGTCACCCCCCTGCAGGAATATAATCCCAAATTTCTGATAAATTATTAACTTAAATATGAAAATTCTCTTTTAAAATGTAAAGCCCAACATAGGATAGATTGAGGTTAGTTCTGAGTCTCTTACACCTCTTACTTGTCCTCCTTTGAGTCATTAAGAATTGTTTAACGTTGAGCATTCTCCTTGAAAAAATTCCTGCAACTTTCCTTATCTTTTACTTCGTAGTCAAAGGGTATGAAATTGCAGCTTTAATTGAGAGTTTTCTTAGGAGCACCACTCCTAAGACGTAATTAACTATAGGGGTTGCCTCTATAGGGATTTGAGAACTCCAGATTAAAAAAAACCTTATTTTATTTCCATAAGTAAGGGAAAAATCTTTGGGAATGCGGATGTCTTTTAAAAACGCATTTCTAATTTTAAATATACTCATAGAATGTTATTATTATCTTTTCAGATAATATACTATTTTTTTATTATATTTAATCTTATAAATGATGAATTTTATAAAACCCATTCTTATTTTTAGATGTCATAAAGAATGTTATGTTCATCTTTTAAGATGATATAATGTTCTCCTTATTACATCGAATCAAAGGAATAGATGGATTTTTGAAACCCTATTTCTATTTTTAAACACACTCTATAGAATTTCATGTTCATCATTTGATATGATATGTTATTCTTTGAATTGTGTTTGATCATAGAAATATCATTTTCTAAAACCCTATTTTAATATTAAATCCATTATAGAATATTGTGTTAATTTTTTGAGATTATACTTTATTCTCAATATAGTATTCATTTTCAAAATAGGAGAATACCAAATATGTGTGGCGGCATTAATTTTTCACTCAATACACTTATCTGGATACAGATATTATTTGATAATATTGATTCAATGTACTTATACTAAGCATGTTATACTGAGCATGTGATATAGGAGGCCTAGATAGCATGTTTACATACTTATATAATTTTACTGCATTGATTTTATTTTGACAGTCTTTATCGATATTTTGATTTGATATTTTATCTGATTATGGAGATATGATTGATTTATAGATTTGACACTCGTACTGAGTTACTACTTTACTAGCTATTGTACTGTAGTGTTTTACTTTTGCAAATTCTACTACTACTGCGTTTGAGTTGTTCTATTATTGCACTTATTCAATAATCATATGACTGTTACTACTATGATTTGATCTTTAACATGCATATTACTCTTTTAGCATGCTTTAAATTCAGTTATATGTTTTGTTAACCTACTAGGCTTTTTAGCTCATTATATATGGTTAAATGATTTCAGGTCAAGGTAGAGGATTAGGAGTGTGAGGCTTGTCAGGATTTCTAAAGGTTCTATTTTTTTAGCTATTCTTTTATACTCGGGATATGAAAAATATTTAATAATTATTTAGATCCTGAGTAGTGTATATAAATTTTGGGAATTAATACAAATGTGTACATTAATGTTTTAAATTATAGAATTTATTTTTATTATTTATTACTGATAGATGATATTAGATAGCTCTAGTTATTATTTATTAAAAGATTGAAAGAATAATTCTTCCAAATTATATTCTGGGACATCACAATTGGTATCAGAGCATAGTTGCTGGAAGAATTAAGTTAATATTAGAGCTGAAGGATTTGATTGAGAGTTGGGTAAATTGGCTAGCTTAAGATTCATTATTTTGCATACATAATTGATTGCATAATTTAATGATGTGATTGAACGAATTGTTTGACTGTATGATTTTTGATGAGTTTTTATTTGATTTAAGTTTTGATTGAAGGAATTTGGTTTATATCAAGTTTATGCCTGAATACTTAAGGGAAATAGTTGGGACGGCATTTTCTTAAGGTGGGTAGATTATAATAACCCATATTTGGACCAAGGAAAATAATTTTTTTTAGTCAATATAACTCCAAATCATAAACTATCTTCTCCATAGCTTTGTTATTATAGTATTTTAATTATACAAATTTTTTCATAATTTTTGGGCACTGTCAAAAATTCTTAAGAAATTGACACCTTTCAGTATAAGTGAGGATTTTGGGACCGTCAATAATCTATTTTGCAAAATAATTTCACCAAAATATTTTAAATAAAATGTATTACTTTAAGAATATTTTTCTATATTTTTAAAGCCCAAAATAATTTATATGAATTTGTTATTAAACAAATAATTAAATTAAATAGTATATTAAATAATTATATTATATTATATAAAAACTTAAAGAACGAATGTTTTTCATTAAAAGCCATTAATCCCAATGTATTTAGCATAACAGAGAGGTTTTAAAGAAGAATTAAGATAGAAATAGAAGAGAGAGTAAAGAGAAATTCAGGTTTGGAGGTAACAAAGTGATTTTTTTCAATCGGGCCAGTTGGGAGATTTACTTATCTCACTGTATGGAACCTTTATCCTATTTCTGATTTCAAAAATTTTGTGTTTTTGGCATTTTTCTAATCAAATTTATGTTTTCGTTACCAAAAAATATGAATAACTTTTTATTGGCAAAACTTTCACCACATAACTTTTGGTATGTTATAGAGTTCGAGATTTTTTATGTTTTGAGTATTTATTTAAGATTTTTCATCGGGTGATTTTGAAAATACAATGATTTTTATCTACTCAGAAAGTTATTTTAATATCTAAAAATAGATATTTAGTTTAACAAAAGCTTTAGAATGTTATTTTATGCAATATTTTGTAATTTGGTGAAATTCTGAAAATGTGAATTTTTGCTCAGTGTGATTTTTGTTATCTACCATTAGTTCATTTTGATATTTTCTAAAATAAGCTCAATTGTTTGCTACAATATATTTTAAATGAATATGGATATGTGCTTGAGTAATAGCTGATCACTATTACTGTTATAATATTGTGATTATATTGCTCATGTCGTGTAAAAGATAAGTAAAGACTGGTTAGCGTATTGGTTGGAGACTAATTGACCTATACAAGATGGTGGGCCAGTGGGCTTTCCTTTAAATAAAGTGGTTTGGTGTTATCCTCTGCTAATTCACGTGATATACTGGTCGGGAAATTTATAGGCCTAGATAGCTTGTGTACATTCTTATATGATTTCTCTGCATTAATTTGATTTTGATAATCTTTACTGATATTTTGATTTGATGTTTTATATGATTATAGAGACATGATTGATTAGAAGATTGAATGATAATATTGCATGATAGAGATTGTGAAAAGTTGAAGATATCCATCATATTTTAGTTTATTGTAAGAAGTTATTGGAAGTGATTGATATGTTTAAAAAGTGGAGTTTTTATCTACCTTAATTCAATAGTTTATTCCATTGCTAGAATAATATGGAAAAGATAACAAATTCAAATCTAGAACTCATTCGTATATATATTTCTGCTATTTATCAGAATTGGAAAGCAAGAAATCTTTGCAAGCAAGGTAAATCGATTCCATCTCCTTCTTTGATTACATCATAGATTCTTTCTTAATCAATTCAACCTCATGCGTATCCAATTCGTTAGAACTGGGATATTAACCAGTATGATATGTTGTTTAAAAATTGGCAACACCCTCCTTTGGATTGGATTAAATTTAATTTGATGCTTCTCTTCTACAATCTAACTTGCTAGGAATAGCTAGAGTATTGCAGGATCATAAAGGGAAATTTTTTTCTTGCTTATGGTAAAAAGGTATTACATTGGGATATATCATTATTGGAGTTGATTACTATTTTTTATTCCAAAAATAATATTCAAGAGTGGATGAGTGACAAGAAAGGTAATATTATTGAAGGAGACAATATTAATATTATAAATTTGTTGAAGAATTCAGTTTTGAAGGATAAAGGATTGAAGAAAGGAATTCAAAGTTTAGATTTCTCTTTTTTAGATGTTTTTAAGAATGTAATTTTTCAATTTTTTTCTAAAGATAGAAATAATGTGGTTGATTTCTTTTCTCATTATGCCCTTTTAGGTGATTTTTTTGGGGTCTCTTTCGGAGTTAGTGAGCTTTATTTAAGTTTTGTTTACTTGATTAGGAAGGATTGTGATAGTTTTTCTATCACTTAGTATCTTGTATCTCTTTTTATGCATTAATGCTATTTGTAGATCTTCAAAAAAAGAAGATGACATGATGCTCTCTTTGTTGTGTTTAATTTTTAGAATTGGCATATTTTTTAAAACCCATTCAATCTTTCAAATCCTTATAGAATACTATGTTGGTCTTTTGAGATGAAATATTACTCTCTTTGGAGCATTTGATTATAAGAATGGTGAACTTTTTAAAACCAATTTCTCTTTTCAAATATTTTCTATAAAATTTAATATTCATCTTCAAGAAGGTAACATGTTATTCATTGAATTGTTTTCATTTTAGAAATGGCATTTCTAATACCTTATTTTATTATTAAATTCAATGTAGAATATCATATATGTCTCTCAAGATGGTATATTATTCTCCATGCAGAATTATATCTCAAAATAGGATAGCACATTGAATATCCATGGTATTTATTTTCCCTTACCGGCTGCAATAGTCACATATGTTCCTATCCACTATCACTGAACTTCTGCCTATCCACAACTGCTAGACCTTTATTTACTGGCTGTATCCATTGTTCTTTAGCCATGTCGGTACCATTGAATCTTTATTGGCTAATGATAATGATCCTAGGATCACTATCACCCATCTACAATCCTCTAACCACCATTTTTTACTAAATATGATCCCTGGATCATATCACTGAACTATAGTTCCTTCCACAACTATAGCTAGATGATGGTTCCTATAAAAATCATCACTCATAATATTCCAACCTTTAATGTCTTTTGAGATCCTTCCAATATTCATTGCCTCTAACTATGCTCCACCAACCTAAATTTTAAGAGACTTTGATCCTTAGACCACTGCTGCGTGATTATATTCCTTAAACCACCATCATTTGGCTATAATCCTTAGACCGCCTTAACCTAACTACCATCCTTCTGACCGTTTTGTCCCCTCAACTAATTTCCTCTGATAATGGTCTTACTGAACATCATTGCCTAACTACAATCCTCAAACCATCACATGACTATAGTCTTTTGAGCACTGTTACCTGACCATGGTCCTTCAACCATCATTACTTGACTATAATCTTTTGAGCACTATCACTTGAACATGATCACCTAATGATAATTTTTTAACCTCCTTCACCCGACTATGATCCTTCAAACTTTTCACTTATTGAGGTTGATCCCTTAACCGCCATCAGTTAGTTATGGTTCTTCTTACCTCCATATCCCAATGAGTATGTTCCTTTTAATGTCTATTTCCAATAAGCTATGTTATTTTAATCATTATCATCCAACTATGGTCCTTCAAACCTCCATTGCCAATAGATTATGATCATCAAACCACTATCACCCAATTGTGGTCCTCAGACCAACATAATCTAATTAAGCCCTGATGATAGTCAGACCATTATTACTCAATTATTGTCCTCTAACCATTACCGAGCGACTATGTGAAAGTGACATACTCAAACAAGAGAGGTGTGAATTAGTTATTTAAAAATTTACTATAAAGCACTAAAATATGTAGTAGAAGTAGTTTTCAAAGAAATATTAAAACTTCAAAAAAGAGTGCAAAAATTTTTTATTTTATTTTATTTTTTGAGAATAATGAAAATCACTTAAAATTTAAAAGAAAGATTAAATCAAAGTATTTTTTTCAAGAAAAAATTTAATGAAGAGTAATTTTTAAAACATTTTCTTTAGTGTATTTAGGACAATTGTTGGTGTCATCAATATTAAGCAATATCAAAATATATAGGAACTAAATAATGTGATAAACTAGAAGAAACACAAACAAGATTTTTTATAGTGATTTGGTCAACTTGACATACTTCCACTACCAAGTTATTCCTCCACGAGAAATCTACAAGAAAATACTCCTTTTGCACACATTAAGGTAGAGAATCCCTTCTCTATTTCTAAATGGAGAATGATCTTTGCAAGATTTTCCTCTTAAAAATCCTTGGTTCCCTCCTTTGTATTCTCAATACATCAAAGATAACTTCATCCTTTTACCTCCTACAAGACAGAGATGTCATAACTCTAAAATTTAAAAAGATATAATCTAAACTACAACAGTCAAAAAATTATTCAAGAGTCATTATAAGTCCAAATACAAACCATCTTAACCATAACATAGACATGCTGAGGATCATACAATATGATTAGTTATATTTTTTTTTATTTTATTAATTTTTGTTAAACACTTGATTTAATTTTTGGAATAATTGATCGTATAGTATGAAAGTGTTCATTCAATACAATTTAATAAAAAAACTTAGTGTTCAATTTTGATCTCCACTTGTGAGTGAGTTCGTCTTGCCAACATACACCTAAGCATAGAAAGAATCAACAAAAGAAAATACATACTCATATTACAAGTTTTGACCAGACTCAATTTTCAATTCTTCAGTTCTCTCTTTTGACTTTACTTCTTATATATTATATTAGAAATGTTATATATATATATATAATTAGAAAATAATAAATTTTGAAATAATCAAAACAACAAATAAAGCTCTCGAGTTTCAATAATCCCCTTCCTTTTCATCATAGTGAACATTATTTGTTGAAATTTTTATTTACAAATCAACAATCAAAGTTCTCCCCCTCAATGTATGTCTTTATTAAATTTTATGGGAATACATTTAAATTTTGAATTAATCTAGATTTAAAAATAAAAGATTTTTTGATTTTTAAAACAAATATAACAAAAACCCGCATATAGGATCACAACAAGAATACACATATAAGATCATAACAGAAACACAACTTTAAATTAAAAATGTTAAAACATGTACAAACACAACTTAAATAAATATAAAAAACTACTAATATTATAAATAAACACTACTACTACTCTCCCTTTTGACATCTAAAAAGGGTAGGACAATAGAAATGAAAAACTACAAAGAAAAATAGAATACATGGAAAAGATATGGAATAGTACAAGAAAGTCACACATATGATTATCCTTAATCTTATGGTGGCGGTTATGAGTAAAAGTTGTTAAGAAGAGCAGAAAACTATTCCAAAAACTAGGCATGGCTCACCTTATCCCACTACTGCATCTCATGTCACATCTAAGTTTATTTCTCTATGTATGTGTCGACCTTTTTTTCTAATCAAGAAAAGTGCTTCATCGATGCATCCTAGGTAGTGATAAATTTGAGGGGCTTTAGCTAGAGCTCCCCTTCTTATACTTCTTTTTCTAAATTTAGGATGGCCTCTACAGGTGCATCCTTGTGATGTTCACTATAAATAATGTGGAAGGAGTACTATATTAAGTAAGAGGGTAAGTGAATAGATGGTTCAGGGTAGGTAAGGTTATACTTTGCATCCAAGATATAGGAAATGATGTGTTATATGCCCAAGTTTAGCTTGAGATGGGCTTAAAGGTTTTTAATGGAGGTTATTCTTATTATATACCTAAGGATCATATTTTGCATCTTTTAATTGCATGCCAGTCATGTTGAAGAAGGTGATAATAGAAAGCATTTCGGTAGGGTCAACCATATTAGATTAAATGCATTCCATACCCTCTGACCCCTTAATCTCAAAGCATTTTTGAAGGTTGTAAAACCAGCAAAAATTTATAGCCTATGTCCCTTGATATTACATATTATAGAAACTGACCTTGGGAGCCTCCCTAAAAGAATTGAGCATTATCATTATCACTGATATGATGCATTAAACCAGCATTAAACCCTTGTTGGACTATGGTTGACCATAGAACTATTAAAAACCTAAACCCCCAAACCACCTGGAAAAAAATTTTCCTTAAACTACAATAAGACTTAAATATAAATTGAAGTGCATTGAACCTAACCCCAACCCATGGTCAACCAAAGTTGACCAAAAGGCCCTTTTAGCCTTTAAAATTATATTTCATGCATTCATGTTTCATTATTGCATAAAACCTATTCTAAAATATCCATAACACCATTTGGAATTAGTTTGACCAAAATCTAACAAATGGTCAACCCTAGTTGATCAAGTTAACCTAGGTTAACCAAAAGACACCTTAAGCCTTTTAACTTGTATTTCATGTATAGGGACCTCGCCAACCCTTTGGACCACCTCATATAAAGTCAAAATAATAGTGGAATGGGTTAGACCCAATAATAACCCATGGTTAACCCTGGTTGAGCAAGTCAACTCTGGTTATACAAGTCAACCCTAATTGACTAAAAGATCCCTTAAACACTTAAACATGCATTTCAAACCAAATGACTTCCCCATTTATGAGACAACTTACAAAAAGTATAAAATGTAATTTTTGAATTGGTTGGACCAAACCTGAATACCTGGTCAACCCTCGTTAACCAAGTCAACCATGGTTGACAAAAAAAATTTGGGTTAGAGTCAATTCATTTTCAGAATGGGTTAGGTTTGGGTCCCAATTACCCATTATTATTATAAGTTACGTTAAGGTCAACCTGAAAACTCAATTTAGACCTGATTTTGACCTGCTTCACTAGGCATATAAGTGACTAAGCCATTCCACCTTCGCCCATGAGCTCTAACCACACTTCCACCTTCTACCTTCCATGTTTGATGACTTTCCTTTCGGTAAGATTGATGACAGTCAATGAAGTTCTTTCCTCTTTTGATGTTTCACCTCATTTGACGATGTTACTTTGATGGCATTCAAGGAATTTCTTTCTGTCTGGTCGACAGTGTTCCATCTTCCTTCGACAATGTTTAGCTCCTTTAATGAAATTCCTTCCTATCTAGTTGAAGAAGTTCGATGACATTGCTTCCTCCTTATATGATGTTCACTACCTTTGATGATGTTTCTTTGATGATGTTCGATGAAGTTCATTCCTCCTTTAATAATGTTACCTCCCTCGATCATGTTCCTTCAACGATGTTCACCTCCTTCAATGACGTTCACATCCCATTCGCTAGAAGGTAACCGTGATTTCGTGTTGGGTCAGGTCAACTCAAAATCCTGATGTGTTAGGTTCGAGTTGAAATTTCTGACCCATCTATAAAAATGGGTCGAGTTCAAGTCTGTCAAGTTGTAACAAGTCAATCTCAGTTCAACTTGAATCGATATGCAACCTAATTTTGACACTCTTATTTGAGTGCAATTTTAAATTAAAATTTATTCAAAGCATTTTGACCACTATATAGAAAGTAATTAGGGTTTGATGGGTTTTTTTTTTAATTTATTTAACTATTCTCGAACTAGTGGTCCAATTGAGCTCAAACTTAAACAGTAAAAACTAAGGAAGGTGTGCTACATACCCTAATTTTCTTCGACCTTGATGATAAATGGAACTTGGTAGATTTTATGGCTCACAATTTGATCTAAAATTTTAGAAATTCATTATTCATAATCCACACATAACTAGGGCTTAAATTGATGTGGTGTGTTCATGTTTATACAATGGTTAGAATGACACAGATTTTACCCAAATCCAAAGAGTAGAGTGTCTAAATTAAATCCTCTAAAGTATATATGCATTTACCTTGGGGTATTAATTGTGATACCTATGAAGGCTTTGATAACCCACATTTAGTGGGTTTGAAGCACAAGTTAAGATAAATCTATATTTTTTAAATTTCACTACATTTGGAATTCATTTGGTCTATCAATTAGTGAACTAAAGTCTGACATGAATAATTAACCTAGGATCTTGTTTAATTTATAATAAATCTAAATAAAATACTAAAAAGATATTTTATGCTTCAGGATGCTTAGAATAAATGCGTAATAGAGGAAAATTACAAGCCCCTTAAAATTCTTTAAAAATAAAAATAATTTAAAAATTAAGAATATTCATTATTTAATTAAGGTAAATCATTAAAAAATAAAAAAATTCCCATAATGTTTTTAAACTCTTGTAATCATCCTTAGGAGTCATTAGAGACACATGGGGAGATTTTAAGAGGTTCGGAGTTAATTTGGGGAAAAAAATAAAAAATTATTCTTTATTTAATAAATAATTAATTCATTATACAGCAAACTCCAATTGACACAAACAAAAAGGCATTTTACTCATCATTGGGTCTAGTATTTATAAGAATACATAATTTTTAAAATTCAATGTAAATCAAAAAGTTAAATTTTAGTCAAATTTAATTAATTAAAATGCCTTAACTTGTAAAAATCATATCTAATTCTAGAAAATCTAATTGACACAAACTCAAAGGCTCTCGACTCATCATTGGACCAAGCATTTCTAAAAAATATAAAATTTTTAGTATTCATTGTTAATCAAAAAGTCAAAATTTAGTTAAATTTTATTAATTTAATATGGCTAAACTTGTAAAAATTATAACTAGTTCTAGTTAAATTTTATTAATTAAAGGAATTGAACTTATCATCGAGACTGCTAATTATGAAAAATATAAAATTTTAGAATTCAATATAAATAAAAAAGTCAAAATTTTCTCAAACTCAATTAATGAAATAATTAAATAAATGTGAAAACTCAATGAATCACAAAAAAAATTACCAAATGACTAACTAAATGATTTAAATTCAATGAATAATAATAATGAATAATCAACACTCCATCAATAATATTTATAAGCATAAAACCTCAAGCTAACAGGCTAGGTGTCCTAAAGAGGCTTTGGGACTCATGCCCATTATGACAACTCCATGAATGAATTGATGGGATATAAGTTTGAAATTATAAATCATATAAATCAGTAATTGATAAATTGAATTAATTAGAAATCACCAACCAACAATCAAACTTAGATTAATTGGTAATTACTTGGTAACCTAAGCAAACGAAGCTATTAACTTGGCCCCAAGGCATGTGAAATAAATCTTATAGCCCTGGTTTAACAAAGGTAATTTGTATTCAATTTAAAAAACTATTAAAATCAACTATAAAACACGTAGAAACTGAAGCTTTCAAACCCTTGTGCTTGGCTCTTTTTAAGAAGGCAAAGGTGTTTTGGATTGAAAGCTTTAAGTGTTAAAATAAAATAAAAATACAAGGACTTTATGCAACCTATCTACCCCATCTTTAGAGGATTGGAATATTACAAATATGAGTGTAGGACTTGGTAATCAATAAATTCTTGCACTTAGAAATCATTGAGTGTTACATTTTTTAAAACATAAAACTATGCAACTTAAATAATTCAAAATACCATTAAAATAAATTATAAATTTATAAAACACCAAAACCAAAGTTAAAATCAACCTTCAATGACCTCAAACAAATAAATTCAATTATAAATAACTTCAAATAAATAAAACCTAGGATCTCCCAGCCACATAGCCTTATGCACACATTTTGGATGGTTTGCTAGGATAATTAACTTTAGTCCTAGGCTAGGTCGATGGTTTGGCGTGGTTTGATTGAAGTGCCTTGCCTTAAGGGTACTCAGGTTTTGTATGTTTACTTTCTATACTCGGGATTCCATTTTTATTTTTCTATTGGTGTACATTTGGAGTAGGCTCTTTGGCCTTTTTATATTTAGTTATATACACTCAAACAGCATCATATATGTGCCCCAATCCAAGATCCCTAGCTTGTGATTTTGATGATGACAAACATTACTAATTGAAATTTTATTTCTCCTGGCATATATATTACATATTATTTTTTGTATGTACTAAAATTTTAGGTACATCATGCATTGCTCAAGAATAATCAAGGATCAAGTTTGGTTAGCATAGGATGGTTTTCAAAAGAGTCTATTTTTTTAGTTTTTTTTTATTTTATATTTTTTAGTCTTGACATGTAAGGATGTATGCTAAATTGATGATCATGCACACACACATAGGAGAGTGAGAAAATTTTTTTAAACTAATAATATCGTACGATACTGATCATATTGTACGACCAACTATACAAAAAATAAATTTTAATGACTAAATTTATAATTAATGCTTATAAACTAATCAAAATGTATGATTGATTTACATCAGGAAACCTAACCACCAGATAATCTAAGTATATATTTTGAAAGTTAATTTTTGGACTAATCATACTATATAATCGTAATAATATTGTATGATATATGAAATCGTACTTAAATTAATCCCTATGATTAGTCAATCAAATTAATATTTAATAAATATGAAAAATCATATTATTTGATATAGATTATACTATAAGAATGACAAAGACAAAATACGATTATCCTGAATATTATACTAGATGAAACCTTGATTTTTTTGAACTAATCATATAGAATGATATTAATCATATTAGACAAGCCCTTGACATTTAAACTAAACATACAGTATGATGTAAATCATACTAGATGATTGATAGAGATAATTTCTAATCATCTCAAAGATCATCATGTATGAACACAAGAAAATTAAACTAATTGTACCACACGAGCATTTAATCGTATTATACGATAAGTATGCAAAAATTAAACAGTTCATCTGAATGACTATTCTATCACATTAGACAAACCCTTATTTTGAATTAACTATATTATAAAAACCTTGATTGTACTGTACAAATATTGATGGCTTAACTAAAAACTTAGGATTTTTTTAAGACTTGTACTTAAGAAAATTAAACTTGTCTCTAAAAACAACTATTGACAATTGAAGGAACTCTAAGGGAGAATTCTTGAGAGAGATCTTTGACATGGAGAGGTAGAAGGTGAGATTGTATAAGAGGGAGAAGGAGTGTGAGGGGTTTTCATATAGTTGCTCTAGGCAAGCTTGCACCTTGCTTCTTCTAGTGGAATTGGTGAGTTCTTGAAGTTGCTCTTGGGAGAAAAGCATTAAAGTCAAGGGTTCTAAGTTTTATGCCATTACCAGGAATGTGAAAAAGGATTACAAGTTCTCTGCGATCTTCAGGAGGGTGAGAAAGATTTCAAAAGTTCTTTACCTTCACCAGGACGGTGAGAAAAGATTGAAAGTTCTCTGCCATCACTAGGTGGGTAAGAAAATTTTTAAAGTTTCATTGTAGTCACCAGAATGGTGACATAGCTTTCAGTTCTCCAGCATACCAGGTTTGGTGTAAGTGATTTGTATGGGCTTCTCCGCTTTACTGTGGGGGCTAAAGGAGAGTCATCCTAGTGTTAATGCTATACCTATAGAGGATGACTCCGAGGAATGGATGTAGGTCAAGGTTGACTGAACCACTATAAAATTCTAGTTTGTTCTTTTTGGTCTTTTTGACTCCATTTTTTTGTATTTTAAATTTCTTGCAAGAATTTAAATTTTATTGCAAACTGTATTTAAATTACTTATCTTTCTTAGCTAGACTTAATTTGTGTTAGAAAAGAAAATAAAAATATATATATTTCTTTTGATTTATTTGTGTTATAAAACTTTGAAAGAAAATAAAGTTTTTAATTTGCTTCCACTTGTCTTAGTCACTTGACTAGAATTATTCATAAATTATGGTATTGGTTAAAAAGAAAACTCTTTTTGAGTATTTTTTAAAAATAACTAATTCACCCCCCTCTTAGTGCACTTAGGGATAGTTCATGAGGTCTTACAACCCTCCCTGAACTTTCAAGTGGTATCAAAAAAGGTCTTAAAATTTGCTATTTTAAATCTATAAGTAAAGATCTTATGACATATTTTTGGTAATAGAAGTATAGTGGAGGGTTATTCTTTAATCCTGCACCTCTGTTTGAAAATATTTCATTTAATTTTTGGAAAATCTACATATTTACATTTCTGTAATCTATTAATTTTAGAATTTGACATATGATTCAAAATGGTTATTCACTTCCATCACGTATAGTTAAATGAGTTAGAATTGATGTCCAGTTTACTGAATGGAGTAAAAAGGATAGAGAGCTTACTCAATTAAATACAAATACTTGAATTATTTTTTCTGTGCATTAAAGTCTGAAGATTACCTTAGAGTGTATACATGTACAATGGGGAAGGAGATATGGGATAGACTATGTGTCACATATGAGGGTACTAGTAAAGTTAAATAATATAGGTAGAACATTTTACTGTATGATTATGAACTAGTTTGCATGAAACCTAGCAAAATAATTTCTAAAATGTACACTAATTAATTAAATAGTGACATCCCTGTATGGTTTAGGTAGAGAACTATCTAATTCTAAAAAGGTTAACAAAATTTCATGTTGCCTACCTAATGCTTATGATGCTAAGGTCACCATAATTTTTGAATCTAAAGATCTGAATTATTTTCTATTGATAACTTGCTTCGCTCACTCATTGCCTATGAGTAAGGTGTAAGTCAGAGTTTACTTGATTTGTAGGTCACAGGAAAAAGAAGAAAATTATGGCTTTGAAAGCCAATAACTTGGACAGTGATAACTCTATTGTTGAAGAGGAGCATGATATTGTACTGATGACTTGATAGTTCAAAAACATTTTGAAAAGAAAGTAAAAGCATCATCAGTAATGGAGCAAAGATAAAAGTAGTAAAAATTTTAAGGCATCAACTGACAAAATTTGTTTAGAATGCTAGAAATAAGGCCACTTATGAACTAACTGCCCAATTTGAAATATCACTGGATCAAGGAGAAGGGTGAAGAGAAGGCAGAGTTTAAAAAGGGGAAGCATCAGACAAGAAAGGCTTTTTGGGCAGACTCCATCTTAGAATCATCTGAACTGGAAACAGAGAAGGAGGTAACTAATCTATGTCTCAGGGCTAATAATAGACTTAATTAGTCAGATATAGATGATATATGTCAGCTATCCTTTGATGAACTTTTTATTATATCTAAAAAAATCATGATTCATATAAGAAGCTCAAGAAAATGTATGCTAGCTTAAACACTAATTTTTCTACTTTATAAAAAGAGTATGATAGCTTGAGAGTTAAACATTTTGTTCTAAATAGAAATCACATGTCTTTACTCGATGAGCTTTATGCATTAAATAAGAAGCATGTTAACTTAACTAATGCGCATGAATCCTTGAAGTCAATGCATCTTGATTTAGATGATTAATACAAATAGTTAGAAGCATTTGCAACTGAACTAGATAATAATGAGCATGCATTAAAATTGGAGGTTATAATCTTTAAAAGTGCAAATGAGTTCTTAAAGAAAAAGTCTATATACTTTAGCACAATAAACCACCAGCTACATTGACATAATAATCAAACCTCACATCACTACATGCATTGCATACTCTTTTGAAAAGGCATAACTCCTAACATAAACAAATAAATTTGTTCCCTGGGGTTAGGTGTTATTCTTATGCTATGCTAGATCATGTAGCCTGTACTAGCAAAATACACCATAAGATAAATTTAGTGTAGAGGCCTAAATCACTTACACCACAGCATAACTTGCATGTAAGTCATTTATCAAAATATAAGGTGGAACCTAAACTCACTTGGTCTCCCAAATCTAACCATTAATTAACTTTATAGGAGTGCTCTCATAAAAGGCCTCATGAGAGCATATGGTACCTAGACAGTGGATTGTCAAGGCACATGACTAGGATATGAAGCGGTTCATCACGCTGGAGGTCAAGTCAGGAGGCAAGGTCACACTAGAGATAACACCACAAGAAAGTGGTGGGTTCAAGTATAATTAGAAACTCAAAAAAATTTATCATTGAGAATGTTTTACTTATGGATGGTTTAAAGCATAATGTACTTATCATTAGTGAGTTATGTAATAAAAGATTTAACATTAAATTTCTATCCACAAAGTGCATGATTAGTTTGAATGGAAAATTTGTTCTAGAAGGAAAAAGAGTTAACAATATTTATATGCTTGATTTGAATTATATTGAATACTCTAATTCTTTGTGTTTGAAAACCACTGTTGATGAATCTTGGCTATGGCATAGGAGACGATGTCATTCAAGCATGTAGAACATTAGGAAGATTACCTAGAAAGACTTAGTTAAAGGAATACCCAAGTTAGATCTCACTAAGGACCACCTGTGTGATGCCTGCTAAGTAGGAAAGAAAATTAAGTCATCGTTTCACTCAATTAAGTTCATCATTCCCTCTAGGCCATTAAAAAATCTTCGCATGAATTTATTTGGACCCATTAGTACAGCCGCCCTAGGAGGAAAATCATATGGATTTTTGATTGTTGGAGATTACTCTAGATTTACCTGTGTTAGATTCCTAGCACAAAAGAAAAAATCTTTTAAAGAATTAAAAACCTTCTCCAACTGGATTCATAGAAAATTATTGTGTAAGATCTCTACTATTAATAGTGCATATCGGGGAGAATTCAAAAGTAATAAGTTTGAATCATTTTTTTTAGTAGGTAAGGATAGTGTATAACATTTCTGCCCCCTATGACCCCTAAGCAAAATAGAATAGTAGAAAGGAAGAATATGACTTTAGTAGAAGCTTTTAGGGACATGTTAACTGAATATTCTCTCCCTAGGTACTTTTGGGCAGAAGTAGTAAGTACTGCTTGTTATGTTGGATCCAAGTTAAATAGGACAACCTATGAACTCCTTAAGGGTAGGATACCCAACCTTTCTCACTTGCATGTCTTTGGTTGTAGAAGCTTTATTCTGATTAATGGAAAATTTCCTCTAGAAAAGTTTGACCCCAAATCTGATGAAGGAGACTTCATTGGATATTCATTTGTAGGTAAAGCTTATAGGATCTTTAATAAGAGGACCTTAATAGTAGAAGAGTCTTTCCATATCATATTTGATGAATCAGATAATTCTTTTGATCATAGGTTAGAAGAAGAAGAAGAAGAAGAATAAGAGGTCACCCAAAGGGCATAATCCCTTGACCTAGGAGATAAAGTAGAACCTCGGGAGCTTTTTTCTAGAGATTAGAGATACTCATCTAGTCACCCTAGAGAACTCATCCTAGGAGATACATCTATAGGTGTTAGACCTAAGCATAGACATAGAAAGGAGGTCAGTCATTCTGCATTCATCTATATGTTAGAAACCACCAATATAGATCAAGCCTTAGCTGATGAATTCTAGATCCTAGCTATACAAGAAGAATTAAGTCAATTTCTAAGGAATGAAGTGTGGGGACTAATTAGCAGACCTAAGGACCAAAGTGTTATAGGAACTAAGTGGATTTTCTAAAATAAAATGAATGACTCTAGTATAAGGATCAAGAATAAGGACATATTAGTAACTAAGGGGTATAATTAGATTGAAGGAATTGATTTTGAGGAGACCTTCACCCCTATAGCAAGGTTAGAAGCCATTAGAGTAATATTAGCCTTGTCTTGCTTTAGAGGATTCAAGTTATATTTGATGGATATTAAGAGTGTCTTTCTAAATCTGGTGATTAAGGATGATGTATATGTTGAGCAATCCCTAGATTTTGAGAATTCTCAATTTCCTAATTATGTATTCAAATTAAAGAAGACATTATATGGATTGAAGCAAGCACCTAGTGGTTGATACGAGAGGCTGAGTACATTCCTCCTGGATAAAGCCTTCATTAAAGGTTTTGTAGACGCCACCCTATTCCTTAAGAAAGTAGGAGAAGATCTACTCATTATTTAAATTTATGTTGGTGATATACTTTATGGATCAATAAATAAGAATCTTTGTAATAAATTACAAAATTAAGAGTGAGAAGTTTCAGATGAGTATGATGGGAGAGCTTACCTATTTCCTTGGATTAATTATGAAGCAAAGGGATATGGAACCTTTCTTAGCCAATAAAAATATATTAAGGATATGCTTAAGGAATATGAGATGGATAATGCAATGGCACTCAATACTCCCATGAGCTCTAACCTTCAATTAGATAAGGATCCCAATAGAAAATTAGTTGATTAGAAGAAATATAGGGGGTTAATTAGATCACTTTTTTATTTGACTGCAAGTAAACCTGAAATCATGTTTAGTGTACTTACCTATGCTTTTTTTTAGGATAATCCTAAAGAATCCTATATTTTTACTATTAAGAGAATCCATAGATACCTATTAGGCATGCAATTCCTAGGTATCTGGTATCCTAGGCATAGTTCATCTCTTAAAATAATAGGATATTCAGACTCTAACTTTGCAGGACATATGGTAGATAGAAAAAGTCCCTCAGGAATATGTCAATTCATAAGCCAATCATTAGTTTCTCGATCTAGTAGAAAGAAGAATTTTATAGCCCTATTCACCACTGAGGTGGAATACATTACCGTAGGATGTTGTGTTACTCAATTTTTATTATTGAAGCAATAAATCTTAAATATTTTACTACTTGTAGGCACCGTTCCTTTTATGTGTGACAACACTAGTGCCATATACATTTTCAAAAATCTAATGCAACACTCCTATACAAAACATATTGACATTAGGCATCATTTTATTAAAGATCATATAGCCAAGAGAGATATAAAATTGCATCGGATAGCTACTGAAGATCAATTGGCAGACATCTTTACTAAACCCCTTGCATATGACACCTTTAGCACCTTGAGGACTAGACTAGGCATTATAGACATTCAAGCTTGATTCAGGATGAATCTAAATTTCTCAAGCTTTTGAAATCAACCATTTTCATGTGTGTTCCAATGTGTGTCAGATTTTAAAAATTTGTGACTATTTGTTTATTGGTTTGTGTTTTCATTTTTCATTTATTTTATGATTTTATATTTGGTAGATGCTCCCTGATCTTCACACATCCTTTATTTTACATTTAAAATTTTAAAAATTAAAATTTGATCACATTATACTATATGATTACATTCACACTGTATGATCTACACATCCCTGAAAAACTCTTATCCTTCAATGAAATTAATGGCCCTTATTTGATTAATCATTGCTGATCATACTATACAAATCCATCTTTGTACTATATGATAAATGTGTCAAAAGTCATTGGATAAATTCAGATCAGCCATTATGATATTAATTAACATATCGTACTACACAAACACCTGTTTGTACTGTGCGATCAGTTTGGTCAAGAGTCATACAGACTACTCCTCGGGACAATCACCTTTTCTTAAAATCATCCGGTATGATCTGGATCATACTGTAAACTCTATAAATTTAAGGGATTTTTAAAGCCAAACACATCCCATACTTCAAATATCTTCTTTTTACTTAACTCAAACCTTTAATTACTCAAATGGCTGGGTAAGCAAGTGTGGTCGTCTGACCTAGGGAGGTTCTTCCTCTCATCACCCTATCAATGACCATTTTCAATCCACAGAAGTTGAAACAGCCTATTATTTATACAAGGAAGCCTACGTCACTCCATCCAGATTACTGAATCAACAAGCCCTAAATTATGAGGTGATGAATCTCCTCGCATCCACCACTCTCCAGTTCTTACTCACTTTAGCTATCCCGTTCAATTCTGAGCTTCTTTATGAATTTTTGCCAAACATAGGATTAGTGCCACTATTCCCATCATGCAATCCCATATCTGTAGGCGACCCATAGAAATAACCTAGGAAGACTTTGGCAAATATCTCACCCTATCCACAGAAGGACCTTGACCCTAACAAATGGATTCTATGGGAGATTTTGATTAGAGTGCGATAAATTTAACCATTAAAAATATTTCCCTATCACAACATCAACCCCTGGTTGACTTTGTGAATCAAAATACACGTATTATCCAGCATGTCCTTCAAACCTTAGTAATACCTTAAGTTGGAGATCACGTAAATATTACCCCACTTCTTTCTTTGGTTACCAACTTCATTATGTTTGAAACATAATTTGATGAATCCCAAATGATCAATGATTACATTCAAAATCTTAATTACATTCATCTTCCACTAGAAGGAACCAAAACATTTCTCTTGGCTATGTTATGGCATATATCTTGTATAAAAAAATATGAGCTTACTTATGCTTCTACTGCTGATTATTTTCTAATTTTCTATACCATCACTTCCTTCCATGTTATTTTTCCTCATCATAGGAGCATGAGTAAGAAGAAGAACCTAATTTTGATGAGGAAGGGGGAGCTCATCCTTCAACAACATCTGCAGCGGAGCTTATACCAGCAACAGTACTAACACTCGCACCAGCATACCAACCTTATCCCTACGAGGAGTTAATACAATATTTTGATCGATTAAAGTCTCGATTGGATAGCCATCAGCAGAAGCATCAACAACACAAGACAGGCATGGCTTCATTTAGCGAATAACTTTCATCTTTTCACAACTATTTCCAGCTACCACCGCCACTAGCTGACCAGGAACCTTCCGACTTTAAGCTTATGTGTTTGTGCTTTTTATTTTTTATTTTTCTCTATTATGTTATTTTTTCAGATGTTTCTATTTGATCTTCTTTTTGATTGATGTCAAAATGGGGAGTATTAGTTTTGTTGTCTATGTATTTGTTCATCATTATTATTATTTGTAGTACAATTTTACTTTTGCATTTAGCATGAAAGTATTTAAAAAAATGAATAATAAAAAAATTTAAAAATATTTTTACTCCTTTTTTCAAATCTATCACTTAGAGAGGGGGAGATTAGGATAAAAATATTAACTTACATTTTCAACCAAAAATGTTTTCATCATAAAAAAAGGGGAGATTATTATAATCCAGGATCCCTAGCTTGTGATTTTGATGATAACAAATATCATTAAATAAATTATTTCTCCTAGCATATATATTGCATTTTAATTTTCTATTTATATAAATATTTCAGATACATCATACACCACTCAAGAATGATTAATGCTAAAGTTTAGGTAAAATAAGATAGTTTTTTAAGAAGTATGTATTTTTAATTTATTTATTTTACATTTCTTGAGTCTGACCATATAAGGATATATGTTAAATTGGAAATCATGCACACATACACAAGGGAGTGAGAAAAATGTTTGAACTAATCATACTATATGATCAACTATATGAAAAATCAGTTTTAAGGGTTAATTTTATAATTAATTCTTATAAACTAATCATATCGTACGATACTAATTGTAATGTACGATTGGTTTTCATTAGGAAACATTAGCTGCAAAATGATTTAAGTATTTTTAAAATCAAATTTTGAACTATTCATACAATATAATATTTAAAATCTTACTTAAATTAATCCCATTATTAGTCAATCAAATCAAGGTTTAATAAATATGGCCAATCATAATATATAATATATATCATACTATACTACTGATAGAGATGACATTCGATCATCGCAGATATCATACTGAACAAAACCTTAATTTTTTGAACTAATAGTATAGTATGATATTAATGTTACTTGATGATTGACAGAGACCACTTTTAATAGTCCTGGTGATCATCCTGTATGAATAGAAGGAAATTAAACTAAATGTATCGTTCAAACATTCAATCGTACAATACGATAAGTATGTAAAAAATTGAACAGTTCATCTGAATAATTATTCCATCATAGTGGATGAACCCCTATTTTGAACTAATCATACAATACGAACCCTGATCGTACTGTACAAATAATGATGGCTTAATTAAAAACTTAGGGTTTTTTTAAGCCTTATACTTAAGTAATTAAAACTTGTGTCCAAAAAGACTTTTAGCTGTTGAAGGAACTCAGAGGGAGAACTCTTAAGATAGCTCATGGGCTTAGAGAGGGAGAAGGTGAGGTTATATATAACAGAGAAGTAGTGTGAGGGGTTTCACACAATCATGCCAAGTAAGCTTGCACCTCATTTCCTCTAGTGGCTTTAGTGAGTTCTTGGAATTACTCTTGAAAGAGAAGCTTTACGGTCAAGTATCGTGGGTTCTCTGCCTTCTCTAGGAGGGTGAAAAAGAATTGAAGGTTTCTTCCATCACAGAGAGGGTGATAAAGATTTCAAAGGTTGTCCACCTTCACCAAGAGGGTGAAAAAGGATTAAATGTTCTCTGCCAACACCGGGAGGGTGAGAATGCTTTAAATGGTTTGCTTCCTTCACCAAGAGGGTGGCATAGCTTTCGATCTCTACCACACTAGGTTTGGTCGAAGTGATTTGTAAGGGCTTCTTTTCCTTGTTGGGGGCTAAAGTAGAGTCACTACAATGTTAGTGCAATACCCAGAGAGGAGGACTCTGTAGAGTGGACATAGGTTAAGGTTGACCAAATAAATATAAAATTATGGTGTTTTCTTTCTAATTTTTTTTTACTTTTTTATTATTTGCATTTTAAATTTCTTACAGAAATTTGAATTTTTGTGCAAACTATAGTTGAATTACTAATAATTCTTGGTTAGATTTAATATGTGTTAGAAAATAAAAAATATGTATTTCTCTTAATTTATTTGTGTTATAAAACTTAGAAAAAAAAAAGCAAGTTTTAGTTTGCTTCCGCTGGTGTTAGTCACTTGACTATAATTTTTCATAAATTGTAGTGTTGGTTAAAAGAAAAGGGCTTTTTGAGCATTTTTTTAAATAACTAATTCACCTCCCCTCTTGGTGCGCCTAGGTATAGTTCAACATGGTCTTACAACCTCCCCTGAACTTTTAATATCCACATTATTTTATACTACTCTTTTATATTCCTGTAAAGTAGAATGAACCTAGGTAATGATATAAATACAAATGTAAAGAAAATGATATAGTTGCAAATATTTTATATCCTTGTATCGCTAGAATGAGTACTATAGTGCGAACAGTTATCAAATATTAAAAAATGGTTGTTTACACACACACACACACACACACACACACACACACACACACACACACACACATATATATATATATATATATATATATATATATATACACTTGTAGATTCCAAAAAGAAATGATTCTTATTCCTTTGAAGATTGCTATGTTTTGGAATTCTATAAAGATCTAAATGTCAGAAGATTAAAACAAATAATCATTTTCAAATCTATTTTATGTACACTACAAAAAAAAAGAATAACTTTTAATTAAATTAATATTTAGAAGCTTTTATTTAATTATCTTAAAAATATATATTAGTGAAAATAATCATTTGGCACTACCCAATAGAGCGAGATCATGCATTACATAAATTTGCATGCCGCTAGTTTTTTTTTTTTTTTTGGTTAAAACCCACTGTCGGGCCTCCGTGTTAATATATCAAAAAAGGTACAAGGTCCTTAAAGGACCTCCAGCTCGCTACAGCTCGAAAGAGCTACAAAAAAATCCAAAGAAAACCTAAGAGCCAAATATCCCTACTAAGCACAAGTACAAAGTCACCTAATAACATTCTAAGAAAAACCAGAAGGAGTAAATAGATAGACGCCTTCAGCACCACCTTCCCAACAAAATTAGGTCCCTGCACAAAATGAACACTAGTCTCCAAAAACCTGCAAAAAGAGGCCAGCAAGGACACTAAACAAAAACTAAATAGCAAAGTAAAACTAATAAAGAGAATAGCAGGCTTAATACCAAAATTCAAACAATATGTAGAAAAATACTTCCCTACCATAAAGGTCAACCACAAACTACTATCACCGTTGATCGAACAACAGTAGAGGAATATGTGAACAAAATAAGCTACAGAATTACATCCAAGGCAATAAACTATAGTATACAAGCCATAGCCGTTATAGGATATCAAAAGCAGGTGAATCCCCATCATCCTCATACAGGTAGAAAGCAGCCCAATGGTAGCGAAATACAGGTTAATACCGAAAAACCCAAGACAGTCAAAAAACAAACCCACAAAATATAGTGCAGCATTATCGAACAGCTAAAATTCTGATAATAAAACCAAATAGCCACAACAATTCTAGCCATAAACCAGGATGTGAAACCAACCAAAACAACAAAAACCCAATCAGGCAACAGAAACTAAAACCAGCAGATGAGAGGAAAAACCCAAAGCCCAACACCCAAAATAAATCATTTAGACCTGATGTAAGGAAGGCCTAGCCGATCAAATCTCAGCAAACCTTTAATCTCGCTAGGGAGAGTATGATCGTTGAATTCAGTCAAACCAAAGAGATTACAACCCATTTTAGCCAAAGCATCAGCAACATCATTTCCCTCCCTCAAAATATGAGAGATCTTGTAATTAATGCGAGAAAGGTGGTACTTAATGTATCTAAGCATATAATAATAGGCAGGATTAGAGGAATTGTTACCACTAAGGTGGTGTAGTAAAAGTATAGCATCCACTTCAATCAAAATATTGGTTATGCCAAGGGATAAGCATAATTGAATCCCAAAAAGAAGACTCTCAATTTCCACATGAATGGCAGTACTAGCATTAGACGGGCCCGCAAAAGCAATAGTCAAGAAACCCTTGGAATCCCGAATAAGCCCACAACAACCTGCTTTAAGGCTATTCATAGAGCCATCAGTGTTGAGTTTAAAACTACCCTTTTCGGTTTAATCCAATAAATAATTCTATCATCAATAGGAAGAACACTGGGACTAAAAACCAAACCAAGATCACCGGCAACATGAAGATAACCTTTAAAAGCCTGAGCATTAATTAATTTTGCAATGAAAAGATGGCAAACTTTATTCTTAACTTTAGTAATCACATTGGAAGCATCCATCTTAATATTATTATGTTTAGATGCATTCCTACTACTCTACAGGAACCAATAGATGATGACAGGAAGGATGTTTCTAATATGCCCTTTAGTGGGAGTAAACCACTCTTTGAGGAGGTCAAAAATAATATTGAATCTAGTGTTAGATAAAACATTAAACATATTATCAAAATAAACCCAAACTTTCATAGCAATAGGACCTTGGACAAACACATGCACCATATTTTCAATGTGATAACAACACTGACATTTGGAAACAATATAAAAGCCTTTCTTAACTAATAAAGTATCCAAAGGCAAGTAGTTGTAAAATCCTCGAAATAAGAAAAGTGCAAGTATGGGGAATGCTAGCATGCTAGTAGGCTAAAAACATGTTATTATTAGGTAAAGAATGCCTAATAGACTTCCAAACATTATTCGTGTTGAACGAACCATCATTAGAACAGTTAAACAAAATGCAATCCTCCTCATCCAAATGAATAGAAATATTGAGAATTAACATAACAATAAATTCAGGAACAGTGTTAGAGATTAGATTAGTATTCCAACTACCATTCATAACAAAATCTTTAACTTTGCAAGTAAAGATAGATTGTGTATGTAAAAGATGATCTATCGAGAAATTACTAAGCCATTTATCTTGCCAAAAGAAAATATTCCCAGCTCCCAGCCCCCACTGAATAAAACCTTCAGCTTCCACTTAATGTAACATAATATTTTCCAGTTGAAAGAATTACCTTGCCTATAAGTACTAGTGAGAGATGTTTCCCAATGCAATACTTAGAATACATAAATTGAGTCCAAAGACTTTTTTTGGCTCTAAACTTAAACCACAATTTATGACTAAAAGTCTGGATCATATCAGAAAAAGTTTTAAACCCTAATCTACCCTCTTCCCTCAACCCAGAGAAATTCCTCCAAGAACCCCAAATAATGGAGCGATTGCCATCCTTAGACCCCCACAGAAATTTATTAAATAAAGTTTCCATTCTCCTACAAACATTAGAGGTCGGGCATAAAGTATGAAGCAAATAGATAGGAATAGAACATAAAACATGCTTAATGAGAAACAACCTACCACCATAAGAAAGAAAATTCAAAGCCCAAGAGGAAAGTATACTGTGCACAGTAGAGAAGATATCATCAAATAAATAAGACCTTTTCTTCCCTTTATAAAGATGAGAACCCAAATATTTAAGAGGGAGAAGTCTCTTATTCAAACCAAATTTACTTTCAATACTATTAATACGAGACAAGGAAATAGACTTAGCAGGAATGAAACAGCTCTTGGAAACATTAAAAATCAACCCACTAGCAAGTTGGAAAGACTTAAGGAATTTGAAAAGAATATGTAACATTTTAATAGAACCATTAGAAAAAAAAATGAGGTCACCCGTAAAACTCAAGTGAGTAATAGGAAGACCACCAGCCGTTTTAAAATACATAGAAGGATATCTCATGAAAAGATTGTTAAGACCACGAGATAAAAATTCCACCGCAATAATAAAAAGGCCAGGAGATAGATGATCTCCTTATCTTAAACCATGCGAAGATTTAAAAAAACCATGAGACTTGCCATTAATAATAACAGAGAAATAACATGACTCAATACTATGCTTAATAAGATTTATGAATTGCAAATTAAACCCAAACAATCTTAAAATCTCATACAAGAAATCCCAGTTAAGGTTATCATAAGCTTTAGTAATATCAACTTTAAAAATAATGTTACCACCAGTAACTCTAGAATGCAAATCATGCACTAATTCTTAAGCAAGAAGAACATTATCAAATATAGATCTACCTTTAACAAAATCGATTTGCTCTATAAAAATGATATTGGGAAGCAATAAAGAAAGTCTATCCATAAAAATTTTAGCAATAAGTTTATTAAAAAAGGAACATAGACTAATAGGGCAAAAATTGTTCCAATAATTGATGCTATTAGACTTGGGAATTAAAACAATAGAGGTAACAGAAAAGTATTTAGGGATAGGATTACCCCTAAAGAAATCCACCACAGCATTAACATGATTAGTTTTAATGATACTCCAAGAATTCTGAAAGAATTTATTGGTGTACCCATCAGGCCCAGCAACAGAGTCAAAGTTCATACTTTTTAAAGTAAGCCAGATTTCCTCTTTAGTAGGAATATTCGTTAACATCACATTATCCTCTTCAGAAATAATAGAAGCAATAAAAGAGAAATCAGTATTAAAATCAGGCTTAAAGTTTGAAAGTTTGAGTTGAAAGCTTTTTGAAAATACTCAATACCCAAGGAAGCAATCAGATCATGGTTATCAATAACAGTGCCATCAGGGCAATGGATCTTATGAATTTTCCTACTAACTTTATTATGATTGCAAATATTATGAAAGTAAGTGGTATTGCGATCACCTTCAACCAGAAATTTAGAAGAAGCCTTTTGTCTCCAAAAGGCTTCTTCTTTTTCCTAAAGCTTATACAAAGTGGATTTGACAACATTAAGGCTGGATAAATTATCAGAAGAAGAATTCGGCATATAAACCATCTCAGCATCCTGAACATCTTTTTCAGCATGCAAGATACTATTAAAAATATTCTTAAAAATACATTTATTCGACCAAGATAGTTTTTGCTTAAGCCTTTTATGTTTAAACCAAAACCTGGTCAAGCCATAAACATCATCAGACGGAAATAAAGTAGCATCCCAACTACTTTGAACAATAGATAAGAAATTCCCATCAAGAAGCCACATGTTTTGAAATCTAAAGGGTTGAATAGTAGTGTTACTACTAATCTTATTAAAATCCAAAAGTAAAGGGGAATGGTTAGATAAAGTACGCGATAAAACCTCAATGAAAGTATTAGGGAAAATTGAAATCCAATGATTATTAAAGAGAATGCGATCTAATCTTTGCCACATGGTACCCTTATTCCAAGTAAAATTGCTCCCAGAAGAGCCAATGTCATGCATGTTACTATGCAAAATCATATCATTGAAATCATCCATGGTCTAAAAGTTAGGAGGCTTACCTCCAAGTCTTTAAGTACCCTTAGTGATGCAGTTAAAATCCCCACCAACAAACCAAGGAGCTACAGTGGTGGAGGAAATACCAATAAGTTGATCCCAAAGAACCTTTCTCCCATATCTAGAACAAAAGGCATAAACAAAAGAAGCAAAGAAAAAAATATGATGAACATTAAAATTTGTATGAACCAATTGCAACAAATCAACAATCACATCTAAAGTGATGGAACTTTTCCAAAAAATCCATATTTTATTAGTACAATTGCCAAAAGAAGAATCAAAACCCAATTTAGTGCAAATGTTAGCCAAATTAGAAGCATTAATAAGAGGCTCAAGTAAAACCAAAAGCTGAACACCATGAATCCTACACAAGTTCTTCACTCTGTCCTTAGATAGAGATCCACCCACAGCCCTAATATTCTAAACTAAGGCTTTAACCATTAATAGATAGATTAGAAGCTCTAGTGGCCATAGAGGTGGAACCCGCCGTTGTGATTTTTTTCCTTCCTTTCTTTTTGGCAACCACACTAAAATTCTCTTCAATAATATTAGCATTCACAATAGAAGATGTCATAGAGTTGATAGTAGAATCCTTAAGATAATCCCTAAGAGTGCACACTTCACGCTCCTCCAAATCCCCATTAGTATCCTCTTCACTAGCCTGAGAATTGTTACTGTTACTAATGGTATGCTCTGCCACATTACCACCCCCTTCCTCCCTATCCTCATCACCAACACAAACATTCTGAACTACAAGAACAATTCCCCTATTTCCCTCCATTCCTTCATTAGCCAACAGCTCATTAGATTGACCTCCATTCCCTTCATTCCCACCCACAATCGGAAGATCTGTTCCCTCCTCAAAAACTAAATTCTCAGTTAAATCAACCTCTATGATTGCCTCTAACTCTTTACCTCTTAAGGATGAATCTAAGGATCCCTTCTCTATGTCATCTCCAGCGGCATCAAAATCTTTGATATTCATTGGATCAGCCACATTAGGCCCAACAGGTTCAGCAACAGTGGGAGAAATCAAAGCTCTAGTGCTGTTAATATTCTTACGAAGTTGAGGATGAGCCACATAATAATCTGTAATAGAATGTCCATGGATCTTGCAATGCACACAAAAATCAGGCACATTTTCAAACTCGACTTTTTGGACATACCCAGAGCTTTCCAAACCTATCCACACCTCTTTAGTATGCTTCTTAGTAATATCAACCTCAACCAGCACCCTCACAACCGAAGGCCTTGAGCGAGAGGCCGTAGCTTGGTCGGTTTGGAGAGGTTTGCCAAAGATAGAACCCAACGCATGCAAAACTGATGAGTTAAAGAAATGTAATCGCAAATTAGGGAATGAAATCCATATTGGAACAATTGGGGATTCCTCTTTAACATCAAAAGAGGAGTCCATTTTAAAAGTCTCATTTGACAGTTAAGGATGTAGTAAGATCGCCTAGAAAAAAGCCTACTATAATCTAGGTCATTGGACAACTGAATAGAAACATGCCTAGCATCAAGAAATCCTATAGAGAAATTACCAGAAAGCTTCAACTTCCAAAAAAAATCCATATAGCATCAAGATTAGGGCATCGAACAGAGAACTTACCAATAAGAGTGAACTAAAAAAGGACTAGCAAGCTTAAGAATATCATCATCAGACATGAAAATCATAGGGACACCTCGAACGACCAATTTAGTAAAACAAAAATTGGATTTTCTTGAGGAAGAAGAACCAGCAAGAACATCCTTAAAAGACCGAGAAGCAGGAACCAAATCACCATTCTTAAGCAAATCTTTCAGGGAACCCGTCAGAGCTGAAGGTGGAACACCCCAAGCACCAGGAATCACAGTGGACGCACTCACCTCAATGAGGAGAAGAGCACGACCTAGGGCCGAAAAGCCAGGAGGATCAACAAATAGTATCACAACATTAAAGGCGAATAAAAATCCACAAACTACATTAAATATCTCAAAGATGAACAGTGGAGACCAAAATCGCACTCGAAATTGCCAGAGCCCGAACTAACCATTGTCACTAGGTTATTCTTTCATCTTGATTAAATTTGTAGGGCATCGTATTCATTTGAATGCTTATGGTATGCATGTACTCTTTACATCTACAATTACAAATTCTCCTGCGACATCATCGATTCCCATAGCATTATCGATTGCGACTGCTACATCAGGTAAATCATCTTATAGATAGCCTTTTAATATGCATGTACACTCTGTATTGATCATTCCTTTAAATGCCAAATGTCGACTGTTTTGGTTTTAATAAAATTTTCTTGTTTATTCTATAGATTTTCAATGGTTCTTGAATTTCTAATTTGTAATTTTTGAACTATCGATCATTGTAATCGTCAAACTCTAACTATATTGTACATCATAAAAAGTGAATCTTCTAGAATTGTAATCTTCTCTACCACTTATCTTGAATTTTATGAAGATGTCGGTATGATTTTTTTTTGTTGAGTTTCTTTTTTGATTCATTTCTTCCTGATTTGATAAATGCGTATTTTTTTTAATTCTTGAGAAATTACTAGGAGTAGGCAATTGATCATTTATAGGAATTGCATATAAATTATTTCTGTTATTAGAATTCATGTGTAAATAGAGAGCATAATAATAATGTAAATGTTGTTTGATAATCATTGATAGATTACAGAATTTGGCTAATTAGTCTTCTTATTCTCCATGTGCCTAATGTTTAGTCTCTTAATGAAAAGGATTATATTTTATGTGAATATTATTTCTCAGGTAGGAAGCACCCTTTGTTGGGAATCTCCAAACTTCTTTAGGGCATAGATAAACTACCAAGAGAAAGAACTTAGGGATACAAATAATTGTATTGCAAGATATAAGGTGCATTAGGGAGAAAATGTGATCAGGTTGGGGTTTCTATTAATTGTATTTTCCTTAAGATATAGCAATATAAAAGTTAATAGACTCATTGTGTATTCCACTTTCCTTAAATCAAATCCACCATGATCAAATTATGATTAGAATATAATAACCCAAATATTTTATATACAAGAGGAATATTAAACTTATATATTAACCACATCCTTCCCTATTGGGTCCCATAAACCAGGTTAAGGTGGCAAGAGTAGACTATGGATGGACCCTCGAAGTTGATTACATGGAGTTTAGGGGGTTCTCTTATATAAAATACAAAACATAGTCTTCACTCTCTAGATTTCTGGGCAATTTTGTGGTGATCACAGGGTTCTCTCTTCCTTGCATCTCCATCCTGCTCCTGGCTTCTTTTTTCCAGATTTTTCATGTTTTTTGTGCCTTACTTCTGGTTTATTTTCTTTGTGGATTTTTTGTTGCTGTGTTTTGAGGTTTTTCGGAGGCTTTTTTGTGGAGGGAGATGACATCCCCGACGTCGTCCATCCCAGCTGCTGCTTCTCTCCCTTTTGGTAAGACCCATTCTTTTAAAGATGTTTTGGCGATTCTACTTCATCTTCTACTAGGGTCCAATTTGTGCACACTTCCTTCAAAGGTAGTCCTGCCCTAATGTTTGATGATTCAGGTTTTTCGCAGCTAACTATGCCGTTTACTTTCACCTTACTTGGTAAATTTGTTCTTCATCATCCAAATCTTGATGTGATCTGTAAGTATTTGTTAGCCTAAAACTTTTTGGTTCCTTCCATTTTGGTATGTTGGATCCACATAATATTGCTATTTAGCTTTCCATTGATTTGGATTATAGTCACATTTTCACTAGGAGATCATATTATATTCATGCATGTCAAATGAGGTTACTCAAATGGACACCGGATTTTGATGTTCATGAGGAATCCCCAATTGCGCTTGTGTGGCTTTCTTTCCCGAACTTATATCTTCACTTCTTTAACTCTCAAATTCGTTTTGGTTTGGCCTCAGTTTTTGGTAGACCTCTACAACCCGACCAAGCTACTGCCTCTTTATGTCGTCCTTCTGTGGCTCAGGTTTTAGTGGAATTGGATGTCTCTAAGAAACATCCTAATGAGATTTGGCTTAGTTCGAACTTAAATGGCTATTTTCAAAAAGTGGAAATTGAGAATTTTCCTATCTTTTGTGCCCATTGTAGCATGGTCATGGGGTTAATGAATATTTTTGATTGCATCCTCATCTCCGCAAGGAGAAACCTCCATCTAAAGTTTTACCAGAAAATAATATTCTTGTGGGTGATGAGGCAAATATGGCTAACCCATTGGGTGTTGAAGAAAATATAGCTCTATTGGGAAAGCAAAATCTTTCTACTATGTAGGATACCGTGGAGAATAATAATATCCTTGTGATTGAGGGCCCTACCTCTATGGATCAGGAGGCGAATGACAAAACTATTCAATCCACTTTAGTCCAGTATGAAGTTTGTAATCTTGGCCCGGATCATATTGTTGGGCAAGATGTTGATGATCAAAGCATGGATTGTAATATTAATCCTAACATAGTGTCCTCTTCTAAAAATATTATCTGTGTTTCTAACAATAGATTGACTGATATGGACTCTACTATGGTTACTAATATCTCTACTAATTTAACTTTTAACTCTTCTATTAGTCCTATTCAGTATATGGTTTCTATTCAAGAGGGCATAGTGGATGGTGGTGTTGACAAAGACAAATCGGTTGTGTTGGAAGGCTGTCCCTCCGAGTAGGTAGATTGGATTGATGATAGTAAGATTCTTTATAAATCTCTCTCTGATACTGAGGCTTTTACTTATTCTGAAGATATGGATATTATGGCTAAATGCTTTGCTAAAGGTGACAATGATACTAGCTTCAGTAAGTCTCATGGTAAGAGAGACAGGAAAAAACATAATATCATTTTACAACCATCTCGATCTACCTTCTCACATACTCCTCATTAATTTTGCTTTATGTTTAATTACATTATTTGGAATGTTAGGGGAATTGGATGTCCCTCGTCTCGTTTAAGAGTCAAAAACTTGTGTCGTGTTCATAAAGTTTCTTTGCTTGTTTTGCTTGACCCTTTTATCTCTTCTAATAAGCTTATTAGTATTGCTCGTTTCTTGGGTTTTAAGTATACTGTTGCAAATGTGGCTAATAAAATTTTGGTGTTATGGAAGGATCTGATTCAGATTGAAGTTATTGGTAACTTTACTCAAGTCTTGCATTATAAGGTAGAGGTTTTCAATTTCATGTGCTGTGCTTCTTTTGTATAGCTACTTCTTCTCGTTATATTATGAAAATCCTTTGGAATCAGCTCATTAATTTTCATAATATTTGTGACTTTCACTGGGTTCTTGTTGGTGATTTCAATGCCATTACTAATCCTTCTGAGAGGATTGGTGGCTCTACTCCTTATTCTTCTATGGAGGATTTTAGTAACATGATATTGGATTGCAATTTAATTGATATTGGTTTTGTGGGTAACAAATTCACTTGGAATAGGGGTCACTTATGGCAACAGTTAGATCGTGTGCCCTTTAATGATTCTTGGATTAATTCTTTTAACACTATCACTGTTGAACATCTTAGTAGAACCTTATCTGATCACTCCCCTTTATTGATTAGCCTAGACTTTAGATATTTTAATGGCCCTTCTCATTCAGATTTCAAAATATGTGGCTTCTTCATGAATCATTTTTGGATGTGGTTCATAATAATTGGCATGCTCCTCTTCACCCAGATAACTCAGTTTTGGGTATGAGGAGAATGTGGTTTAAGCTTAAGAGGCTTAAGCAGGTCTTGAATTGGTGGAATCATCATGTTTTTAAAAACCTATTTACTAATATTTTGGATGCTGAGTAGCAAGTTAATTCTTGATTATAATTGTCAACTTGATCCTTCTGATGATAATTTATTGCTTTTAAGTAATGCTAAGGATTGTCTTTTTAAACTACGAGCACAGGAGGAGGTTTTTTGGAAACAAAAAATTGCTACTAAGCATATGGTTGAGGGTGATAATAATACTAATTATTTTCATACCTTAGTCAAGCGGAAAAGGGCTAAAAATTGCATTAATAAAATTCTGCCGGAAGATGGTACTTTTTTTGATAATTTTGTGGAAATTGCTAAGTTGGCGGTTGAGCATTTTCAAAATCATCTTAATAAAATTTTTACTTCCATTCATATTAATAACTCTACTTTTATTCCTAATCTTATCCATCAAGAGGAGAATGACAACCTTATTAAACCTCCTTCCCTTGAGGAAGTTAAAGGGATTCTTTTTAGTATGAATAGTGATTCTGCGGCTGGGCCTGATGGCTTTACTAAGTTTTTTTAAAAAGCATGGCACATTTCTATTAGCACTTGGAATGATTTTAGACCTATTAACCTTTGTACTTTCTTTAACAAGTTGATTTCTAAAATTATTATGAATCGTTTAACTCCTATTTTACCTAAGATTATATCTCCCTTTCAGATGGGTTTTGTGAAAGGCAGGGCTATTGCTAATAATATTTGGTTGGCTCAAGAATTTTGCCAAGATCTGGATGTTAGAGTTAGAGGGGGTAACTTGATTTTGAAGTTGGATATTGCCAAGGATTATGAAAATATTGATTGGAACTTTATTTATAATATTGTGCATCTCTTTTGTTTCAACTCAGTTTCATTAAGCTTATTAAGAATTGTATTGAGAATGTTTATTTTTCCATTATTATTAATGGGTCTTTTAATGGGTTTTTCAAATCTTCTCATGGTTTAAGATAGGGTGACCCTATCTCCCCTGCTCTTTTTATTATTGCTGCTGATTTTTTATCAAGAGGTCTTACCAATCTATTTGAGAATACTCCCAGTCTTTATTTCAGAACGTTGGGTGGTTTACCAATTTCTCATCTTTTCTTTGCTAATGATTTATTATTTTTACTAATGCTTCTGTCAAAAAGGATTCATAAGCTTATAGATTTTTTCGAGCAATTTGAGATGGTTAGTGGTTTATCACTTAATAAATATAAATGTTATTTTGTTACTCCCAAAAGGATCACTAATGATCGGATTCGGGGTATTAAAGAGGTTACTAGTTTTATGCATGGCCATCTTCCGTTGATGTATCTTGGGGTTCCCCTCTTTAAAGGTCATAAGCAATCTTTTCTTTTTGATGATCTTATTAGCACTTTTCAAAATAAATTTTTCTCGTTGGATTCCAACTTTTTGAGCTTTGGTGGTAAATTAACTCTTGTTAAAAGTGTTCTCTGCTCTTTTCCAGTTTATATATTTCAAACTCTTTTGCCAACTAAAGAGGTTTGTAATAGAGTGCATAGGCTTATTAATAAATTTTTTTTGAAAGGTACCTCCAATAATTTTGAAATTTCTTGGGCATTTTGTGAAAGATGTTGTGGTGTTTTGGTTAAAGGGGGTTTACATTGTAAAAGTATGAATGACTTAGCTCATGCCTTCTCTTTTAAGCTTTGGTATAATCTTCATGCTAAAGTTAGTCTTTAGGCTAACTTTATATCGGCTAAATATTGTGTTGGTAAACATCCTTCTACCTGTGTTTTTAATCATGGTGATTCTTTGGTGTGGAAGAGAGTTTGTAAGATTAAATGTTCAGTTGAACCTTTTATTTCTTGCGGGCTTAGTGAAGGTAATATTTTTTTTTGGTAGGATTGCTGGTTGGATAATCAGTCTATTGATTCCATTATGAATACTTCTTCTATAGCAGTGGTTAAGGTTAATTCCTTCATTTCTGATGATTGTTAGGATTATAATAAGCTCTCTAATGTCATTTCGGATTGCATTATTCATAAAATTTTGAACCTTCCTATCAATATTGCTTCTAATGATATTATCTTATGTGAATTGTCTAAAGATGGATCCTTTCATTTGAAAAATGCTTGGCATGCTTTTTGGCCTAGAAACCATTATGATAATATTTTCTCTATGTTATGGCATAAGAGTATTCCCTCTACTGTGGCTGTCTTTGTCTGGAGAGCTATGCATAAATTTATTTCCACTGATGAGAATCTTATTAATAGAGGTTTTATTTTACCTTCTGAATGCCAATGTTGTTACCATTTGGACAATATGCATCATGTTTTTATTTTTGGCCCTATTGCTGTTAAAACTTGGGTTTATTTTGATGGCATGTTTCAATTAAATTACTTTAATGCTCATTTCTCTCTAAAGTCTTTACTTAATGCTTGGTTCATTAAAACTAAAGGGCACATCATAACTGTCATCCCTTCCCTCATTCTTTGGTATTTATGGCTTGAAAGGAATAATTCTCTTTTTAATGGTATTCGTATGAACCATCTTAAGGTCATTTAGAATGTTAAAGATAAAATTTTGGCTTTATTTTCTATTAACCTGATTTCTGTCAAGAATTTCAAGAATTATACTTTTGCGGGTTCTGCTTTAGGAATTAATTGGGGGGACAGTCATATTGCTAAAGTCTCTAGAAGTATTTATTAGGCCAAGCCTCCCATTAATTACTTTAAATCAAAAGTGGATAGTGTTTGTAGTGAATCCACCATGGGTTGTGGTGGCATTATCAAGAATAGTGATGTAATCTTCTTATTGCTTTTGCTAGTCCTCTTCAGAATGGGGATGGTTTCCATGCTACTACTATAGCTATACTCTATGGATTAAGGTTATGTATCTCTCTTAACTTAACCCATGTGTTTATTGAAGTTACTTATAATTGCAATTTCCAATACTTAATCAATGGTGATTATATGGGTTGCAATTATGACATTTTTTATATGGCAAGAGAGATTAAAAATCTTTTTATTTTTCTAAATTATTCATTCTGACATATTTGCAACGAGGGTAATGGTTGTGCTTCTTTGCTTGCTGATTGGGGGTGTGGTCTTCAGAATTTTGTGGATTTGGTTGGGACCAACCTTCTGAGGTTTCTGAAAGGGATTATAAATCTTGATCATTTTGGTGTTCCCAATATTAGTATTTAGGGGGTTTTATTGTCCCTGCTTGTGGTTATGGGCCTCATTTCTGGTGGATACTGTGGCTTATTTTTGCTCTGTCTAGTGCCATTGTTGGCTTAGCCTAGTTGGGCTAGAGCAATTTTGCCTTTATCATTTTGATGTTTATTTTGATTTCAGTCCTTACTGTTGGTTGGGTGGTTTGTTGGTTGTTGGTTGGATCTCTTTCCTCCAGGTGGATATTTATTACCTAGGGATTCTGCTACTTCCTGTCTGGTTTCTGATGCCTTCCATTTGTGTTGGGGATCTCTTCCTTGTTTACATGTTTTGGCAGGTGATGGCCTGTTTGATCTTTTTTGGGGATTTTTCTCTCGGGTTGCTCTCTTCCTAGGGCGTTCCGTCTACTTGCTCAATAGTGGTTTGTTTCTTATGGGTTGGTTATTTATTTTTGCCTTACGGCCTTTGTGCCTGGTTGGGGTGATTCATACTGGGGTGCATTATCCTATTACTGCACATTGGTGCTTGCCCATTTTGTTCAAAGGTGGTTTTCTTCTTATTGTTCCTCAGCCTGGTTTATATTCTGATCACTAGTTAGTTTATGACGATGATGGATTTCATTTTTTGTTCCTTTTAATTCTTGTTAATTTTATCTGTAATCCTATTATATACTATTGTTATGTTCCTTGTGCCTATCAGATGTTTTGCAAGAAGCTTTTGGTAATTTTGATTGAAGATGTGGATTTGAGGATGGCTAGCGGGAGCTTTTTGATGTTTTTGGGCTGCTCCTTTTTTGGGTACTTGTGCTTGAGCACCATAGAATGTACCTAGGATATTTTGTATTTTTCTATAGCGGGGAACTCGAGCTTATAGGATTTTTCTTTCTTTTTTTGATTGTAGCTCTTTTGAGGAGTAGAAAGCTTGAGATCCCCTTAAGGATTGTGTACCCTTTAATTTAATCGATGCGTAGGCCCCTCCATGCGTTTTCCCTAAAATAATTGATTATCTCCTTTTTTCAGGCCTTCTATAGGTGAAAGTTCAATCTGGGTCATTAGATAGACTTAAAATGCCCAAGGCACACCAAGAGGGCGGGGGGGGGGGCGTGAATTGGTGTTTTACAAATTTTTTTTGATTCGTATGCAATAGTAACATTTGCATCAAAACTATTAGGCAGGCAATGAAATATTTTATTCCCTTTTTTAGAGTTTGATATTCTCTACCAAAATCAAGTAGGGATGTCACTATCTGAGTGAATTTAGTGTACATGTCAGATATTATCTCATTTTATTTCATGAAAAATAGTTCATAATCATGCGGTTAAATATTTAACTGAGATTAATTGACTTCATTAGTACCTTTGCCAGTAATACATAATCTATCCCAAATTTTCTTTTTAGTAGTAAAGGAAGAGGCTCTTATATAGTCTTCTGATTTATGTTTATAATCAACCTGCAAAATAGTTCAAGCATTTAGCTTTAAGTTGTATAAGATTTGGATTTTCTTTACCAAATCTTGATTTTATTTGGCTTTAATTCTCTCTTCATTAACCTTATTAAAAACACCATAGAAAATTCTTAATTCTCTGTTATTATTAATGGCAAAAGTAATGGTTTCTTTAAATCTTCGCAAGGTTTAAGATAAGGGGATCCAATTTCTCCTGCCCTTTTTATTATTTCAAAGGAGTATCTTTCTAGAGGCATTGCTAATCTTTATGAGAATTTTTTGAGCAATTTTTATAAAACTTTGGCTGGTTTTCCTATTTTCCTTTTATGTTTTGCTGATGATGTTATTATTTTTCTAATGCTTTGATTAATTAGATGAAGTGACTCAACAACTTTTTAAATGAGTTTCAAAGTTATAGTGGTCTAAATATGAATTAAAGTAAATGTTCTTTTATTGTGTCCAACAAGGTTTCTCATAATCAAGTCAGTTTTATAAGGAATAGTATTGGTTTTTTACAAGGTTCTTTACCTATTAAGTACTTAGGGGTCTCCCTTTATAAGGGTATAAAGAATACCTTTCTTTTTTAAGATCTGTTTACATCGATGCAACATAAGCTTAATTCTTGGAATTCTAATTGTCTTAGTTTTGGTTGTAGATTAGTCTTTATTAAAAGTGTTTTATGTTCCTTACCTTTTTATATTTTTTGAACTTTACAACCTACCAACACTATTTGTAATAGGATTGACAAATTATTAAATAAATTTTCTTGGCTTGGTTCCAATGTGAATTCTAAAGTTATTTGGTCCTCGTGGGCTAAGTGTTGTGGGAATTTTGAAGAAGGGAGGTTGGGGTGCAAGAATATGTATGATCTTTCTGAGGCCTTTTCTTTTAAATTTTGGTTCAGTTTTAGGTCTAAACTCTCTCTTTGGGCTAAGTTTATGACTGATAAGTACAGTGTTGGTAAGCATCCTACTATGTGCTCTTATAATAAAGGTGACTCCAGGGTTTGGAAAAGGCTTTGTAGTATCAAGTGGAAAGCCGAACCTCATGTTAAATGGGGTCTTGGTAGAGCTAAGCTTTTCTTTTGTCAGGACCAATGGCTTGGAATTCAATCCATTGACTCTATTCTTAATAATTTTACTACTAGTGCCATTATGGTGACAATTTCATCACAGATAATAATTGGGACTATAATAAACTTTTTGATATAATTCCTGTTGATGTTATTTCTAGAATTCTTAATCTTCCTATTAATATGGATTCTAACGATTTGCTTTTATGTGATTTATCTCATAATAGTAATTTTTGTTTGAAGGATGTGTGGCATGTGTTTAGAGATAAGCATTCTATTGCTAAAGTTTTTTCTATGATTTGGAATAAAAGTATCCCAAAGACCATTTCTATTTACATTTGGAGAATCATGCATAATTATATTCCTAACGATGACATTTTAAGGAAGAGAGGTTTTATTACTATTTCTAAATGCCAATGTTCCTATCATGTGGAAACTATTCATCATGTGATCATTTCTAGTCCTATTGCTATTAGAATTTGGGTCTACTTTGAAGATATGTTCAAGTTAAATTATTTTAATTCTCACCTGTACATTAACAATTTGTTGGATTTATGGTTTGTTAATTTGAAAGGTCATATCAGAAATTTGATTCCTTCCCTCATTCTGTGGTATTTATGGAATCCTAGAAATAACTCCCTTTTCAATAATATCAGCATGGATTACCACATCATTATTTAGAATATTAAAGACAAAGTGCTTAAGCTTTTTAATGCTAACCTCTTGAAACAAAAAAAAAATTTAGGAATTATTTTTTGTTGCCCATAATTTTGGCATTGATCTTCAGAATGCTCGTTGCTTGGACTACCCTAAGCAGATTTATTGGTTAAAACCTCCTCATAACAGTTTGAGTTGAATACTGATGGCTTGGTTCATAACTGCAGGTATGGCTGTGGTGGCATTATTAAGGATGATTAGGGTAACATGATCATGGCTTTTGCCAGCTCTTCAAATAAATGTTCTGTGCTTATTACTGAGCATTATGCCATTCTTAATGGGCTTAAATTATGAATTTCTCTTGGCATTACTAACATTGGCATTAAGATGGATGCCACTTCTACTATTCAGTGTCTTAAGAACCAATTGAATAGTATTTGCAACCCGAATTTTTTCTATCTTATTAGAGACATGAAGTAGTTGTTAATTTTTGTTAACTTTAATATTTCTCATGTTTATAGGGAGGGCAATGCTTGTGCTGATTGGTTAGCCAATTTGGGTTGTGGTATTGATTGCCTTATGGATTTTACTGCTTCTAATTTACCTAATCTTCTGAAAGGCTGGATTAGGTTAGATAAAATGAGCTTACCTTATGTCAAAATTTGATATGGTTCTCTGCTCTGGCAGTTTTCATGGCTTCAGCTTGGTTTCCTCTTTTTTGCCTGGGTTTTGGTTTAGAACTTTGACTTTGATTGGCTCTAATTTAGGTAATGCTAATCTCCTAAATTTCTATATTGTTTAGCATTGGTGTGTGAATGTGAGGGGCTTGAGCAGTTATTGGAATCTTTTAAACCTTGATTCAACCCCTATTGTTGCTCTTCTTTTCCATGGAGTGATTTTACTGTTTGGCTATTTTAATCCCTGGGTGTTGGTTAGTCCTGTTGTTGCCTGTGTCACTATTGGGGCTGATTTGAATGATCTGTATTGTTGGAATGTTAGGAGGATTGTTCTGAGTTTTTGGGTTGATTTTGATAAATGTCTTCTTTCTTGGTTTACCTGCTAGATCTGGGTGATGCCTGGGGTCTCTTCTCTTGCTATCATTATTTCTTTTATTACCTATATGGTTCTCTTTTCTATTACTCACCTCTTTTGTTTCATGAACCAGATAATGTATGGGTTTAGAATAGAGCGACATTGGGGGTTATGTAATGATGGTTGCATGAGGTGCCTGATCTTGGGCTCTAATGGCCCTGATCCTAATTTGGGTTTGTTGCTTTCTATCATTTTTCCTTTTGTAGCTGCTCTTTTTTTCTATTTGATGCACTTTGGTGTTAGTTGTTTAAGGTATTAGTATTTGGTTTGGTTTTATTGGTTGAGCTTTAGACTCTGTAACTATCATGTTTATGATTTTTTTTTTGGGTGGTCTTCTAAGGAGCTATTGTGCTTGGTTTCTTTGGTTACTCTCCGATACTGTATCTGCTATCTTGGAGTTCTTTTGGCTAGTGGGTGTCGTCTGGAGCCCCTAAGTTTCTCGACAGGATAATTATTGCTTGGGATAGACCTGCGAACTTCCTTGCCCGTGGTTGTGGAAGGATGGTTGTGTTTTCTTCATTGACTTTGATTCTCTTGAATTCTGGCTCCTTTGATCTGCTGAGGTTGGTTTGTTGGGATGGTTACTTCTGCTTAAATATAACTATGATTGCTCACCTCTATTGCCTTTATATTATTTACTACCAGTTTAAATTATTGAATATCATGGTTAGGGGTTATGTTTTCTGTCTTAATTTCTTATGTGCTTATAGTTATCTCCGCTTTTGTTATGGTAATTGGTTTAATTGGTTTGTTAATTGAAATATTTTGCCTCACATGCATTTAATTGTCTCTCATAATCCCTATTTTGCTTTGGATACTTTACTTCTTAAATTTTTTGGCAGGTCCTTCTAAATTTTTCCTGCTCCTGGATTTTGCCTTGGAAGAATGGTGCTTAAATTTTATCTTCGTATCCTTTCTATTTTTTGGGTTTTAGCCTCTAGCCACCCTAGATTGTACCTAGATGGTATTTTCTCTTAGTAGGGATCTTGAGCTTGTAGGATTTATTTTGCCTTTTTTCTAGCTCTTTTGAGCAATAGGGAGCTTGAGGGCCCTTTAAGGACTTTGTACTTTTATTTTAATCAACACATAGGCCCCACCGTGGGTTTCCTCTAAAAAAAAGTCCATATGCAATATCTCTAGTGGCCTAGAGGTGGCGATGTCCTTTAATAGAATTAAATGATAATTTGATTTATTTTTCTAATTAGAAGGCATCACGTAGGTGGTCCTTATAGAATTCTAACTTGGTTATGCCTCTAACTAGATTTTTTTGAGTTATTTTCCTATGTGTGACATAGTAGCCTATGTCATAGCCATTATTCATCAACAATAATTTTCAAACATAACGAATTTATTTAATCAACACAATTCAAACCATGTATATTAAATTATTTATTCTTTTTTCTTCTAAAATAATTTTTTTGTTTAAATAAATCAAATATTTTGAAGATAAAAAATTTATGTCAAATCCTTTGTCATACAATTAACAAATACTAAGCAAGTTATGTTTCAATCCTTCTACTAGTAAAATATTTTCAATAATAAAATTTTCGGAGTTACCAATCATGCATGAACCCACCACTTTCCTGGTGGTGTTATCTCCCAATATTAACTTGTTTTATGCCTTGGCTTCTAGCAAAATGAATTGCTTTAAATCTCTAGTCATGTACCATGTGCATCCATTTTCTAGGTACCACATGCTCTCATTAGGCCTTTTGTGAGAGCATTCCTATATTGTCAACCAAAGGTTTGATTGAGGAACCTAAGTAAGTTTGGGTTCCACCTTATGCTTTAATGGATGGGATAAATTCATGTTATGCTATGATGTAGATGATTTTGGCCTCCATACTAGAATTGTTCTATGGTGTATAGTACAAATACGGGCTATGTGTCCTACGAATCCACAAGAATAGCACCTAACACCTGAAAATGGATTCACTAACCTATGTGAGTGGTAGTGCTTCCTTCTAGGGATATGAGATGGATGTTGTGTTTTTGGGTTATACCATTGTGTTAGTGTAGGTTGTTGTTTATTATTTTGAAGTGCATGAATTTTCTCTTTCAAAAACTCATTTTCCTTCTCATAATTGTCAACTTTATGTTTCAATGCATGCTCACTATAGGCTAGATTGGTTGCAATTATTTTTAATTCTTTAAATGCATCCTCTAGTTCAAAATGCTCAATTTTTAATGATTCATGAGATTTACTTAACTCAAGATTCTTCTTCTCTAGTTCATTATATTAATCAAGTAAAGAAGCATACTCTTTATCTGAAGAAATGTGCTCAATTCTAATATGATCTCGCTCTTTTTCTAATTCAAAAAAATTTTAAATTTAAACTAGCATGCAATTTCTTTTATTTCCTATATGACTCATGCATTTTCTTGAAATAGCAAACAACTCATCATAGTTAAGATCACATACCTCTTCATGGTTAGAGTTAATAATATAGTTATTAGCCAATAAACATAGATTCGTTTCCTCCTCCTCAAGTTTATGTTATGAAGAGTTTGAAGCTAAGCCTTCCTAGAAAGCCTTCTATATCTTTCGCTTCCCCTTGTTGAATTTTATCTATTCTTCACCCTTCTCCTTGGTAGAGTGCATTTTTAGATTGGGGTAGTTGGATCTAAGGTGTCCTGGCTTCCTATATTCAAAATAGTTTACTTTAGATGAGCTTTTGTTAAATCTATTTCCTTTACCATTGCCCTTTTCAAAATGTTGCTTTTATTTTTGCTTCAAGAAGCTTTTGAACTACTTCATCATAAGGGTTATATCACCATTATCATCTGACTCTAAGCTATCATTATTTGAGTCACAGGCCTTTAGTTCCACTATCCTCTCCTTTCTTTTCTGGCCTCTATCCTACATTCCTTGGATTACATTTTGTTCATATGTAATTAGTGAGCCAAGCAAATTATCAATTTAATAAACATTTAGATCTTTCAATTTACATATTGCAAAAATTTTTTGTAACAAAACTATCAGGTAGGAAATGAAGTATATTATTCACTATCTCAGAGTTTGATAGTTCTTTACCTAAAGCATGTAGGAATGCCACAATAAAAATGAATCTAGTGTACATGTTAGAGATAATCTCATTAGGTTTCATGCAAAATAGTTTATAATTTTGCAACAAAATATTTAGCTGAGACTACTTGACTTCATTAGTACCCTCTTAAGTAATATATAACTTATCCTAGATTTCCTTGTCACTAATATAAGAAGAGACTCTCATATAGTCTTCTGATATAAGTACACAAAAAAAGAAAAAAAATAAGTTTAGACATTTAGCATTAAGTTGTGCAAGATCTCTATTCTTATTGCTCCATTCACTAAATAGTGTTTCTAATTTGATTCCATTCATGAATCTAAATGGTGCAAAATAACATTCTTTTATCATATGCCACATTCTAAAATAAATAAACTGTAAAAAGGTTGACAATCTTATTTTACAAAAATTAAATGGAATATTACAAAATAATTTTGGTCGAGTTAATGAATAACCCTCTATGGCATTCCTATTGCTAAAATGTGCTATTTTATCTTTTCTCATGGATTTCTAAATAACTAATTTTGAAACCCACTCTGTTACCAATTGAAAGTTCCTTTTGGGTCATTAAACTGACATGAATTGCCCAAGGCACACTAAGAGGGGGGTGAGTTGGTGTTTTAAAAATTTCTTTTTCAAAAAAAAATTCTATTTAAAAATGGTGTCAAGATATAACAAAAGCGGAAGCAAATATAAAATAATAAAATAAAATATACTTTTTTTTTAATAAAAAAATATTTTTGTTCCTTTTGATTTCTAGATTTTTTTATAAAAAAATTTTCTCAAAAAAATAATCTAATGCTTACATAATATCATCATCTAAGATTTCAAGAAAATAATATGCATGAAATAAAAATACGATAAATAAATGTGTGAAATAAAAGAAATAAGCACACTAGAAATTTTATAATGGTTTGGTCAAACCTTGACCTACGTCCATTCCCCAAAGTTATCCTCTCCAGGTATTGCACTAGTGACTCTCCTTTAGGCCCCACAAAAGGCTGAGAAGCCCTTAATCATTTTCACCTTTCCACGGTGTGGCTGAGAACTTAAATTCTTTCCACCCTCCTGGTAAGATAGAGAACCTAGAATCCTTTTCACCCTCCTGGGGAGGCAGAGAACATAGAATCCTTTTTACCCTCTTGGTGAGTCAGAGAACCCAGTGATCTTTATCCTTGAATACTTTCTCCTCAGAGCAACCCAAAAGATCAATAATGACACTTGGAGGAACTAAGGTAGAAACTTGCTTGGAGAAGCTGTGTGAATCCCCTCACACAACTTCTCCTTCTCACATAACTTCTCCTTCACCCTTTCAAAACTCTAAGACCTCATAAGCAATCTCATAGAACTCTTCCAAAAGCCAAAGACTTCTTTAAAGTCTAATAAGAGTTTTTAAATACAAAGCCTTAAAAAACCCTAATTTTTCAATTCTACCATTTCTAACTGAGTTTGTACATTACACTTAGGTCAAGAAAACTTATTTCATCCAATATAGCTAAAATAGTTATAGTACAATCTGTTCAAACTTTGCATAATGATGGTACAATATGATAATTAGATCATACATAACCATTAGTTCATTCATCTTAAGATTATATAGGACGATCTCTGGGATGATTGAAAATCACCTCTTCCAATCATCCATACAACCTACAACATACGATACGATCAGTTCAAAAATTAAAGTTTCATCCAGGATGATCCCTGAGATTATTGTTATTCATCTCTCCTAATCGTCTAGTATGGTTTATATCATAATGTATAATCTACCATATTTATTAAACCTTGATTTAATTGACTAATCATGGGGATTAATTTAAGTAATATTTTAAATATTGTACAATACAAATGGGTTCACATAGTATGATCTGTTAAAATTTTAAATAATAAAATACTTACCTAAATCTAATTAGCGGCTAGGGTTTTTGAGTTAAAATGATCTTCCTATATGATCTAGTGCATTCAATATGATTAGTTTAAAATTTCTTAATTACTCAATTAGCCATTTTAATTTATTTTCTAAATAACTAATTGTACACTATAATCTAGTTCATATAGTACAAATAGTTCAAAAATCTAAAATTCAATTTCTCACTCCCCCATGTGTGTGTGTATAGTCGCCAAATTAGCATACACCTTTACATGATTTTTGACTCAAGAAATATAGAAATAAAGAAATGAAAATTATAGACTCTTATAAAACATTATCCTATTATAGCTAGACTTGAGCCCTGAATCCTCTATTGCGTGGTGTATGATGTACCTGAAATGTTAGTACACACAAAAGCAAATATGCATTACAAATACTAAGAGAAATAAAGAGATAATAAATAACGTTTGTTATTATCTAAATCATAAGCTTGGAATCATGGATTGTAATAATAAGTGTCTTATAGAATCCCATTTATTAGATGATGATGATTTCATTGAATTGCTATCTTTGGTTATATGAGATAATCATTTTATCTTAGTATTGGTGTTCCTAGTTTTGTATAGTTACCATATGGAAAACATATAGAACAATGAGGAATGAGGTTCTGTAATAATCCACCAAAGAACTATTAAATCTGTTGGCTTATTTCTATATGATTTTGTATGTATCAATCAAACTACCTCATGATGCTTCAAGTAATTTGGTAGATAACACTAATATTATCTGATTGACTCTATGACACATTCAAAAGTAGTTGTTTGAGGGTAGAAGCATTAAGAGGTTTATGGACAATAGTTGGTCTATATGTTGTAAGTCATGGAATCTAATTTTTTTCCCTATGAAGAATTTTTTATTTAGTTTTAGTGACGGGTTAGAAATCTTATTGTATTTTAGGCTAGTTTGTATTTTATAGTTAAATGGATAAATTTTTTATATTTTAAGGAATCATTATTTGGCTCTTCCTCGTATTAATATTATTCAGCATAATTATATGCAAAGGTAATTTTTATAACTATATTTAAAATTTGGAAAATTACCTAAGAAGCAAATGTTTCCAATATAGATAATGATATAAAGAATTTTATGCTTTTTAGGAGTTAAGAAATTTAAAGCACAAGTTGTGCAATAACATAAGAACATAGAAGCATTTAATACAAAATCAACATATAAATGTTCAACCATTCTCAAACAAACTGATATAAATTGTTGGGGCAGTTCGGTTGGATGAAATAAATCAAGGCCCTCATTGAGTCCAGTACAAAACTCTTAATTTCATAACAAACTCTTATATTCCATATAAATAGTATTTTCCTTTTCAAAAATATTGGCTCGCAATACTTTCTAAATCATGACTTATAATTTACAAGAAAATGGATATGTCTCTCAAAAAAGTATAAAATGAAAGATTACAGGCTTGCTCATACATATCAATGAAACCCTATTATGTCATTCATCTTCAAGTCAAAAGATCAATTTTAGGTTATTCCTTTATAGTATAGGCTATGTTATGGCTACATTTGGACGTGGCTTTTAGTTACTGAGTCTATTTTTATAAAAAAGTTGTGTGATGCCTCTACTTTGTTAAAGAACGTTAAAGAAAATTTGAATAAAGTAGGCAAGTAATTTATTTTATGTCTTGGAGAAAGCTTTCAAACATTCAGGTATGCCTCTATTAGCAAAAAAAGGGAAATTTGATATATATTACTTCTGTAAATAAAAAGTTTAGGTGATTGCTCATAGATATTTCGGTTTATAACAAAAACTTAATTTTTCAAAAGTATCCTTATTCCATGTGCTACATCAACAGTTAGCTTGAATCAGAATTAATGCTACTAGATAGTACCAACGCTTTCATTTTTATTGCTCTCCTGAACGTTTCTTTTCCTATGGTAGATTGATTTCCTATAATATATTTGATATAAGGATATTGGTAGTGAAATTATACATACAGCAGTGTAAGTAACATGTAAAAATCTGTCTAGTCTAATTATATAACAAGTATTTGAATAAACCCGACAAGTGGAGGATGAGATGGGGCCTATATGGATGTTTTTTGGCTTAATTAATTAATAGATCATATATGTAAAGATATATTTTATTATTGTTATTATTGAGCAATGGATCAATGGAAGCTGGTTTTTTACTTGTAATATAACTTTCAATAGATTTTGAAGAGGTATATTCCTCATCACTCAGGCCTCCCATTTTAACCACACCACATGCATGTCGTGGCACGCAAAAGTTAATGAATTAATTAACATGATCTATAAATAAGTACAAACATAAAATTTGTTATCCTAACCAATAGCTTCAAAAATTATCACCAGGAAGATAGAGGACAACAAGCCAATCATGCATATTAGCATTCAATAGTATCATTAAAAAAATAACTGTCCCCATCTCCTTACCCTCGATCAATCACTAGTCAATACTTATTATTCCTCCTATTTCAATTCTAATTTACTTTTTAGGATTTGTTTTATGTGTGAACATTGTCAAGCATATATAGGTCTCCAACTAGTTTATTAATGCCAAAGTCCCGTTGTAGAGCAAACAAGAAGCAAAGGAGGAGGAAGATTGACTGATCAAAGAAAATGATCAGGAAATAAACACCCCTACCAAATATTATTGTCCTCAATACCCACAACACAATAGCAGCTGTAGAAACTAATGCTAAAAGCAAGAACATAATGCAAGTCCTCATTGACCAATAAAAATGGGTTCAACTTCCTGAATTTTGCCAAATGAAAGGAAAAAAAATGACTGATCAAACGGATTCAACTGATGGCATCAGCTTCTTAGTAGTTGATATCTTCCTTATCTGATGCTCGCAATGAGGATTCATCTAATGCTTCTTCGCCTACTCAAATTGGAGAAGAGTGATGTTAATGGAAATCTTGGTTGTAAAAGAAATGTTGGCGATGAGCTTGAGCTGGAATATAAGATTGGCATAAAATTATTATAATAGATTTATTATGTACATTTTTTTTAAAAATCCCATAGAGGGGCCTATGCGTTAATATAAAAGGAGGGTTATAAGGTCCTTAAAGGAAAAATTCAGCTCACTAATGCTCAATAGAGCTACAAAAAAAGTTAAAATAAAACTAAGAGCCGATGGTTCCCTATATTAAGATTAACAAAATACCCTAATAACATTCTAGGGCTATAAATAGTAAGCACCCAAAAAAGGAAGAAAAGATATAGCACAATCAGATCAAACTTCCTGCCAAAAATATTCAACTCAACCACAAAATTGTTAGTCCAAAGCACCTGCAAAAAATAAGGACTACACAAGAAAAGCAAGGAAAGCAAATATAGTAATAACAAAACTGTTTAGAAAAAGCTAGGAATTAAGGTCCATAAAAATGTTCAGAAGAAAACATTAACCCTTCACCATCCAGCACAAAATGGTCTTCCTTTAAATGCAATACTCGAACAATAAACTTCCCAATTTAGCTCAATAACAGCTTAGACTTGACAACACCCCATATAAGATAATCAAGAAATAAATGTAAGCAGCCCATAGTAACAATACAGAGAAAATTCAAGACCAAGAAAGATAAAACAACATATCTGCAATCAACAAAGCAAAAATGGCATAACTCATCCTTTAAACCACATCTCATAAAACCCCACTTAGCATAATTCCTAGAAGAAAAAATAGCAATAACCCAAATTAAGGAAACACAAAGGACAATTAAGCTCAGGGTTGTAGTATATGTACAACCATCATAAAGGACCCTCAATGCCACTTAAATCTGATCCTGATCCCACCACATTGAGGACTTAAGTAAAGGTAAATTAAGAGGAAATTATAAGTATAAATCATGAAGACCACACAGTCGCAATTCCAACCCCATAAGCTACAGGGAATATACGCCTAGATGAAACTACAACAAGCTAGAGAATAAATCCAGTGAGACCCAATGAAATCCACAACCAACTTACTCATACAAAAGATACACAACAGACAACAACACTTGCCAATCCAACCAAAGAAACAGGCACCAGAAAAACACCTACAAAGCTCCTCACCAGGATAAGATGAGCAATGCTTAGGGGTTAAATCAGGAATGAAAAAATAATAATCATAGCTTAAGCACTTACAACCATTACAGATGAAAGAAAAGAATAGTAGGAAGAATCCATGATGAAGAACATGAAGAGGAAGCAAATTCCAGAGACTAAATGTGACATAATTTAAAACAGTAAAGTTCACTAAGTCCAAACAATTAATTCCAGCAATCACCAAAAAGATGAAGTTGGCACCCCACAATGAGAAACAACAAAAAGCAAAGCCAAAGCTAAACCGACAACAACTAGTAATGGTCACATTAGTATTAGAGGCAATGAAAAAAAATCAAATCAACCATTAAGTAACTAAAGAAAAAAGGAAACAAATAGATTAACCACAAATTAATAGATTCTAACATAAGGCATGCCCATACGGTCAAGTCTAGTCAAGCCACATGCTTGCTAGGAAGGGAGGTTCCCATATATTCCAAAAAATCCATTAAATTGCAACCCATATAAGCTAAAAAATCAGTTTCCAAATTCCCTTCTCTGTAAATGTGAGTAATAGAATAATTGATGAGTGAAAGCCACTTTTTAATTTCCCTGATAGTATAGAAATAAGAGGGATTGGCATTAATGTTATCATTAATAAAATGAATCACAAGCATAGAATTAACTTCAATCCAAACACTAGTAATCCCTAAAAAAATACATAATTGAACACCATACTTTAAAGCCTGAAGTTCAGTCATAATGGCAGTCTTTATAGGTGAGGGACCTGCAAAAGCCATAATAATTTGACCATTATAATCACGGATCAACCCACCACAACCAGCTTCCAAAGTTTTAAAGGAGCCATCAGTATTGAGTTTATAAAAACTACGAGGAGGTTTAATCCATCTCACAATAATGTCTTTACAATTATGGGTATTAAAATAAATATTAATATAAAAAAACTTAGCAATTTGAAAACATTCATTAAAACTACTCCCACTGATCAAATTGGCCAAATATAACTGTCTCATTAATCCTTAATTTTAAAAATAATGCTTAAGGCATTCATGGAAATTTTTCCATGCTTTGACTCATTTCCACTCTTTCAAAGAAACCAACAAATAATAACAAGTAAAATATTATGAATATGACCTTTAGAAGACACACACCAATCATGCATGATACTCTGAATATTGTTATACTCCTTACAGAACTGGTTGTCAACAAATTTATCAAGTAGCCATTTCTTTTAGAAGGTTAAAAAGTTATGTAATTTTTTATTTATGAAATAATTTTTTTTATTTGAAGAAACATAGATTATGCAAGTTCTCGCATTTGACTTTTAGAAATTTTATTGGCGATTAGTTGTTCTCAATTGAAATATTATGAGTCATCATAATAAATTAGGAATTGAATGTAATCTTTATTATATAAAGCATATATTAATGCACATAATAGTGTAAATATGTTAACATTATTTTATTAAATTGAAGTGTTGGAAAATCATATATCATAAGGCAATTTAAATGTGCCTTATTAATAAATATTTTCCATCATATAAATGCATTAGGAAAGTTAACCTATTATGAAACATAATATTTGTCGTATTTATTCACAAGTTCCATCAAAATAAGGTGTTAGAAAAACTTGTTTAATATGACACCTTATGGGTGTCATTTAGCAACTATTATATCGAAATTATATGCCATGAAAGTTTAGTTTTTATGGTGCAAAAAGATGCCCTAACCCCTATGCTAACAACCACCTATGACACCATTGTATAATGTCCTAATAAAACATGTATGCTAACATATACATATTAAGGCCTTTTATTGTTTTGAAATGCCATTATTTTTTATAATGATAGGAGTAGAAATCCAAGCTTGTTATTGTTGGAGCCTGGCCACCTTTACTTTATAGTAGACCCTGAGTTATATTCTGAAAAATTATCAATGAATTAAATCTTTTTTATTTATATATTATTTTTATGCACCATTTCATTACATAATCATTTACATATTGTTAAGCCTTAATTAAAGACCTAATTATAACTCCTTGTTTCCTATGACAGAGCAATCTAATCTTGTATTCTTATGACATTTATTTATGATTAGGATTGTTATATGGCAGCTCACTCTAGGCAAGTGTAAGTCCAAATACACATTCTTTAGTCTTTACACATTATTTCTATTTTATTATTCAAAAATTCAAAATCTGAAGTATAAATCTAAACTCCAAACCCAAATTTAAGATATATAATCTAAAGCTTGTATACTAAAATCTTGATAGCGTAAGCCTTTCTTCAAATCTACATGAATTTGAAAAGTCTCTACTTTAATGAAGAGAAATCTCTTTAAAGATGTAATTAACTATAAGGACTTGCTCTTATAAGAAGTCTAGAACCTAGTGTTAAAAAAATCTACCTTTCTAAGGTAGGGGAAGAATCTATGGATGCAGACCTAGCATTAGATATTAGTTTAGTTTTAAGATTAAAATGATAAGTGAATATTCCTTTTATCCTTAGGGAGGAACTAAATATTCCTTATTTTATTTGACTATGAAAATAAATATATTAATTTAGTTTCATGATTAAAATTATAAGTGAATATTTCTTTTATCTGTATAAATGAATTATATAATCTTTATGCTACATTTGATTATAAAAATAATTTGGAAGTTTCTTCTTTTAATATCGATAGTGAAACATTAGTCTATCTATTAAAATGGTATAATGTTAATCTATATAGATTTAACCTAAGGAAATATTTAAAGCAAATCATGTGGCAAACTAAAATTTGTCCACAGATTATTTTGACCACTCCACTGGGGCTAGACTTCTCTCTCCATCTTTAGTGAAGAATAAAGTTTTAAATACAAATAAATTTACTTAAATACTTGTGTTACTAGATTTTATATGTATATATATATATATGCATATTTATTTTAATTTTAGTATTTTATATGCATGTTTATTTAAATTTCAGTCTTGTATGTCCATGTTTATTCATAGAACCATGTAAGACCATAATTACTTAGTTTTATCCTAAAAACTTAGCGGACTAGGTAAACATGAATTCTAAATTAGTCTTAGGTTATGTACAGGTTCTGCCAGTGTATAGCCTTATATATACATGTTTATTTAATTTTAGTCTTGTATGTCCATGTTTATTACCAAAAATATGTAAACCAGGGTTTCTGGGTTTCATCCTAAAAACTAATCAGACTGTGTTGACTCGATTACTAAATCGATAGGTTAGGTAGGGGTAGGAGTTCTACTCATATACAATCTTATATATGCATGTTTATTTAAATTTTAATCTAGTATGTCTAGTTTTATTCAAATAAAAATTTAAAACCATGATAGTTGGTTTCATTCTAAAAGCCAAGCGGACAAGTCCAACTAGAATACTGCATAAATCTTAAGTCAGTTAGGGGTTCTTCCCATGTATATCATGTATATTCACATTTATTTCAATTTTAGTCTTGTATGTCCATGTTTATTCATATAAATATATAATCCCATAGTTACCTTATTTCATCCAAAAAATCAAGCGGACTAGGCCAACTTGAATATTAAATTGGTCATAGGTCAGATAGGGGTTCTACCCGTATGTAGTCTTGCATGTAAACTTCAGTCTTTAGATTGTAAATCTTAAAGTTATCTCCCATCTTGTACAAAATCTTTTCACTGAATTCATTGGCTAAATCTAAATCTAAATCATTTCAAAATCTATCATCTTAATCCAAACTCTAATCAAACTTTTTTTTTTTTTTTTTGGGGGGGGGGGGGGGGGGGGAACCCCTCGGTGGGGGCCTACGTGTTAATTAAGGGAAAAATTACAAGGTCCTTAAAGGGCCCTCAAGCTCACTACTGCTCAAAAGAGCTACAAAAAGAATAAAAAAAGAAGAAAAACCTAGCAGCTCGAGGTCCCTGCTTAAGAAACAGTACAAAATAACCTAGGGACATTCTACGGTGCACAAGATCAAGCACCCAAAAAGAGAGAGCAGTCCAAAACGGAATGATCCAAACCTGCATCTCATCCAAAATCAAATCTTTGCAATTGCACATATACCAGGCATATAAGAACCCTGCAAAAAAGGGAGCACAACCTGCAAAAGGAGGATAACAGCAAACCAAAAAAGAAAAGAAGAAGGTCAGCTGGCAAAGCCAGCCAAGCACGACAGGGGAAAAAAAGACATCAATGATGATAACTAGGACTAAGATAACAAGCAAATCAGTGAAATGAAAAGTAACAGGGACCAGCCAGGGTGCTGGAGTAAAGACCAACCCACACATCAACAGACACAGCCGCCCAAGCTCCGAGTCCAACACCAACACAACCAAACCAAAATTCTCAAAGGTACAGCACAGAAAACACCAGCAATACAAGAACTCAACTAAATAAAGCTCACACAACCAAAAACGCACCAGCATAAAATAACAATCAAGCACCGATCAATATAGGAACCAAAATAGAGGGAAAGGATAATGAAATAAATACACATAACTAACTCAGCACAACAGCTGCAATACAACAATACAAGAGGAAATAGAGCAACCAACCACAAAACTAAAACAACAATAACTAAAATTAATGAACCAAATAGGGGAAACCAATTTTATCCAAATGTAATAACCCACGAAGAGGTGCAGGGATAGCAGAACCAATGTCAGTGAAGCAGTTCAGCCGGCAGCCCCACCGAGTAAGCCAAGCCGCACGCTCATTAGCATACTTACAAATGGGGCTAAACGAATAATTAAGGGATAGCAGCAGAGAATTAATCTCTTTAATCTTATAATAAAGAGCAGAATAGCACACCGTATCACCCTCCATCAAGATAGAAATAAAGTTACAACCAGAATTAGCCTTAATGAGTAAATTATCAAGATCAAGAGAAATACACACCTGAATGCCATAAAGAATAGCAGGGGTGATAGCCATGCAATCATTACTCTGATTAATCGGACCAGCAAAAGCAAACAAAAGATGACCATTATTATCTCTAATAGTGCCACCACAGCCCCCAACATTATCATAGCAACACCCATCCACATTTAACTTAATGAAATCCCTTCGGAGGCTTAATCCAAAGGGTACAGGAAACATAAGGGTCTTCATTCAAAGACAGGCCAAACTCTTTCCCAACAAAGAGATAATTTTTGAAGTTCTTAAAGGACATTAACTTCGCAGACTTGAGGGCACAAATTTTGTCTTTGACCCGCTGAATCACATTAAGATGGTTCATTTTGACATTATTAAAAAGAGAGTTGTTTCTTTCCAACCAAATAAACCAAAGAATAATGCAAGGCATAACATTACGGATGTGCCCTTTAGACTTAGTGAACCGAGCATTCAGTAAAGACTTAAGAGACAGTTTACTATTAAAACAGTTCAACCGAAAAATATCATCAAAATACACCCATGTACGGACAGCCACAGGGCCAGAGACAAAAACATGATGCATGCTCTCAATATGGTAACAACATTGGCATTTGGAGGCCATTTTGAAACCTTTTTTAACTAGATTATCATCCGTAGCTAAAAACTTATGTAAGGTTCTCCAAACAAAAATAGAGATAGTAGAAGGAATACTCTTATGCCAAATGCAAGAAAAACTACTATCAACATTATTTTTAGTACGACAAGCATGCCAAGCATCTTTCAAGTAAAAGTTGCCATCTTTAGAGAAATCACATAAAATAATGTCCTTAGAACCATCAATAATAGGAAAATTAGAAATATGATGGATGATGTGTTGGGGAATACTAATAGCTAATTTATCACAATCCCAAGAGTGATTCTTCCAGAAATCTTTGACCTTAGCAGACGAAGTAGAAACCGTGTGTAAAATAGAGTCAACAGAATGCTTATCAAGCCACTGGTCTTGCCAAAAAAAGATATTACCATCACCAAGACCCCAAGAAATAGAAGGCTCCATATCCCATTTAATTTTACAAAGCCGTTTCCACACTTTGGAATCACCTTGTTTAGAAACACACATAGAAGGATGGTGAAAAGAACAATACTTAGAGTTCATAAAGTTAGCCCAAAGGCTAATATTAGAGCGAAATTTAAACCAAAGTTTACAGCTAAAAGCCTTGCTAAGGTCAAAAAAATTCTTACAGCCAAGACAACCTTCCTCTATAACACCACAACAATTGTCCCAAGCAGCCCAATGGATTTTAGAAGAAGAGGTAGTGCCTTTCCAGAAGAACTTATTAATCAGTTTATGAAGTTTATCACAAACACCATGTGTAGGAAACATAGTTTGAAAACTATAAATCGGAAGGGCAAGAAGAACACTTTTAATAAGAGTAATCCTACCACCAAAAGTAAGAAAATTAGAATTCCACAAGAAAAGTTTGTTTTGCACCGAAGCAATGAGATCATCAAATAAGTAGGCTTTCCTTCTCCCAGTAAAAAGTGGAACCCCAAGATATTTGATAGGTAAAGAAGCATGAGTAAAACCACTAAGATTAATAATAGCAGAAATACGATCATAAGGGACTCTCTTGGAGGTAATAACACAACTTTTTTTTTTGTTGAAAGTAATGCCACTAACCTTCTCAAACCTGATCAAAAGATCCAAGATAAGTTGAATTTTACTCCTAGAAGCATTAGAAAACACAATAAAATCATCTGTAAAACATAAATGCAATATAGGAAAACCACCAGAGGTCTTAAAATAAAGATCGGGATTACTCGCAAACAAATTAGACAGGCCTCTAGACAGAAATTTAGCAGCTATAATGAAAAGGGAAGGAGAAATAGGATCTCCTTGCCTAAGACCATGAGAAATTTTGAAAAAACCATTATTAGAACCATTAATAATAACAGACATATGGACATTGTCGATACAATTCTTGATGAGATTAATGATAGTAGAATCAAATCCAAAAAGCTCAAGGATACGATATAAGAAGTTCCAATTCAGATTATCATAAGCTTTAGCCATATCAAGCTTTAAAATTAAGTTGCCACCTCTCACCTTTATGTTTAAATCTTGACAAAGCTCTTGAGCTAGTAAAATGTTGTCCGTAATAACCCTACCTTTCACAAAACCCATCTGATTGGGAGATATAATTTTAGGAAGAACACTAGCAATGCGATTAGAAAGGATTTTAGATAGCAACTTGTTAAAAAAAGTGCAAAGACTAATGGGTCTAAAATCGTTCCAATTGTTAACTTGATTATTCTTAGGGATAAGCAAAATAGAAGTGGAAGTAAAAAATTTGGGTATAGGGTTACCCGCAAAGAAAGTAGTCACAGCAGAAAAAATATCATTACTAATAATAGACCAAGCTTTTTGAAAGAAAAGAGCAGTAAAACCATCAGGCCCAGCAATAGAGTCACTATTCATTTCAAAAACCATCTCATTAACCTCCTAAAAAGAAGGAGTCCTAGTAAGGACAACATACTCATCAGAAGAAATGAGAGAAGGAATGAAGGAATGATCATCAATTAAAGCAGGTATAAAATTCTTATTGAAACACGAATTAAAATGATGAACAGCAGAATTAGCAATTTCAACAGGATTATCAGTAATGGAAGCATCCTCCCTAGTAATCTTATTAATATAATTTCTAGCCCTCTTTCTCTTAACCATCGCATGAAAATATTTAGTATTACTATCACCCTCAGCCAAATGCTTAGCAGTAGCCTTTTGTTTCCAGAAGGCCTCTTCTTGAGCTTGAAAAATAAAAAGCTCCTCTTTAGCCTTATTTAAAAGAGACAAATTACCATCAGAAGGATCCTCTTGATAAGAAGCCTCAAGGGAATAGACAAGCTTTTCAGAATTCTTAATATTAGAAAAAATATTTTTAAAAACATGGGAATTCCACCACTTAAGCATTTGTTTCAACCTTTTAAGTTTCAACCAAAGTCTACTCATACCAGTGATGGAGTTGTTAGGATGTAAGGGAGCTTGCCAATTATGCTTAACAAATTCAAAGAAAGAATCATTGAGAAGCCACATATTTTGAAATCTAAAATTAGAAATAAAAGAAGAATCTTTAAATTTACTAGTAATAAGTAAAGGAGAATGATCAAACAACGTTCTACTCAAGTGCTGAACATTAGAAACAATAGGAGAATTGAGCCAAGAATCATTAAACAACACCCGATCCAATCTTTGCCAAAGATGCCCCCTATTCCAAGTGAACTTATCACCAATAAAACCAATATCAATCAAATTGCAGGTTAAAATCATATTATTGAAATCCTCCATAGCTCGAATAGAGGGAGAAGACCCACCCATCCGTTCAGCAGTATTAGATATAGCATTGAAATCACCACCAACAAGCCAAGGAAAATTACCAATCTTAGAAAAATTAATAAGTTGATCCCACAGAGGTTTTCTATTATAAAGAGAAGAGGCAGCATAAACTAAAGAAAGGTAGCAGTTGAAATTAAAAGATTCAACATTACAATGCAAAACTTGAGGAAAATCAGCAATCACCTCAATTTTAATTGGATCTTGCCAAAAAACCCAAATCTTGTTAGCAACATTAATAATAGCATGATTAAAACCTAAAAATTGAGAAGTATCCAACAACCTAGAAGTGGAAATAAGAGGTTCAAGTAAAACAAGAATGGAAATATTGTACACACGACAAAGATTTTTAACCCGGACTCTAGAAGAAGAGCAACCAATGCCCCTCACATTCCACACAATAGCATTAAACATAAATAAAAAACTAATGAGAAGTATTTGATCTGGTGTTTTTGGGAGGTTGGAGAGTTATGCTCTTAGGTTTTCTCCCTCTTTTACTACGCACCTTAATGTAGCTCTGATCATTATCATCACTAGCAAAAATTTTAGCAGTAATATTAAGATCTTCAGTATCAGTAAACACATCACTACTATAATAAGAAGAGTTGAGAGTCTTACTATCGCATGGGAGATTGATATGGTCCTTAGTAAGAGGAACATGATCCTCCATAAACATACCATCATCCTCCAAAATGTCAACCTCCTTCCATTTATCATTATGCGGCCCATGTACACCAGTCAAAATTTCCCCTTCTTCTAGGTTTCTGTCATCTTCGCCAACAGGTAATTGAATAATAATATTAGGACCAATGTCAATTTCCTGTCCAATCAAAGATGTAGAAGCATTATGCTCAATCTCATTAAAAACCTTCTCAGTACACACATTTTGTGAATCGTTCAGAGAATTAGGATTATTTAGAGCAGGAATATTAGGTAAATCTATTTTCACATTATTATCGTAACCGGCAGCAGGTTCCAAAACAGGATCCTGATCATACATGCAAGGGACAACTTCATTAACAGCAACAACCAGAGCATTAGCCGTGATCGGCAGAGGGCTACCAGAGAGATCTGAAATATCGGTCTGAAGAGAAACAGAATTAGACGTAGGAGGATCAATAATCCCATTTTTATCAATCACAGGTTCTTTCTCTTTCCTAAGATGGGGATGTTTTTTGAAACAATCATTAGCAATATGACCATGCATCTTACAATAAGAGCACAATAAAGGAAGATTTTCAAATTCTACTCTTTGCATATAGCCTTTAATCTCCGAGCCAATCCATATTTCACCAGGATGTTTTTTAGAAACATAAAGTTCAACTAAAACCCTGGCCACAGACGGACGCGAAACAGCAGCCGTAGCCTGGTCAGTTTGAAGGGGACGGCCAAAGATAGAAGCCAAACCAAAAAGAATTTGCTGGTTAAAAAAATGAAGCCGCAAATTAGGGAAGGAGATCCAGACCGGAGCAATAGGAGATTCCTCCCTAACATCAAAATCCGGAGTCCATTTCAACAACCTCATTTGACAAGCTTGAACATAATAAGATCTTCTAGCGAAAATACGGCTGTAATCAAGATCATTTGATAGTTGAATGGCTATATGTCTTTGGTCCAGCAAACCAACATGAAACGAATCAGTAAGCTTATGACTAAGAAAAAATTTTCTAATAACATCTATATTAGGACGTCGCAGCATAAATTTACCCACCAGAGTGAAAGCAAACGGAGCAGCTAAATGCTCAATAACAGAGTCCTCAAAAAACAGGGCTGGACAGCCCTTAAAGGAAGAATGCACAAAATGTAGTTTAGGTGAAGAAGCAGACTGGCCTGCTAAAACATCTTTAAAGGAACGCGATTTCCCCTCCGGAAGAGAGGAAGAGGAAGGGATTGATGACGAAGGGGTCGTCATCACCCAACCAAAAAAGCCACGAAGGACACACAAACAAAAATTAGAGAGAAAATCAGTCTAAATCGAAAGAAAAAAGCAAGAAAACAAGCCTGAGAACCAAGCTCGGAGGAAGCCCTAAAATCGCCCAGAGAGGAACCAGAGCCCTAGCTGCGAGCGGAGTGAATAACTAATCATTCTGAACTCTAATCAAACTTCAATCATCACCTCCAATTTAATGTCACACGGAATGGAGTCATTATCAAATATTCAAAATCAAAATCAAATTTCAAATTCAATCACTTCTCTAGTATATGTTATCAAAGGCTAGGTCCATATTCAAAATAAATAAATAAATAAATATATATATATATATATATATATATATATATATAAAGTTCTAATCAACTTCAGTTTAATCGTGCTTTGGGGATTCAGTAAACTTTAGTCAGTATATTCTTTAGACTCGTATCTTTCTTAAAGGTCAATGAGCATTAGAGATTAATACAAAATTCTTTTATTTTTTTTTAATCCCACTAGGGTCTATGAGTTAAAGTAAAAAAGTAAGAACAAGGTCCTAAAAGGGGTCCATCGGCTCACAACTACTCAAAAGAACTACAACAAAAATGCAAAAGAAAGCCTAAGAGCAAATTAACTCCCCTAGCAAAAGATTTAATGAAACCTAGTAACAAGCTACTGATGCTATTGACTAGCATCCAAAAAAGAAAGATAAGAATAAAGCAATAATACCCAATCTTTCTACAAAAATCCTTGGACAGATCCAAAAGAAGCTCCACCTACAAATGGAAACAGTTGCAAAGAGAAAACCTACACCACCACAAAAAATAGGTCAAATAATCACACAAGTATAAAGAGAAAATATAAAGGTAGGAAATGCAATAAGAATTGTGCCAAGTGAAGCCAAACTTGGAATTAAGACTTAAAGAGCTTGGAATGAATTTATTATGAGAAACCTCATTTGGAGCATCCACAAGCCACTCAATCGTACCTTCATATAACCCAAAGTCCATCTTAAATAATCACAGCCAACAAAAAGAAGGAAAACAGCACTGAATACTAAAATATATCAAACTACAACCCAAAGAAAAGCTCAGAGGAAGCAGCTGCCACAATATCTCAAAGAAATATAAACACCAGCTATCCATCATTAAAATCTAGCCATCACAACAAGAGAGCCCCCAGCCAACAGAAAACATCGACAGAGGCCACATAGAATCAACCAACCTAGGCCACCCGAAATAGGAAAACTGCAGGATAAATCGAGAAGACCTGTAGGCCACAATCCACAACAGCAATAGCATATAACCCAACCGCATTCCCACAGTTACGCCCAGCACTCCAAAAAATGAAGGTAGAAGAGCAACAATGGGTTGGGCCATCAACATTATAAACAGTAAGATCATAGCTCAAGTCAAAATTCACAAAGAATTTAGCTAGACCTGTGGACACAAGAAAATGGCTACAGAACAAAATATGGAACCAAACGATAGAAACACCATGACAGCTACAAAGATACACATAATTATCCTAAAGTCTAGATAAAATATCAGCCAACAAAAACCCAGACAAAAAAATAAGAATCCAGCAGAGAAAACCTCTGAGAGGCCACCAGAAATGATACCAAAGTTGAAGAAACTTACCCCAGTAACTAAACATATAAAACCAAAGAGCCCACAAAAATAATAAAGCCATGAAATCCACAATCCAGTGAGAGTGAGTCAAACAAAGCAGCCACCAATAAAAAAAGAATTTAATCATAAACATAAGGCACCCCACTCGCCTCAAGCTTAAGCAAACCTCGAAGAGGAACAGGACTATTGGACCATATAAAATTAGAGTTACCATTGAGATCACAACCCCACCTAGCTAACCAAGAAGCACAAGCATTACCTTCATTTTTAATAAGATAAAAAGAGTAATTCAAATCCAAAGGCTACTGTTTAATTCATCTAATGTGATAGAAACTATTCAAAGTGCAACATAAGTCCACATCAGCTACAATAGGAGTAAAGTTGAAACCTAAATTAACTTCAATATACAGGTTAATAATGTTAATGGTGATGCACACTTGTATACCATAAAGAATAGCCATATGAATAGCAGAAGTATAATCACAATTGTTCAAAGGCCCCGTAAAGCCAGCAATAAGATAACCATTACTATCCCTAATAACCTCACCAAAACCAACAGCTGTATCAGAAACAACAGCATTAATATTTAATTTAAATAAATTATTAGGGGGCTTGATCCAATGAATAGTATGCAAAACAGAAGTAGTACTCTCCAGGTTATAACCTAAGGCTTTATACACAAAGTAACAATTTTTAAAATTTTTAATAGAGATCAAATTGACAGCCATAAGAGAAATAACCTTATCTTTAATCTTCTGAATGACATTATGATGGCACATCTTAACACCATTGAAAAGGGAGTTATTCCTTTCCAACCAAAGAAACCACAGAATGAGTGAAGGAATAACATTGTGAATGTGACCTTTAGAATTAATAAACCAACATTTAAGTAAAGGCTTAAGTGAGAGATGAGAATTAAAGCAATTTAATTTAAATAAATCATCAAAATAAACCCAAGTCCTTACAGCCACAGGACCAGATAACAAAACATGATGCATATTCTCCATATGAAAACAACATTAGCACTTGGAAGCTAAAGCAAAGCCTTTTTTAATGAGATTATCCTCCGTATGAAGATATCTATGTAAAACTCTCCAAACAAAAATAGAGATAGTAGAAGGAATGTTATTATGCCAAATATTAGTGAAAATATTATCTATATTACCCTTTGTTCTAAAAGCATGCCAAGCATTTTTTAAATAACATTGCCCATCATTAGATAAATCACACAAAATAATATCTTTAGAGCTAATATTGATAGGCAATTTTAAAATATGTTGAAGGTTGCACTCAGGAATCAAATTAGAAAGCTTATCGAGATCCCAACAATTATTATTGTAGAAAAAGTTAACTTTAACCAAAGCATTAGATAAAAAATTTAGAATGTAATCAATATATTCATTACCTAGCCATTTATCTTTCCAAAAGAAGATATTACCTTCACCAAGTCCCCAAGAAATAAAAGGTTCCACCTCCAATTTTACCTTGCACATTCTTCTCCAAACTTTAGAAATACCAAGCTTAGGATAGATATTAGAAGGGTGTTTACCAGCACAATACTTAGCTAACATAAAAGTAGCCCAGTGGCTTTCTTTAGTGCGTAAATTAAACCAAAGTTTAAAGGAGAAAGCCTTAGCAAGATCCTTTAAGTTTTTGCAACCAAGACCACCTTCCTCCTTAACACCACAACACTTCTCCCAAGTGGCCCAATTAATTTTAGAGCTAGAAGAAGTACCTTTACAGAAAAAATTGTTAATAAACTTATGAATCCTATTACAAACAGCTTGAGTCGGAAAAATCATTTGAAAAAAATAAACCGGTAAAGCACAAAGAACACTTTTGATTAGAGTAAGTCTACCACCAAAGCTAAGAAAATTGGAATCCCAAGATTGAAGCTTATTCTGAACAGAAGCTATAAGATCATCAAACAAAAAAGTAGTCTTCCTACCCTTAAAAAGAGGGACTCCAAGATACTTGATAGGCAAGTGAGAATGAGTAAAGCCCATGGCATTTTTAATAGCTAAGATACGATCATTAGAGATCCTCTTAGAACAAAATAAAACAACTTTTATTTTTTCTAAAAGATAGATCACTAATCATCTCAAATTGGGAAAAAAATTCCATAATTCTTTGAACTTAATTAATGGTGGCATTAGTGAACACAATAAAATCATCCGCAAAGCATAAATGAAAAATATTGAAGCCTCCTAAAGTTTTAAAATAAAGACCAGGATGATTCTCAAATAAGTTAGAAAGGCCCCTAGAAAGCAATTCAACAGCAATAATAAAAAGGGCTGGAGAAATAGGATCACCTTGCCTCAAGCCATGAGAAGACTTAAAGAAACCGTGATTAGAACCATTAACAATGATAGAGAAGTAGACATTTTCAATGCAATTCTTAATAAGTTTAATAAACACAGAATTAAAACCAAAAGCTCAAGAGCAAAATAAATAAAGTTCTAATCAATATTATCATAAGCCTTGGTAATATCCAGTTTTAAAATCAAATGGTCCCCTCTCACACTAACATTCAAATCTTGAACAAATTCTTGAGCCAATAATATGTTATCCGTGATGGTTCTACCTTTCACAAAACCCATATGAGATGGGGAGATAATTTTACGTAAAAACACAGCAAGCCGATTCATAATAATCTTAGAATGCAATTTGTTAAAGAAGGTGCAAAGACTAATAGGTCGAAAATCATCCCAAGTGTTGGTAGTGTTGTTCTTGGGAATAAGCACTAAAGACGTAGAGGTAAAAAATTTAGGAATAGGGTTACCAGCAACAAAATCCATAACTGCATCATAGATATCAGTAAAAAATAATCTGCCATATTTTTTGAAAGAAAAGGGTGGTAAATCCATCAGGGCCAGCCCCAGAATTATAATTCATACCCATAAGAGTCTCTTTAACCTCTTCCAAAGTCGAAGTCCTAGAAAGAGAAACATTATCCTCAAGGGATATAAGACTAGGAATAAAAGAATGATCCAAAACTTGAATAGGATTGAAATCTTTGTTGAAATGAGTTTGAAAATGATGGACAGCCAAACTAGCAATCTCCATATTGTTATCAGTAAAAGTACCATCATCCCTTTAAATTTTATTGATACTATTTTTGACTCTTTTTCTCTTAGTAAGCGTGTTAAAATACTTAGTATTATTATCACCTTCAACCAAATGTTTAGCAGCAGCTTTTTGTTTCCAAAAAATCTCTTCATGAGTTTGAAATTTAAAAAGCTCAACTTTATGCTTCTTTAAAAGATCAAAATTAAAATCAGATGGGTCATTTCGATACAGTATCTCAGTCGAATTGATAGGTTGCTCAGCTTGAATAATGTTAGAAAAAATGTTTCTAAAAACATGATGATTCCACCAATTAAGAACTTGTTTTAACCTTTTAAGCTTAACCCAAAATCTCCTCATAGCAAAAACATCATTTTCTGGATGAAGAGGTGCATGCCAATTATTTTGAACAACCTCAAAAAAGGAGTTATTAAACAACCACATGTTTTGGAATTTGAATTGAGTAGGAGCATTAAACTGCCTATAGTTAATAGTAATCAATAAGGGCGAATGATCAGATAATGTTCTACTAAGGTGATGCACATTAGTAGAGTTAATGGAGTTAATCCAAGAATCATTAAAAAGGACACGATCAAGCCTTTGCCATAAGTGACCCCTATTCCAGGTAAAGTTATCACCACAAAGCCAATATCAATTAAATTTCAAGCCAAAATCATATTATTAAAGTCTTCCATAGAACGATAAGAAGGATTAGAACCACCAATCCTCTCAAAGGGACTAGTAATAGCAATACAATCACCACCAACAAACCAAGGCAAGTTACAAAGACTATGGAAACTAATGAGAGAATCCCATAAGATTTTTCTAGTATAAAGAGAAGATGCAGCATAAATAAAAGAAGCATAACAGTGGAAATTGAAAGCCTCTATTTTGCAATGTAACACTTGAGAAGAGTCACCAATAACATCTTGAATAACTAGGTTTTTCCAAAAAAAAACCAAATTTTGTTGGACACATTCGAAATAGCATGGTTAAAACCCAAAAAATGAGATGTGTTTAATAACCTAGAGGATGCAATAAGAGGCTCAAGAAGAATAAGAATAGAAATATTGTGAACACGACATGAATTTTTAACACAAATACGGGAAGATGGGCAACCAATGCCCCTAACATTCCAAATAATTGTACTAAACATAAAGAAAAGTTTAATGAGAAGTATTTGAGCAAGTTTTTGTAGGAGGTTGGAAGGAAATATGCTTTGGCTTCCTCCCTCTTTTAGTATGGACTTTAATAAAGCTAGTATCATTATCATCCCTGGCAAAACATTTAGCATTAAAATGCATATCCTTAGTATCAGTAAAGGCATCACTATTTTAATTAGAAGTAGTAGGAGTTTTACCATCATTATGTTGATTCGTTAGAGTATTAGGACATTCGTCCTCCATAAACATACCATCTTCTGCCCAGTTATCATTATTCCTCCTCAAAGGATCCATAGTAGATTTAAATAAAGGAGAAACATGATCCATAGAATCAATGTCACCTTCCTCTAATGGCAAGTCCTTCATTTCAACCTCTTTAGAGACGAGGTGAGTATCATCATTTGTACCCAAAGAACCATCCTATTCCTTTAAAGGATTCAAAACCTCATGAGAAGGCATATCAACATAGGAATCAGACACATTTTGGTTATTAATGAAAGATATAAAAGAACCATCATTAGCATCTTTATGATTTTCAATAATAAGAGAATTATCTATCACATTATGAACACAAGCACTATTAGGAATAATTAAAGTCGTATTATGAACTTCCTGTTCATGGTTCAAATGATCAGAATTGGTAGCATCAATGTGAGCATGAGGAGAAGGATCTTCTTCCAATTGTTGTGATGGATTTCCCACCAAAATTGGAATAGACACTTCCTGATCCACAACATCATTTAATTATTTCACAAAGTTCTTAGCAGTATGAAGGTTAGGGTGTTTTCAAAAACAATCATTCACACCATGCCCATGCATTTTACAAAAGGAGCAAAATATTGATAAATTCTCAAATTTCACCTTTTGGAAATAACCCTTAACCTCAGGTCCGATCCAGATTTTGCTAGGATATTTCTTTGAGACATCTAACTCCACCAAAACCCTAGCAATAGACGGTCTAGACACCGCAGTTGTTGCTTGATCAGTTTGTAAAGGGCGGCCAAAGATGGATGCATACCAAAGAGTATTTGATGATTAAAAAAATTCAAGCGTAAGTTGGGAAAGGAAATCCAAACTGGGGCAATAGGGGATTCCACCTTAACGTCAAAATCCAACGTCCATTTTAGAAGATGCATTTGACAAGCTTGAATGTAATAAGATCTACGAGAAAATATACGACTATAATCAAGGTCGTTAGAGAGCTGGACAGTAATATGGCGTTGATCGAGTTTACCAATGTTAAAAGATCCAAACAATTTTTAGTTAAAAAAGAACTTCCATATGACATTAAGATTCGGTCTCCTCAACACAAATTTCCCAACCAATGTAAAAGCATAAGGTGCGGCTAGCTGTTCAACAACCAATTCCTCAAAAAGGATAGCCGGATATCCTTTAAATGAAGATTGAACAAAGTTAACTTTCATAGAAGAGGAAGAAGAACCAGCAACAACATCTTTAAAAGATCGTGACTTCCCCTCCAAAAGAGAAGAAGAAACTAGGTTAGATAACGACAGAGTCATCATCCTCCCTCTCAAGAAACCAAGGAAAAACTCAAATCAACACACGAAAAAGACAACAATCATTTAAATTAAATGAAAACAAACGAAAATGGAAGAAAAATGAGCCAGGAGGCAGAGATCCACCGCACAAGGGAGAAGCCCTAGAAACGCCTTACTATCGCTAGAGCTGAGTGGACTATACAATATTCTTTTCAATTATAGAAATATGTATATAAATGAATCTTCTTCTTCAATAATAATATCAACATGACCATCAATCAGGTCCCATCTATTGAAGGAACTATAATTCAGTTTAGATTAGTATAAAATGTTTATTTCAACTTCTCTAGACCATAGGTTGAGGTGGTCAAAACTGATCTGAACCTGGTAAAAAACATAATTGAATATGGGTCTCTAGTTACCCTTATAGCTACTAAGCCTTTACTGTATTCCAATTTAACAATTCTGAGGGAATCTTCTAGCCAGAAATGAAAGTCTAAACAGTTGTTGAACTCCCATATGTGGGAAAATTTGAGATTTGGTCATCCTCCACCACTATGGAGATGACTAAGTCTCAAAGAAGTAAAAGGAATCTCCATATAAGGACTAGTACTGAGGAAGTAAAGTTGTTAGAAAAAAATAATCAGATCAATGTTGTAGCTAAGGTAGCTAAATAAACTTAACTAATAGTTAATTAGTCTAAAATTTTGTTGAACTCCCTATTGGAAAGTCCAAATTGACTCAATCCTCTGCCCTACATCATGGAGAAGAAAAATATTCTCCGAATAACAAATTCTTCACCTCCTAATATATTTAAATCAAATGTTGTAGTCTATCTATTTGAGAGAAGGAGAAAGTTCAAAAAACTTATTGGATGGCTTGGTTCATAATTGTACAAACAGTTATGGGCAATTGAGGTTAGAGTTTTTAAAGTCAATGAAGGGGATAATCTCTACTAGAGCTAAATTAGAGTTGTGTAAAGAAAGAAGTTTCCCTCCACCTTAAAAGAATGATCCAAGAAAGTGATTTGAAATCTATGAAGTCATCAGCAATGGTACATTATCAAAGAGAGTTAAGGGAACTCTCTGAATTTAATCATAAGACTTTTCCTATCAATGATAGAAGGTATATAACTAAAAACTCTCAAAGGTATAATCTAGTCCTGCCTCAAAAATGTGTTCAATTAAAAAGTGAAGTGATGAAAGTTTTCGATCAATCCTTGACTCACAAATCACTATGAGTTTATCGATATGATTTTAAAGGTAGTCAAAAATCTTCTCATTCTAATATGATAAGACTAAAACCAAAAAATCAGTCAAACTCACTATTTACTAAAAAGAAGGTGTATTAACCTAAAATAGTTACCACTTCTACTACACCTATCATCAGTAAACAAAGTGTAATATAAGAAAGAAGAAAGAAGAAAGAAGAACCAGGTTCAAGTATAATCTTTCTCCAAAAGAAGTATAAAATGATTGACCCACACAATGTGTCGGGGAAATCCATTGAAGAGATGATGAGTTATTTAAAAGAAAGTATAAAGAAAATAGATGAAGAAGAAGCTAATGAGATAAAGGCTTTGAATGGTCTAGATGAATATGGTGAAAGTGTACTCATGGTGGATATATGATCATCAAATTAAAAGATAACGGAAAAACAAAAGTGAGTTAAGTAGATGTTGAAAATGAATAAGATGAAGAGGAAGAATATTACTTGGTTCCTTATCCCAAAAGATTTATGCCACCCTTATCAAAAGTTTTCATGGATTTGGAAATCCTAAGCAATAGTTAGTGCATTTTAGGTCTAGTTATTGCAATTTAGATGGAAATAATGCTCTATTATTTAGATAATTTAGTAGTAATTTATTTGTCATAGTATCTAATTAGTACACTGAAATACGCAATGGGTCAGTGCACACCTTTATAGAGTTAAAATAGATGTTTATGAAAATGTTTGCTGGTGTATTTCACCATGTCATAGTAGGGGATTTGGTAGTAGAAAAGTAGAAACTAGATAAAATCTTAGTTGACTATATCATAAGATGGAGGAACATCAGTATAAAATATGAACCTCAACTCTAAGAGCAGCATGTTATAGAGCTTCTTTTTAAGAATATCATGGTCTAATTTTTTTTTTCTATTTAAAGGGTTCACAATCAAATGTTATTGAATAAAGTCTCTAATCCTCAAGAGGAAATATCTCAATTAACCTTCCTAAAGATCAATCTTCCACTAAAATGAGAAAAGTGAAATCTCAGAAGCTTTTAGAAAAGAAGTCTGGTTTAGTATCCACAGTTGATAAAGGGAAATAACTGATGCAAATTTAGAAAGAAAAACCTTGTTGTCCTTCTAATTATCAACAATATCTAAACCATATAATGATCAACAATTTTGATTTACCCGTTATTTAACTCTAAAGAAAAATAGGCTATGTTTTGAGGCACTCAAAAATAGGAGTTACACATTTAAATGGTAGCTATCAACATAATATTTAAAAATATTTGAATTCAAATCTCTTGAACCTAAGAAGTCAAATGATGTTGGTAAAGAGGGATAACCCAAGTGTTGCCTATATCATCAAAAGATTAATCATGAGATTAAAGATTATGTGACATTCAAGGAATGGCTTGAAAGAAACATTAAGTGTGGTTTTGTTGTGATACCAAGGAGTATTTAGTTAATTCTGGTCAAGGATCTACTAAATGCATAATTGGTATCTCAAGTAGTGCAAAGTCCCTTTAAAGTTGATCTAGTAGCTCCTGAGAAAGAAGTCCAGAATAAAGTTTGGATTGAAAAACATATAAGAAGATGCTAGCTAGTCAATGTTCAACAGTTCAAAAAAAGGAACCCAAAAATAAAATCAGAGATGTAAATATTAAAGTTGTAGTTTCTTCAAACGGGAAAGAAAAAGCTTATATCTCCTTACACTATATGAATTCTATTTTATCCGGCCAAGGGATAAGTAAGTAATGAAGAATGATTTAGCAAATATTTTGTCTATATCTAAATATAATGACACAAACATTAGCATAAATGGTGTAAATGAAATAACTCTATAGGATCAAAAATAAACTTAGATGAGTTGAAAGAATCTCTTCAATATTTCTCTAATAGTGATTCCCATATCCTCGGTATTCAGGGTGAACCTATTAGTATAGGAATAGAGATGTCTTATTTTAATAGTTCATTAGATGAAGTTTTTAACAGGGAATAATAATTCAGAACTAAGTGAATCCATTTTCTCATCCCTAGAAGTGATAGTTCAAGTAAACCTGCGCAATGGTAAAGTATTACCATGATCAACATCTATTCCTAGAAAGAAAATTGCTAATAATCTAGAGACTACAAAACAGATTCAACGATATTAGATGCAGCTAATTTAGACTTTCCTAAAGTATATTATAATGTTTTAGCTCATCTAAAAAAATTACCTATAGAAGAAAAGAAAATTGCTAATAATCTAAAGACTACACCACAGATTCAACCAGAATTAGATGTAGCTAATTAAGATTTTCCTAGATTTGATTATAATATTTTAGCTCATCTCAAAAAATTGCCTACAAAATTGAGTACTTCTTTCTAAAGAAATAAGAGAGGCTCTGATTAAAGCTTTACTCGATCGAGAAATTTATATGGCTCAGTTGGCATCAATGCAATCTGAGGAAGCTTTATACTTCAAAAAAATTCTAGGGATCACATTTTTGGATGAAGATTTTCTTCTAGGAACCATAGATCGTAATCGCTTGTTATATATTTCTATGAACATAGATATTTTAAAACAATTGAATATTTTTGTTGATCCGGGTGCAACAGTCAACATTATGACTCTTAGAACCCTTGCATTCTTGAAACATAAACTCAGCTCTAATAAAATGATGTTACAAGGATTCAATGGAATAGGTGAGAGAGCTTTAGGTATTATAAACAAGCTCTTAGAAATAAAAACCTTAAAAATCAAAGCCAAATTTCATATAACATATTTTGAAACTTCCTTTAACTCTCTCCTATGTAGACCCTTGCTCCATGTATAGAGTGGTGTCTTCCACCCTCCATCAGTATATTAAATACTCTTATGAGGGGGTAAAGTACTATATTAAAGTTGACTTGCGACCATTTTAAATTCATGAAGTTAGTAGATATGAAGACACTTCATTATTATTTGCCTAAGAATCAGACTATCTTCTCTAAAATTTCAAACTATCTAAAGTAGGAGCAAAAGAATAGAAGGAAAAAGAAAAAGAGAAAGAAAAGCATTCCAATGTCGATTATGATGTTCACTGGTAACCTATCCCTCTTTCATAAAGAGGAGGTAGAATGGTTCAATGAACTAGAAGAAGAGGTCGAGGATGACAAAATTAGATAGTGAAAGAAAATAAAATATAAAATATATAAAAAAAGCTACTTGCAAAACATATTGATTTGGAATATAGTTCGGAGGATGAATTGTATGGGATTGAGAAAAAGCCATAGGCTGCAGAACATAGGAACTCCATAAAGCAGCCAAAGTTTAAATTTTTTATAGAAGCTGATAGCGATGAGGACAGGGTCTAAATTATTAGGGAGGATAATTCAAATATATCTACTATAGAGAGATTAAAGAAGTTTTTATAAAATATTACATTAACCCTACAATCCCAAAGTGATATAAAAAGGTTAGAGGCGAAAGCCTCTCTTTCTTTAAACTCAGATTCCAAAGCCAATACTTTGGTACACTCTACCAACAAAAACCCCAAAATTGATGTAACCCTTAATGATCCATTCATGGATGAGATAATAGAGCTTTCTTTTACTTGTACTCAAATTATGTAAATAAATTTACTAAGTAAGATTTAACACCATTAAATCTAACTAAGGGGGAAGCTCAACAAATCAAACATTTATGGATTACAAAATACCACAAATATGCATTAAGATCAGGTCTAGCTTTATCACTCTATATTCATTTGACAATGACAAATATTATTTAGTCATATCAAATATTTTAAATTTTAATAGTCTTTTTAATGAATGTTAAAACTTTTAACAAACATTGTTTAGAAACTTTAGATGATCGGGATGACTCTCAAGTTAGGGATGCACCTCAAAAACTTAAAGAGGAGATTAAATCTATAATAAAAAATTAAAAGAAATAAATATGGGTAGTGAAGAAGAACCTCAGTTGATCTTCATAAGTTCTTTATTGAATGAGGATGAGTCAAATCAAATGATTGAGTTACTTATATAATGCAAAGACTATCTTTTTTGGAGTTATAAAGAAATGCATGGATTATCTCTAGACATAGTAGTTCGTAATATAAAAATTTAATCAGGAATGATTTTAGTAAAATAAGCACTTCGATGGATGCAACTTGATGTCGAATAATATGTTATATATGAAGTCAAGAAGTGACTGATGCTGGCCTTATTAAGGAAGAGAAATAGTTAGCATCATCCCCGTTAAGAAAAAGAATGATCAAATTCATATATGTATTTACTTTAGAGATTCGAATAAGGCAAGACCTAAAGATGCATTTTTTGATGATGCTTTATTATTCTCAAGTGCAATGACTTTTGCTTTCAAAAATTTATTGGCATTTTCATCGCTTGCCCCTTCCAGTTTTAATGCATGCTCACTACTATCGAGTTGACATGCAAGTTTTTTAATTCCTAAATGAGTTTTCTAATTCAATATATGATGTTTCAAGGATTCATCTGCATTAGTTAAGTCGATATGCTTCTTGTTTATGGCATCATACTCATCATGCAAGGTCATGTGATCACTATCTCGACTAGCATGCTCTTTCTGCAGAATAGATAATTAAAAATTAAGACTAGCATGCATCTTTTTCAGCTTTCCAAACGAATCATGAATATTTTTAAAAAATATGAGTAATTCATCAAAGGAAAGTTGACATACCTCATCTCCTAAAAGTCTTACCCAATTGAGATCTTCTCAAGGTCGGCTAGCATACCTTAAGAGATTTATATCAAATCTTTCAGGTAGATGTTAACCATTTGTAGCTCCGTATATGAAGGGTACTTGCTTTTGGTAGAATGAAAATTAATAGAAACCATTTGATAGTGTAAAGAAATAGAGCTTCGTAGGATGCTCCCATCCTAGGAAAGCCTTAGAGCCAATATCTCTCTTCTATAAATACCCCTTATTTTTCTTTAAGAGGGAGTTGGTTATTTGCATCCATTAGTTTTATAAGAACTCTCCAAACCTTCCTCAAGCTTTCCTCAGCCCTCTCTGACTCGATAAACTGTCAATTAAGGTCCAAGAGGGTTTAAAAGGGAGAAAATCTTTCCACTCAAATAATTATCTATCTAGCGTATTTCAAGTTTGATCCTTTCAAGGAAGATCAAGAGGAAGTCACCAGGAGTCTATAGAGCCCAAGATCAAATGATTTCACCATCTGGGATGAGGTATTAGCCCAACTCTAATTTAAATTTAAAAATTAAAATAGCTTTCTAATCAAAGATTCCTAATACTCCCCCTCTCTTAATCTAAGTGTAGGTAGGTTATGTTTCAAATTTCATCTCATTTGGATTAGTGTACATGAAGCTATAGCAATTATTCCATAACCTGCATTTTCATTCTAAATGAATATCGACTAATCTTAGACATCAGATAGCACGTGTATTAGATGCAATAGCTAAGATCTAATTGGATCCTGCATTTTGTCTAACCCATATACATGGCAAATTGCATAATTACTAGTCTGACGGGATCAGGAATATTGATCACGAACCAAGCGGGAACAAAGAATCTAATCCCATGCCTAGGTGGATAAGTGAAAAGGTAGAGAAATTAAGCGGCTGATGCATAATTGAGTGCCACCTCTCCAATGATTGAAACCGTGTGATGACCCGCCAACAATGATTGTCCTCCAAGGAAAACTTTATGGGATGGATTAAATAATTCAATAAATTACTATAAACTTCAAAATTTCACCATAAATTCATTTTTATCCAATGTTTTAGTTCTTGGGCTCATTGGAACCAGCTTGAGCCCAATTTAAAATAAATTTAAAATCATTTTGATGACTTTATAGAGAGTAAGTAGGGTTTGAAGTTTTTCTGATTTTCTTTAATTATTCTCTAATGAGTGGTCCAATTAAGCTCAAATTTGGATAATGAAAGTTAGGGCATGTGTGCTATATATCCTAATTTTCTTGGGCCTTGATGATCAATGAATCTTGGTTAATTGAATTTTCGAAGTTATTGGTCACAATTTGATCCAAAACTTTGGAAATTCGTTACTCTTATTCCACATATAGTTAGGGCATAAAATTGATGTGGTGTCTTTATATTTATGCAATGATTAAAATGACATTGATTTTACCTAAATTCAAATTGTAGAGTGTCCAAATTAAATCCTTAAAGGTATAGATGCATTTACCTTGGGGGATTGTTTGTGACACATATGAGGGCTTTGATGAACCCAAATTTAGTGGGTTAAAGTAGATGTTAAGTTGAATTTTTGTTTCAAAATTCATTGTATTTGGAGTTCAATGGGTTTGTTAATTAGATAACTCAAGTTTGACATGCATAATTAACCTAGGACCTTTTTTTAATTCATAATAAATTCAAATAAAATGCTAAAAAAAATTTTATGCTTTGGTATGCTCATAATTAAATGCTTAATAGAAGAAAATTAAAAGCCCCTAAAAATTCTTCAAAAATAAAAAAAATTTAGAAAATTCAACATTTAATTAAATTAAATATTTAAAAAATAACAAAAAATTCTTAAATAATTTTAAATAATTGTAATCATCATTGGGAGTCATCAGTGATAATTGGGTGAGATTTAAAAAGGTTTGGAAACATGTGGTATGTGCTTTTTCAACGCCTTTCCTCGAGCAATGATTTCATTTATCACTAAGTATAAATACTAATGGAATAATTTCAACTGGGCTAGGCTCCATCATTTCTTATTATTGAATCTTTCACAAAAAAAATTTGGTGTCCCCTTATAATTCTTACTTCACTCTCTCTTGTATGTATGTGTGTTAAATTTTTCATAAAGCTAAGACTTTAAACTCTCTATCTCTCTACTGCCATAAATATTCTGACAGACAACAACTCTAAAATTGTAGTTTGTCTGTTCAAATTGCACTTTGTGAGAGCACCACATAAAAAAAAAATTATATCCCTAAAATTGTCAAAATATATATCCATTTGGGAACTGACTACTTCATCCCTACGATGTTGTCTTTTATAAGATATTGAGGGCAATAAGAGAGCAGCCTTTGAGAATATCTATATAGTTCCGAACGACGGTTTTGTAGGACATTTCTGATCCCTAAGCATATTAATATCAACATTTTCAATATTTTGTTATAATCAAGTTCTTAATCTTTATTTAATTTCAATCAATTAACCACATGCGAATAGCTACAACAACAATTAGAAGTCCTTATTCCACTGTATGTGATAAGCAAAATAAATCATTTTTCTCCATTATATCTTATTAAGAGTCAAATTTTAAATTTGTGAAACAATCGTGAGAATCACATGCGTATAACTGTTAAATTTAATTTAATTAAATTAATTAAAAGAATTCTAAACTACGGAACGCTGCTGTTAGAAGCAAATAGACTGGCTCGTTGCATTATTAGATATTAAGGTAACTAGAACTACTTTCAAACAGGATGAATGCCAAATTCATAATTACATCATCTATTTTAGCACCGTGTAATCTAAATCAGGATGATGCTTCCTTAGAATAGTATACTAATAATATTATAATTAAGATTTATTATTAAATTCATATATTTCAGGAAGTCGATCTTTAAAATCTTCAGTTATGCAGCTCATCTTGATCTGTTAATTTGAAGTATTGGCTACCAACGAAGAAGTCTTGGGTTTAACTCTTGTATATGTGAGCTTGCCTTAATTAACCTAAATGATCCAAAAAAGAAAAAAAAAGCAGGTTGAATAAGCTTAATTTCTGCCCGAAGGTACGTCAATATTCAGCAAGGAAATATTACTTATAGACGCAAATGAACTGGATGATTATCATGTTAAGTTGCCAAGTTTATAAGCATGAAACTTGACGCAAGCAATTCGTCGAACACCTTGTAAACAAGCTAACTGGCAAGAATTCTCTAATAATTTTTTCGGTCAACATCAGAATTTTCTATTCATACAAGAAAAAATTCTCATCAAAATACTCAAGATCCAGGTTGATTTGGTGTGTTATAAACTAAACCTGCAAGAAAGAAAGGAGGTGAAGCCTAACATGCATAAATTCATCTGTTGAACACGCTTTATTTTTTTTGGCTTGTCTACGTAGAGATGGAGCTTCCGCAACACACCAAGAAATAAAAAAGAAACGTTTACGTTATAACTTAACAAAAAAAAACACTCCTACGTGAAGTCTCCCATGCAGACGTTAAGGAAAATAGAATCAACCGACCAGACAAATATTTGTCGACCAAATTTTATTCACCGACAGCAAATATTTAGCGTTGAAATGAACCATAAAATTTTTAAAATGGTACATAAATTCTGAAGTAACTTTAAGATCTTACCCTGCCCACCTTAATATGTAGGTTAGGAGATTTGACTATAAGTCAAGAGGATTTAGATTTGAAGTTTACGTATATAATATATGTGTGAATTTTTTTTTAATTGGCTTAAACGTTCCCAAACAAAAATCTTATGATCTTCTAAAATGTGAATACTTTAATAAAAAAATTTAGGAAATAATTATGATCATCTAAATTTTATTTTTAAAAATATATTATATAGACACCAAGCCTCGACATGACAATCCCCATAACTATTGAAGCACTCGAGTTTCTGTTCAAATGGGATTAATTAAAATTTTCAAAAATATAACTTCTTGATGTGAGGGGTTAAATGACATTTAATTTCTACGTATTTGGTTTGTTTAAGATCAAAATGATCATCATAAAAAGATGAATCCAAGGAGTCCATGATCGCTAAATTTTGGGTTAACTAAATTACTGAAATGCCCAAAATATTGCAATGATTAGCTAGCCATTTAAGCCATCAAAGTGGTATTCCCAATAATTTTTAACAAAGATGGGATCACCCTCCTCAACATTAAGAAACAAATACTCATATAACACACATTCTAAGTCAAAAGAAATTTGACTGACACCGAGCTGGACTGGGAATTGCCAATCTAGAAGCCTGCACTCCTGCAAGCGAAGATCAGCCAGCCCACTCAGTGGCAGCAAGAAATTATTGGCCCGCTAGAAAAAGACTCGCTTCTTGTTCGTGACACAACCTAAAAACCGGTTACAGAAAACTCATTGGAACAAAACCCAAAACAACCACTGTATTATTAGATCGAATCGGTCTTTTATACAATAACAGAGCAAACAAAGAAACTAAAAAAAATATGCAAACAAGAATTCTGCTACATCAGAGGGTATACAGAAAATAATTCCTTATGGCTACCGTGTCTTTAATAGCTAGCCAAAGATCCGGTGTCAATCTTAGGAGGTAGGTTGAATGTCGGGTGCATAATAAGGAGTCAGATCAGGAACGTTGAATGTTCAAGAAATATTATAATCTCATGGAAGGTCAATTTGGTATTCTTGTTTGCTTGTGGCTTAAGTTTGCTGAAGGCGCCTTTAGGAAAACTTTCATTTCGCAATTGAATCCATACAAGATCACCTTCATTGAAAAAACAGCTTTCCAATTTTTATTGGCTTGAGTTTGATATTTGCTTTTGTGTTTCAGGATCATATCTTTAACTTGCTTGTGTAGCTGCTGAATTTCAGTGTATATCTGCTCTCCATCTTCACTGTAATGGGCGGTTGCCACATCTGGAATTAAATCAATAGGCCTAAGTGGATTAGCTCCGTAGACAATTTCAAAGGGACTTTTTTTTTGTTGATTGATTGATAGATCTATTAAAGGAAAATTCTAGCTGTGCTAAAATCAAATCCCATTTCCTACTGTTCTTTCCAACAAAACATTGAAACAAATTATCGAGACTCCTATTGAAAGTTTCTGTTTGGCCATCGGTTTGAGGATGACCCACTGAGCTGAATTGAAGTTTGAATGTTCAATGGAGGTTGTAAAGCCTCATTGAACTGCCCAAGGCACACGAAGAGAGGGGGGGGGGGAGGTGAATTGGTTATTTAAAAATTTCTTTAGCACAAAAAAAAATTGAAACTTTTCAATAATTTAAAATAAATAATTTAATCACCCGATGTGGAAGCTAATAAACTTAACAACAATTACAATAATGATGATGGTAATTTATTCAACTCAATATATCATCAACCACATATTTTCAATATGCAATTTTCAGGAAAATAAATAGCCAAAGTTAAAATGTAGTAAATAAAAATTAGAATAAGCACATCAGAATTTTATAGTTGTTCGGTCAAATAATGACCTACGTCCACTCTTCGGAGTCCTCCTTTCCAGGTATTGCACTAAACCTTTAGTGACTTTCCTTTAGCTACCACAACTAGACGGAGAAGCCCTTACAAAATCTCTTTCAACAACCCGGTGTGGCAGAGGACAATAATGTTTTCACCCTCCTGGTGAGGCAGGGAACCTAAAGGCAGAGACCCTGGAATCCTATTTCACCCTCTTGTAAAGGCAGAGAACCTGGAATCATTTTTCACCCACCTAGTGAAGGCAGACAAACTTAAATCACTTTCATTTTCCTTGGCACGACAGAGTAGTCGGGTCCTTTGACACCAAAGAGGCCTTCTTCCCAAAGCTTCCCTGAAGATAAACCTTAACACATGGAGAAAATCAGGTCCAACTTTACGAGAGCAACCGTATGGAACTCCCTCTCAAAATCTCTTGAAACCCACAAAGATCTTCTCCCTCTCTCACAAACTACACCCTTTCTCTCTGAGGCTCTAGGCTCTCTCTTCAAGCTTTCTTCAAAAGAAAATAAATTAATGAATGTAAAAAAGTCTCTTACAAAGTCTTACGAGAAAGCTTAAATAAAGGGCTTAAAAAAACCTAAAAATTTTACTTTAACTGCCACAATTCGTACAATATAATTGCAGGATCGTGTAGTATAATATCCTAAATTTGACCTGCTAGTATTGTACCATCACGAGTTAGTATAATATAATCAATTTAAATTTTTACTATTCATATTGTGCGATGTATAGTTTGTATAGTATGATCTGTTCAATTTTACATATTGGTACTATACGAATATCATTTATACAATACGAACTTTTTAGATCGTATTATATGAATTAACATTAGTACAATATGATTAGTTCAACTGAATTAATATTTTCCAGGATGAATCCTAGGACGACTAAATATCATCTCTATTGATTATATAGTATAATCTAGCTCGTTTAGTATGATCCAAAAATCAAAATTAAGCAGGTTCGATTGATTAATCATAATATTAAGTTAAGCAACATTTTAAATGTCGTACAGTATGACTATGTTCGTATAGTACGAATAGAATAATATTTATAATTCAAATTTTTTGCCTAATTCGATGAACAGTGTGGTGTGTAATTATAACAGATCGTCAAATACGATATGGTGTTCGTCTTGTACAATTAGTTATATTTCAAAATTATTTTCTAAGATAATTAATATATTTTAATCAATTTTTATAACAACAGATCATACAATATGATCTATATCATAAAGTATGATGTATTAAAAAATTAAAATATTTAAAATTATTTTTGATCCCCTTGTGCGCGTGTGCACTATCACGAGGATAGCATACACCCTTATAGTACTTGACTCAAAAAAATCAAAAATAAATAAATAAAAATTATAAACCCTTTCAACACACCCTACTACCTAATCTTGAACTCTGAATCTTCATTGAATGATGCATGATGTACCTGAAATGTTAGTATGCACACAAACAAATATGTACTATAAATACTAGGAGAAATAAAGAGGTAAACAATATATTTGTTATCATCAAAATCATAAACTTGGGAGCTTAAGTTGTAATAATCTCTCTCTTTTTTATGATTATAAATATTATTAGTTGAATTTACAAACTAATATTATTCTATCCTAATCTCCTTTGCACTAAGAGAATTATAATATAAAATTGGAAATTTTTTATTTATTTAGTTATTTTAATTTAAGAAAAGAAAAAAAATTATTTTAAAATTAAATAATAGATAAATAAATTCAATTAATATCTATTCCTCCTTTTGACATCATAAAAAAGGAGAGACAATACAATAAAGAAATTAAACTAAATGTTTGAAAAAAAAAACTTCAAAGGAAAGAAAATAGCTAAAACACAAAACATAAAAGGATAAAAAAACAAATAAAAAGAAGCTAAAACATACCATTATGCATAAAATATATATATTTTAAAAAATAAATGAAATAGATAAATAAAAACATAAATAAACCTTAACATACTTATACCTAATCAGAGTTAACAATTGAATCCTTGGTAATTAAGCATAGGTTCATTACATCCTCTTCTTGCTCCTATTCTGATGAGTTAGAGGCTAAGTTTGCCTAGAAGATTTTTTGCTTCTTTTATTTCCGCTTTTTACATTTGTCTTATCCTTACCCTTTTCGTTCACAAGGTGGATCGTAAAATTGGGGCATTCAGTCTTCCAATGTCCAGGTTTCTTATACCCAAAGTAAATAATGTTAGGAAAAAAATTATCATTTTTACCATTTTTTAATGTTGATCCACTTAAGTTAAGGCTTGTGCTTGCGCTTCAGAAAACTTTTGAATTGGCTTATTATTAACGCTATCTCCCCACTCCCATCATCACCTAAGCCATTTTTATCTATGTATTGAGCCTTTAATGCTATAGTCTTCTTTATTCTCTTATCACCTGCACCCAAAAGTCTTTGACTCACACTTTGCTCATAGGGAATGAGTGAGCCAAGCATATTATCAATAGAATAAATATTTAAGTCTATCGACACACATATAACAGTGACTATGGTCAAAATTATCAGATAGACAATGTAGAATTTTGTTGATCTTGTTAGAGTTTGAAAATTCTCTACCAAAATTATGTAATAGTATCTTTATCTAAGTAAACCTATTATATATTTCTGACATAGTCTCATTAGGTTTCATGCCAATAAGTTAATAATCATGCAATAAGATTTTCAACTTAGATTATTTGACTTCACCAGTACTTTCGTATGTAACGCATAATCTATCCCAAATGTCCTTATCAGTTGTATAGGTAGAAACTCTCATGTAATCTTTAAACTTAAGTGCATAGAATGAGCAGTTTAAGCTTTTAGCATTTAGTTGTGCAAAGACTTATTTTTCTCTACTCCATTCAATAAAAATAATATTAGTTTTGACTCCATTAACAATACGTAATGCTACAGAATAACCAATTTATATCAAATGCAAATGCAAAAGTTAATTGATTACGTAAAGGTAGACATGCAGATTTTTTTAAAATCAAAAGGAATATTACCAAATAAAGGTGAAAGAGTAATAAAATAATGCTCCATGGTATTTCTATTACTAAAATATATCATAGGTCATTTTCTCAAGGTTTTCTAAAATGCTACTTGTGAGACCCACTCTGATACAAATTAAAAGTTGAATGGAGAGTGTTAAGCCTCATTGAATTACCCTAATACACCAAGAGGGGTGGTGTATTAGTTATTTAAATATTTCTTTAGAACAAAAATAAATCTTTTTGAAAATTTTCAATAATTTAAAATAAAAAATTTGATCTCCCGAAGCAAAAGCTAATAAACTTAACAATAATTACAAAATGGTAATGATAATTTAATCAACTCAATATAATGTTAATCATAGATTTTTTAACATGTAATTTTCATGAAAATAAATCATAACTATGTAAAATATAGAAAATAAAAATTAGAATGAGCACACAAGAATTTTATAATGGTTCGATAAAAAAAATAACCTATGTCCACTCCCTAGAGTCCTCTTCAAGTATTGCACTAAACCTTTAGTTACTCTTCGTTAGCCTCCACAGTTAGGTGAAGAAGCCCTTGCATAATATCTTCCACCAACTCGGTGTGACAAGGGACCATAATCTTTTCACCCGCCTCATGAAGTAGAGAATTTGAAATCCTATTTCACCCTCCTGGTGAAGGCAGAGAACATGAAATCCTTTTTCACCCATCTAGTGAAGCCAAAGAATCTTGAATCACTTTCCCTGATGCGGTAGAGTAACAGGGTCCTTTGACACTAAAGAGGTCTTCTTCCCAAAGCATCCTTGAAGAAAAACCTTGACATGGAGGAACTCAGTTACAAGTTTCTCGGAGCAACCATGTGGAACTCTTTCTCACGCTCCCTTGAAACGCATAAGCATTTTTTCCCTCTCTCACAAACTCCACCCTTTCTCTCTCAAGCTCTAGGCTCTCTCTTTAGACTTTTTTCAGAACAAAAAAACTCAATGAATGTCAAAAAGACTCTTACAAAGTCTTATGAGAAAACTTAATTAGAGGCCTTAAAAAAATTATAAAAATTTGATTCATCTATCACAATTTTTACAGTATGATCTCAAAATCGTTTATTATGATATGAATAATTTGATTTGTTAGTACTTTATGATCACCAGTTAGTATATTATGATTAGTTTAATTTTTTATTATTCGTATTATATTATGTATTGTTAGTATAGTATGATTAGTTCAATTTTGCTCGTTAGTGCTGTACGATTAGTATTTAGTACAGTACAATCTATTTCGATCATACTGTATGAATGAATAGTAATACAATACAATTATTTCAATCAAATTGCAATATATCTAGGATGAATCCTACAATGACCAAATAATGCCTCAATTGATCGTACAGTATAATAAAGTTTGTACAATACGACAAAAAAATTAAAATTAAGAAGATTTGATTGATTAATCATAGGATTAAATTAGGCAATATTCTAAATGTCGAATAATATGATTAGGATCGTATAATACAAATATAATAATATATAAAATTCAAATTTTTTTTAATTTACTAATCGGTGGGGTTTCTTATTATAACAGGTCATCTAGTATGATGTGGTGTTCGTACTATATGATTAGTTATATTTTAAAATTATTTTCTCAGATAAATAAAATATTTTAATTAATTTTTATAATAATAAATTATACACTATGATCTATATCATATAGTATGATGTACAGAAAAATTAAAATATTAAAAATTATTTTTACTCTCGTTGTGTGTGTGTGCATGATCATCATGCTATTATACACCCTTACAGGACTTGACTCAAGAAATAAAAAAAATAAATAAAAATTATAGACTCTTTTAACACACCCTATTCTACCCAATCATGAGCTCTGAATCTTCATTGTATGGTATATAATGTATCTTAAATATTAGTGCACACACAAATAAATATGAACTATAAATACTAGGAGAAATAAAGTGGCAATTAATAATATTTGTTATAATCAAAATCATAAACTCAGGAGCTTAAGTTTCAACAAATTTAGTGCCAAGCTTTCCCTATTACATTTTCTAGAAATGACTTATCAATTTTACATCTCTATCAGAGGTAATCGTCTTCGAAATTCCATGCAAATGAACTATTTCCTTGAAATATAAATCAACTATATGGGTGGCAACTAGAGTTTTGTTACATGGCACAAAATGAGCCCTGTTTGAAAACTGATCCATAACTATGGTGGAATATTTATGCCATTGAGTTCGAGCTAAGCTAAGACAAAGTCGACACTAATGTCAATCCAGAGAGCAACTAGAACTAGTAGTGGTGTATATAATCCAGTTGTTTATGTTGATGTTTTTGTAATTCTATATATTAGACATTGCCAAACAAAATGCTCGACATTCTCAATAATAAGAGGCTAGTAGAAATGTTCTTTGATAAGGATGAGAGTTTTGTCTCGACCGAAAATGCTAGCCATTCCGCTCTCATGACATTCATAGAGGATTGCTAATCTTGTAGACCCTTGTTGAATACATATTTTATTACCCCAAAAAAGTATCCATCTTGCAAGTGAAATAGTTGATGAGTTCATTTCTAACACTTCTCCTAGATGCTATAAAAATATGGATCTTGGGAATACAACTCTTTCATTACATCCAAACAGATTTACTTTGGTTTGTAAAGTGTGGAGGAGTAGATGCCGGCGACTAAGAATGTCTACCACTTGTTTAAAATGTCCATATTTATATTTTAATAGAAAGTGGAAGGCTACTAAATATTTGACCCATGTCGTATGACAACATTTACATTTCTTCTAGCTATTAAGGAACCTATGTGCTTCATGATAAAAAAATAAAGTGAATTCATTTGCCAACAAATAATGTTCATGATTCAGATCTACCCTAATTATATGCAGGATTAGTTGGAGCTGAAGTCAAGGATATCAGGAAAATCTATTTCTACACTTACATTAGATAAATCTATTGATGATGATAAAGAAGATAATTAGTGGAATTGTTTGTTCTGGTGTCTATTCAATAACACTATCCCATGAAATGATTTCCTAATGCATCGAAGGATGATGGATAATAATTTGTGTCTTGGAGGGTGTAATGTAATTGAAAATTTGGATCATATAGCAGCTGATTATTTGAAGCTAATTCAAGTGATCAATTATCTAAATGCTTGGGGTTTTAAAGTACCGGTGTTCTATTCATTTGTTGAATGCATATTAAAGCTGGAAAGGTTGGCAAATTCAAATCCTTTTATTGCTAATATGTATTATACATTACTCTTCTCTTCTTGGAAGAGTAGGAATAAGCTGAAGCACAGAGGGGTTAAAGATAGTTCTCCATTTATTGCTTCAATTAGAATTAGCTTTATTGCTACATCATATCACAGTAATCTCATCTCAGAAAATTGGGGTGCTGATCAACTTCCTCAGGTGTTTTACAATTATTTGCACCCACCTCCTCTTGAATGGATTAAAGTTAATATAGATGTTTCTTTGTTGAGACCAAATAAAGTAGGAGTTGGTGGAGTGTTAAGACAATAAAGGTAGATTCTTGTTTGCTTTTGGGTTTAGCTGCGTTCATTAGGATATTACACAAGTCAAGTTGTTAGCTATTCGGTCACTAAAGAAAGTGGTCTAGGTTTGGATGCTTGAAGCAAAAGGTATTATTATTGATGGAGATAACTATAATATTATTAATTATCTTCAAGATTCTTTTGGCAAATCAAGTATGAAGAAGGAAAACCATGACTAGGAGGAGTTACTTTTCTTAAAGGATTTGAATAATATTTTGTTTCAATTTTCCAATAGAAGTTAAAATAAGTTAGCTAATATTTGTGCTAACTTGGCTATTTTTGGTGATTTTATTTTGAATAATATTAGTGACAATAATATTCCTCTCTTTTTTTTCTTTTTTAAAGGAGAAAGGTGATAGATTCACTATCATTAAGTAGTTTGTATTAGGTTTTTTATTTAATGTAATTTGCATCCTCTTTAAAAAAACAATAATGTTCCTGATGTTGAATTGCCCGAACAATCACGTAGAATTCTTTATCATAAGTCGAATATTTTCATTAAGCATCATTGAGCATCTCGCTAAAAAAAGTTAAAGGAGCTTGTGTAAGGATAACTCCTATGCCAATATTTGATTCATCACATTCAATTTCAAAAACTAGATCGATGTCTAGTAGGCGCAGAACTGGGGAGATAGACAGTTGAGTTTTAAATAGAGCAAAAGGATTTACACACAAAATATACTCTATTTGTTCAATATCCACTTATAAAGCATTATATTTTCTTCGATGTGTCATAGCATGCAGCTTCTAAGAGAGATCATTCTTTACCTATCTTCTTGTATAAATACACATGCAAATGAATGTTTACTGCACACATATTTATGGGCAAATTATTAAAAAAGGATTACTTTTCATCCTTCTCTTACACTAAAGTAACATCTATCAGAAGAATGCTCATACAATTAACATCATAATAATAATTTTCCCTATTTTACTATCATGTTAGATTGTACTTTTTAGAATCTCATATATCAACAAATTCTAATCATATATTCTCTTCAATCCAACCATTAACCTTACAAACCCTCTACTTTTAAAGTCTTTTCATATCATGGCATGCTGCTCAGTGCACCATTAAAAACACCTCTGATATCTAGCATTATCATAAAAATATAATGATGGTAATGTTAATTTTAATTAATGTCATTAAAAATATATTCCAAACCTCAAACTCTTTATACGAAGCATGTTTCACACCCGTAACTGTCTTCTTTGATGATAAGTAACGTACATCATACATGTTCCTTATTATTTATGTAATTTTATTTGATGTAAGCTTATTATCATGAAACCTGTTAGTTATATTTGAATTGTTACTTTAGTTTATTTAAATAAATAATATAACAAATGATAGTCTAGTTGTTATTGTCTTTTTTAGTCGGCTAATATATGGAGTTGATGGGCTAGCACCTAGTGTTTGATAAGCAAAATATGGCTAGTAGCAACGATAATAGTATGGCAGAGGTGATCTTACAGAATTTCACCATGTAGAGTTTAATGATGGGGTTAGACAAGAAGGAAATATATATGTTTACTGTTAACCTAGTGTGGAACTAAATAGTTGTTTAGGTTCAATTGTTGAAGTCATGGGTGAGACTAGAGGGGAATATAGAGTGGTCATTTGGGGTGGGGTATTTGCACCATTCTAATGTGGGATAATTGGAAGCAAAGGTGCTACCTCGACCACTCCAACTAATAAATTAGGCAAGGAGCTCCTTTGAATGGCAATGCTTCTTTTGATGGTCGATTGACATATAACTCAAAATTATCTAATTATCTGGCTGCATTTAATATTATGTTGATTTTTAGTATTTTTACAATCATCTTAGTTCTCAAATTTTTATTTGTCTTCTACTTTGCAATTATCACCTACTTTTTTAATCATTTTAGGTATCAAACATCACTAAGGGTAGATTATTATCTAAGATAGACACATTAGTGGTTATATAATCATGTTGAAAGGGTAATTTTATAAATAATATTTCTTCAATATGCCCTCTTGATTCTTTCTTAAAAACTATATCCAAATACAATTTATCACTTTGTCATCCAAGTTGTAACATAAACTTGCATAGCCTAATTTCTATGTATGAAGGGATTAAAATTTTGCATATCTTGAATTACGTCAAATCTTAACAAAGTTGCACTATTTATGTATTCATTTATATCATATTACTAATGACATTTGGATTCTTTATAGATTCTTGAATAAATGGCCATCATCTTGTAATATGCTTGAGCTTCAAGACAATATGGTTTCTAGTCTTCTGAATGAAGGAGGAAGATGGGATCAAGAAGCGTTGAAGATTTATTTTTCCAAAAATATTGTTCAAATGATAATGAAAATTCAAATTTCAAATAATTATAGGGGGGATACAAAGGATTAATTTCTTCTAATTATAGAAAATCTTTCACAACTTTGGCATATGAGGCTTCTTTTCAAATTAATCAACAAGTTGGAATAAATCTGAAATGGATGAAAGGATTAAAGAATCCTCCTAAGGAATCTTTATTTTGGTGGAAACTTTTCAACAATTCTCTTCCTACAAATGTATGGTTGAATCATAGAAGATTACAAAATATTACTTCGTGTCTGAGACCCTGTCTTGAAAATGAACAGTGGAACATATAACGATTCATTGCAGCAAACTAATAGAAGTGATGGAGATATTTAACCAATGGGGATTTATACTAACAAAGTTTCAAAATATATTTCATTATTTTGACTGTCTAAAGAAGGTATCAATTGTTAATCAAGGATTTGTTAAATTATATATTTTAGCTGTGTATCAAAATGTGAAAGCTAGAAATCTATTTAAGGAAAAATAGTCCCATCAGCAACATTGATTGCAACTCAAATTCTATCTCAATATTCTCAACCTCACTTGTTTCCAATCAGGATATTAATCAGCATAATCTGTTGTTGAAAGCTTTATCCCACTCCTAAAGATTGGATGAAATTGAATGTTCATGCTTCCTTGATGCCATCTAATATCACGAGTATATTTGGAGTAGTACATGATCATAAAGGTAGATGTAGAAAGCTTATGGAAAATAATTAATTCACTTGGATATCTCATTTTTGGAACTATTTTGTTATGTTTGATTTTAAAAATGTTACTCAAGAATTGATGAAGGACAAGAAATGAATCATTATGAAAGGTGATAATATTAATGTCATCAAGTTGTTTCAGAATTCTGTAAATAAAACTTCAGAGAGGAAGAAGAATGTTCAAAGTTTGGATTTCACTTTTTCAGAAAATTTTTAAGAATGTTATTTCCCTTTTTGCTTCGAGAGATTGTAATGGAGTGGCAGATTTCTGTTCTCATTATGCCCTCTTATGAGATTTTTTTAGGACGTGTTTTTAGATAGTGAACTTCCTTCAAGTTTTGTTGACTTGATAAAGAAGGATTGTGATAAGTTTATTATCAAAAAGTAAGTTCATTCATTTCCTTATTTAATGCTATTACATATTTTCAACAAAAAAATGTATCGTAATTAAGTATAGGATCAAATCACTTACAATTAAATAATGTTACTTATTTTATTTCTTGCTTAAGAAATTTTTGTTGAAGTATTTTGTTCAATAATCCTTAGTAATTATTCTCATTTTCTTTAATACTACTTTTTTTACACATATCCTTGAATGATTTATTTTTCTAGCTTTATATCATATTTATTTGTGAAAGTGATGCCTTTATATGTAGTGTCTTTGTATAGTATCCATGATCATACTCTCCTTAGGATGCCCAACTCCACTAATTTGACAAAAAAATTCTTTTATATATTCACCTCATATCTTATCAATTAACTTAACATAGACATCAAAATACCATTTACAAAAAAAAAAAAATTAATACTGACATGCAAATCTATGACAGGCTGAACTCTATATAAAAATTTATCTATAATAATAAAAGTAAAAATAATAATAATAATAATAATAATTATTATTATTATTATTATTCTTGTTGTTATTATTATTATTATTATTATTATTCTTTTTGGGAAGCCCCTATATGGGTTGATATTAAATTATCAAAATAAAAATTACAAGATCCTTAAGAGGAATGCTAAGCTCGCCACTACTCCAAGAGCTATAATCAAAAGAAAAAATAAAAGGCCTATTGGGCATAAGAATCCTCACTACTTTATAAAATATGTTTAAATTACTCGCAAGTAAAAAAGCTAATGCCTAAGAGAATGGAGAGGAAAATAGTCCTAGAAAGCATGATGTCAATCTTAACATCACCAAAAATCCACAGAGTCACATGCACTTCCCTACAAGAAAAGAAATAACAAAAAAATTAAAGACAAGAACAAAATGAGAAGAGCGTCTATAAGAAAAAATTGCATTCCCAAAGAAATAGGCCAAGCAACCAAAATGAACAAGAACATCCTAAGACACTAACCAACCAGAAACAACCTCAAAATAGCCAAGACCAAATGAAACCACCACCAACCAATAGAAAAGGCCAAAGACCAAGTCCCAACAAAATATAAAATCCAGGAGCAGCCAAAAAGAACAACACTTGTGCCATGAATTAAACCAACCCGAGCACAAAATAAAGGCAAAAACGTTGGGCAAAAGCTCCCTAAAAAATATCAACATATACAGACAATGCTACTGGTAAAAACTAGTAGGCCAAATAAGTCGAACAAGAAAGATCAACCAAGGCCGATACCAAATCCAGGGGGTGACAATAACACCCAACTCCAAAAGGATAGAGACCAAAACTAACCAGTAACCACCACTAAAGCAGACCAAGAAATAAGGGCATATGCATAACAACCAAAAGCCAAATAAGATCCCCCTAAAGCATAATCCTAGGACACATAACAAAGATCAACCAACCATACCACACAAACACCTTACCACTACAAGAAAAAACCTTAAAGATATTAAACACAACACCCCCATGCTGTACCTAACTAGAAACTATCCCAACCACAACAATAATAGAAAACTGGGACGACATAACCAAAAGGAGGGGAAGAAGAAAAAGCACTATTTTCTATTTAGATATGGAAAGCCAATCTTATGAAGCCTCAACATGCCATTCAACCCATCAAGATCACTCAATTCTTGATAAAGCTCGGTAGAGGATAAAAAATTCTCTTTTTTTAGTAAGCCAGTCTACATAAATATTTCCTTCGCTCTAAATATGATATATATTGTAATAAAAAAATTCTAAAAGTTGCATACCTTTCTAAAAAGATAATAAAGATTAGCATTATTACAAGACCATGAGGACACTAAATAACAAACAAAGATGAGTCAAATTAAATCTAAATATTGGAAATATTGTCATTCAAAAATGCTTCAAGCCAAGAAATAGAGCATTCATCTAAGCCCTGATCATAAGAGATTTAGGCATGCCAGAAGAAAAAGTTTACATAAACTCCCCTTTACAATCACAAATGATACCACCATAACCAGCACTGGGCATACAAACAAAGCCATGAATGTCAACTTGTATTGATTTAAGGAAGGCTTCTTCCAATGAAAAAGTTTTGAGGGGGCCTTCTTATAATCAACAAAAAATTAAGTTTGAAAGAAATTAGCCCATATATGATTCCTCTTAAAATGCTTAGGAAGGAGAATGTTAGCAGAGATAAATTGGTGAATTTTGTTCTTTAATAAAATGATAATCCTATCTAAGCTCATCATAATGGCTTGATGCTTACAATCATTCCTTTCATTCTAAAGCAACCAAAATAAGACTTAAAATATGGCCAGCTAGCCTATCATGAAACTAATGGCCTAATAAAGCGCTACAACTATCATTAATTGGTGGCATGTTAATATCCAGAGCATTATCCAAAAAATTCCATCTCTTAAAGCAATAGACCCATAAAAAATGTGGTTGATAGTCTCCAAATGAAAATAACATTGACATTCATAGGTGATGTAAAAACCCTTCTTAATTAAACTATCTTCCATGGGAATCCATCCATTAATAGTCCACCAAACAAAAATAGAGATGCTAGTAGGAGTAGCATAGTTCAAGATTTTGCTAAAAATTGAATTGAGTTTGCTTTTAGTTTTGAAAATATTTTAGACATATTTAAGGAAGAATTCACCATTGGCAAAATATATAAAAATAGGTTGACCTTTACATAAAGGATTGATAGGAATCTCAGAAATAATATTACCAAATCCATAGGAATTTGCTTAGACAGACGATTATCATACCATTGACTACTCACAATAAAATGAATGACCTTCATATTAAAGATAGAATGAGTATTAAATATAGAATCTATAGAACCTGTCCCAATCTAGTTATCATATATATAAAAAAAGAGGATCCTTCCCCAATTCCCCATTTAATGCATTATTCTTCAAGCCATTTAGAGCTCTAAAGCCTTAACCAACTAAGGTACTGTCCCTTTTTAAAGAAGCACTAGGAAGGATTTTAAAGGTTGTAGTATTTTTAATGCATGTTATTATCACTTAGAGAGGTGTTAATCCTAATATTTCACCCTAATTTTATAAAAAAAATACTTAGCCATATCAAGGATAGATTTGTAACCAAACCAACCTCACTGGGAGGGTTAATACAGGAACACCACACACGCTAGTCTATCATTTTACTCTCTAGAGAGAAACACTATAAAATTTATTAATGATATTCTCAAGTCTATCACAAACCTCCAAAGTAGGGTTGATAGTTTGGAATAAATGCATAGGCGTAAAAAACAAAACACATTTGATCAAAACTAACCTACCACTAATATAAAGATGTTTGAAATCCAAGCTGATAATTTGTTTTGAATATTATGGAAAAACTTATCAAATAAGAAGGATCTTTTGCACCCTTTTTGAAGAGGAGACCCCAAATAATAAATAGTCAAATATTATTTAGAGAAACCAATGTAGTACTTAGTAATATTGATTTTCTTAACAAACATATCTTTGTCCACTATAAACTAACATTTATTTTGGTCAAAATGAATGCCACTCTCCTTCTCAAAAAGTTTTAAAAATTGATAAATCCTTTTAACACTCCTAATATAACCATTACAGTAAAAAATAATATCATCAGCAAAGTATAAGTGAGAAATATTCAAACCACCACCATTAATATTATCCAAGCTTTCTTACTTAGAGAAGATATCAAGGAATCCACATTAAAGATACTCAATAGTAATAATATAAAGAGCATTGGATAAGGGGTCAGTCTACCTAATTCATTGCCCTGCTTTAAAAAACCATGCACAAAACCATTAATAATAATATAAAACCAAACCTTCTTAATATGTTAGAAATCAAAGCAATGTAATTTTTATTTAAATAAAAAAGCTTCAATATGTTATAAATAAAGGACTAGCTAAAACTATTATAAGCTTTAGAAATGTCAAGTTTCATATTTAAGTTATGACCCATCTCTTTGTAATTAATCTCATGAATAAGATCTTAGACAAGCATCATGTTATAAGAGATACTTCTATCATTCACAAAACAAATTTGTTTCCCCAAAATAATTTTTGGAAGAAGAGGAGCCAATCTATTGGACAAAATTTTGGAGATGATTTTATTAAAATTAGTGCACAATCAAATAGGTCTAAAATTATTTCAACTTTAAGGATGACCATATTTAGTAATAAGAATGATGAAAGTACTAGTAAAAGCTTTAGGAATAAAAAATCCATTAAAAATGTACAAGATAGCAATATATAAACCATCTTTAATAATAAGCTAGCCTTTTTGATAGAAAGCAATAGTGAAACCATCAGGGCTCGCAAAGAAATATCATTTCATCTCCATAAGGGAGATAAATCTCCTTTTCATAAGGACATTTAGAGAACATAGAATTATCATCAAGGTTAATAATCAAAGTGATAAACTGAGGATAAGAAATATCAACCACATTTTTTGATATGCCAAGCATATTTTAAAATGAGAGATAGTAAAAGCAATAATAACTTCCTTGTCTTCAGACCAAACACCTGAATCCATCTTAATTTTATTAATATAAGACTTAGCTTTATTTTTATTAGCTAATGTGTTAACATAGTTATTATTTCTATCACCCTTATGTTTATAATTAGCTTTTTAGTGCAAAGTTCTTCTTCAGCAAGTTGGAGGTTACTGGGATGATTCATAGAATTGATTAAAAGAGCTTTATAAGCCTCAGAGGGAATAGAAATATAATTCTCCTCCAATAGAATGACATCACTTTGATAAGTGTAAATGATGTTATATTTTATGTGTTAACTTTTTAGTAAAAATATATTATTTTAGTTGTATTTGTGCAAGAAAATATAGGAAATGGGCAAAATTTTCAAACATGGTATAACACCGCGACATCGGACACTATACCACCAAAGCACCAACATTGACATCGTTGGAGTGCCTAAATAAAGACAAGGCAACACCCAACCACTTTTTGATAGTGCCGCAGTGTAAAATGAGTCAGCGCTGCAAAGCCGAGTCTATGTCTGCATAGCACCGTAGGGCTAAATTCTAGCACCACCAAGTCAAGGGGAGTGCCACATGGATGATGCTGGGCTCAACCATTAGCAGTGTTATGGCACTATAGCTATAACCATTCAAGTCAAGCTGCCAGTGAAGTGACGCATTGATTCATTAAACTACAGGTCCATGTTAAAAAGCATCGTAATAGAGGAAACCCTTTAGTGTTGTGGTGTTAGTTCATTTTATGGGTGCCGTGGCGTAAGTGCCTCAAGCGCCACAGAATCAAAAATTTTTTTTTGTGTTTTTTTATAAATAGTATATTTGTAATATAAGTAGAGGAGTTTAGTCACTTATTTATTTTTAGTCTTTAAAGTGCTTCTTTGATTTTTTTCTTAGGAGTGACAACTATGGGATTTTAGAAAAGTACTAGATACGTTCTATTAGAGCGCTTGGTATATGACTATAGAAGTAATTTTATAAGTTCAAGGAGTGTAGAGGGGATCATTGAACCCATCTAGTGATATCTTTTATTATGTATTTTTTCTTTTTTGTGCAATTAATAAAAATAAATTTGCTTCAATTTTTTTTCATGTCTAACTAAATTCTCTAGTTTTGGATTCATGATGTAAATGAAATTTAGAGTACAAATGAATTCTCTTCATCAATAATTTCATGATGATTTCAATATACCAGGTCTTTATTTAATACACATAATAGCCATATGTGTAGTTAATATCGGGTGTAAGGTGGAGCCTAGGAATAGGAAGTAGGAAAAATATTGCATGTTGGATTGGTATGATGTAAGCATAGGCATAGTGCTTGTCATGTATCAAATTTATAGAGTTGAATAAACATGAGGGGGTTTTAATAGTACATGCTTTTCTTACTCTTTTAAGATTTTCATAGGATGACAGGCTATAAGAATTTAAAGTGGTATTAAGGTTGGAAGGTTTAATCTATCTTTGTCTCTACCAGCTTGACTGAGTGGTCAAAGATGCATAGCTCTGAATACCATTAATATAAAAGAGAATCATTAGGAAACTTATTGTATTTATATTCTATCAATCTAAAATAATTTATCCAAATAATATTTCATTTAATTATTTTTTATTTTAAATTAAGTGATTAAATCTCCACCAAAATATATTTTTATAAAGTAAGATAATTATTGAAGTTGAAGTAGATAATACTAGTATCTACAAGTAAGCATTCTTCCTTATGGGATCGATACTCTACTCTATCACTATATTACTTGATTCGACACATATACTTGTATATATTAAGTGGGGTTTTTATCATTTTTATATCAAAGAAAACCTAACCATTATTTAGGGATTGATAAAGCCCTAAATCATTTTCATAATTTCTTAGGTTACTCCACCGCCCCCATTAAGTTTTTGGTTAGCTTATATAATTATTAGAGATGTTAGATTATTAGTTAAGTGAATCATATAGATTGAAAGTCATATTATTAGTTTCTGGTACCCACGACAGTGCTGGAAGTAACACCACAATGCCACATCATTTTCATCACTACAACATTGATAGCACCGCAGCGGTCACTTGACACAAATGCTACTTCGGTGAGACATGGTAACACCATTGCGGTGGCCCGATTTTAAAAAATTATTTCAATTTAATAGAGCCAGCACCGCTACATGATGTGGCCTAAACCACTACAACATTTGAATCTAACTATTTTTCCATTTAGAGTATGCTTTAAGTGACATGGCGCCATACCTTTTAGCGTCGCAGTGCTTCGATGTTTATAAATTTGCATATCATTTTTCATCCCATTTCACCTTGCATTATATCCATTTCTCCTTCTCTACTCTTAGCTCATCTCTATGGCAATGGCCCCAAAAACCTTTAGATCAGGGAAGAAGAGAGTTGCCACCTATTATAAACTCAAATTTACTTCTAAAGCAGCTGAGGCTAGGTATACATAGTGGGTAATCTCTAAACCATTGATTCATGAGTTTTGTTTTCTTAACCCAGCCCAACCAATCCTTCAAACTATTTCTATTAAAGGTTGAGCTCATTTCTGTGAGGAACCATTTATGACCATTATTAATATAGTGCGTGAATTTTTTTCCAATTGAATGTGGCTTCTAATTTTAATTGTTATGTGAGATGGAGATGGCTACTTTTGAATCTTACACTTCTAATATAGTCCTTAAAGGACAAGAAATAGAATTTAATGAATATTTTTCTTTTAGCCATGCACCATTTGATTTCCAAGATATTTTGGACTTACTACGTGAACCGAATAGTGGAGCTAGGGGGAAGACTAGAGAAGAGAAAATCATTAATTTTCTTACAACATGTATGATTCAAATATCTAAGGCCAGGCACTATTCATCTCTGCCCGCATTCTCCCTGACAAGAATATTAGTAAAGTAACCAAGGATAGAGCCCTCTTAAATTTTATCTTTCAAAAGGGCTACAATATTAATATTGGAATGTTAATCCTGACTTTCCTTACACACATTATAAGGGGATCTACTTTAGTGGGTCTAAGCTGCTTTTCCTTAGTATATGCTCTTTGTTGTAGTAGAAGGAGTGAGGGTGATCAAAATAAAGAATAGTTATCCCCCATTGCTACTCTTAGCAATGGAAAAATACTAAATTTTAAGAAATTATATAGAGAAAGGAATGATCCTTGTTAGCCCAGGTATTCTAGACGGGTAGGGAGTAGAAGCAATAGGAAGAGTTCTAGGACTTCTAATTCTTTAAGTGATCAGGTGGTATACTTGAGTGGAAAATTGAAGAAGGTGACTCAGTATTTTGAAGAGTCATGAGACTAGAAATTTGAGATGAAAATGCGGATGGCTCATACTATGTACCAACAAGTGAAACACTACTAGTACACATCTATTTAAATGAGGCTATTGTTGGAATATTTTGAAGCAGTTTATTTATTGAAAGGCCAGAGTAGTATGAATTTTCTTATGCACTTGAGTTCTGACATTTTGTTTAGCAGCTTGGAAAGAGAGGTGAAGAGGAGGAAGAAGACGAGGAAGACCCCAATTTTGAGGAGTAGGTTTGAGAGAGAGAGAGATTTTTTGTTTTATTTTATTGTGTTGCATCTCCATGTTATTTCATTTTGCATTTTCATTTATAGTTTTGTTGAAGACTTAAAACACAGCATTTTTGGGTGGTAACCCATGTATGTGTGATGTTAGTATCAATCATGTTAATATTGAAAGTACGAGATGCGCCAAGAGGGGGGGTGAATTGGTATTTTAAAAATTTGACCCTACGCAAGAGTTCTAAATTTTTTTTTTGTATATTCGAAATATAATTTAACAACCAATGTGCGGAAGCAATTACAACGATCACAACGATAAAATTGATAACACTACGAGATTTAAAAATTGATTTTTCACCAAGCAATTAAAACGCACAATTTTAAAAGCATGAAAAGTAAAGTGCGGTAAACAGGAAAAAACACACCAGAAATTTTTATAGTGGTTCGATCACTTGACCTACGTCCACTCCCCGGAGTCCTCTACTCCGGGATTTGCACTAGTAAAAGTTGACTCTCCTTTTGCCCCCACAGCAAGGCGGAGAAGCCTTTACAATACTCACTTTCACCTCCCTCGGTGCGGCGGAATACCAAACGCTATGTCACCCTCCCGGTGACGGCAGCGGACCTTCTCCTTTTTCTCCCTCCTGGAGATGGCAGAGTACCTTGGCGATGTTGATCTTGAAGTGATTCTTCCTTCGAGAACTTTCTTGAAGCTTCTAAAGCCACAAGAGGAGCAAAGCATGCAGCTAGCTTGGAGCCACCGTGTGATCCCCTCACACTACTTCTCCCTCACGCTCAAGCTCACCTTCACCTTCCTCTCTCAAGCTCTAGATCTCTCCAAAAACTTCTCTACCGAATCCCCTTCTTTTTCCTCCAAGCCTTTCACAGCAAAAAGGATTGATCAACAACTGTTCTAGAAAAATAATAAGTTGTTTTTTATATCAGGCTTCAGAAAACCCTAAAAAATTCAACTTTTGCGTTTCTGTTCGTACAGTATGATTTATAATCGTACAGTACGATCAGTTCAATTACAGCTCCATCCAGTACGAGTGCAGACGAATAGGTATCGAATTTTATTCATATCGTACAGTACGATATGTATATCATACAGTACGATACTATTGATTCATACTGTTCGTACGGGACGAACTGTGGGACGAACCTCGGGACAAAAGAACTCGTCTCTGTCAGTCGTCCAGCACTCATTTAATCGTACAGTACGAATAGTGTTTTTCATGATATCGTCCTGTACGATAGGACTATCGTCCAGTACGATCAGTTCAAAATTTCTTGTGATCGTCTGGTACGATCACTGGGACGAAGAAAATCGTCTCTGTCAATCGTCCAGCACTCCACCAGTCGTACAGTACGATTAGTTCATTTCTTGATATCGTCCTGTACGATATGAATATCGTCCAGGACGATCAGAACAAAAAACATTGGTTTCGTCTGGTACGATCTCTGGGATGACTGAAATCGTCTCTGTCAGTCGTACAGTACGATTTAACATCGTACAGTACGATCGACATATAATTAGAAACCAACGTTTTATTTCCTGATTAGGAAGATAATTTTGGCAAGTTATTAATTAATCGTACAGTACGATACATATCGTACAGTACGAATAGTTCATAAAATCAAATTCGAAAACTTACCAAACTTATTCTGGCGGCTAGGGTTTCACAATTACAAATCATCGTACAGTACGATCTCGATCGTACAGTACGATAAGTTTGTAAATTTAATCAATAGAGAATTAGCCGTTGCCTGAGTATTTTCAATTAATCGTACAGTACGATCAATGATCGTACAGTACGATGTGTTTTAAAAAATTAATCATTTTAAAAGAAAAAATCTCCCCCTGTGTGTGTGCATTGTTGCTCCTTTCACATGCATGCTTCTGTGGCAGACTCAAAAGAAAAATTAAAGATATAAAAAATTACAGACTCTTCAACATCCTATTCTACCCAATTTGAGTCTCCAGCAATCTTTAGCAGTGTGCATCTGACCTGAAATGTTAGTTCTCATATACAAAGATTAAACATTTGTAATCTAACGGAAGTCTATATTTACTCAGTAAATATTAGTTGTCACCATCAAAATTAAGTGCTCGGGATCCTGGATTCCAACAATCTCCCCCTTTTTGATGGTGTCAAATAATATTTTCTAATGTACAGATGTTCTGACTTCTTTAGCTCCCCCTCAGAAGAGTAGCTTATTAATTTTCAAATAGGAGGAGAAGAAACAGTTTTTTTTTTTTTTTTTTATTATAAAAAATACAACAACAAGATAAAAAAAATACTGAGAACATAAACAACCAATTAGCATTTAATAGTAGACAAAAATATAATACAACACACAGAAAAGTCTCCCCCTTTTGACAACACCAAAAAGGGAAGAAAAGGAAAAATAAGTACAACAAAAACAGAAAACAGAAACATCTACAACAACCTAAAAATCTGGATCCTGATCCGGAGGTGGCGGTGGAGGGTCGGGAAACAGCTGGTGGTACTGATGAAGGGAGGCGAACTGGTGATCGATCGATTGGAAGCGCTCCCTAAACCATTTCATATCCGTGTCATGCTCCTGATGCTGCTGAGTAATGTGAGCATCCAACCGAGTCTCCAGACGATCAAGTCGGCAAATAATATCATCGTGAGGGTAGTCGGGAGGTGCAAGGCCAGGTGGTTGGATTGGTGGTTGCGGAGGTGCGTCAGCAGGAGCATCAGCCTCCTCGTCATCAAACTCGGGATCGGCGGGAGCGGCCCCCCGATGGAACAGGATACGAAAGGAGGCATCCGAGTAGAAGATAGGAAGGTGATCAGGAGGGAGCGGATAATGAAGCTGGTATTTTGCATCTAGAATGTAGCCTATGACATGCCCTAAGGCCAGGTTCAATTTACGACGGGCACCGGGACAGCGGAAGGCAGACAAGGTATGAATGTAGTCGAATACCATTTGGGCTTCATTGAATTTTGTGCCCGACATAATGAGATAGGTGACGACAGACAGTAGAGGAGTGATATGGATGCGATCTCCAGCCTTAGGTATAATAGATGTGCGTAGGACATACTGGATAACACGGGCATTTTGATTTAAGGTTTGGACCAGTGGTAGGTGTTGATTTGAGGGGACACCTCTAAGGGTCATATTAACGGACGTCCAATCATAGTCGTGGGAGATCATGGATTGGGGACGAGGACCGTCAGTGGACAGCCCGATGTGCTCAGCAATGTCGTCGACGGTGATAACGACATTCTGTTTACAGACATAGGATGTGAAGGTAGTGTTTTCAAGGTTGACTCAGATGTTTGCAAAAAACTCAAATATACGCTTTCTCATCCGCAGCTGAGAGAAAATGATCGTCGAAGCGCCGAGAGGAGGAAGAGCTCCCGACAATCATACGACCGTGCTTACTGGACCCAGACATTTTGGAAAAGAGGATTGGACGAATGAGGAGATTCAGAGGGATTGAAGGTGAGGAGAAATGGCTAAGAATTCCTCTCATTTTATAGAATTTGGGGTATATCGTACAGTACGATCGAGAATCGTACAGTACGATATGCGCAATAATGTCGTTTGGACGACTTTTCAGAAAAGTGAGTCAAATCGTACAGTACGATCAATATCGTACTGTACGAACGTGAGTGTAAGGCGTTCGTCCCAACGAGTCGTCTGAACGACTTTTGACCAAAAGTGTTCGTACAGTACGAACAGGTATTCGTACAGTACGATGGGCAATAATTTTCATACCGGCCGATTTAAATTCGTCCTAATCCGTTTGCCACGTGGATCGTACCGTACGATCGGGATGTTCGTACAGTACGATGACCAATAATTACTATCGTACAGTACGAGTAGTGAATCGTACAGTACGATGTGTATAAGACATGAAAGATCTGGATCGTGAATGAGAATGAACGGCTTAGATTTGAGTGATTGGAACCTGAACGTACAGTACGATAGTGTATCGTACAGTACGATTGTCAGAGAAGATCAAGGTTTGTGAGCAACATGGGAAGAGGATCAGGAGTCCAATTTTTTTTTTTTTTTTTTTTTTTTTTTAACAACAAAAACAAATCACCCACAAAAATTTTTTTTTTGTTTTGTTTTTTTTGTTTTGTTACATTAGGCGTGAATGTCTATGACACCTAATTTGGTTCGTAGAGTGCTAAATGTGTCATAGCCTAATGGTTTTGTGAAGATGTCCGCCAATTGATCTTCAGTAGCAATGTGGTGCAGTTCAATATCGCCTTTGGCTACATGATCTCTAATGAAATGATGTCTAATGTCTATATGTTTGGTTCGTGAGTGTTGAATTGGATTTTTGGATATGCAAATTGCGCTAGTGTTGTCACACATGATCGGAATCGTTCCTACAGGTAGTCCTAGATCTACAAGCTGTTGTTTTAACCACAACACTTGTGCAACACAGCTACCTACCGCTATATATTCCGCTTCGGCGGTGGATAGGGCTACTGAATTTTGCTTCCTACTGGACCATGAAACTAATGATTGTCCAATGAATTGACAAGTGCCAGAAGTGCTTTTTCTATCTACCTTACAACCTGCAAAGTCTGAATCGGAGTATCCTAAGATTTCAAACGAGGTGCTGTGTCTAGGATACCAAATTCCTAAGTTCGGGGTGCCTAGAAGATATCTGAGAATTCTTTTGACAGCAGTCATGTGAGATTCTTTCGGGTCAGCTTGAAAACGGGCACAGAGGCACACACTAAACATTATGTCTGGTCTACTGGCAGTCAGATAGAGAAGCGATCCAATTATTCCCCTATACCTCTTTTGATCTACAGACTTCCCACTGGGATCTTTATCCAATTGAATATTAGAGCTCATGGGTGTATTCATAGCCTTAGCATTGTCCATTTCATATTTTTTCAAAATATCGTTGACGTACTTAGACTGATAAGAAACGTTCCACCTTCCGTTTGTTTTACACTAAATCCAAGGAAGTAACTAAGTTCACCCATCATGCTCATTTCAAACTCGTCGCTCATTATTTTTGAAAATTCATTACATAGGTTTTTCTCCGTCGATCCGAACAATATGTCATCTACATAAATCTGAACAATGAGTACTTCAATTCCTACCTTCTTCAAAAATAAGGTGGTGTCCACACTACCCTTTACAAAGCCTCTATCTAGTAGGAACGTACTAAGTCTTTCATACCAGGCTCTAGGTGCTTGTTTTAACCCGTACAGTGCCTTTTTCAGTTTAAACACGTGGTTTGGAAATTGTGAGTTTTCAAACCCCAGAGGTTGCTCCACATACACATCTTCCTTGATTACTCCATTCAGGAAGGCACTCTTTACATCCATTTGATACAGCTTAAAATCCCTAAAACAAGCAAAAGCTAACAGTACCCTGATGGCTTCTAGTCTAGCTACCGGAGCAAAGGTTTCTTCAAAATCTATTCCTTCAATTTGGTTATAACCCTTCGCTACTAGCCTAGCCTTATTTCTTACTACTATGCCTGAGTCATTCATCTTATTTTTAAAGACCCACTTAGTTCCAACCACACTTTGCTCTTTAGGCCTTTTGACTAATTCCCATACATCATTCCTAACGAATTGGTTCAACTCTTCTTGCATTGCTAGGATCCAAAATTCATCTCCTAAGGCTTGATCTATACTCGTGGGTTCAATCATAGATATGAATGCAGAATGGCTAACCTCTTTCCTAAGTCCATGCCTAGTTTTTACCCCTTCTAATGGGTCTCCTAAGATCAGCTCTCTAGGATGACTAGAAGAAAATTTCCAATCTTTAGGCAGATGTTCCTGAGGTTCCGCTCTAGTCTCTATGGTAATGGTTTCTACTCCCCGTATAACCTCAACTTCTTCTTCTTCATGATTAGGTTTAGATGTCTTATTGGATTCATCAAATACTACATGAGTGGACTCTTCTACTACTAGGGTTCTCTTATTGAATATTCTATAAGCTTTACCTACAGATGAGTAGCCTAGGAAAACCCCTTCATCTGATTTAGGATCGAACTTTCCTAAGGGTGACTTGCCATTGATTAGGATAAAGCATTTGCACCCGAAAACGTGTAAGTGGGAAAGGTTGGGTGTCCTACCCTTAAGCAACTCATAGGGTGTCTTATTAAGTTTGGATCTAACATTTACCCTATTTAATACATAGCATGCGGTATTTACTGCTTCTGCCCAAAAGTATCTAGGGAGAGTGTATTCAGCTAACATAGCCCTAGCAGCTTCAACTAAAGTTCTATTCTTTCTTTCTGCTATTCCATTTTGCTGAGGAGTTCTAGGGGCAGAGAAATTATGTTCTATTCCAACCTCTTTACAAAAAGATTCAAATTTATCATTCTCAAATTCCCCACCGTGATCACTATGAATTGTTGAAATTACACATCCTAATTTCCTTTGAATCCAAGTGGAGAAAATTCTAAATTCTTCAAACGACTCACTCTTATGAGCTAGGAATTTTACCCAAGTAAATCTAGAGTAGTCATCTACTATTACAAACCCATACAACTTCCCTCCTAGGCTGGCTGTACTAACAGGTCCGAACAGGTCCATGTGGAGAGTTTCTAATGGCCTAGTGGTGTTGATATCCTTGATTGCATGAAAAGAAGATTTAACCTGTTTTCCTAACTGGCAAGCATCACAAAGATGGTCCTTAGTAAAGTCTAACTTTGGTATGCCTCTAACTAAGTCTTTCTGTGTGATGTTCCTAAGTGTTTTCATACTAGCATGGCATAGTCTCCTATGCCATAGCCAAGAGTCATCTGCTATTGTTTTCAGACACAAAGAGTTTGAGGTTTCAATGCAGTTCAAGTCTATCATGTAAACATTGTTTATACGTTTTCCCTCTAACACAAGTGAATCATTTAAACTAATCATGCATTTGTTAGACAGAAATTTTATATCAAAGCCCTTGTCACATAATTGACTTATACTTAAAAGATTGTGCTTTAAACCATCCACTAAAAGTACATTCTCAATAATTAAATTTTTAGTATTTCCAATGATACCTGAGCCCACCACTTTTCTGGTGGTGTTGTCTCCCAAAGTTACCTTGCCTCCTGACCTGGCCTCCAGTGTCACGAACTGCTTCATGTCTCCAGTCATGTGTCTCAAGCAGCCACTGTCCAGGTACCACATGCTCTCACTAGGTCTTTTATGAGAGCATCCCTACAATGTCAATCATGGATTAGCTTTGGGAACCCAAGTGAGTTTGGGTTCCACATCATGCTTATATGAATGAAATGTATGCATGTTATGCTGTGATGATTGCGATTTTGGTCTCCACACTAGATATGTCCTATAGTGAATTGAGCACGTGCGAGCTATGTGACATAGCATGCCACAAGAATAACATCTAACACCTGGAAATGGGTTCACTAATCTGCGAGGGTGGTAGAGCCTATTTCTGGGTTTGAATGATGCATGCCGTGCTGGTTTTGAGTGAGATGATTCACATGGTGGAGGATGAAAGAATTCAGCAAATGTGGGAGGTTTTTTGTTATTCTCGTATGCATGAAGTTTTTCATTTAAGAATTTGTTCTCTTGGTTAAGACTAGCATATTCGAATCTCAATGCATGCTCACTACTACCAAGTTCCCCTGATAGTTCTTCTAGTTCCTTAAATGCATTATCTAATTCAACATGTGATGATTTCAAGGTTTCATGTGCAGTGGTTAACTCAATATGCTTCTTGTTTAATGCATCGTATTCATCAAGCAACGACATATGATCTCTATCTAAGTCAGAAAATTTTTTTACTACACTAGCATGTTCCTTTTGTAAAGTACTAAACTCAGTATTAAGACTAGCATGCTTTTTCTTCAATTTTCTATACGAGTCATGGATTTTTTCAGAAATAACAAGCAGTTCATCGTAAGACAGTTGACATACCTCATCTTGATCTGATTGATCAAGATTATCATTAGTCATAAGACACAGATTTGTTACCTCCTCCTCTGCTTCTTCTTCCGATGAGTCTGAGGCAGAGTCGGCCCAAAAAGCTTTCTGAGTCTTAAACTTGCCCTTCTTGAACTTAGATCTTTCCTCACCCTTCTCCTTGGTTTGATGAGTTTTGATGTTGGGGCAATCAGCTCGGAGATGACCGGGTTTCCTGCACTCAAAGCAAATTGTTTCAGATGCAACCTTAGTATACTTTGAGTTCTTACCTTTGTTCCAATTGCTTTGATGATGGCGCTGCTTTCTTTTCAGAAAATTTTTGAACTAACGAGTCATCAAAGCTATGTCGTCATCTTCCTCCGCTGCTGAGCTGTCACTTTCAGAATTGTTTGCTTTCAAAGCCACTGCTCGCTCCTTTTTCTTTTCACCTGCATCACTTTGTCGTTGACTCACTCCTTGCTCGTAGGCAATGAGTGACCCAAGCAAATTATCAATAGAATAGACATTTAGGTCTTTTGACTCAGTTATTGCAGTGATTTTAGCATCGTATGAGCTAGGCAAACATCGCAGTATTTTGTTTACTTTTTCTGAGTTAGACAACTCTCTTCCTAAAGCATGCAGTGATGTTACAATCTGGGTGAATCGAGTGTACATGTCAGTTATAGTTTCACTAGGTTTCATGCGGAACAGTTCGTAATCATGTAACAGTATGTTCAACCTAGATTGTTTGACCTCACTAGTTCCTTCGTACGTGATACACAGTTTGTCCCAAATTTGTTTACCAGTAGTACACGTTGATACTCGCATATAGTCTTCTGATTTTAATGCGCAAAAGAAACAGTTTAGACATTTAGCATTCAGTTGTGCAAATTCTCTATCCTCAATGCTCCATTCATTAAATGACAGTTCAGTTTTCACTCCATTCAACATACGAAACGGTGCAGAATAACCTTCTTGGACTAACATCCACATGCGGTAATCTAAAGACTGTAAAAATGTAGACATGCGTATTTTTCAAAAATCAAACGGTATGTTGTCAAATAAAGGTGGACGAGTTATGGAATAACCCTCCGCAGTGTTACGGTTACCAAATTGAGCCATGGATCTTACGTTTCTAGGTTTTCTAAAACACTATTTTGAAACCCCACTCTGATACCACTTGAAAGTACGAGATGCGCCAAGAGGGGGGTGAATTGGTATTTTAAAAATTTGACCCTACGCAAGAGTTCTAAATTTTTTTTTTGTATTTTCGAAATATAATTTAACAACCAATGTGCGGAAGCAATTACAACGATCACAACGATAAAATTGATAACACTACGAGATTTAAAAATTGATTTTTCACCAAGCAATTAAAACGCACAAATTTAAAAGCATGAAAAGTAAAGTGCGGTAAACAGGAAAAAACACACCAGAAATTTTTATAGTGGTTCGGTCACTTGACCTACGTCCACTCCCCGGAGTCCTCTACTTCGGGATTTGCACTAGTAAAAGTTGACTCTCCTTTTGCCCCCACAGCAAGGCGGAGAAGCCTTTACAATACTCACTTTCACCTCCCTCGGTGCGGCGGAATACCAAACGCTATGTCACCCTCCCGGTGACGGCAGCGGACCTTTTCCTTTTTCTCCCTCCTGGAGATGGCAGAGTACCTTGGCGATGTTGATCTTGAAGTGATTCTTCCTTCGAGAACTTTCTTGAAGCTTCTAAAGCCACAAGAGGAGCAAAGCATGCAGCTAGCTTGGAGCCACCGTGTGATCCCCTCACACTACTTCTCCCTCACGCTCAAGCTCACCTTCACCTTCCTCTCTCAAGCTCTAGATCTCTCCAAAAACTTCTCTACCGAATCCCCTTCTTTTTCCTCCAAGCCTTTCACAGCAAAAAGGATTGATCAACAACTGTTCTAGAAAAATAATAAGTTGTTTTTTATATCAGGCTTCAGAAAACCCTAAAAAATTCAACTTTTGCGTTTCTGTTCGTACAGTACGATTTATAATCGTATAGTACGATCAGTTCAATTACAGCTCCGTCCAGTACGAGTGCAGACGAATAGGTATCGAATTTTATTCATATCGTACAGTACGATATGTATATCGTACAGTACGATACTATTGATTCGTACTGTTAGTACGGGACGAACCTCGGGACGAAAGAACTCGTCTCTGTCAGTCGTCCAGCACTCATTTAATCGTACAGTATGAATAGTGTTTTTCATGATATCGTCCTGTACGATAGGACTATCGTCCAGTACGATCAGTTCAAAATTTCTTGTGATCGTCTGGTACGATCGCTGGGATGAAGAAAATCGTCTCTGTCAATCGTCCAGCACTCCACCAGTCGTACAGTACGATTAGTTCATTTCTTGATATCGTCCTGTACGATATGAATATCGTCCAGGACGATCAGAACAAAAAACATTGGTTTCGTCTGGTACGATCTCTGGGACGACTGAAATCGTCTCTGTCAGTCGTACAGTACGATTTAACATCGTACAGTACGATCGACATATAATTAGAAACCAACGTTTTATTTCCTGATTAGGGAGATAATTTTGGCAAGTTATTAATTAATCGTACAGTACGATATATATCGTACAGTACGAATAGTTCATAAAATAAAATTTGAAAACTTACCAAACTTATTCTGGCGGCTAGGGTTTCACAATTACAAATCATCGTACAGTACGATCTCGATCGTACAGTACGATAAGTTTGTAAATTTAATCAATAGAGAATTAGCCGTTGCCTGAGTATTTTCAATTAATCGTACAGTACGATCAATGATCGTACAGTACGATGTGTTTTAAAAAATTAATCATTTTAAAAGAAAAAATCTCCCCCTGTGTGTGTGCATTGTTGCTCCTTTCACATGCATGCTTCTGTGGCAGACTCAAAAGAAAAATTAAAGATATAAAAAATTACAGACTCTTCAACATCCTATTCTACCCAATTTGAGTCTCCAGCAATCTTTAGCAGTGTGCATCTGACCTGAAATGTTAGTTCTCATATACAAAGATTAAACATTTGTAATCTAACGGAAGTCTATATTTACTCAGTAAATATTAGTTGTCACCATCAAAATTAAGTGCTCGGGATCCTGGATTCCAACAAATATAATGATATGTTCTATTTTGTGTTCAACACGTATTTTATGTACTTTTTATCACTCATATGAAAGTGTTTGTAGTATTTATTTATGTATTAGCAAATTTCCTACATTCTTAAATTATTATTTTCCTCTGATTACATATATATTTTGATTATTTAATTAATCTTAATAAAAATGATAAATAAAAATTATGGAAAATAACAAAATTCTAGATCCTAGTTGAATGAATTCTATTTATACTTCATAGGTTGGAAAAAATACTACTTAACTCATTTAACAATTTGAGTTATTATCCTAATTTGAATTTATAAGATATACCTTTATAAATTTAACTTTTAAAATTCTAAGATGATAGTATTAAAAATTAGACATGAGTAGATTAAAAGTTGAAATCATAGCTAACTTGCAGACGAAATTAATAATCTCATCAAATTCATATATTAAAAATATAAAGATTATATGAGACTTGTAAAGCAAAAGATGATATCCAAAATTATGAATTATATACTACACAAAAGAAAAATAAAAAGAACTATAAATATTTTTTAAAAAAAGAAATGAAAAATATTAAAAGAAAAAGATGAGTACATTTAAAAATTTGTATCACTGAAAGCTTAAGATTTAAAATATAGTCTTATATAAAAACTATAAAGGATAAGATGAGAGAGCTAATACAAGGGATGTTGAACAAATGGACTACAACCATATCCAATTATTAAAACTATATTTTTCACTTCAATCTTCAAAAGTTAATGATTAAATCTATAACTTACAATTTTAAATTAGGTAAAAATAAGAATGATGGATTAAGTTTAACTATTAGTATTTTCTTAAACTAGAAGTATAACTTTGATTTATTTTTACTAATTCTAGATAGTGATGTATTATTCTATATTTTAGTCATTTTAAAATATCACTTTTTATTTTGGTTAATAACTTAATCAGAATTACAAACTTTTATTTATTTGAGGACAAGTAAGAGTTTAAGCTAGGGATGATTTGATAAGTTTAAAAAATATTTTTTTATGTGTTAATTTATTAGTAAAAATAAGTTTTTTTTAGTTGTATTTTTGCTGGAAAATACAAGAAATGGGCAAAATTTTCAAATATAATAAAGTGCCGTGACATTGGACACTACATCACTGCGGCACTATCATTGACGCCAATAGTGCAACCAAATATGGACTTTATGGTGCATAGTATCTATTTAACAACATCATAGCATTGAAGGAGTCAAAGCTGTAAAGCCCAGCCTTTATCTGCATAGCGCTGTAACGCCAAATTTCAGCACCGCCAAGTCAAGGGAAGTGCCATATAGACATTGTAGCGCTCAAACATCAGTAGCACCATGGCATTACAATTATAATTATTTAGGCCATGATTTGTCAGTGAAGCGATGCGTCGATTCATTAAACAAGGGATCCATGTAAGTAAGCACCGCAATGGATGAAACTTTTTAATGTTGTGGCGTTAATTCATTTTATGGGCGACACGGTGCAATTGTCTCAAGCACCATGGTGCCAGAATATATTTTCTATATTTTTCTCTGAATAGTTCGTTTGTAATGTTAATGGAGGGGTTTAGTCACTTATTTAATTTCTATCTTTATAGTGCTTCTCTAATTTTTTTATAGGAGTGGCAACTAAGAGAATTCAGAGAAGTATTAAAAACATTCCATTATAGTCTTTGGCTTGTATTTGTGGAAGCACTTCTGTAAGTTAAATATGAAGTATAAAGGAGATTATTAAACTCATCTAGTGATATCTTTTCTTCTGTACTTTCTTTCTTTTGTGCAATTAATGAAAGTAAATTTTCTTCAATTATTCTTCATGTTAGGGTAAATTTTATAATTTTGGATTTATTGTATAAATGGAATGTGGAGTATAATGAATTCTCTTCATCAATAATTTCATATTATTTTTAATATACCAAGTCTAAATTTAATGTACATAGTGGCCATATATATAGTTAGTATCATATGTAATGTGGAGCCTAGGAATTGGAATGCTGGCACAACCAGGTATATTGTATTGGTATGATGCAAGCATAGGCATAGTGCTTGTCATGTATCAAATTTATAGAGATGAATTGTCATAGGGGTTTTTTTAACCATACATATTTTACTTACTCTTCTAAAACTCTCATAAGGTAATAGACTATAGGAGTTTAGAGTGGTATTGAGGTTGGAACGTTTAATCTGTTCTTTGCCTCTTTATGCTTGACTTAGCGATCAGTAATGCATATGTTCTAAATAAGATCATTATAAAAGATAAATATTAGAAAACAAATTGTATTTGCATTTCATGAAACTAAAATAATTTATAAATAGTGTTTCATTTAATTATTTTATATTTTAAATTAAGTTATTGAATCTCCACCAAAACTTATTTTTATGGAGTAAAAAAAATATTATGGTTGAAGTAAATAATATTAGTATTTGCAAGCAAACATTATTCCTCATGGGATCGATACTCTACTCTATCACTATATTATTTGATTCGATATGTATACTTGTGTATATTAAGTGTAGTTTTTATAACTTTTATATCAAAGAAATCTTAAGCATTTTTCAGGGATTGATAGAGCCATAAATCATTTTCAGAATTCCTTAGGTTACTCCACTGCCCCTATAACACTTTCATCTTTAAAGATGTTATAAACAAGGATTGGTAAAAATATTTTTATTCCACCATCTTATCATATTTTTGAGACACTTAACTTTCAAGAAAAATCTAGTTATATCATTAGATCCCACATAATAATTTATAACAACAGTCCAATTATCCTTAACAACCTTCAAATAATCAGGAGATTACAACCAAATATTTTGAAAGAAAAAAGGAGTAAAGCCATCATTATTCCTCTAATTAATATTAATAAGGGGCATGATCTAATATCGATATATAATAGTATTATAAAATAAGGAAAACCAATCATTATTAAATAAATTTTTATCAAGCCTTTCCCTTTTCTGATAATTAGACCTAGTAAACTTTGGGTTTATAAACCCAATATCAGTGAGCCCACAATCCAATATAATGTTGTTAAAGTCATCCATGGTAGCCATATTAGGAGGATAACCACCACTTATCTCAGAAGCATTAGCAATGATATTAAAATCAACAACCCCCCCTGCCCCTCTTAAAAAAAAAAAACCAAGGCCCCTTAAATGAATTTGCTAAATTTTGTAAATGTTACCACAAGATATACTTTCCAATTTTATTATAGCCTACATAACAAATAGAAGCCATGAAAAAGTATTATGAATAGATAAATTGGAATGAATAACTTGCTCAAAATCACCCACAATAGAGAGTTTAATAGCATCATTAAAAAAAACTAAATATTACCATTCAAATTAGCATATGAGTAATAAAAAAGAAGTTGATATTGAAAAATGTGCATTTTAAAGACTTTAACTAGATGCTCCAACAAAGCCAAAAAAAAGAGATTTTATGCATCCTATAAAGATTCCTAAATGAAAGCGAGATTCTATATTACCCATACCCCAGATATTCCGAATAATAAACTTAAACATAACCAAATTATTCGACACATTCACATGAATAGTGATAGGGTCATTTAAAACGAAGTCTTTATATACATTCATAGGAATAATAATAGGAACATTTAAAACCATAACAACATGTTTAGCCACCATTAGTTTACTCAAAGGAGGATGAAAATGAAAACATTTTGATTTCTTATGTCCAATGGATTTATAATGGTCACAAAATTTCAAAAAGTCATTCATAACCACTTTTTGAACATTCCCAAAGCTTTCTGGGTTAAGTAAGACTGAGTCAAGATACTTTTTGTAATGTCAAGTTTCACCAAAATACAGGCCATCTACTGCCTAGAGCCAACAACAACGACATTATCCATTTGGAGTGGATGGCCAAACAAAGAGTCCAAGCCATGCAGAATATGATGAAAAAATAAATGAGGATGCATATCTAAAAAAGATATCCAAATGGGAATGATTGGAGAATCCTATGAAATATCGAATAACGATGATAATTTTATGAGCTTTATAAAGTAGTTACTAACATAATATGTTCTACATGCCAAAGCCATACTATAATTCAGATCATTTGAAAGCATAATCAGCACTTACATTTGGTCTAGGAGAGTAAGAAAAAAATTCACCCATGAGCTTTAAGTTGAAAAAGAACTTGCAAATGGAATCTACAATAGGATGACAAAATGAAAACTTACTAATAAATGCAAATTCAAAAGGGACAACAAGAGCTTGAATTTCTTCCTCCAAAAACCATGAAGTAGTGTGGCCACTCACTAGTAACATTTAAATTCAAAGAAGAGTTAGTAGAGGAGGATGCCACCAACACATCCTTCAAAGATTTTGATTGGTTCTTACTAGCTAAAAAACCAGGATCACACCTTTTAATAGAAATACTCACTATCCTAGATGATGATGTTTCCAACAGAAACATCTATATACAAACTAAAATACTGATCTTAGATGAAGAGGGAAAATCACACAAAATAGAGGAAAAAAAAAACAAAAAAAGAAGATAAGATGAACTCCGCTCGGTAAAAGGTTGGAGATGACAAAATCCTGCTATTGAAAACCTCAAATCTAGAAGGAGAAGAAGGATAAGGCCGTGTGAGAATCAAACCCTAGTAGAGCTTTTTTTGTTTTTACTCATGATGATTTTTTTTTCTTATGCTTCATCTTCAAGGATGAAATATGCTATACATCCGATTAGAATATATTCATATATCCATATTATCCATTTTAGAATGTCTTTAGAGTTTTGAAGGATTCACTTATGTAACAACAAACTTCTCAGAACTAAAGGATCAATTAACAAACATCTTGCCAATGTTAAGGATCCATCTCATCTTAACTTTATTCAACTTGCACCATCTTTATTTTTTAGTAGGGAATAATCTATGACAGTAAAGACCCCTTGAAGATCAATAGTCAAATTTTTACCATGAACATTGTTTATTTTGTTCAATTGTGAAAGTTTACAAGCTTTAAAGCATTTACATTCGATGAGAAAAACAAATGATGTGAACACCATAGTTCCATAAGAAAATTTTGGACCTTGAATTTATAGGCTTTTGTACTGAAGTGGCAACCATATGCTAAACGACCATGCATCTTATTAAGACATTGCTCTATATTAATGGTTACACAGCTCATGTTACTACCTTATTTTATTGATACTTGTTGACTTCTCCCTTAGCTTCCTGTCTCTATTAACAAGGGGTTGTGGGTGAATTTATGCTCATAAAAGAATCATTTAAAATCTATCATAAATAAGGAATATCTTCAAATGACACACACATATTTTCATTGAACATCTTTAGGCTTCATTTTGGACAACTTTTGGCCACTAATTTTTTGCTATTTCCAAGAAAATTTTGTAAAAAAATTTCTTTAGAATGTAGTTTGAAAACTATCCCAAATGAAGCCTTAGTTGCTTTTGTATAATCTAGTTTGACTAAATCATTCTTCATTTAATGGTTTTTCATTATGTTCATAATAGGCCAATTCTCTATTAGAGAGACCTAATCTCTTCCTTTCTCATTCTTCCTGCATGATTAATTCTTGTATTAAAATTCTTGGTATCATACCATGAGTTCAATATCTTTAACTTTAACGTGCTTGAAATTCAAAGGATAAGTCTTAATAAATGTTCTTTAATTTTAACGACATTATCCATTCGAAGTAGATGGCCAAACAAAGAGCCCAAGACATGCAGAATACAATGACAAAATATATGAGGATGCATATCTAAGAAGCATGTCCAAAAGGGAACGATCGAAGATTCCTTTGAAATATCGAATAACGGTGATAATTTTGTGAGCTTTATAAAGTAATTACTAACATAATATGATCTATGTGCCAAAGCCAAACTATAAATCAGATCATTTGAAAGCTTAATCAGCACATATATTTGATCTAGGAGAGTAAAAAAAATTCACCCGTGAGCTTTAAGTTGAAAAAGAACTTCGAATGGAATCTACAATAGGATGACAAAATGAAAACTTATTGATCAAAGAAAATTCAAAATGGACAACAATCGCTTGAATTTCTTTCTCCGAAATCCATAAAGCAGTGAGGCCACTAACTAGTAACTTTTAAATTCAAAGAAGAGTTAGTAGAGGAGGATGCCGCCAACATATCCTTCAAAAATTTAGATTGGTTCTTACAACCTAAAAAACCCAGATCACTCCTTTTAACAGGAATACTCACTATTCTGGATGATGATGTTTCCAACTCATCCTAACTAAAATACTAATCCTAGATGAAGAGGGAAAATCACTCAAAATAGAGGGAAAAAAAAACAAAAAAGAAGGTAAGATGAACTCCCCTCGGTAAAAGGTTGGAGATGACAAAATCCTGTTGTTGAAAACCTCAAATCTAGATGGAGAAGAAGGATAAGGCCGGGCGAGAACCAAACCTTAGTAGAGATTTTTTGGTTTTAGTCATGATGAATTCTTTTTTATAATGTCTCTTCTTAGAGGATGTAATATATTGTATATCCGATAAGAATATATTCATATATCCATATTATCCATTTTAGAATGTCTATAGAGTTTTGAAGTATTCTCTTTTGTTACGACAAACTTCTCAAAACCAAAGGATTTATTAGCGAACATCTTGCCAATGTTAAGGATCCATCTCATCTTAACTTTCTTCAACTTGCACAATCTTTATTTTTTAGTAGGGAAGAATCTATGACAGTAAAGACCCCTTGAAGATCAATAGTTAAAATGTTGCCATAAACATTGTTTATTTTGTTCAACTGTGAAAGTATATGAGCTTTAAAGCATTTACACTCGATGAGAAAAACAAATGATCTGAACACCATAGTTCCATAAGCAAATTTTGGACCTTGCATTTTATAGGCTTTTGTGCTAAAGTGGCAAACAGAGGCTGAACGACCATGCATCTTATTAAGATATTGCTCCATATTAATGGTTACACAGCTCATGTTACTATTTTATTTTTTTGATACTTGACTTCTCTCTTGGCTTCTCGTCTCTATTAACAAGGGGTCATGGGTTGAAAATGTGCTCATAAAAGAATCATTTAAAATCTATCATAAATAATGAATATCTTGAAATGTCACACATAATTTCATTGAACATCTTTAGGCTTCATTTTGGATAGCTTTTGGCCACTAATTTTTTGCTAATTTCAAGAAAATTTTGTAAAAAAAATTGCTTTAGAAAGTAGTTTGAAAACTGTCCCAAATGAAGCCTTAGTTGCTTTTGTATAATCTAGTTTGACTAAATCATTCTTCATTTAATGGTTCATAATTATGTTCATAATAGGCCAATTCCCTAAGAGAGAGACCTAATCTCTTCCTTTCTCATTCTTCTTGCCTGATTAATTCCTGTATTAAAATTTTTGGTATCATGCCATGAGTTCAATATCTTTAACTTTAACGTGCTTGAAATTCAAAGGATAAGTATCCTTGTACACTTTGCTCAGAAACAGGTATGAGTGCACGTTTATTCAACACCTTTACGCACTTGGTCAATCCAATCCAACCAACCAAGAATTCATATCATCGTAGAAGGCGAATCCAAGAAAAAATAATGAACTATTATCTTCTCTTTCATACATGAAGCCAACTCAATAAACGCTCCAAGGAAATTGGTAAACCATTAATATTTTTTTTCTTCACGTGTGCTCCGTAAAAGAAGAAAGTTCAACGGAAACAAATATTTCTGGGGAGAGAGAGAGAGAGAGAGAGAGACAGAGGAATGCAACATGTCAATGAAATCTCAGTGAAAATTTTCCCAAAAAAAATTATTCAGTGAAAAAAAAAAAAAAAACTGGTTCAAAATTCCTAGTTAAACTTTATCACGCTTCCCGCACATAAACACCTTTTCTTCTTATAATTTCTTAAACAATACATTCAAAATTGAAACATTCATCTCATCCAAACTCTTCGTTCTTATCCTCTCCTCCTTCTCTTAATTTCTTGCCTATCAATATAAACAACTCAAACAAATTATGCAATGAATCAACATCACGTTCACGTCTCAAGCTTCAATTCTCAACAAACGCTGTCATCCTGAGAATTTCATCCCTGAGGAAACTCAGCTCCCTCCACCGCAAACCGCAGCAAATAGAATACGTAATTTTCTCGCAGACCTTTTGCGACACCAATATATGCGGCGGAACCATGTTTTCTGGGGCCAGAACATCGCAAGCTTCTTGTTTCCACCAGTCGCCAACTGCAATCACCCATCTCCTCTGAATGGTGATCGCCATTGAATTCCTCGTTAGCTTTACGTTATGATCAGAAGAACTAAACATATCGTCGCCATGATGATGGTCAACGGCTGCCGTGTCCGGCCATAAGACATCGGCTTCATGGAGCTCTTCAAAAGTCATTTTAATGCGCGGTGAGGGAAAACTTAGAATGGAGATATATATATATATAAGTTATTTTGGGGGTTGAGTTTTATATATGCGAAGGGTTAAAAAGGATAAGGTACAAAGAAAGAAAGTTTAGGGGGACGTAGGGAGGGTTTTGAGTGTAGGATCAGCTACTCTATTTGTTTTGGCCGTAGGCTTAAGTTATTGGCAGGTTATGTTACTTAGCTACCGTATTTTTCTTGCCAAGTGGCGCAAGTTATTGGTTGGTTATCTTACTTTGCACGGATTTGATTGCTTCGCTTTTTTTTCTTCTCTTTAGTGTTTGAAATAGTAATCAGAATGTATTTATTTATTTATTTTTTTTATTTCTCTATAGTGTTTGAAATAGTAATCAGAATGTATTTTTTTCACCGACAACAATGTTTAGGGTGTTGCCATTATATTTTAGGGTGGGTTATTATGACTTTAAAAATGCTCTATGAGAAGATATTATGCTATGAAAATTTCATTTTAAACCCCCATTATTTTGATTTTGAATTTTATCGAGTTTTGGACTAGCTTATTTTCATGTGATTGATTTTATTATGTTATTTTTTCTAAATGGCGACTCATACTACTCCTTGTAAGAGAGCCAACTCCCCCATATATAAAGACATACAGACGAGCTAAAGCTCTAATAACAAGTAAAGATTCCCTCAAGCGAGGTCGCTTCCTAATTCCCTGTTTTCCTCCTTATGATCAGTCACTTTGGTGAGTCACGTTTAAACTTTATAACCCACTCTATAAGATAATTTTTTTTGAAAAAATAGCAGACAAAAGAAAAATAGATGGAAAGAAAGAATAAGAAAGGGCAATCAGCCCCACTGATGAAAAATTCTTAAAAAGAGTCAAAAGCAAGAAAACCTAACTTTCTCTTTTAGTCACATGTGCATATCAGCAAACACCAGGTGGTTGAGTTCTTACGACATTTGCCTAGCTCTATAGGCTCACTCCCCCCTTTATGATAAGATTTGTAATTAGTATCATGCAAGTTCCTGTGGATAGCGAGTCTTAATGGTTTCCCATAAGGAGATTGCAAAGTTTAGCATAAGTTTGGGCCCACTAAAGGCAATGTGGAGTTCAACAAAAAATAGTGAACAGTCGTATAGGTCGACTCTGCACTTTACAATAATATTTTCTATGAATAGCGTGTTAGTTCCCTATAGTTGGTGAGTCAAAATGGTTATCCCCACAAAGACTAACATCTAGCATAAGGAGTTGCCTACTGAAGGCAACTTATTGTTCATAAGGAGTTGACTCTTATAGGAAATGTAAAAGAATTAACACATAAAAAAAGGTGTAGGAGTAGTTCTGTAATGACCTAATGCTTCTGATGCAATCCTTGAAGAGCCTAAGTGGACCAACAGGAATTTAAAATGTATAACATTCAAATTATAGAAAAAATAAATAAACATATATTGGGTGCTCTCCAAGCAAAGCACCCTACAAGCAATTCAAACCACTGGCCTAACCTAGGCTAAAATTTATTTTCCTAACAAACCATCTATGTGTGTGAATGAATTGGTGTGGCCTTGGTATGTCCTATATGAATTTATTGTTTAAGTTGCGTGAGTTTAGGATGATTGCTTATTAAAGTCAAAAGTGATTTATTAATTGAAGTTTACCTTGTTTGAATTTTTATTTTATTATTTAAATTTTAAATAGTTGAAGTTGATTATTTAATTTTAAAGAAAATGTAAGTTAATAAATCCAATTGTGAGTGTTGCTAACCTACAAATCCTAAGGCTTATAATCGTATCGGAATCATCCCCCATATCAGATAGGTGATTGGATGAAGCCTTTAGAGATATATTAGTGATTTATTAAGGGATAGAGAAAGGACCATTTAATACAATAAATATGCTCTACAAGTGGAATCAAGCATGATGTATAGGGTCTTTGGTTTATTAATTTTTTATTAAGGGTTATGAATCCCATATAACTATGCCTTCTAAATGAAGGCTAACATAGTGTATAAAACCCTTTTTTTTATTAAAGTTTATTACGATACCATAATAAATTATGTGTGTGCTTTCCTAAAAGGAATCAAGCAAGCACCACATAAAGGGTTTGTTGGGTGATTTACGATGTGTTAAAGACCTTGAAAATTAATACTAAAATGCTCTACTAAAAGGAAGCTAGCATTAAGCATAAAAGGACTTATTGTTCAATTAATATTAATTATCAAATTCATTTGATTAAAAAAAATTAATCAACCAAATTATAAAATTGAAGGCGACAACTCTAACATTATTTCATTTCTTCAAGGTGCTTGGAATAATGGCGTACATAAGGAGGAGGATCTACATTTTCTAAAGGATTTCAATTTTGTCTTTTTTAATTGTATAGGAAGGAATAGCAATAAATTTGTAAATTTGTGTGTGTTGCAAATCTGGTTTTGATGATGACAAACATGTTTCCAGTGTATTTTGCTTGGCTAATCTGTTTCAGGCACAAAAGACCACGAGCCACTCAAGCCAACTCAAGATCGGGTCCAAGTGTGTCAAATGTATAATTTTTCTTTTTATTGAGTCAATTGTAATGTAACTGATTCCCTAGCTAAGTAACCTTGCACACACACACTCAGGGAGAGAGATTGAGTGAATTAGAGTTTCTGTTAAAAATTTGTTCAGATCGTCCTGGACGATCTACACATCGTCCTGGACGATCCAGTTAAAACAGAAACCCTAATTAGGGCGACTAAGTTAAGAGGGTCTGATTGAGCCGATCGTCCTAGACGATCTTCGGATCGTACGGGACGATATGCCCAAATCAAAAATTCTCAGCCGCCAGATCAAGTTAGGCAAGTTCTTATTTTTAGATACTTGGTCTGATCGTCCCGGACGATACGTGTATCATCCCGGACGATCCAGTACAATCATGCCTAATTTAATCTGGTAATTAAGAAAAGTAATTTATTTTTGGTTGATACGATCATATCGTCATGGATGATCGCAGGATCGTCCCGGACGATCTTGATCGCCTAGTGTATTTAAGCTGTACGTCCAGAATTATGTACAGGATGATTTGGGGCCTTTTTGAACTAATCGTACAGGACGATGACCCCATCGTCCTGGACGATCAAGTCATTTTTTGGTCGTCCAGCACAGATTTCTCTGGACGACCCGAACTGTCTTCTGGACGATTTCCCTCAATTTGCACTAATCGTTGCGATAGTACGGGACGATATAAACAATTTTTTCTACTGATCGTACAGAAGAGCCAGATCGTCCAGGCTGAAACAGTTGAATTTGAACTGATCGTACATGACGATCTACCGATTGTCCTGGACGATCTTGGCCGACCAGTTGAGATTTAGGGCAAATTTTAAGCCCTCCTTTAAAAGAACTTTTTCCAATTTTTGGAAAAATCTTTTGCTGCCTTCCTTCCCTGAGAAACCCTAGAGAGAGAGAGAGAGTTGGGAGAGAGAGAGAAGATCTTGTGAGGGGGAGTTAGTGAGCGATTCACTAAGGTTGCTCCGAGCACGGATCAGAGTCGTCTTCTCCGCTCGTCGTCTTTCGTCTAGTCGGTGTTCGTCGTGGGAGGATCGTTCGCAAGAAGATCCGGGGTTCTCTGCCCGCTTCAGGTGGAAGCAAAAGGAGTTCGTAGGTTCTCTGCCTGCTTCAGGAGGAAGCGAAAGGAGTTCGAAGGTTCTCTGCCTGCTTCAGGAGGAAGCGAAAGGAGGTCGGGTTCTCTGCCTCACCGTGAGGTGAAAAGGAGATTTTTGTACAGGCTTCTCCGCCTTGCTGTGGGAGCAAAAGGAGAGACACTTCTGTTTAGTGCAATACCCGGAGGGGAGGCTCCGGGGAGTCGACGTAGGTCAAGTTGACCGAACCACTATAAAATCTGGTTTGCTTTTCTGATTCAATTCTGCACTTTAATTTTTTCTGATATTAACTGCTTGGGTGAATATCTGTGGTTGATCTTTTTATCGTTGTTTTAATTCGTTTCCGCTGCACGTTATAAAAAGATTTTCATAGTTATCGTGAAATTTTTAAATAACCAATTCACCCCCCCTCTTGGTTAGCCTCGGGACTAGTTCACTAGGGCTTAACATCCCTATCGAACTCTCAAGTGGTATCAGAGCGGGATTCAAAATTTAGGTTTAAAAACTTTTGAATTTGATCCATGGCTAACTGTAATAATCGTAATACTGCTGAAGGATATTCTATTACAAGACCACCGTTGTTTGATAATATTCCTTTTGATTTTTAGAAAACACGCATGTCTACTTTTCTACAGTCTATTGATTATCGCATGTGGATGTTAGTTAAGGACGGATACGAACCACCTTTTAGACTGATTAACAATGTGAAAACTGAACTGCCTTTTACTGATTGGACGTTTGATGATCGTGATTTAGCACAGTTAAATGCAAAATGCTTGAACTGTTTCTTTTGTGCTTTAAAATCTGAAGACTATATGCGTGTTTCTACTTGTACAACGGGAAAGGAAATCTGGGATAGATTATGCATAACATACGAAGGTACAACTGAAGTCAAACAGTCTAGGTTAAACATCTTATTACATGATTACGAACTTTTTCGCATGAAACCTAGTGAGACTATTTCAGAAATATACACATGGTTCACTCAGATTGTTACCTCTTTGCATGTTCTAGGTAGAGAACTTACTAACTACGAAAGAGTGAACAAAATTCTAAGATGTTTGCCTGCTTCTTATGATGCTAAGATTACTGCTATTACTGAATCTAAAGATTTAAACACTTACTCTATTGACAGCTTACTTGGATCACTTATTGCTTACCAGCAAGGGGTGAACCAAAGGCAACTTGATGCAGGTGAACGCAAGAAAGAGAAGACAGTGGCACTAAAGGCCAAGGATTCAGATGCTAGCACTTCCGGGTCTGATAGTGATGGTGTTGCCTTAATCACCAGGCAATTCAAAAGCTTTCTAAGGAAGAAATATAAGAACTATCAGAAGTGGAACAAGGGTAAGTCCAATAAAAATTTTAAGAGTTCATCTGAATCTGTTTGTTTTGAATGCAGGAAGCCTGGACACATTAAGGCTGATTGTCCAACACTTAAAGCTCACCCAAGCAAGGAGAAGGATGAGGAGAAACCAAAGTTCAGAAAGGACAAGAAGCAGATTCAGAAGGCGTTCTGGGCAGACTCTGCATCCGACTCTTCTGAGACTGAAGCTGAAGAGGAGGAAACAAACTTGTGTCTTATGGCTGATGATCACCCTGGTCAGTCGGATCAGGAAGAGGTATGTGAGCTTACCTACGATCAATTATTTGAAGTTTCTGAAAGAATTCATACATCGTATAGGAAGCTTAAGAAAACTCATGCTAGTTTGAAATTAGATTACTTAACTTTGCAAAAAGAGCATGATTCTGTAGTTAAAGATCATTCCACACTTGATTCAAATCACATGTCTTTGCTTGATGAATTCGATGAGTTGAATAAAAAATATTCTGATTTAGTTTCTGAGCATGATTCATTGAAAACTACGCATGTGCACTTAGAAAGAGCTTTTAAAGAATTAGATACAATGGCATGTGAAGTAGAAAGTAGCAAGGGAAACTTGAAATTTGAAATTGCAAGTTTAAAGAAAGAAAATGAGTTTTTGAAAGTAAAGATCAGTGCTTTTGAAAAGAACAAAACACCGCCTACTTTTGAACAGTTTTATGCACCGCCACCTTTTGAAAAATCTGTTGCAAGTTCTTCAAAGTATGTTTCATATGCATCTAGGAAGAGGCATTATCATCCACGTAGATTAGTTAACCCTTTTCTTGGTGTTAGATATTTTTCATGTGGCATGTTAGGACATATTTCTCACACCTGCACTGTTAACCGTAGTACACATTGGGTGTGGAAACCCAAACTGCCTGTTTCACAGCACAGCACGCATGCATTGCATTCTTCTTTTCATAAGAAGGAACCCAAACCTGTTTGGGTTCCTAAGACTGACGTTTGATACTTTTGTAGGTGTGCTCTCACACAAGACCTCGTGAGAGCATGTGGTACCTGGACAATGGATGTTCTAGACATATGACTGGAGATGCAAATCAGTTCATTTCGCTGGAGGCCAGAGCTGGAGGCAAGGTTACACTTGGAGATAACACCACCAGGAAGGTGGTAGGCACATGTATAATTGGTGATTCAAAGAACTTTATGATTGATAATATTTTGCTTGTAGATGGACTGAAACACAACCTGCTGAGCATCAGTCAACTCTGTGACAAGGGATACAGCATCAAATTCCTGCCCATTGGCTGCATTTTAAGCTTAAATGATGAAGTTATTTTACAGGGGCAAAGGATCAACAACGTCTACAAGCTGGATGTAAGTAGCATTAAATCTGATAATTCAATTTGCTTAAAAACTGCTGCTGATGAGTCTTGGTTATGGCATAGGAGATTGTGTCATGCCAGTATGAAAACCTTTAGGAGAGTCACCCAAAAAGACTTAGTTAGAGGTGTGCCCAAGCTTAAGTTCACTAAGGATCACCTGTGTGATGCCTGTCAGTTGGGGAAGAAAGTCCAGTCCTCTTTTCACTCTGTTAAGGACATTAGCACCTCTAGACCCTTAGAAGTTCTTTACATGGACCTCTTTGGACCCATTAGCACTGCCAGCTTAGGGGGGAGAGTCTATGGTTTTATGTTTGTAGATGATTATTCGAGGTTCACTTGGGTTAAGTTTTTGTCACATAAATCTGAGTCATTTGATGAGTTTAGATCCTTCTCTACTTGGATTCAGAAGAAGTTAGGATGTGAGATTATTACCATCCATAGTGATCACGGAGGGGAGTTTGAAAATGAAAGATTTGGAAGTTTTTGTGAGGATCATGGGATTAGTCACAATTTTTCAGCTCCTAGGACCCCTCAGCAGAACGAGGTAGCTGAAAGGAAGAACAGGACCTTAGTGGAAGCTGCTAGAGCCATGCTTGCCGAGTATTCACTTCCAAAATACTTTTGGGCTGAAGCGATGAACACTGCTTGTTATGTGCTGAATAGGGTGAATGTGAGAGTCAAACTGTGCAAGACACCTTATGAGATCATTAAGGGTAGAACTCCAAATCTGTCCCACCTCCATGTCTTTGGCTGTAAGGTTTTCATTCTGAACAACGGGAAGTCACCCTTAGGAAAATTTGACCCCAAATCTGATGAAGGAGTGTTCTTAGGATATTCAAGTGTGGGGAAATCCTTTAGGGTGTTCAATAGGAGGACTTTGGTGGTGGAAGAAACAACCCATGTAGTGTTTGATGAATCTGATCCTAAGGAGTCTAGATCTGAAGTAGAAGATGAAGAGATTATTGAGGTTACCCAAGGAGTTGGAAATACAAATTTAGAGGAAAGGGTAGAACCTCAAACAGAGTTGCCTAGAGATTGGAGATATTCTTCGAGTCATCCTAAAGAACTGATCTTAGGAGACACTTCTGAAGGTGTTAGGACTAGGCATGGACTTAGGAAGGAAGTAAACCATTCTGCCTTTATCTCAATGACTGAACCCACCAACATCAATCAAGCCCTGTCGGATGAATTTTAGATTTTAGCTATGCAGGAAGAATTGAATCAATTTGTGAGGAATGATGTTTGGGAGTTAGTAGAAAGACCTAAAAATCAAAGTATTGTGGGAACCAAGTGGGTCTTTAAGAATAAGATGAATGATTCTGGTGTGGTGGTGAGAAATAAGGCAAGATTGGTGGCTAAGGGGTATAATCAGATAGAAGGGATTGATTTTGAGGAGACTTTTGCCCCTGTAGCTAGATTGGAAGCCATTAGAGTGCTACTAGCCTTTGCCTGTTATAAGGGATTTAAGCTATTTCAAATGGATGTTAAGAGTGCCTTTTTAAATGGGGTAATTAAAGAAGATGTTTTTGTAGAACAACCCCTAGGTTTTGAGAGTTCCCAATATCCAAGTCATGTCTATAAATTAAAAAAGGCCTTATATGGATTGAAACAGGCACCCAGAGCTTGGTATGAGAGGCTTAGCACATTCCTGTTAGAAAGAGAGTTTGTTAAGGGGAGCGTAGACACCACCCTTTTTCTGAGAAGATTAGCAGATGACTTACTCATTGTCCAGATCTATGTTGATGATATAATTTTTGAATCTTCTGATAAATACTGATGTGAAAAGTTTTCTAAAACAATGAGTAAAGAGTTTGAGATGAGTATGATGGGAGAATTGTCCTACTTTTTGGGGTTTAGCATAAGGCAAACGGATGATGGAATCTTTCTCAATCAATCAAAATACACTAAGGACATTTTGAAGAAATATGAAATGGACAAAGCCAAGCCAATCAATACTCCCATGCCCTCCTCAGTTCAGTTAGATAAGGATTCAAATGGAAAATCTGTTGATCAGAAGAAGTATAGAGGGATAATAGGTTCACTACTTTACCTGACTGCTAGCCGACCTGATATCATGTTTAGTGTCTGTCTTTGTGCTAGGTTTCAGGCTGATCCTAAAGAGTCCCACCTGACTGCTGTTAAGAGAATTCTTAGATATCTTTTAGGAACCCCAAACCTAGGAATTTGGTACCCTAGGCACAGCACCTCTTTTGAGATCATTGGATATTCTGATTCTGATTTTGCGGGGTGTAGGGTGGATAGGAAGAGTACTTCTGGGACTTGTCAGTTCATAGGACAGTCGTTAGTCTCCTGGTCTAGTAGAAAATAGAACTCAGTTGTACTTTCCACTGCTGAAGTTGAGTACATAACCTTAGGGAGTTGTGTGGCCCAAGTTCTTTGGTTGAAGCAGCAAGTCTTGGATTTAGGAGTACCTGTTGGCACAATTTCTATTCTGTGTGATAATACTAGTGCCATCTGTATCTCTAAGAATCCAATCCAACATTCTAGGACCAAACACATTGACATTAGGCATCACTTCATTAGGGACCATGTTATAAAAGGGGACATTGAGCTACACCACGTAGCAACTGAAAATCAGCTGGCTGATATATTCACTAAACCACTGGCCTTTGACTCATTCAGCATTTTGAGAACCAGATTAGGAGTGATTGATATAAATGCTTGATTCTGATGACTGCTAATTGTTCTGATTGGTATTCTGATTTCTGTTAGTTAGTTTTGGTATTCTGATTTCTGTTAGTTAGTTTTGGTATTTTGATTTCTGATTTTTGTTAGTTAGTTTTGATTTGATTATTTACTTTCAGTTGATTTTATTTCTTCTGCTGATTTCTGTGTTAGCCTTACTATTAGTTTGATATGAGTATTTACTTTGCTGTGATTTTCTACCTGTTTATTTATTTACTGGTTCATATCTTGTACTTACTATTTTATGCTTTTCAAAATCTGATCACCGCTCACTACTTCTGGTGATCTGAATTTTTGACTGGGAGTTTTTACCTTGTTTTGGTTTGGAAGCTGATAAGCAGCGATTAACTTCGCTGAATCTGTTAAAGGGAAGAAACGTTGATAATTGTTTCTCTTCCTCTAACTCCTTTACTGGTGTGTAGTTTCTTTTGAATAAAAATCCTCTTCAAAATTAAAATATTATTTTTTGAAATAAAGATTATTTTATCTTCTTACAGTAATCTGTCTCATATCAATAGTGTTTTTCAAAGTCTTGAGTCATTAGTTTGATTTTCTAAACCAAGTGATTGCATTTATCATATGTTGTATGGCTTTTATTTTGTGAATCGTTCTTCCTTACTGCGGAGAGTCATCTCCTATGTCTGGAAGATAATCTCACAGCTGAGACTCTTTAATGATTATGAAAAGGAGAAAGCTTATAAAAGATGCATAGTGTGCCAGATAATTTGAAAAAGTGGCATAAAATGAGCCCAAAACTGAAAAGATGCGAAATTGCCAAATTGAATACACAAAGTGTATCAAAAATCAAAAGATGCGCAAACCGCCAACCGATTTGAAAAAGAGGCACAAAATGAGCCCAAAACAAGCTTTCTTCCCTTTCAGATTGTTAAATGTCTTAGAGAAATCTGTGCGCCACTTAATATTTTCAAAAGCTTGAGTTTTGAAAATCCCAATTTCTGATTTTTTACTTTGTAACACTATTATATCAGATATTTTTCTGGAACGAGGCTTGACAGGATCTCTTTTCAAATCTAATGTCTTTTCTTTTGAATCGGTTTTTTGTGTTGAAAGAGGTTTGCATCGATAAGGTGCCCGGGGTTGGAGTTACGAAAGTTGATTATTTCCAACCTTTTCTGGATTTCAGCGCTGTCAATCGTCCTGTCATTGATTTTTTGAATCTAAAATCAAGGAAAATTCTAATTTTTCTGATTTGTAGTTGTTCTATTTATGTTTTATTTCCGTGTTCTGTTTTTCCTCCTCCTTTTTGTGATGTCAAAAGGGGGAGTCAGTTGTAGTCGTGTCTGTTTCTATTTTCTGAGTCATGTTTCCTGTAGTGTTTTAGCTGTTAAATGAAAATTTAAAAAATGTTTGTTTGTTTGATCTCCTAGTTTACTTTTATTTTCAGACTACTTTACAAATGTTTGCCATCATCAAAAAGGGAGAGATTATTGCAAATCTGATTTTGATGATGACAAATATGTTTCTAGTGTATTTTGCTTGGCTAATCTGTTTCAGACACAAAAGACCGCGAGCCACTCAAGCCAACTCAAGATCGGGTCCAAGTGTGTCAAATGTATGATTTTTCTTTTTATTGAGTCAATTATAATGTAACTGATTCCCTAGCTAAGTAACCTTGCACACATACACTCAGGGAGAGAGATTGAGTGAATTAGAGTTTCTGTTAAAAATTTGTTCAGATCGTCCTGGACGATCTACACATCGTCCTGGACGATTCAGTTAAAACAGAAACCCTAATTAGGGAGACTAAGTTAAGAGGGTCTGATTGAGCCGATCGTCCTGGACGATCTCCGAATCGTACGGGACGATATGCCCAAATCAGAAATTCTCAGCCGCCAGATCAAGTTAGGCAAGTTCTTATTTTTAGATACTTGGTCTGATCATCCCGGACGATACGTGTATCATCCCGGATGATCCAGTACAATCATGCCTAATTTAATCTGGTAATTAAGGAAAGCAATTTATTTTTGGTTGATACGATCATATCATCCTGGACGATCTTGATCGTCTAGTGCATTTAAGTTCTACGTCCAGAACTATGTACAGGACGATTTGGGGCCTTTTTGAACTAATCGTACAGGACGATGACCCCATCGTCCTGGACGATCAAGTCATTTTTTGGTCGTCCAGCACAAATTTCTCTGGAGGACCCGAACTGTCTTCTGGATGATTTCCCTCAATTTGCACTAATCGTCCCGGACGATCTCAGGATCGTACGGGACGATATGAATAATTTTTTCTACTGATCGTCTAGAAGAGCCAGATCGTCCAGGCTGAAACAGCTGAATTTGAACTGATCGTACAGGACGATCTACCGATCGTCCTGGACGATCTTGGCCGACCAGTTGAGATTTAGGGCAAATTTTAAGCCCTCCTTTAAAAGAACTTTTTCCAATTTTTGGAAAAATCTTTTGCTGCCTTCCTTCCCTGAGAAACCCTAGAGAGAGAGAGAGTTGGGAGAGAGAGAGAAGATCTTGTGAAGGGGAGTTAGTGAGGGATTCACTAAGGTTGCTCCGAGCACGGATCAGAGTCGTCTTCTCCGCTCGTCGTCTTTCATCTAATCGGTGTTCGTCGTGGGAGGATCGTTCGCAAGAAGATCCGGGGTTCTCTGCCCGCTTCAGGTGGAAGCAAAAGGAGTTCGTAGGTTCTCTGCCTGCTTCAGGAGGAAGCGAAAGGAGTTCGAAGGTTCTCTGCCTGCTTCAGGAGGAAGCGAAAGGAGGTCGGGTTCTCTGCCTCACCGTGTGGTGAAAAGGAGATTTTTGTACAGGCTTCTCCGCCTTGCTGTGGGAGAAAAAGGAGAGACACTTCTGTTTAGTGCAATACCCGGAGGGGAGGCTCCGGGGAGTCGACGTAGGTCAAGTTGACCGAACCACTATAAAATCTGGTTTGCTTTTCTGATTCAATTCTGCACTTTAATTTTTTCTGATATTAACTGCTTGGGTGAATATCTGTGGTTGATCTTTTTATCGTTGTTTTAATTCGTTTCCGCTGCACGTTATAAAAAGATTTTCATAGTTATCGTGAAATTTTTAAATAACCAATTCACCCCCCCTCTTGGTTAGCCTCGGGACTAGTTCACTAGGGCTAAACATCCCTATCGAACTCTCAGTGTGCAAACTTTACTCTTTTTAGTAACTTTATTTGGGAAGAATTTAGGTTGAATAAGGTTCCTCCTTTTTTTAATTTGTTAAAGCAGGAATCGACTTTGTAGGTTTTTTGCTTTGTTTTCCTTGTTATTAATGCAATCATTTGCTTCTCCGAAAAAAAAATTATCAAATAATTTTTGTTTTAATGTTTTAAATTTTTGTTGAATTTTTACTTATTATAAATTTATATCGGTATTTAAATAACTATTTAAATTTTAATTAATTTTTAATTAGTTTTAAATGACTTATTTTTAAATTTTAAATAAAATTTTTAATGTCAAAATTTTGTTTGATTTTATTTAATAAAGTATGAATATTTGAATTACATTTACTATATATATTTAATTATATAAGAAATTGGTTATTTATTGAATTATTTAAATAACCTAATTATTAACAAGACCTGGGTTATTTAGTTTTGGCATCAAACTAATTAAAAAATATATGAAATTGATAACATTGGTTAAGGATTAAAAATGGATCAATCCATGAAATTTTGAGATTAATTTGATTAGTACTTTATTTTTATTGAATTTATTGATTAAATTTACATAAGTCTTAATTAATTATTAATTAAATTTCAATGAAAATTGGCTCTAGATTTTTTTTTCCTTAATTTTAGAGGTTAATTAAAGTGAATGGAAATTGATTTTATATTTTTATGAATTTTATTTAAATTTTTATTGTTTTTGGAAGAATCAACCCTTTTTTAAGGGATGATTTTTATTTAATATTGTTTTATGATCGATTATTGTCAAATCAAGGTACATTTAATTCCTAAAGGTTTGAAGTTCAAGGGTTTGAAGTTTCATCCCTTTTTCATGTATGTATGAATTCCTAAAAAATTTTGAAGTTAACTAGACCTTATTCTTAATTATTATTCTTAGTGTTGATCTCATTTTTTTGGTAAGGTCAATGATCTAAATAAAAATTCAGTTTCCATATAGCAAAAATTGAACCATACTTCAAACTCTAAATCAAACTCTATATTATGCATTGGCTTAGTGCCTTTATCATTGACATACATAAATCATCATTTGACAATCACCCTTAACTTTCATGTGATCATCTGATCTATCACCTAATAATCACCAAATGATTGTCAGTGATATGATTATTATAAAAATAAAAATCCCTCATTCTTTAATCTTTGTTGATCAATTAAAAACATAAATCTAAATCAAGCATTAAATACATCAACTAATAGAACTCAGTGATAATCTACTGATCACTTGTTCAAATCTTCACTGATCATCAATGATTATTAATGATATGAGCATTACAAATCCCCAATCTTTCTAAATAATTGATTAAATCAAAACTAAGTGAAACTCATTGATCAAACCCATAGAAAACTAAAAACTCTAAAGTTTAGTGTCAGAACCAAACCCAAAACCCCTTGGTCCATAACCCGCTTTAGAGAAATTTTTGTTGCCCTAAAACCTTACCAAATGACCTTGGTTTCCTGATCTATCAGTTACATATTGATTAGGCATGTCCTTGGGGTTAACCGCATAAATCTGAATCATTTCAAGACACCTAACTCAATAAATTGACAGCATTTTCATAGGCTATAGAACCTTCAAATACTTATAGCCTATGCCATTGAATAAACAATATTGTAAAATTTGATCTTGGATGTTTTACCAAACTCATTTAGCATTACCATTGACCTAAATATGATTCATTAGGCCAACATTGAACCATGGTTGACCACAAAACCTTAAACCTTAAAAAAAATGAATTTTCCTTAAACCTCAATATGGCTCAGTCAAACTAAGCCATGCAACCATCTATAAATATATTTAAAAACATAATTTGATATCAATTAAACTAAACCCCATGCCATGGTTAACCTTAGTTAAGCAAGTTATCTTATGGTGACCAAATTTCCCTTTTGCCCTTTAAACCACATTACATGCATGAAGACCCCACAAAACCCTTAAATCACATTCAGCAAACTCTAAATAACATTTAAAATGCATTGAACCAAGTTTTAACCCTCGATAAAATATGACTGACCAAATGGCCCCTAATACACTTCAATATGCATTTTGAACTAAATGACCTCATCAATGCATGGGACAACTTCCAACAAGTCTAGAACATCATTTGGAATGAGTTGGACTAACCTTTGAACCCTAGTCAAACTTGGTTGACCAATGACCCAGCCAACCCTAGTTGACTAAAATCACCACATACACTTAAAGAATTTATTACTCATGATTTTGACCAAATCTTTGAACCAAACTCATGGGTACTGTTCATGAGGTAAACATAAGTGTCCTAAAATTTTTTTGTGCCTTGGGCCCACATGGTTTGATTAATATGGTTGAACGAAGTGTTATAAATGGGTTTTCTTTCTCTAAGTCACTACCCTTATCAAAGTAAAATTTTAAAATTATTGTATCAGGTGTGTATTCACCCCATGAAAACACCCAAGAGTTTGAACCTGAGGTTTGACTTGGGTTAAAAGTATGGTTTAAATGAAGCCTCCTAAAACCCATTAAATGGAGTTCCAACCCAACCCAACTCAATTTGGCTTGAGCAAGCACATGGGTAGGCTATTGAAGCTCCATGGTACATACCCAAACCATCTCATGCGATATGGGATGCTATTATGATAATAACCTATAAAATAACATCCCTCAAATGATTAGTTCATGCCTAAGTCATTTAACAACCAACCTTGTGCTTCCAAACTCTCTAGAATCTTCCCTTTAATCTCTTTGGTTAGTCACCAACTGAAATGGCTGTTGGCCATGGCTTAGGTGACAAGATCTCAAACATTCATTCAAATTTTCTCTCTCTTAAGATCAGATAAAGTATAACTCCCTTGCCACTTAGACTAATGAGCTAAAACTTCTTAGAATGATCCATTAGCTCCCATTGGTTATTTCCAAGGTGCCTTGGATCAATGACATAGCATTCATGTAGCCTACTGAATGGGTAGGTTCATTTTATCTCTCCTATAAATAATATACATTCTAAAGGCCTGAGGGGTGATCATATAATTTTCCTAGCTCCCTAGCATCCTCCCTAACATTCTCTATGTCTTTTCGTGCCTTTCATAGTTCAAAAAAAGCCTAAACCTCCACGAAATTGAGAAAATGAGAAATAAAAGATAATTTCAATCTATCTTGTGATCAAGATAGATTTAGCTCCTAAGGTCTTCAAATGAGTTGAAGAGGATCTCAAGACCTTTCAAACAAGTCAAAGATTAAAGAAATCCACCAACGGGTTAGAAAGTTCATTTAACATTCTATGCTCAAATCTAATTTTCTCATAAATCTCAATATATGGAGCTTACAAACTCCACGCCTTAAAAGATTTAGTTGTCATGATCATCTATTTCAAATTTCATCAAATTTAGACTGCTAGATTAAAAGTTAAAAGAATTTAAAGTTTAGTTTATAATTAATCTAAATAATTTCAAATGATCTAAGCCATCTAATCAGCCGATCGAATGGTTTAGATCAATAAAATGCACATGACAAAATGGGAATCTAACCTAGGTTTGTCAGCTAGCAGTATGGTTCTATATAAAGGACTTAGACCCATCAAATCTTTTTTTAGTTCAATCTAATTTCCTGATCTTTCTTCCTACGTGGATTAGTGCTGCTCCAAGACTCGACAGTTATCCCAGACCATGCTATCATGCCCCGTTCAACCCAGTCATTAACTATGACTGGAAATCATGGTGCCGAACCTTTAATTGAATAAATAATGCTTTAAATGCTTATAAACTTTCAAAATCTACATAAAATTTATTTTGTATCCAATTTGAGTGTTCATGGGGTTGTTGGAAAAATCTTTTGGTATACTTATTTTGAAAATAATTTCAAAAATTTTTTACTAGATTCTCATTTTTCTTCACTTTCTTAAGATCCATTGGTCAAATTGACCTCAAATTTAAATGGCATATATTAGGTTGTATCCTTGAGCTATCCTAATTTTCTTGAGTCTTGATTTGACCCAAATTTTTGTGAAATAAATTATCAAGTTTATGGGTCCATTTTGGACTCATAACTTTCAAAATACATAACTCTTTAGTAAATCATTAATCAAATAAAATTAAATTTGTAAATAATATTAAAAAAATAACCGACATTCCTATCAAAGAAGTTGTTAGGCTGGACAACCTCAAGCTATGAGGCTACATGTCATAAGGATACCCTGGGTCCTCATACTCGCTGTGATAATGCTATGAATAAATTTAACATAATATAAATTTAAATAAATCAATAAATAATACATTAATTTTAAATAAATAAAAATCATTAATAAAATATATAGACATTGTTCCTTTTCATTCCAATGTGATTGGATTAAGGATCAAAGCATTTACTTAAAATGAAGAACTCTATGTTATTTACCTACCCTTGTTTTGGAGAATTGATAGTATTATAGATCTGAGTCTAGAACTTGCTGATCAGTAGCTTCCAACACTTAGTAGTTATTGAATGCTATATTTTTTAAAACCTAAAGATAAATAACTCAACAATTAAAATATCCTTTTGAAAAAATTAAAATATCTAAATCATTAAAACTTAAATTCAAATCACCCTTTAAGAACCTTGAATAAATGAAATCATTTAAAGATAATTCTAAAATGCGAAAGCCTAGGAACTATTCAAGTGACACATCCTCTCTATACCCACTTAGATGTCTTACTAGGACAACCAACTCTAGCATATGTTAGGTTGGTGGTTTAATTTGCTAGCCAAGTGCTTTGCTCGGAGAGTATCTTGTGTATTGTTTGATTGAAAAGGTGTTATTTTGAAAACTTAATTTTCTTTGGGAGAATTGAATTTCTGGAATTTTAAAATTTGAAATTAAATGATTCATTATGAATAATATATTATCTCGAAAGGCGAACATATCATTAACTAATTGGTTCAAATTATAAAATTTTGAATTTATCCTGATTATCATATTCAACTCAGGAAATGATAACATATGACCCCAGAGGGTCAAACTGATATTTAATTGAGTGTTTGATTATAATAATCAAAATAAGGGATCTTTAATTTTACAATCAAAATATCAATAATAAATGATATATCTTTCTGAAGAAAGAGGATATCGTCTATTATCAATTATTTAAAAATAATAATAAAGATCATTAAATTTGATTTTCTCAAAGATAATCGATTGAGATTTTGAAAACTTAATTTTGAAAATTTGATCTGGGTTTCTAAATCTCATACGAGCACAAGCCCTCATAGTTAATTATAATACTCTTGATTAAAATAGTTATAAAAATTTTATTCAAGGCTTGATATCAAAGGAAGCGAGGATTCAAAATTCAACTAGGATCTGATCAAGGTTGAACACCTATTTCTAGAATCAAAGGAGGAAGGGTAGGAGGTGCTTTAGGATTCTAAAATATTTCATAAGCACCCTATCTTTTCCTAAGTGTTGGGCTTGAATTTGATTTAAAAGATCTTTAAGTTTTGTTATTAATTTTATTAAAAAATTTGGATTCAGTTCCTAAAAGTTAAGGTCATATATCTTGAGCCTGCCTCAGGACCTAAGTCTAAATTGGGTATTAAAAATTAGTGACCTGAATCTAGCTAATTCAATACAGGACCTGGACGTATCTTGACCTAAATTGGGGAGCTAGCTAAACCATCTAGGCACTTCAAAACCATGTATCTGATTATTTAATATAGTGTGGTAGGGACATTACTTAAGATAAGTTTTGAGGAAATGGGGTTGACAACTAGAGAATGTCTTTAGATGGCCCCTTAACTTATATTGGGTAATATGAAACTTAAAATAAATTGCAATTAAATTTTAGACTCATTTAAATTTGTATCTAATGTGATACATGCTAGTTGACTCGATTAATATTTAAATCAGAATGAAGCAATTTTAAAAAAGGCTTTAAAATAGATTTTTTCTTAAAATAATGCACAACATCCCTTTGATAGATCTATACCCTCATAGGCCAGGTGCTCTGCCAAAACCCACAGGCGAGGAGGTGCCTAACAATGGAAAGAAAATGCAACATACATGCTTGTGCACGCTTACTTCTTAAAATTATTAGAGTTACTATGTGAGCTTAAATTTTTTACTTGTCTCCGATTGGGTTCTAGGCTAAATCAAATATGACATGGAAGATAACTAAAAAAAACTAAGAAAGACAAGCAAATCCTATACTATAATTAAAGTCAAATAATCAACTGAATAATTAAATCAATTTAATAAATAAATGAAATGTCCATAGGCAAGTGCCCTTTAATATTATAACCCAAGATATATAGAAAAAGTATAGTAGCCAGGTATCACTGACAACAACCTGAATTTTACTCCTAAGACATAAGTAACTTTAAGAATTAGGATTCTTCTCGTTCTTCACTCCTTTATCCTTCTACGGGCTCCTTGGATTCGTCGGGTCCGAATATCCAAATGAAAAGAAACTCCTCTTTGAAAGGGGTGTTATCTTTTCTCTTTGGATACTTTAAGATCATCATAATTTGGATCTCTAAATAGATAGGGACTCTCCCTTAAGGGATGTCCCTTCCTCTTTGGATTCCAAATTGGATGTTTAAACATCCCATCTCAAATTGTCACTTTGACATTTATAACTCAATTAAAAATCAAATTATATTTGAATATAAAAAGAAAATCTAGACTCAATCACCTGTAGGGTTATCCTAATAAATCAACAATTAAATTAACATATGAAATAGTTATTATTAATTTAAATTAAAATACTCAAATTTATAGCCACACTTGACCATGCTCTTTTAATTTAAAGGGGGACTTAAACGTTTCTAAAGCACTTGCAGAAAACATCTTTATTAAAGCTTTATTTATTTTTGCCCCCTTTAACTTTTAAATTTTTTGTGTGAGCATGGCCACAACATAAGATTTAATTAGCATAAATCATCCCTAACTTAGGGGTAAATCTAATGCTTATCACATCAATACACAGATTGTAGAAATTAAATAAATAATCACATCAATCAATTGAACTAACTAGCATATAGTGAAAACCTTGAAAAATCAGGCACAAAGCAGAAAAGTAAACACCGGTCTAGCCTAAAACTAGATTTGGTTGTTCTAGAAAACCATTTAAACTGTGTGAAATAGGCTATGTGGTTTGGATATGTGCTAAATAGAATAATTCAATAGAGTTGTTTGATATCCTTGTTGGTTGAAAGGCTTTAAAAAAATCTTAATTGAAGTTTAAATATTAATAATTTAAAATTGATTTTAAACTATATTTTAAATGGCTGGGTGACTACTACCTTTATTAAATCAGGGCCATAAAGTTTATTTCATCTTCTTTAAAGCTAAGTTAGCAACCCCGTAGGCCCAGGTTACCTAGTAGTAATCGATATTAATTAAATATCTTAATTGATTAAGGTTCTATGGGATGAAAATTTTAATTAAAATGGATTGATTGCTACTTTTTAAAGTTAAATTAAAGTTTTCTGGATTTTGAAATGCTTTTTGAGTTTTTAGACTTTTCTGGATTATTTTAATCATTTAACTAAGGGGTCAAAAGTAAATTTTTTGATTTAGATTAAATTCTCGAAAGTTAGTATTTTTGCAAAATAAAAGTCCTTAAGATGAGTAATTAGACACTAAGTTTGTTGGATTTGAATTTTTCTACATTTAATTATGTAGGTTTGAAGTCTTGACTTGATTTTTATCTATGTTTGACCAAATAGTTGACTTTTTGACTTTGATTGATTTTTGAATGTTTAATATTTTTTTATAAATATTTGGTCTTAATTAGAGTTGAATGCCTTTGAGCTTGTTCAATTTAGAATTTTCTTGAATTAGTTATGATTTTTTGAAGTTTTTGGTATTTTTTGAATTTGCAAATTATTTAATTAAGGGTGTTTTAAAGATTTGAGTCCAAACGAATTCCAACTCCTTAAAATAAACTCCAATGATTAGGAATGGTCTAAGGAGAGATTCTTATGTGTTTAGAAATTTTTTGGAATTTTTAGTTAACTAAATTAATTAAATATTAATTTTTCTTAAAAATTAAATTAAACATAAATTGGATGTCAAATAAAAGGGCTCTTAAATTTCTTAAGTTAATAATTAAATTCTGGTTAGTTTGAAGTATTTTGTGCAATTTTTTGATTTAAATTTAATTTATTATAATTTTTAGAAATTTTAAAGCTTAATTAAGGGTTCAATTTTGAGTAAATCAATTAAGGGGCTTAATTACTTTTAAAATCTTTAAAAAAAATTCTATAGGATAAGAATGTCACTAAGTTTAAATGGTTCAAATTTCATGTCAATAGGAGATATATCCTAATTTCTATAATTATTATAATTTTTTTAGACATAGGTCCTTAATTATTACTTTTAATGATGTCACTAGATTATGTAGGATCAAATCAATACATGTATGTGCCACACATAAGCACAATCAAATCCTAGATCTACGAGAGCCTATGCTAAGTGTGAGTGTGTGCATCCTAAGCATACAAGGCCTAAATATAAGGCATGCAGTTAAAGATTATATTAATGAATAATTAAGATATAATTGTACACTAATCATCTCCATCAATTCTATCCAAGTAGCTCAATCTATGCTTAATATTCTATAGGATCACCCAACATTTACTGATTTAAATACATATAATTTTAAAATAAATTTTAATATATATATATATATATATATATATATATATATATATATATATATATATATATATATATATATATGTATATATAAACCTATACATGAAAATATAAGCTTTAAAAACAATTAAAAGTATCATCAAAATAATTTTAGCGTATTATTGGGAGATCCTCTAATTATTTAAAGTAAATTGAAAATAAAATTTTAATTTTTTAAAATATCTAATTAATTATTTAATTAAACATTAAAATATTCAAATAAATCAAAATATATAAAATAAATTAATTTTTAAATTTTTAAATTAATTTTAAATTTAAATATTTAAAATTCTAAAAAATTTGAAATATTATTTGTATTTTTCTCAATTAATTTGAAATTAATTTGAATTTTTAAATTTTTAATTTAATTAAATGAATTTAAAAATAATTAATATTTAAAATAAAACTTACAATAAATTAAAAGAAATTTTAAATTTTTTACGAAATTTTAAAATTGTTCAAAATAATTCTTCTTAAATTTCTAAAAATTATTTGAATTTAATTTTAATTAGATATTAATAAAACATTTAAATACTTAATTAATAAAGTAAATTATTTATCATATAAAATATATCTTAAATTAATTTAAATTTCAAATTAAGATATTTTAAAATAATTCTTTAATTATTTGAAGTATTTTAGTATAAACTCTTAACTTTAAGAAATATTTAATTTAATATTTAACTAAAATTTTAATTATATGTTTAAGAAATTAAATATTTCAAACTATTTAAAGTACTTTAAATATTTTGAATTATTTTGAATTTTAGAATATTTTAAAAAAATGTTTTTATTTAATTAAAGATATTTTAAAAGAAGATTTAGAATTTTGAAGGTTGTTTAAATTAATTATCAACTAAATATTAATTAACTATTAAAATATTTTACTTATTTAAATTATTTAAGTAAAATATTTAAAATTCAATTAAATTTTAAATTAAAATATTTTAAATAACATCAGTGAATATTTAAATATTTTAAAGTAAAATTTTAATTTCTAAAGATATTTAAATAATACTTTTAATAAAAATTTATTAGATATCTAAAAATTAGATGTTTTGAAATTATTTAAAATATATATAATATTTTAATTTAATTTTAATTTTAAACTAAAGAACTTAATTTTCTAAAAAGTTTGAAATATTATATTAATTTTTTAGAATTAAAAATGATTTTTTAGCAATTTTTAAAACTTTTTTATATTTTAAAATAGCTTTAAATGGTTTTAAAATATTTTAAACAAAATGGCAGCACCGACGCTACGTGGTGGCTTCGGGTTTGCCTAGCGCAGATAGTGGCGATCATAATGCGTTGCATCCCTCCATGCAGTAGCAGCCAGACAGACCATGTGTCGGTGTGCACTTATATACTTAACCACGTCAGCGAGAAGTAACGACTATCAGATCCGCATGAGTTCCATCAAAAGGCGAAGATCAAGTCCCATGGTTTGATCTCAGCTATGAGAGATCAGATGGTAGAGAGTCGATCCTACAGTTTGGAATGAAAGGTCCAGATTCAGTCGTATGAAGAGGATAACCATGGGATCAGATCCACGGTATACTGATCCCACGGTTAGTAGAATCCCTGAATGGCTCGATCTGGGTTATTGATCACGAGATCAACGGCCCAGAAAAGGTATAACTACGACACATTATTATTTAACCCTAGAAAGGATTATTTGATTCATTCTTTCGATACATTGAATCATTCCTAGTAAAATTTTATTGCTAAACTAAGAAAATGAACAAAAATCATGGGGGCCTAGTTTTATAGCTTAAAAAATACTTTTTAAAAAGCTATTTTAGTCTAAGTGCTACGACCTAGTGCTAAAGATTTCAAAATGTCTAACCGTTGGATCTTCAAGGTTTTAGATTCTCTAAAATTATAATTTATCCTCATATATTTCCTCTTTTGAAAGTGCTCTCTAAAACACTATGGATTAATGGGAAATGGAGTTGGACAGATTTTACCCTCAGCTTATCGGAGATCTCACCGCCGTCAGCTTTGACCGGCTAGTTTTGGCTCAGGAAATGAAAAGGGATATATGGGGAGCTCCAAGGGACTGGAAGCTGGGCTTAAGGGGCATTGATTAGAGAGAGAGAGAGAGAGATAACTTGAGAATGATACCTCACATGAGTCTTTTTCCCTGTTTAGCCTTCTCCAGGCCAAAGGGATAGCTTAGATGCATTTGTCTATAATCCCTGATGTTTTCCAACTTTCCAGGAATAATTAGGAGCAGGGGGATCAAGGATAACAAGGATAAATGACATGTAAAGGTGTCCTTGGCCTTTTATGTACATGGGGCTGTTAGGGTTAGCTTAGACCTAATCCATGGCTTAATCCTTGCTTAAGAACATTCTAAAGAGTCCCTAAGGCTACTGGAATGACTAGGTTTGGAATAAATTAGCCTAACCAAGGATTTTGACCACTTGGCCACTCTTAACGCAATTTAAACTTGTTGACTATTGTTGACCAGTCGATTGCCAAGAGGACTGCTGAAGTGATAGATAGGGAAGTCTTGAATGGATTTGGAAAGACCTAAAAGCTAAAAGTTTAAGGATTGAATTCATACATATGCATGAATGGAAGTTTAACCAAATCATGAAGGTTTGACTTGGTCAAAATAATTATGGCTTGATTTATGATAGGTTAGAGAATATTAAAGGCATCAAATGGAATAGATTTGAGAGCTTCATGACATTGATTTGATTGTATAAAGTTAAAAGTTTGAGGAGATTGTAAGACCACAATAAACTATCCCTAAGGCACACTAATTTGAAAGAAATACTTTTACTTTGATGTGGAAGCTAATTAATTTAAAAATAATTATAAAGATGGCAATTATTCTCTAATTACATAATAAAATATTAATCTAAGATTTTCACCAAGTAGTTATAATAAAAGAAAATTTGGAAAAGAAAATTGCAGAAAATAAAATTAGAAAGAACACACCAGATTTTATAGTAGTTTGGTCAAAACATGACTTACATTCACTCCCCGGAGTCACCCACTCCATGTATTTCACTATCATTATAGTGTCTCTCTTTTAGCCCCCGTAGCTAGGTGAAGAAGCCCTTACAAACTCTCTTCCACCATCCCGTTGTGGCAGAGGACCATACTCCTTTCTCTGGCAGAGAATCGTAACTCCTTTTCACCATCCTGGTGAGGAAGAGAACCTAGAATCCCTTTTACCTTCCCCAGTGTGGCGGAGGATCCGGGTCCTTTGACACCAAAGAGATCTTCTTCTTCACAAAACTTCCCTCAAGGCAAATCTTGAATCCGATGGTACTAAGACGCAAGCTTCCCGGAGTAATCATGTAAACCCCCCTGCCCCCCCCCCCCCCCCCCCCCCCCTCCCCCCCCACACACACACACACACACACTCCCTTGAACACCACAAGAATCTTCTCCCTCTCAAGCTCCACCCTTTCCTCTCTCCCTTTCAAGGTTCACTCTACAAGTTTTCTCCAGAAGAACGAAGACTCAATGTATGCAAAAGACTCATACAAAGTCTTTGGAGAAAGCTTAAATAGAGGGCTTAAAATACCCTAAAAGTTTAATTCAATAGTCAAAGATCATACAGTATGATCGCAGGATCGTACAATACGATGTGCAGAATTTAACCTGTTAGTGCTGTACAATTTAGTATGAACAACAGTACAAATAATTCAATTTGCCGGTTATTATTGTATGATCATCAATACGAATGACCATTTATACAATACGATTTGTTCAACCAAAACGCAGTTTGCCTAGGATGAATTATGGCACGACCAAAATCATCTCTATTGTACGTATAGTATGATCAAAATATCAAAATTAAGTAGATTTGATTGACTAATAAATGGATTATATTAGTTAATATTTTAAACATCGTACAGTACGATTAGGTTCGTATAGTATGAATAGAACAATTTTTCAAATTGAAATTTTTGCCTAATATAATGAATGGCATGGTTTTTTATTATAATAGATCATCCAGTACAATATGGTGTTAATACTGTACAAATAGTTATATTTAAAAATTATTTTTTTAGAAAAAATAAAATATTTTAATTAATTTTTGTAACACCAGATCGTACAATATGATCCAGATTGTACATTATGATGTACAAAAAAAAATAAAATATTTAATATTTAAAATAAATCATACACCCTTACAGGACTTGACTCAAGAAGTTAAAAATAAATAAATGAAAATTATAGACTCTTTCAACATAATCTATTCTACCAAATCTTAAGCCCTGAATCTTCAAAGAATGGTGCATATTATACCTGAAATGATAGTTATACACAAACAGGTATGCACTACAAATAGTACGAGAAATAAATAGGAAATCAATAACATTGTTATCATCAAAATCATAAACTCGGGAGCCCGAGTTGTAATAATCTCTCTCTTTTTGATGATGGCAAATATTATTGGTTGAATTTATAAATTCAAAAATATTTTCTTTAAATGTCCCCCTGACTTAGAGAATTATATTAAAAAATAGGGCTAAGCATTTTTTTTAAAGACAAATAAATATTTAAAAACTAAGTATCCGAAAATTTTAAAAACTAAACCACAAATACAACCAATCATAATACATTTATCAATCTCCCCCTTTTTGATGATGGCAAATATTATTGGTTGAATTTATAAACTCAAAAATATTTTCTCCTAATCTCCCCCTCACTAAGAGATTACATTAAAAAATTGGGGTAAGCATTTTTTTAAAGAAAAATAAATATTTAAAAACTAAATAACAGATAATTTTAAAAACTAAACCATAAATACAACTAACCACAATACATTCTCCTCCTTTGACATTTTCAAAAAGAAGAGATAAAATGCAGCACATAAGTTAAACTACATGTAGAAGAAAGTAACAACATACAAAAAGAAACTAAAACATGAAATCATGCTTAAAACATAATAAAAATCAAACACACAACATAGATAAACAAACACACAAAACTCATAAACAAAACACACAAACAAACCTCAACATACTTATACCTAATCAAAATTACCAAATGAATCCTTGACGATTTAGCATAAGTTTGTTACCTCATCATCTTGCTCCTGTTCTAATGATTCAGAAGCTAAGTCTGCCCAGAATATCTTTTGCTTCTTTTCATTTCCCCTAATTGCAATTGGCTTATTCTCACTCTTTTTCTTTACAAGGTGTTTCTTAATATTGAGGCATTCATTTTTAAAATGTCCAGGTTTCCTACACCTAAAATAAATTATTCAGAAGCAACCTTATCATATTTTTCATTTTTACCTTTGCTCCACTTTTATTCAGGCTTGTTCTTGTGCTTCAGTAGACTTTTGAATTGGCTTGTTATTAATGTCATTTTCTCATTCTCATCACTTTCTAAGCCATCTTTATATGTGTCTTTTGCTTTTAGCATTATAACATTTTTATTACCTGTATCCAAAAGTCTTTGACTCATACTTTGCTCATAGGCAATGAGTGAGTCGATCAGATTATCAATATAATAAGCATTCAGGTCTATTGATTCACATATAGCAGTCACTTTGGCATCAATTTATTAGGCATACAACATAGAATTTTGTTGACCTTTTCTAAGTTTAAAAGTTCTCTACCTAAAGCATGCAATGATGTCACAATCTAAGTAAACCTAGTATACATGTCTAAGATAGTCTCGTAAGGTTTCATGCAAAAAAATTCATAGTCATGCAATAATACATTAAATTTAGATTGTTTGACTTCACTACTACCTTCATATGTAATGCATAGTTTATCCCAAACTTCCTTGCTAGTGATAAAAGTTGAAATAATCATATAATCTTTTGAAGTTAAAGAACAGAAAAGTAATTCAAATATTTAACATTCAATTGAGCATAAATTTTTTCTTCTCTACTCTATTCAGTAAAAGGAATATTAATTTTCACATCACTAAGAATATGAGATGGTACAAAATATCCAGATTGAATTATATGCCACATTTTGAAATCAATGGATTGTAAAAATATAGACATGCAAATTTTCCAAAAATTAAAAGGAATGTTTTCAAAAAATGGTAGACGAGTTATTGAATAAAGCTCTACGATGTTTCTATATCCAAAGTGTGCCATAGATTATTTTTCTCTAGGTATTCTAAAACACTATTTTGAGTACCGCTCTGATACCACTTGAAAGTTTGAGGGGAATCCAAAACAAGAGTTCTAATTTTTAAGGATTTCTCATATTTTTAAAAGGATGGTTTAACTAATCAAATGCGGAAGTTAATTAATTTAAAAATAATTATAAAAATGGTGATTATTCTCTAATTATCACAATAAAATATTGATCTCAAATTTTCACCAAGAAGTTATAATAAAAAATAAAATGGAGAAAAAAAAACTACAAAAAATAAAATCAGAAAGAACAAACCATATTTTATAGTGGTTCTCCTTTAGCCCCTACAGCTAGGTAGAGAAGCCTTTACAAACTCTCATCCACCAACCCGATGTGGCGGAGGACCATACTCCTTTCTCTTGTAGAGATTGTGACTCCTTTTACCCACCTGGTGAGGCAGAGAACCTAGAATTACTTTCACCTTCCCCAGTGCGGCAGAGGTGCCAGATCTTTTGATACCAAAGAGTTCTTCTTCTTCCCAAAATTTTTCTCTAGATAAATATTGAATCTGATGGTACTAAGATGCAAGCTTTTCAGAGCAACACTATGAACCCCTTCCCCCCCCCCCCCCCCCCCCCCCCCCCCCCCACACACACACACACACATACACACTCCGTTGAACCCCAAAAGGATCTTCTCCCTCTCAAACTCCACCCTTTCCTCTCTCCCTTTCAAGGTTCTCACTTCAAGTTTTCTCCAGAAGAACTAAGACTCAATGTATGTAAAAGACTCATATAAAGTCTTTGGAGAAAGCTTAAATAGAGAGCTTAAAAAACCATAAAAATTTAATTCAACAACAAAACATCATACAATACGATCGCATGATCGTACAGTTAGAAGTACAGAATTTAACCTGTTAGTGTTGTATGATTTAGTATGAACAATAGTATGAACAGTTTAATTTGCCTGTTAGTATTATACAATCATCAATATGAATGGCCAATCATATAATACAAATAGTTTAACTAAAATTTAGTTCATCTAGGATGAATCATGGGACGACCAAAATGATCTCTGTTAATCGTACAGTACGATCCAGTTCATACAATACAATCAAAATATTAAAATTAAGCAGATTTGATTGACTCATCATAGGATTAAATTAGGTAATATTTTAAATATAATATAATATGATTAGGTTCGTACAGTATGAATAGAATAATTTTTTAAATTCAAAATTTTACCTAATTTAATAAACGGTGAGGTTTCTAATTATAATAGATCGTCCAGTACGATGTGGTGTTTGTACTGTGTGAATAGTTATATTTTAAAATTTTTTTTAGAAAAAATAAAATATTTTATTTAATTTTTGTAACACCAGATCGTACAGTATGATTTAGATCGTACAATATGATGTACAGAAAAATTAAAATATTTAACATTATATTTGCTCCCCTTGTATGTGTGTGCATGGTCACTAGGCTATCATACACCCTTATAGGACTTGACTCATGGAGTTAAAAATAAATAAATAAAAATTACAAACTCTTTCAATATAACATATTCTACCCAATCTTGAGCCCTGAATCTTCAAAGAATGGTGCATGTTGTACCTGAAATGTTAGTAAACACACAAATAGGTATACACTATAAATACTCAGAGAAATAAAGAGGCTATCAATAATATTATTATCATCAAAATCATAAACTTGAGAGCCTGAGTTGTAATAAAAGTGATTTAACCCAAATAGGTCAAATTTGACCAGATTTGGGTTCAGTTGACCAAGTCAACTGTTGATTAGGCTAGGGATTCAATTAAATCCAAATCATTGAGGGATGTTATCAAATGATTTTAACAAAGTTCTGGATGTATTTGAAGCTTAACACTAAGTAGGAAATCTTAAGGGTTGATTTGGTCAACCTACATTGACTTGGTCAACTAGGTTAACCTAGGACTTGAGTTTGGGCTCAATAGGTTTGAAATTATATTTGGAGACTACTTAAGGTCTGAGGTTGGGTTTAATATATTTGAAATGACAATTGGAGACCAATGGAAGTGGTCCCAAGGTCCGAGAATGTCAATTAAGTCAAAATGAATGTTTGAACCCTAAAGGGCCTATTTGGTCAACCTAGGATGACTTGGTCAACCAGGTTGATCCAAGGTCTAGGTTTGGGTCCAACAAGTTTAGTTTGATATTTTAAAATTATTGGAAGTGGTTCCAAGGTTTGGAGAGTTCAATTTGGTCAAAATGATTATTTAGGCCCTCAAAGGACATTTGGGTCTACCCTGGTTAAATTGGTCAACCAAGTTGACCAAGGGGCTAGGTTTGAATCCTATATACTCCTAATTATGATTAGAATGAATTGAAAGAGTATTTTGGATTTGATTTGAAAAGGCTATATTGAAGTTTAGAGAAAACTCCAAAATTGCCCTTAAGAGGCATTTTGGTCATTTTGACCCCTAGTCAACTAGGGGTCAAATTGGGTCCACAAAAATCCTATTTAATGCTCAACAAATCATGATTAATGGTATGTATATGATTAGAAGATTTGGAGAAGGCTCCAAGTTTAGGATCCACTAGGTGGTATGTCTAGTGGCATAGGCCATAAATATTTGAAGGTTTTTAAGCCTTTGGAATTGAGTCCAATTTCTGGGTTTAGAAGTGTCAGATTGAGCTCAAATTTGGAGGGTGTCCTCTAGAGACATGTCCTATCAATATGTAATTGATAGACTCTAAATTAGAGGTCATTTGATTAGTGTTTGAAGTATTTAAAAAATCACTAGAAAAGGCTTTCAAGATAGAGCCTCTAACCTTGGATTTTGGGTTTGAATTTCTGGATATGAACTTGGTTTTAGATTTGAATAGTTAAATTTGAATTATACAAGTCAATAATAATTAATTGAATGATTTTTTTGATTGGATAAGATTAGAGCTTTATAGAAGGGTGGATCAAAGTTAAAACTAGGGTTGATATCTAGATAGCTTTGAAATCTGGATATGCATGAAGTTTAAATTGATTTGAGGGCAGGGTTAACTTGAATCTGGGTTGTTCTATGATCTAAATTGATCCTAGGGTCTATGTAGATATAGGGACTGGATATATCCTAGGGTCTGGATGGATCCTAGGGTATGGGTTAATCTAAGGTCTGGACAGGTCCTAGGGTCTAGATAGATCCTAGGATCTAAATTGATCTTAAGTTTTGGATTGGTCTGGAAAAATCCTAGTGACCTCATACAAAAATGAGGTCAATAAACGGATCCCTAATATGTGTAATAGAATGAAGTTCTATTACACATATTTGCATTGACCGAATGATAAATTAAGTCTGGAGTTTTGATCCCAAGGAAGGATAGGAATCTAACCCTAAGGAATTGGGATTTGAATTCATATGAGTGTAGTGCCTAGAAAGGCACATTCAACCCCTAATAGATCTAATCCTAAGAGAAGGCGAAAACCTATCCCTTGAGGAATAGAAAGCTTGATCTCAGGATTTAAATTTGAAACTAGGATGGTGGTGCCAAGGGTGTTGTCCACCACTAGTATATGTAATCCTAAGGAAGAAAAGGACCTAACCTTAATGAAAAGAAGAATAAATGATCATATAGGAAGGAAGAATTCCTAACTATAGACGATCGAGTTTAGATTTTGACTCTAAGGGAAGGGAAAACCTAACCCTAGAGGATTATGTTTTGAATATATACTAGGATAATGCCACGGAGGGCATGCTCTACCACTAATGAATCTAAACCTAAAGGAAGGAGAAACCTAACCTTAAGGCTAAGAAGATTGAATTCTTGAGTTTGAAGTTTGAAACTAGGATAGTGCAGCAGAAGGCTTTCTCCACCACTATTCGATCTAATCCTAAGGGAAGGAGGAAACCTAATCTTAGCAAAAAGAAGACTTGATTCTAGAGTTTGAATTTTGAAAATAGGATGGTACCACAAAGGGCGTTCTCCACAACTAGTAAATCTAATCCTAAGGAAGGAAGTACCTGACCTGAAAGAAAAGAAGATTGGGAGATTTTGTAAGAAGGAAGCATTGTTTCCCATAGAAGATCGGACAAAGATTTTAAAATTTGAAACTATGATGGTGCCACAAAGGGCATAATCCACCATTAGAAAGTATAATCCTAAGGAAAGAAATCACAATGACTCATATCTGTCCTTAAGGAAAAGAAAACTTGAGGACCTTGTGGGAAGCAAGCATTCCTTCCCATAGAATATCATATCTGAATTTTGAGATTAGGAGAGTGGCACAAAGGGCTTGCTACATCAATAAGGGATTCGAACTCAAATGGGGAATATATTCTTGAATAAGGACACTATGACGGTGTCATAGAGGGCATGATCCATTACTAGTAGAATTAATCCTATGGCCAGAAAGCACAATGACTCACTTTTAACATTCAAGAAGAGAAAACTAGATGACCGTGTGGGAATGAAGCATTGATTCCCATAGAGGACCAGATCTGGAGTTTGAAAACTAGGATCATGTGGGAAGGAATCTTGAATTTAATTTCAAATTTGATTTGATTTTTGAATTCGAACTTGAAGAATTTTTAAATTTTGAGAATTTTAAATTTAATTGTGAATTTTAAATTTCAAAAATTTTTAATTTGATTTTAAACTTAAAATGTTTTTGTTGATATTGAATTTGATATTCATCTAGATTGGTACTTCTTGAAAGGCCTCCCTAATGTTTAAAAATATTGGGTTGCATTCTTTAGGATTGATCAGTTGATGTTTGAAATTTCCTTAAAGATTATCTCTATGGCAAGATGTCACTCTTATGTTGGTTCAAACTTCCCCACTGATCTGTCGGTAGGCTAAGATAGGCATCCAAAGAACCTGGACCAAGTCTTCAATTGGAAGATTCTAAGTCGCACAATTTTATCACGAGCTTGAACTATTCAGGTTTTATACGACTTTGAGCTTTATTGTGCCTTAAACATGATGCTATAAAAGGCCTCGAACTCCTCCAATTGGAGTCAGGCACTCTGCTCAAGTGTGATTTGATTTTGAATGTAAATTTGAGTAAAGCAAACCACTCTTCTAATGGGATTGATCTTGGACTCAGCATAGAGTATATTTTTGTAAAGAAGGCCTTAAAGGAAAAGATGCCTATATACAAGGACTCACACACCTTCCTTAAGGATGGGTTTCAAATATTATCAAGAGTAGAAGATTCATTCTTCTTTTTAGAAAATTTCCTTTTAAACATTCAGACCCTGTCAGAATGGAAAAAAGGAACAAATTTAAAAGTTATAGTGAGAAGTGGGTAGACTCCAACTTTTTTTTTTTTGGTTAAAACCCACCGAGGTGCCTACGTGTTAAATAAAAAAGTGGCTACAAGGTCCTTAAGGGGGGCCCTCAACTCCCTAATGCTCGAAAGAGCTACAAATCAAATCAAAAGAAAACATACAAGCCAAAAGTCCCCACTAAGCCAAAAAATAAAATGACCTAGCAACATTCTAGTGATGCTATAGGCTAGCATCCAAAAAAGAAAGATATTGATGAGAGCATGAAGCACGATCTTTCTGAAAAAAATAATGACCACAACTAAAAGCCAATCCATCTAAAAATCAAATGGGCTGCAAGATAAAAGACTATTGCACAAAATAACATAGAAATACAAATGGGAAGTGCCTAAATTAACAGAAGAATAAGAAGAAGAGATAGTACCAATATAGTGCTTCCTAGCAAAACGCCACCTACAGTTGAGCAAGAACTGATCCCACACAATATCATTGTAGACATTAAGAGCTCTATAACAATGATCCTGGATATCCTTACCATAATACAAGAGATATAAAAGTAGGATAGATAAATAGTCAGACAAATCATACCTAGAATCGAGACATAAAAATAAGCATTGGAGTAAAGAAGGACCATATATCCAATCCAGGAATTGTTGAATACCAACAAATAGGCTAAAATCAAAATTCAACAGTAACAGTAAAGCCAAAGTAACCTAGCCCACCAAGATATTTTCCAAATTAAACTCATAGACCATATGGTAGCGAAATAATAAACCAGTTAAACCATGATACTCCATTTAGAAAGACCAATCAACCCTGAGCCTACAGGAATGCCCAGGAATACAACCAATATACCATAAGTTCCAGCAAAGAAGAATCCCAACAATAAAACTAAAGATCTGGGGCCTCTAGTTCAGAAAAAACTTCAACTTACATGAATAACATGAGAAGACCCTGTCTCAGAAGTAGCACCAAAATAAAAAATACCCCAATAGTATTGCTCAAAAGAAAGAAGGGTCCAGTTAGAATAAAAAAAAAGCTTCGGATAGGAATTAACTGAATAGTAAGGCTCCTCCATAAAAAATTGAAAAAATATCCAGCATAAAAAAGGAAGGCTACGTAGTAAAATGATGATGATTAACCCAGCCGCATTAATACTATGTTAAATGATAGCAGAAGCCATAACGACCATATTAGTACTAGTAATCAGGCCCGAAATGCGATCGAACAAGTGATCACTAAAGGTATTATTCCCATCAATTTGGCTCAGGAAACAAATTGGAGAATAATCATTACCATCAATAAACACTTGCTGCTCAAATCTGATCCACCACCAATACAAATAACACCCGCTGAAAAAGGGAGTAATACCAAAAGACACATAGCCAACAACAAAACCAATTAAAATGATGGTATCAAACCACCAAATAATCAATAATAAATTTTAATTAAAATCCTTCAACTGATTAAGGTGCCAAATTAACACCCTAGAAATTCCAAAGGAATAATCCACAAAACTACAACCACCAAAAAAGAACCAACATAAAGTAGCCCCAATGAGATTAAAAACATCCATACTACTAGTCTGATCACATAAACCAACCATGACTAGAGTAGGATCAGAGAGAAATAAAGGAGGAAAAATTTAATGTCCATAAGAATGCCATTATAGCTAGACATCAGGCCCCGCAGGGCCAATAGGGCCAAAAAATCCAAAACCATTATAAAAAAAGGATAAAACATAAAAGGATAAAAATTAAACAAGAAAGCAAAAACCATAAAATAGTGCCAATACCAAATAAGCAAAGTAAAATAAAGGGACCCAGGTCAAGAAGCCATAAAGAAGCCAAACAGATAAAGCCAAGAGAAGCAGACCCTAAGAAGAACGGATATAAGGCAACCCAGACTTATCCAATCTAACAAACCCTTTTGTCTCCTTAGAAAGGAAAAAAATCAGTAAATTTGGTATAACTATTTAATTTACATCCAATTTTTGCAAGGGAATCCGCCACCGCATTACCTTCCCTTAAAATGTGAGAAATATTGAAGGTGATGCAAGAAAGCCAAAATTTAATATCTCTTAACATATAAAAATTAGTAGGATTAGAGATAGAATCCCCCATAATATAATGAATCTATAGAAAGCATCAACTTTGATTCATACATTAGTAATACCTAAAGAAATACACAATTGAAAACCAAATAGAAAATACTCAAATTTAAGCTTTAATAGTAGTGTTAGTATTACTCAGCCTCCCAAAAGAAGCAATGACAAAACCATTAAAATCCTTAATAATCCCACCACACCCAGCATTAAAATTGTTCATTGACCCATCAGTATTAAGATTAAAGCAACCATCATGAGGCTTTCTCCAAGTAATGATCCTATCTTTAGGATCAATAGAGGAGGGTTGAAAAGATAAACCCAACTCAGAAGCAACATGCTGAAAGCCTTTAAAAGAATAACCATTCAAAAGATTAGAAGTAGACAACTATAAGATTTTATCCTTAATATTTAAAATAATGTCAGTGGCACTACACTTAATACCCTCATGCTTAGATTCATTCCTGCTTCTCCATAAAAATCAACAAATATGAACCAGTAAAGTGCTCCTAATATGGCCTTTCATATTAAAGAACCAATCATTAAGAAGCTAAAAATTGGAATTATAACAAGTAGAAGAGTGCACATTCAACAAATTGTTAAAAAAATAACCAAACTTTTATAACAATCAGACTCTGTGTAAAAACATGATTAAGGTTTTCAATATGATAACAACATTGACATTTATAAATAATATAAATACATTTCCTCAATAAGATAGAATCCACTGGTGAAAAATTATGTTATATCCTCCATAAAAGAATAAAATAGGAGGAAGGAATATTGGCATGCCAAATAGCAGAGTAAATTAAACTTTTACGATGAACTTGCCTAAAAGAATTCCAAACCTATTTAGTATGAAATTTACCACCATTAGAAAGATTAAATAAAATCATATCCTCATAATCCAAATAAATGGCAATCATGAGAATGATATTGATAATAAAATCTAGCACATTTTTGACAAGCAAGTCAATATCCCAACTACCTTTAATAATAAAATCCTTGACTTTACAAGAAGAAAGGTTTGAGGATCTAAATGAATGGGGTTGACTCCAACTAAACCAGAAGATTTGAGGATCCAGGTTTGGTTGACCCAGACCATGTTTCATAGAAACTGACTTGGGGTCTACCTTATGCATTTTTGAATTAGAATCAATTTCAAAAAGTTTTAAGTTGAATGTAGAAATTTATTCTTTTCAATTCTCTTGCATGATATTTTTCTATCTAACACATAATTCATGCATGATAAAAAATTTGGATTCTAGATTTTTCAAAGTCAAGTAATTTAAAATTGTTGTAAATCTGGTTTTGATGATGACAAACATGTTTCCAGTGTGTTTTTCTTGGCTAATAAGTTTCAGGCACAAATGACCGCAAGCTACTCAAGCCAACTCAAGATCGAGTCCAAGTGTGTCAAATGTATGATTTTTTCTTTTATTGAGTCAATTGTAATATAACTGATTCCCTAGCTAAGTAACCTTGCACACACACACTCAGGGAGAGAGATTGAGTGAATTAGAGTTTCTGTTAAAATTTTGTTCAGATCGTCCTGGACGATAGTATCATCATCCTGGACGATCCAGTTAAAACAGAAACCCTAATTAGGGCGACTGAGCTAAGAGGGTCTGATTAAGCAGATCGTCCTGGACGATCCTTGGATCGTACGGGACGATATGCTCAAATCAGAAATTTCCAGCCGCCAGATTAAGTTAGGCAAGTTTTATTTTAAGTATTTTGGTCTGATCGTCCCGGACGATACGTGTATCATCCTGGACGATGCACTACAATCATGCCTAAATTAGTCTGGTAATTAAGGAAAGCAATTAATGTTTAATTGATACGATCACATCGTCCCGGACGATCGCAGGATCGTCCCGGACGATCGTGATCGTCTTGTGCATTTCAGCTGTACGACCCGAACTGTGTTCAGGACGATTTTGGGCCTTTTTGAACTAATCGTACAGGACGATGTCAAAATCGTCCTGGACGATCAAGTCATTTTTTGGTCGTCCAGCACAGATTTCTCTGGACGACCCGAACTGTCTTCTGGACGATTTTCCTTCAATTTGAACTAATCGTCCCGGACGATCGCAGGATCGTACGGGACGATATGAACAACTTTTTCTACTGATCGTCCAGAAGAGCCAGATCGTCCAGGCTGAAACAGCTGAATTTGAACTGATCGTACAGGACGATCTACCGATCGTCCTGGACGATCTTGGCCGACAAGTTGAGATTTAGGGCAAATTTTAAGCCCTCCTTTAAAAGAACTTTTTCCTAGATTTGGAAAAATCTTTTGCTGCCTTCCTTCCCTGAGAAATCCTAGAGAGAGAGAGAGTTGGGAGAGAGAGAAGAGATCTTGTGAGGGGGAGTTAGTGAGGGATTCACTAAGGTTGCTCCAAGCACGGATCAGAGTCGTCTTCTCCGCTCGTCGTCTGTCGTCTAGTCGGTGTTCTTCATGGGAGGATCGTTCGCAAGAAGTTCCGGGTTCTCTGCCTGCTTCAGGAGGAAGCGAAAGGAGTTCGTGGGTTCTCTGCCCGCTTCAGGAGGAAGTGAAAGGAGGCCGGGTTCTCTGCCCGCTTCAAGAGGAAGCGAAAGGAGTTCGTGGGAGGTCGGGTTCTCTACCTCACCGTGTGGTGAAAAGGAGGTGTTTTGTACAGGCTTCTCCGCCTTGCTGTGGGAGCAAAAGGAGATCACTTTCGTTTAGTGCAATACCCGGAGGGGAGGCTCCGGGGAGTGGACGTAGGTCAAGTTGACCGAACCACTATAAAATCTGGTTTGCTTTTCTGATTCAGTTTTGCATTTTACTTTTCAATATAAACTGCTTGGGTGAATATCGTTGGTTGATCTTTTCATTATTGTTTACTTGTTTCCGCTGCTAAGTATCGAAAAGATTTTTGTAGTTATCGTGAAATTTTTAAATAACTAATTCCCCCCCCCTCTTGGTTAGCCTCGGGACTAGTTCACTAGGGCTTAACATCCCTTTCGAACTTTCAAGTGGTATCAGAGCGGGATTCAAAATTTCTGTTTAAAAACTTTTGACTTTGATCCAATGGCTAACTGTAACAATCGTAATACTGCTGAAGGTTATTCTATAACTAGACCACCGTTGTTTGATAACATTCCATTTGATTTTTGGAAAACACGCATGTCTACTTTTCTTCAGTCTATTGATTATCGCATGTGGATGTTAGTTAAGGACGGATACGAACCACCTTTTCGAATGGTTAACAATGTGAAAATTGAATTGCCTTTTGCTGATTGGACGTTTGATGATCGAGATTTAGCACAGTTAAATGCCAAATGTTTGAACTGTTTCTTTTGTGCTTTAAAATCTGAGGACTATATGCGTGTTTCTACTTGTACAACGGGAAAAGAGATTTGGGATAGATTATGTATAACATATGAAGGTACAACTGAAGTCAAACAGTCTAGGTTAAACATCTTGTTACATGATTACGAACTTTTTCGCATGAAACCTAGTGAGACTATTTCAGAAATGTACACAAGGTTCACTCAGATTGTTACCTCTTTGCATGCTTTAGGTAGAGAACTTACCAACTACGAAAGAGTGAACAAGATTCTTAGATGTTTGCCTACTTCTTATGATGCTAAGATTACTGCTATTACTGAATCCAAAGATTTAAATACTTACTCTATTGACAGCTTACTTGGATCACTCATTGCTTACGAGCAAGGGGTGAACCAAAGGCAACTTGATGCAGGTGAACGCAAGAAAGAGAAGACAGTGGCACTAAAGGCCAAAGATTCAGATGCTAGCTCTTCCGGGTCTGATAGCGATGATGTTGCCTTAATCACAAGGCAATTTAAAAGCTTTCTAAGGAAGAAACATAAGAACTATCAGAAGTGGAACAAGGGTAAGTCCAATAAAAACTTTAAGGGTTCATCTGAATCGGTTTGTTTTGAATGCAGGAAGCCCGGACACATTAAGGCTGATTGTCCGACACTTAAAGCTCATCCAAGCAAGGAGAAGGGTGAGGAGAAACCAAAGTTCAGAAAGGACAAGAAGCGGATTCAGAAGGCGTTCTGGGCAGACTCTGCATCTGACTCTTCTGAGACTGAAGCTGAAGAGGAGGAAACAAACTTGTGTTTGATGGCTGATGATCACCCTGGTCAGTCCGACCAGGAAGAGGTATGTGAGCTTACTTACGATCAGTTATTTGAAGTTTCTGAAAAGATTCATACATCATATAGGAAGCTTAAGAAAACCCATGCTAGTTTGAAACTAGATTATCTGACTTTGCAAAAAGAGCATGAAGTGTTGATTAAGGACCATTCCACCATTGATAGCATTCACATGTCTTTACTAGATGAGTTTGATGAACTGAATAAAAAGCATTCTGATTTAATTGTTGAGCATAACTTGTTAAAAACAGCGCATGTTGAATTAGAACTTGCTTTTAAGAAAGTGAATGATTTGGCATCTGAGTTAGAAAGTATTGAAAGTGCAAAAACGTTTGAAATTGGAAGTTTAAACAAACACATTGAGTTTTTGAAAGTGAAAATCAGTTCTTTTGAAAATAACAAAACACCGCCTACTTTTGAACAATTTTATGCACCTCCACCTTTTAAAAATTCTGTTGCAAGTTCTTCAAAGCATGTTTCATACACTACTAGGAAGAGGCACTATCACTCACGACGTTTAGTTAATCCTTTTCCTGGTGTTAGATGTTTTTCATGTGGCATGTTAGGACACATATCACACACTTGTACTGTTCACCGTAGTACACATTGGGTGTGGAGACCCAAACTGCCTGTTGCACAGCACAGCACGCATGCACCGTATTCTTCTTTTCATAAGATGGAACCCAAACCTGTTTGGGTTCCTAAGACTGACATTTGATGATTTTGTAGGTGTGCTCTCACACAAGACCTCGTGAGAGCATGTGGTACCTGGACAGCGGATGTTCTAGACATATGACTGGAGATGCAAATCAGTTCATTTCGCTGGAGGCCAGAGCTGGAGGCAAGGTTACACTTGGAGATAACACCACCAGGAAGGTGGTAGGCACAGGTATAATTGGTGATTCAAAGAACTTTATGATTGATAATGTTTTGCTTGTAGATGGACTGAAACACAACCTGCTGAGCATCAGTCAACTCTGCGACAAGGGATACAGCATCAAATTCCTGCCCACTGGCTGCATTTTAAGCTTAAATGATGAAGTTGTTTTGCAGGGGCAAAGGATCAACAACGTCTACAAGCTGGATGTAAGTAGCATCAAATCTGATAATTCAATTTGCTTAAAAACTGCTGCTGATGAGTCTTGGTTATGGCATAGGAGATTGTGTCATGCCAGTATGAAAACCCTTAGGAGAGTCACCCAAAAGGACTTAGTTAGAGGTGTGCCCAAGCTTAAGTTCACTAAGGATCACCTGTGTGATGCCTGTCAGTTGGGGAAGCAAGTCCAGTCCTCTTTTCACTCTGTTAAGGACATTAGCACCTCTAGACCTTTAGAAGTTCTTCACATGGACCTCTTTGGACCCATTAGCACTGCCAGCTTAGGGGGGAGAGTCTATGGTTTTGTGATTGTTGATGATTATTCAAGGTTCACTTGAGTTAAGTTTTTGTCACACAAATCTGAGTCATTTGATAAGTTTAGATCTTTCTCTACTTGGATTCAGAAGAAGTTAGGATGTGAGATTATTACCATCCATAGTGATCACGGAGGGGAGTTTGAAAATGAAAGATTTGGAAGTTTTTGTGAGAATCATGGGATTAGTTACAATTTTTCAGCTCCTAGGACCCCTCAGCAGAACGGGGTAGCTGAAAGGAAGAACAGGACCTTAGTGGAAGCCGCTAGAGCCATGCTTGCCGAGTATTCACTTCCAAAATACTTTTGGGCTGAAGCGGTGAACACTGCCTGTTATGTGCTGAATAGGGTGAATGTGAGAGTCAAACTGAACAAGACACCTTATGAGATCATTAAGGGTAGAACTCCAAATCTTTCCCACCTCCATGTCTTTGGCTGTAAGGTTTTCATTCTAAACAACGGGAAGTCACCCTTAGGAAAATTTGACCCCAAATCTGATGAAGGAGTGTTCTTAGGATATTCAAGTGTGGGGAAATACTTTAGGGTGTTCAATAGGAGGACTTTGGTGGTGGAAGAAACAACCCATGTAGTGTTTGATGAATCTGATCCTAAGGAGTCTAGATCTGAAGTAGAAGATGAAGAGATTGTTGAGGTTACCCAAGGAGTTGGAAATACAAATTTGGAGGAAAGGGTAGAACCTCAAACCCCATTGCCTAGAGATTGGAGATATTCTTCGAGTCATCCTAAAGAACTGATCTTAGGAGACCCTTCTGAAGGTGTTAGGACTAGGCATGGACTTAGGAAGGAAGTAAACCATTCTGCCTTTATCTCAATGACTGAACCCACCAACATCAATCAAGCCTTGTCGGATGAGTTTTGGATTTTAGCTATGCAGGAAGAATTGAATCAATTTGTAAGGAATGATGTTTGGGAGTTAGTAGAAAGACCTAGAAACCAAAGTATTGTGGGAACCAAGTGGGTCTTTAAGAATAAGATGAATGATTCTGGTGTGGTGGTGAGAAATAAGGCAAGATTGGTGGCAAAGGGGTATAATCAGATAGAAGGGATAGATTTTGAGGAAACTTTTGCCCCTGTAGCTAGATTGGAAGCCATTAGAGTGCTACTAGCTTTTGCCTGTTACAAGGGATTTAAGCTGTTTCAAATGGATGTCAAGAGTGCCTTTTTAAATGGGGTAATTAAAGAAGATGTTTTTGTAAAACAACCCCCAGGTTTTGAGAGTTCCCAATATCCAAGTCATGTCTATAAATTAAAAAAGGCCTTATATGGATTGAAACAGGCACCCAGAGCTTGGTATGAGAGGCTTAGCACATTCCTATTAGAAAGAGAGTTTGTTAAGGGGAGCGTAGACACCACCCTTTTTCTGAGGAGAATAGGAGATGACTTACTCATTGTCCAGATTTATGTTGATGATATAATTTTTGGATCTTCTGATAAATATTTATGTGATGAGTTTTCCAAAATAATGAGTAAGGAGTTTGAGATGAGTATGATGGGAGAATTGTCCTACTTTTTGGGGTTTAGCATAAGGCAAACAGATGATGAAACTTTTCTCAATCAATCAGAATACACTAAGGACATTTTGAAGAAATATGAAATGGACAAAGCAAAGCCAATCAATACTCCCATGCCCTCCTCAGTTCAGTTAGATAAGGATTCAAATGGAAAATCTGTTGATCAGAAGAAATATAGAGGGATAATAGGTTCACTGCTTTACCTGACTGCTAGCCGACCCGATATCATGTTTAGTGTCTGTCTTTGTGCTAGGTTTCAGGCTGATCCTAAAGAGTCCCACCTGACTGCTGTTAAGAGAATTCTTAGATATCTTTTAGGGACCCCAAACCTAGGAATTTGGTACCCTAGGCACAGCACCTCTGTTGAGATCATTGGATATTCTGACTCTGACTTTGCGGGGTGTAGGGTGGATAGGAAGAGTACCTCTGGGACTTGTCAATTCATAGGATAGTCGTTAGTCTCCTGGTCCAGTAGAAAACAGAACTCAGTTGCACTTTCCACTGCTGAGGCTGAGTACATTGCCTTAGGAAGTTGTGTGGCCCAAGTACTTTGGTTGAAACAACAAGTCTTGGATTTAGGAGTACCCGTTGGCACAATTTCTGTTCTGTGTGATAATACCAGTGCCATCTGTATCTCTAAGAATCCAATCCAACATTCTAGGACCAAACACATTGACATTAGGCATCACTTCATTAGGGACCATGTTACAAAAGGGGACATTGAGCTACATCATGTAGCAACTGAAAATCAGCTGGCTGACATATTCACTAAACCACTGGCCTTTGACTCATTCAGCATTTTGAGAACCAGATTAGGAGTGATTGATATAAATGCTTGATTCTGATGACTGCTGATGTATTATCTTTCTGATTGGTATTCTGCTTTCTGTTAGTTAGGTTTAGTTTTTTGATTTCTGATTTCTATTAGTTAGTTTTTGGCTTTGATTATTTACTTTCAGTTGATTTTATGTTTTTGCTGATTTCTGTTTTAGCCTTATTGTTAGTTTGATTTGAGTATTTACTCTGATATGATTTTATACCTTTTTTATTCACTGGTTCATATCTTGCACTTATTGTTTTATGCTTTTCAAGATCTGATCACCGCTCACTACTTCTGGTGATCTGAATTTTTGACTGAGAGTTTTTACCTTGGTTTGGTTTTGAAGCTGATAAGCAGTGATTGACTTCGCTGAATCTGTTAAAGGGGAGAAACATTGATAATTGTTTCTCTTCCTCTAACTCCTTTTCTGGTGTGTAGTTTCTTTTGAATAAAAATCCTTTTCAAAATTAAAATGTTAGTTTTTGAAATAGAGATTATTTTATCTTCCTACAGTAATCTGCCTCATATCAATAGTGTTTTTCAAAGTCTTGAGTCATTAGTTTGATTTTCTAAATCAAGTGATTGCATTTATCATATGTTGTATGGGTTTTGTTTTGTGAATCGTTCTTCCTTACTGCGGAGAGTCATCTCCTATGTCTGGAAGATAATCTCATAGCTGAGACTCTTTAATGATTATGAAAAGGAGAAAGCTTATAAAAGATGCGCAGTGCGCCAGATAATTTGAAAAGGAGGCATAAAATGAGCCCAAAACTGAAAAGATGCAAAATTGCCAAGTTGGATACACAAAGTGTATCAAAAATCAAAAGATGCGCAAAGCGCCAATCAATTTGAAAAAGAGGCACAAAATGAGCCCAACACAAGCTTTCTTTCCTTTCAGATTATTAAATGTCTTAGAGAAATCTGTGCGCCACTTAATATTTTCAAAAGCTTGAGTTTTGAAAATCCCGATTTCTGATTTTTTACTTTGTAACACTATTATATCAGATATTTTTCTGGAACGAGGCTTGAAAGGATTTCTTTTCAAATCTAATGTCTTTTATTCTGAATCGGATTTTTGTTTTGAAAGAGGTTTGCATCGATACGGTGCCCGGGGTCAGAGTTACGAAAGTTGATTATTTCCAACCTTTTTGGATTTCAGCGCTGTCAATCGTCCTGTCATTGGTTTTTGAATCTAAAATCAAGGAAAAATTCTGATTTTCCTGTTTTGTTGTTGTTCTGTGTATGTTTTATTTTATATTTTATTTCCGTGTTATGTTTTTCCCTCCTCCTTTTTGTGATGTCAAAAGGGGGAGTCAGTTGTAGTCGTGTCTGTTTCTATTTTCTGAGTCATGTTTTCTGTATTGTTTGAGCTGTTAAATGAAAATTTAAAAAATGTGTGTTTTGTTTGATTTCTTAGTTTCATTTTATTTTCATCTTAGTTTCATTTTATTTTCAGACTACTTTACAAATGTTTGCCATCATCAAAAAGGGGGAGATTGTTGCAAATCTGGTTTTGATGATGACAAACATGTTTCCAGTGTGTTTTTCTTGGCTAATCAGTTTCAGGCACAAATGACCGCAAGCTACTCAAGCCAACTCAAGATCGGGTCCAAGTGTGTCAAATGTATGATTTTTTCTTTTATTGAGTCAATTGTAATGTAACTGATTCCCTAGCTAAGTAACCTTGCACACACAGACTCAGGGAGAGAGATTGAGTGAATTAGAGTTTCTGTTAAAATTTTGTTCAGATCATCCTGGACGATAGTATCATCGTCCTGGACGATCCAGTTAAAACAGAAACCCTAATTAGGGCGACTGAGCTAAGAGGGTCTGATTAAGCAGATCGTCCTGGACGATCCTTGGATCGTACGGGACGATATGCTCAAATCAGAAATTTCCAGCCGCCAGATTAAGTTAGGCAAGTTTTATTTTAAGTATTTTGGTCTGATCGTCCCGGACGATACGTGTATCGTCCTGGACGATGCACTACAATCATGCCTAAATTAGTCTGGTAATTAAGGAAAGCAATTAATGTTTAATTGATACGATCACATCGTCCCGGACGATCGCAGGATCGTCCCGGACGATCGTGATCGTCTTGTGCATTTCAGCTGTACGACCCGAACTGTGTTCAGGACGATTTTGGGCCTTTTTGAACTAATCGTACAGGACGATGTCAAAATCGTCCTGGACGATCAAGTCATTTTTTGGTCGTCCAGCACAGATTTCTCTGGACGACCCGAACTGTCTTCTGGACGATTTTCCTTCAATTTGAACTAATCGTCCCGGACGATCGCAGGATCGTATGGGACGATATGAACAACTTTTTCTACTGATCGTCCAGAAGAGCCAGATCGTCCAGGCTGAAACAGCTGAATTTGAACTGATCGTACAGGACGATCTACCGATCGTCCTGGACGATCTTGGCCGACAAGTTGAGATTTAGGGCAAATTTTAAGCCCTCCTTTAAAAGAACTTTTTCCTAGATTTGGAAAAATCTTTTGCTGCCTTCCTTCCCTGAGAAATCCTAGAGAGAGAGAGAGTTGGGAGAGAGAGAAGAGATCTTGTGAGGGGGAGTTAGTGAGGGATTCACTAAGGTTGCTCCAAGCACGGATCAGAGTCGTCTTCTCCGCTCGTCGTCTGTCGTCTAGTCGGTGTTCTTCGTGGGAGGATCGTTCGCAAGAAGATCCGGGTTCTCTGCCCGCTTCAGGAGGAAGCGAAAGGAGTTCGTGGGTTCTCTGCCCGCTTCAGGAGGAAGCGAAAGGAGGCCGGGTTCTCTGCCCGCTTCAGGAGGAAGCGAAAGGAGTTCGTGGGTTCTCTGCCCGCTTCAGGAGGAAGCGAAAGGAGGTCGGGTTCTCTGCCTCACCGTGTGGTGAAAAGGAGGTGTTTTGTACAGGCTTCTCCGCCTTGCTGTGGGAGCAAAAGGAGAGTCACTTTCGTTTAGTGCAATACCCGGAGGGGAGGCTCCGGGGAGTGGACGTAGGTCAAGTTGACCGAACCACTATAAAATCTGGTTTGCTTTTCTGATTCAGTTTTGCATTTTACTTTTCAATATAAACTGCTTGGGTGAATATCGTTGGTTGATCTTTTCATTATTGTTTACTTGTTTCCGCTGCTAAGTATCGAAAAGATTTTTGTAGTTATCGTGAAATTTTTAAATAACCAATTCCCCCCCCCCCTCTTGGTTAGCCTCGGGACTAGTTCACTAGGGCTTAACATCCCTTTCGAACTTTCAAAAATGATTTGGTTTTCTTTTGACATTTAAGAAATTAAAGAAGGAAGAAGCCTCTTTCTTATATTTGTGGCACACATTGCTCATCTTTCGATTTTTAGTGCTTTCCACACATTTCTTAACTTGTGGCGCACATTGAGCATCTTTTAAATTTTGGCGCACTTTGCATATTTTTTGACTTGTTTTGATTTCTTTTGATCATAATAATAGGCTTAATTTTCTTTAAAACCTTAAAAGTATTGCTCTTTTTATTTAAATGCCCAGATTATTTCTCGAGTGCAAGAGAAGAAAGTCCTTCTCTTATATAAGGAAGTATAATCTTCAAGGCAAACCCAACCTTTTAACTAAAATATTAACTTAACTAGGAAAGTCCTTGAATAGATTTTTAGCATGCATGAGATGTCCATTTGATAGAAAATTGCTAGAAGACTGATAAGATTTTTATTTCTAATATTGACTTAGGTTTGATATAGATTTTAATTTAAAAGTGAATTAACCCACACAAGCGATGGGAGGGAGGACATCCAAACATCTGGCGGAGTCAAACATGACTCTTTGGTGCTTAAGATTTAAGGTAGAGGTCAATTTTCATTAAAAAGATAAATCAACTATCTTAAAAATTTGAACTCAGAACACTTGAGAAGTGGTATGCTTTCCTTAAAAGTTGTAATTCTAGGTGGCAAGACCCTAGCAGTGTGGAATTATATTCCTACCATCTCTTTAGAAGAAGAGACTATTATGGGGTCTGCACTATCCTTAGAAGATGCTGCATCATTTTAATCAAAAGATTTATCTCGATAGGACCCCTTCAAAAGTTAAATTTTGATGGTATCACTATCTGATACAATCTTAGATTACTTCTCCTCTTTTAATACTAGTGGCCTAGTAGTTAGAAGAGTGGCACCCCGAGTGGTTTTTACATCTCTTCTTCTATAGATGATGTAGTGGGGCAAGTATAATAACATGACCTAACATCTTCTAGTAGAGTGGATGGGCAATATCCTTCAACTGGTGGCCTATGGCATATTGCTGGGGATTGCTCGGTTCTGACTCGATTCTTGCCAATGCAATAGTCAAAAGGGCATGGTTGAGGTCGTGCTGCTCTTCTCACAACCTCCCTCCTTTGATTAAAAGGATAAGGGTGGAAATAATTTCCACCAAGGATGTCGTCGAAGGAGTAACAAATTCTCAATTGGCCTCAAATTTGACTTGTTTTAAGGCTTCTAACTCAGCAATTTTTCTAGCTTTAAGGTCCTTCTTTTTGACTCTTTGAAGGTAGTTTTTCTTCTTATTTTTGTTGGCAAAGGTGGTGCTAGAATTTCACCTGGTCTCAGACATAGACGACCTCTCATTTGTTGTCACTGGTTTCTATCTGTTACTCTCCATAGTAGAGGGTATAATGGGTAAGAAGGTGACAATGGCCTCAATTTTAGAGATGGGGCAGTCATCTCCTAATCCTAAAGTAACTTCCACTAAGGGGAAATCCTTTTGTCTTCCAATAGATAGACCTAAGATTCTTTCTCGATTAATAAAAAGTTTGAGGTTGTGAAATTTCACTCCAAACTGAATTGAACTACCACAGATGATCTCTTATGTGGTCAAGTTTCTATCCATGGAGAAAATGTGTTTCCCAGCCATTTGAGTATGTTTAATTTTTTGAAATTTAAAAAAAATGACTTGAATTAGTTGATCTTGAAATTGAATTTGAGTTTTTGAACTTGGCTAGTTTTATTCAAAATTTTATAACTCAATCATGTTATGTTTATGCTTAACACGGTGGTTCATAAAATTTATGAGGAGAACTTAAATGTTGAACATAACTCTTTCGCTACACCAATTGACTAATGTGGAAAATGTCTAAGCTCAAATTTGATAGAGACTTATATTCTAAAATTGAAAATGAATTGATTAATTGAAGAAAATTTTCCTCAAGTTTTGAAACTCAATATGTCAAATTTGCATTCAACATAAAGGTTTACCAATTGACGAGAAAATTTGAAGGATTGACTTGACTCTTTCATCCCACCAATTGGCTTGGGGGTGAAATGTCCAACATTGATTTGGATTTGAAATTGGGATTAAACTTGAATAAGAGTTAGAAATTAAACTTGAACATAAGGTTAAAATTGAATTTTGACTTGAGGTAGAAATTGAATCGGAGTTTGAGGTTGACATTAAATTTGGGGTTTGAAAATGAAATTAGGAGGATCTTTTACAAATTTTGAAACTCAACATATTAAGTTTAACTCAACCATGCAGGTTCATAAAATAGACATAAAAATCTTGAAGATTGGGCTTAACTCTTTCATTTCACCAATTGACTTGGTATGAAATATAAAAGCCGAAATTTGAGTTGGAAATTGGAATAAGACTTGAATTTAAAGTTAAAATTGGATTTAAACTTGAGATTGAGACTGGACTTGAACTTGAACGGATCTCCTATGAATTTTGAAACTCATTACATTGAGTTTCACTCAAATGTGTAGGTTGACAAAATGATAGGGAGATCCCAAGAATTAGGCTTAATTCTTTCATTATGCCAATTGAATTGGGACAAAATGTAAAAGCCTAGATCTGGTTAGAGAGATTTGAATTTTCACTACATATGCTAGAACACAAGAGAATATTGTAGCGTAACATATGACAATGATAATTGAAATTATTTTGAAAGATTTTGAAATGATTTTTGAATTTTGAAAAGTTGAAGGATTTTCTTTAAGTATTGAAACTTGACATGTTGAATTTACATTCAACATGAGGGTTTACAAATCCAAAGGGGAAAAGCCAGAGATTTTGACTCAACTCTTTTACCTTGCCGATTAATTCAGGGGTAAGATGCCAGATACTAGGTTTAGATTTAAAGTTGCATTACCTATGTTAAGCTACAAGTGGACATTGTAGTAAACACATAGCAACAATAGTTGAAATTGATTCGATGGGGATTTTGGAAAGGATTTTTGAATTTTTGAAAAGTTGGCATAACTTTCTAAGATTTTGAGACTCAATACATTGAGTTGGATTTCAACGTAAAGGTCTGCAAAATTAAAGAGAAAATCTGAGGAATTTGACTTGACTTTTTCACTGTACTGACTAGCTAATAGTGAAATGTCATAATCTGGATTTGATCAAGGGTTTCAATTTACATTAAATACATTAAACTATAAGAGAATGTTGTAGAAAATATATAGCAATGATAATTGAAATTGATTTGAAAGGATTTTGATAAGGTTTTGGATTTTTTTAAAGTTGAAAGATCTTCCCTAAATTTTAAAGCTCAGTATGTTAAATGTAGATTCAACATAAAGGCTTATAAATTCATAGAAAAAATTAAGGGGTTTCAACTCGACTCTTTTACCCTGTTGATTCACTCGATGGTAAAATGTTAGAGCCTGAATTTTAGAGAAATTGAAACTTGAAATTAATTTTGAAAAGGATTGAATTTGCACTGCTTATGTTAAACTACAATAGGTGTTGTAGAAAAACATGTGAGAATTACAATTAGAGTTGAATAATTTTGAAAAGAGATTTAAAAATTTGAAAGCCTGGCAACATCGCCCCTGATTTTTTTTTTTGAAACTCAATACATTGAATTTACATTCAATGTAGAGGTTTACAAATTTTGGGGGCAAAAGATTCTAAGAAGTAGACTCGACTCTTTCTTCTTGATGAACTATTTGGGAGTGAAATGTCAGAGAATGACTTTGCTTGAAGGATTTATCTTTTGAATTGGACTTGAAGAAGACAGTTATATTCTATCACACTTAGGGGATTATAAGAGTTACAATTCCATATATAATGCTAGAATATAGGGATTGATTATGATTTGAAAAAGTTTGAATTCTGCTATAGGATTGAAACTTTGACTTTGAAATTGAAGGAGCTCCTTTAAGTTATGAAACTTAACATTCTTGAGATATGTTAAGGATGCAAGTTTGCAACATTTACAGGAGAACATTTAAAGATTTGGCTCGACTCTTTCACTCTACCAAGTAACTTGGAGGTAAAATGTCAGAGCACCTTCTTGAAAGAGGTTTCCTACACTCACCTCCCTTTTTGACATGTCTTAACTGAGGTTGGCCACACTCATGCAAGTAAGAAATGGCCAGAGGAACAACTGAAGGAAGGGTAGTCAAAACTACTGATGCAATAAAATTTGTACTGCTATTAAAGATGGAGAGAGAGATTTATCCCTAGTGGAGTCGCCATTTTTTTATTTGATTGAAAAGGTGTTATTTTGAAAACGTTTTTTCTTTGGGAGAATAAAATTTCTAGAATTTTAAATTTTGAAATTGAATACTTCATCATGAATAATATATTGCCTCGAAAGGCAAACATATCATTCTCTAATGGGTTCGGATTATAAAATTTTGAATTTATCCTGATTATCATAATCAACTCATGAAAGGACAACATATAACCATGGAGGGTCAAAATGATGTTTAATCGAGCATTTGATTATAATAATTTGGATAATGGATCATTAATTTCATAATCAAAATAATAATAATAAAATGATATATCTTCCCGAAGAAAGAGGTTATCATCTATTATAAATTATTTAAAAATTATAGTAATAATCATTGAATTTGATTTTCCCAAGGTAATCGATTGAGGTTTTGAAAACATAATTTTGAAATTTTGAGCTAGGTTTCTAAATCTTCTACGAGCGCCAGCCCTCATTGTTAATTAAATCATAGGGAAACTAAAATTTTCTTATGAATACTCTTGATTAAAATAACAATAAAAATTTCATTTATGATTTCAAGGCTTGATATCAAAGGAAGTGAGGATTGGAAATTCAATTGGGATTAGGTCAAGGTTGAACATTTAGTTTTGGAATCGAAGAAGGAAGGGTAGGAGGTGCTTTGGGATTCTGAAATATTTCAGAAGCACTCTAGCCTGTCCTAAGTGTTGGGCTTAAATTTGAATTGAAAGATCTTTAAGTTTGAGTTGTCAATTTTATTAGAAAATTGGGATTCAATTCCCAAAGGTTAAGGTCTTATAGCCTGTGCCTACCTCAGGACCTAGGTCTAAATTGGGTATTAAAAATTAGTGACCCAAACCTTGCAAATGCAATGCAGGATCTAGACTTACCCTAGCCTAGATTGGAGAGCTAGCTAAACCACCTAGGGGCTTCAAAACTATGTATCCGGTCATTTAATGTGAGTGGTAGGGATGTTGCTTAAGATAAGTTTTGAGGAAATGGGGCTGAAGATAAGAGAATGTCCTTAAATGGCCCCTTGACTTATGTTAGGTAATAAGAAACTTAAACAAAAATGTAATTAAATTTTATACTCGTTTAAATTTGTATCTAATGCGATGCATGCTAGTTAACTTGATTAATTTTAAATTTATAATGAAGCAATTTCAAAAAAGGCTCAAAAATAGATTTTTTTTCCTAAAAGAATGCACAATATCACTTTGATAGATCAGCACCCTCACAGGCCAGGTAGTCTGTCAAAACCCGTAAGCGGGGAGCTGCCTAAAAAAAGAAAGAGAATGCAACAAACATGCTTATGCGAACTACTAGTGATCCCAGGCTTACTTCTTAAAATTATTAGAGGTTCTATTTGAGCTTAAATTTTTTAAATTTGACTAAGATAGAAAAATTTTGTTTTGTACCCTCGCGAGCGTCATATCGGGTTCTAGGCTAAATCAATACGATATGCAAGATCACTAAAAAAACTAAGAAAAATAGGCAAATCGTATATTCTAATCAATATCAAATAATAAATTGATTAATTAAAATAAATAAATAAATATATAAAATATTCATAGGTAAGTGCCCTTTAATATTATAACTCAAGGTCTACAGGAAAAGTGAAGTAGCCAGGAACCATTAACAACAACCTTGATTCTACTTCTAAGACACAAGTGACTTTGAGAATTAGGATTCTTCTCATTCTTCACTCCTTCATCCTTCTACGGGCTCCATATATTCATCAGGTCTGTATATCCAAATGAAAAGAAACTCCTCCTTGAAAGGGGTGTAATCTTTGCTCTTTGGATACTTTAAGATCATCCTAATTTGGGTCTCCAAATGGAGAGGGACTCTCCCCTAACGGATGTCCTTTCCTCTTTGGATTCCAAATTGGATTTTTAAACATCCCATCTCAAATTGTCACTTTGACATTTACAACTCAATTACAAATCAAATTACATTTGAATATAAAAAGAAAATCTAGACTCAACCACATGCTGGGATATCCTAATAAATTAGCATTTAAATTAATATCCCAAGTAGTTAAGATTGATTAAAATTAAAATACTCAAATTCACAGCCATACTTGGCCATACTCTTTTAATTTAAAGCGTTTCTGAAGCACTTGTAGAAAATATCGTTAATTAAAGGTTTATTTATTTTTGCCCCCTTTAGCTTTTAAATGCCCTGTGTAAGCATGGCCACCTATATAAAATTAAATTAGCATAAATCATCCCTAACCTAGGGGTAAATCTAACGCTTATCACATCAATATATAGATTGTAAAAATTAAATAAATAATCACTTCAATCAATTAAACCAACTAATATGTAGAGAAAATAACAGAAAACCTGGCACCCAGCAGAAAAGTAAACATCAGCCTAGCTTAGGGCTAAAGTTCATTGTCCTAGCAAATCATCTAAAGTGTGTGAAATAGGTTGTGTGTTTGGATATGTCCTATATAGAATAATTGGTTAGAGTTGTTTGTTGTCTTGGTTGGTTGAAGGGCTTAAAATAATCTTAATTAAATTTTAAATATTAATAATTTGAAATTAATTTTAAACAATATTTTAAAATGTTGGGTGGCTACTTTCTTTGTTAAATCAGGGCCATGAAGTTTATTTCATCTTCCTTAGGGCTAAATTAATAGCCTCGAAGGGGGGTTACCTAGTAGTAACTGGTATTAATTTAATTTCTTAATTGATTAAGATTTGAAGGATTGAAATTTTTGATTAAAAATGATTGATTGCTAGTTTTTAAAGTTGAATTATAGTTTTCAGGATTTTGAAATGATTTTTGAGTTTTTAGACTTTCAGGAATATTTTAATCATTTAATTAAGGGGTCAAAAGTTAACTTTTTGATTTAGATTGAATTCTAGAAAGTTAGTATTTTTAAGAAATAATAGACCTTAAGATGAGTAATTAGACACTAAGTTTGCTTGATTTAAATTTTTGTACATTTAATTAGGTAAGTTTGAAGTTTTAACTTGATTTTGAGTTATGTTTAACTAAATAATTGACTTTTTGATTTTGACTGATTTTTGAATGTTTTATATTTTTTATAAATATTAGGTCTTAATTGGAGTTAATTTCCATTGAGTTTGTTTAAGTTGGAATTTTCTAGAATTAGTTATGATTTTTAGAAGTTTTGGGTATTTATTGAATTTTCAAAATTATGTAATAAATGGTGTTTTAATGATTTGAGTCCAAATGAATTCCCAACTCATTTAAATTAACTCCAAAGGTTAGGAATGACCGAATGAGAGATTCCAAGTGTTTAAGAATTTTTTAGAATTTTTAATTATTTTTAATTAATTAAATTAATTAAATATTAATTTTATTTTAAATTTAAATTAAACTTAAATTTGATGTCAAATGAAAGTGCTCTTAATTTTCTTAAGTTAGAAATTGAATTCTGGTCAGTTTGAGGCATTATGTGTAATTTTTGGATTTAGATTTGATTTATTAGAATTTTTAGAAGTTTTAATGCTTAATTAAGGGTTTAATCTTCAGTAAATCAATTAAGGGGCTTGATTACTTTTAAAATCGGTGAGAAAATTTCTAAGGGCTGAGAATGTCACTAAGTTCAAATGGTTTGAATTTCATATCAGTAGGAGATATATCCTAATTTCTACAATTATGATAAATTTTCTAGACATAGGTCCATAATTATTATCCTTAATGATGTCACTAGATTATGTTGGATCAAATCAATGTTTTGTTAACCCTTGACATACATATATGCATCACACATAAGCATAATTAAATCGAAGATCTAGGAGAGCCTATGCTAAGTGCGAGTGTGTGCACCCTAAGCATATAAGGACTAAGTATAAAACATGTAGTTCAAATGGTTAGATTAATGAACAATCAAGATATGATTATTCACTAATCATCCCATCAATTCTATTCAAGTAGCTCAATCTATGCTTAAAATTCCATAGGATATCTCAAGATTTAACAATTTAAATACATATAATTTTAAAATAAATTTTAATATATATATATATATATATATATATATATATATATATATATATATATAAGTTGAAAAAAAATAAAAAATATCATCAAAATATTTTCAACGTATTACTAAGAGATCCTCTTATTAATTAAAGTAAATTGAAAATACAATTTAAATTTTTTAAAATATCTAATTTAATATTTAATTAAATATTAATTAAGTATTAAAATATTCAAATAATTCAAATTATTTAAAATAAATTAAGTTTTAAATTTTAAAATTATTTAAAATATTTAAAATTCTAAAAAATTTGATATATTATTTGTATTTTTTGAATTAATTTTAATTTAATATAAATTTTCAAAGTTTTGAATTATTTAAATGAATTTAAAATAATTTCAAAATAATTAATATTTAAAATAAAACTTACATTAAATTAAATTAAATTTTAAATGTTTTTTGAAATTATTAAATTATTTAAAATAATTCTTATTAAATTTTTTAAAATTATTGGAATTTAATTTTAATTAGATATTAATTAAAAATTTAAATACTTAATTTAAAAAGAAAATTATTTAACATATAAAATATATCTTAAATTAATTTTAATTTCAAATTAAGATATTTAAAATAATTTTTTAATTATTTTAAGTATTTTAAAATAAATTCTTAATTTTAAGAAATATTTAATTTAATATTTATATAAAATATTAATTAAATGTTTAAGTAATTAGATATTTCAAACTATTTAAAGTACTTTAAATATTTTGAATTAATTTTAATTTTAGAATATTTTAAGAAAATGTTTTGATTTAATTAAAGATATTTTAAAAGAAGTTTTTTAATTTTGAAGGTTGTTTATGTTAATTATTAATTAAAAATTAATTAACAATTAAAATATTAAACTAATTTAAAATATTAAAAATTCGTTTAAGTTTTAAAATAAAATATTTCAAATAACATCAGTGAATATTTAAAATATTTTAAAGTGAAAATTAAATTTCTAATGATATTTAAATTAATACTTTGAATAAAAATAAATTAAATATTTAATAACAAGATGTTTTTAAATTATTTAAAAATTATATAATACTTTAAATAAGTTTTAATTTTAAATTAAAGAGCTTAATTTTCTAAAAAGTTTGATATATTATATTAATTATTTGAATTAAAAATGAATTTATAGTAATTTTTTGAAGTTTTATAAATTTTAAAACAGTTTTAAATGATTTTAAAAATATATTAAGCAGGATGGCAGCAATGGCGCTACGTGGTGGCTTTGGGTTCGTCCAGCGCAGACAGTGGTTATGGTAGTGCACTGCATCCCTCCACACGGCAGCAGTTAGAAGGACAAAGCATCGGTGCGTGGTTATACTTAACCACATCAGCGAGAAGTAACAACCGTCAGATCCACATGAGTTCCATCTGACAGTGGAGATCAAGTCTTGCAGTTTGATCTCGACTAAGAGAGATTAGACAGTGGAGAATTGATCCTGTAGTTTGGAACAAAAGGTCTAGATTGAGCCAGATGAAGAGGTAAACCGTAAGATCAGATCTGCAGTTAGTAGAATCTCAGAATCGAATGATCTGGGCTGTTGATCATGAGATCAACGGCCTAGAAAATGTACTACTACGGTACATTACTATTAAACCATAGAAATGATTATTTGATTCATTCTTTCGATGCGTTAAATCATTTGAAGTGAAATTTTAATCCTAAACTAAACAACAAAACAAAAATCATGGGGGCCTAATTTTATAGCTTAAAAAGAACTTTTTAAAAAACTATTTTAGTTTAAGTTCTGTGACCTAGGGCAAAGGTTTTTGAGAGATCTAACTGTTGGATCTTCATGATTGTGGATTCTCTGAAATTCTAGTTGGTCCTCATATTTTTCCTCTGTTGAAAGTGATTTCTGAAATGTTGTGGATTGATAGGAAATGGAGTTGGATGAACTTCACCATCGGCTTCGCAAGAGATCTCATCTCCGGCAGCTTTGATCAGCTAGTTTTGGCTCGAGAAATGAAGAGGGATATCTGGGGAGCTCCAACGGACTGGAAGCTGGTCTTAACGGGCATTGGTTAGAGAGAGAGATAACTTGAGAGTGAGACCTCACTTGAGTCTTTTGCCCTATTCAAACTTCTCCAGGACAAAGGGATGGCTGGCATGCATTTGTCTCTATTCCCTGATGTTTGTCAACTATCCAAAAATAGTTAGGAGCAGTGGGATCAAGGATAATAAGGACAAATGACATGTAAAGGTGTCCTTGGCCTTTTATTTACATAGAGCTGTTAGGGCTAGCTTAGACCTAATCCATGGCTTAATCCTAGCTTAAGAACATTCTGGAGAGTCCCCATGGCTGCTGGAATGGCTGGGTTTGGAATAAATTAGTTTAAGCAAGGATTTTGACCACTTTGACCACTCTTAACCCAATTTGAAGCTTATTGACTATTATTAACGAGTCGATAGCTAAGTGGACCACTGAAGTGGCAGTGAGGAAAGTCTTGAATAGATTTAGAAAGAGCTTAAACCTAAAAGGTTAAGGATTGAATGCATAAATATATGAATGAAAGGAAGTTTGATTTATAAAGGGTTGACTTGGGCAAAAAAACCATGGCTTGATTTATAATAGGCTAGAGAATATTAAAGGCATCAAATGGAATAGACTTGAGAGCTTAATGACATTGATTTGATTGTATAATGTGATTTAACCCAAATAGGTCAAATTTGACTAGACTTTGGTTCAGTTGACCAAGTCAACTGTTGACTGGGCTAGGGGTCCAACAAAATCCAAATCATTGAGGGATGTGTTTAAAAGATTTTGACAAAGTTCTAGATGTATTTGAAGCTTAATGCTAGGTAGGAAAGCCTAAAGGGTGATCTGGTCAACCTATGTTGACTTGGTCAACCAGATTGAGCTAGAATCTGAGTATGGGCTCAATAGGTTTGAAATGATATTTGAGGACTATTGGAGGTGGCCCTAGAGTTTGGGAAGGTCATTTGGGTCAAAATGACCCATTAGGTCCTTAAAGGGCATTTTGTTCAATAGATTTGAAATGGCCATTAGAGACTAATGGAGGTGGTCCCAAGGTCCGCGGAGGTCTATTTAGTCAAAATAACTATTTAAACTCTAAAGGGCATGCTTGGTCAACCTAGGTTGACTTGGTCAATAGGTTGACCCAAGGTCTGGGTTTGGGTGCAACTGGTTTGATTTAATATTTTAAAATTGCAAGAAATGGTTCAAAGGTTTGGAGAGTTCAATTTAGTCAAAATGACTATTTAGGCCCTTAGAGGGCATTTGGGTCAACCCTGGTTGACTTATTCAACCAGGTTGACCCAGGGGCTAGGTTTGAATCCTATGCATTTCTAATGATGATTACAATGCATTGGAAGAGTTTCTGGGATTTTATTTGAAAAGGCTATGTTGGAGTTCAGAGAAACTCCAAAATTGCCCTTTAGCAACATTTTAGTCATTTTGACCCTTGGTCAAGTGGGGATCAAAGTTGATCCACTAAAATGGAATTTAATGCTCAACACATCATTATTGAGGGTCTGGATGTGATTTTAAGATTTGGAGAAGGCTCCAAGGTCAAGATCCACTAGGTGGTAGGTCTAGTGGCATAAGCCATAAATATTTGAAGGTTTTATAGCCTTTTGGATTTCAATCTAGTTTCTAGGTTTAGAAGTCTCATATTGAGCTCAACTTTGGAGGGTTACCTATAAAGATATGTCCTATCAATATAGAATTGATAAACTCTGAATCGGAGGACATCTGATTAGGGTTTAAAGTATTTAAAAAATCCCTAAAAAAGACTTTCAGTAAGATTAGAGATAGTGTCAAAATCACCACCACCAACCACGACAAATTAATTAAACAATGAAAAGAACCTTTCTAATAATGCAAAAAGAAGAAGAATACACAAAAGAAGCATAAAATTTAAACTAAATAAATTCAATATTGTAAGGACTGACTTGAGAGAAATCATCAACAACTTTATTAGCAACCGGATATTTCCAAAAGACCCAAATTTTATTAGATGAATTAGCCACAACATGATTAAAACCCAAAAGTTTAGCAATGATATCCAACTTAATGAAAGAAATAAAGGGTTTAAGAAAAACTAAAATGTAAACATTATGGATACGACATAAATTCTTAACCCTAATTCTAGTGGAAGGGAAACCAATGTCCCTAACATTCTAAATAATAGACTTAATCATTAAATTGCAACTTATTATAAGATTGAGAATAGGTACTTCTAGGAGACTATAAAATTTAATTTTTATTTTTTCTATTCTTCTTACCTTGCACGTTAGTAAAGCCATTATCATTGTCCAACAGACTAGCCTCATCAGTTATACTTTAGTAGCAGCATCAAAATTTTTGTAAGAAACAAAATTATTAGCATTATTTATGTAAGTTGGAGAATCCTTATTACCATTACACAATTCATAAGCTTAAGTAAATTTATAATCCTTCATATCATCCTGAACAAGCTCCCCTTCTTCCATATTATTGAGAACAAATTCTCCCTCTTCGACATTTTCTTGATCATTCAAGGAGGGATAAGTAATAGCTTGATTAGCACCTTCAATATTGTTAAAAAACTAAACCACATTCAGTCAAGTTTTTATTAGTATATCAAAGCAATTGCAAAGAGTATAAAGTATTGTTATGTTCAGAGTAAATAACAGCCATTTGCTCATCTAAATTGTTGACAACATTAGAAACTTGGCATTGATTAGCTAGAATAGAAAGATTAGAAGAATTTTCTACTCCCATTATAGCTGGAGATTTTAATTCTTATATAATATTGTCAGGGATTCCATTTAGCTTCTCAGAATGATCCATGTCAGCAAAGCAACCAACTTCACTGTAAACACACAATAAACTGTGGGTCGTACGCTTATGCATTTAGAGCAGGATTACTCTCAATTGCCACATTAAGTTCCTACACATGATTAGCATCCTAAAGATTTAAAGATGAAACCACCATATCATTTCCTTTAGATTCTATAGCTGAATCTTTTTGTTTCAAAGGTGTGGATGCAAAATTAAGCATTCCATAATACTATGCCCATGCATTTTATAATGATTAAAAAAATGGGAAAATTTTATAATCTAACTTTTGTAGATACCCATATTTCTCAGGACCAAGTTATATTTTGTTATGATGTTTTTTAGAAACATCCATTTCAACAAAAATAAGAGCAACCAACGAACAAGAGATAAAGGCTGTAAACTGGTCCGTTTGTAAGGGTGCTACCATAAATCAAAGCTAAAGAAAACAAATTCTAAGAGTTAAACATAGGTAGCCTCAAGTTTGAAAGTGAAACCCACACAAAAAGAAATAGGCCATTCTTAGTTAATATCAAAGAAAGGTGTCCATTTTAGCAATCACATTTGACAAAATTGAACGTAATAAGCTCTTTGAGAAAATATACATCTATAATCTAAATCATTCAAAAGTTGTATAGCTATATAAAATTGATCTAAAAACCCAATAAAAAAATTTCCAAAAAGTTTATGAGTAACAAAATACATACGAATGGTATCAAGATTCGGGTGACATAAAACAAATTTCCCAACTAACGTGAAATCAATGGGAGCAGCCAGCTGAGTAATCATGTATTCATCAAACATCAAAGATAAAATGCCTTTAAATTAAGTTTGAACTAGATCATGTTTGGGGAAGAGGAAGAAGACCCTCCTACATCCACATTTTTGAAAGATCGTGAGTTAACATTACCAGAAACATCTGGTAAACCCACTAATCTACTTGTATCTGATGGTTTGCAAGCAATCCATAGGTTTGATGATGTAATAGTCATCATCAAACAAAAATTTGGAATAGAAATGAATAACAAAAAAAAGGGTAAAATAAGAATTGTAAAGAAGAAACCATTACACGAAAAGATAATAAAAAAAAAAAAGCAAAAGGCCTCCACGACGAGTAGAGGAATTAGGTTACTAGACAAAACCCTAAAATCATCAAGCAGTTTGCCAGAGCATGGACAGGAAAACCAAGTTGGGTGTATTTAGTCTTTGGTTAGATTTGAATTTGCTTGTATATAAGAATTATGGTTCTAGATCAAATGGAACATATTTGGTTAAACTTGGTCAACATGGCTTGTTATGATCAATCATGGTCAACTAAGGGTCCATTTGGGTTTATGCAACCTTATGAATTACTGTAGGATTCCTAGGAATTAAATATAGGGCTTAGATCAAGGTACACAATATATTTCATATATCTGATCATGGTTTAGTTTTTATGTGTGCTTATGGTCAAACTTGATCGGCTATGGACCTTATTGGACTCAAATCTTTATAATGATGATTATGAACAATCAAACCATTTTAGAGGATGTACCAGGTGTTTCAAGCAAGATGCCATGTGAGTTGTATAATTGTAAATATTTGAATGTTTTGGTTTCAGGATTGCAGATTTAGGTTTTAGGGTTTAGAAGGACACCAGCTTCCAAAATGGTCAGGTTGCCCTTAAGGTGATTTTTAATAAATATATGAATAATTAAACTCCATTCTAGAGGCATCACTAAGGGTTATGCGTTGGCTATTGTATCCTTATGAGAAAGGGTAATCTTAGGCTTTAAGGTTTATAAATTTATCTTTAAAATTGAATTTTGGATTTTTGAATTAGGCTATGAAATGAACTTGGGCTTGATCTCACATAAAAATGGTGTCACTAAATGGACCCTTAAAAGGTCTAACAAACAAATTAAAGTAAACCACGCATATTTGCTTTGATTGAGGCAATTAACAAAATCTATAATGGTTTAACAAGAAAGTTTAGTAGGCTTTAGATTTAGTAAGAAATGAAGATTGATTTTAGTTGAAAGGCACTTGAAAGGAAATCATCCTAAATATGATAATTTAAGGAGGAAAATTTTTGAAAGGGAAATCATCTCAAACTGATGGATTAAAGAAGGCAAAATGATTGGAAGGTAAATTCAATCTAAACAAGTAGATTTAGGATGGTGAATGTCTGCAAGAGAAGTCACTTCAAATAGAATAATTTAAGAAGACAAACGCTGAAAAGGGAAATTCATCTGAAACACACATATTTAAGTAGTTAATTGGGTAATTAAATAAGGAAAATATAAAATGAGATATTATCCAAAAATAACCAAAGTTTTAAGGAAAGGACACCACTAGGAAAACTTACACCAATCCTTAAGATTAACTGGCAATCTAAAGTCAGCAAAATTAAAGTAGGCAAAGTTTAAGCGTTGACTTAATATTTGGCCTGATGTATAATTTTCAAACTCCATTCCTCTAAGATTTCAAACTCCAGTCCCTTAAAGCCCTTGAAGTGTCCAATGTATGGGTGGATCACTTGGATTAAGTTGACTTGGTCAACTTAGTAAAAGTGGTTAAAATTATTTAAAATATCCTAAATATTTTAAAAGTCAAAGTGGTCAAATTTATTAAAAAAATTTAAAATATTTTAAAAGTCAAAATTGGTCAAACATCATGCGTTCATGCCATAGGGCTTCTAAGAACTCATTATGGCGTATCCTAATCACCTTGACAAGGTTGACCAGTCAAAGTGGTTAACTTATTAAAAATTCCAAAAATGCCCAAAAGGAAAAGTTAGAAAAATGCTTTGGTTGATCTCCTAATCCTAAACCAGCTAATTTAGACCCCGCCAAATATCTCTAGAATGCTCTTAGTTTTTTTTTGAACCCAACTGAAGCCTTGGTTCGACCCCTCCTTAAGGAAACCTTCATTTTTTTTTCAACCATTGCATAACCTTCCCCACCTAAAGGCTTGTAACCTAACCTCATGAGATACCTGAAAAGCATCCAAGGAAGAGGTATAATCCATCCCAACCCTCCATGCAAACTCCATAGCATAGAATAGGAAAAAACTATCAAAAATAATGATTCATACACATGAGTTGGTCTCCAGAGCCCAAATGTCTTCCATCCCACTCCTCGAGAGCCCTCCTTGACTTCACCATTAATAAACGGCTTGAAAACCTGTTGGAGAGGATATCCAAGATGATAATTTGTCCATTTTCTCTCATGTCATCCTAAATTTTGTTGAAGGAATTTTCAAGATAGGAATCCTTTATATAAGTTGTTCCACTCATTCCGATGAAGAAAATGAGCCAAAAAAATGAGTTATGTCATCCACTAGATAGAGGTATATTTCAAATCAATGTTAAAACTTTTAGTGTAAATAACCTTCAAAATAGGCCATACAAAACCCAAAAATTTAGGTGTGGTAGTTTACAGGGGGATAAATATGACTTAAAATTTCATTAAGTTTGGTCCAACAAATAACCCAGAGTAAGCAAAAGAAAATTTCTTAAGGAAGATGATGAAATATGGAGCATCCATATTTGATTAAACTATCTAAATGAAATCAAAAAATTGTCTGCCTGACTTGTTACATGGGATCTTGCCCCCAAAATCCAGCAGGAGCAACATGGCTCGAACTACTTTAACAATTCAAACCACACATGATAAACAACCCATATCAATTACTAATTAGGATTACTGGCATCTAGATGTACGCCATGTGGTTCTACTTCATTCCATCATGTGACCCCTACCATTGTTGCCCTACTGTGCTACCATGAAACCCAAGCTTGCACTGTCATATGGTCAACCACCATCACCACATATTATTCTATATTGAATTCCCTCTCCATTTTCACTAAGCATTCCCCTGACACATCTATCACTACAGTCATCATGTAGTGCTACAGCTAGGCCACTATAAAAAAAATTAAAAAAATGCCCCAAACTTAAAGTATTCACCAAAAAACTATTTTTATAATAAATTTGATACTTTTAGGCTCTATGGAACTAGAATGTAGAGCCTTATATTGTAAAAATAAATACAAGTGTTTTGAAAGATATCTAGAGAGTAATTTTTAGTTGAACCCCTAGGGTATTTTTGAAATTATTCTTCACCTGTTTTCTTGCTTGGGTGAGCTTTAAGAGTTGGGCAATCAGACTTCAGGTGTCCTAGCTTCCTGCATTCAAAACAAATAACATTAGAGGAAACTTTAGAATTTTTATTATTCTTACCCTTATTCCATTTTTGATGATGCTTTTACTTTTTCCTTAAGAAGCTCTTGAATTGCCTAGTTATTAAAGTAATGTCATGTTTTTTAGAACTAAAAGAATCAGTGTTAGAATCATTAGCCTTTAAGTCTACAGTTTTCTCCTTTTTCTTCTCACCTGCATCAAGGTGTCTTTAGTTCAGTCTTTGCTTGTAAGCAATGAGTGACCTAAGTAAGTTATCAATAGAATAAACATTCAGATCCTTAGATTTACTAATGATAATAATTTTTGCATCAAAGGAAGAAGATAAACATCTCAGAATCTTATTAACATTTGCATAATCTATGAGTTCTCTTCCTATGGCATGCAGGAGTGTAATAATTTGTGTAAACCTAGTATACATATTAGAAATAAATTCAGTAGGTTTCATATGAAATAGTTCATAATCATGGAGTAAAATATTCAACCTAAAATGTTTAACTTCATTTGTACCTTCATATGTTATGCATTGTTTGTTCCAAATTTTCTTGCCAGTAGAATAAGTGGAAATACGCATATAATCTTCAGATTTTAAGGCACAAAAAAATAATTCAAACACTTAGCATTCAGTTGGGCTAAATCCCTATCTTCTAGACTCCGCTCAAAAAAATGGAAGTTTAGTTTTTTTGCCATTAATAAAATGAGATGGTGCAAAAAACCTTCCTTAACTTGTATCCACATTTGATAATCAATTGATTATAAAAATGTAAACATATAAGTTTTCAAAAAATCAAAAGGAATATTTTCAAATAGAGGTTGTTGAGTAATTGAATAGCCTTACGTAGTGTTATCATTACCAAAGTTAGCTATTGATCTTAATTCAAATGTTTTCAAAAGCTTAATCTTATGAATCCCGCACTGGTACCACTTGAAAGTTTGTGAGGATTATTAAACTCTAAGGAACTAGTCTCAAGGCTAACCAAGATAGGGGTGAATTGGTTATTTTAAAAAATCTTTAATAAAATAAGAAATTAAAAACCCCTGGATGCGGAAGAAGATTAGTTTCACAATAATTAAAATTTCTAAGATTTCCAACCTAGAATAATTTATAGAAAAATACATAAATTAAATGTAAAAAAAATAATCAGAAAGAACACACCAAATATATAGTGGTTCGGTAAACTTGACCTATATCCACTCCCTAAAAATCTTCTTTCTAGGTATTACACTAAAAGTAGTGTCTCTCCTTTTGCCTCCACAGTAAGGCTGAGAAGCCCTTATAAAATCTTTTCATCGACATAGTGAGGTAGAGTACCTTGAAACCTTTTACACCCTCCTAGAGTTGGTAGAGAACCTAGAGATCATTTTACTCACTCATGGAATAGGCACAGAATCTTGAAATCCTTTTACTCTCTCCTGGAGTAGGTAGTGATTTCAGATATGATGTTGATAATGATCTTCCAAGAGTTACTAGGAATCAGACAAGCAGCTTGACAAAGATGGTGGAAACCTTATTTATAACAATCTTTGTGAATCCCTCACAACTCCCCCTCACAAGGATTTCTCTCTCTCCCAAGCTCTCTCTCTCTCCCTTCTCTAGCTCTCTCTCAAGAAGGCTAAACAGCAAAAGATTGATTAAAGGATTAATATAATTGCTTAAATAGGGAGCCTCCAAAAGAAGCCTTAATTTTTAATTTTACACTTCTGATCATCCAATATGATCCTTAGATCATCTTGTACGATTAGTACAAAGCAGCCCTTTTAGCTAGTACAAATCATATATCCCTGTATGATTAGTCAAGAGAAATATGCTGATCATCCCAGACGATTTGAATATCATCCTGGATGATTCATTTGAATCTATTGAACTTTGTCTAGTATGATAATTGGTGATGCCTAATTGTCCCATATACTTCTCTATCGTTTAGGATGAAAGGGGTTCAATTGGTGATTTAATATTTTCTTTAACAAAAAGAAAATCTTTTTATAACTTTTTTAATATTTTAAAAAAGACAATTTTATCACTCAATGTAGAAGAAAATTAATTTCATAATAACAAAAAGATAAAAGTTTTCAACCACATAATTAATCAAAGAAAGAGAAAATGTAGAAAATAATAAGAACAAAAAAACTTTAATTTATAATAGTTTAATCCAACTTGACCTATGTCCACTCCCCGGAATCCTCCTTTCCAGGTATTGCACTAAAATTAGTGTCGCTTCTTTTTCCTCCATAGCAAGTCAAAGAAGCCTTTAGAAAATCTATTCTAATAACCTGGTGTGATAGATGATTTACTCTTTTTCATCCTCTTAGTGATGGCAGAGAACTTCGAATCCTTTTTCACCCTCCTCATAAAGGCAGAGAACTTTGAATCCTTTTTCTCCCTCATTGATATGGCAGAGAACCAAGAATCCTTTTTCTCCCTCCTGGAGATGGTAGAGAACCATGGCCTAGTGCTATAGAATGTCTCCTTAGAGCTACCAAAGGATCAAGGCAGAAACTTGAAGAAGACATGAAAGAACCCTGCTTGGAGTAACCTTGTAAATCCCTCACAACTCACCCTCACAAAAAGTTCTCGCTCTCTTATCTCCCAGAACTCTCCAAAACTCTTTCTCTATGCTCCTTCTCAAGACACATAGCAGCAAAAAAGTATAGAAATAAGCATATATGAGAGTTTAAAAAGAGAGCATCTCAAAAAGCCTTAAATTTCTTCCAGTATGATGTACAATTAGCTTAAAATACACTTGATAGTATTGTACGAAAAGATAAGAATTATAGAATCCATTCAAAGAAATGAACTGATCATCGCGAATGATTGAGAGAATCATCTAATATGAGTAGTACAAATAACATGGATAATTATCTAGTATAACTAGCAATAATTAATTATTATCCATAGCAAGAATCTTGTCATACAATATAATTGGTAAAATCTACCTATACGATTCGATCGAACAAATTAACCATAATTATTTCCCTAACTAATGATCAATTTAGGTATGATTTTCATATATCATAGAGTACGTTCAATGTCGTATGGTATGATTAGAAAAAAATTTGGATTTTAAAATATTACCTAAATTGTGATTGGCAGTTGAATACCGTAATTATGATAAATCATCCTATACGGTAAGGATAATCTAGGATAATTAGTTTAATCAATCTCAATTAACAAACGTGACATAGCTAATGATTTTTCTTGTTAGCTAATCATCCAGTACTATGCAAATCATACAGTATGATTAGTTCAGAAAACTCATCTTCTTCCTAACTCACTATCTCACCCCTTGAGTGTGTGTGTGAAAGGTCACTCAGCTTTAGGATCCACCAAAATGCATGATTACCCCAAGAAAGATAAAAATTATATAAAGATTGAAAATACAGACTTTGATCCTAGTCTACCCAATCTTGGGCTGATCGAAGTTGCAAGTGAAGAGTTGACTAGAAATGTTAGTGAGCAAGGCTAAACAGATATGTAATAAACTCAATTATTAGGAGATAGCATAATAAAAAATCTAATAATACTTATTATCATTAAAATCTCAAAACTTGGGCCTAGACTTATAGTAATCTATCCATTTTTTTTTATGGAAAATATTGTTGGTTTATGTTTCAAAAGTGTTTTGCAATTTCCTACACTCCCTCTTGTTAAGTAAATTCTTTCAGATATAGGGGAGGTATTAGTTCTTTTTATTATTTATTTTATTTTTTTATTCAAAATGAAAAAAATGAAACATAACACTAGAACATAGAATATTAGGAGACAAACATGGAATTAAACATTTTAGAACAAAATACAATCTAATAATAATATGCTACTCCCCCTTTTGACATCACAAAAGAAGGAAACAAAAAAAAAACAAAACTATAAACAACAAAAAGTATAATAGTAAACGATGATCACAAAATAGAATAAACTAAAATAAGGTGTCCATATCAGGTGGAGGTAAAGGAGGTGGTGGCTGAAAATACAGGTGGAGTATGACAAACTGATTTCTAATCAAAGCTATATCCTGATCATGTTGTTGCTGCTGCTATGCTACATATTGATCAAATCAAGCAAAATTATTTTCATATTGCTTCTACTGCTCTGCTACAATGTAGTCAAATTGGACCTCCCACTGATCGAACCTCTGGACCAGCAGATCGAACTGAGACTGTCGGAGGATAGGAGCATGTGTGGAATAGGTCCTCCTACTTCTGCCATGGCTCTTCATCTCTATAAAGAAAATTGTGATGATGAGCACTATGAAGGTCATGGAAGGAACTATAGGAATAGAAGACTGGGAGGTGTTCAGATGGTGCAGCCAATTGGAAATTGTATTTGGTTTTTAGGCTAAAAGCTATGAGATGTCCTAAGGAAAGATTAGGCTTTCTTTTGTGCCTAGGATCTCTGGTGCAGGTCAAATTTTTAAGATATCTGATTATAAGGTCTACTGCATCAAAATCAATTTGAGTAATAATGTAATTGATAGTAAGAGAAAGAATGGGTGTAATGTTGATCTTATCACCAGCTTTAGGAATGATGGAGTTAGGAAGAATGTGCTGGATAATTTAAGCATCCTAGACTAGAGTGTTAACATGGGTGATGTGATATCTAAGATTGGATTCCCTAATATTGGTGTTTGTAGGTGTCCATTTATAGTCAGGATTTGAGGCAACAAGGTGAATTTTCTCACCAGTAGTACAGAGGTGTAGGAATTCATGAAAGACCTGATAGGTTATCTATACGGGTCACCTATTAACATAGGATTGGAGGGTAGTACCCTCACTGTTTATTCTTAGGCTGGAAAAAAACTTAAAAAACAATTTGGATTTAAAAGGGTATGCAAGAGTCAGAATGAAGGTGAAAGTTGTGTGAGCAAAGAGTGGTAGTACTTGGATGTTAAGATCTTCTTGTTTGATGATTCTTGAGGGGGTGATGCAAGTAGTTTTATACCTATGATAGTCCTCTTTGTCAAAGGCCTTAGAGAATCTATGATCTATAAGGCACCGGGAGGAACTACAAACTAGTGCATATGAGAATGCTTTCCTCTGGCCATTTCATAGATTGAGAGCTCAAGAAAGAAGGGAAGATGATTGAAAAGGATTGAGTGAGAAAACCATTGAAATCCCTCTATTTAAATAAAAATTGGCTAGATCGTATAGTATAATCATGGGAACATACTGGATGATCTAAAGCAATCAATTAATCCAGTTCGATCCAGTTAAAAAGTTGGTCTCATCATACAATATGATCAGAATCATACTGGATTGTTATAGGGCCCGTAAATATTATAGAAGATTGTTTTTGTGCTCTCATTATTTTGATAAGCTGCATGACAGAATTTTTGATGTCTTTTGTAGTGCTTACTATTGCGATTAGCCTATTTTGAGCTATAATTGGAATACTAGTTATGTTGTTCAATTCTTTTTATGCTGCTTGTCTACTCCTTGGGTTATTATGTATTGTTTCTCTGTCAATTTTAGTCTCAGTCGTGTTTTCTGGGTGAGTCCGCTTGTCATCTATTGGTGTTGTGTGTGTTATACCTCTGTTCTATTCTATGTTATGATGAGGGATTCTAAGGACTTTGTTCATCTTGTCAGGAACTTTTATTGGCCTATTTGGGTGAATATGTGTGGTTGTGTACTATTTCTTTCATCACTCAAATATGTCTCCATCTATTCTAGTGACACTTTCTTGTACAGGATCCTTACAAGCCTGGGTGGGTTAGGGAGTAGATTAGTGTGGCATTTGAGTGTTGTGTTTGGTAGCATCACTGATACTACACACCTGAGCTTGTATGGGAATCTTGATGGTTCTACTGTGCTGCTTATTTTTTCTCTTGATTTCTATAGTATCTTCAGTCTGAGTTTTGATATTTTGTTTTGGATTTTTGATGCTGGTCACTTATGCTATTAGAACGTGATGGTGGTTACTAATTGTGTTGATTTACCTATTGTTAGCCATGTCCTTCCTCGTAACTGTAGTTGCTGTGTTCATTTTGACTTGTGCTTTACTATGGGAATTGTTGTCTCTTGTGGTGATGTTGGTTATGGGCACTATAGTTGGTCTTGCCTTTATTTTGACTTGAAATATCTAATGGATATGTATTGTGCTATTTTTCATGATGTTGGCCTTCCTCTTCCTGGTTACTGCACTTGGTATCCTTACTCTTGTTATACTAGCAATTATCCTGAATTTTTTATTGTTAACTGTGGCATCCCTGACAACTGCAGTTGGTTTCTCTACTTTTATAGTATTGATTTGGCTTTGTGCTCTAGAGAGGGATTTGCTGCTTCTTGTTATGAAGAGCCTAACAACTTCAGTTGGTTTCACCACTATTTAATTATTGTTCTAGCATTATATTCTACAGTGGGTTTTACTTCTTCTAGCTATGAGGTTTGGGATATCATTTCCTTGCTCAATCATTACTGTATGGTGTAGGATACAAATTTCCCTTCTAATATTAAATTTTGGGTTTCTGACTTGGTAAATTCTATTATTTCTTTCCTTCCTAGTATTTGTTTCATGATTTTATGGTTTCAGTTGCACTGTAGTTTGCTCTTGTAGTTGCACAGATGTGTGGAGAATTCTCATCCTTCTCTGTTGGTCTTCTTTTTGGGAGAAAACACCGAGCTTAATGTTTATACTCCTTTTTTTGGTGACAAAACTAAGCTTGATGACTATACTTTTTATTACCTTTTTTGGATTTTGCTTTCTAGCCTTTTTAACATGTTATTAGGCTTCCTTGTGCTCGTGCTTAGTGGGGTAATCTGGCTTGTAGGTTTTTTTCTTTTGGCTCATTTTTGTAGCTCTTTTGAGCAGTAGGGAGCTGGATTCCTCCTTAAGGACCTTATACTCTTTTTGATGATTAACGCTTAGGCCCGTCGATGGGTTTTACCCATAAAAGAACTCGGATTATTAGAGACAAAGCATTCATCCTGAGGAATCAAATTAGATGATCTTCGACTGGTTATATATACCAAACAAATAGTGTTCGTATAGTACGATATGATATTTAATATTATACCGGCTTAATTAAATTCAGCCAACATCTGCTGTCACATGGATCATATAATACGAAGTAGGTGTTCATATAGTATGATCACCAATGATTGATCAATTTGAGCCATTGGATGTGCTTGTGATCAGATATGTGATGATATTCATGAAGACTGTACAATATAATGTGGATCATATTGTACGAAGTGAACAAAATTCAAAGATGGATGATTGATGGTCGGGAAAGCTCCACAAATGAAAATATAAATCAAATCATAATAAAAATATAACAGAAATTGAACAATCATGCAAAAAGAGAAAAAAAACACCACCAACAACTACAACATCAAGCCTTTATCCCCCTACATGGGGACGGCAACATGAATCCTTTTTCTCTATTATGTCCAGTTCAAAGTCAAATTCTCGTTCAAATCTAATAAAGAAAGATCATTTCTAAAATTTTCTAACCAAGTCTTTTTAGGTCTACCTCTACCTTTCTTAACAAAAGTTAAATCTAATACCTCTACTTTCCTAAGTGGGTCATCGGAAGGCCGCCATTTTATGTGACCAAACCATCAAAGGCGACTTTCTCTAATCTTATCCTCCACTGGAGCTACTCCAACCTTTTCACGTATATGCTCATTTCATATCCTGTCTCTAAGAGTAAATCCACTCATCCACCTGAGCATCCTCATCTCCGCAACACATAACTTAGTATTATGCTTCTCATTTAATGGCCAACATTTTGCACCATAAAGCATTGCAGGTCTCACCACCATCTTATAGAATTTTCCCTTAAGTTTGAGGGGGACTTTTCTATCACACAAAAAGCCCGATGCATTCCTCCACTTCAACCATCCAACTTGAATTCTACTAATAACATCCCCATCTATTTCATGATCACTCTAAACATTAAATCCAAGATATCTAAAATGTGTACTCTTATTAATGACTTGATCGCCCAAAGTCACAATCCCCTCGCTAGGTCTACTACTGCAAAAAGAAAAAAAAAGAGAAAAAACACACCAATCACCAAAAATATTTTTTTTAAGAATTGATGAATTTCAATTAATGATAATTTCACCTCATGATTAGATTAAAAACTTAGTTAGAAATGCATTGACAATGCCTTAAAACAAAAATGTTAGAGATTCAAATTTTGTTAACCCTAGCTCAAGCCCCTTGTAAGTTAAAATCTTTTTTAAACAAAAATCTAACTCAAAAAATAGATTAGAGAGGAAATGTGATCCTTTTAAACTTCTTTTCAAAATATTTCTAAGAGAATAGCTTTGCAAAGTGATGAATTTGGAATCATGATTTTCAAATTCAAGTGTTGAAGATATCAAATAGCACAGAATCTTAAAAATTTAAAAATTTAAAAGAAAGGGAAGCTGACTTATTATTGGCTCATTTTGTGCTTCTTTATGAAATTTTGGCACACTTTGTGCTCCTTTATGAATTTTTGGCGCACTTTGTGCTTCTTTTGATTTTTGATACACTTTGTGCATCTTACAATTATTTGGCGGATGTTGCACATCTTTTTATTTTAGGCTCATTTTGTGCTTCTTTTTATTTTTGCCGACTTGCTTTCTTTTTAAATCTTTAAAGAAAGTGTCCTCTCAGTTGTTAGATTATCTTCCAAATAGAAGGGAAGAAGAACTCACTCTTTTATACAAGGAAGAGCAAACCACAAAGCAAAACCCAATCCAAATGATAGAGATAAATTACTTGATTAAGAAAATTTGAAGTAGATTCATTGACTTATAAAATTATTCATATGACATAGAGAACTATAGAAGATGAAGTAGAACTCTATTCATAGGTGCAATTTTTAGTTTGAAATAGATTATGATTCAAAAGGAAATTAGACCACAAAAGGAGTTAGAGGAAGAGGGATAATAATCATTTTTTTCTTCCTTTAACTGTTTTAGAAGAGTCAATCACTTACATAATATTTAAACAAAAATAAGGTAGGATTTTCATTTAAAGATAACGAAATTTAACTACTAAAATAAGTAGTGATCAAATTCTTAAATTTAAAAAAAAAATAGATACATGCATAAAAGAAAAAGAAAATAAAACACTGAAAGATAGAACATAAAAAAATATAACATTCAAATTTTAGATTTTCAAAGTAAGCAATTTCAAGCATGAATATCTATGACACCTAATTTGGTTCTTAAGGTGCTGAATGTTTCAAGAGCCAGTGGTTTTGTAAAGATATTTGCAAGTTGATTTTCAATGGCCACTTGATGTAGCTCTAATTCTCCTTTGGTTACATGGTCCCTAATGAAATGGTGTCGTATGTCTCTGTGTTTGGTCCTGGAGTGTTTGATTAGATTCTTTAAAATATAGCTAGCACTAGTGTTATCACATAAGATTAGAATGGTGGCTATAGGTTGTCCTAAATCTAATATTTATTACTTTAACCAAAGCATATGTAACACCTAACCTCCCTCTGCTATGTATTCTGCTTTAGCTATGGACAGGGCTACTGAGTTCTATTTTCTATACGGTATGGAGACTAAAGATTATCCTATGATTTGGTAGGTTCCAAAACTACTTTTCCTTTCAACCCTACATCCCATAAAGTCTAAATTAGAATATCCTATGATTTCAAAGGAAGTGTAATGCCTAGGATATTAGATTCCCAACTTTTAGGTTTCTCAGAAACATCTAAGGATTCTCTTAATAGCAGTAAAGTTAGTTTCTTTTAGATTAGCCTAAAATTTAACACAGAGCAAACACTAAACATAATATGCTCAATTGAATTATGATCAATTGAATTATTCCTCTATATTTCTTATGATCAATTAAATTTTCATTTGAGTCCTTATCTAACAAACTTGTAAAGATTAGGGGAGTGTAAAGCATCAGTCAACTCGGTGACAAAGGGATCAGCATCAAGTTCTGGGCAAACACTTGCATTATCAGCTTAAATAATAACACTATTTTGTAGGGCAAGAGGATCAATAATGTCTACATGCTTGATTTAAATAACATTAAATATGCTGCTTCATTTTGCTTAAGAATTGTTGCTAATGAGTTTTGGCTGTGGCATAGGAGGTTATGTCATACCAGCATGAAAATCCTTAGAAGAGTAGCCCATAAGGACTTAGTTAGAGGTGTCCCCAAGCTTAATTTCACTAAGGACCACCTGTGTGATGCCTGTCAACTAGGAAAATAAGTCCAAACCTCTTTCCACTCCATTAAGGACATCAGCACCTCTAGACCTTTGAAAGTCCTTCATATAGATTTATTTGGACTAATTAGCACTGCCAGCTTAGGGGGAAAAGTTCATGGATTTGTGATTATCGATTACTACTCGAGGTTCACTTGGATTTGATTTCTGTCACATAAAGCTGAGTCATTTAATGAATTTAAATCCTCCACTTGGATTTAGAAGAAGTTAGGTTGTGAGAACATGACCATTCATAGTGATCATGGTGGAGAGTTAAAAAATTAGAGGTTTGGAATTTTTTGTGAGGAGCAACGGATTAGCCACAACTTTTCAGCTCCTAGGACCCCTAAGTAGAATGGGGTAGCTGAAAGAAAGAACAGGACCTTAGTGGAAGCTGCTAGAGCAATGCTTGTTGAGTATTCACTTCTAAAATAATTTTGGGCAGAAGTAGTGAACACAGCCTGTTATGTGTTGAATAGGGTAAATGTTAGATCCAATTTGAATAAGACACCATGTGAGATCATTTAGGGTAGAACTCCAAACCTATCCCACCTCCATGTCTTTGGCTATAAACTCTTCATTTTTAATAATGGGAAATTACTCTCAGGAAAATTTGACCCAAAATCTGATGAGGGAGTGTTCTTAGGATATTTAAATATGGGGAAATCCTTTAGAGTGTTTAACAAGAGGACTTTGGTGGTGGAGGAGACTACTCACATAGTATTTGATAAATCTGATCCTAAGAAATCTTGAGCTGATGAAGAAAGTGAACTAGGAGAGAATACCCAAGGAGTAGAATTTACAAATCTGGAGAGAAGGGTAGAGCCTCAAAACACTGTTGTAGTAGGAGAGATTACCCAAGGAGTAGAAAATATAAATTTGGAGGAAAGGGTAGAACCTCAAAACACCTTGCCTAAAGATTGGAGATATTCTTTGAGTCATTCTAAAGAACTGATCTTAGGAGACCCTTCTGAAGGTGTTAGAACTAGGCATGGACTTAGGAAGGAAGTAAACCATTCTGCCTTTATCTCAATGACTGAACCCACCAACATCAATCAAGCCCTTTTTGATGAATTTTGGATCTTAGCTATGTAAGAAAAACTTAACCAATTTGTGAGGAATGATATTTGGGAGTTAGTAGAAAGACATAAGAATCAAAGTGTAGTAGGAACCAAATGGGTCTTTAAGAATAAAATGAATGATTCTGGTGTCGTGGTTAGGAATAAGGCAAGATTGGTGGCTAAGGGGTACAGCCAAATAGAAGGGATTAATTTTGAGGAGACCTTTGCCCCTGTAGCTAGATTGCAAGCCATTAGAGTGCTACTAGCCTTTTTCTATTATAAGGGACTTAAACTTTTTAAAATGGATGTCAGGAGTCCCTTTTTAAATGGGGTAAAAAAAAGATATCTTTGTAGAGCAATCCCCAGGTTTTGAGAGTTCCCAATATCCAAATCATTTTTATAAATTAAAAAAGGCATATCTGGATTGAACAGGCACCCAAAGCTTTGTATGAGAGGCTTAGTACATTCTTACTAGAAAGAGAGTTTATTAAGGGGAGCATAGACATCACCTTTATTCTGAGAAATAAGGTGATGATTTACTCATTGTACAGATCTATGTTAATGATATACTGTTTGGATCTTCTAATCAAAAGTTAAGTGATGATTTTTCTAAAATAATGAGTAAAGAGTTTGAGATGAGTAATATGGGAGAATTATCCTACTTTTTAGGGTTTAATGTAAGGCAAATGGATGATGGAACTTCGATCAATCAATCAAAGTACATTAAGGACATCTTAAAGAAGTATGAAATGGATAAAGCCAAGCCAATAAACACTCCCATGAACTCTACTACCCAGTTAGATAAGGATTCAAATGGAAAATTTGTTGATCAAAAGAAGTATAGAGGAATATATGGTTCACTGCTTTACTTGACTGCTAGCCGACCTGATATAGAGTTTAGTATTTGTCTTTGTACTAGATTTCAAGCAGTTCCTAAAGAATCCCACATAGCTGCAGTTAAGAGAATTCTTAGATGTCTCATTGGGACTCCAAACTTAGGAATCTGGTATCCTAGACATAACACTTCTTTTGAGATTATCGGATATTCTGATTCTAATTTTGTCGGGTCTAGGGTGGATAGAGAGAGTACTTCTAGAACTTGCCAATTCATAGGACAGTCCTTAGTCTCCTGGTCAAGTAGAAATAAAACTCTGTTACACTTTCCACTGTTGAAGCTGAATACATTGCTATATAAAGTTATGTGGCCCAAGTCCTTTGGTTTAAATAGCAAATTCTAGATTTAGGATTACCTGTTGGCATATTTTAAGTTTTATGTGATAAAATTAGTGCCATCTGCATCTCTAAGAATCATATCCAACATTCAAGAACCAAACACATTGACATAAGTCATCACTTCATTAGGGACCATAATACCAAAGGGAACATTGAGTTACACTATATAGCAACTAAAAACCAACTAGCTGACATCTTTACTAAACAACAGGCCTTTGACTCATTCAGTATTTTAAGGATCTTATTGGGTGTAATTGCCATAAATGCATGAATTTGATGATTATTGATTTCTGAAGTTTCTATTTTTCATTTTTCTTTTATCTTCTATCTGATTCGATGGTCTATTTCTTTTTAGATTTTTTATTTTCTTGCTGATTTTTATTTGTTTGATTTTCTTATCAAATTTTGTTATTTCCATTTATGGGCCTTCTTCTTTTTATTTATTTACTATTTATTCTCTTGAGAATCAGATTACTGCTCACTTTTGCTGATAAACTGGATTTCTAACTAAGAGTTTTGCCTTATTTTTATTTGGAAGCTTATAAGTAGTGATTGACTTCTCTGAAACAATTAAAGGGAAGAAACATTGATGATTATTTCTCTTCCTCTAACTCCTTTAATAGTGTATTGTTCCTTTTGGATAAAAATTAATTTCAAAATTAAAAAGTTAGTTTTTGAAATAGAGATCTATTTTATCTTCCTACAGTTATCTATCTCATATGAATAGAATTTTTAAAGCATTAAATCATTGTTATATTTTTCTTAATCAGGTGATTGCACTTATCATATGAAGTATATTTTTTTTTTGTGAATTAATCCTTATTGTAGAGAGTGAGTTTTTCAACTGAGATTATTTGGAGATTATGAAAGGAAGCAAGCTTGCAAAAAAATAAATAGCAGCACAAAATGGGCCCAAAAATGAAAAGAAGCGCAATGATGCCAAAAAATGGAAAGATACACAAAGTGTATCAAAAATCAAAGGATGTGCAAAGTGTGCCAAATAAATTAAAAAAGAGGTACAGAATGAGCCCAACAAGAAATAAGCTTTCTTCCCTTTCAGATCTTTAAATGTCTTAGAAATATCTATGCACCACTTAATACTTTCAAAATTTTGAGATTATAAATCATGATTTTTGATTCCTTACTTTATAATACTATTTTATCAGATATTTTTCTAGAGCGGGGCTTGAAAGGATCTCTATTCAAATCTAATTTCTTTCCTTCTTAATTAGACTTTTATTTGAAAGGAATTTGAACCTTCAAGGTGTCCAAGGTAGGAGTTACGAAATCAATTTTCCAACTTTTTTGGATTTCAGCATTGCTAATTTTCTTTCTTGTTATCTTTTGAAGTGAAAATTAAGGAAAAATTCTTATTTACTAGAGAAAAATGATTCAAAAAAAAAATACTTTTGGGTTTTTGCTATTGTTTCCTTGTGTTTATTTTTTTGTTTTTCTCCCTTTGTTTTGATTATATTTTTCATTTTTGGGTCCCTCTTTTTACTAGCTTGGTTGCTTTTTCTATTTTTTTGTGATATTTTTTTGTACCGTATTTTTATGTTCTTCTGTGATGTTTTTTTTTCTTTATTTTCCCCTTTTTAAGATGTCAAAAGGGTGAGTAGTTTGGGTTATTAGTATTCTGGGTCATTATACTTTTGAGTTTTTAGTATTCAATGTCCCTATACTATTTGCCTAGCTAATAGAAATTGCATTCCTTAGTTTTCATGGCTCTATTTTTTTATTTACTAAATTTGGAATTATCTAACAAATGTTTACCATCATCAAAAGGGAGAGATTATTGCAAATCTGGATTAAAGGATTATGATTTTGATGATAGCAAACACTTTAATTTTTATTTGAGTGCCTAACCTTTCAGGTTCACAAGATCAAATACAGTTTAAGCCAGCTCAAGATCGAGTCAGTCTGTATGTATTTCAGGTTTGATGTAATTTTCCACCTTTCTTGAGTCAAACATAATGTAATGGATCCCCAAGCTAAGTAACCTTGAACACACACACTAAGGGGAACATTTTTAGTGAGTTAGAGTTTCTATTCTTATTTTATTCATATCATCCTGGATGATAGTAATATCATCCTGGATGATCCATTAAAAAAATCCTAATTAGGGCAACCACGTTAAGTCGGTCTGCTTAAGCAGATCATCCAAAACAATACTCCCATCGTACAGGATGATATGCTCAAATCAGAAATTCTCAGCCACCAGACTAACTTATGTAAGTTTTTATTTTTAGTATTTTGGTCTGATCGTCCTAGATGATACATGTATCATCCTGGATGATTCATGATAATCATGCCTAAGTTAGTCAGGTGATTAAGAAAAGTAATTAAGGTTTGATTGATTCGATCATATCATCCTAGATGATTAATTAAAAATCCTAACCGTCCAGTGTATTTCACCTGGATGACCTGAACTGTCTGCCAGATGATATTCTCAATTTTGAACTAATCATATAGGATGATAGTAATCTTGTCCTGGATAATTAAGTCATTTTGAAATCGTCCAGCATGGTTGTCCTGTATGACCCGAACTGTAGGATGAATGATATTGGTCATTTTTGAACTAATTATACAGGACAATATACATATCATCCTGGACAATCAAGTCTTTCTCTTTTGATAATCCACAGTTTTCTGCTAGACATCTCAAACTATCTACTGGACGATATTCCCATTTTACACTAATCGTTCAGGGACATCACAGAATCATCCTAGATGATCTGAACAAACCATGTCCTCTAATCATACAGAAGAACCATATCATCCAGGCCAAAAAGGGATTATTTACACTGATCGTACAGGACGATCGAAGGATCACCCTCGACGTTCTTTAACGATAAGTTAAAATTTAGGGCAATTTTTGGGCCCTTCTATTTAAGGTCTCTTTCTTGCTTATGTGAAAATCTTTGCTGCTATCCTTTCTTGAGAGATCCTTGAGAGGGAGAGAGGGAGAGCTTGGGAGAGTGAGAGAGAAGATCTTATGAGGGGGAGTTTGTGAGGTGTTCACAAATGCTACTCCTAGCAAGGATTTAAGTTGTTGTCTCCAGTCGTCGTCCCTTGTCCCTCGGTGTCTCTATGGGATGGATCGTCCGCAAGAAGATCAAGGTTCTCTGCCTGCTTCAGGAGGAAGCAAACGGAGACAAGGTTCTCTACCTACTTTAGGAGGAAGAAAAAGGAGGTCAGGTTCTCTGCTTGCTTCAGGAGGAAGCAATAGGAGTCTGGGTTCTCTGCCTCATCGGGTTGGTGAAAAAGAGTTATTTGTAAGGGCTTCTCCGCCTTATTATTTTAGCTGGAGGGGAGTTACTTTAGTTTAGTGCAATACTTAGAGGGGAGGCTCCGGGGAGTGGACGTAGGTCAAGTTGACCGAACTACAATAAAATTTGGTGTTTTCTTTCTAATTATTTTCTGCACTTTACTTTTCTGTTGATGATCGTGTGATTAAAATTATTGTGTTATTTTGTTAAACATCTTTACATCATCACGAAATTGTAATTATTTTTAAACATTCAAAAAGATTTTCAAAATCATTTTTGCTCATAAATTTTTAAAACTACCAATTCACCCCACCTCTTGGTTAGCCTCAGGCTAGTTCATAAGGGCTTAACATCCCTAATGAACTTTAAGAAACTCGCATATAATCCTAAGATTTCAAAGAACAAAAAAAGTAGTTAAGACATTTTGCATTTAGTTGTGTGAGTTCTCAATCCTCATAACTCTATTTAGTAAAGGGAATTTTGGTTTTAAAACCATTAACTTAATGCATTAGAATTAAATAACTAGTTTGAATCCTATGCCAAATTTTATAGTTAATGGATTGCAAAAATGTTGACAAGCAAATTTACCAGAAATCAAATGGGATGTTTCAAATAAAGGTGGACGGGTTATTGAATAACCCTCTATAGTGTTATGATTTCCAAAGTTCGCCATTGATCATTTATCTCATAGTTTTTTGAAACACTATGTTTTGAGACCCCTCCTATATGCCACTTGAAAGTACAAGATGCACCAAGAGGGTGGGGGGGGGGGGGGGGTGAATTGTTACTTTAAAGATAATCCTAAACAAGAGTACTAATTTTTAAAGATTTTTTAGACTTTCAAAATAAGCAACAAAATTTTACAATGTAAAGGCTAACACATTAACTAAGATTCAAAAATAATGAAGATGAAATTCTAAATTACACAACAGAGCATTGATCTATCAAATTCACCCCGTAGTTATAATGAAAAATAAATTGAAAAATTAAAATGTGAAAAATGGAAAAAGCGCACCAGAAATTTTTATAGAGATTTGGTCAACCTTAACCTACGTCCACACCCCAGAGTCCTCCACTCTGAGTATTGCAATAATACTAAGTGGCTCTCCTTTTGCTCCCTCAACAAGGCAAAGAAGCCATTACAAACTCTTTTTCACCAACCCGGTGCAACAGAGGGCTGAAGCTCCTTTCACAAGTAGAGAACCTTGACTCTTTTTTCTCCTCCTAGAGAAGATAGAGAACCTCGACTCCTTTTTCTCCCTCTTGAAGAAGGCAGAGAACCTCAAGGATTGGACTAAGAAGCCTCTCTCCCTAAAGAGCTCCAAAAAGACTCACCAAGGCCACTGGAGGAGGAGTGTGCTGCTAGCTTGGTGCAACCATGTGATCGCTCACACTACTTCTCCCTCACACTTAAGCTCACCTTCTCCTTCCTCTCACGAACCCCAATTTTCTTCAAAAGCTCCCTCTCAGAGTTCTTTCTTCAACCACGTTCCTCCTTCTTTTTTAGGAGAAAAACATAAAACTTAGTTTTTATATTAGGCTTCGAAAAACCCTAAAATTTTAACTTAGTCATCACTGTTCGTATAGTACGATCCAAGTTCGTATAATATCATTAGTTCAAAACTAGTCCCGTCAAGTATGAAGGAAAATGAATAGTTCACAATTTTTTCAACACATCATACAGTACGATCTAAAGATCATCCGGTACGATTTATTTTCTTTCCTCTGTTCGTATGGTATGAACTTGAGACGACCAAAAGTCATTCGTGTTAATCATCTTGCACTATATACTTTGTACAATATAGTTAGTTGATTTCAAGTAGTTTATTCAGAATGATATAAATATCATACAGTACGATTAGTACCAAAAATATGTGTTTGTTTGGTACGATCTCTAGGACGGCCAAATTTCATCTCTACTCTTTGTACGGTATGATCATAATAATAAAGCATGAATAATAGTCATTAATTAAACCATGATTTAATTACCTAATTATGAAGGTTGATTTTAGTAACATTTCAAATGATTATATAGTATGATTAGTTCAAAAATCAAATTTAAAAATCTTACTTAAATTAATCTGGTGGCTAGGGATTTTAGATCTAAATGAAATGTATAGCATGATCAAAATCATACGTTATGATTAGTTTAGAGAAACTAAATTTCCAATTAGTTGTTAAGCCTATTTTCAAATAACAGATTGTATATTATGAATGAAAATCATACAGTATGATTTATTTAAAAAAATTTTAACTTAAAAAAAATCTCTCCCCTTATATATGTGTGCATGGTCACCCAATTTGTATACACTCTTTCTAGCCAGACTCAAGAAATGAAAAATGAAGAAAATATAAATTACAGACTCTTTTACATCCTATTCTACCTAATCTTGAGTCTTCAACAGTCTTGAGTGGCATGTATCTTACCTGAAGTATTAGTGCTCACAAATAAAAATAACATCTAAAATATTCAAAGAAGAATGTAATAATTTAGTCAATATTATTTGTCATCATCAAAATCACAGATTAGGGATCCTGGATTACAATAGGTGGAGAGTTTAAAAATTATAGGTTTGAATCTTTCTGTCAAGAAATAGGAATAGAGCAAAAGTTCTCTGCCCCTAAGGCCCCTTAGCAGAATGGAACAGTTGAGAGATAAAATAGAACCTTAGTTGAAGCTGCTAGGGCAATTTTAGCTGAATATACTCTCCCTAGATATTTTTTGGCAGAAGCAATGAACACCGCTTGTTATGTTCTGAATAGAGTAAATATTTTATCCAAGTTGAATAAAACACCCCATGAACTCTTTAAGGGTACGACACCCAATCTTTCTCATTTACATGTTTTTAAATATAAATATTTTATCTTTATCAACAGAAAGTCGCCCTTAGAAAATTTTGATCCTAAATTTGATGGAGTCTTCTTAGGTTATTCATCTATAGGTACAGCCTATTAAATCTATAATAAGATTACCCTAGTAGTAGAAAAGTTTAATCATCTGGTATTTGATGAATAAAATAAGACCTCTGAACCTAAATCTAAAGTCAGATTCTTATTTTGTAGGATGTAGGGTAGATAAAAAAAGCACTTCTGGAACCTATCAATTCATAGGACAGTCTTTAGTTTTTTGGTTCAGTAGAAAACAAAACTCGATAGCCCTCTCCATAACTGAGACAGAATATATAGTAGTAGGGAGCTGTGTTGCACAAGTCATATGGCTAAAGCAACAACTCTTAGATCTTGGATACTTGTAAGAACCATTCCAATTATGTGTGACAACACCAGTATAATTTACATATTAAACAATCTAATTCAACACTCCCACACAGAGCATATAGATATTAGGCATCACTTCATGAGAGATTATGTTGCCAAGGAAGATATAGAATTACACCATATAGCTACAAGACATCCATTGGCAAACAACTTCACAAAACTGCTAGCTTATGACACCTTTAGCACCTTGAAGACAAAATTAGGTGTTATAGATATTCATGCTTAATCCAAGATATATCAAAATATTATTTGAAATCATTCGTTCACATGTCTTTCTTTATAAGTATTTGTCTTATTTTTATTTATGTGTTATTGTTTGTTTATTTAAAAAAAAATAAAAAATAAATTACCTTTTCTTTGGTTTAAGCTATTTCCTGATCATCACACACAAACCTTACCAATTTACCAAACTATTCAAACTTTTGTTGATATCATGTTGTACGATTCATGTTTGTGCTGTACAATATGCACAAATACACAGATCACAACCCTTCATTCAATCAACAGTCTAGATTAAATCCTTGATTTGTAGTTCATACTATATGAACCTCCATTTGTATTATATGATATACGTGTCACAAATAGTTAACTCATTCAATCCATTTGGTCCAAAATTATTACCCTTCATACTATAGTATACCTGTCTTTAAATTGTACGATCCACATGTCCAACAGGATTGGGATGAATTCAATTCAGCTAGTATGGCAATATTTATATTTCATACTATATGAACATCCATTTGTACTTTACGAACCTTTTCATCAAACCACGTACCAATGACTCCTCGAGATGAACATAATTCATTAAGATCATACAATACGATACTGATCGTACTATACGATTTAATCACTTTTTTGATAAGTCATACAGATGAATTAACTTCCTTATTATACTGTATGAACCTTAATCATACTGTACAATTGGACAAAAATCTAAAAATTGGAGGGTTTCAATGTCTCAATTTACTCAACTTCTTTCAAACTCTCACCCTCTTAATGTTTCTGTCCAATGAACAGTGGAAGCAAAAATGGAAGACTGATCCAGGGGAGCTCTTCCTCCTCTCATTATTTTGATGATCAGTTTATCTCTGCCACAAATGAAGAAGCCTACAATAAGTTCAAATAGGCAAAAATCTCCCCATCTCATATGTTAAACCAACCAGCCTTAAATTTTGAGGTAATGAACTTCTTTGCCTCCACCACTCTTTGGCCTTTCCATATAACTTTGAACTCCTCTATGAATTCTTGGCAAACCTTAGGATAAATTTAGAATGCACCACCTTGACTTCTGTTGTCTACAAATGAAATATAGAAATCACTAAAGTATATCTAGCAGAATACATAAGACTCTCTACCTAAGGACCTCATACCCAATCTCAGATCTCAAATGAGTTTCATTGGACTTCTATTAATCTGCTACATTGGAATGTTCCCTCAAACTACCACCAACCCCTTGTCCAAATTCTAACAGAGAATGCCCATATCATTCAGCAAATCCTTCGAACATCAATTATACCTAATGCTGAGGATCAAATTAACATAACCCCACTTATGTCTATAGTCTCTTATTAAATCATGTCAAATACCCAATTTGATGAAGCTCAAATAATTCTAGACAACATCCATAACATGACCCATATTCGACATCCAAGTGCTTGACGAAAATAAAATATTTCCTTAGGATATATCGACACCAAATACAAACTCACATTTTCTATTCCACCTAATAATCTTCTTATCTTTTATATGGATGCCACCTTCCATATTTTTTTCATCGGTGCATGAGCATGCCGAGCCAATATTTAATAAAGATGGGGAAGCTGCTCCATCAGGTGGACCTCCACTGCCACCAATACCACCACCTGCATCTACCTACCCTGCCTACCCTTAAGATGATATAATTTAGCAGCTTGAGCAACTAGAAACATGTTTGGACTACCACATTGACCAATAATAATGACAATATGAGGAAGACATGCGATGGTTTGGAGACTGATTTATCTCGATAGATAATTAATTTGCCTCCATCCATCAATTCTTTCTACCGCCACCACCACCACCTGATCAGGATCTATCTTACCCAAAGTTATTATTTTTTTTTGTCATACTCTTTTTTATACTATTCTCTATGTTTGTTGGTTACTCCTATTTTTGGTGATGTTAAATGGGGGAGAAATTGTATATTTCAAAAGTTATGTTTCATTACGTTTTAATAGAATATTGTGTTTGTTCTATTTTTTTCTACTCATTATTTATTAGTATCTTTTGAAAAAAAATTTCAAAAGAAATATTTTTTATTCAAATTTGCAACCCCTAAATGTTAATTCCATCACCTCGTGAGGGGGAGCTTAGGAGAAAAGATTATTTATCTTGCCTAACAAATAACAAGGTTTTATATCATAAAAAAGGGAGAGATTGTTGCAATCCAAGATCCCTAATCTGTGATTTGATGATGGCAAACAATATTATTTAAATTATTATATTTCTTACTGAATGTTTTAGATATTATTTTTGTCTATGAGCACTAATATTTCAGGTAAAATATACCTTGCTCAAGATTGCTGAAGACTCAAGGTTATGTAGAATAGGATGTAAAGGAGTCTATAACATTATTTTTGTATTTTTTTATTTCTTGAGTCTAGCCACATCAGAGTGTACGCAAAAAAGGTGACCATACAGACATATATAAGGGGAGAGAAAAATGTTTTTGAAATTAAAATTTTTTGGCCTAATCATTCTGTATGATTTACCATCACACTATACAATCTGACTATCTGAGAATGGGATTAACAACTAATTAAGAAATTAGTTTTTATTAACTAATAGTACTATATGATCATGATCATACTGTACGATTCATTATGATCTAAAAACCCTAGCCGCTAGATTAATTTAGGTAAGATTTTAAAATTTGACTTTTGAACAAATCGTACTATATGATTCTAATTGTATTACATGATCATTTGAAATCTTGTTAAAATTAACCCTCATAGTTAGTCAATTAAATCATTGTTTAATTATTGATTGTTGTTTGTATTGTATGATCATGATTGTACCTTACGAAGAATAAAGATAAAATTTGGTCTTCCCAAAGATATTACCAAATGAAACTATTATTTTTATACTAATCATATGGTTTGATATTCATAGCCTACAGTACAACCTACTTGAAATCAACTAACCATATTGTACAAAGTATACAGTGCGGGATGATTAATAGAGATGACTTTCAAAAATCCCAACATTTGTCCCATATGATTAGAGGAAATAAAGTAGATTGCATTGTACGATGTGTTGAAAAATTGTGAACTGTTCATTTCCCTTCGAACTCGACGGTGTTAGTTTTTGAACTAATTGTACGGTACGAACCAAGTTTGTATTGTACGAACAGTGACAGCTAACTTGATTTTTAAGGGTTTTTTGAAGCCTAATATAAAATCTATGTTTTTGTATTAATAAAAAGAAGAGAGGAATGTGTGAAAACTTAAGGTACTCTAAGAGAGAAGCTTTGAGAGATCCAAGGTTTGAGAAGAAGGAGAATGTGAGGTTGAGCGTGAGGGAGAAGAAGTTTGAGGGGATCAGACCGATGCTCTTGGCTAGCTACACCCTTGCTCCTCCTATGGCCTTCGTGAGTTTTTGGAAGTTCTCTAGAGAGAGAGGCTTTTAGGTCAAGTTCCTCGAGGTTATCTTCCTTCTCTAGGAGGGAGAAAAATGAGAAGGTCTGCTACCATCACCAAGAGGGTGACATAACGTCTGGCACTCCGCCGCATCAAGTGTGGTGAATGTGAGTTTTGTAAAGGCTTGTCCACCTTGATGTAGGAGCAAAAGGTGAGTCACTTAGTGTTAGTGTAATAATCGGAGTGGAGGACTCTATGGAGTGGATGTAGGTAAAGATTGTCCGAACCACTATAAAAATCTCATGTTATGCTTTTCTTTCTCCAGCACCTTACTTCTCCTATTTAATTTCTCATTATGACTGCTTGCTAAAAAATGTTCTATTGTGATAATTAAAATTTCATCATCACTATTTTCAAAGCATATTTAATTTGTTAGCTTCCATATTCAAAAATTAAAATTGCTAATTTCTAAGTTTTTTGAAAAATTCTATAAAAATTAGTACTCCTATTTAGGATTATTTTTAAAGTACAAATTCACCCCCACCTCTTGGTGCATCTCAATGCTTGTGTAAGTAAATAAAGTAATGTAAGGAAAAGAAAGTAAGTGGCAAGTGCCATAATATAAATATAGGCCAACTATAAATTAGAGGTGGCCAAGCTCCATCGACTTCAAGCATGGATTTTTACATGAATATAATGACACAAGTCATTACAATGTCAATTGCTTAATTAAAATATTTAAGTCTTCTGGCTCGAGGCAGGGCTAGAACCAAGAAGAGCTCAGAGTAGGAAGTTGCCCACCCTAAATTTTTTTTACTTAGAAGAATAAATAATTTAACAATTTTGCCCACCTTCAATAAATATAATTACCCAAACTATAAGAAAAATTTTCTTTTTCTATTTCATACATAAGGTTATGCATTTCATAATTCTATTTTGTCCACCATTAAAAGATAGGCTAGTTTCTCTCCTAGTTCCTAGTATGAACATGTATCAAAAGAATTTTAAATAAAATAAACCTTTAAGAGAAGCATTCTTTTTTACTTCTAAAATATAAAAAAATTTGCTTTAAACTTCTACAACTCATTATGATTCATAACTCATTATAAATTTATATTTACATTTATTAAAAGAAAAGACTCTACTAATGCATGGTTGGTATACAAAATAATATGCAATATATATATAATCATCTATACCATCATAGAGTGCATCATAGAAGAGCAATGAAAAGTAAACATTCACATGATCACATATACACCAAGATAGCATCAAACTAGAAAACCAAGTGTAATAAATTAAACATGTCGCCCTAATCTAGGCTAGAGTTGGTTATCCCCCCAAGTAATTTTAAAGTTTGCTAAGCTTGTCTGGTTTAGACATAATATAGGAAGCTTAGTGAGTGACTTATCTATGAGTTAAATTTATTTCGTATAGGCCAACGGATTTAACTTTAACTTTAAGTTTAGTGGTTTATATTTTATACATATAATTTATTTATTTATATTTGTTCAATTTCTATTTTATGGAACAATGTTAATTAATAACTTCAAAGTGCTTGAAGTCATTAATTAACATGTCCAAGGCTTCTAATTTGATATAGTTTTTTCTTTCATAAGGATAAAGTAAACATACAAAGGCTCCATTTAATTAAGATGTGTTTATTCACTTTAGGTTATAAAGAGTCATGTTATTCAACAACAATAAAATGCTCAAAGTTATTAATCAATAAGTCCTAGGCTTTCAAATAAATGCATTTGTTTCCCTCCTTAAGGATCAACATAAGTGGAGGTCTTGGTATCTTTCTTAAATTTTAATTTGCTAGTAGGGTTAGGATAGAAAGAGGTAATGGAGGGTTTTTTAGTGCCTAATATTGTTGTTGTTTTGGGGGTTTATCTAGTTATAATGGGACATGTCAATTGGTTATTTAAGATGTTGCCTCTTTGGGTGTTAGATCTTCATCTTTTGGTGGTGTTTATTGGGGGAAAGGGAAGCAGGTTGCTTATAATTCTAAGGTGTTTGATGATGGTGTTACTTAGGTGGATGGACTTAATATTTCTAATGATGCAAGTACCAATTATTTTCTTCTTAGAGGTGCTCCAATCAAAGAAATGGGTGGAGCGAGGTGTTTAAAAGTGTTAGAGATGTCTTCTGCGGTGCTTGCATCTTATTCAAGTATTAATCCTATTGTTTTCAAGAACGAGGTGGCAAATTTGTCCTTTGGTAAAAAACCTCATATCAACGAAATTTGTGAAGATATTAGGGAGAAGGATGTTATTTTTCAAAAAGAAAAATAAAGAATGCCCTATAGGTATTTGATTGTATGTTGAAAGAAGTATTCCTGATGTTGTTGCAGGAGAAGAAAATGGAGGAAATTTATCTAAAGCTTGGGAAAAATCTATGAATCATAATAATGTTTGGAGAAATCCTTTTGATCATCCCCTAATCTGTTTCAAAATAGTTTCTGATTATTAAGTTGATGGGTCAGTTGTGAACATGCATAAGGATACTGAAGTTGTTAATATTAAATCATTAGAGAATGCTTTTGTAATTAAAATCTTTGTGTTCTTTACACTAAATTAAGAAGTGCGTGGTGTTGTATTAACTCCTTTCAATAAACAAGTGTTGGGATGGATTGGATTCTTTGTTTATTCTAAGAGAAGAAGTAAGTCCACAAAATTTAATGTGGAGGGATATGGTATATCAAAGGACATATATTATGCATTGACAAATGTTCTCCAAAATTATCTCCATTTCTACCAAATGGATGGTATCTAAAGTATGGATTCATATGGCATTTATACTTCTTCAATACTGGGATCAAAGAAACATAATGATGATAGCTTCTAGTGTAGGTACACCTTTCTTACTATATTTACAAACTTTTATTTAGGGAAGAAGAGAGTTTAGGTGATTAGGTGTTTGTATGAACCTCGCTTATAGATTGCTTACTAGAGTATTGGTAAAAGGTATGAATGGAAATTATTTTAAAAAATTTGAATATGAAAGATTTCAATTTTAGGTTTTAATTGTGGTAAAATTTTCCATAAAGAGCAGGCATGTAGAGAGATGTGATAATTTTGTTATGTATCTGTCAACTTCTGATGGTAATCAGATAAATCAAGGTAAGAAGGGGTTTGAGTCAATAATCCAACAACTGAATGGTGAAGGATTATGTTTTGGAATGAATTCTATTCATCAAAATTCAGTACATAGAAATAAAGAGTGTGGGAGATGGATTCATGTTAATGATAGAAGTAAAAAATAATTTCTAATTAATCTTCTCAAAGAAGGAAAGGATTGGTGGTTAAGAATGGATCGAATAATCTTGTTGGATCCTTGTTGTCTTCTAAATTTAGTCAATTACCTATTTTTAAGTAGGATATTTAATTGGTTGGGATTTTAAATTCTATTTGTAATTATTGGCTTGATGGTGAAAATGGTGTGGTTGATGTGGATGGGCATGTGTTAATGTCAAGGTTTGTGGGGAAGTGTTAGGTTAGGTTGTTCTTACTAAGGGTGTGATTTTTAAAAACTATTTTAATGTTTGGTCCGGTATTTCTCTATTATTATTTAGAGTAAGGCTAGAGAGGGGTTATTAGAGGAGGTTGACGATGAGATTGTGGGTATTTTAAATTATTCTAATTTAAATTCTTTAGGGTTTTTTGATGAGGTCATTGTTTGAAAGGAGGCTATTTCTAGGGTTCCTCTACGTGATTATTTGGGTTCTTATGGCTAGGGTTCTAAAGTCAAGGAAGTTGGGGTTTTTAATGAGGCTGTGGTTTGAATGGTGGCTATTTTTTGGGTCTCTCTAGGTTAGTGTTTGAGTTTTGATGGTTGTGGGTCTTAAGTCATTGAAGTTGGGGTTCTTGGGGAAATTTTGGGTTATGGTGGTTTGGATTGGATTAAGATGGATGATGATTTTGCTGGTTGTAAAGCTATATTGTCTCCAATTTGGGTGGAAGTTGGAGATCATATGATGGGCATTAATATGAATAAGTAAATATGTAATGATTAAACAATGATTGTTTAAGAGCTCAAAATGTTAGGTCTTGCTGAAGGCCTCCTTAGGAAGAGGATATTTGCGGTTCAGAACAAGTTGGGAGACAAGGAAGCACATTACTTTTTAAATTAATATTTTTAAAGAGCATTTTAGAATTATAGGGGGGCTAACAAGAGGGAGGTTTCTCTTTATGAAAGAGAATTTAAGAAAGGCAATGATGCCTTTTTTTTATTGCCTGAAACTAAAATGTCTTCTATTGATGGAAAACTAGTCAGTGGAATCATAGGGGATACACGGGATTTTTCTATTTTCCTTCTGAAGGTACTTCCTAAAGTATTTTAGTGATTTGGAGAAGGGATGTCTCTCCATTCTATTTAATAGATGGCACAAATCTTTGTGTAATAGGTAGATTGGCAACTCCTACAAAATGAGTATGGTTAGTTAATGTTATCCATGGAAATAAAGACATTCATGTTAGAAGAACATTATACGAAAGGGTAGAAGCATTCTATTCTAAAGAAATTTCTTCTATAGTAGGGGGAGATTTTTATTGTAATATATCAAAAGGACAATAAATTTGGTTGTGAGAGATTTGTTTTATTCCAAGGACCAAGAGAGATGAAAGACATTATGCTTAATAAGGACATCAATGATGTGGGTATTATCAGACCAAAGTTTGCTTGGTGCAATAAAAGAAGGGTTCAATTAGGATTTTGGAAATGCTAGATAGGTGCTTATTTAATTCTGAAGAACTTCGAAGGGTACCATTTGTGGTTGGTAGACATATTATAAGCCTTGCTTCTGACCCTTTCCCTCTACTACTTAACTTGTGTTTAAAATAGGCACCTTTGAGAAAGGAAATTCACTTTGAAAACATTTGGGCTTCAACCCCGCATCTTATGGAGTTGTTAACAAGGCTTTGAGGAAATCTAATTTTCATAATAAAGATGAGATTTTGCAAAAGAAGACTAAGATATATGTGAAGGCATTGTTTTGTTGGAGTAAAAATAAATTTAAGAAATTGATGGATCTGAAGGAGAGTCTTAAAAATTTGATTGTTGATTTGTAAAATAAAAAATGTGTGAGAGGATTTCTTCACCCATATAACATGATTATGTTAAGAGAACAAGTTAGTTGTTAAATATTACTCTTGCAAGGTTAGCTACTTGGTAGAGGTATAGGGAAATGACTAGGTAGTTGGAAGATAGAGACATAATTTTACGGTTCTTTCATGCATTTGCTTTGGCAAGGAGAAATAAAAATTGGGTAAACCAAATCTTAAATTAGGATGGAATTTTGATTGAGGACCAAGATGAAATTCAAAATATCTTTTATAACTACTTTATAAATAAGTGAAGAAATAGAAGTTATATTCTGACTAGATGGACAGAAGTGTCTGATTCTCATAAGATTGTTGATGGAAGGAGAAGTCTTTTAGTTGAATATTTTTAAAAAGGGCAATTTTGGGAAGCTATTCAGGGTAAGGGTAATTACGAAGCACCAGGGAAGGATGGCGCTTAGATTTCATTCATTAGAGCTTAACGGATGATGTATGGCAAGTAATCTCATTTTTCTTCAATTCTGGGAAATGCCTTTGCAATGAAAAGACACTATTATTGTTCTCATTCCTATGGTTCATAATGTTGTAGAACCTTTTAAGTTCAGACCCATAAGTTTATAGAAGATAATTTATATGGTGGAAGCTAGAGTGATCTTAAATTGGTTGAAATTTTGTCTTCCACAAATTATTTCTGAAGTGCAAGTTTCTTTCGTGCCAGGTAGATCTATTTTGAATAATTTTCATCTAGTTTAAGAGATTTTCAACAAGTTTAGGATATTCTAATTCCCAAAAGTGTTGGTGGTTAAATTGGATATTGAGAAAGCCTTTGTAGCAAGGGATGGCCTTCGTTAAATTAAATGGTCAATTATATGGGGTTCCCTAATAAATTTTCAAATTTTATTATGGAGTGTGTTGGAAATCCAAGATTTACTATACAAAAAAATGTCAAAAAGGTCTAATTGGATTGATGGAAAATGTGGTTTTAGAAAAGGCTGTCTCATCTATTAATGTTTGCTATTTGTTCTAAGTTGTTATCGATTGCTTTTTGTCAAAGAGGTGGGAATGCGGTTATCAAAGTTGTGCAAGGATATAAAAAGATCAATCATCTATTCTAGGCTAATGATGTACTTATTTTTTCTAAAGCGGCTTCTAAACCAATAGCCACAATGGTGAATATTATTTCTGATTACTATAAGTGGAATGGTTAGAAAATTAATAGTAGAAAATTCTTGATTCTTTTTGGAAAATATTTAACTTGGAGGTGAAGGAAGAGGTTGACAGATATGCTAGTATATAGAAGGGTGAAGGGGAATTCTTATCTTGGAGTTAAGATTGCTCTAAGACTGTTGGTTATAAATGAGTTTCAAAATATCATGGATATTTTTTTGGAGAGGTTGAATGCTTGGGTTATCGATTTCTATCTATAGGTAGCTGGATTAATTTATTCAAAATAGTTTTCTTATTTATTCCACCTTTCTTAATATTTCATTCACTAGTTCCTAAAGGTCTAAATGAGCTAAACAAGTTATTTAAGAATTTTATTTGTCTTAAAGATATTGACAAGCAAGGCCTACATTACATTTCTTGGGAGGGGCATTGTAGGCCTCTTTAAGGAGGAGGAATGGATTTATTTTCATCTCTCACAAAATGGGGGGCATTATGAGCTTGATTGGCATGGAGCTCTCTGCAAAATTATGAAACTCTTCTTAATAAGATAGGAAGAGCTAAACATGGAGAGATTTGTGAAATGTGAATGTTAATAGAGGATCATCGGCATCTTGGAGAATTTCAATAGATGGTGCTTAGTTCCTAAAGCCAATTATTAGATGAAAATTGGCAAATGGTATTAATGTTATGGTGTGAGGTGATCTTCGATATTGGATAGAAATTTGGAGAAATGGATAATGTTTGCTGATTTTCAAAATCTATCAAACATAAACATTTGTAATCTGTTAGATGTAAATGAGAAATGTGATGTTCTTATGTTAAAGAAGCTATTTGTAGATCATATGGCTTACTATATTCAACAAATTTCATTGTAACCAAAATTTTTTGTATATCATCCAGAATTGATAAAGCAATTGTCAGAGAGACATATTTCATCAATGGCTTATGAAAACTCAACTCAACCAATTCCTGAAGAAGTAGAAAAATTAATTTTGTTTGGGAGATTGAAACTTAAGCCAAGGGAATATCTATTTTAGTTGAGATTATGCAAAAATGCTTTACCAACTTCTGCTTATCTAGTTTTCGAGAAATTGCAAGTTGATAGCTTATGTTCAAGAGGTTGTTAACAAGTAGAAGATTATTCACAGGTTGATGTCCATGATAAGAAACTTCAAGAGGTAATATCTATGTTCAATAGGTGTGATATTCAAATTCCAATTTTTCATTCGAGTAGATGGCTAAAGTAAATCCATTGATGGTGAGGATGTACTGTAGTTCTTTTTTTCAATTTTGGAATGCTAGAAACAATTCCAAACATGGGATGTGGTGGCTTCAGCAACTACTATTGCTGGTAATGATGAAGCATTTATATATAAACCATATTCTAATCCTTTATTGGAGATCTGGGAGGCTAAATAGTTGATGAACTAAATAAAAACATTGGCATCCCCCTTTCATAATGGATTTTTTTTTTTTTTGAAGAAATGCAAATTGCATTAAGAACAGGAAAAAAACTATTATAAACTAAAAAGGAAATAATGCTAATAGGAAATCCTTTCCTAACATAAAGAAACGAAACCTTATTGAAAAGCAAACAGCACCTAAGAAAAAAATATTTGCAACAAAGAAATTATCATAATGGAAATAGGATACACTACTCCTCACTTTGAACCAATTGGGGTGATGGGGACACCAAATATTAAACAATCAAATAGGTTTGTTAGTATCCCAGAATTCCCAATTAGGTAAAAAGTAAAAACTAGTAAGAGTCCTAATATCCATTAATCTAATTCCCTGATACAAATAAAAAGAAAAGTTGAAAAACTCAGAACCAGGTAGCCATAAAACTACCTCTTTGATCAAGGATCCAAACCAAATGAAACTCTTCATCAAAGAAAACAACCTGACCAACAGGACAGTTCCCCTTATCATGCTATAACCACTTATCCTAAATAAATCTTTAGCAACCCCTAAGAGATTAAGCGCCATGTTTGGTAAAGTAGCATTCACCTTAACAGATAAGAACTTGGTCAAACAACCATTTTCTAAAAAAATAACAGAAATCTCCAATATTTTCCATCCTTCCACAACCACTTCTTCAACATCACAAACCAAAATAGTAATAATCATTTTCCTAGATGGGACCGGATCCCACTTCAAATCAACAACAAACCTTATATGAAGGTCCAAACTATCTTCCACAGAAACTCTAATCAAAGGCCAACAAATAACGGCATAAACAACAGCATTATGAAACAAATCCATAAGAAGCAGAACCTCTATTCCCTTAAATTTAGAAGAAATCACTCCTACAGGAACAACAGAAGCCTTTATAAACTTCAATCTTTCAACAAACAATCCTTGAACATCAAAGAACAAAACCAAAATAGCCATAAACTTATATGGGATGGGATCCCACATCAGATCATCAACAAAACATCTAGGAATGCCCATGCTGTAGTCCATCGATGCTCCAATCAAAGGCAGTAAAAAATCTGCAATAAAGATAGCATTCAAAGAAGAAACCACAAGAATATTGATGAAGATCACAATAGCAGATCCTCCATTATTATTGAGGAAACCCAACGTAATGTGCGAAAAGGCATTCATCCAATACTCTTCAAAGCATTCTTAAAAAAACTCTAATTGTATTAATCACATCTCACATAATCTGCCATGAAAACTGCTCCAATTCTCACAAGAAAACTCCAATATAAACTGGATCGGAGAAGGCTTCCATAAAAATGAATCTTGAAATACAATTCTCAATTGAAGCATAACAGACCTCAAATGAAGACAGAAGTTTATAATTAAAAGACAAGAATCCAACAAAATATTTGCAAAAAATTCTTCTAAACAAATTTATTTGCATATCAAAGAAGAAAATCCAAAAAAAAAATTTTGGAATACTAAGAGATCCCTCACGAAGAGCATATCCTTTTCAAAACTTGATGCCAAATAATCATCAAACCAAAAAACAATCTAGGAAATCACTATCACACATAGTCATAAAAGTAAAATTCAAAGGATATCTGCAACAGAATCCACAGTCGGCCACCCCGGGCTGACAGCCAAACACCGCCAAAATAGCCTCCCTACAAGAACCTGCAAGAAAGAAATTCAATATTACACCTCTCCTCCGCTCACACCACTCACTCCGATCATTCCAATTAGACAATTTGAATGCCTTCCCAGCAGAAAATCTAGACCAAGAACCTCCGTCGACCACATCAGACCAATAGAGAACCACCGGCAGCGAAAGCATCGCCAAAATCACCTACAGAGTCGCCTTCAGAGTCCGAGAAAGAATCACCATTCATAATGGATTAAGGTAAATATTGATGCTTCCTTATTGAATTCTAATAGAGCTTGAATTGGAGGTATAATTAGAGATTATAAAGGATGATTTTTATTAGTCTTAGGTAAGCAAGTACAACATTTGGATATTGCTCAATTGGAATTGGAGGTGATTTATGCCATTAAAGATGTTATCTTTGATTGGATGCATAATAAGAAAGAAATAATGATAGAAGGAGATAATGTCAACATTATTAAGAGACTTCAGAAGGTTATGGAGAGAATCTAATGGTAGAATAAAGATTATTGCAAGCAAGACCTTTCTTTTTAAGTGATTTCAACATTGTCATTTTCCATTATGTTCATACGGATTATAGTAAAGTTGCCGATTGTTGTGCCTCTTTTGATATGATAAGAAGTTTTTTTGGGGCAATATTTTAAACATTAAAATTCCTTCTCAAATCTTACTTTAATGTAAAAGGAATTTGATAGAGTTTCTATCTTGCAGTTGTTTGTAATAATTTTTATTTCAATAAAATTTGAAAAGTTAAAAAAAAAAGGGTAAACAAAACACTTGAAGCCTCTTTTTATATAATTATTTATTTATGGTTGACCCAAATTATTGAATTAATTTGAATTAGATTATTTGATTGAATTGAATTTTTCTATTATTTGAATTTATTTAATTTAAATCATTTAAATTTTATTTATTATTCTCTAATTTTGATTTTGTTTATTTGATTTTGATTTTCATATATTTTTAATTTTTGTTTAATTTTTACTTAATTTATTTTATTCATTAAAGTTAATTAATTTAATTGATATGTTCTTTATTACTCTATTTTTAATTTTTTTTATTTAATTGTATTTTATTTATTAGTTATTTTAGTTTAAATTTAATTTATTTTTTATTTATTTATAAAATTATATTAATTTTTTATTTAAAATAATTTCATTTCTATATTTCATTTAGTTTTTTTTTATTTTTAATTTTTTTTATTTTTTTAAATTTTATTTCATTTTATATATAATTTTATATTTGTTTATTTATTTATTCCAAACCTTTAATGGTTGGCTCGACCAAACATTGATGTTTTAATTTTTTTAAAATGTATAATGTTTATTAATTTTTATAAATATAACTATTTAATAAGAATTCACTGCAATTGAGTTTGTATTTTTAATTTTTTTATTTATTTAGTTATTATTTTTATGAAATTAGCCATATTATGGATTTCATTAATTACGGTAAATAAGGCATTTTCTTTGCACTAAATCAACTACAATCCTCTTTTAATCATCAACATAAGTCATGAATGACCTAATATGAGAATCCTAGATGTTTGATGCCTTTTAAAATTTTATTTATGTCTTTTATTATTTTATTTTTTTTAATAATATATATTTCAAATTTTAATTACTTTTAATTTTGGAGTTTTCTTGGGATGACCCTTGGGCACCCAATAAATAAATAATAAATAACCATTAAATTTTTAAAAACTTATAAATGAATAAAAAAATTTAAATACAAAATAAAAATCAATAAACTTTAATTAAATTATAGAATATCAAAAAATAAGAACCTTTAAAAATTCTAAATTTAAATGAAAAGTAAAATTTTAGTTAAACTTAAAGGATTAAATAAATAAAATAAACAGATAAACAAAAATAATAAAATAGATTAATTATACATAATAATAATAAAACAAAATAATAAGTCATTCCCTAAATGAAATTAAATAATTTGAACTAAATAAAAATTTAAATTATAAATAAATAAATAAAATAAAAAAACCTTTACATTGCTTACCTTGGTTTGTTGGTTGTGAGCTTTTGCTACAAACCAAGAGGTGTTGGCTTCAAATCTAATGTATGTGATGTGTGTGTAAATTTGCGTTAACTAGCCTAAATGTCCCAAAAAAAAGTGTTGTAGTCAAATGTAATGACACTCGTTGACAGTTGACAGCTTGGTCATGCTTCAAATAACTTTTTGGGAAAAATTGAAGCTTAAAATTTATTGAGAGGCATAGATGGGTAATCATTAGGTCAAATCAGGGTGTGGCAAGAGAGGGCACCTGTGAAAAAAGAAAATTAACTTTGATAGGTCTGTGATGTTAGTAAATATGGTCGAAAACCCTATAGAAAACTATTCCATAATTTTTTTGAAATTATTCCATTTTCCAATAGTGGGAGACTAACGGGTAATTAATAGTAGATGCCAGTTGTAACTGAAAATTAGATATATCAAAGTGAAAAACATATGGTAGTGTGGTAGAACTGTGGGTGATGGGTTTTGGATCATATTATACCTTTCGTAAGTATGACAATATTGGTTATTTTAATTCAAAACATAGTACAAATCAAGATAGAGTTAAGAGATTAGCATAATATTATAATTATGTTGATTTGTATTGATGTAAACATTATGTATAGTGGTTTATTGAGGACTATTTAGCTTTGGGAGAGAGACCTTCTTTGAATAATCATTTGAGAATTTTTCTTCTTACAACATGAAAAGAAATTCATTTAAAATTTCCTATCATTAAAGAGAAAGAGAGAATAAAACTTAATATTCTTTATTAAAGACAATGGAACAAAAATGGTGAAGTTAGGTTTTTTAACAAGTGTTTATTGTGATCTCTTGGCTAGATATGGAAAGTGATGTATGTCTTTAGTTTTTACAGCAGCTGCAGTCAACCAATTATTGGAAGTACTTATTATTAGAGGTTATTCATTTTTAAATCATTGGTTTTCCATGTTCAAGTGTGAATGCCACTCTCAGAGGTTTGTAATATATAAGCCCTGCTAATTATCTATTTGATGGCGTTTAAATCTTTCCAATTATCTATAAATTTCATCTTCTCAAAGGAGTAATTTTTTAAAAGAATATGGTAAGGGCATGTTTGTAAAATTTTTTTATTTCATATTTTATCGTGAGTTGAAGTTGCTTAAGAAGTTCATGCGAGATAGCTTGAATTAAAAAAAAAATATTCAGAAATATTATATTAAGAAAGTAATCATCATACAATGATCATTCATAAAATTGATGACTAATTAATGATAATCAAATGACTCTAAAAAAAGTTTATTTTTAAAGGTATTTCATGATTTTAACACAATTCAGTAAATTTGTATAGATTGCATAAATATTATATTAAATAATCAATCATCATACAATAATCATTTATAAAAATTAACATCAGATGCCTCAAAAAAGGGTTGTGTAGAAAAGTGTTTATGGATTATAGCACAATTTAACAAATTTATCATATATTGTAAGCTAATTATGTTGTATAGATAATTATAGGAGCATATGAATGTGTAGATAATCATTTGTTTTAGCATATGGAGATCCAAAAACATAGTTTCACAACATGAAGCTTACTATTATTTCTTAATGACAAAATGTATACATAAATAAAAATGATTTCACAAGAATATCAAGGTTGAGCTAAGACATTATGTAGGTACAATAGGTTACTAACTAAGTGTGTATTATTTTTCATTTATTGACTGATATATTTCTCTTTATGTCTTACTCCTGATGTCACTAGTCACCTTTTTTTTTATCTTCTAGTGTTTGTTGACTAATATTAAATAAGGGATGTTCAGCTATCATTTTTCATATGTTTATAGACATATGTTGGTCGACAATAATTGATGAATATCAAAACAATCTCTAAGTCCAATTATCTTCATTAGCCACTAATCAATGCTCATCCTTACCTTTATTTATGTCATCGACCAATGCTTGACATGCCTTGTTGATATCATTAAACAATAACACTAAATATGCTATGATTAACTATGACTAATGTTTCCTAATGTCTATATTCATTTCAGGTAGGTGAACCTCTAGCCACCAATTTTTGTTGATGATTAATTCATGGTTATCACTATCATCCACCCCCATCATTGTCCAATGCCAATGTCATTCAACTTATTAAACATGGCATCCATCGGTTAGGGTCACCCAATGCCCTTAACATATTAACTCTTGTTAGTGTCCTTATTCCAACATTTATTATTGCCCTTTCATTGATATTAAATGTTCATCAATCAATATCGCATGAATTCATAGTTGCTAAACATCAATCTTTTTCATACAATAAATGTTAGTCATAGCTCTTCATCAAAATCATTCCATAATCCATAGAAAGCATCATGGCACAACCAAGATGGGGGGAGGGGGGATTGGTTCTTGAAAACTTTAGTAAGAAATTATAGAATTTGTGGTGGAAGTAGTTTAATATACTATTGAAATTCAAAACAAAAGGTAATAAAATTAAAAAATAAAATTCAGAGCAATAAACTTTCTGAAGACTAATTTAAAAAAAATAACTTAGTATCAATACTTTTTGGTTGACTATATATATGACTGTATATATATATATATATATATATATATATTGAATATAACCACAAAAAAAATTATGTCAAAGATTTAGATAATAAAATTACAATTAATAAAAGTAAACCAGATTTATAATGGTTTAGTCAAACTAGATGCCCACTCCCTCAGATCAATCTTCTTTGGAATTCAACCAGTTAGCGATCCTTCTGCTCTTAATAAGATGAGGAACCCCTTTTCCATTCTAAGGTTGAGCATGACCTTTATAAGCTCTTCCACATGCTCTTCCACCCGGAATGCCTAGATTCCCTGCTATGCTTCCAAACACGCTCCTCCAAATAGTGAAGGTACTACTCCCCTAGCCTCTCCACCTATTCCAAAGACTTTCACCCAAAGACTTTATCCCTATTGCTTCTCTCGAAGAGCTCACAACACAGAACCTGGAGGACTAAGGCTCAGGTTGACGAAGAAAACCATGTGATCTCCATCACACAACCATTGAATTCCTGAGGAAAAATCTCTCAACCTCATCTTCCCTCCCGAATGGTTTAAACATGCTCTCTCAAGCTAGAAGAAATCCTTCTCGCTCTCCAAAAGAATTTTTGTAAGGAAACAAACAGCTCTAATTGCTCACTTGCCTCATGCACACTTTTGATTAAAAGAATAAGAATTAACCATTTAAATAAAATCCCAATTCTCCATTTTAATAGATTTATCATACATATAAAGTATGAATCATATTATCTAATTAGTTTAATATAAGAAAATATTTATTTTTATTTCTATTAAACTAGATTGTACAATATAAAGTGTATAATATGATCAGTGAATAAGCTTAATGTTTATCCTAAGCAAAAAATGGTTCATCCGATAAAAGTTCTATTCATCCACATTATCATATTTAGATCATACAATATGAATCATAATTAAGATTTTATTTTATTTGATGTCTTTATTAATAGATTAAAATAGGCGAGTACATTACTATACATACAATATGATCAAGATTGTCTAGTACGATTAGTTCAAATTTTAAAATTCAAATTTCCCTATTTTTAAAAATTAATAAATTTTAGTTGATATTTATCAAAACAATAGATCATTCTATCTGATGAAGATCATTTAGTAAGATTGGCTATAATAGATTTTAAGTTTATTGATTTTATAAAACACTTGATTTAATTTGCAAAATAATTGATCGTAAAATAAAATTGAGATCATACAATATGATTTAAGAGAGAAACCAGGTGTTCAGTTTTCATCCCCACTCATGAGTGTGTACTTGATTGTCTTGTCAATATACATATACATACATAGAGACTAAAAAAAAAATGCAAACTCATCTTACCGTGGGGAAAATTTTTTGTAGCATCGAATTTGATTTATATTTTTTTCAATCTAGTTTGTATTGCTCATAACATACAAAGTCGGAAGATAGACTGATGCATGGCTATCAATTTAATAAAAGAAATTTTTTTTTTTTTTTACATAATCAAATTCAACATAGAGAATATAATATACATGTTGAAAGATAAAATGATATTTACTAAAGCATTTTAAATTAAGTTAACCATGGATAAAACTTTAGTCCATGTTTAAATGTTTTTCCCCTACTAGAGCAAATAAAAATAGAGTCTGTCTTTTTACTCAATTTTAGATTCTCTATACAGACAAGCCTCTATAGTTAATTATATCTTAAGATAAGTCTTTTGGAAACTCTTGATTCAAGTGATGACTAAACTTATTTAGATTTACAACAATTTAATGAAGGATTTCCTTGATCTCAACCAACTATCTCAGAATATTCAAAGCCTTGACATTTTTATGAAGTTAATGGATGAAAGGTAGATAGTGTTTGAGATTCCAGGAAAATTATAGAATCAATTTAATTTATTATATGTTTTTGATTTATTAATTAGACTGGGATTAAGATTTAAGCTCAAATTTACAATTTATTAAAAAATGGATAACCCTCAAAGGGAAGAAAAATATATGATTGGTGCATTAGTGCATTACTTGACTCTGCTTGGAGTGGATAGCTAGTCTAATCACCTATGAATTTTAAGAAAACCACACTTTTGAAGTCTCATGTATGATTGGTAGGTAGGCCATTTACTTTAGAATTCAAGACCTTAGAAGATATTTGAGCTTCAAATGCCCCTAAATAATGCCAAATTTAAATAATTTTTTCCTAGATTCTAATTATTTTAAAAATGCTCCTAATGCACATTAAAATGATCAGCTTTCTCAGAAAAATTTGGAAGAAAAATGGTCTTATACCAACTATAATAGCAGACTCGGTCCCATCGATTAAGCTATTGGTTACTTGTTGTAGGATTGTATGCATTGGTTTGTGTATTTAGCAAAAATTTAAAATGCATGCAATGTACAAAATTTTTAGGTATAGGAGTTGGTGTGTAAAAGTATAAAAACCACAGCATCCTTTGAGCATAACGTGAATGTCCGAGCAAATAAAAATGTAACACCGACAAACTTTGAAAAAGCATGTAATTCTGATTATAATCATTTAAAATTTATGAATGTATGAGTGAATATATAAGTTTAAAAGCAAAGCAAAGTACAAACTAGGGTCTACATAAAGTAAAGGGGACGAAGCCCTACTAACAATAAGCTTGGATTACTTCACCTATATAGTGATACAAGCCTATACAAATATAAATAGATTATTTAATATCTTCTAGTCTTCCATATTCTCATTTCATATATGTGTTGAAACTTAGTTTTCATAACTATTCTTTTATATCATGTGTTTTTGATGATACCAAAATCTTACTGTTTGATTATTATTTCTCCTAACATATATTAGAAATGTTGTTATATTGTTTATGTGTACTAATATTTTAGGGAAATCATACTCCAGACTGTTAAAGACTTCAAGATAGAGATAGATCATATTAGGGTTTATGTTATTTGATGTCTGTATTTTTATTTTTCTTGAGTCTGAGAGAGTGCGATTGTAATTGGGTAACCATGCACACACACACTGGGGGAGTGAGATAAAACTTGCATTTTTTAAACTAATCATAATGTATAATTTTAGGATCATACGGGATGATTTGTCTTGAGTGTTCCTCCAAAACTTATCTGATTGACTCAAGTCTTGGAAAATTTTCTAAGCTCAGATCATACTGTATAAAATGTATTCATCCCGGATGCCAATCAGAGTACGAAATCAGGTTCATCTAGTTCATCCCGTATGAATACATCAAAAATTTGAATTGATCGTACTATACGATATGGGTTCGTATAGACGCCGATCAGAGAATGAAATGGGGTTCTTACACATTCATGCATACAAAAGTCTCATTTTTTAAATAGATCATACTATACGATATGTGTTTATATAAACACCGATCAGAGTATGAAATGGGGTTCGTATAGTATCTTACAACACCTTTTCAACTATTTGTACATACAAAGTATGATCGTACTATATGATGCAAATCTATCAAACTTGAATTTTTTAGTTTTTAGACAGTTTTTCTTATCCTTTGTATATAAGGGTCCTAAAAATTGACTGCCATTAATCATCTTTCTTTGAAAATTCTCTTGAGTGTGCCTTAGGAGTGTGTTTGGGTGAGTGATTTGAGAGTGAAAAAGTAAGAGATCTTATGAGAGGGATATGTGAAGGGATTCACAAAGGTGCCCTTTGGTCAGGATGTCCTACTTATTCTTCACAGTTCTTTCCTACTTCCTTGAGGGCTTTTTGAGAGAAGATTTTCAAGAGAAGGTCTAGCTCTCTACTGACATCAGGAGGGTGTGAAAGCATGATAAGTTCTCTACCGACACCAAGAAGCTGTGAAAGGATGAGTGGTACTGTACAATCACTAGGAGGGTGAGAAAGGATGGAAGGGTGTCCACCTTCACCTGGAGGGTGAAAAAGGATGATGGTTCTTTGCCGCATCGGGTTACTGGAAGAGAAGTTTTTGTTGAGATTGTTGCAAATTAGTTTTTCAAGACTTTATCTTTATAATTATATGAGTTTTTAATGATAACAAAATCTTATTATTTTGATTATTATTTCTCCTAATATATGTTAAGAACAAATGTTGTTGTTGTGTGTACTAACATATTTTTTTCAGGAAAATCACATTCCAGACAATGGAAGACTTCAATTTAATTGGTTAGAGTTTATTAGTTTTGGAGTCTATACTTTTTATTCTTTTCTTGAGTCTGAGAGAGTGTGATTATAAATTGAGTAACCGTGTACACACACACTGGGGAGTGAGACAAAACTTAATTTAAAAAAAAACTAATCGTACTGTATGAAATATAATAGTACGGGATGATATGTGCCGTTTCTTCTCTAAAATGAACCTGCCTATTTTATGAGTCAAAATTTTTTTAAAGTACTATTCGTACAATACGAAATATTTTCATATTTCATTTTCCAGAGTATGAAACTAGGCTTACATGGTTCGTGCAGGATATCGTACGGGATGAACCATTCATTTTTGAACTATTCATATAGTACGATCTAGTTTCGTATTTCATTTTTCAGAGTATGAAACAGGGCTTACATGGTTCGTAAAGGATATCATACGGGATGAACCGTTCATTTTTGAACTGTTTGTACAGTACGATTTGGTTTTGTATTTCATTTTCCAGAGTACGAAACAGGGCTTACATAATTCATATAGGATATCATACGGAACGAACCGTTCATATTTTGAACTATTTATACGAGACGATTGTCGATTGTACAGTATGATCCTACTTCGTAAAATATGAAATTTTTAGTTTTTGGAAAGTTTTTCTTGTCCTTTGTATAAAAGGTTCTTAAAAACTAACTCTCCAACTAATCTTCTATGAATTTCTTCTTGAGAGTGGAAGGAAGAGTGATTAGGGAGAGTGTTTGGGAGTGAGGGTGGTAAGATCTTTGAAGAGGAAATTATGAGGGGATCCATAAGGTTGCCCAAAGGTGAGGATCTCATTGTTTGTACTTCAAGTCTCTTCCCTATCTCTTTGAAGAATCTTGAGAGAAGATCTTTGAGGGAGGTCCGGTTCTTTGCCATCACCAGGAGGGTGAAAAAGGATACTTGGAACTCTACCATCACCAGAAGGGTGAGAAAGGATGGTGGGTTCTCTACCTTCACAAGGAGGGCGAAAAAGGGTGATGGTTCTCGGCCTTCACAAGGAGGGTGAAAAAGGACGACGGTTCTCTGCCGCACCGGGGTTTGGTGGAAAGAATTTGTAAGCGCTTCTCCGTCTTGCTATGGGGGCAAAAAGAGTGGCACTTTGATTTAGTGCAATACCTAGAGAAGGAGTCTCTAGGGAGTGGATGTAGGTCGTGTTTGACCGAACCACTATAAAATCTGGTGTTCTGTGTTCTTGTGTTTACTTACTACATCTTTAATTTCTGCATTGCACTTTATCTTTCTATGGTTTAAAAGTGAAAATTTTTAAACTATTCGTACTGTATGAACTAAATCGTACTATATGATATATATAAAGTTTTTTATTAAAAAGGTTTTCAAAACATTCAAGAGATTTTAAAAATACTTATTCACCCCCCCTCTTGGTTAGTCTAGGGACATAATTAGTAGGTTTAATAACCTATTCACTCTTTTAAGTGGTATCAGAGCCTATTTTGAAAATTACTATTTAAACTACTTTTTGAAATTTGATCATGGCTAATTTTGGAAACTGAAACACACCTGAGGGTTATTCAATCACTAGACCTCCACTGTTTAATAGCATCCCATTTGACTTTTGGAAAACCTACATGTCTACTTTTCTGTAATCACTTGACTATCACATATGGATTTTTGTATAGGATGGTTACACTGAACCTACCAGACTAGTAAATGGAATTAGAATTCAAACACCTTTTACTGATTGGACTATAGAAGAACGTGAGTTAGCTCAATTAAATGCTAAGTGTTTGAATAGTTTCTTTTGTACATTGAAATCAGAAGACTACATACATGTTTCTACTTATAAATCTGGAAAGAAGATTTAGGATAGGCTTTGCATTACATATAAAGGAACCAATGAAGTGAAACAATCTAGATTGAACATACTACTGCATGACTATGAACTTTTTCGTATGAAACCGAATGAGTCTATCTCTGACATGTATACTCATTTTACACAAATAGTAACTTCATTGCATGCTTTAGATAGTAAACTAACAAATTCTAAAAAAGTAAATAGGATATTATATTGTTTGTCTACTACTTATGATGCAAAGATAACAACTATAATGGAGTTGAAAGACTTAAATATTTACTCTATTGATAAAATGCTTGGATCACTGATTATTTTTTAGCAAGGAGTGACTCAAAGATAGATTGATGCAAGTGACAGATAAAAAGAAAAGAATATTGCACAGAAAGTGGATGACTTGGAGAGTGATCAGTCCCAGCCTGGGGATGAAGAGGATATTGCCTTAATGATAATCCAGTTCAAAAGTTTTCTAAGGAGGAAGCAGAAGAGATGCCAACAATGAAACAAAGGTAAGTTCCATAAAAATGTTAAGGCTTCTAATGATGTTAATTGCTATGAGTGCAGGAAGCCATGACACATAAAGATTAAGTTCCCTAATATCAAAGCCAATCCTAGCAAGGAGAAAGCCAAGGAGATACCAAATGATAGAAGCAGCAAAAAGAGACTACAACGAGCATTTTGGGTGGACTCAGCTTCAGATTCCATAGAAATAGCACCTGAAGAGAAAAGTCACAAATTTATGCCTGATGGCTGACAACATTGATCATTCAGATCAAGAGGAGGTATGTGACTTAAGTTTTGATGAATTATTTAAAGTTTTTGACCACATTCATTTTGCATGTAGGAGACTAAAGAAACTACATGCTAAATTGAATTTGGATTACTTAGAACTACAAAAAGAATTTGAAATCCTTAGGAAAGACCATGCATTAATTGATAGCAACCACATGACTTTCTTGGATGAATATGATGAATTGAACAAACTGCATGAATTTTTAAAATCATCACATACTAAATTTAAAAATGATTTAAAAACTTTTATGGATGAATCAAATAGTAGAGAGCATAACTTGAAGATTAAAAATTTGATTCTAAAGAGTGCTAACTCATATCTTGAAGTTAAGTTAAAAGCACTTAAGGAAACTAGGATTCCACCCAAACTTGAAGATTTTCACCAGTCTTACCACGAGTCCACTAGTTCAAAACCTAGAAGAAGATCTTACAATGCACATAGATTGGTAAATCCTTTTCCTGGAGTAAAATATTTTTCTTATGGTATGATTGGGTCTATTTCCCATACTTATATTATTCATCATAGAACACATTTAGTGTGGAGACCTAAGGTGCATAAATAACAGCATATCACATATGCATCTGGTTTAAAATAGCTAAGAGGTGAACCCAAACTTATTTGGCTTCCCAGCACTAACCCTTAATTTTCTTATAGAATCGCTCTCACATAAGACCTCGTTAGAGAATTTGGTATCTGGACAACGGCTATTCAAAGTACTTGACTAGAGATGTGAATCAATTCATATCACTAGAAGCCAGGAATGGAGGTATGGTTACACTTGGAGATAATACCACCAAGAGAGTGCTAGGTATAGGTATGATTAGAAACTCAAAGAATTTTTTGATATAAAATATTCTGTTGGTACAAGGTTTAAAACACAATCTGTTGAGCATAAGTCAACTGTGCCATAAAGGTTATCGTATAAAATTTTTACCTACTAGCTATGTTATTAGTCAAAATGGAATTATTTTATTGAATGGTGATAGAGTAAAGAATGTATACATGCTAGATTTCAATTCTCTAAAATCTTCTACTGCTTTTTGTTTGAAAACTAAATCTGATGAGTCATGGTTATGGCATAGAAGACTTTTTCACACTAGCGTGAGAAATCTTTGGAAAATCACCTAAAAAGAGTTAGTTAGAGGAATACCCAAATTAGACTTTACAAAAGATCACTTATGTGATGCATGTCAACTAGGAAAATAAGTCAAATCCTCCTTCAATTCAATCAAGGAAGTTAGAACTAGAAAGCCCTTAGAAATTCTTCACATGGATCTCTTTGGACCCGTTAGTATCTTAAGTCTAGGAAGAAAAAGATTTGGTTATATAATTGTGGATGATTACTCAAGATTCACATAGATTAGATATTTAAATTATAAGAGTGAATCATTTGAGGAGTTTAGAGATTTTGCTACTAGGATTCAGAGAAAACTAAGATTTGAAATTATTTTTATCTAAAGTGAGCATGGGGGAGAATTTTAAAAAGAATTATTTGATGATTTTTGTAAATCTCATAGAATAGATCATAACTTCTCAGCTTCTAGGACACCTCAGTAGAATGGAGTAGTTGAGAGAAAGAATAGGACCTTGATTGATGCTACTAGAGCCATGTTGGTAGAATATTTTCTTCCAAGAAATATTTGGGCTGAAATAGTTAGTACCACATGCTACATATTGAATAGGGTGAACATTAGATCAAAATTAGACAATACATCCTATGAACTTCTTAAAGGTAGAACTCCCAACCTCTCACACCTACATGTTTTTGGATTTAAAGTGATCGTACATAATAATGGTAAAACTCTCTTAGGAAAATTTGATCCTAAATCTTATGAAGGAATTTTTCTAGGATACTCAAGTGTTGGAAAATCCTATAGAATTTTTAATAAAAGGATATTGGTAGTTGAGGAGACCACTCATGTTATTTTTGATGAATCTGATAATACTATAGGGTCTAGGTTGGTTGAAGATGAAGTTAAAGAAAAAACCCAAGGACTTGAAAATGTAAAAGTGGAAGAAAGGGTTAAAAAAGAAGAAGAAAACCCATTTCCTAGAGAATGAAATTTTTTAAAGAGTCATCCTAAGGAGTTAATTTTAAGAGACCCAAGTGAAAGAGTTAAGACTAGGCATGGATTGAGGAAAGTAGTGAATCACTCTACTTTCATTTCAATGATTGAACCAACTAGTGTAAATCAAGCACTTTCAGATGGGTTTTGGATTCTAGCTATGCATGATGAGTTGAATCAATTTGCTAGAAATGATATTTGGGATTTGGTAGAAAGACCGAAAGATCAAAGTGTTGTTGGCACAAAGTGGGTATTTAGAAACAAGATGAATGATTCTGGAGTGATTGTAAAGAGTAAAGCAAGGTTAGTAGCTAAGGGGTATAATCAAATTGAGGGAATTGATTTTGTGGAGACCTTTGCCCAGTAGCCAAACATGAGGCAGTTAGAGTGCTTTTAGCTTATGCCTATTTTAAAAGTTTTAAGTTGTATTAAATGGATGTAAAGAGTGCCTTTCTAAATGGGATGATTAAAGAGGATGTTTATGTTGAGCAACCTCCATGTTTTGAAATGCAAAGTTTCCCATTAATATTTTTAAATTTAAAAAGGCTTTATATGGATTAAAATAGGCACCAAGAGCGTGGTATGAAAAGCTAAGCACATTCCTACTTGAACGATCATTTGTAAAAGGGAGTGTGGACACCTCTCTCTCTTTATAAAAAGAGTAGGAGATGACATACTCATAGTTCAAATTTATGTGGATGATATCTTGTTTGGATCTACCAATAGAAATCTTTGTGATGAATTTTTAAAAATAATGAGTAAGGATTTTCCTGCGATTTTGATGTCTGATGATGATATTATTAAGCTTGCTAGTCCATTTCAATTCACTCTTGTGGGTAAGTTCTCTGTTCGACAACCTAATCATGACGCTATTCATATTTTTTTTGGGAAGTTGAAACTATCTTGTAATTTCTCTATAGGTTTGCTTGAAGCTAGGCATGTTTCTATTCAATTGTCCAATGACCTAGATTATAGTAGGGTTTTCGCTAGGAGGTCTTACGATATTCTCAACTGTCAAATGAGGCTACTTAAATGGACCCCTTATTTTGATGTAAAAGAAGGATCCCCAATTGTTCCTATTTGAATTTCATTCCTTAATTTGTGATTACATTTCTTTAATTCTTTCATTCTTCATGCATTGGGTTCCATCTTTGGTAGATCTCTCCAAATGAATCCAGCTACTACCTCTCATTTGAGGCCTTCTATGGCTAGGGTTCTAGTAGAGGTTGATATCACTAAGAAACATACTAAAGAGGTTTGGTTAGGTTTGAAAAACACTGGGTATGTCCTAAAGGTTAAGTTTAAAAATGTTTTAGATTTTGGTGTGCATTATAAAATTCATGGGCATTCCATTAACGATTGCTATGCTGCTCATACTCAACTTCGTAAGAATAATGTGCCCTCTAAAACTATAGATGGTCCCTGTAAAGCTGTAGTTGGTCCCATTGGTGGTGAATCGGTTATGCTTAAAGGACATGATCTTCTGAAAGTTAAGGAATCAACAGCCTTTGGAGATGACATAGATAAGGAAACCTTACATACATCCTTAAGAAGTGAAGATTTAGAGGCTAAAAGAGTTAGTGATTACAATATGAATATTGATAATGTTGAGGAACATGTTCTTGTGGTAGCGGTTGAGAGTGATGATGGAGATAAAACTGGTGATGAATTACTTATTACTGATCCGTTGGCTAATCAAGGATTGAAGGAAGATAGGATAGAGTCTCCTGGTGATCCCAAAGTTTATGCTATTTATGAAGTTATTGAGAAGGGATGTCACAACGATTCGGAGCATAACATTAAAAATAATCAGGTTAATGAAGAGGAAAATAATGGGGACATGGAGGAAGGAGAAATTGGTCCTCTTGCCACTACTAAGGATTATCTTAAGGATCCCATTATTAACACTATGTCATCTCCTATTGTGAAGGCTATTAATTGTGAGGAAGATTTTATTATGGTTACCAAAAAAATGGGAAAGAAATAAATCCTAATGCCGGGCACTACCTCAAGGGCAACTAGAGCTTCTAACCAATCTATTAATGATTAAAGCTATTGTGTGGAATATTCAGGGTGTGGGTGGCTCTCTATCTAAGGATAGAGTTAAGAATTTGTGTAGGATTAGTCTCCATCTTCTTGTTTTACTTGAGCCTCTCATCACTACTAATAATTTGGATTTTGTTCACACTAAATTGGGTTTTGATTTTTCTTTTGGCAATTGCACTAATAAAATTAGGATTTTATGGAAATATTCTATTACTTTTGATGTTATTTCAAATTTGCCTCATCTGGTTCATACTAATATTAATGTCAATCAAATTTCTTGTTATGCTTCTTTTGTTTATGCTTCTTGTTCTAGATATGGGAGAAAGGTTCTTTGGGAGCAAATTATTGGGTTTTCTTCCTCTATCGACAAGCCTTTGTTTGTTGGTGGGAATTTTAACTATATAATGAATGTTGCTGAAAGAGTTGGAGGTAAACCTCCTATTTTTCAGGCCATGGAAGATTTCAATGATATGATTATGAATAGTAATTTGCATGACATTAGCTTTTTTGGGAGGAATTTTACTTGGAATAAGGGTACTATATGGAAAAGATTAGATTGCATCCTTTTTAATAACTATTGGATTTCATCTTTTCCTAATACTTTCATTGAGCATTTTACTCGTACTCTATCTGATCATTCTCCTTTACTTTTAGGCATTAATAAGACTAGTAATAATACTATTTTTTAACCTTTTAGATTTCAAAACATGTGGTTTGTGGATGATAATTTCTTACCTACTGTGCAAACAAATTGGGAAGCTCCTATATTTCCTTTTGATAATGTTTTTGGTATGACCAAGCTTTGGTTCAAACTTAAAAGGCTTAAGCAAAAACTTTCTTGGTGGAATAAATGTTTTTTTAAAAATATTTTTACTAGTATCCTGCATGTTGAAAATGTTATTGATGATGCTGAGATGGTTTATATGCAGAATTCTTCTTTTGAAAATTTGACCAATCTCAATGTTGCCAAAGCTACTTTGTACAAGCTTCAGGAAATAGAAGAAGCCAATTGGAGATAAAAGATATCTTCTAAATTCCTTGTGGAGGGTGATCGCAATACTACTTATTTTCATAACATTGCCAATCATAATAAAGTCAGTAGGCAGATTCATAGGATCACTTTCCCTGATGGTAGTGTTATTGAGAATCATGATTTGATTGCCTCTTCAGGCATTGACTATTTTAATAAAGCTTTCAACTCCAACTATAAGCTAGATTTTAATACTGATTTCTCGTTTATTCCTACTCTTATCTCTGAAGAGGATAATGTGATGTTGGCTAACATTCCTACTGAAGATGAAATCTGGCTTACTTTGAAAAGTATGAATTCTGATTCTGTTGTGGGTCCGGATGGCTTCACTACTGAATTCTTTTAGAATTCTCAGAGTATTATTAAAAATGATCTTGTTAATGCTGTGGTGGATTTTTTTAAAGGTAATCTCATTCCTAAATTCTTTACTGCAACTTCTATAGCTTTAATTCCCAAGTCTAATAGCACCAAATTTTGCAATGATTTTTGTCCTATTAGTTTATGCTCCGTTTTCAATAAACTTATTTCTAAAATCCTGACGGGGAGGCTTGCTTTACTACTCCCCAATATCATTTCTTTGGAACAAACTGGTTTTGTTAATGGTAGATCTATATTTAATAATGTTTTATTGGCTCAAGAGTTAGTCCATGATTTGCATGCTAAGGTTGTTGGTGGTAACATCATTTTCAAAGTTGATATCACTAAAGCTTATGATAACCTTAATTGGGAATTTCTTTATGTTATTTTAAGACTTTTTTGTTTTAACTTGCAATTCATTAATCTTATCCAGCATAGTATTCAGTCCTGTTATTTCTCTGTTATTATTAATGGTAAGTCCCAAGGCTTTTTCAAATCTTCTCGTGGTTTAAGACAAGGAGATCCTCTATCCCCTGGCATTTTTATTATTGTTGTGGAATTTTTGTCTCGTGGTATTAACAATCTTTTTAGGAGATACCCTTCTCTGTACTTTAAAATGGGTAGTGGGCTTCCCATTACCCACTTGAGTTTTGTGGATGACTTCATTATTTTTTCTAATAGTTCAATTAAAATGTTACATATTCTCTTCAAGTTCCTCAACCCATTTCAGTATGCTAGTGGTTTAACTTTTAACATTTTTAAGAGTTGTTTTATTCCTGCTAAGTCCATTTCTACTACTCGTATTAATAGTATTGAAAGGAAATTTGGCTTAAATAAGAAACTTCTTCCATTAAAGTATTTGGGTACTCCTCTCTATAAGGGGAAGAAATGTTCTCATTTATTTGTTGATATTTTCTCTACTGTTCATAACAAACTTTCCTCTTGGGCTTTCAACTTTCTTTCTTATGGAGGTAGGCTTGTTCTTGTTAAGCATGTTTTGTGTTCTATTCCTATTTATTTGCTTCATACTTTATGTCTGACCTCTAATGTTTGTAGAAGAATGGAAACTTTATTTAATAAATTCCTTTGGGGATCCAAGGATGGCAACCGTTCAATTGTTTGGGGATCATGGAGTAATTGCTCGGGGATGATGGATAAGGGTAGACTGGGTTTCAAAACTTTTTCTAATATGATCCAGACTTAGAGCTATAAATTGTGCCTCAATTTTAGAGCTAAACAAAGTCTATGGTCTAAATTTATGGTTTCGAAGTATTATACTGAGAAGCACCCTCTGAACTGTGCTTTTAGACAAGGTAATTTCTTCAACTAGAAAAGATTATGTAACATTAAATGGGACGCAGAAAGTTTTATTCAATGGGGGATGGAAGTTGGGAATATTTTCTTCTAGCAAGATAAATGGCTTGGTAATTTCTCGATCGATAATCTTTTACACACTCACTCTATCTCTACTTGCAAGGTTAAAGATTTTATTGTGAATGAGAATTGGAATATTGATTTACTTTCCAATCTTGTGCCTTACTTTATTATAAGTTAATTCTCAATATTTCTATTCATTTGGAGGAGGAGAATCACATTATGTTTAATTGTTCTAATGATAGTTTGTTCAAGACTAAACAGGTTTGGAATTCTATTAGGCAATCCTTTCCTAATAATACTCTTTATCTAGCTTTCTTGCATGCTAGCATACCTCCTACTTACTCTTTTCTTATTTGGAGGATTTTGCATAATTATTTGCCTTTGGATACCATTTTAGTTAAGAAAGGTTTTTATATTGCCTCCAATTGTCAGTGCTGCTATCACATTGACAATATGGTTCATGTGTTTATTCAGGGCCCTATTGCTATGAAAGTTTGGGTTTATTTTGATAAGATGTATAATGTTTTATCTACCACCAGATACAATTTTGTTTTAAACTTTCTTAAAGAGTGGTTTACTCCCACTAAAGGGCATATTAGGAATATCGTTCCTGTCATCATCTGTTGGTATTTTTGGAGTAGTAGGAATGCTTCTAAATATGAGAATATTAAGATGGATGCCTTAAATGTGATTATTAAAGTTAAGAATAAAATATACCAACTCTTCGTTGCCAAATTAATTAATGCTAATTCTTTTAAAGGCCTTCTTCATGTGGCTTGTGAATTTTGTTTGGTGTTTAGTTCCTGTAATGTCCATGGTTATGACATGATTATTTATTGGAAAAAGCTGGGGGAGGGACTTTTTAAACTTAACACTGATGGCTCCATGAATAATCTTAATGCATGTTGTGATGGTATTATTCGAGATTTGAATGGTTTTTTGATATTAGGTTTTGCTTGTCCTTTGAATGCTATTATGGCCAGTCAAGCAGAAATTAAGGGTCTCTTATATGGGATTCAATTATGTATTTCCCTTGGCATAACTAATATTTAGATTGAAGTTGATGTAATGCCCTTATTACATTATCTAAATGGCAACACTTCTTCGAATCCTGCTTATTTCTATATGTTAAGAGATATTAAATCCCAGCTTTCTCACATCAATTATAAGGTTTCTCATATTTTGAGGGAGGGTAATACTGTTGTCGATTCTTTGGCTAAATGGGTCTGTAACCTTTCTAGTTTTATTGAATTCAATGATCATACACTCCCTAAAGAGTCCAATAGTTTGCTAAGATTAGACTAGCTGGGTCTTCCTTATATCCGGTTTAAATAATGGTCCTTTGGTTTGTTGGGGTCTGGGTTTTGGGGTTTCCTTTTCAGTTGGTTTTTGAAATTTGCTGGCGGGTTGATATAGGTTGTTCTGTTACTCTCCAGGTCTGTGGGAGCCTTTTATGTGGCAGCATGTTTCTTTCTACCAGATTTTTGTTTCCTATTTTGAATTCTAAGTGGGTTATTTCTTTGGCTATTGCTAAGAAATGTGGTATTGTTTAGAGCCTTGACTCTTGTCATGAGAATATCGTGTTATTTTTTATTGATGCTTTTTTCTAGGATAGATTTGATTTTATTCGGGATTATTTTATTTTTACCTTCTCGTTCAATGGTTGTGGGCTCTGTGGTTTTTATCTTTACTTCACTAATGTCTGCTTACTAGCTATAAGAGGAAGCTGATATTAATTGGTTTTTATTCTCATGGTGGATCCGTTTACAATTGGTTATGGTTTTTGATTGAAGGCTTGTGGTACTACAATTATTACTATTTTGGTTTTAACCCTTGTGCTAGTTCTGTGTACAATTATCTTTGGTATTGGCTGATCATCTATTATGACATTATTAGTAATTTTCATTATATGCTATATAGTTGATGGCACTATACTATTTCTGATTATTATTGGAGGTTACATGGTAGAACTGTTAGCCTTCTCATTATTAATCAGTCCTTTTGGATGCAGTTGCTATTTACCTATAAGAAAGAGAAGTACAAGGAAACTTTTACTATTATTGTCTGTTTTCTTAATTCTAACTTTCTGAATTTTGTCTCTCTCTGGAATTTTACAATTGAGATTAGCTTTGTTAATTTCTTTGTTAGACTTACTTTGCTTTTGTATTTTCGTTTAGTGTCCTTGCAGGCCTCTTTTTTCATGTTTTTGGAGACAAGTTCTCATTTTGTACAGGGACTGACTTTGGTTGGGAAGGTGGTGCTGAATGTGCTTCTTTCTTGTCTTCCTTTGTTAGTTTTTAGAATGTTATTAGGTGGCTTTGTACTAGTGATTAGTAGGGATATCCGGCTCTTATAATCTTTTTTGACTTTTTTTGTAGCTCTTTCGAGTAGTAGTGAGCTGGAGGTCCCTTTAAGGATCTTGTACTCTTTTTTTGATATTAACATGTAGCCTCGCCGGTGGGTTTTAACCAAAAAAAAATGAGTAAGGAATTTGAGATGAGCTTAATTGGAGATTTGAGTTACTTTTTGGGGTTTAGTATTAAGCAGGATGAGGATGGAACTTTTCTGAGTCAGTCAAAATACATTAAGGATATCCTTAAAAAATATGAAATGGATAAGGTTAAACTAGTGATTAAACCCATGAGTTCTTCAGTGTAGTTAGATAAGGATCCTAAAGGAAAATTAGTTGATCAAAAGAAACTTAGAGGGATGATTGGATCTTTGCTTTACTTGGTAGCTAGTAAAATGGATATCATGTTTAGTGTTTGTTTGTGTGCTAGATTTAGAGCTGATCCAAAAGAGTCACATCTGACTGCAGTTAAGAGAATTATGAGATATCTCTTGGAGACTCAAAACCTAGGAATTTGGTATCCAAAGAATAACACTGCATTTGAAATTATTAGATACTCTAATTAAGATTTTATCGGTTCTACGGTTGATCGAAAAAGCATTTTTGAAACTTATCAATTTATAGGAAACTCCTTAGTTTCTTGGTCTAGTAGAAAATAAAACTAAGTAGCCCTTTCAACTGTAGAAGCTGAATATATTGCCTTAGGAATCTATGTTGCATAAGTTCTTTGGTTAAAATAATATTTAATTGACTTAGGATTTTCTTTCGGCACAATTTCATTCTTTTGTGATAACACTAGTGTCATATGCATTTCAAAGAATCCTATTCAACATTCTAGAAACAAGCATATCGATATAAGGCATCAGTTTATAAGAGATCATGTAGTAAAAGGGGAAATTGAATTACATCATGTTGCTACTAAGGATCAACTTGTAGATATTTTCACAAAACCGCCAGCATTTTAAGGACAAGGCTAGGTGTGATTGATCTTAATGCATAATGGAAAATTCTGTTGCCAATCTGGTTTTGATGATGACAAACATGTTTCCAGTGTGTTTTGCTTGGCTAATCTGTTTCAGGCACAAAAGACCGCGAGCCACTCAAGCCAACTCAAGATCGGGTCCAAGTGTGTCAAATGTATGATTTTTCTTTTTATTGAGTCAATTGTAATGTAATTGATTCCCTAGCTAAGTAACCTAGCACACACACACTCAGGGAGAGAGATTGAGTGAATTAGAGTTTCTGTTAAAAATTTGTTCAGATCGTCCTGGACGATATCCACATCATCCTGGACGATCCAGTTAAAACAGAAACCCTAATTAGGGTGACTAAGTTAAGAGGGTCTGATTGAGCCGATCGTCCTGGACGATCTACGGATCGTACGGGACGATATTCCCAAATCCGAAATTCTCAGTCGCCAGATCAAGTTAGGCAAGTTCTTATTTTTAGATACTTGGTCTGATCGTCCCGGAAGATACGTTTATCGTCCCGGACGATCCAGTACAATCATGCCTAATTTAATCTGGTAATTAAGGAAAGCAATTAATTTTTGGTTGATACGATCATATCGTCCTGGACGATCGCAGGATCATCCCGGACGATCTTGATCGTCTAGTGCATTTAAGCTGTACGTCCAGAACTATGTACAGGACGATTTGGGGCCTTTTTGAACTAATCGTACCGGACGATGACTCTATCGTCGGGGACGATCAAGTCATTTTTTGGTCGTCCAGCACAGATTTCTCTGGACGACCCGAACTGTCTTCTGGACGATTTCCCTCAATTTGAACTAATCGTCCCGGACGATCGCAGGATCGTACGGGACGATATGAATAACTTTTTCTACTGATCGTCCAGAAGAGCCAGATCATCCAGGCTGAAACTGGTGAATTTGAACTGATCATACAGGACGATCTACCGATCGTCCTGGACGATCTTGGCCGACCAGTTGAGATTTAGGGCAAATTTTAAGCCCTCCTTTAAAAGAACTTTTTCCAATTTTTGGAAAAATCTTTTGCTGCCTTCCTTCCCTGAGAACCCCTAGAGAGAGAGAGAGTTGGGAGAGAGAGAAGATCTTGTGAGGGGGAGTTAGTGAGGGATTCACTAAGGTTGCTCCGAGCACGGATCAGAGTCGTCTTCTCCGCTTGTCGTCTTTCGTCTAGTCGGTGTTCGTCGTGGGAGGATCGTTCGTAAGAAGATCCGGGGTTCTCTGCCCGCTTCAGGTGGAAGCAAAAGGAGTTCGTAGGTTCTCTGCCTGCTTCAGGAGGAAGCGAAAGGAGTTCGAAGGTTCTCTGCTGCTTCAGGAGGAAGCGAAAGGAGGTCGGGTTCTCTGCCTCACCGTGTGGTGAAAAGGTGATTTTTGTACAGGCTTCTCCGCCTTGCTGTGGGAGCAAAAGGAGAGACACTTCTATTTAGTGCAATACCCGGAGGGGAGGCTCCGGGGAGTGGACGTAGGTCAAGTTGACCGAACCACTATAAAATCTGGTTTGCTTTTCTGATTCAATTCTGCACTTTAATTTTTCCTGATATTAACTGCTTGGGTGAATATCTTTGGTTGATCTTTTTATCGTTGTTTTAATTCATTTCCACTGCACGTTATAAAAAGATTTTCATAGTTATCGTGAAATTTTTAAATAACCAATTCACCCCCCCTCTTGGTTAGCCTCGGGACTAGTTCATTAGGGCTTAACATCCCTATCGAACTTTCAAGTGGTATCAGAGAGGTATTCAAAATTTAAGTTTAAAAACTTTTGAATTTGATCCATGGCTAACTGTAATAATTGTAATACTGCTGAAGGATATTCTATTACAAGAGCACCGTTGTTTGACAATATTCCTTTTGATTTTTAGAAAACACGCATGTCTACTTTTCTACAGTCTATTGATTATCGCATGTGGATGTTAAATAAGGACGGATACGAACCACCTTTTAGACTGATTAACAATGTGAAAACTGAACTGCCTTTTACTGATTGGACGTTCGATGATCGCGATTTAGCACAATTAAATGGAAAATGCTTGAACTATTTCTTTTGTGCTTTAAAATCCGAAGACTATATGCGTGTTTCTACTTGTACAACGGGAAAGGAAATCTGGGATAGATTATGCATAACATACGAAGGTACAACTGAAGTCAAACAGTCTAGGTTAAACATCTTGCTACATGATTACGAACTTTTTCGCATGAAACCTAGTGAGACTATTTCAGAAATGTACACAAGGTTCACTCAGATTGTTACCTCTTTGCATGTTCTAGGTAGAGAACTTACTAACTACGAAAGAATGAACAAAATTCTAAGATGTTTGCCTGCTTCTTATGATGCTAAGATTACTGCTATTACTGAATCTAAAGATTTAAACACTTACTCTATTGACAGCTTACTTGGATCACTTATTGCTTACGAGCAAGGGGTGAACCAAAGGCAACTTGATGCAGGTGATCGTAAGAAAGAGAAGACAGTGGCACTAAAGGCCAAGGATTCATATGCTAGCTCTTTCGGGTCTGATAGCGATGATGTTGCCTTAATCACAAGGCAATTCAAAAGCTTTCTAAGGAAGAAACATAAGAACTATCAGAAGTGGAACAAGGGTAAGTCCAATAAAAATTTTAAGAGTTCATCTGAATCTGTTTGTTTTGAATGCAGGATGCCTGGACACATAAAGGCTGATTGTCCAACACTTAAAGCTCACCCAAGCAAGGAGAAGGGTGAGGAGAAACCAAAGTTCAGAAAGGATAAGAAGCGGATTCAGAAGGCGTTCTCGGCAGACTCTGCATCTGACTCTTCTGAGACTGAAGCTGAAGAGGAGGAAACAAACTTGTGTCTTATGGCTGATGATCACCCTGGTCAGTCGGATCAGGAAGAGGTATGTGAGCTTACCTACGATCAATTATTTGAAGTTTCTGAAAGAATTCATACATCGTATAGGAAGCTTAAGAAAACTCATGCTAGTTTGAAATTAGATTACTTAACATTGCAAAAAGAGCATGATTCTGTAGTTAAAGATCATTCCACACTTGATTCAAATCACATGTCTTTGCTTGATGAATTCGATGAGTTGAATAAAAAATATTCTGATTTAGTTTCTGAGCATGATTCATTGAAAACTACGCAGGTGGACTTAGAAAGAGCTTTTAAAGAATTAGATACAATGGCATGTGAATTAGAAAGTAGCAAGGGAACCTTGAAATTTGAAATTGCAAGTTTAAAGAAAGAAAATGAGTTTTTGAAAGTAAAGATCAGTGCTTTTGAAAAGAACAAAACACCGCCTACTTTTAAACAGTTTTATGCACCGCCACTTTTTGAAAAATCTGTTGCAAGTTCTTCAAAGCATGTTTCATATACATCTAGGAAGAGGCATTATCATCCACGTAGATTAGTTAACCCTTTTCCTGGTATTAGATGTTTTTCATGTGGCATGTTAGGACATATTTCTCACACCTGCACTGTTCACCGTAGTACACATTGGGTGTGGAAACCCAAACTGCCTGTTTCACAGCACAGCACGCATGCATTGCATTCTTCTTTTCATAAGAAGGAACCCAAACCTGTTTGGGTTCCTAAGACTGACGTTTGATACTTTTGTAGGTGTGCTCTCACACAAGACCTCGTGAGAGCATGTGGTACCTGGACAGCGGATGTTCTAGACATATGACTGGAGATGCAAATCAGTTCATTTCGCTGGAGGCCAGAGCTGGAGGCAAGGTTACACTTGGAGATAACACCACCAGGAAGGTGGTAGGCACAGGTATAATTGGTGATTCAAAGAACTTTATGATTGATAATGTTTTGCTTGTAGATGGACTGAAACACAACCTGCTGAGCATCAGTCAACTCTGTGACAAGGGATACAACATCAAATTCCTGCCCACTGGCTGCATTTTAAGCTTAAATGATGAAGTTGTTTTGCAGGGGCAAAGGATCAACAACGTCTATAAGCTGGATGTAAGTAGCATTAAATCTGATAATTCAATTTGCTTAAAAACTGCTGCCGATGAGTCTTGGTTATGGCATAGGAGATTGTGTCATGCCAGTATGAAAACCCTTAGCAGAGTCACCCAAAAGAACTTAGTTAGAGGTGTGCCCAAGCTTAAGTTCACTAAGGATCACCTGTGTGATGCCTGTCAGTTGGGGAAGCAATTCCAGTCCTCTTTTCACTCTGTTAAGGACATTAGCACCTCTAGACCTTTAGAAGTTCTTCACATGGACCTCTTTGGACCCATTAGCACTGCCAGCTTAGGGGGGAGAGTTTATGGATTTGTGATTGTAGATGATTATTCGAGGTTCACTTGGGTTAAGTTTTTGTCACATAAATCTGAGTCATTTGATGAGTTTAGAACCTTCTCTACTTGGATTCAGAAGAAGTTAGGATGTGAGATTATTACCATCCATAGTGATCACAGAGGGGAGTTTGAAAATGAGAGATTTGGAAGTTTTTGTGAGGATCATGGGATTAGTCACAATTTTTCAGCTCCTAGGACCCCTCAGCAGAACGGGGAAGCTGAAAGGAAAAACAGGACCTTAGTGGAAGCCGCTAGAGCCATGCTTGCCGAGTATTCACTTCCAAAATACTTTTGGGCTGAAGCGGTGAACACTGCCTGTTATGTGCTGAATAGGGTGAATGTGAGAGTCAAACTGAGCAAGACACCTTATGAGATCATTAAGGGTAGAACTCCAAATCAGTCCCACCTCCATGTCTTTGGCTGTAAGGTTTTCATTCTGAACAACGGGAAGTCACCCTTAGGAAAATTTGACCCCAAATCTGATGAAGGAGTGTTCTTAGGATATTCAAGTGTGGGGAAATCCTTTAGGGTGTTCAATAGGAGGACTTTGGTGGTGGAAGAAACAACCCATGTAGTGTTTGATGAATATGATCCTAAGGAGTCTAGATCTGAAGTAGAAGATGAAGAGATTATTGAGGTTACCCAAGGAGTTGGAAATACAAATTTGGAGGAAAGAGTAGAACCTCAAACAGAGTTGCCTAGAGATTGGAGATATTCTTCGAGTCATCCTAAAGAACTGATCTTTGGAGACCCTTCTGAAGGTGTTAGGACTAGGCATGGACTTAGGAAGGAAGTAAACCACTCTGCCTTTATCTCAATGACTGAACCCACGAACATCAATCAAGCCCGGTCGGATGAATTTTGGATTTTAGCGATGCAGGAAGAATTGAATCAATTTGTAAGGAATGATGTTTGGGAGTTAGTAGAAAGACCTAAAAATCAAAGTATTGTGGGATCCAAGTGGGTCTTTAAGAATAAGATGAATGATTCTGGTGTGGTGGTGAGAAATAAGGCAAGATTGGTGGCTAAGGGGTATAATCAGATAGAAGGGATTGATTTTGAGGAGACTTTTGCCCCTGTAGCTAGATTGGAAGCCATTAGAGTGCTACTAGCCTTTGCCTGTTATAAGGGATTTAAGCTGTTTCAAATGGATGTTATGAGTGCCTTTTTAAATGGGGTAATTAAAGAAGATGTTTTCGTAGAACAACCCCCAGGTTTTGAGAGTTCCCAATATCCAAATCATGTCTATAAATTAAAAAAGGCCTTATATGGATTGAAACAGGCACCCAGAGCTTGGTATGAGAGGCTTAGTACATTCCTGTTAGAAAGAGAGTTTGTTAAGGGAAGCGTAGACACCACCCTTTTTCTGAGGAGATTAGGAGATGACTTACTCATTGTCCAGATCAATGTTGATGATATAATTTTTGGATCTTCTAATAAATACTTATGTGAAGAGTTTTCTAAAACAATGAGTAAAGAGTTTGAGATGAGTATGATGGGAGAATTATCCTACTTTTTGGGGTTTAGCATAAGGCAAACGGATGATGGAACCTTTCTCAATCAATCAAAATACACTAAGGACATTTTGAAGAAATATGAAATGGACAAAGCCAAGCCAATCAATACTCCCATGCCCTCCTCAGTTCAGTTAGATAAGGATTCAAATGGAAAATCTATTGATCAGAAGAAGTATAGAGGGATAATAGGTTCACTGCTTTACCTGACTGCTAGCCGACCTGATATCATGTTTAGTGTCTGTCTTTGTGCTAAGTTTCAGGCTGATCCTAAAGAGTCCCACCTGACTGCTGTTAAGAGAATTCTTAGATATCTTTTAGGAACCCCAAACCTAGGAATTTGGTACCCTAGGCACAGCACCTCTTTTGAAATCATTGGATATTCTGATTCTGACTTTGCGGGGTGTAGGGTGGATAGGAAGAGTACTTCTGGGACTTATCAATTTATAGGACAGTCGTTAGTCTCCTGGTCCAGTAGAAAATAGAACTCAGTTGCACTTTCCACTGTTAAAGCTGAGTACATTGCCTTAGGGAGTTGTGTGGCCCAAGTTCTATGGTTGAAGCAGCAAGTCTATGATTTAGGAGTACCTGTTGGCACAATTTCTATTCTGTGTGATAATACTAGTGCGATCTGTATCTCTAAGAATCCAATCCAACATTCTAGGACCAAACACATTGACATTAGGCATCACTTCATTAGGGACCATGTTACAAAAGGGGACATTGAGCTACACCACGTAGCAACTGAAAATCAGCTGGCTGACATATTCACTAAACCACTGGCCTTTGACTCATTCAGCATTTTGAGAACCAGATTAGGAGTGATTGATATAAATGCTTGATTCTGATGACTGCTGATTTATGATTGTTATGATTGGTATTCTGATTTCTGTTAGTTAGTTTTTTGTATTCTATTTTCTGATTTCTGTTAGTTAGTTTTTGTATTCTGATTTCTAATTTCTGTTAGTTACTTTTGGTTTAATTATTTACTTTCAGTTGATTTTATTTCTTTTGCTGATTTCTGTGTTACCCTTTTTGTTAGTTTGATTTGAGTATTTACTTTGCTATGATTTTCTACCTATTTTTATTTATTTACGGGTTCATATCTTGCACTTACTGTTTTATGCTTTTCAAGATCTGATCACCGCTCACTACTTCTGGTGATCTAAATTTTTGACTGGGAGTTTTTACCTTGTTTTGGTTTGGAAGCTGATAAGCAGTGATTGACTTCGCTGAATCTGTTAAAGGGAAGAAACATTGATAATTGTTTCTCTTCCTCTAACTCCTTTACTGTTGTGTAGTTTCTTTTGAATAAAAATCCTTTTCAAAATTAAAATGTTAGTTTTTGAAATAGAGATTATTTTATCTTCGTACAGTAATCTGCCTCATATCAATAGTGTTTTTCAAAGTCTTGAGTCATTAGTTTGATTTTCTAAACCAAGTGATTGCATTTATCATATGTTGTATGGCTTTTGTTTTGTGAATCGTTCTTCCTTACTGCGGAGAGTCATCTCCTATGTCTAGAAGATAATCTCACAGCTGAGACTCTTTAATGATTATGAAAAGGAGAAAGCTTATAAAAGATGCACAGTGTGCCAGATAATTTGAAAAAGAGGCATAAAATGAGCCCAAAACTGAAAAGATGCGAAATTGCCAAATTGGATACACAAAGTGTATCAAAAATCAAAAGATGCGCAAAGCGCCAACCAATTTGAAAAAGAGGCACAAAATGAGCCCAAAATAAGCTTTCTTTCCTTTCAGATTGTTAAATGTCTTAGAGAAATCTGTGCGCCACTTAATATTTTCAAAAGCTTGAGTTTTGAAAATCCCGATTTCTGATTTTTTACTTTGTAACACTATTATATCAGATATTTTTCTTGAACGAGGCTTGAAAGGATCTCTTTTCAAATCTAATGTCTCTTCTTTTGAATTGGATGTTTTTTTTGAAAGAGGGTTGCATCGATAAGGTGCCCGGGGTCGGAGTTACGAAAGTTGATTATTTCCAACCTTTTTTGGATTTCAGCGCTGTCAATCGTCCTGTCATTGGTTTTTGAATCTAAAATCAAGGAAAAATTCTGATTTTCCTGTTGTGTAGTTGTTCTATTTAAGTTTTATTTTATGTTTTATTTCCGTGTTATGTTTTTCGCTCCTCCTTTTTGTGATGTCAAAAGGGGGAGTCAGTTGTAGTCGTGTCTGTTTCAGTTTTCTGAGTCATGCTTCATGTATTGTTTTAGCTGTTAAATGAAAATTTAAAAAATATTTGTTTGTTGGATCTCCTAGTTTACTTTTATTTTCAGACTACTTTACAAATGTTTGCCATCATCAAAAAGGGGGAGATTGTTGCAAATCTGGTTTTGATGATGACAAACATGTTTCAAGTGTGTTTTGCTTGGCTAATCTATTTCAGGCACAAAAGACCGCGAGCCACTCAAGCCAACTCAAGATCGGGTCCAAGTGTGTCAAATGTATGATTTTTCTTTTTATTGAGTCAATTGTAATGTAACTGATTCCCTAGCTAAGTAACCTTGCACACACACACTCAGGGAGAGAGATTGAGTGAATTAGAGTTTCTGTTAAAAATTTGTTCAGATCATCCTGGACGATATCCACATCGTCCTGGACGATCCAGTTAAAATAGAAACCCTAATTAGGGTGACTAAGTTAAGATGGTCTGATTGAGCCGATCGTCCTGGACGATCTACGGATCGTACGGGACGATATTCCCAAATCAGAAATTCTCAGTCGCCAGATCAAGTTAGGCAAGTTCTTATTTTTAGATACTTGGTCTGATCGTCCCGAACGATACGTTTATCATCCCGGACGATCCAGTACAATCATGCCTAATTTAATCTGGTAATTAAGGAAAGCAATTAATTTTTGGTTGATACGATCATATCGTCTTGGACGATCGCAGGATTGTCCCGGACGATCTTGATCGTCTAGTGCATTTAAGCTATACATCCAGAACTATGTACAGGATGATTTGGGGCCTTTTTGAACTAATCGTACCGGACGATGACTCTATCGTCCGGGACGATCAAGTCATTTTTTGGTCGTCCAACACAGATTTCTCTGGACGACCTGAACTGTCTTCTGGACGATTTCCCTCAATTTGAACTAATCGTCCCGGACGATCGCAGGATCGTACGGGACAATATGAACAACTTTTTCTACTGATCGTCCAGAAGAGCCAGATCGTCCAGGCTGAAATAGCTGAATTTGAACTGATCGTACAGGACGATCTACCGATCGTCCTGGACGATCTTGGCCGACCAGTTGAGATTTAGGGCAAATTTTAAGCCCTCCTTTAAAAGAACTTTTTCCAATTTTTGGAAAAATCTTTTGCTGCCTTCCTTCCTTGAGAACCCCTAGAGAGAGAGAGAGTTGGGAGAGAGAGAGAAGATCTTGTGAGGGGGAGTTAGTGAGGGATTCACTAAGGTTGCTCCGAGCACGGATCAGAGTCGTCTTCTCCGCTTGTCGTCTTTCGTCTAGTCGGTGTTCGTCGTGGGAGGATCGTTCGCAAGAAGATCCGGGGTTCTCTGCCCGCTTTAGGTGGAAGAAAAAGGAGTTCGTAGGTTCTCTGCCTGCTTCAGGAGGAAGCGAAAGGAGTTCGAAGGTTCTCTGCCTGCTTCAGGAGGAAGCGAAAGGAGGTCGGGTTCTCTGCCTCACCGTGTGGTGAAAAGGAGATTTTTGTACAGGCTTCTCCGCCTTGCTGTGGGAGCAAAAGGAGAGACACTTCTGTTTAGTGCAATACCCAGAGGGGAGGCTCCGCGGAGTGGACGTAGGTCAAGTTGACCGAACCACTATAAAATTTGGTTTACTTTTCTGATTCAATTAGGCACTTTAATTTTTCCTGATATTAACTGCTTGGGTGAATATTTTTGGTTGATCTTTTTATCGTTATTTTAATTCGTTTCCGCTGCACGGTATAAAAAGATTTCATAGTTATCATGAAATTTTTAAATAACCAATTCACCCCCCCTCTTGGTTAGCCTCGAGACTAGTTCACTAGGGCTTAACATCCCTATCGAACTTTCAAATTCTACAAACGTGTTTTAAGTGTAAATGTATATTAATGTATGTTTTTTTTTTTGGTCAAGTGTTTGTGTAGTAAAGGTTATTTGTTTCATTTGTTTGAATATAGTCACTTTATACTTTTATTATTTCAAAAATAAAAAAATATATATGTGTGTGATTGGCTATTGAAAGGTTTTTGAGGTTATCATATACTATTTTTCCTTATTTTTATTCGTACTATACGACTTTATTTCATATAATATGATTTTTGTCGCTTGTGTAGGATATTTTCTAAAGTTGAGAAGACAGAACTGTGTTTTTATGAGTTTTCATACTACACGATGACGTCGTCATACTGGACTTTTAGAGTAGTTTTGTCTGTACGAATGTGGATGGTTTTTTGGTTTTTGTTAGTTATTATTACTGATCATACGTACGAACTGATAGTTCGTCTGTACGATCCTTGCTGTCGATTATGGATAAGGATGAACCCAACCTTCATGAAATAATCTTTAAATTTTTTGATCATCCTGGATGAACACATCATCATCTGTACGATCGGTTAGTCAAAAAGCTTGTACGAAAGGACGCCTCACGAAGGGCAGTTTATGAAAAGCTATTACTTTTTTTGTTGTTTCTATTCATTTGTATGAAATGGAATTCATCCCATACAATTTTGTTTTCATACATATAATAAAAATTTTGTACTGTACGATCTGTGTTTTATTTTAAATAGAAAGGTATTTGATGGTTTTCAATTACAGTCACTTTCATAACCAAATCTTTCTAAGTTTAAATAGTGAAATGGCCAGTGGAAGTAACAAATGTGGACGGTTCTCTAGGGGTTCTTCGCTTAGATCTACTAGGGATGATAATTTTTTTAGTAGAGAAAATGAAGAAGTGTTTGAGAGGTTCAGTGTTGCTAAGATAACTGCATCTAGAGTTTTTCTTCAATGTGATTTAAATTTTTCTGTCATGCCTTTTTTTTATTGTCGCCAACTGTCTTTCATTCTTACTCTAATTCATGCCTATAACTGTTAAACTTTCTATCTCTTCTTAGCCAACATGAAAATGAATCAAGACCACTCCATAATTTCCTCCTATGTCCTCAAACAACGTGTAGAGATTACTATAGAGGATCTAGGTGTTGCAAATCTGGTTTTGATGGTGACAAACATGTTTCCAGTGTGTTTTACTTGGCTAACCCGTTTCAGGCACAAAAGATCACGAGCAAATCAACCTAACTCAAGATCAGGCCCAAGTGTGTCAAATGTATGAATTTTCTTTTTATTGAGTCAATTGTAATGTAACTGATCCCCTAGCTAAGTAACCTTGCACACACACACTCAGGGGGAGAGCTTGAGTGAATTAGAGTTTCTGTTCAATTTTTATTCAGATCATCCTGGACAATATTCACATCATCCTGGACGATCCAGCCAAAACAAAAACCCTAATTAGGGCGACCAAGTTAAGTGAGTCTGATTAAGCAGATCGTCCTGGACGATCTTTGGATCGTACGGGACGATATGCTCAAATCAGAAATTCTCAGACGCCAGAACAACTTAGGCAAGTTTTTATTATTAGTTATTTGGTCTGATCGTCCCGGACGATACGTGTATCGTCCTGGATGATTCAGTACAATCATGCCAAAATTAGTCTGGTAATTAAGGAAAGTAATTAATATTTAATTGATACGATCATATCGTCCAGGATGATCGCAGGATCGTCCCGGACGATCATGATCGTCTAGTGCATTTCAGCTGTACGACCCGAACTGTGTTCAGGAAGATTTGAGCACTTTTTGAACCAATCATATAGGATGATGTCCCTATCATCCTGGACGATCAAGTTATTTTTTGGTCGTCCAACACAGTTTGCTCTGGACGACCCGAACTGCCTTCTGGATGATATTCCTCGATTTGCACAAATCGTCCCGGACGATCGCAGGATCGTACGAGAGGATATGAATAATTTTTTCTACTGATCATCCAGAAGAGCCAAATCATCCAGGCTGAAATAACTGATTTTGAACTGATCGTACAGGACGATCTATCGATCGTCCTGGATGATCTTGGCCGACCAATTGAGATTTAGGGCAAATTTTAGGCCCTCCTATAAAAGAACTTTTTCTTAAAACAAGAAAAATCTTTTGCCACCTTCCATCAATGAGAAACCCTAGAGAGAGAGAGAGAGTCAGGAGAGAGAGAGGATCTTGTGAGGGGGAGTTAGTGAGGGATTCACTAAGGTTGCTCCAAGCACGGATCAGAGTCGTCTTCTCCACTCGTCGTCTTTCGTCTAGTCGGTGTTCGTCATGGGAGGATCATTCGCAAGAAGATCCAGGGTTCTCTGCCTGCTTCAGGTGGAAGTAAAAGGAGTCTGAAGGTTCTCTGCCTGCTTCAGGAGGAATCAAAAGGAGGTCGGGTTCTCTGCCCCGCCGTGTGGTGAAAAGGAGGTCTTGTACAGGCTTCTCTACCTTGCTGTGGGAGCAAAAGGAGAGACACTTTTTGTTTAGTGCAATACCCGGAGGAGAGGCTCCGGGGAGTGGACGTAGGTCAAGTTGACCGAACCACTATAAAATCTGGTTTACTTTTCTGATTCAGTTCTGCACTTTACTTTTTGATATTAACTACGTGGGTGAATATCTGAGATTGATCTTTTCATTTATGTTTATTTATTTTTGCTGCTAAATATCAAAAAGATTTTTCATTGTTGTTGTAAAATTTTTAAATAACCAATTCACCCCCCTCTTGGTTAGCCTAGGGACTAGTTCACTAGGGCTTAACATCCCTATCAAACTTTTAAGTGGTATCAGAGAGGGATTCAAAATTTAGGTTTAAAAACATTTGAATTTGATCCGTGGCTAACTGTAACAATTGTAATACTGCTGAAGGTTATTCTATTACAAGACCACTGTTGTTTGACAATATTCCTTTTGATTTTTGAAAAACACGCATGTCTACTTTTCTGCAATCTATTAATTATCGCATATGGATGTTAGTTAAGGACGGATACGAACCACCTTTTAGATTGATTAATAATGTGAAAACTGAATTGCCTTTTGCTGATTGGATGTTTGATGATCGTGATTTAGCACAATTAAATGCAAAATGCTTGAACTGTTTCTTTTGTGCTTTAAAATCTGAAGACTATATGCGTGTTTCTACTTGTACAATGGGAAAGGAAATCTGGGATAGATTATGTATAACATATGAAGGTACAACTGAAGTCAAACAGTCTAGGTAAAACATCTTGTTACATGATTACGAACTCTTTCGCATGAAACCTAGTGAGACTATTTCAGAAATGTACACAAGGTTCACTCAGATTGTTACCTCTTTGCATGCTTTAGGTAGAGAACTTACTAACTACGAAAGGTTGAATAATATTCTTAGATGTTTGCCTGCTTCTTATGATGCTAAGATTACTGCTATCACTGAATCTAAAGATTTAAATACTTACTCTATTGATAGCTTACTTGGATCACTCATTGCTTACGAGCAAGGGGTGAACCAAAGGTAACTTGATGCAAGTGAACGCAAGAAAGAGAAGACAGTGGCACTAAAGGCCAAAGATTCAGATGCTAGCACTTCCGGGTCTGATAGCGATGATGTTGCCTTAATCATAAGGAAATTCAAAAGCTTTCTAAGAAAGAAACATAAGAACTATCAGAAGTGGAACAAGGGTAAGTCCAGTAAAAATTTTATGGGTTCATCTGAATCTGTTTGTTTTGAATGCAGGAAGCCTGGACACATTAAGGCTGATTGTCCTACACTTAAAGCTCACCTAAGCAAGGAGAAGGGTGAGGAGAAACCAAAGTTCAGAAAAGATAAGAAGCAGATTCAGAAGGCGTTCTGGGCAGACTCTACATCAGACTCTTCTGAGACTGAAGCTGAAGAGGAGGAAACAAACTTGTGTCTGATGGCAGATGATCACCCTGGTCAGTCGGACCAGGAAGAGGTATGTGAGCTTACATACGATTAATTATTTGAAGTTTCTAAAAAAATTCATACATCGTATAGGAAGCTTAAGAAAACTCATGCTAGTCTGAAATTAGATTATTTGACTTTGCAAAAAGAGCATGATTCTATAGTTAAAGATCATTCCACACTTGATTCTAATCACATGTCCTTGCTTGATGAATTCGATGATTTGAACAAAAAATATTCTGATTTAACTGTTGAGCATGATTTGTTTAAAATATCACATGTTGAATTAGAAGTTGCTTTTAAGAAAGTGAATGATATGGCATGTGAGTTAGAAAGTAATGAAAGTGCAAGAACTTTTGAAATTGCAAGTTTAAAAAAATATATTGAGTTTTTTAAAGTGAAAATCAGTGCATTTGAAAAGAACAAAACACCGCCTACTTTTGAACAGTTTTATGCACCACCACCTTTTGAAAAATTTATTGCAAGTTCATCAAAGCATGTTTCGTATACATCTAGGAAGAGGCATTATAACCCACGTAGATTAGTTAACCCTTTTCCTGGTGTTAGATGTTTTTCATGTGGCATGTTAGGGCATATTTCCCACACCTGCACTGTTCACCGTAGTACACATTGGGTGTGGAGACCCAAACTGTCTGTTTCACAGCACAGCACGCATGCATTGCATTCTTCTTTTCATAAGAAGGAACCTAAACCTGTTTGGGTTCCTAAGACTGACGTTTGATATTTTTGTAGGTGTGTTCTCATACAAGACCTCATGAGAGCATGTGGTACCTGGACAGCGGATGTTCTAGACACATGACTGGAGATACAAATCAGTTCATTTTGCTGGAGGCCAGAGCTGGAGGCAAGGTTACACTTGGAGATAACACCACCAGGAAGGTGGTAGATTCAGGTATAATTGGTGATTCAAAGAATTTTATGATTGATAATGTTTTGCTTGTAGATGGACTGAAACACAACTTGTTGAGCATCAGTCAACTCTGTGACAAGGGATACAACATCAAATTCCCACCCACTGGCTGCATTTTAAGCTTAAATGATGAAGTTGTTTTGCAGGGGCAAAGGATCAACAACGTCTACAAGATGGATGTAAGTTACATTAAATCTGATAATTCAATTTGCTTAAAAACTGCTGCTGATGAGTCTTGGTTATGGCATAGGAGATTGTGTCATGCCAGCATGAAAACCCTTAGGAGAGTCACCCAAAAGGACTTAGTTAGAGGTGTGCCCAAGCTTAAGTTCACTAAGGATCACCTGTGTGATACCTGTCAGTTAGGGAAGCAAGTCCAATCCTCCTTTCATTCTGTTAAGGACATTAGAACTTCTAGACCTTTAAAAGTTCTTCACATGGACCTCTTTGGACCCATTAGCACTGCCAGCTTAGGAGGGAGAGTCTATAGGTTTGTGATTGTAGATGATTATTCGAGGTTCACTTGGGTGAAATTTTTGTCACATAAATCTGAGTCATTTGATGAGTTTAGATCTTTCTCTACTTGGATTCAGAAGAAGTTAGGATGTGAGATTATTACCATCCATAGTGATCATAGAGGGGAGTTTGAAAATGAAAGATTTGGAAGTTTCTGTGAGGAGCAAGGGGTTAGTCACAATTTTTCAGCTCATAGGACCCCTCAGCAGAATGGGGTAGCTGAAAGGAAGAATAGAACCTTAGTGGAAGCTGGTAGAGCCATGCTTGCCGAGTATTCACTTCCAAAATACTTTTGAGCTGAAGCGGTGAACACTGCCTGTTATGTGCTGAATAGGGTAAATGTGAGAGTCAAACTGAACAGGACACCTTATGAGATCATTAAGGGTAGAACTCCAAATCTGTCCCACCTCCATGTCTTTGGCTGTAAGGTTTTCATTCTGAACAACGGGAAATCACCCTTAGGAAAATTTGACCCCAAATCTGATGAAGGAGTGTTCTTAGGATATTCAAGTGTGGGGAAATCCTTTAACGTGTTCAATAGGAGGACTTTGGTGGTGGAAGAAACAACCCATGTAGTGTTTGATGAATCTGATTCTAAGGAGTTTAGATCTGAAGTAGAAGATGAAGAGATTGTTGAGGTTACCCAAGGGGTTGGAAATACAAATCTGGAGGAAAGGGTAGAACCTCAAACTACTTTGCCTAGAGATTGGATATATTCTTCGAGTCATCCTAAAGAACTGATCTTAGGAGACCCTTCTGAAGGTGTTAGGACTAGGCATGGACTTAGGAAGGAAGTAAACCATTCTGCCTTTATCTCAATGACTGAACCCACCAACATCAATCAAGCCTTGTCGGATGAGTTTTGGAATTTAGCTATGCAGGAAGAATTGAATCAATTTATAAGGAATGATGTTTGGGAGTTAGTAGAAAGACCTAAAAATCAAAGTATTGTGGGAACTAAGTGGGTCTTTAAGAATAAGATGAATGATTCTGGTGTGGTGGTGAGAAATAAGGCAAGATTGGTGGCTAAGGGGTATAATCAGATAGAAGGGATTGATTTTGAGGAGACTTTTGGCCCTGTAGCTAGATTGGAAGCCATTAGAGTGCTACTAGCATTTGCCTGTTATAAGGGATTTAAGCTGTTTCAAATGGATGTCAAGAGTGCCTTTTTAAATGGGGTAATTAAAGAAGATATTTTTGTAGAACAACCCCCAGGTTTTGAGAGTTCCCAATATCCAAGTCATGTCTATAAATTAAAAAAAGCCTTATATGGATTGAAACAGGCACCCAGAGCTTGGTATGAGAGGCTTAGCACATTCATGTTAGAAAGAGAGTTTGTTAAGGGGAGCGTAGACACCACCCTTTTTCTGAGGAGATTAGGAGATGACTTACTCATTGTCCAGATCTATGTTGATGATATAATTTTTGGATCTTCTGATAAATATTTATGTGATGAGTTTTCTAAAATAATGAGTAAGGAGTTTGAGATGAGTATGATGGGAGATTTGTCCTACTTTTTGGGGTTTAGCATAAGGCAAACGGATGATGGAACCTTTCTCAATCAATCAAAATACACTAAGGACATTTTGAAGAAATACAAAATGGATAAAGCCAAGCCAATCAATACTCCCATGTCCTCCTCAGTTCAGTTAGATATGGATTCAAGTGGAAAATCTGTTGATCAGAAGAAGTATATAAGGATAATAGGATCACTGCTTTACCTGACTGCTAGCCGACCTGATATCATGTTTAGTGTCTGTCTTTGTGCTAGGTTTTAGGCTGATCCTAAAGAGTCCCACTTGACTGCTATTAAGAGAATTCTTAGATATCTTTTAGGGTCGCCAAACCTAGGAATCTGGTACCCTAGGCACAACACCTCTTTTGAGATCATTGGATATTCTGATTCTGACTTTGCGGGCTGTAGGGTGGATAGAAAGAGCACTTCTGGGACTTGTCAGTTCATAGGATAGTCGTTTGTCTCCTGGTCTAGTAAAAAATAGAACAAAGTTGCACTTTCCACTGCTGAAGCTGAGTACATTGCCTTAGGGAGTTGTGTGGCCCAAGTTCTTTGGTTCAAGCAACAAGTCTTGGATTTAGGGGTACCTGTTGGCACAATTTCTGTTCTGTGTGATAATACTAGTGCCATCTGTATCTCAAAAAATCCAATCCAATATTCTAGGACCAAACACATTGATATAAGGCATCACTTCATTAGGGACCATGTTACAAAAGGGGGCATTGAGTTACATCATGTAGCAACTGAAAATCAGCTGGCTGACATATTCACTAAACCACTGGCCTTTGACTCATTCAGCATTTTGAGAACCAGATTAGGAGTGATTGATATAAATGCTTGATTCTGATGACAGCTAATTTCTGATTGTTCTGATTGGTATTTTATTTTCTGTTAGTTAGATTTTGGTTTGATTATTTGCTTTCAGTTGATTTTATTTCTTCTGCTGATTTCTATTTTTAGCTTTACTGTTAGTTTGATTTGAGCATTTACTTTGATGTGATTTTCTACCTATTTTCTATTCACTGGTTCATCTCTTGCACTTACTGTTTTATGCTTTTCAAAATCTGATCACCGCTCACCACTTCTGATAATTTGAATTTATGACTAAGAGTCTTTACCTTGTTTTGGTTTGGAAGCTGGTAAGTTGTGATTGATTCCACTGAATCTGTTAAAGGGAAGAAACATTGATAATTATTTCTCTTCCTCTAACTCCTTTACTGGTGTACAGTTTGTTTTGGATAAAAATCCTCTTCAAAATTAAAATGTTAGTTTTTGAAATAGAGATTATTTTATCTTCCTACAGTAATCTGTCTCATATCAATAGTGTTTTTCAAAGTCTTGAGTCATTAGTTTGATTTTTTAAACCAAGTGATTGCATTTATCATATGTTGTATGGCTTTGGTTTTGTGAATCATTCTTCCTTACTGTGGAGAGTCATCTCCTATGTCTGGAAGATAATCTCACAGCTGAGACTCTTTAATGATTATGAAAAGGAGAAAGCTTACAAAATTTGTAAAAAGAGGCATAAAATGAGCCCAAAACTGAAAAGATGCGAAATTGTCAAATTGGATACACAAAGTGTATCAAAAATAAAAAGATGCGCAAAGTGCCAACCAATTCGAAAAGGAGGCACAAAATGAGCCTAAACCAAGTTTTCCTCCCTTTCAGATTGTTAAATATCTTAGAAAAATCTGTGCGCCACTAAATATTTTCAAAAGCTTGAGTTTGAAAATCCTTATTTCTGATTTTTACTTTGTAACACTATTATATCAGATATTTTTCTGGAACGAGGCTTGAAAGGATATCTTTTCAAATCTAATGTCTTTTCTTCTGAATCAGATTTTTGGTTTGAAAGAGGTTTGCATCGATAAGGTGCCCGGGGTCGGAGTTACGAAAGTTGATTTTTTCCAACCTTTTCTTGATTTCAGCGCTGTCAATCGTCTTCCTATTGGTTTTTGAATCTAAAATGAAGGAAACATTCTGAGTTACTCGAGCAGCTTGATCAAAAAAAAAATGTTGCTTTTATGTATTTTTGCTGTAAGTTTTATTCATTTTTATTTTATTTTGATTTCATGGTTGTATTTTTGGGATCCTGATCGATCATCTTCATCCTTCAGCTTTTTCTATTTTCTTCACATCATCCTGGACGACACACCGATCGTCCTGGACGATCCTCTTCGTCCTGGACGATCCTAACATCGTCCAGGACGATTCATTCAAAATCGTCCCCACACTGCTCCTGCTGCTGAACAACTCCAATTTTTGGTGATCGTCCTAAATGATCCTTCCATCGTCCCGGACAATGTGATCCATATCTTCCTGATCTGATCAAACGGTTGATATTGCACCAATTATTGGCCATCGTCCTGGACGATCCACCTTATCGTCTTGGACGATCCACAGGTCAAGCCGCTGGACGATTCAAATTCGGCCGGTCCGACATATTTATTGCATATCGTCCCGGACGATCCACCTAATCATCCTGGACGATACTTTTCGTCAAAGGTTGTCTAGTCTGACACCTTAGGACGATCGCCTGTGTCTAATCGTCCTGGACGATATCTGATCGTCCTGGATGATCGGACCGCCTTTTTGACCAATCGTCCAGGTTGTCATAAATGCCCATATCGTCCCGGACGATGTCGCGATTGTACTGGACGATCAGGCCATTTTCTATATAAACAACATTTTTTCTTAAGGATTTTCCACACCATTTCTCTTCCACTCTCCTTCTACTTCCTACACTCTTGATTTCTAATGGCTGGTGGCAAAAGGTCCCGTCAAAAGGGTGCCAGTTCCTCCCGGGGACCGGTTGATCCTCGCTTCCCCAATGCAGTCAATCAGGCTGCCTACGAGCCCTACTGCGAAGTGGGGATCACTCCATCAAAAATCGTAAATCCCCGCACTCTCACTTATCCTGTCCTTGACCTCTTCGCACACACCTCCCTCACCCTCATCATGTCTCTCGCATTTCCCTTTAGCTCGGAACTTCTCTGCATTTTCTTTGCAAACTTGCGGATTTCGGCTGATTATTCCACCCTCCGATCTTATGTAAATCAACGCCCCGTTGAACTTACCTACCAGAACTTTCATAACATTCTCCAACTTTCTGTTACCGGCGATAAACTTCACACCCTTATCACCGACCCAGACTATGATTGGAGTGTCGCCAATCATTTCCTTTGAAATACAAATGCCTCTTATCATGACAATGCCTACTCCACACTTCTTAAGGATGCCCGTACTATTCAGTATGCTCTTCGTTCCTCCGTCATTCCAAAGGCGGGGGATCGAATTCACATCACCCCACTCCTGTCCTTGACTACCTACTACATCCTGGCCAATAGGGAATTTAATGCCACAGACCTTATTATCTGGTACCTAGAGCACCTCACCACCATTCAGGATCCAAGTCATCGCCGTCGTCCAAATCTAGCCTTAGGACACATCGTTGCCTATGCCCTTGAAACCAAATATGACGTGCAATATCCCGCAGCTCCAGATGTTCCTCCTTCCTTCCTCACCAACAATGCCTTCCATGTCCTACACAGCACCCGACTACATCCGGAGCCCGCCCCGCATGTTGAGGAAGAGGAGGAAGCGGCCATTCCAGCTCCTGCTGCACCCGAGGCACCTGCTCCCCTTCACATTGCCTCTCCTTTTGACCACCTAGTGCAGCATTTCGATCAGTGGGAGGCCAGATTTGACTCCTACGTGGTTTCCAAGGAGCAGCGGCACGCCGAGGACATCCAGCGCTTCACTGACTTTGCTGCGCAGCAGCAACAGCAGCATGACCAGGACATCGCCTGGATTGGAGCCCACTTTCAAGCCATTCACCATTACTTCAACCCTCCCCTGCCACCTCCTTCTTCTGATCAGGATCTGCCTCAGTTTTAGTTTCCTGTTTTATAGTTGTTCTCTGTTATGTTTTGTACTGGTATTTTCGTTTTCTATTTTACCCTCCTCCCTTTTTGTGATGTCAAAAGGGGGAGTTAGTCGTAGTCGTTTCAGTCTTTGTGTTGTGTTATGTTTTCTATATTAGTTTTATTGTTAAATAAAAATTTGAAAAAAAAATATATCTCGTGGGAGGATCGTCCCCAAGAAGATCCAGGGTTCTCTGCCCGCTTCAGGTGGAAGCAAAAGGAGTTCGAAGGTTCTCTGCCTGCTTCAGGAGGAAGCAAAAGGAGGTCGGGTTCTCTGCCCCACCGTGTGGTGAAAAGGAGGTCTTGTATAGGCTTCTCCGCCTTACTGTGGGAGCAAAAGGAGAGACACTTTTTGTTTAGTGCAATACCCGGAGGAGAGGCTCCGGGGAGTGGACGTAGGTCAAGTTGATCGAACCACTATAAAATCTGGTTTGCTTTTCTGATTCAGTTCTGCACTTTACTTTTTGATATTAACTGCGTGGGTGAATATCTGAGATTGATCTTTTCGTTTATGTTTATTTGTTTCCGCTTCTAAACATCGAAAAGATTTTTCATTGTTGTTATGAAATTTTTAAATAACCAATTTACCCCCCCCCCCCCCCCCCCCCTCTTGGTTAGCCTCGGGACTAGTTCACTAGGGCTTAACATCCCTATCAAACTTTCACTAGAGAATTATCTGCTTCTTAGGACTCTTGGTGTTAGAGCCCACACAAGGACTTCAAGGACTGACTATGATTGGACAGATGTGAACTATACCCTTAGAGGTGTAGAACAAGTGAGTCACCTTCCTCGCAACTATTCTTTAAATCAAAATGCTAGGATTATTCAGCTTGTTTTGAGAACCTCCATAATTCCTAAGTCTGGTGATCAAGTAAATATGACTCCTCTTTTGTCCACTGTCACATATTTTATCATGACTGAGACTCCTATCGATGAAGACCAACTAATAATGGATTATCTCTATACACTTTCTGACATTGGAAGTCCTCATAGCAAGAGAAAGAAAAATGTGGTATTAGGACATTTGGAGACTTATGTTTTGGAGAAGAAGTATAACCTAGTACATTCTGATCCTCCCACTTAATTGCCTATTTACTTTACCAATGCTTCCTTTAGAGCACTCTTTAGTTAGGAACAAGGATCAGGGGGAGATGATACTCAGGGAGAAGGAGCCCATGCTCCACCACTAGCACCTACACCTGCACCTGGACCTAATCAGAATTTTTATCAAGAAATGGTCTAGCATTATGATAGATGGAATCTCATTTTGATCAATGATTTGATCAAATTGAGACCAAAATGAACCAGAAGGATGCATGATACACTGTAGACATGGGGTGGATTCATGAATAATTTAATTCAGTGAATGCAAATATAGCTACAATAAATAGCTACTTCACAATGTTCAGTCCTCCACTACCTCCAGATCAGGGCCCTTCATAATTTTAGATGATTGTACTTTTGTTTTGTTTTTGTGACTTTTATTTTAGGCTTGGATGTACTTATTATCGTTGTTGGTGTATTTTGTTGTTCTTAGTGTAGTTTGTGTTTTTCATTTGGATGATATTTTTAGATGTATTTGCATTAATGCTTAATGAAATGAAAAAGTCATATTTTTATGCATATGAAATGATAAGTAAATTATTTCAAATTTATCATTCAAATATTATTGATTGCAAATATAGAATGTTAGTTGAATTTGCTTTACTATATTAATTTCTATAAAAAATTTAATCTCTCAAAATGTTTAGATTATTTTGTGACTTGGTGTAGATTAGAAGATCTAATTTATATTCTTTATATAGACATGTATTACTTAACTTAAATTGTTGCAAATTTGATGTCATACTTTTGCCATTATTTCTATTCATTATTATTTTTCTGTCAAGAGATAGTGGTTCTGGAAAGAAATTTTTTAAGGAGGCACAAAATAAGCCTAAAACTAAAAAAGAAGCACAAAGTGTGCCATGAATACAAAAAGATATGCAATGTTGGCCAAATTATAAAGGAGCACAAAATTAGCCCGAAATTGACAAGATGCACAAAGCATGCCATGCAAATTGAAAAGATGCATAATGTCGCCAATTGCTCTTTCATTTATCTTTCTCAATCAAACTAAAGAATGATTGTCACTATTAAATTAGAAATTTATTAATTTTATTTCATCATTTCTATAATAGTTATGGTTATATAATATCTATTACATTACTAACATAGATCAACTTTTCTTATCCTTGTTATTCTGTGGTTTAAACTTTTGAGTCTTTACCTTTTGCATACGATTTTAATATTGTAATTATACTTCATTTAACATTGTCTTAATAATCAACTATTTTTTATTAGTATTCTTCCCTTTTTTGTTGTTGTCAAAAGGGGGAGTTATCATTGTTTGATATCATTTGTTTGAGGTGTAAATTGGAATATTTATTTTTACATTTGTTGTTTTATTTTTTTGTATTATGTTTTAAATGAGTGTGCATTTGTGCATTTTTTATGTGATCTTCATTAGAACCCCTTGCTGTCAATTGATCATTCATTTTGGGGGAGCTTACTTTTAGGTATTTAGGGGGAGCTAAGGAGAAAATTTGAGCTTATTTGTTAACTCAAACAATAACTATTTTGTCATCATCAAAAAGGGGGAGATTGTTGAGATTGTTGCAAATTAGTTTTTCAAGACTTTATCTTTATAATTATGTGAGTTTTTCATTTTAACAAAATCTTATTATTTTGATTATTATTTCTCCTAACATATGTTAAGAAAATTTTTTTTTGTTGTGTGTACTAACATATTTTTTTCAGGAAAATCACAATCCAGACAGTGGAAGACTTCAATTTAATTGGTTAGAGTTTATTAGTTTCAGAGTCTGTACTTTTTATTCTTTTCTTGAGTCTGAGAGAGTGAGATTATAAATTGAGTAACCATGCACACACACACTAGGGAGGGAGACAAAATTTAATTTAAAAAAAAACTAATCGTACTGTATGATATATAATTGTACGAAAGGATATGTGCAGTTTCTCCTCTAAAATGAACTTGCCTATTTTATGAGTCTTTTTTTTAAAGTACTATTCGTACAGTACGAAATATTTTTATTTCATTTTCCATAGTATGAAACTGGGCTTATATGGTTCATACAGGATATCGTGTTGGATGATCCGTTCATTTTTGAACTATTCATACAGTACGATCTGGTTTCGTATTTCATTTTTTAGAGTATGAAACAGGGCTTACATGGTTCATACAAGATATCATACAGGACGAACCATTCATTTTTGAATTATTTGTACAGTATGATTTGGTTTCATATTTCATTTTCCAGAGTATGAAATAGGGCTTACATGGATCATACAGGATATCATACGGGACGAATCGTTCATATTTTGAACTGTTCATACGGGATGATTGTCGATCGTACGGTACGATCCTACTTCATAAAACTTGAAATTTTTTATTTTTGGATGGTTTTTCTTGTCCTTTGTATAAGGGTTCCTAAAAACTGTCTGTCCAACTAATCCTCTACGAATTTCTTCTTGAGAGTGGAAGGAAGAGGGATTAGGGAGAGTGTTTTGGAGTGAGTGTGGTGAGATCTTTGAAGAGGAAATTGTGAGGGGATTCACAAGGTTGCCCAAAGGTAAGGATCTCATTGTTTGTATTTCAAGTCTCTTCCCTATCTCTTTGAAGACTCTTGAGAGAAGATCTTTGAAGGAGGTTCGGTTCTCTATCGTCACCAGGAGGGTGAAAAAGGATGCTTGGTACTCTGCCATCTATAGGAGGGTGAGAAAGGACGGTGAGTTCTCTGCCTTCACCAAGAGGGTGAAAAAGGAACGACGGTAGTCTACCTCACCAAGAAGGTGAAAAAGGACGACCATTCTCTGCCACACTAGGCTTTGGTGGAAGAGAGTTTGTAAGGGTTTGTCCGCCTTGTTATGGGGGTAAAAGGAGAGTTACTTTGATTTAATGCAATACCTAGGGAAGGATTCTCTAGAGAGTGGAGGTAGGTCATATTTCAACAAACACTATAAAATCTGGTGTTCTCTGTTCTTGTGTTTTCTTATAGAATCTTTAATTTATGCATTGCACTTTATCTTTCTATGGTTGAAAAGTAAAATTTTTTAAACTGTTCATACAGTACGAACTGAATCGTATTGTATAATATATATAATGTTTTTTATTAAAATGGTTTCAAAACAACTAAGAGATTTTAAAAGTACCAATTCACCCCCCCTCTTGGTAAGTCTAGGGACATAATTAATAGGTCTAACAACCTATTCACTCTTTTAGTTTTTATAAGGGCTTCTCCACCTTGATGTGGGGGCTAAAGGAGAGTCACCAGTGTGTAGTGCAATACCTAGTGAAGGATTTTCTAGGGAGTGGACGTAGGTCTTGTTGGATCGAACCACTATAAAATATGGTGTCTTTTTTTCTTTACTCTATACGACTTTTTATTTTCTGCATTTATACTTTCTTTGGTTGAAAAAGTAATTTCATAAGTTTATAGTTCTTATAAATTTTATAATTAATAAATTAGTTTTCTAAAATATAATCAAGAAATTTTAATTTACCAATTCACCCCACCCCCTCTTGGTTAGCCTTGGGACAATTAACATAGGTTTAATAACATACTGAGAATTTACAATTGGTAATAGAGTGAGCTTTCAAAAATTAAGGTTTAGACAATTTTTTAAAATGATCATAACTACTTTTGGAAACTATAACACCCCTAAAGGATATTCGATCATATTACCCCCATTGTTTCATAACATCCCTTTCGATTTTTGGAAAACATGAAGGTCTACTTTTCTTCAATCGCTTGATTATTGCATGTGGATTTTTGTAAAGCAAGGTCACACTAGACCAACTAGACTTGTAGATGGCATTTTAACTGAAACACCTTTCACAGACTGGATAGTAGAAGAATGAGACCAAGCTCAATTAAATGCTAAATGTTTAAATAGTTTTTTCTGTGCACTTAAATTAGAGGACTATATGCATGTCTCAACCTGTAGATCCGGTAAAGAAATTTGGATAGACTTTACATTACTTATAAAGAAATTATTGAGGTGAAACATTCTAGATTGAACATTCTACTACACGATTATGAATTATTTTGCATGAAACAAAATGAATCAATCACTAACATGTATCCTCGGTTCACACAAATAGTCACCACATTACATGATTTACGTAGGGAATTAATGAATGCTAAACAAGTAAATAAAATTATTCATTATTTGACTACTATTTATGATGTAAAGGTAACTGCTATAACAAATTCAAAAGACTTAAATGTTTACTCAATTAACAATATTCTTGGATCACTAATTGCTTACGAGCAAGGAGTGACTCAAAGACAGGTGAATGCAAGTGAGAAGCGGAAGGAGAAAAATATTGCATTAAAAGTGGATGACTCAGAGAGTGATCAGTTACTACCTGAGGATGAAGATGATATTGCTCTCATGATGAGGCAATTCAAAAGTTTTCTAAGAAGGAAGTAAAGGAGACGCCAACAGTGGAACAAGGGTAACTTTCATAAAAATGCTAAGACTTCTAATGATGTAATATGTTATGAATGTAGGATGCCAGTACATATAAAAATTGATTGCCCGAATCTCAAAACTAATCGTAGCAAGGAGAAGGTTATGAATTTAACATTTTTAATAAATATTAGACCTTAATATGAGTCATATGCCTTTGAGTTTGCTCAATTTGGAGTTAGTTATGAATTTATGAAGTTTTGACAATTATTGAATTTTTAAAATTAGTTTAATTAAGGCCCTTTTTATGAATTGATTCCAAATAACCTCCAAACTCCTTGAAATCAACTCCAAAGGTCAGGAATGACTTAAGGTGTGATCTCCAAGTGTTTGTAAATTTCTGGAATTTTTAAATATTTTTAATTAATTAAATTAATTAATTATTAAATTTCAATTAAAATTAAATTAAGCTTGATTTTAAAGTACAGTCAAAGGACTTTTATTTTTCACTGACTAAGGGTTCAATTATGGTCAGTTTGAGATATTATATGTAATTTTTGGATTTAATATTGATTTATTAGAATTTATGGAAGCTTAAATGGCTTAATTAAGCTTTGATTTTGATTAAATTAATTAAGGGACTTAATGATTTCAAAATTCAGTGGGAATTTTCCTATGAGTTGAGGGTATCACTAAGTTCAAGTGTTCAAAGTTTCAAGTCAATTTGAAGTGTATCCTAATTATTGGAGATTTTCTAAGTTCTTTAAATGAATCCTTAATTATTGTCCTGAATGATGTCCCTAGGTTTAAGTAGGTTCAAATTGAAGTCACTAACCCTTGGACACTAATTATAATCACACAATAGCAATCACTAAAAGCAAAAAGGGACTGTCCTAAACTCCTAATGCTCTTTAGAAGGATCATGATGGATCATTTGGATTATAGGTTATATCATAACCTATGAACTCAAAAAAAAAAAAAAATCCATTATGAAGCGATGATTGCATTAAATTGACTTGAAGCAATGAGTGCATTAAATTGACTTGAGGGTATTAAAGGATGTAGAATACATCCCCAAATATGACCTCATTCAATTTAGAGGTATAATCATGTATAATTCAAAGTTCATTTACAAAGATCATAATGTAATTAAGGTCGAGTCTCTTTTAAATTATACATGATTATAACTTGCATCTATTTTCCAATGAAAGGTAACCTTTCAAGAGTTTCATAGGGTACTAACATACACTGATTGAATTAAAATTAAATTAGCTATGAATTCCAAAAAATTTAGATCAAAACATGATCAAGATTCTTAGAAATTCACAAACTAAATGATACTGCATCAAATGTCCTTAGGAAAATTAAGGGAAATCAAGCTTATATCCTAGAACACCTCTGCCAAAACTGAGATTAAAATAGTATATATATTTTTAAATAAAAATAAAAACACATTTTTTGAATAATTGAAATATTACTCAAAATAATTTTCTTATATTTTTAAAATAAACTAGATTAAAAAATGAAGAGAACAAGCCCAAGAACTCCAAAATTGATTGAGAAATGAAATTCCTATGTAATTTTGAAGTTCTGGCTATATATATATATATTTATATAAAGCTTTGAAATACTAGTCAAACGGCGGCGCTGACCCAGCCTAGCCTTTCCACGCGGCGCGGTGGGATGCAGCCAAACAGATGGTGGCAGTCAAATGGGGCCCAGCTACTTATCCAGTGCGGCAGGGATATCAAGCATTGGATCAACCCCAGTGCAGATCCGACGGCTGATATCGAACACGTGGGATTAAACACGTTGAGCATGATCCAACGGTAGATCTTAATCCTACAGTTTAGGTTGATGGCTTAGATCTGGCCGGACGAAGAGTATACCAACCCGTGGTTTCAAAGGATCAAATCAGACGGCGGGTCCAGCTCGATCGCAGCCGTTAATCTTAAAAGAGCAGATCCAACGGCTGCTGCATCATCTTCCTCCTCCCGCTAAACCGAGTACCCTAAACTTGTTTTTTTGTTTCATTTTACAATAAAAAAAACAAAAACAATTTCAAAATTTTGACAGAGGTAGTTTAGGATGTAAGAAGAAGTGTGGGACTGCTTTCCATGTGTTTGATGCACTATTTAACAGTCTATTTAAGAACCTAGGTAAATGGCTAGGGTAAGAGATATACCACAATACACTGAATAGAAATGGATGAATTTAATATCTCTGAATTTGTGGATTATCCACGCTCAATTTTGTAGAAGAGTTTAAGTCCAGAAGGATCTTCTACAAAGTGTTAAAATGGCTTGGATGGAGCTAGCCTCGGCTTGCTCTTGATCTCGCCGCCGACAGCTGCTAAACACCAGGGAATGATTAGGGAAATGTATAGGGAGCTCTGAGGATTCAAATTGAACACTCAGAGCAGCTGTATCTGAACTGGAATGGGAGAGAGTTCCTTATGAGGGAGTTACGTCCTCTTGCCCTATTCAAGCTATGGGAGCTCATTTTGACGGTCCGGATGCTTTAGGTGGAGTCCTTAGATGTTTGACAGCTGGCCTAGGCCGTTAGAGAGCAGAGGAGGGACATGGCTCAATTGGAAATGACTCTAGGTGCTTCCACATGGAGGGGGATGACTAGGATTTGTTTAAGCCATTTGGAACTATGCAAATGATTGGGCTGGGTCAGGATAACTCGAGAGAGGGTTCTGGAAGCAATTCCATAGACTGGGCAGGCTTGGGTCTGGTTGAGCAATGCTTAGAGGGTCAGGTTGACCATTAGGGCTCACTTGGAATTCATTTGACTTGGTTTTGACTACTCAAATGGTTAAGATATAATGGGGTAGGTTTTTGGAGAACATGTGGGGGTTAATTTAAATGGTTTGCAAGAGATCTAGGTGACTAGACCCATTGTATGAATGAAGGAGTAATTGGATGGTGGGATTTGACTATGCTTAAGGGATGCTAGGTTTCTAATTGACTAATTTTGACCAATCAACTTTGGTCAACATTAATAATATGAAATTCAGGGAAAAGTTGGAAGATTTTAAAATGATTTGAAATGGGTTTGAAGTGGTGGATTCAATGCTTGAGCCAATCAATGAAATTTGACCAAGTTGCAATGGGTTGACTTGGTTAACATAGCTTAGGTTTGATCATTATTGAGATTTGACTAAGTCAAAGTCTATAATGATTTGACTTCTCATGGGTTCAAATGAGTTTGAGTAATGTATTAGAGTAACTTGAAAGTTTGAAGGGCTTAACTGGCTTAAATTTGAATGTTAATCCTTAAAGGAGCCCATATTACCTTGAATTGACTGGAATTGAGTTTAGTTGACCAAGTTAACTTTTGACTGGGTCAAGGGTCCAGTCAAATCCAAACTATTGAGGGAAGTGCTCAAATGCATTTGGATAGATTTGTAATTGATCTTGAAGCTTAATTAAATATGATAAAGCTTAAGGATTAAACTGGTCAACCTGAGTTGACTTGGTCAAACTGAGTTGACTTGGTCAACCAGGTTGACCCAGGGCTAGGGTCTGGACTGAATCAATCTGAAATGGTAAATGGAGTCTAGTAGATGTGTTTTCAAGGGTCAAATTGGTCATCTAGATCAAATGACCTATTTAGGCCCTTAATGGGCTTAATGGGTCAACTAGGTTGACTTGGTCAACCAGGTTGACCCAGGGTCAGGGATTTGGTCCAACCAGTTCAGAATGACATTCTGAATCTACTGGTGGTAGTCTCAAGGTCTGGAGAGGTCATTTGGTCAGAATGACCTGTTTTGACCTAGAAAGGCCTGTTTAGTCAACCCAGGTTGACTTGGTCAACCAGGTTGACCCAGGGGCTGGAAGTGGGTCCAACAGGTTTGGTTCGATGTTTGAAAATTGTTGGAAGTGGTTCCAAATAATTTAGAGGTTATTTGATTTGAAATGTGCATTTGAACCCTTAAGGGGTATTTTGGTCATTCTGACCCTTGGTCAACTGGGGGTCAAATTGAATCCAAAAAAATGTATTTTAATGCTCAATGGGTTATAATCAAGGGTCTAGAAGTGATTTGGAGCTTTGGAGAAAGCTCCAGGATCAAAATCCTCTGGGTGGCAGGTCTAGTGGCATAGACTGTAAATATTTGAAGGTTTTACAGTCTTTGGATTTCAATTCAATTTTTGGGGTTAGAGACCTCAGAATGAGCTTAAATTTGGAGGGTTTCCTCTAGAGAGATGTCATATCAGTGTAGAACTGACAGAACTTGAATCAGAGGTCACTTGATAGGGTTTTGAAATGCTCAAATATTCACTAGAAAAGGCTTCCAGGTTTTAGACCTTTGGCCTTGGAATTTGATCTGGATTTCTAGTTTTGAGCTGAGTTTTGATTTTGAATGATGGGGTTTGAACTATAGAAATCATTTACAATAATTTGGGTGATTGTATATGATTAAATAGAATTAAAGTCAGGTCAGATATTATGACAGCTAAATCTAGGTTGTTTAAAGGTCAGGATTGATCAGGGATTTGAATTGACTTGAACTCTAGACTGATTTGAGTCTTGAATAGATTGATTTAAAATCTGGGTTGGTCTAGAGTTTGAATAGATTTGAGATCTTGATAGATCTAAGGTCTAGGAGAATCCTAAGACCTAAATTGATCTAGGGAAATCCTAGGGTCTAGAGTAGATCCTAGGGACTGAAGTCTAGGAAGATCCTAGAGTCTAGGAAACCCTAAGGTCTGGGATCTAGAAGATTCTTAGGATCTAGAATAGATCCTAAAGTTTGGATTCTAGGAAGATCCTAAGGTCTAAATAGATCTGAGGTCTAGGAGAATCCTAAGACCTAGACTGATCTAGAGTCTGGGTAGATCCTAGGGTTAGAAATCTAGGAGAATCCTAAAGTTTAGAAATCCTAGGATCTAAGGTCTAGGATGATCTAGAAATTGAATAGATCTAGATTGAATTAATGTTGAGATTGATTTGAAGTTTAAATGGATTTGAAATCAAGATGGATTTAAAATCTGAATTGACTGAAAGTTTGGATTAATCTAAGATCAGATTGATCCTAGGGTCAAGATTAAATCCTAAGGATTGGAATGGTCCTACTAACCTCATACAAAAATGAGGTCAACAGTTCACAGAAGAATGAATACCCAATCCTGCAAGCATTTTGGGTTTGCAAAGCTCTTCCGAAGCCTCATATTGCAAACATTTCCATCCTTTTTCTTTATGACATAAAAAGTCTCTACATAACTTATCCAACTCATTTAGTACTCCCTTAGGAACCAACAAATAAGTTCACTAAAAATAGGAAGTGAAAGAAAAGTACTTTTAATAAGAAGAGTCCTACCGTCCAATGAAAGACACCTATAGCCCCAAGCATTTAGCTGTAGAAATCAAGGATCTCGAGCACTTAATTTTCATGGTGACAACTAATACTTACTGAATCCGTACTGTACGACTAGTGGAGTGCTGGATGATATCTTGAAAGGAACTATCAAAGAAGGTTATTCTGCACTGTTTCGTATGTTGAATGGAATTAAAACTGAAATATCATTTAATGAATGGAGCATTGAGGATAGAGAACTTGCACAGTTAAATGCTAAATGTTTAAATTATTTCTTTTGCGCATTAAAATCAGAAGACTATATGCGAGTATCAACTTGTACTACTTGTAAGCAAATTTGGGACAAACTGTGTATCACGTACGAAGGAACTAATAAGGTCAAAAAATCTAGGTTGAACATACTGCTATATGATTACAAACTATTCAGCATAAAACCTAGTGAAACTATATCTGACATGTACACTAGATTCACCCAGATTGTAACATATCTGCATGCTTTAGGGAGAGAGTTTTCTAACTCAAAAAAAGTTAATAAAATACTGCGATATTTGTCTAGCTCATATGATGCTAAAATCTCTGCAATAACTGAGTCAAAAGATCTGAACATTTATTCTATTGACAATTTACTTGGGTCACTCATTGCCTACGAGCAAGGAGTGAGTCAACGACAAAGTGATGCAGGTGAAAAGAAGAAGAAGCGAACGGTAGCTTTAAAAGCAAATAATTCTGATAGTGACAGCTCAGCAGCGGAGGAAGATGACGACATCTCCTTGATGACTCATCAGTTCAAGAATTTTCTGAAAAGAAAGCAGCACCGTCATCAAAACAATTGGAACAAAGGTAAAAGCTCAAAGCATACTAAAGTTGCATCTGACACAATTTGCTTTAAGTGCAGGAAACCCGGTCATCTCCGAGCTGATTGCCCCAACGTCAAGACTCATCAAACCAAGGAAAAGGGTGAGGAAAGATCAAAGCTCAAGAAGGGCAAATTTAAGGCACAAAAAGTGTTTTGGGCCGACTCTGCCTCAGAATCATCAGAAGAAGAAGCAGAGGAGGAGGTAACGAATCTATGTCTTATGACTAATGATAATCTTGATCAATCAGATCAAGATGAGATATTTCAACTGTCTTACGATGAACTGCTTATTATTTCTGAAAAATGTATGACTCGTATAAAAAATTAAAGAAAAAGCATATTAGTCTTAGCACTGAGTTTAGTACTTTACAAAAGGAGCATGCTAGTGTAGTTAAGATTATTTCTGACTTGGATAAAGATCATATATCTTTGCTTGATGAATATGATGCATTAAACAAGAAGTATATTGAGTTAACCACTGCACACGATACCTTGAAATCATCACATATTGAACTAGAGAATGCATTTAAGGAACTAGAAGAACTTGCAGAGGAACTAAGTAGGAGTAAGCATACATTGAGATTTGAATATGCAAGCCTTAACCAAGAGAATAAATTTTTAAATGAAAAACGTCATGCATTCGAAAATAATAAAACACCTCCCACGTTTGCTGAGTTTTTTCAGCCTCCACCATGTGAACTATCTTATTCAAAACTAGCACAACATGCATCATCCAAACCCAGAAATTGGCATGACCACCCCCGTAGATTAGTGAACCCATTTCCCGGTGTTAGATGTTATTCTTGTGGCATGCTAGGTTACATAGCCCGCACGTGCACAATTCACCATTGGACACATCTAGTGTGGAGACCTAAATCGCATTCATCACAGCATAACATGCATACATTTCATTCATATAAGCATAGGGTGGAAACCAAACTCACTTGGGTTCCCAAAGCTAACCTGTGATTGACATTGTAGGGATACTCTCACAAAAGACCTAGTGAGAGCATGTGGTACCTGGACAGTGGCTACACGACACACATAACTGGAGACATGAAGCAGTTCGTGACACTGGAGGCTAGGTCAGGAGGCAAGGTAACTCTAGGAGACAACACCACCAGAAAAGTGGTGGGCTCAGGTATTATTGGAAACTGTAAGAATTTAATAATTGAAAATGTATTGTTAGTTGATGGTTTAAAGCATAACCTTTTAAGTATTAGTCAACTATGTGATAAGGGCTTTGACATTAAGTTACTGTCTAACAAATGCATGATTAGCCTAAATGGTACACTTGTGTTAGAAGGAAAACACATAAATAATGTATACATGTTAGATTTAAACTGCATTGAAAACTCAAACTCTTTGTGTCTAAAAATAATAGCTGATGACTCTTGGCTATGGCATAGGAGACTATGCCATGATAGTATGAAAACACTTAGGAACATCACTCAGAAAGACTTAGTTAGAGGAATACCTAAGTTAAACTTTACCAAGGACAATCTATGTGATGCCTGCCAACTAAAAAAATAGGTGAAATCATCATTTCATTCAATTAAGGATATCAACACCACTAGGCCTCTAGAAATTCTACACATGGACCTATTTGGCCCTGTTAGTACCGCTAGCCTAGGAGGAAAATCTTATGGATTTATAATAGTGGATGACTTCTCTAGGTTTACTTGGGTAAAATTCCTAGCTCATAAGAGTGAGTCATTCGAAGAGTTTAGAACTTTTTCCACTTGGATTCAAAGAAAATTAGGATGTGAAATTAAGACAGTTCATAGTGATCACTGTGGAGAATTTGAGAATGATAAGTTTGAATTATTTTGCAAAGATGTTGAAATAGAACATAATTTCTCTGCCCCTAGAACTCCTCAGCAAAATGGAATAGCAGAAAGAAAGAATAGAACTTTAGTTGAAGCTGCTAGGGCTATGTTAGCTGAATACACTCTTCCTAGATATTTTTGGGCAGAAGCAGTGAATACTGCATGCTATATTTTAAATAGGGTAAATGTTAGATCCAAACTTAATAAGACACCCTATGAGTTGCTTAAGGGTAGGACACCCAATCTTTCCCACTTACACATTTTTGGTTGCAAATGCTTCATCTTAATCAATGGCAAGTCACCCTTAGGATAGTTCGATCATAAATCTAATGAAGGGGTTTTCCTAGGCTACTCATCTGTAGGTAAAGCCTGTAGAATCTTTAATAAGAGGACCCTAGTAGTAGAAGAGTCTACCCATGTGGTATTTGATAAATCCAATAAGACCTCTGAATCTAATCATAAAGAAGAAGATGTTGAGATTATATGGGGAGTAGAAACCATTACCATAGAGACTAGAGCGGAACCTCAGAAACATCTGCCTAGAGATTGGAAATTTTCTTCTAATCATCCTAGAGAACTGTTCTTAGGAGACCCATCAGAATGGGTAAAAACTAGGCATGGACTTAGGAAAGAGGTTAGTCATTATGTATTTATATCTATAATTGAACCCACGAATATAGATCAAGCCTTAGGAAATGAATTCTGGATCCTAGTAATGCAAGAAGAGTTGAACCAATTCGTTAGGAATGATGTATTGGAATTAGTCAAAAGACCTAAAGAATAAAGTGTGGTTGGAACTAAATGGGTCTTTAAAAATAAGATGAATTACTCTGGAGTAGTAGTGAGAAACAAGGCTAGGTTAGCAGAAAAGGGGTATAACCAAATTGAACGAATAGATTTTGAAGAAACTTTTGCTCCGGTAGCTAGACTAGAGCCATCAGGGTACTGTTAGCCTTTGCTTGTTTTAGGGATTTTAAGCTGTATCAAATGGATGTCAAGAGTGATTTCCTGAACGGGGTAATCAAGGAACACTACAAAAAAATTAGCTTTTAAGGACATATATATTAAGACACTTTTATTGAAGTGCCTTAATAAATGTTTATTAAGGCATCATTTTTTTCGCGCTAATTAACAACGATTTCGCTCGAAGAGGAAATCGTGGGATAAGTTATACTTATCGTGCCCGCTTCTTGTTGTTCTCCTCCTTCAACTGCTCGCCTATTTTCTTCTTCTAGGGTTCGCTAGCCCACTGCTTCTTGTTCGGCTCCTTCAACTATTCGCCTCTTTCTCTTCTGGTAGGGATCGCTAGCCCACTGCTTCTTGTTTGGCTCCTTCAACTATTCGCCTCTTTCGCTTCTGGTAGGGATCGCTAGCCCACTGCTTCTTGTTCGGCACCTTCAACTATTCACCTCTTTCGCTTCTGGTAGGGATCGCTAGCCCAGTGCTTCTTGTTCGGCACCTTCAACTATTCGCCTCTTTCACTTCTGTTAGGGATAGCTAGCCCAGTGCTTCTTGTTCGGCTCCTTCAACTATTCGCCTCTTTCGCTTCTGGTACGGATCTCTAGCCCACTGCTTCTTGTTCGGCTCCTTCAACTATTCGCCTCTTTCTCTTCTGGTAGGGATCGCTAGCCCACTTCGTCTTAATTGCTTCTTCTTGTTCGCCTCCTCCAATCGCGACGGCCGAATCGCAACTGCCGCATCAGGTAAAATGCTTTTAATTACTGGCTTTATTCCTTTGAATGTCGATGCCACTACCTATGGTTCAAAAAAAAAATTTCTTTCTTCTTTTGATTTCTAGGGTTTTTGAGATTCTCACTATTTCTAAACGATCGATTGAAAGCCTACTGTTTGTACATCGCTGAAAGGTAAATATTCCACTGATCTTGATGTTCATCGAACGTTGGTCTGGTTTCAGTTCTCTTTAATTTTCTAGTTTGATTGATCACTTCCCTGTTTATATCAGAAAGACTACTTGTTTTTTTATTTAATTCCTTGCTTTTCCATGCTCAGTATTGATATTGATGCTCTTATCATTATTGTTGTTCCTAGCAATGAATACTTGAATGTTGATGTATTTTCTCTTAAAATATGCTAGGTTAGTTTTTTAGGGAACGATGACCTCAAAATACCCTTACAACTGAAAATTTGTTCCGGGGGCGCTACCCCCGAAAACCCCCGCAAGGGCGCTGCCCCTTGACCCCGCGAGGGGGCGCTGCCCCCTTGGACCCCCGGCCATATAGTACTTTAAAAGATCAATTTTGAAAATTTTGACAGAAACTTGAATGCAAGAAAAGACTAACTTACATCCTTTTTTATTTGTCTAAAAAGCTTATTTGGAACCAATTTAATGCAAATCTATGAATGTGAGAACATTTCTTTATTGAAGTTATCAACGTGAGAGTGATGGAGACTCAAAGTTCATTTAAGAAGGAATTGCTAGTGAACTACCTACAAAAACTATTCTTAAATAGTTCATGTATCACCTAACATAACAGTTGAATAAGCTTTATGTTTGACAGCAAAAGGAAAGGAGATATTGTTCTAAAGATTAGAATAAATTTGCAATGAAAGACTTACATAGGTGTTGATTTACCTCACAAAGCTTCAGATGTTGTGTTTGAAGTAATTGGGGAGGATATCTCTCATAAACTCTGGAGGTCTCAACACCACAAAGCTAGTAGCTTCTTCTTCCCAAGAATCATAAACAAGTTGATATGTTTTAGTGAGGAATGGGGTAGGGACTAATTTTTTATACTCTATAGAGACCATTATCTCCCTACATTTTTCCACAAACAAAGCCATAGGTTCAAAGCGAAAAGAGAGCAATGGTATATTTCTTCTGTCATCTTATAATGCCAACTTCTACTCACAGTTCCCTCAAATATTCTCCCTTTTTACTTCCCTCTCACTCAAACCTATGACGTACTACTTTGATGAATAAATAAAGTTTCCATCATAAAAATAAACATTCCCGACTTTTCACTTACATGGAAACAATCAATCCTTTCATGTCATTATGAACTTGCATATTCGAACAATAACTTCTCTTTAAGCTTGTACCTTATTACTTTTCAGGATTGCCTGTCAAAATTTTTAAATCCCTTGTTTAAAACACTAGACTATGATTTGGCAAAATTTATTATCAATGTTATTATATAAGATTTTATTTTTGTATGAAGAGTTTTTTTACTCCTTTCTTAATCACTTATTTATTTATAATGCAAATCAAAGAGTTTACTTTAAGCCCTTTGAATATGCATCCACTAGCTCTCATGACTTCTAATATTCATTTATTTTTGCTTTATGAAGGTTATAATTTGAAAATGGATAGAAGTTGGATGTATTGTTCAAGGAGTAATATGGTTTTTAAAGGAGTTAAAAACTTTCTAAATTTTGCATTCAGTAATGAAAGTTCAAGTGGAATGATACTATGCCCATGTAGAGATTGTGGAAATGGCATTTGTAGCACAAGAGATGATGTTGAAGCTCATTTTCTTTGGAGAGGATTCAAACCTGGATATTACAATTGGACTGCTCATGGAGAAACTTCATTTACAAATGACATTGGATCACATTCCGTCATGGTTGATGATGTTAATGATGACATGGAAGGGTTATTAAATGATGCATTTGGGTTTGAAAGTAATACTACATATGAACAAGATGAAATTAATAAACCAAATGCAGATGCTGCAAAGTTTTATAAGTTGATAAGTGACTCACAATAAGAATTATTTCCCGGATGTAGAAAATTCTCAAAACTTGATTTTCTTGTTAGGCTACTTCAACTTAAATGCCTTGGTAATTGGACTCAGAAATCATTTACGATGTTGCTTGACTTGTTAAGGGAAGCAATTGAAGATATTCATCTACCAAAATTTTATTACGAGACAAAGAAGATAATTCAAGATTTGGGTTTAAGTTACAAAAAATATGATGCATGTCGCAATGATTGCATTTTATATTGGGGCCCTCATGAATTTAAGAATGAATGTGATATTTGTAATGAGTCAAGATGGATTGCAGAAGATAGCACTTCAAAAGATATATCAAGTAAAAAAAATAAAAAGGTTGCAGGAAAAGTTATGTGGCACTTCCCATTAACATCAAGATTGCAGAGATTATTCATGTCATCTAAGACTGCATCATATATGGTATGGCATAAAGAATAGTGCATAAAAGATGGTTGCATGAGGCATCCCGCTGACACTCCAGCTTGGCAACACTTAGACTACCAAGATAGAAAATTTGCTACAGATCCTAGAAATGTACGATTAGGTTTAGCATCAGATGGATTTAATCCATTTGGGACAATGACTTCAACTCATAGTACTTGGTCTGTTGTATTGATGTCTTATAATTTGCCACCTAACTTGTGTATGAAATCACAATACATGATGCTTTCTTTGCTTATTCCTGGGCCAACTCAACCTGGAAATGATATTGATGTTTATTTACAACCACTTGTGGCTGAGTTAAAAGAGTTATGGGAAATTGGCGTGCAGACTTACGATGCATGTTCTAAGGAGAATTTTCAAATGTGAGCTGCATTATTATGGACTATAAATGATTTTCCATGTTATGCTAACTTATCAGGTTATAGCACAAAAGGGAAGTTTGCATGCCCTATTTGTCAGGAGAGTACATGTTCTGAATGGTTACATTTCAGTCGTAAAAGATGTTATATGGGACATTGGAGGTTCTTAGATCACGATCATCCTGATAGAAAAGATAGTAAATCTTTTAATGGTTGAGAAGAACATGGGACAATACCACCACCAATTAATGGATCCAAAATTGTTGATATGTTAAGAAGTATAAATGTGAAGTTTGGAAAGAAAACACCTGCTAATCCTAATTTGCCTTATAATTGGAAGAAGTTTAGTATATTTTTCAAGTTACCGTATTGGGAAAAAAATCTTTTACGTTATAACTTAGATGTTATGCATATTGAAAAGAATGTATGTGATAAGCTTTTGGGTACATTGTTGGATCTTGATGGAAAGACAAAAGATCATTTGAATGCACCCAAAGATATGGAAAAAATGGGAATACACCCTACATTGCACCCTACTTGTACTTAATCTGGACATACTTATTTACCTGCTGCATGCTTTACATTGAACAAAAAAGAAAAAGAAATTTTCTGCAAAGTCTTAAAAAATATTAAAGTGCCAGATGGATATGCATTTAATATTTCAGGACGAGTGCAACTGAAACCACTGAAAATACTTGGATTAAAGAGCCATGATCATCACATAATAATGCAACAATTGCTTCCATTATGCTTAAGACGAGTCTTACCTAAGTCGGTTCGCTCTCCTCTAATTCGGCTGAGTCGTTTCTTTCAAGGCTTGTGCTCTAAAGTTCTTCTCCCAATTGAGCTTCTTAGATTGGAAAAAGAAATCGCAATTACACTTTGCCAGCTTGAAAAGATATTTCCTCCTATTTTTTTTAATATCATGGTGCATTTGACAATTCACTTGGCCACCGAGGCAAGGATTGGAGGTCCTGTATATTATCGTTGGATGTATCCTATTGAGAGGTTAGTAATTATTTCATGTATTATTATTTCTTTTATTATATCTAACTTTAATAAAAAATTTATATCATTTATCAAACAAATTTTTTAGATTTTTGGGGAAGTTAAAGTCTTATGTACGAAATAGAAGTCATCCATAGGGATCAATTGTAGAAGGCTATATTGCGGAGAAATGTTTAACATTTTGCTCTTTATATTTTGCTGAGCATGTGGAAATAAGGCATAATCAACTTGGAAGAAATGAGTTGGGCGAGAATGTTTTGAATGAAGGACTTAATATCTTTGAAACAAATGGTCGGGCACTTGGAAAAAGTGAGGTCAAGATCTTTAATGATGACACACTCATAAAAGCACATCGATATGTCCTTTTCAATTGTGAGGAAATAGAGCCATATGTTAGGTAAAAAAAATAGTTGAAGAATACATTTTTTCATTTTTTTATATAATTACTATTATATATTCTTATAAAATTTATGATTATATGCAGTGAACATTACACTACAATTAAAGAAATGATGAGACAAAAAAGGTCTCGCTATGGAGAGCATGAAGCTAAAAGAGTGCACAACGAGAATTTCGTTTCTTGGTTTGCTAATAAGGTTAGTGTTATAATGCTAATGTTATTTACATGAGAATTTTTACTGATTACATCTACTATGTTTTAATAGATTGCTTCAATTGATCCATTGAAGGATGATACTATTTCTACTGATTTGAGGCGCTTAGCTCGAGGTCCGTCCAATGTTGTCACTCTATACAAGAAATATCTTATAAATGGTTTTCGATTTCATGTTGTTAATTTGATGAAAAAAAGAAAACCTCAAAATTTGGGAGTGATGGTTAAAGCTCTAACTTCAAGGTTCGCTAGTATCAAAGATAAGAACCCTATTTCAAGTAACTTGACATACTATGGGATCTTAAAAAATATAATTGAATTGGACTACACAACAGAGCGAAGTGTTGTTTTATATGAATGTGATTGGGTTTCTAAAGGAAAGAGACTGAAGGAGGATGAGGATGGCTTCATCTTGACTAATTTCAATAAAATTAAACGACATCAAGAACCTTTTGTGCTTGCTTCTCAAGTTCAACAAGTTTTTTATGTGGAAGATTCTATTGATTCTACATGGTATATTGTTGTTACAACATCACCAAGAAATGATATTAATAACATTCACATAGACACGGATGTTGATGACTACTTGCAAAGTGAGACTTCTCCTCAACAGTATTTATTGATGATGAAGTTCAGTGGACTAGAGATGAACTTGATGGCATTCTACTAGAGTAATTGATTTGTGTAATTTTTATTTTCTAATGTTAAACCATTTTTTAATGCTTATATCATTTGTTTACTTTTTAATCTAATTACTATGTAACATTTTGTAGTTTTATGTGTTTCTTATGTGTGTTTATCTAAAGGTTGCATTTAGTTTTGATGTAGTGAGCAACATGGGTGACAAATTGCATTGTTTATCTTCTATTAAACTCTGCTCACGTATATGTTTTATAATGATTTTTAAGAAATGGCACCAAACACCTGAACACATGTTAGAAATACAGGATGCAGAGAACAAACTGAAGTTGAAGTAGATGTTCCCACAAATACCATTGAAAATTATGTTGCAGGTTTGCCTCTTAAGATATTATCAAAACTTTATATGCTTATTTTACTTTTACATCTATCTTACAAGATTTTAATTTTAAGATATTTTTTCAAAGACGGTAGAAGCAATGAGCAAAAACGAAAAAGAGGTCCAACCTACATGTGTAGTATTTGGGGATATCTTGCTACCCAACATGGTGGAGAACGACTTGTTGTTAATTTTAACAAATATGGTCAACCCATTGGAAAAAATAAATCAGTGCTTGTCGAGTTTTTAGGAACTATTGCTCGGAATGGGAAGCATGCACCTGTTGATATCAGAAGTTGGGATAAAATGCCAAAGTCTTTTAAAAAAATATATGTTAGAAGTTGTTCAGGTATTTATCTTCATAACCTGTCTACTTATTTTGTTTGATTTTAGTTGCATACATAAAATAACAAAATTCTTTAGATATAATAATCAATATTTTATTTTTTCAGGAGAAATTTGAGAATCCTCGTGGTAGTGATGTATGGGTTCTTCAATCAATTGGGAAGAAATGGAGGAATTGGAAAGCAGACGTTAAATCTCGATATTATAATCCAAATATGCCTACAGAATTACAACTATGTAATGTGCCAAAACGGATACTCAAAGATCAATGGAAAAATCTTCTATCCTATTGGAATTCAGAAGAATCAAAGGTATATTAGCATAACTTTTAAATTTTAAGTGTTATTCATATTATATTTTTTATTAATTCATTTTTGTGTTCAGTGTATAAGTGAATACAATAAAAAGAGTAGGTCAAAAAAGAGTTTGATGCACATAACTGGAAAAAGGAGTTTCGGTCAAGTGCGTGAAGATCAGGTAAATTATATATATATGTATACATGTTTCTGTCAATATGTGTGTGTGTTATACTTAAATTTTTAAGTCAATTATTCTTTTATTTTAATAAACTTTTTTATTATTAATTAAGTTTTTTTAGGAGAAAAGCATAGGTCACTTACCAACGAGAGTTGAAATGTTTGAAAGGTGTTTACACAAAAGAAGGAATTGCTAATTGTATTGAGGCTTGTGAAGCTTTGGTGAGTTCTTATAATTAACTATTTTATAAATTAATTATAAAGTATACAAAAATTTACATTAAAGAGTTAATATTCATTATATTTAGGAAAAAATGAAGGAAATAAGAAGTCAAACATCTCAAACAGAAGATGTTGGAAGTGATGTTATTTTCTCAAAGGTTCTTAAAAATGACAAGGTTGGAAGAGTTTTCATGTATGGATTTGGTGTAACTCCTTATGTTGCATCGGGAGAAATCCCAAATCGAAGTAGCGCTTATCGTTTAATAGAAGGTTACAAGGAAGCTTTCGAAAAAATGGAAAAACAAGTTCAAGAACAGGGTGAGGTAATTGCTAAAATGAAGTTTGATATGCAAAGTACACAGCAAGGTACTAATAGCACACCATTAAGAGCTACTCAATATTCTCAAAATGGTGATGAACAATCTTTTAGTAACAGTGCTCATATTCAAGTAAGCAAACTATTTACTTATGAACTTATAGAGCCATATTTTAATCTTTCAAATGTTGTTACAAAATTTGGTTAAATCTCATAAACTTCATATATATATATATATATATATATATATATATATAGGTTGGAACTAAAGTTGCAGTCAAAAGTGTTGTTGATTCTAGTAAAACTGTGGCAATTGGATATATTCATGGATCCTACACATAGGGTTGGTAACTATCCATTAGGTCAAAATTGGTGTTCAGTTCATATAAACATTCCTGTGAATTGGGAAGAACACTTGATTAGACCGTACAGTACTTTAACAACAATTGGACAGGCAATTGGAACTTATGTTGCATGGCCTCAAACTTTAGTAAGTATTTTTTTAATTTTAAATATTAAATTTTTATTAAGTAATCAAATTACTTATATTTATGTAATTAATTTACTTATATTTATGTAATTAATTTATTTCAGGTTGTTCGTGAAGACGATTGATGTACAGGAATTATAAACTTCTAAAGAGTCTAATTGGATTTGAACATTCTTACATATACTATATATTTTTTACATGTTGATAGAATTTGGCTATACGGTTATGACTTTGGCAACCGTAGGAGCATGTATTTTCCAAGAAGTTATTTTACTGTTTTAGAAGCATTTTTTATGTTTTTGTCCATACTGATTACTCTTGTTAGAAGTACTTCGCAGTGTCCTTATTCATTTTGGTAAGTTATGGTTCTGCTGATACTTGAAATAGCTTTTATTTCAGTTTTTTGCTCACTTTTTGGTTACATTGTTTACTTTAACTCATTAATTATTCTTTAATGGATTTACACATTTTCATTAATTGAATAAGAATCAGATTTTTCTTATACTGGAAACACATTTTTATGTTGAATAATCAAACTTAATTTGCTGCACCTATTATATCTAAAGGGGGTAAAACTAATGTTCATTACATAAGCCTGTCGTTCTATAACGCTGCAAGGATGTTCAGCCTTCTTGTTGGTCTCCAAATGCTCAAATGATGAACTCTATGATGCAGTATATCTTAGTGTTTTATGTTTTCTAACACAAATATTTAATGAGTGATGCAAAAGGTTATACAACTTGCATACAAAATGTAGCAAGACAAACTCTTAAATTAAGAATTATTCATTTTTTTTCAGTAAAATTTGACAATACGATGTAGTTTGATTCATATGAAAATTCATGGGCTCTGTACTAGAAGTAATGAATAGAATTCAAAACCAAGGAAGTCACATACGATTTGAACTCCATGCGTTTACTGAAATGTGTTGCCAGGTAAATGAAGGCAATTGATGTTGGACAGAATCGGTACTTTGCACAAGTTAGCTATGGCAAAGAAATTTATTAATATTGATAAATATTGAATCCAGGATAATCTAGAATCCTCAAGCATTTGTGCAAAATTTATACAAGTTTGTCTTTCAACAATTAGTCATATATACCGACGAAATCCTTATTTTTACAGATTGAACGCCCAAGATGAAAAAGCTCATGTATTTGCATGTACCACCTCAAAATCATTGAGAGTTTAATAAAAGCAAAAAAAAGATGGGTGCCAATTTTGTTATGCTTTTAGAAATTTTGGTGCTATAATCATATATAGTAGTTTGTGGTTGTTAAATAAACAGGATTTAGATGTTATATAGAAATTTGCCTATTTTTGGTTTTCGAACATGCTTTAACCATGACAGAATCCGTGCAATGTAAAGTTACTGCATTTATTCTGCTGTAGTTTTGTTTTCGTTTCAAAGTGACTGCTGCAAATTTAACCATTTCTTAAGAAACAAAAAAATGTGCTTGTTTACAGAGAAGAGTTATAGATAATATTTAAACTGCAATATTGTGTGTTCTTCAATTTCATGAATAATTCTTAGTCTAGTGATGGTGCTGGGCTTTACATGGACCTATGGAAAACATGATAATATGTATTGAAATTTCTCTCTGGTATGCTGTATAAGTTCTAATGGCTTTAACAACTAATGTTTCTAAATAAAGAAAAGGGGCCTTTCTGTTCTCTATAATTTTTTATGAACACCCAAATATATACCCCTAAATGTTATGATTTTCAACATCTATGAAAATAAAAGTTCTACATAGCAGTGGAAATACTATTTGAAGTTCCAAGCTACATCATATCAATTGCTGTTTTTTAGCCTAGGTGATATTTGGAACATCTTTTGGAATGATTCAAGAAACTTATTTATTGTTTGCCAGCATTTATATTATTTCAATAACCTATATGTTTTTTGGCAAATCCAATCAATTCTTATCTAATTTACATGCATATTAAGCTGAATTGTTCATTTGAGTGTTTTGTGGCTATCTAATTTCATGCCACTTGGTGGTGGAATTTCTCATATATATGATCCCATTTTGCATTGAAGGTTTGTAATTGGATGCCATGTTAGATGATCATAATAATGGATTTCAGTAAACCCACCGCACTATCAAGATTTATTAATAATAACAAATATAAATATGGACGGCAAGTCCAAAATGCTTAAGATTTGAAGTGGTACAGGATCGACTATAAATAGTTCCCATGAAGGTTTGAAAAACAAGAAAATAACCATCAAACTGTATTTTGATTGGTTCATGTCATGTTATTAAGTTAATTTGAAAGTATTTCAGTTTATTCTAAATGCTGATTGTACATTAGGTTTGAATGTTCCTTTGGTACAGTTTTATTTGTTTTCTATATTCGTCATGATAACTGTACTTTTCAGTATATAGGAGTATGTTTACTGTGGTGTTTTTTTGATAGGTTTCCCTTTACAATGTTAGTATTGCAAAACTCTGTAAAGATGGTTCGAGATCTTCCTGAAGTTATGAGAGTAGCCTATGCATTTTTGTTCATCATGCTTTGTTGGATGGCCTTATGGTCATTTGGAGTATCTGGAATTATTGCCTCGAGCATGAATGATAGCATAACCTGGTGGCTACTTGTGGTGAGCTGGCAAGTTTTTTTCTCTGCGGTCAAGTTGTTCATATTATGCAGTTTTTTGGTTATTCTGTTTGCATATCACAGATGATATGTCTAGTGCTTTCTTTTTTAAAATTATAGGTTTTTTCTGTGAGTTTATTCTGGACTGGTGCAATTCTTTGCAATACAGTTCATGCTATATTATCTGGCATGGTGTTCCTTGTTCTCATTCATGGTGATCGAAGTTCAGCATCTATGCCTCCAAAACCTTTGCTCAAATCACTAAGATTAGCTCTGACTACTTCTTTTGGAAGCATTTGCTATGGTTCACTTTTTACCGCTGCCATTCGGACATTGTGATGGGAGGTATTTTTTTTGTTTCAGTGAATTAGTTTCAGCCATTTATGGGATTGATTTCCATAAAAGTTACCCGGGATGAGATTTATTCTTAACTAGTTTCTTTTGTTCTAGGCTTCTACTTATCTATGTATGTTTTATTCGAAAATGTAGATAAGAGGAATTTGTTCAAAGATTGGAAGCAGTGAATGTTTGCTTTGCTGTGTTGATTTTTTATTTCACCTTGTCTAGACACTAGTTCGTTTCTTCAACAAGTATGCATATGTTCAGGTTTGTCAACTTTTACTATTTTATACTTTAGTGTCTTACATATCTTCTTTCACATGAATATTTTTTTGAGTTGAAGCCATGTGTTACAACCATTGTTCATTGATGAATTTAAGACTATTTGTTTGCTCTTATAAATATTTATTTTATAATGTAAAACAACATAATATTATTATAGCTATTACATTTAAGAGATCTGGAAAAGCTGTCTTAGATTCACCGTTAGCCATATATTTCATGTGGCCAAAATAGACGTATCTTATCAATAACTAATAGGTTGCAAAACACTCGGGGAATTCTTTATAAATTCCAACTTAGAGTTATAACCAACCTCCTCTTATCTGATTGACTCCACTTGTACCAAGTACTTATGTGAAAGCATTATCTTTCAACAATTAGTCATAAATTCTCCTTTTTAATCCTGAAGGATTATGAAATATATATTTGAATGACTATTCTGTCATCCTTACAAAATTTCACCATTTCAAAGCTGCAAACTAAACTTATTTGACAAGTCTCCCGTTATTAAAATCAATGTTCCAGTTTGAGATAGCTTAGCGCTCAAAACCTCCAAACCCTTCCATTTTTCTCCCTCATGAATAAACCTTTAGTTTTTTTCCTCCCCTCAACCTCTTTAATCGCAATGAAAGTTCAAAACTTCTTGGTAAAGAGGATAAAGAAGGTTGGCGATTAGTAAAATAGAGATGGAAGGTTGAGGACATGTGGTAACTGAGTAAATCTTTCTTTTCTTATCATTTATCTTCTTTAGGTGGTGGTGGCTTCTTCAAATTGGACTCGAAAAAGGCGTAGGACGGATCTCAGTTTGATGGTGCAAAATATGATTCCAAAATATATGAAGTGTAATGCATATTCTCTTCAATGTCTTTAGTTCATATTTCTATTTTCACTTTAAAACATATTATGAGTTCATCTCATTCTTTGTGTATGATCTAGGCTTGCACAACAAGATGGGCAGGATTTCTTCACATCATATGACGAAGTATATGAAAGCTTTGATGATATGGGCCTCCAAGAAAGCCTTCTGAGAGGCATTTACGCCTATGGTACCCCCCGAACTATAAGCTATGCAAGCCTCATGATTTTGCTGTCCGTTTTTTAAAGTTGACATGGCTGTTTCCCTTGTATAGGTTGTTAAAGTTGACATGGCCAATTTGATTTAGATCTTGCCGACATGGGGTTTATTATTACCATTTTTAGGTCCAAAGAAAAATTTATGTGATTGATTATTGCCTACATGGCCGTTCTTTGTCTTTCAAATCATAAAAACCTCTGAAGATTGTTTATTTTTGTTCTAATGTTCATACCAGCTCAAAAAGAAGACCACCATTGGCTCAATCAAGCTCGTTTTGGATCACCTATTAGCTTTGTCAGTCTTTTCTACTGAATTTTACGTTAGTAAAACTTCAGCCAAGTGTGCAAACTTTGCTCAGATTAAAATTCAAGTATCTTTGTTGCCCATATTCTAATTTAACTACCAAATTACTCATTTCCAACAAGTTCACCTTTTGATCAATTTGTAGGAATTTCAGTACTTATGAATTGAGTCAGCTTCCTTTTATGCCCGTGAACTATTTGTATTTTTGCCAAAGAAAGCTAACTTTTGTTCCTTTCTTGTCTTTTGTTACATTAGGTGGCATTGCTACTGGTTCTAGTAGTGGCTGATACCATTAAGGGTATTCAAGATGTTCATGGGCCTTGTAAATTTAAAAGAACAGTGGCCTCAAGACCCCATAGCGTTACTTACTGAGTTTGGAACTGTTGGAGATGGAGTGACGTTGAATACCATTGCATTTTAGAATGCAATTTTCTATTTAAAGTCTTTTGCTGACAAGGGTGGAGCTCAGCTTTATGTTCCCGAAGGGAAGTGGCTTACAGGAAAGCTTCAACCTCATTAGCCTACTCACTCTATTTCTTGACAAAGGAGCTGTCATCATTGGAGCTCAGGTCAATTTCCCTAGTTCTGGCTTTGATTCTTTAATCTTTATTTTTTTCTTCAGTGATAAGCAAGCTAAATATTTTTATGCTAACATTTGCCATGTTATTGCTTTAGGGCATGGTTACTATTATTATTTTTATTTAAAATGATTAGCTATTAATCATAAATTATGTGACTCGAATAATTAACATCAAAGAAATATTTTCTTATCTCACCATTTTTTTTATGTTCAAAGCACTAGCATGCTTGCATAAGTAGGTAAGCTATATGAAATAAAGCTTTGAACTTTTGGCATCACAATTCAGATGTGTTTTTTTTCCTCATTTTGCAGGGTGTTGGGCATAACGATGTCAAAGCAAATTCCAAATTGTCTTTTCAAATGAAAACTAGAGTGGATGACAATGAAGTGTGGAAATAGAGATCCCAAGTCTTGGTTGCTATTGTGTAAAGAAATCGCCCTCATGATAAGGGCCATTTTTTTGCATTTTCATTTAATGTTTTGTGAAGACATTTATTGTAATATATTCATTATGTATGTATATGAAGATTGAAGTAGAATTTTTGTTGTATTTTAGGTGAAAAATTCTTGTAATTTTATATTTATCAAATAATTTTTTTATTTGAAGAAAAATATCTTATGTAAGCTCTCATATGTACGTGAGATTTTTAGAAATTTGATTGGAGATTAATTATTTACAATTGAAATATTATGAGTCAACATAATTAATTGATAATTGAATGTAATTTATATTGAATATGAAATATATTGAGGCACAATAATGTCATTTTATGAAAATTATTTCATTAAACTGAAGTGTTGGGAAATAATATATCTTAAGGCAACATAAATATGCCTTATTATCAAACATATTCCATCAAATAAAAATATTAGGAAAGTTAACCTATTATGACACATAATATTTGTTGTATTTATTCACAAATTTCATCATATGAAGGTGTTATAAAAGCTTGTCTATTAGGACACCTTATAAGTGTCGTTAAGAAGACTATGACAACAAAATTATATGTCATAAAAGTTCAGTTTTTAGGGCACATAAATATACCCTTAACCCTATGCCAACGGCCACCTAAATGGCACCATTGTTTGATGCCCCAATATATCATGTGCCCTAATAGAAGTATATTATGGCACTTTAAGGTGCCCTAATAGCCATTATTTTTTGTAGTGGAAGATGTTTATGTGGAGCAACCCCCAGGGTTTGAAAACTCACAATTTCCAAACCATGTGTTCAAACTGAAAAAGGCACTATACGGGTTAAAACAAGCACCTAGGGCCTAGTATGAAAGACTTAGTACATTCCTACTAGATAGAGGCTTTGTTAAGGGTAGTGTGGACACCACCTTATTCTTGAAGAAGGTAGGAGTTGAGATACTCATTGTTCAGATTTATGTAGATGACCTCTTGTTCGGATCGACAGAGAAAAACTTATGTAATGAATTTTAAAAAATAATGAGTGATGAGTTTGAAATGAGTATGATGGGAGAACCTAATTACTTCCTTGGGTTTAGTGCAAAACAAATGGAAGGTGGAACATTCCTTAGCCAATCTAAGTACATAAACGATATTCTAAAAAAATATGAAATGGACAATGCTGAGGCTATGACTCCCATGAGCTCTAACATTCAATTGGACAAAGATCCCAGTGGGAAGTCTGTAGACCAAAAGAGGTATAGGAGAATAATTCGATCACTTCTCTACTTGACAGCCAGTAGACCAAACATAATGTTTAGTGTGTGTCTCTATGCCCGCTTTCAAGTTGACCCGAAAGAATCCCACATGACTGTTGTCAAAAGAATTCTTAGATATCTACTAGGCACCCCGAACATAGGAATCTGGTATCCTAGACACAACACTACTTTTGAAATCTTAGGATACTCAGATTCAGACTTTGCAGGATGTAGGGTAGATAGAAAAAGTACTTCTGGTACTTATCAATTCATTGGACAATCATTAGTTTTTTGGTCCAGTAGAAAACAGAATTCGGCAAGCCTAACAACAGCTGAAGCAGAATATATAGCGGTAAGTAGCTGTGTTGCACAAGTTTTGTGGTTAAAACAACAACTTTAGATCTAGGACTACCTATAGGAACCATTCCAATCATGTGTGACAAGACTAGTGCTATTTGTATATCCAAAAATCTAATTCAACATTCACGAACAAAACATATAGACATTAGACATCATTTCATAATAGATCACGTAGCCAAAGGAGATATTGAACTACACCACGTTACTACTGAAGATCAATTGGCTGACATTTTCATAAAACCATTAGATTATGACACCTTTAGCACCTTGAGAACAAAATTAGGTGTCATAGACATTCAAGCTTAAACAAAAAAAAAATTGTGTGTTTGTTATGTTGTTTTGTTTTCTTTAAAATAAAAAATAAAAAAATAAATCGTTTCCTGATCCTCTTACCTTGCTGATGACAAACTTTGAATTTCTCTGCACATCATACTGTACGATCACATATCGTACTGTACGATTATCCCAAAATCATTCAAATCTCAGCCGTCCACTCCCATTCACGGTCCAGATCTCTCCTAGCTTGTACATATCGTACTGTATGACTTACCACTCGTGGGGTACGATACACATTATTAGTCATTATACTGTACGAACCACACATCGTACTGTACGATCCACGTGTCAAATGGATTGGGATGAATTTAAGCTTGGCCGGTATGAAAATTATTGCCCTTCATATTGTACGAACACCAGTTCGTACTGTATGATTCATTTTGTCAAAAATCATTCAGACGACTTCTCGGGACGAACGCCTCTCACTCATGTTCGTCTAGTACGATTCTGATCGTACTGTACGATTTGACTCTCTTTTCTGAACGGTCATCCAGACGACATAATTGTACCCATCGTACTGTACGATCCTCAATCGTACTGTACGATAGTTCTAAAATTCTAAAAAATGGAGGCCTTCTTTGGCTAAAATCACTCACTCATCTTCCAAATCCCTCACTTTCTCAATTCACTTCTTCAACAATGTCTGGTGCAAGCAAGCACGGCCGAATGATCATCGAGAGCTCTTCCTCCTCTCGGCGATTCGATGATCACTTTTTCTCCGCTGCAGATGAGAAAGCATACAATAAACTCAAAGAAGCCAAAATCACCCCATCTCAAATATTGAATCAAGCTGCTCAGAACTTCGAGGTGATGAACCTTTTCGCCTCCACCACTCTTCAATTCCTATTGACTCTAGCATTTTCTTTCCACTTCGAACTACTTTTTGAATTTCTTGTAAATATAAAAGTCAACCTAGAGAATACCACCTTCACTTCCTATGTCTACAAACATCATGTCATTATCACCGTCAACGACATAGCTGTACACATTAGGCTATCCACTGATGGCCCTCATCCCCAATCTATGATCTCACATGATTATGATTGGACCTCAGTTAACATGACCCTTAGAAGTGTCCCATCTAATCAAAACCTGCCCCTTGTCCAAACCCTGAATCAAAATGCACACATTATCCAGCATGTCCTTCGCATGTCCATCTTACCCAAAGCTGGAGACCGCATCCATATTACTCCACTGCTATCTGTGGTCACTTATCTAATAATGTCTGGAACCAAATTCAATGAAGCCCAAATGATTTTTGATTACATCCATACCCTGTCTGCATTCTGATATCCCAGTGCCCGCCGAAAACTGAACCTTGCTTTAGGACATGTCATAAGCTACATCTTAGATGCTAAGTATCAAATTCATTATCCACTACCTCCAGATCATCTTCCTATCTTCTACTCAGATGCCTCTTTTCATATCTTATTCCATCAGGGGGTCGCTCACACCGATCCTGATTTTGATGAAGAAGAGGCTGCTGCTCCTACCGACGCACCTCCTCCACCACTAATACTCCCGCCTGGTCCTGCTCATCCAGATTACCCTCACAATGACATCATTCAATGCCTTGATCGATTGGAGACTAGGATGGATTCCCACATTGCTCAACAACATCAAGAATATGAAAGTGATATGAGATGGTTTAGGGTGCACTTCACTTCCATCGATCACCAGTTTGCATCCCTCCATCAGTACTACCAACTATTTCCATGACCTCCACCACCACCTCCGAATCAGGATCCATACTTTTGAATATTTCAGTGGCTTATGTGGTATTTTTTTTTCTAGTTTCTTGTCATTGTAGTTGTTTTGTTTGTTCTTCTCTTTTTGGTGCTGTCAAAAGGGGGAGACATTTCTGTGTTGTTCTATTTTTTACTATTAATGATATTAGTTATTTATGTTTACTCTTCTATTCATATTATATGTTATTCTCTTGTTATGTTTTTTCTGTAGGTTATAATAATAAAAAAAACAAAAATTTTTTTTTTCTCTCCTCCTATTTAAAAAATAAGTTATCCTTCTGAGGGAGAGCTAAGGAAGACATAACAACTGTGGCCATCAGAAAATATTATTTAACACCATCAAAAAGGGGGAGATTATTGAAATCAAGGATCCCGAGCACTTAATTTTGATGGTGACAACTAATACTTACTGAATCCATATGGACTTCCTTAAGATTACAAATGTTTATCCTTGTATATGAGCACTAATATTTCAGGTTAGATGCACGCTGCTCAAGGTTGCTGGAGACTCAAACTGGGTAGAATAGGATGTTGAAAATTCTATAATTTTTAATTTCTTTATTTTTTATTTTCTTGAGTCTGCCACAGAAGCATGTATGTGAAATGAGCAACCATGCACACACACAGGGGGGGATTTATTTTCATGTTAAAATTTTTTTTTTAAAAAAAATCTCATACTGTATAATTTTAAATCGTACTGTATGATTAATCAATAATACTCAGGCTAACGGCTATTTTTCAGATGATTATCTTTGTAATCTAATCGTACTGTATGATATTTATCGTACTGTACGATGAGATTTAATTGAAAAACCCTTGCCGCCAGAATAAGTTTGGTAAGTTTATAATTTTGATTTGTTAAACTATTCGTACTGTACGATCCATATCATACGGTACGATTAATTAAATACTTACCAAAATTATTTCCCATAATCAGGAAATAAATATTGGTTTCTTATTTAAAGTTGATCGTACTGTATGATAATATATTATACCGTATGATAGACAGAGATGATTTCATTTGTCCCTTCAATCATACCAGACGAAACCAAGGTTTCTTGTTCTATTTGTCCTGGACGATATTCATATCGTACAGGATGATATCATGAAATAAACTAATCATACTGTACGACTAGTGGAGTGCTGGACGACTGACAGAGATGAATTCTTTCATCGCAGGGATCGTCTCACAGATCGTCCTATCTAAATAGTAGAAATCAACATAATCATCCTGTACGATATACAGATCGTACAGTACGATATGTATAAAATTTGAGAACTGTTCATCTGTGCTTGTACTGGACGAAACTGTACTTGAACTGATCGTACGGTTCAATGATATATCGTACTGTACGAACAGAGATGCAAAAGTTAAAATTTTTAGGGTTTTCTGAAGCCTGATATAAAAATAACTTAAATTTTTTTTATGGGGTTGTTGGTCTATCTTCTTGCTGTAAGAGGCTTTGAGGGAGGAAGGGACTCTTGAAGGAGAAGTTTTTCTTTGGAGAGATCCAGGGCTTGCGAGAGGAAGGAGAAGGTGAGCTTGAGCGTGAGGGAGAAGTAGTGTGAGGGGATCACACGGTGGCTCCAAGCTAGCTGCATGCTTTACTCCTCTTGTGGCTTTAGGGAGTCTCAGGAAAGTTCTCGAGAGAAGAGTCACTTCAAGATCAACATCTTCGAGGTACTCTCCCATCTCTAGGAGGGAGAAAAAGGAGAAGGTCCGCTGCCGTCACCAGGAGGGTGACATAGCGTTTGGTATTCCGCCGCACCGAAGGAGGTGAAAGTAAGTATTGTAAAGGCTTCTCCACCTTGCTGTGGGAGCAAAAGGAGAGTCAACTTTTACTAGTGCAAATCCCGGAGTAGAGGACTCCGGGGAGTGGACGTAGGTCAAGTGACTGAACCACTATAAAAATCTCTGGTGTGCTTTTCCCATTTTATCGTACTTTATTTTTCATGCTTTTAATTAGTATTTTAATTTGCTTGGTGAAAAATCATATTTTAAATCTTGTATTGTGAAAGTTACAATTGTATCACCAATATCATCGTTGTGAACATTTTACTTGCTTCCGCACTTTACTCGTTAAGTTATCCTTTAAAAAATACAAAAAGTAGAACTCTTGTTTAGGGTTGATTTTTTAAAAATATCAATTCACCCCCCCCCCCCCCCCTCTTAGCGCAACTCGTACTTTCATTAGCCTCCCCAAGGCATGATCTAAGATGTTTTAGAAATAAGAACTTACCAACCTTCTCATGGCCATTTTCACTCCCAAATATTCATCTCTTTAACAATTTTAAACCCCAACTTCTTAGTAATATTTTTCTTTCTCCTTCTATTCACATATTTCCTAAATAAAATTTGAGACTTCATCTAGTTCACCATCAGGCCTATCCAGCCATAGAATTCATACATGATTCTATTTATAATATAAGATGCTTTTGCGAAGCAACCAAAAATAATAATACATCATTAGGATATAGCAAGTGTGAGATATTTTAGATTTTGGATATAGCTTAATTCCAAAATTAGAGCCTCTTTGATATATATATATATATATATATATATATTATTTTCTTTTCTAACAAAAAATAAATCTAACCAAGCAAGATTAGTAATTCAACTATAGTTTGCAACAAAATTTAAATTCATGCAAAAAATTCAAAATGCAAAAAATAAAGGAGCAAAAAAAATTATAAAGAACACACCAGACTATTATAGTGTTTCAGTCAACCTTAACCTACGTTCACTCCTCAGAGTCCTCCACTTTGAGTATTACACTAAGATTATAGTGACTCTCCTTTAGCCCCTATAGCAAGGTAGAGAAGCCCTTACAAATAACTTTCACCAAACCCGATGTGGCAAAGAACCAAAAGTTTTATTACTCTACTGGTGATGGAAGGGAACCTTTAAAATATTTCTCACTCTCCCGGTGATGGCAGAGAACTATTGAAATCTTTCTCATCCTCTTGGTGATCTAGAGAACCTTCAATCCTTTTCATCCTCCTGATGAAGGTAGAGAACCCACAATCCTTTTTCTCCATCTTGGTGAAGGCAAATAACCCACAACTGTTTACCTTCATACTTCTCTCCTAAAAGCAGCTCCAAAAACTCACCAAGGCCAGTGGAGGAAGCAAGGTGCAAGCTTCCTAGTGCAATCGTGTGAAACCCCTCACACTCCTCTCTCACGGATAACCTTACCTTCTTCCTTTTCAAGACCAAAAGCTCTATGAAGAATTCTCCCTCAGAGTTCCTTCAATAGCCAAAAGTCATCTTGAGACAAGTTTGAATTGCTTAAGTATAGGACTTCAAAAATCATAAGACTTCAATTAAGCTGTCACTGTTAAAATAGTATGATTAGTTTAAAGTAAACATTCATCTAGTATGATGGAATTGTCATTAAAATAAACTATTTAATTTTTGTATACTTATCATACAATATAATTAAATTTTTATATAATATGATTAGTTCAATTTTCCTCTATTAGCATAGGATGATCATCAAGATGATTAGAAATCATCTCTGTCAACTTTTTAGTATGATTTTCATCATACTACATATTTTGTTCAAACATTACGGGTTCATCTAGTATGATTAACATCGTACTATATGAATAGTTCAAAAAATTAAGGTTTCATCCAGTATAATATCTAGGATGATCAAATTTCATGTCTTCTAATTGTACAGTGTGATCTATATCATATAATATGATTGGTTATATCTATTAAACCTTGATTTGATTGACTAATTACATGGACTAATTTAAATAAGATTTTTGATATCATATAGTATGATTAGAATCATACAGTACGATTAATTTAAAAAATAATTTTAAAAATACTTACTTAAATCATATGGTTGCTAGGGTTTCCTGATGGAAATGAATCATGAAAATAATTAATATCATACAGTATGATCAGTTAATATGCATTAATTATAAAATTACTCGTTAAACTATTTTTTTATATAGTTTGTCATACAATATAATCAAAATCATACGTTATGATTAGGTACAAAAATTTTCAACTCACTTTTCTCACTCCCTAATTTATTTGTGCACAGTCACCAATTTTGCATAAACCATGACATGGATAAACTCAAGAAATATAAACTAAAAGAAATTAAAAATACAATCTATCTTGAAAACCTTTCTATTCTACCCAAACTTGAGCCTTAATCATTCTTGAGTTGTTTATGATGTTCATGAAATATTTATACCCAAAGAAAAATAATATGCAAAGCACATACTAGGAGAAATAAAATTTTAATAAATAATAATTGTTATCATTAAAATAATAAGCTAGAGATCCTAGATTGCAATAGTGCTAAGTTTTACTTAATTTATTCCAGGGATCTCTAATACTTGTCATGTTTTTAATGTAGCAAATCATCTTCTATCATAATGAAATATATGATAGGGATAGAATGTGAGTGATGTTGACCCTATCACTTACTTTAGGAATGATTGACCTTCAAAGTATATGTTGAATTATACATTGATAAGTGTAAATAATGTGTTTTTTTGTGTGTTATATTTTTTATGAAAATATGTTATTTTAGTTGTATTGTGTTGGAAAAATATATAAAAGGCATCAAATTCTAAGTTTCATATAGCACTGTGACATAGAAAAAATCAATATCTCAGAGCCATCAAAGAAATCGCTGGAGTGCCTGAATATTTCCATTGGAGCACCGACTTCTCTATTAGATAGCACTATGACATTAAAAGTTTAGCTTTATAACACCATGTTCTCTATTGGAGAACACCACAATGGCAGACTCTATAATGCCTCAGCACCAAAATTGCTCTTCTAACACCATAACATTCAAAAGTCAGCAGCACCATGGCGTAGCAGTTGAAACTTTCTAAGGACATTATATATTAGTGAAATGATGCCACTTTTACTAAGCAACTCATAAACATCAAAAAGCATCATGATAAAACCAGGAAAGCAGCAGCGTACGGGGCATTAGTTCACTTGTTGGGTGCAGTGGTGCCGATCTTTCGAATGTCACAGTGCTCGATACCTACTTTGTATTTTCTTATAAATAGTTATTATGTGATGTTTGTTAGGGAGTTCAGTGAGATAGACAATTTCAATATAATTTAAAGTGACTCTTTGAATTTCCATTAGGTTGACTACTGAGGGAATTTAGGGAAGTTTTGGAAACCTTCATTAAATTGTTTGGCTTGTGTTTGTAGAAGAAAATTTGTTGGTAAAGAGAAGGAGTGTAGAGGAGATCCATTGAACTATTCTGGTGATATATATCTCTTATATATTTTCTTTCTATCATGCTATCAATGAAAATGAGTTTGCTTCAATTCTACTCCATGTCTGGCTAAATTCTCTAGTTTTGGATTGATGATATAAAAATCATATATAATACTAATGTGCTCTCTTATTTTTTAAATGATTAAAAAGATGTTTTTGATATTACCAAATCTTAACTTAATGCACATATTGGCTATATGTGTAGTTAAATTTAGGTGTAATGGAGTGCCCGATGAAGCAGAGCAGGCATAACTAAGAATATTAAATTAGTATGCATCATTCCTTGGCATAGGGTATGAAATGTACTAAATTTTTCAGGAGATGATATAACAGTAAGAAGTTGATGGACATCCTTTGTTCCTAAAAGTATGACAGAGATCTAGGAATGCATATGCTCTAAACTATCATAATTAAAAGAGAATCGTTAGGAAAAATATGTTATTTATACTCATCATTCCAAAATATTATATCCATTTAGTGTATTTATTATCTTTATCTAATTTTATTTAAGTGATTGAATCTCCACTACATCAATTTTTTTCATGTAGGATAATTATTAAAATTTTAGTCGACAATACTAGTGTTTGCAAATGAGCAATCTTCCTCGTGGGATATTCAAATCTATCACTATATTACTTAATTTGGTTTAATATATTTTCATATATTAAGTGGGGCTTTTAAAATTTTTATATCAAAAAAACCTAAGCATTGTTAGGGATTAATAGAGCCCTAAATCGTTTCCCAATTCTATAGGTTACTCCATAATCCCATCAAGTTTTTGGCACCATTGCCAAGAAAGTATTTTGCTTTTTTCAAAATTATCACTATATTATTTAATTAATTACATGATTAGACTTACTTATGTGTTGTTCAAGATTACATATTCAATATTGCATTAGTGGTTGTCTTGCATTATTTTACTTTCAGTTTTATAATAAAAACTATAGTTATAATTTAAAAATTAGAAATTCAAATTTATAGTCTAATGACGCAGCGCAAGCCATTTAAGCGCTGTAGCACTTAGTCAAAAAAGTGTGGCCTGCCAAAATTTGAGAACTTAATGTATGGTTATAACTTTAATAATAAATGTTAGGTGAGCACCACAACTTTATTAATAAGTGCAACAACATTATTAAGCACCATAACTGTCTTTAATTAAAGTTCATAATGGTTATCAGACATCTGTGATACAGCATTCACATGTGTCAAACACTGCAACAGTGGCCTTTCCCAAAGCGACGCTCTAATTTCAAAAAACTATTACCACTTCACTACGTGGCCTTAATAGTTGTAATATTTGTCAGTTGACCATCTTGTCATTTAGTGTCTGCATTACATTAAGCACCATAGCACCATGTTTCACAGTGCCTCAACACTTCAATGTGTTATAAAAAGGGGAACCATTTTTCATTTCATTCATCACTAAACATTTCCTTCATTATTCTCTTTTATCTAAAAATCTCCTTAGAAAGTATGGCTCTAAAGATGTTTGGTAAGAAGAGATCTTCGTCTACTTTTAATTAAAGTAGATTTATGTCTGTCGATGCTCAATCATGAATTATCAGTTCAGTTGTTAAAAAAACAAACTAATTCCTGAGTAAGTTTTCTAGCTTCATAGTCCACCTATCATGCATGTTATAGAAAGTAGAGGTTGGGAGAGATTTTGTGAAGAACTGTATGCTTCCATTATTAAAGTAGTGCATGATTTTTTTGCAAATAAGAAAGAGATGGTTGATAATAGGTGTTATGTTAGGGGTAAGTGGGTTTCCTTATATTCTGTACCCATTAGTAAGGTCTATCGACTTAAAGATTTTGAATTTGATGAGTATAGTGCCTTTATCAATACTTTGATAAATCCTGATGATATTTTGAATGTCTTGTGTGTACCTAATAGTAGAGCAAGTTGGAAGAAGAAAGATAATATGATTATTAATTTCCCTGCCTCATTTATGACCCAAATGACCAAAGCATGGCACTACTTCATTTCAGACCAACTATTACTTAGCTGAAATATAAGTGAAGTCACTCATGATCGTGCCCTATTGAATTTCCCAATTTTAATTGAGTACGTAATTGATGAAGGGAAATGTATATTTTCATCTATTATGTACATCATTAGGGGTACCAAATCTATTGGGTTAGGGCACCCTTCTCTTATTTATGGTCCATGTGTAGTAGCTGGTGTTATGAGGAATTAGAATGAAGAATAACTCTTCCTTATTCATACCCTAACAAAAAGAAAAATTTTGAGTTATAAGCAAGCAAAAAGGGATTAGGAGGTGGGTGATGTTTATGAGCCTAGAGTATCTAGTAGACCAGGCATCAACAATTATAATAGGAGTGCCAGAGCTCCTAAATCACTATGAGATCAGGTGGCTGAGTTAAGGGGAAAAATAGAAGAAGTGACTCAGTTTTGTGAGGATTCCAAAGATTGGAAAATCGAGATGAAAATAAGGAAGGCCCCTAGCATGGACCAACAGGAGAAGTATTATAGATATTCTTTCAATTTTAATAATGCACTTTTGTGGAGCATCTTGAGCAGCTTGAGTTTCCCCTATACCTACCTATCAGCCTTTTATGTGGCAGCTTAGAGAGAAAGGTCAATAGGATAATGATGACGATGAGGAGGAAGAGGAGACTCATAATGGTAGGAGATTCTATTTTTCTTTGGTTTGAGAGAGAGGGAGAGAGAGAGAGAGAGAGAGAGAGAGAGAGAGAGAGAGAGAGAGAGAGAGAGTTTGAGGCTACTATTATTTGGAAGCATTTTTATTTTTATGATCACATAGTATGGCTGAAGACTTTGAACTTAGCGCTTATGGAAGGCAACCCAATTAATATGATCCATATGATACTTAGTACACTAGTTATCTTGTAACATATGTTTTGTTATAAATATTATGTTATTACAACTTTTATAAGCCTTTTGCCATTCATATTAAAATATGTGTAGTGTTAACTATTATTTGTGTTTCTTTTATTTACATTTCATTGAAATTCCCCTCATGTTTATTATAACTGCTTTTGAATTCTAATTATTTGATTAACCTTAAAAAGATAATTAAAAAATTATGTAAAATTAGGATAATAATAAAATCCTAGGTCGTAGTTCAAATTAAAAGTATTTATACTTCATAGAGTGGAAAGGAAACAAATAACTATCTTACTTAGATCATTTAAGTTATTTCTTTAATTTGAAATTATAAGTTATACCTTTATTAATTAAATTTTAGGATAAAGATTAATAATTAGAATTTAAGATTTGATATGAGTAGATTAAAATTTGAAATCATAAGCAATTTGAATTTGGAATTGGTAATCTTATTAAATCCTTACATAAAACTCTTCAGGTTTGCAAAAGGGGCTATAAGCAAAAACTAATATTCAAAACCATTAACTATGTATTCCATAATTTAAAGAGAAAAAGAAATGTGAAATTAATTTTAGAAAAAGAAAGAAATTGAAGAAAAAGGAAAAAGGTGAGTACATTCAAAAAAATGGTATCAATAAAAACTTAGAATCTTATTTCAATCTTTTACTTAAATTCATAGAGGATAAAATAAGAAAACTAGTACAAATGAAGGTGAACTAATAAAGATTAAATTTTAACTACAAACATATCTAATTATTAAGCTACATTTTTCATTTTAAAGTTAAAAAATTAATAATTAAATCTATAACCAGTAAATATAAATTAAGCAATAATAAGGATGGTTGATTAGTGTAATTATTATTATTTTCTCTAAACTAGAATTATAATCTTATACATTTTTACTACTTCTAGACCGTGATGTATCATCTGATATTTTAGTAATTTTTAAATTATTAGTTTTTATTTTAATTATTTATTTAATCAGAATTATAATATATTTATATTTTTGAGGACAAACAAGATTTTAAGCTAGGGATAATTTCATAAGTGCAAAATAATGTGTTATTTAATGTGCTTAATGAAAATATGTTGTTCTTGTTGTATTGTGCAGCAAAAACACAAAAAAAGGCAAAAAATTCTAGGTTTTATATAGTGCCGCAGTGTCAGAATAAACAACATCGTAGTGCCATTAAAGACACCATCGAAATGCCTGAATATCTTAATTGTAGTGCAAACTTCACTATCAGATAGCACCATAGTGTCAAAAGTTCATATTTCTAGTGCCATATTCTATGGCAGATAACACCACAATGGCACACTTTATAACACCTAGGCACCAAAATTTCTCTTATGGTGTCGTAGCATTCAAAGTCAGCAATGCCGCAGTGTAGCACTAATAATTTCTTAAGGACATAATAGGTGAGTGAAATGATGTGACAATTAACTAAGTAAATAGATCCAAATCAGTAAGCATCGTAGTTGAGCCATAAAAGCAGCGCGGCAACATTGGTTCAATTATTGGCCCCAGCATCACCAATCTTTCTAGCATCGCAACACTAAATGCGAACTTTGTATTTTTCCTATAAATAGTCATTTTGTTATGTTTGTAAGGGAGTTCAGTCACATAGTAATTTTAGTACAAGTTAAAGTACTTCTCTCAATTTCCCTTAGGGTGACAACTAAGGTAATTTAGAGAAGTATTGAATACCATCAATAGAGTGTTTGGCTTGTGTTCATGGAAGCAAATTTGTAAGTAAAGAGAAGAATTATAGAGGAGATTCATTAAAATATTCCAGTGATATCTATCTCTTATAACTTCTTTCTATCATGCTATCAATGAAAATGAGTTTGCTTCAATTCTACTCCATCTCTGGCTAAATACTCTAGTATAGGATTGATGATATAAATATCATATGTAGTACTAATGAGTTTACTTATTCATTAAATGATAAAAAATATGTTTTTTATATTACCATGTCTTAATTTAATGCGCATAGTGACCATATATGTAGTTAAAATTAGGTGTAATGTGGGGTCTCGATGGATGGAAGAAGCTATAACTAAGAATATTGAATTAGCTTGCGTCATGCCTAGGCATAGGGTATGAATGTACTAAATTCTTAAGGAGATGATATAATCATAGGAAGTCAATGGACATTATTTATTCCTACAAGCTTTTACAAAGATCTAGGAATACATATGCTCTAAATAGCATCACAATTAAAAGAGAATAATTTGAAAAAATATATATTATTTAAGTTCATCAATCAAAAACATATTATTCATATAGTGTATTTATTATCTTTATCAAATTTTGTTTGTGAGATTGAATCTCCACAACATCAATTTTTATTGAGTAGGATAATTATTATAACTTTTGTAGGCAATACTAGTGTTTTCAAGGGAGCATATCTTCCTTATGGGATTGATGCTCTACTCTATCACTATATTGCTTGATTTGGCATGTACACTTATATATAATAAGTGGGGTTTTATCAATTTATATATCAAAGAAAACCTAAACATTATTAGGGACTGATAGAACATATAATCATTTCATAATTTTATAGGTTACTCCATAGTCCCCATCATACGTGCATCTATAATAAGGGTGAAGAGTAAAGGAGTGTGAGCATTTGGTGGAGTATCCCTAAGGGTTATGTTTGCTTGGTTTTAATCATAATCAGGGACAAAGACAATGGTGTGATCATTTAGGCTAGTAATAGAAAGATGTAGGATTTAATCAAAATCTTCATAGTTATTCTCTACAGGTCTTCTACAAAAAAAGGATTGAAGTGTAGTGCCCTCACTATTAACTTTAATGATGGAATAGAACTCAAAAAGTAATTCAGGATTGAAGGGAAAAGTTATGGTTAGAATAAATTAGAGTGTGGTGCTAACAAAGTGGTTTTGTGCCTGGAATTTAAGAGCTTCTTAATTGATAATTTTTTATATAGTAATCCAGTAGCCTTCTATGCTTCTTCATCAATAGCTTCATGAAATCTAGAATCTACAAGATGTCTAGAAGTGCTACCTATAAGAGCCTTAGAATTATTTCCATAATCATTTGAAAAGAGGAAGGATTGAAGGGAAAAGGTGAAGATTGAGAAGGATGAAATGTGTGATAGAAAAGAATGAATTCCCTCTCCTTAAAAAATCCTCAGGTATATCATACAGTATGATATGGATCATGTAGTAGATCAGAAGGAGTTAATTCATCCAGTCTTATCAGTCAAAAAGTTTGGTCAAATTGTATAATATGATAGAAATCATACTAGATGATCTTCATTAAGATGATCGTCTCATGGAGTCGGGCTGTATGATATTTGACAAATACATCATATAGTACGAATGGTTATTCGTAAAATATGATAGGTAATTAAATATCATATCAGTAGAATTGAATTCATTCAATGGTGTGTGCTATGTGTATCATACAGTATGATGAAGGAAGGGTTCATATAGTATAGTAATATTTGATTCATTCAGAGACATTAAATGCGTTGTGCATTGGTGATGTGCAAATTTAATAATATCATATATCACATGGTAACCATACAGTACGATGTGTGTGAAGTTTCTTTTTGCGATGATCATGGTAGATACACTAAGCAAATTTCATAAACAAACACACATACCATAAATCATAAACATAAATAATCAACTACAAATAATTAATAAAAAAATAACATAACCAAACAAGCACACATTAATTGCTTCTATGTTCTTACCACGTTATCCTTTAAGTGATGATATCAACAACACTTAATCTAGTTCTAAGTGTACTGAAAGTCTCATAGCTTAGAGGTTTTCTAAAAATGTCTGCCAATTGGTTTGCAGTAGCTACATGATCTCTAATAAAATGCTTTGTGTGAGTATGTTGAGCTGGGAAATGCATATAGCAATAGTGTTTTTACACATGATTTATATGGAGCCTTCAGAAAGTTCAAAGTTAAGGATTTACTTTATTAGCCATAAGACTTGAGCAACATAACTTCCTATAGCTATGTAATCTTCCTTAATGGTGGATAGAGCTACTGAAGTTTATATTCTATTAGATTAGGAAACTAATTATTGCCCTTTGAATTGGCAATTGCCAGAAATGCTTTTCCTGGTTACTCTACATCCTACAAAGTTTGAGTTTAAATATGTTATTATTTCAAAATAAAGAACTATGCCTGGGATACTAGATACCAAAGTTTTGGGTGACCATAAGGTATCTAAGAATTATCTTAACTGTAGTCATACAGGATTCTTTGGGATTAACTTGGAATCTTGCACATAGATAAATACTAAACATTATATCTAGTCTGTTAGTAATCAAATACAAAAGTGATCCTATTATCCTCCTATACTTTTTCTGATCTACAAATTTTCCATCCATATATTTATCTAATTTCATGGTTAAACTCATTGGTCTATTTATTACTTAAGCAATTCCATGACATATTTCGTTAGAATTTCCTTAATATACTTACTCTGACTGAGAAAGGTATTAAATTTTCTTTTCTTCACACTAAATCTATGAAAATATGTTAACTCTCCCATCATACTCATTTAAAACTCTCTACTCATTGTTTCAAATAATATATTGGGGTGGTTTTCATTTGTTGATCCAAATAATATATCATCCACATATATTTAAAAATAAGTAAATCATCTCCTACTTTCTTAAGAAATAGGGTGGTATCTACACTACCCTTAATAAATGATCTATCTTAGAGAAATATGCTAAGGCTTTCATACCATCCCCTAGTTGCTTGCTTCAATCCATATAAAGCCTTTTCAATTTGTACACATGGTTGGAAAAAGAGAAGTTTTAAAGTCCAAGGGTTTGCTCTACAAATACATCTTTTTTAATAACCCTATTTAAAAGGAACTTTTAACTTCCATTTTATACAATTTGAAGCCTCTAAAGCTTGCAAAAGCTAATAGAACTCTAATGGCTTCAACTCTAGCTACAGGAGTAAATGTCTCTTCAAAATTATTACCTTCAATTTGATGGTACCCCTTAGCCGCTATCCTAGCCTTATTCCAAATTATTCTCTAGAATCATTCATCTTATTCTTGAATACCCACTTAGTACCTACTACACTCCAGTCCTTAGGCTTGTTAACCAACTCCCGAACATTATTCCTAATAATTTAGTTTAACTCTTCTTGCATAGCAAGGATTCAAAATTTATCAGATAAGGTCAGATCTATATTCATTAGTTCTACCATATAGATAAAAGTACAATGACTAACCTCCTTTATAAGTTTATGCCTTGTTCTTACTCCTACTAAAGGATGTCCTAGGATGAGCTCCCTAGGATGTCCTAGGATGAGTATCTCCATTCTTTTTTAATAACCCTATTTAAAAGGAACTTTTAACTTCCATTTTATACAATTTGAAGCCTCTAAAGCTTGCAAAGCTAATAGAACTCTAATGGCTTCAACTCTAGCTACAGGAGTAAATGTCTCTTCAAAACTATTACCTTCAATTTGATGGTACCCCTTAGCCGCTATCCTAGCCTTATTCCAAATTATTTCTCTAGAATCATTCATCTTATTCTTGAATACCCACTTAGTACCTACTACACTCCAGTCCTTAGGCCTGTTAACCAACTCCCGAACATTATTCCTAATAATTTAGTTTAACTCTTCTTGCATAGCAAGGATCCAAAATTTATCAGATAAGGTCAGATCTATATTCATTAGTTCTACCATATAGATAAAAGTACAATGACTAACCTCCTTTATAAGTTTATGCCTTGTTCTTACTCCTACTAAAGGATGTCCTAGGATGAGCTCCCTAGGATGTCCTAGGATGAGTATCTCCATTCTTTTTTAATAACCCTATTTAAAAGGAACTTTTAACTTCCATTTTATACAATTTGAAGCCTCTAAAGCTTGCAAAAGCTAATAGAACTCTAATGGCTTCAACTCTAGCTACAGGAGTAAATGTCTCTTCAAAATTATTACCTTCAATTTGATGGTACCCCTTAGCCGCTATCCTAGCCTTATTCCAAATTATTTCTCTAGAATCATTCATCTTATTCTTGAATACCCACTTAGTACCTACTACACTCCAGTCCTTAGGCCTGTTAACCAACTCCTGAACATTATTCCTAATAATTTAGTTTAACTCTTCTTGCATAGCAAGGATTCAAAATTTATTAGATAAGGTCAGATCTATATTCATTAGTTCTACCATATAGATAAAAGTACAATGACTAACCTCCTTTATAAGTTTATGCCTGGTTCTTACTCCTACTAAAGGATGTCCTAGGATGAGCTCCCTAGGATGACTTGATGAGTATCTCCATTCTCTAGGAAATGACTCCTGAGGTTCTTCTCTATCTCCTAGGTTAATAGGCTCTACTCCTTGGGTACTCTCTACATCTCCATCTTCTTCTAACTAAGGCTCACAAGATTTATCATATTCATCAAAAACTACATGGGTCGACTCCTCTACAACTAAGGTTCTCTTATTAAAGATCCTATAAGCTTTACATATTGAGGAATAACTTAATAAGACTCCTTTATCATACTTTGGATTAAACTTTCCTTGGAGAGATTCTTCATTAATAAGGATAAAACATTTACACCCAAATACTTGAAAATGTGAGAGATTGGGTGTCCTTCCCTTAAGTAACTTATAAGATTTTTTATTTAATTTTGATCCAATTTTCACCCTATTCAAGACATAATAAGCCATTTTTACTACTTTCGCCCAAAAATATCTAGGGAGAGAGTATTCAGCTAATATAACCCTAGCATCTTTCACTAATGTTCTATTTTGCCTTTCAACTATTTTGTTCCACTAAGGGGTCCTAGGAGTAGATAATTTATGTTCTATTTCAAGTTCCTTACATAAGATACAAATTTTTAATTTTTAAATTCCTCTGTATCTAAGTGGATAGTACTCTAAGTTCTTTAAATGACTCACTTATATGAGATAAGAATCTAACCCAGCTAAACCTTGAATAATCATAAACAATCACATATCCAAAATTCCTTCCACCTAAGCTAGTTGTGCTAATGAGACCAAACAAATCCACATATAAGATTTGTAGTGCTCTACTAGTGGTGATGTCCTTAATGGAATGAAAAGATTATTTAATTTATTTTCCTAATTGATGGGCATCATACAAATTGTCCTTAGAAAAGTCTAACTTTGGTTTGCCTCTAACTAGGTCCTTCTAGGTGATCTTCCTAAGGGAATTTATGCTTGCATGGCATAGTTGCCTATGTAGTAGCCACAATTCATCAATAACTATTTTGAAATAAAGACGTTGTTCAGAACAAGATATATCGAGTGTGTAAACATTATTTACCCTTTTTTCTTCTAAAATTATTTTTCTATTTAAACTAATCATGCATTTAGTTAATAAAAAATTTCTATCAAAGCTCTCATCATAAAGCTGACTAATACTAAGAAAGTAATTTTTTAATCCATCTCTAAAAGAACTATTTTAATTATTAAACCTTTTGAATTTCCAATCGTACCTATTCCCACCACTTTTGTAGTGGTGTTGTCACCCAGTGTTGCCTTGCACCCTATCCTATCCTCTAGTGTGATGAATTACTTCAGTTTTACTAGCATATGTCTTGAACACCTGTAGTCCAAGTACCATCTTCTCTCACTAGGTCTTTTGTAAGAGCGTCCCTAGAAGGTCAATCGTTGGTTTGATTTGGGAACACAAGTGAGTTTGGGTTCCACCTTATGCTTTAGTGAATGATTTAAATGCATGATATGCTATGATGAGAATGATTTGGGACTCCACACAAGATGTGTTCTATGGTGTACAGTGCAAGTGCGGGTAATATGTCCTACCATGCCACATGTGTAACACCTAAACCCAGGGAATGAATTCATTAATATATGTAAGATAATGAGTCATTTCTTAGGGATATGGGATGATGCATATTATGCTCTAATGGGTCCCTATTGTGCTAGTGTATGTTGAGGCTTTTGTGATAACACAGATAGTTGTGTATTATTTAGAAGTGCATACACTTTCTTTTTTAAATGTTCATTTGCACTCTTGCAATTCTCAATTTTAAATAATAATGCATGCTTATTAGAGTACAGTTCCATTCTCATAATCTCTAGTTCTTCTGATATTTATTCTAACTCAAGATGCTCAAATTTTAGGGATTCATATGACTTATTTTATTCAATATACTTCTTATTTAATTTATCAAATTCATCAAGTAGGGAAGCATGCTCCTCATCTAAAGTAGAATGTTCAACTATAAGATTTTCATGCTCCCTAGTTACAATGTCATGCTTTCTTTTAAAAAAAAATTAACTTTTAAACTTGTATGCAATTTCTTACGCTTCCAGTATGAGTCATGAATCTTTTCAAAAATAATAAATAGCTCATCAAAGGATAAATTACATAACTCATCTTAATCAGAATTTTCAAGATTATCATTTTCCATAAAGCAAAGTTTTTTATAGCCTCCTATAATACTTGTTCTCATAAATTCAAAGTGAAATCTGCCCAAAAAGCCTTCTGCATCCTTTGCTTCCCTCTTTTGTAATTCAACTTTTCTTCGCCTTTCTCCTTGGTAGGATGAGCTTTTAGGTTGGGATAATCGTACCATAAATGCTCTGGCTTACTGCATTAAAAACAAATTACATGAGATGAACTTTTACTGAATTGACCTCCCTAACCTTTGTCCATTTTGAAATGACACTTCTATTTTTGTTTCAGGAAGCTTTTGAATTTAATCTTCATAATGACAATATGATTAGTGCCATTTTATTCTAAGATATCATTATTTAAATCACTAACCATCAGTGCCATGATCTTCTCGTTCCTTTTTTCTCTTTAATCAAGCAATATTTGGCTAACATTTTACTCATAGGTAATAGGAAAGCCAAGTAAATTATCAATTTAGTAAGAATTTGAGTCTTTTTGATTCATAGATAACAGTGTCCTTTACTTCAAAATTATTAGGCAAAGATGAAGTATTTTATTAACCTTTTTAGAACTTGATAGTTCTCTATCTAAGGCATACAGGGATGTCACTATCTTAGTAAATCTTACGTACATGTCAAAGATAGCCTCATTTGTACCATAGAAAGTAATGCATAGTCTATCCCAGATTTCCTTGCTAGTTGTATAGGTAAAGACTCTCATATAGTCATATAATTTAAGTGCACCAAAAATAAAGTTTAAACATTATGCATTATCCTGTGCTTAGTCTCTATCCTCCAAACTTTATTCACTAAAAGAAATTTTTTCCTTGATGCCATTAATAATACAAGATGGAGGTGTATATCCGACTTGAATAATATGCCACATGCAAGTGTCAGTAGATTATATAAATGTAGACGTCCAATTTTCTAAAAATAAAAGGGAATGTTGTCAAAGAATGCTGGACGGTTAACCCTCTAAATTAATTCTATTTCCAAATTTTGCAATGGATCTTTTTTTAAGGATTTTTAAATCACTAATTTAGAGACCCACTATGATACCAATTGAAAGTTCAAAAGAGGTTGTTAAACCTTATTGAACTACCCTAAGCACAACACAAGGGGGTGGGGTTAATTAGTTATTTAAATTTTTATTTTCAAAACTATTTTCTTTTTATGAATGATGTTAAGAAAATAGAAGAGGTAGCAAATACCAATGAACCAAATAACATTTATATTTATTAATTTTATAAAAATAAATAGAAAAATATTTTTGTTTCCATTTTTATTATTTTCAAATTTTTATTTTTTTTCCTTGCTCATAGAAATTCATTCAAAATAATCACAATATGATTATCACAGATTTACAAGAAGATAATATTACAGAAATTAAAATGCAAAAAATCAAAGTGCTAAAAAAATAAATGAGAACACCAACAATTTTGTAGTGGTTTTATCAAAATTGATCTACATCCACTCCTATGAATCCTCCTCTGTAGGTATTGCAATAAATCTTTAGTGACTCTACTTTAGCCCCTACAACATGGCGAAGAATCCCTTACAAAAACACTTCCACCCTTCCATGGTGTGGTAGAGAAACTATATCCTTTTCACCCTCCTAGTGAGGGTAAGATCGTGAAATCATTTTCACCCTCCTAGTGAGGCTATAAACATACAATCTTTGGCGTTGAAGACTTTTCCTCTAGGGGCTTCCCTCAAGATCAATGAAAGACATGGAGGAAATTAGTTGAAGCTTTATTGAATCAACTGTGTGAAATCCCCTCACACACACCTTCTTCCCCACTTCCTCTCAAGACTCGATGATATCTTAAGAAGACAAAGCTCTTACAAAGCTATCCCACAGAATTCTCTCAATAGCCAAAAGACCCTTCTAGAGTCTCTTGAGAAAGTTTAAATACAAGGCTTCCTAAAAAGACCTAATTATTTAAGTTAAATGTTTCTGATTGTACAAAATGATATGGGATCATACAGTATAATTAGTTTAATACATCCTGTTAGTACTATACATTGAACAAGGGTATGTATGATTAGCTTAAATATTTAAACTAATTATCCAGTATAGTATCAAGGGTCGTATAGTACAATTAGTTCAAACAAATAAGATTTTTATCCTGTCTGATTGCTAGCATTAAATATCATCTTGGGAGCTAATTGTTGCAAATCTGGGCCCAACTATGGTGATTTTGATGATAACAAATATTACTATTTCTTTATTAATGCTATTCTTGCATATCTATTTTGGTTTGCTCTATTCACTAACCTTTTAGGTCCACAAGTTCACTTAGAATGTCAACCAGCTTAAGATCAGGTAGACTAGGATTGAGTTAGTCTGTAATTTCAATTCCAATGCATCTTTTACCTTTCTTGAGTCAAATGTACTGTGATGGATTTTGAAGCTAAGTAACCTATACACACTCAAGGGAGTGGAAAGTGAGTTAGAAAAGTTTTCAATTTTTTGAACTAATAATATAGGATGATTTATATCATCTTAGATGATCAATTTATCCTGAAACCCTAATTAGGGCATCTATGTCAAATTTCTCTCATCATACAGGATGATCACGATCATGCAGGATGATTTATAATAATCATTCGTAAATTGATCCTATGATTAGGGGATTAATTATACTTAAATTGATCAATCAAATCATATAGGATGATCGGAGATGATTGTACTGTACGATCATAGCACTATATGGTATGATGATTAATCGTCTCCCATCATACAGCATGAAAACTATAATTTTTTATCTAATTATCCTTGATGATACCTATACTTCATACTAGACAACCCGTCTGCTACATGGCTGAAAGGGCTATTTTATAATAATCATATAGGACGATATTTGGATCATTCTGGATGATCTTCACCTCCAAATTAAAAATTAGGGCTATTTTTGAAGCCTCCTTTTAAAGATCTCTTATTTTCTACAAAGAGATCTTTTGTTGTTGTTCTAACCTAAGAGCGCTTAGTGAAGGAGAAGGAGAGTTTAGGAGAGAGATAGAGAGAGGGAGAAAGAGTCTTGTGAGGGGGTGTTTGTGAGGGAATTCACAAAGGTTGCTCCAAGCAAGGATTTGATCATATTCTTCAAGCTTAAGCTTTGTTTCCTTGGTTGCTCTGTGGAGACGATCATCAGTATCAGATCCATATTCTCTATCTACTCCTGGTGGGAGTAAAATGGATTGTCAGGTTCTCTTCTTACTCCAGGTGAGAGTAAAAGGATTGTCATTTTCTCTGCATACTCTAGGAGGGAGTAAAAGGATTCAAGGTACTTTGCCTCACCTGGTAGGTGGAAAGATTTTGTAAGGGCTTCTTTTCCTTGCTGTGGGAGCAAGAGGAGAGACACTAACTAATTAGTGCAATACCTAGAAAGGAGGTTTCTAGGGAGTGGACGTAGGTTAGATTTGAATGAACCACTATAAAATTTGGTGTGTTCTTTCTTATTACAATTTTCATATTTTATTTTTACACTTATCTATGATTTGCTATATAGTTGAAATTGTAATTATGTTTTTATTATGAAATTATATTTTCTTCTGCATCAAGGGTTATTATTTGTTTTAAAAATATTTAAAAAGGATAAAAGGTTTTCTTTTTGTTTAAGATTTTTTAAAACAACCAATTCACCTCCCATCTTGGTTAGCCTCTGGCTAGTTCTTTATGGTTTAACAACCCTCATAAACTTTCAAGTGGTATTACAATAGGATTCATAAATCAAGTTTCAAAAAACTTTTGAATTTTGATCAATTGCTAACTTTGGTAATCGTAACACTATGAAAGGCTATTCAATTACTCGACCATCTTTATTTGATAATATGCCTTTTGATTTTTGGAAAACTCACATGTCCACCTTTTTGCAATCAATTGATTATCGCTTGTGGATGCTAGTTAAGGAAGGTTATTCTGCGCCTTTTAGACAACTAGATGGCATTAAAATAGAAATACCTTTTACTAAATGGACTATCGATGATAGAGATTTAGCCCAACTAAATATCAAGTGTTTGAACTATTTATTCTGTGCTTTAAAATCTAAGGATTATATGCATGTTTCCACTTGTTCTACTGGTAAGAAAATTTGGGATAAACTTTGCATAACATATGAAGGCACAAATGAAGTTAAACAATCTAGGTTGAATATTTTGCTTCATAATTATGAACTCTTTCACATGAAACCTTGTCAATCTATTTCTAAAATGTATACTAGATTCACACAAATTGTTACTTCCCTATTTTCCTTAGGAAGAGAACTTACAAACTATAAAAAAGTAAACAAAATTTTGAGATGTTTACCTTCTTCCTATGATGCAAAAATTACTGTCATTACTGAATCTAAGGATCTTAATGTTTATTCCATTGATAACTTACTTGGATCACTCATTGCTTATGAGTAAGAAGTGAACCAAAGGCAACTTGATGTAGGTAACAAGAAAAAAGAGGAAACTGTAGCTTTAAAGGCTAATGATTCTAACACTAATTCCTATAATTTTGAAAATGATTACATTGCTTTAATAACTAGGCAATTCAAGAGATTCTTAAGGAAAAAGCAAAGCATCATCAGAAATGGAACAAAGGTAAGAATAATAAAAATTCTAAAATTTCTTCTGATGTTATTTATTTTGAATGCAGGAAGCCAAGATATCTGAAGTCTGATTGCCCAACACTTAAAGCTCACCATAGTAAGGAGAAGGGTGAAGAAAAACTTAAGCTCAAGAAGGGCAAACAAAAAACCCAAAAGGCTTTCTGCGCAGATTTTGCATCAGACTCCTCTGAAACTAAAGTAGAAGAAGAGGTAATAAACCCGTGCTTAGTGGTTGATGATCATCTTGATCACCCTAATCAAGAAGAGGTATGTGAGCTTACTTATGATCAACTATTTAAAGTTTCTGAAATGATTCATTCTTCATATAGGAAGCTTAAAAAGTTACATGCGAGCCTCAAATCTAATTTCTTAATTCAACAGAATGAGCATGAATGCATAGGGAAAGATCACTCCACTCTGGATAGCAATCACATGGCTTTAATAGATGAATTTGAAATTGTAAAAAAGAAGCATTCTGATTTAACTGCTGAATATGAGTCATTAAAATCATCGCATGTTGGATTAGAAAAAGCCTTTAAGGAATTAAAAACTCTTGCATCTCAATTATACAGTAGGAAGCATACATTAAAATCTAAATAATTCAAATCTTAAAAATGTAAAAAAAAATTCTATAAAAATATTTAACTACTTTTAAAGAAGATAAAACACCACCTTCACTTACAGAATTTTATAAACCATCAACACAGCATGCATTTAAATCTAGGAAGAGGCACCATCATCCACATAGATTAGTTAACCCTTTTTCTTATGTTAGATATTTTTCTTGTGGCATGCTAGGACATATCTCCCACACTTGCTCTATTCACCATAGAACGCATTTGATGTGGAGACCAAAATTGCAAATTCACACCATGGCTTGCAAGCATTTCATCCCACATTCCATAAGGTGGAACTCAAACTTCTTTGGGTTCCTAAATCTGACATCTAATGATTTTATTAGGATGCTCTCACACAAGGCCTCATGAGAGCATATGGTACCTGGATAACAGATATTCAAGGCATATGACTGGAGATGTAAATCAATTCAATTTGTTGGAGGCGAGGGCAGGAAGCAAGCTGACACTTGGAGATAACACCACCAGGAGAGTGGTGGGCCCAGGTATAATTAGTAATTAAAAAAATTTATTATTGAAAATGTTTTTCTTGTAGATGGCTTGAAATAAAATCTTCTTGGTATCAGCCAGCTCTATGATAAAGGCTTTACCATAAATTTCTGCCAACTAGCTACATTATAAGCTTAAATGATAAATTTGTTTTGTAGGAAAAAAGGATTAACAATGTCTACATGCTTAATCTAAATTACTTTAAAGATGATACTGCTCTTTACTTAAAAATAATTACTGATGAATCATGGTTATGGCATAGGAGATTGTGTCACGCAAGTATAAAAAGCCTTAAGAAGATCACCCAAAAAGACTTAGTGGGAGGAATACCCAAACTAGAGTTCACTAAGGACCACCTGTGTGATGCCTGTCAGTTAGGAAAGTGAGTCAAATGCTCCTTCCACTCAATCAAATACATTAACACTAGCAAACCCTTAAAAGTCCTTCACATGGATCTCTTTGGACGTGTTAGCACTTTAAGCCTACGAGGGAAAGTCTTTGGGCATGTGATTGTTGATGATTATTTGAGATTCACCTGGGTTAGATTCTTTTCACATAAGAGTGAATAATTCAAGGAATTTAGATCTTTCTCCATGTGGATTTAAAAGAAACTAGATTTTGTAATTTTAATCATTTATAATAACCATGGTGGAGAATTTAAGAATGAAAATTTTGAATCTTTCTATATAGAGTAAGGGATAGATCATAATTTTTCACCTCCTAGGACCCCTCAACAGAATGGGGTAGCTAAAAGGAAGAATAGGATCCTGGTAGAAGTTGCTAGAGCCATCTTAGCTCAATACTCACTTCCTAAATACTTTTGCGTAGAAGCGATGAATACAGCATGTTATATTCAAAATAGAGTAAATTTTAGATCCAAGCTGAATAAGATATCCTATAAAATCCTTAAGGGTAGGATACCCAACCTCTCTCACCTTCATATCTTTGGATGTAAAGTGTTTATTCTGAATAATGAGATGTTTCAACTAGAAAAGCTTGACCCAAAATCTGATGACAGAGTGTTCCTAGATTATTCAAATGTTGGAAAATGCTATAGAGCCTTCAATAAAAGAATACTGGTAGTTGAGGAGACCACTCATGTTATATTTGATGAATCTGATAATTCTGGAGGATCTAAGGTAGAAGAATAAGAGGTTGTAGAAGTCATCGAAGGAGTAGAATCTATAAATCTAAAGGAAAGGGTAGAACCTGAAGTTTCACTACCTAGTGAATGGAGATATACTTCAAGTCATCCTAAAGAACAGCTAAAGGTGTTATAACTAGGCATGGACTTAGAAAAATACTAAACTACTCTTCTTTCATCTCAATTACTTAACCCACCAACCTAAATTAAGCAATATCTAATGAATTTTTAATCCTAGCCATACAAGAAGAGTTAAATCAATTTATGACAAATGATGTTTGGGAGCTAGTTGAAAGACTTAAGGATAAGAGTGTGGTTGGAACTAAATGGGTTTTCAAAAATAAAATGAATGATTCTGGTGTAGTGGTGAGAAATAAAATAAGATTAGTGGCTAAGGGCTATAATCAGATAGAAGGGATTGACTTTGAAGAGACCTTTGCCTCTCTAGCTAGATTAGAAGCCATTAGGGTGCTACTAGCCTTTGCTTATTTTAAGGGATTCAAACTATTTCAAATAGATGTCAAGAGTGCCTTTCTAAATATGGTAACAAAAGAAGATGTGTATGTTGAACAACCCCCAGGTTTTGAAAATTCATAATTTCCTAAACATGTGTTCAAATTAAAAAAGGCTTTAAATGGACTAAAATAAGCACCCAGGGAATGTTATGAAAGATTAAGCAATTTCCTACTAGAAAGAACCTTTGTTAAGGGAGAGCATAAACACCACCCTATTTTTAAAAAACGTAGGAGATAAACTACTAATTATCAAAATCTATGTTGATAATATTCTGTTTGGATCTTCTGATAAAAATCTATGAGATAAATTTTCAAAAATAATAAGTAGTTTGAAATGAGTATGATGGGAGACCTGACTTACTTACTTGGATTTAGTATAGGGCAGAAGGATGATGGAACTTTTCTTAGTCAGTCAAAATATATTAAGGACATCCTTAAAAAATATAAGATGAAAAAACCCAAGCCAAACAACACTTCCATGAGTTCCACTATTTAGTTAGATAAGGATTCAAATGAAAAATCCGTTAATCAAAAGAAATACAGAGGAATAATTGGATCACTTCTTTACTTGACTGCTAGCAGACCTAAAATTATATTTAGTGTTTGTCTATGTGCTAGATTTTAGGCTAATCCAAAATGTTGCAAATCTGGTTTTGATGATGACAAACATGTTTCCAGTGTGTTTTGCTTGGCTAATCTGTTTCAGGCACAAAAGACCGCGAGCCACTCAAGCCAACTCAAGATCGGGTCCAAGTGTGTCAAATGTATGATTTTTCTTTTTATTGAGTCAATTGTAATGTGACTGATTCCCTAGCTAAGTAACCTTGCACACACACACTCAGGGAGAGAGATTGAGTGAATTAGAATTTCTGTTAAAATTTTGTTCAGATCATCCTAGACGATCTCCACATTGTCCTGGACGATCCAGTTAAAACAGAAACCCTAATTAGGGTGACTAAGTTAAGAGGGTCTGATTAAGCAGATCGTCCTGGACGATCTCCGGATCGTACGGGACGATATGCCCAAATCAAAAATTCTTAGCCGCCAGATCAAGTTAGGCAAGTTCTTATTTTTAGATACTTGGTCTGATCATCCCGTACGATACGTGTATCATCCCGGACGATCTAGTACAATCATGCCTAATTTAATCTAGTAATTAAGGAAAGTAATTTATTTTTGGTTGATACGATCATATCATCCTGGACGATCTCCGGATCGTCCCGGACGATCATGATCGTTTAATGCATTGCAGCTGTATGACCCGAACTGTGTTCAGGATGATTTGGGGCCTTTTTGAACTAATCGTATCGGACGATGACCCTATCGTCCGAGACGATTAAGTCATTTTTTGGTCGTCCAGCACAGATTTCTCTGGACGACCCGAACTGTCTTCTGGACGATTTCCCTCAAATTGCACTAATCGTCCCGGACGATCGCAGGATCGTACGGGACGATATGAAAAACTTTTTCTACTGATCGTCCAGAAGAGCCTAATCATCCAGGCTGAAACAGCTGAATTTGAACTGATCGTATAGGATGATCTACCGATCGTCCTGGACGATCTTGGCCGACCAGTTGAGATTTAGGGCAAATTTTAAGCCCTCCTTTAAAAGAACTTTTTCCAATTTTTGGAAAAATCTTTTGCTGCCTTCCTTCCCTGAGAAACCCTAGAGAGAGAGAGAGTTGGGAGAGAGAGAGAGAAGATCTTGTGAGGGGGAGTTAGTGAGGGATTCACTAAGGTTGCTCCGAGCACGGATCAGAGTCGTCTTCTCCGCTCGTTGTCTTTCGTCTAGTCGGTGTTCGTCGTGGGAGGATCGTTCGCAAGAAGATCCGGGGTTCTCTGCCCACTTCAGGTGGAAGCAAAAGCAGTTCAAAGGTTCTCTGCCTGCTTCAGGAGGAAGCGAAAGGAGTTCGAAGGTTCTCTGCCTGCTTCAGGAGGAAGCGAAAGGAGGTCGGGTTCTCTGCCTCACCGTGTGGTGAAAAGGAGGTTTTTGTACAGGCTTCTCCGCCTTGCTGTGGGAGCAAAAGGAGAGACACTTTTGTTTAGTGCAATACCCAGAGGGGAGGCTCCGGGGAGTGGACGTAGGTCAAGTTGACCGAACCACTATAAAATCTGGTTTGCTTTTCTGATTCAATTTTGCACTTTACTTTTCTGATATTAACTTCTTGGGTGAATATCTGTGGTTGATCTTTTTATCGTTGTTTTAATTCATTTCCGCTGCACGTTATAAAAATATTTTCATTGTTATCGTAAAATTTTTAAATAACCAATTCACCCCCCCTCTTGGTTAGCCTCGGGACTAGTTCACTAGGGCTTGACATCCCTATCGAACTTTCAACTGGTATCAGAGAGGGATTCAAAATTTAGGTTTAAAATCTTTTGAATTTGATCCATGGCTAACTGTAACAATCGTAATACTGCTGAAGGATATTCTATTACAAGACCACCGTTGTTTGATAATATTCCTTTTAATTTTTGGAAAACACGTATGTCTACTTTTCTACAGTCTATTGATTATCACATGTGGATGTTAGTAAAGGACAGATACGAACCACCTTTTAGACTGATTAACAATGTGATAACTGAACTGCCTTTTACTGATTGGACATTTGATGATCGTGATTTAGCACAGTTAAATGCAAAATGCTTGAACTGTTTCTTTTGTGCTTTAAAATCTGAAGACTATATACGTGTTTCTACTTGTACAACGGGAAAGGAAATCTGGGATAGATTATGCATAACATACGAAGGTACAATTGAAGTCAAACAGTCTAGGTTAAACATCTTGTTACATGATTATGAAGTTTTTCGCATGAAACCTAGTGAGACTATTTCAGAACTGTACACAAGGTTCACTCAGATTGTTACCTCTTTGCATGTTCTAGGTAGAGAACTTACTAACTACGAAAGGGTGAACAAAATTCTAAGATGTTTGCCTGCTTCTTATGATGCTAAGATTACTGCTATTACTGAATCTAATGATTTAAACACTTACTCTATTGACAGCTTACTTGGATCACTTATTGCTTACGAGCAAGGGGTGAACCAAAGGCAACTTGATGCAGGTGAACGCAAGAAAGAGAAGACAGTGGCACTAAAGGCCAAGGATTCAGATGCTAGCACTTTCGGGTCTGATAGCGATGATGTTGCCTTAATCACAAGGCAATTCAAAAGCTTTCAAAGGAAGAAACATAAGAACTATCAGAAGTGGAACAAGGGTAAGTCCAATAAAAATTTTAAGAGTTCATCTGAATCTGTTTGTTTTGAATGCAGGAAGCCTGGACACATAAAGGCTGAATGTCCTACACTTGAAGCTCACCCAAGCAAGGAGAAGGGTGAGGAGAAACCAAAGTTCAGAAAGGACAAGAAGCGGATTCAGAAGGCATTCTGGGCAGACTCTGCATTCGACTCTTCTGAGACTGAAGCTGAAGAGGAGGAAACAAACTTGTGTCTTATGGCTGATGATCACCCTGGTCAGTCGGATCAGGAAGAGGTATGTGAGCTTACCTACGATCAATTATTTGAAGTTTTTGAAAGAATTCATACATCGTATAGGAAGCTTAAGAAAACTCATGCAAGTTTGAAATTAGATTACTTAACTTTGCAAAAAGAGCATGATTCTAGAGTTAAAGATCATTCCACACTTGATTCAAATCATATGTCTTTGCTTGATGAATTCGATGAGTTGAATAAAAAATATTCTGATTTAGTTTCTGAGCATGATTCATTGAAAACTACGCATGTGGACTTAGAAAGAGCTTTTCAAGAATTAGATACAATAGCATGTGAAGTAGAAAGTAGCAAGGGAACCTTGAAATTTGAAATTGCAAGTTTAAAGAAAGAAAATGAGCTTTTGAAAGTAAAGATCAGTGCTGTTGAATAGAACAAAACACCGCCGACTTTTGAACAGTTTTATGCACCGCCACCTTTTGAAAAATCTGTTGCAAGTTCTTCAAAGCATGTTTCATATACATCTAGGAAGAGGCATTATCATCCACGTAGATTAGTTAACCCTTTTCCTGGTGTTAGATGTTTTTCATGTGGCATGTTAGGATATATTTCTCACACCTTCACTATTCACCGTAGTACACATTGGGTGTGGAAACCCAAACTGCCTGTTTCACAGCACAGCACGCATGCATTGCATTCTTCTTTTCATAAGAAGGAACCCAAACCTGTTTGGGTTCCTAAGACTGATGTTTGATACTTTTGTAGGTGTGCTCTCACACAAGACCTCGTGAGAGCATGTGGTACCTGGACAGCGGATGTTCTAGACATATGACTGGAGATGCAAATCAGTTCATTTCACTGGAGGCCAGAGCTGGAGGCAAGGTTACACTTGGAGATAACACCACCAGGAAGGTGGTAGGCACAGGTATAATTGGTGATTCAAAGAACTTTATGATTGATAATGTTTTGCTTGTAGATGGACTGAAACACAACCTGCTGAGCATCAGTCAACTCTGTGACAAGGGATACAGCATCAAATTCCTGCCCACTGGCTGCATTTTAAGCTTAAATGATGAAGTTGTTTTGCAAGGGCAAAGGATCAACAACGTCTACAAGCTGGATGTAAGTAGCATTAAATCTGATAATTTAATTTTCTTAAAAACTGCTGCTGATGAGTCTTAGTTATGGCATAGGAGATTGTGTCATGCCAGTATGAAAACCCTTAGGAGAGTCACCCAAAAGGACTTAGTTAGAGGTGTGCCCAAGCTTAAGTTCACTAAGGATCACCTGTGCGATGCCTGTCAGTTGGGGAAGCAAGTCCAGTCCTCCTTTCACTCTGTTAAGGACATTAGCACCTCCAGACCTTTAGAAGTTCGTCATATGGATCTCTTTGGACCCATTAGCACTGCCAGCTTAGGGGGGAGAGTCTATGGTTTTGTGATTGTAGATGATTATTCGAGGTTCACTTGGGTTAAGTTTTTGTCACATAAATCTGAGTCATTTGATGAGTTTAGAACCTTCTCTACTTGGATTCAGAAGAAGTTAGGATGTGAGATTATTACCATCCATAGTGATCACGGAGGGGAGTTTGAAAATGAAAGATTTGGAAGTTTTTGTGAGGATCATGGGATTAGTCACAATTTTTCAGCTCCTAGGACCCCTCAGCAGAACGGAGTTACTGAAAGGAAGAACAGGACCATAGTGGAAGCCGCTAGAGCCATGCTTGCCGAGTATTCACTTCCAAAATACTTTTGGGCTGAAGTGGTGAACACTGCCTGTTATGTACTGAATAGGGTGAATGTGAGTGTCAAACTGAACAAGACACCTTATGAGATCATTAAGGGTAGAACTCAAAATCTGTCCCACCTCCATGTCTTTGGCTGTAAAGTTTTCATTCTGAACAACGGGAAGTCACCCTTAGGAAAATTTAACCCCAAATCTGATGAAGGAGTGTTCTTAGGATATTCAAGTGTGGGAAAATCCTTTAGGGTGTTCAATAGGAGGACTTTGGTGGTGGAAGAAACAACCCATGTAGTGTTTGATGAATCTGATCCTAAGGAGTCTAGATCTGAAGTTGAAGATGAAGAGATTATTGAGGTTACCCAAGGAGTTGGAAATACAAATTTGTAGGAAAGGGTAGAACCTCAAACAGATTTGCCTAGAGATTGGAGATATTCTTTGAGTCATCCTAAAGAACTGATCTTCGGAGACCCTTCTGAAGGTGTTAGGACTAGGCATGAACTTCGGAAGGAAGTAAACCATTCTGCCTTTATCTCAATGACTGAACCCACCAACATTAATCAAGCCCTATCGGATGAATTTTGGATTTTAGCTATGCAGGAAGAATTGAATCAATTTGTAAGGAATGATGTTTGGGAGTTAGTAGAAAGACCTAAAAATTAAAGTATTGTGGGAACCAAGTGGGTCTTTAAGAATAAGATGAATGATTCTGGTGTGGTGGTGAGAAATAAGGCAAGATTGGTGGCTAAGGGGTATAATCAGATAGAAGGGATTGATTTTGAGGAGACTTTTGCTCCTGTAGCTAGATTGGAAGCCATTAGAGTGCTACTAGCCTTTACCTGTTATAAGGGATTTAAGCTGTTTCAAATGGATGTTAATAGTGCCTTTTCAAATGGGGTAATTAAAGAAGATGTTTTTGTAGAACAACCCCCAGGTTTTGAGAGTTCCAAATATCCAAGTCATGTCTATAAATTAAAAAAGGCCTTATATGGATTGAAACAGGCACCCAGAGCTTGGTATGAGAGGCTTAGTACATTCCTGTTAGAAAGAGAGTTTGTTAAGGGGAGCGTAGACACCACCCTTTTTCTGAGGAGATTAGGGGATGACTTACTCATTGTCCAGATCTATGTTGATGATATAATTTTTAGATCTTCTGATAAATATTTATGTGAAGAGTTTTCTAAAATGATGAGTAAGGAGTTTGAGATGAGTATGATGGGAGAATTGTCCTACTTTTTGGGGTTTAGCATAAGGCAAACGGATGATGGAACCTTTCTCAATCAATCAAAATACACTAAGGACATTTTGAAGAAATATAAAATGGACAAAGCCAAGCCAATCAATACTCCCATGCCCTCCTCAGTTCAGTTAGATGAGGATTCAATTGGAAAATCTGTTGATCAGAAGAAGTATAGAGGGATAATAGGTTCACTGCTTTACCTGACTGCTAGCCGACCTGATATCATGTTTAGTTTCTGTCTTTGTGCTAGGTTTCAGGCTGATCCTAAAGAGTCCCACCTGACTACTATTAAGAGAATTCTTAGATATCTTTTAGGAACCCCAAACCTAGGAATTTGGTACCCTAGGCACAGCACCTCTTTTGAGATCATTGGATATTCTGATTCTGATTTTGCGGGGTGTAGGGTGGATAGGAAGAGTACTTCTGGGACTTATCAATTCATAGGACAATCGTTAGTCTCCTGGTCCAGTAGAAAACAGAACTCAGTTGCACTTTCCACTGCTGAAGCTGAGTACATTGCCTTAGGAAGTTGTGTGGCCCAGGTTCTTTGGTTGAAGCAACAAGTCTTGGATTTAGGAGTACCTGTTGGCATAATTTCTGTTCTGTGTGATAATACTAGTGCCATCTGTATCTCTAAGAATCCAATCCAACATTCTAGGACCAAACACATTGATATTAGGCATCACTTCATTAGGGACCATGTTACAAAAGGGGACATTGAGCTACATCACATAGCAACTAAAAATCAGCTGCTTGACATATTCACTAAACCACTGGCCTTTGACTCATTCAGCATTTTGAGAACCAGATTAGGAGTGATTGATATAAATGCTTGATTTTGATGACTGCTGATTTATGATTGTTCTGATTGGTATTCTGATTTCTGTTAGTTAGTTTTCGTATTCTGATTTCTGATTTCTGTTAGTTAGTTTTGGTATTCTGATTTCTGATTTCTGTTAGTTAGTTTTGGTATTCTGATTTCTGTTAGTTTGTTTTTGTTGGATTATTTGCTTTCAGTTGATTTTATTTCTTCTGCTGATTTCTGTGTTAGCCTTACTATTAGTTTAATTTGAGTAATTACTTTGCTGTGATTTTCTACCTGTTTTTATTTATTTACTGGTTTATATCTTGCACTTATTGTTTTATGCTTTTCAAGATCTGATCACCGCTCACTACTTCTGATGATCTGAATTTTTGACTGAGAGTTTTTACCTTGTTTTGGTTTGGAAGCTGGTAAGCAGTGATTGACTTCGTTGAATCTGTTGAAGGGAAGAAACATTGATAATTATTTCTCTTCCTCTAACTCTTTTACTGGTGTGTAGTTTCTTTTAAATAAAAATCCTCTTCAAAATTAAAATGTTAGTTTTTGAAATAGAGATAATTTTATCTTCCTACAGTAATCTGCCTCATATCAATAGTGTTTTTCAAAGTCTTGAGTCATTAGTGTGATTTTCTAAACCAAGTGATTGCATTTATCATATGTTGTATGGCTTTTATTTTGTGAATCGTTCTTCCTTACTACGAAGAGTCATCTCCTATGTCTGGAAGATAATCTCACAGCTGAGACTCTTTAATGATTATGAAAAGGAGAAAGCTTATAAAAGATGCGCAGTGCGCCAGATAATTTGAAAAAGAGGCATAAAATGAGCCCAAAACTGAAAAGATGCGAAATTGTCAATTTGGATACACAAAGTGTATCAAAAATCAAAAGATGCGCAAAGCGCCAACCAATTTGAAAAAGAGGCACAAAATGAGCCCAAACAAGCTTTCTTCCTTTTCAGATTATTAAATGTCTTAGAAAAATCTGTGCGCCACTTAATATTTTCAAAAGCTTGAGTCTTGAAAATCCTGATTTCTGATTTTTTACTTTGTAGCACTATTATATCAGATATTTTTCTGGAACGAGGCTTGAAAGGATCTCTTTTCAAATCTAATGTCTTTTCTTTTGAATCAGATTTTTGTGTTGAAAGAGGTTTGCATCGATAAGGTGCCCGGGGTCAGAGTTACGAAAGTTGATTATTTCCAACCATTTCTGGATTTCAGCGCTGTCAATCGTCCTGTCATTAGTTTTTGAATCTAAAATCAAGGAAAAATTCTGATTTTCCTGTTTTGTAGTTGTTCTATTTATGTTTTATTTCCGTGTTCTGTTTTTCCTCCTCCTTTTTGTGATGTCAAAAGGGGGAGTCAGTTGTAGTCGTGTCTATTTCTGTTTTCTAAGTCATGTTTCTTATATTGTTTTAGCTGTTAAATGAAAATTTTAAAAATGTTTGTTTGTTTGATCTCCTAGTTTACTTTTATTTTCAGACTACTTTACAAATGTTTGCCATCATCAAAAAGGGGTAGATTGTTGCAAATCTGGTTTTGATGATGACAAACATATTTCCAGTGTGTTTTGCTTGGCTAATCTATTTCAGGCACAAAAGACCGCGAGCCACTCAAGCCAACTCAAGATCGGGTCCAAGTGTGTCAAATGTATGATTTTTCTTTTTATTGAGTCAATTGTAATGTGACTGATTCCCTAGCTAAGTAACCTTGCACACACACTCAGGGAGAGAGATTGAGTGAATTAGAGTTTCTATTAAAAATTTTGTTCAGATCGTCCTCGACGATCTCCACATCGTCCTGGACGATCCAGTTAAAATAAAAACCCTAATTAGGGCGACTAAGTTAAGAGGGTCTGATTAAGCAGATCATCCTGGATGATCTCCGGATCGTACGGGACGATATGCCCAAATCAAAAATTCTCAGCCGCCAGATCAAGTTAGGCAAGTTCTTATTTTTAGATACTTGGTCTGATCGTCCCGTACGATACGTGTATCGTCACGGACGATCCAGTACAATCATGCCTAATTTAATCTGGTAATTAAGGAAAGCAATTTATTTTTGGTTGATACGATCATATCGTCCTGGACGATCTCCGGATCATCCTGGACGATCATGATCGTTTAGTGCATTGCAGCTGTACGACCCGAACTGTGTTCAGGACGATTTGGGGCCTTTTTGAACTAATCGTACCGGACGATGACCCTATCGTCCGGGACGATCAAGTCATTTTTTGGTCGTCCAGCACAGATTTCTCTGGACGACCCAAACTATCTTCTGGACGATTTCCCTCAATTTGCACTAATCATCCCGGACGATCGCAGGATCGTACGGGACGATATGAACAACTTTTTCTACTGATCGTCCAGAAGAGCCTAATCATCCAGGCTGAAACAGTTGAATTTGAACTGATCATACAGGACGATCTACCGATCGTCCTGGACGATCTTGGCCGACCAGTTGAGATTTAGGGCAAATTTTAAGCCCTCATTTAAAAGAACTTTTTCTAATTGTTATAAAAATCTTTTGCTGCCTTCCTTCCCTGAGAAACCCTAGAGAGAGAGGGAGTTGGGAGAGAGAGAGAAGATCTTGTGAGGGGGAGTTAGTGAGGGATTCACTAAGGTTGCTCCGAGCACGGATCAGAGTCATCTTCTCCGCTCGTCATCTTTCGTCTAGTCGGTGTTCGTCGTGGGAGGATCGTTCGCAAGAAGATCCAGGGTTCTCTGCCCGCTTCAGGTGGAAGCAAAAGGAGTTCGAAGGTTCTCTGCCTGCTTCAGGAGGAAGCGAAAGGAGTTCGAAGGTTCTATGCCTGCTTCAGGAGGAAGCGAAAGGAGGTCGGGTTCTCTGCCTCACCGTGTGGTGAAAAGGAGGTTTTTGTACAGGCTTCTCCGCCTTGCTGTGGGAGCAAAAGGAGAGACACTTTTGTTTAGTGCAATACCCGGAGGGGAGGCTCCGGGGAGTGGACGTAGGTCAAGTTGACCGAACCACTATAAAATCTGGTTTGCTTTTCTGATTCAGGTTTGCACTTTACTTTTCTGATATTAACTGCTTGGGTGAATATCTGTGGTTGATCTTTTTATCGTTGTTTTAATTCGTTTCCGCTGCACGTTATAAAAAGATTTTCATTGTTATCGTAAAATTTTTAAATAACCAATTCACCCCCCCTCTTTGTTAGCCTCGGGACTAGTTCACTAGGGCTTAACATCCCTATCAAACTTTCACAAAAGAGTCTCACATGACTGTTGTTAAAATAATTCTTAGATATCTCCTAGGAACCCAATGGTTAAGAATTTGGTATCCTAAGTGTAGCACTTCCGTTAAAATCATAAGATATTTTGATTCTAACTTTATAAGATGCAGGGTTGATAAAAAAACACTTCCCAGACATGTCAATTAATATGATAATCTTTAGTCTCCTGGTCCAGTAGAAAACAAAACTCAGTTGCACTATCTACTGCTGAAGCTAAATACATTTCCTTAGGAAGTTGTGTGGCCCAAGTCCTTTGGTTAAAGCAACAAACTCAATATTTAGGGCTACCTACAGGAACAATTTCAATCCTATATAATAACACTAGTGCCATTTGTATTTCAAAGAATCCAATCCAACACTCTAAGACCAAACACATCGACATCAGGCACCATTTCATTAGGGACCATGTTACCAAAGGATATATAGAGCTATACCATGTAGCCACTAAAAACTAACTTGCATATATCTTTATAAAACCACTAGTCTTTGAAACCTTTAGCATCTTAAGAACTAGATTAGGTGTAATAGATATTGATGCTTGAAAATGATGCTCTCTGTTTATGTTTCTATTCTTAGTATTTTTTTTAATTTATTTTTTTATTTCTTTTTATGTGTTTTTATTTTATGTTTTTTATTTTTTATTATTTTTTTTAAGATTCAAATCACTGCTCACTTCTGCTTATGAACTTGTTTTTTAAATGAGATTTTTTCCCTATTTTTGTTTAGAAGCTCGTAAGCAGTGATTGACTTCTATAAAATAGTTAAAGGAAGAAACATTGATGATTATTTTTCTTCCTCTAACTCTTTTAATGGTATACTTTCTTTTGAATCAAAATCTATTTCAAAATTAAAAGTTGGACTTTACAATAGAGATCACTTTTATCTTCCTACAGTAACCTTTCTCATATGAATAAAGTTCCAAATCAACGAATCACTTTCAAGTTTTCATAATCAGGTGGTTGTATTTATCAAATGAGTATGATTCTATTTTGTTGTTTACTCTTCCTTATATTAGAAAGTGAGTTTTTCTTCTCTTAAATCTAGAAGATAATCTTACAATTGAGAGTCTTTAGAAGTTATGAAAGAAAGCAAGCTCACAAAAGAAACGGTAATATGCACAAAATGAGCCCAATACTAAAAAGAGGAGCAATGCTCGCCAATTAATTGCAAGATATATAAAGTGTATCAAAAATTAAAAGATGCACAAAGTGTCCCAAATAACTAAAAAGAGGCACAAAATGAGCCCACAAAGAAATAAGCTTCCTTCTTGTTCAAATCTTCAAAATCTCATAACAATCCTTGTGCCACTTAATATCTTTAAACACTTGAGATTGAAAATCATGATTCTTGATTCATTACTTTGTAATATTCTTTTATCAAATATTTTTTTCTGGACTGAAGTTTGAAAAGATGACTTTTCTTATCTAATTTCTTTTTTCTGAATTAAAGTTTTATTTAAAAGGAATTGTAACCTATAAGTTGTCCGAGGTAGGGTTTAAAAAATTAATTTTCTAACCTTTCTGGATTTCAACATGTCATTTCATTCTTTTTAGTTTTTAAATCAAAAATTAAGGAAAATTTATCATCTACTAGAGATTGATCAATTCAAAAAAAACTTTGATTTTGATTTATGATTGGTCTTTCTTTCTGTACTTTATTCTATTTAGTGTTTTCCTTTTTCTTCCTTTTGGTGATGTCAAAAGGGGGAGTAGTATATTGTTTGCTTAGTAGGTTTCTTTGTATATCATTTGCTTATGTTTTAGTGGAATTTTCTTTGTTCTATTTCTGTTCTAATTTTTATGTCTCATTTAAAAAAAATAAAAACAAAAATAAAAATTTTCCGAGCTTTGAATTTTTTTTTTTTGCAACAATGTTTGTCATCAATAAAAAGGGGTAGATTATTATATATCTGGGCCCAAGTATAGTGATTTTGATGATAACAAATATTACTATTTCTTTATTACTACTATTCTTGCATATCTATTTTGGTTTGCCCTATTTACTAACCTTTCAGGTCCACAAGTTCACTTGGAACGTCAATCAGCTCAAGATCAGGCAGACTAGGATTCAGTCAGTTTGCAATTTCAATTTTAATGCATTTTTGCCTTTTCTTGAGCAAATGTTTTGTGATGGATCTTGAAGAAAAGAAACCTTGCACACACATACTCAAGGGAGCGGTAAGTGAGTTAAGAAAAATTTTAATTTTCTAAACTAATTGTACCTGATGACTTATATCATCCTCGATAATCAGTTTATCTTAAAACCTTAATTAGGGCATCTGTGTCAAACCAGACTATTTAAACTAATCATCCTAGATGATCCCTATATTGTACAAGACGATATGTTATAACTTTAGAAACCAACTGCCAATCATAATTTAGATAAGATTATATATTTCAAAATTTACTCTCATCGTACAGGACGATCACGATCATCCTGGATGATTTATAACAATCATGACTAAATTAATCTCATAATTAGAGGATTAATTATATTTAAATTGATCAATCAAATCATAGAAGATGATCATACTATATGATCATAGCACTATTTTGTATGATAATTAATTGTCACCCATCATATAGGACAAAAACTATATTTTTTTAACTAATTGTCCTAGACAATACCTCTACTTAGTACTAGATGACCCCTCTACTACATGGGATGATAATTAACGGTCAGGTTTCAAACTGGATAACATGTCTGCTATTTGGTATGAAAATTAATCACTAGACACCGTACTGGATGATCAATAGACCCTCATGAACTAGCTGTCTAGGACGATCGAAAGATTGTACGGGATGATTCATTAAAATACTTGAACTGATCGTATAGGGAAATGTTGATCATACTGGCTGAAAGGGTTATTTTGTCCTAATCGTACAGGATGATATTTAAATCATCCTAGATGATCTTCACCGCCAAATTAAAAATTAGGATTATTTTTAAGCCTCCTATTTAAGCTCTCTTATTTGCTACAAAGAGATATTTTGCTATCGTTCTAACCAAAGAGACCTTCGAGAAGGAGAAGGAGAGTTTGGGAGAGAGAGAGAGAGAGAGTCTTATGAGGGGGAGTTTGTGAGGGAATTCACAAAGGTTGCTCCAAGCAAGGATTTAACCATCTTTTTGAGGCTTCGTCCTTGGTTCCTTGGTTGCTTTGTGGAGACGATCATCAGGATCAGATCCAGGTTCTCTGCTTACTCCATGTGTGAGTAAAAGAATTGTAAGGTTCTCTCCCTACTCTAGGTAGGAGTAAAAGGATTGTCAGGTTCTCTGCCTACTTTAAGAGGGAGTAAAAGGATTCATGGTACTCTGCCTCACTTAGTTGGTGGAATGATTTTGTAAGGACTTCTCCATTTTGCTGTGGGGGCAAAAGGAGAGATACTAACAGATTAGTGCAATACCTGGAAAGGAGATTTCTGGGGAGCGGACGTAGGCCAGATTTGAGCAAACCACTATAAAATTTGGTGTGTTCTTTCTTATTGCTTTTTTTGCATTTTATTTCTACACTTATCTGTGATTTGTTCTATAGCTGAAATCTCTAATTGTGCTGTTATTGTGAAATTATATTTTCTTTCACATCAAGTGTTATTGTCTATTTAAGAAATATTTAAAAAGGATAAAAAGGTTTTCTTTTTATTTAAGATTTTTTAAAACTACCAATTCACCCCCCCCCCCCCCCCCCCCTCCCATTGGTTGGCCTCGAGCTAATTCTTTAGGGTTTTACAACCCTCACGAACTTTCACTAATCAGTTCATACTCTGTGAATTAGGACATCATGCAATATGAAGTAAAATCTCAATTAATCCAAATTTAATTGCTTAATAACATGATTGAATTATGCAAAATTTAACTTCATCATCCAATACGATCATAATCATACAATATGATTGGTTTTATTTTTGAATTTCAAAATATTTCCTAATTTATGATTAGCAGCATAGTTGCTAATTTTTCTTGATTATCTTATATGATTTGGATAATATAATACAATTATTTAAAATATAAATTATTCTAATTAAATATTCTAATTTATTCTAATTTATTCAGATCGTATAGTATGATACAAATCATACAGTACAAACTTCATAAAAATTAAAATAACTAAATTTTATAGCCTGGTGTGTGTGTGCATGGTTGTAAGCTAGCAGACACCTACGATAGGACATTTGATTGAAGAAATATAAAAATAAATAAATGAAAATATAGACTCATCTAAAAATATCAAACCTATTATACCATGTCCTGAGTCAATCCTTTTTTGCACGGTGTACGGTATACCTGAAATGTTTAGTACCCACATGAAAGATATACAATAATAAACCTAGAAGAAATAAAATAGCAATCCATCAATATTTGTTATAATGAGAATCCTAAGCTTACAATCTAGAATTATAATAATATATTCATACTATATGATTATTTAGGATATCTACCTATTTTAAACCAAATAATTAAGGATTTAAAATAGGATAGAAATTTGTACTATACAATTAATGTTGTATTGGTCGAATAAATAAAAAGGTTATCTATACGATCCCAAATTATATATGCTGGACTAATATCCTAAGATGACTAATTAAACTATTCATAATGTACAATTTAAATCATACTGTCCAATCAAATAGCGAACATTTTTTAGGGTTTCAGGATGATTGAACTAACTATATTGTATGATCATTGTATCATTCTATACGACCAAGACATAAATTTTATTAAAAAATCATTTTAGGATTTCTTTAGAGATACCATTTAAATATCCAACTTTAAAGAAACCTAAGAAGTTTGACAAGAGAGTTTGCACAAGGAGTTCCACACAAAAAGTTTTACGAGTTATAAGATATTTGTAAGAGGGTTTTAAGAGAGAGAGAGTGTGTGTGAGAGAGAGAGAGAGAGAGAGATATTTGAGGTACATAGGACATGATCTTTAGGTAGAGTAAAAAAAACTTTATTTGGGTTATTCACCTTCATTTAATATATCAATGTATATCTCTTAATTCTCTAATTCATTGTAAATGATCTTAGGGAAGAGCTTAGGTGAGTCTGTATATTTAATCTCTAGATCTAGCAAGGGAGGCTAGGGTGTAAAAAATTTTTTTAGTAGAGAAGTGGTGTTAGTGAGTCTTCAGGTAGAGACTCTTGATCTTGTTTGGGAGGCCATCATTAAGGAATTTTTTAGGAGGCCATCGTTGAAGGACTGATGCTTTTTCGCATTGTTGTGAGCAAAAAAGTGAGAGTTGGTAGAATTCCTAAGGATAGAATATGGGGAGTGGATGAGGGTCAAGCTAACTAAACCACTATTAATTTCTTTTACCTATTCTTACTTTTGTCTTTTTTTTATATATTTTGTTTTTATTTCTAGTAATTCTTAATTATCTGCTTATTGGTACGAATATTGTTGGAGATCTACCTTTAATCCAAGAAAAAATATTTTAACCTACAATAATATATACTTATTATCTTAGTATATATTTTTTTAATTTTTATTATCATTATTTTTACTAAATTACTTACTCTTATTTTGAAAAATATTTAGTGCTTTTATTTATACAAACCTCCATATAATTAGAAATTTCAAAAGATAAAACAAATTCAACCCCATCTTCAGCATAATATACAATTTTAATTAGTATCAAAGCACTTTAAAAACATAGTTTTTTTTATAATTTATCTAAGTAATGTTTTTTATATTATTTCATGACTATAAATATTTTTTTATAATTTATTATTATTACTTGATTTATTTGTTATTATTATTATTTACCTATGTTATCAAAATTGTTATTCATTTATTATAAAATAATTTCATCTTAAAATGGATTACTAATATTATTATTTTATTTTGATGCATTTAAGTTTCATTATTATATAATTAAATTTAGCATATACATAGTATAGAGAATTGTTGACCTCTTTTTTTATATAATGTTAATATAATGCATTCAACATCAGTAGTGTATAAGAATCCTATTACAGTAGGATCGCATAGCAAGATAAAAACCATAGGTGGAACCTATAAGATCATGTTTGACCAATTGCATATTGACCTAACACTTCCTTGAATCATTCCTAATGGTATTTGGAATCCTTCATGCCCTTCCAATCATTAAATTCCAATAAACTCCTAACCAAAATTCAAAAGGTCTACATAATTACATTCCAAGCTAATTAACATGATTTATTGAACTAAACTTCATTTTAAATATTGGAAAGTGGTTTAAACTAGTTCATAATCAGCATTTGAATTATTTGAACTAAATGGGACACATGGTTGACCATGCTATCACCCATGTTTACCTTTTTTTACCATGAGCACAATTAAACCTTAAATGAGTTAATATGCATGAACATTGATCCAAAATTAATTGAGTATTGTCAACAAGGCTTCAAAAAGGTTTACACATGCTCAATGATGAATATGGAAGTCCTAGAGATCAATCCTCAATTAATTTTGGATACCATTTGACCTAGAAAGCCAATTTGTAGGCTTAATCTATTTGAAATCGATGCATTGCATCCAAAACATCTTAAATACATAATTATACATAATTTAACACATTATAACCTATGATCGATTATGGTTGACCATATTGACCACTAAATCCCATTTTGACCTAAATAGCCTTTTCATGTAACTAAACATATCTAGACTTTGGCATACCCTACAAACATTTCTAAACAACTCCACAAACTAACCTAAACTCATTTTATCCCGTGGTAGCCAAGGTTGACCATGTCAACCATTTAAATGCATATGAGTTCAAACAACCATTTCAAGCATAAACTTATGTATATGCTTCAGCATATGTTCCAAACTATTCTAAACACTTTGTTAAACTCCTTTAAGTGTATTACATCTAATCATTAAGCTTGGTTAGCCTTTATTGACCAAGCCAAGCTAGTTTGACCAAATTCTCCATATGGTCAACTTCACTACGTATACTTCAACACCCTTGACCCCTCTCCTTAAAAGACTACCATTAGGTTTGAAGGGTCTGGATGAACTTTATTAAGCTTTTCCATCACTTGGGCTAACTTGTGTTAGCTAAATTGGATAACATAAGCTCATTTGTGAACTCAAATGAACTATATGTCAATGTAGACCAAATTGTCCTATACTAAACATGCAAAATACGACCTTGAACCCCCTTGACTCAACCCAATCAAACTTGACTATACCTTTTACTTGTCTTGAGGTGGCTATAATCTTTTAGAACCCAAGCCAATTTAAATTACTTCAATAAATTAGCCAATCCATCTCACCCTATATGCTTAGCCTTCTCCAGATACCTACATGCATCCAATTTAGTTGTCTAGCAGAAGCCAAACAGCCTGGTAGGGTGTTCCTTGGTAGGATGTTTTCCATATATACTGGGCTTCCCTTTTTAAATTCTCTCATTCCACATGAACTATGTTCATGCATTTGAATTTGTGAGATTCATGAGAGTGTGAGTAACTGATCCCTGACTTCCCTTAGCCAATTTTTATCCTCTATAACTTAGTTCAAGAGAGCTCCAATGAACTCCTTCCAAACAAAAGTCACTTTCTTATACAAAACTTTCTAGCTCCAAGTTGTGGGCAAATATCTTGTAGAAATGGATTCATTTCATATTTCTATAACCAAATATGTATAGTGAATATACTTGTGTTTCACTATCAATTAAGGAATAAAAATAGAATTTATTTTTAAAATCAAACTTGCATAGTGAATATACTATTTGTCTTGAAAGATCTAATTATAGTCCACTTTCACTATAAATTTAAAATTAATAATGAATTCAACTTTAATTATATTTAAAGATTTTCCATACTATAGAGAACTAAAGTAGGTTTTATTTTTATAAGGTTCTAGGACACCTTCAAAGGAATGTCTCTATGGTTAAATCTTGAGAAAACTTTCAATTAAAGTGCTAACTAAACATATTTAGAATTTAAAAAGCTTTAACAAGGATTTAAAATGAACCAACCAACTGGGAAAGGTTCAAAGCCTAAATTTCTTTTTACAAAGTCAAAGGATGAAAGTTAGAAAGTGCTTCAAATTCTAGAAATTCTAGAAAAACCCTATACTATTCTATAGTTGAGATTTATCAATTCATATTAGGATTGAATTTAGGTTTTAAGTTGTCAGTTTATATGATGATCATGATAATCTTTTTCAAAGGAAATATAAGAATTATGCAAAAGTGCAATCTGGACCAATGCCTACCTAGAGTGGATAGCATGCTAACCAATAGGCCAGTTTAGTAAAATCATGATTTTTAGGTCTCAATTGTGTAAGGTAGATAAACTCTTATTTAAGTGGAATTAGAACTAAGCTATAAGGTTTAGAAATTAATTAGGAATTTAAAGATGCTAGGGGTTCAAATGCAACTAAATAATGCAATTAAAAAAAATTACCAAAAGTCCAAAAATTGTTTTATGTAACTACAATCTATATGTCTCACATTGTAAGAGAAATATGGCAGCATAAAAACCCAAAATCATAAGGAATAGTGGACCAGCCTTTCACATAGTCTACTACTTCCTTGTTGCTCGCTTGTGTGGGCCTAGGGTACATATCAAAAAATCAAAATGCATGCTATGCATACTAAAATTTAATTTATTGATGACTAAAAGTTAAAAAGTACCAGAATCCTATGTGGCTAACTTGTACATCCAAGAAAAAGCACATGCAATGCAAATAAACATAGTAAAAGCAAGTAATTTTTAATAGTAAGCATAAATAATCAATCAATCAATGCCTATGTATGTAAATAAAGTTATGCAAGGAAAAGAAAGTAAGTGGCAAGTGCCACAATATAAAAATAATGGTCAATTTTAAAGTAGAGGTGGCCAAGCTCCACCGACTTGAATTTATACACCAATCATATGACACAACTTTTTATGATGTGAATTGCTTAATTAGAATATTTAAGTCTTCTGGCCCGAGATAGGGTGGAACAAAGAAAAGCTCATGGAGGAAAATTGCCCTTCCAAAAATTTTTTTTACCTAGAAGGATAAATAATTTAACTCTTTTTCCCACCTTCAATAAATATAATTGCCCAAACTATAAGAAAAAAAAATCTTTTTCTATTTCATACATAAGGTTAAGCATTTCACAATTCTATTTTGCCCACCATTAAAATATAGCCTAGTTCCTCTCTTGGTTCCTAGTATGAACATGTATAAATAGAATTTTTAAAGAAATAAACTTTAAAGAGAAGCATTATTTTTTACTTTTATACTATTAAAATTTTTACTTTAGACTTTCATAACTCTTTTTAAATTTATATTTACATTTATTAAAATAAAAGACTCTACTCATGCATGGTTGGTATACAGAATAATATGCAGTTTATATATAATCATCTACATCATCATAGAGTGCATTGTAGAACTACAATGAAAAGTAAACATTCACATCATCACATATGCACCAAGATAGTATCAAACCACAACACCAAGTGTAAGAAAGAAAACATATTGCCCAAACCTAGGCTAGAGATGGTTATCATAACAAGTAATTCTAAAGTGTGTGCTAAGCTTGTGTGGTTTAGAAATAACTTAGGGGGCTTAGTGAGTGATTTATCTATGAGTTGAAGGTGTGTTTATTTACTTTTAGGTTTTAAATAATCAAGTTAATCAACAACTATAAAATGCTCAAAGTTATTAATCAATAAGTTCTAGGCTTTCAAATAAAATGCATTTGTTTCCATCCTTAAGGATAAACATAAATGAAGGTACGGGTATCTTTCTTAAATTTGAATTTGCTTGGCCATAGGTTTTGTGCTGGTAGTCGTTATGGCAGGGTGAGTGGGAGCTCCAACCATCGTTGGATAGTGTTTTCTCTAGTATACTTTGTTTTTTTTTTTCTTTTGGGGGGGGGGGTAGAGTTAGGGTGGAAAGAGGTGAAAGAGTATTTCTTTTGCGTGTGATATGGTGTTGGTTTTGGAGGTTTATCTAGTCATAAAGATACAAATCAATTGGTTACCAGAGATATTGTATCTTCAAGTGTTTGATCTTCATCTTTTGGAGGTGATTATTTGGGGAAAGGGAAAGTATGTTGCTTCAGATTCTAAAGTGGTTGATGATGGTGCTACTTCAGATTCTAAGTAGGATATTTACTTTGTTGGGATTTAAAATTCTATTGGTAATGATTGTCTTAGAGGTAAAAAGGGTGTGGTTGATGAGGATGGAGCATGGGTTAAAGTCAATGTTAGTGAGAAAGGGTCAGGTAGGTTGTTCTTGCTAAGGGTGTGGTTGTTAAAAACTATGTTAATGTTTTATCTGGTGCTTCTAATTCTGATGCAATTATTATTGAGAGTAAGGCTAGAGATGGGTTGTTGAAAGAGGTTGATGATGAGATGGTGGGTATTTTAAATGATTCTATTTTGAGTTCTTTAATGATTTTTTGTGAGGCTGTTGTTTGAAAGCAGGCTATTTTTGTGTTTTATCTGGGCGACTATTTGGATCCTTATGGTTATGGGTATGAAGTCAAGGAAGTTGGGATTTTTTTTGAGGCTATCGTTTGAAAGGTGGCTATTTTTGGGGTTTCTTTGGGTGTGTGTTTGGGTTCTGATGGCTGTGGGTCTGAAGTTAAGGAAGTTGGGGTTCTTAGGGAAAATTTAGGTTGTAGTGGTTTGGGTTGGATGATGATTTTGCTGGTTGTGAAGATATATTATCTCCAATTAGTGTGGAAGTTGGAGATCTATGATTTGGCATGAATTTGAAGAAGTAAATATGTAATGATTAAACCATGTTTTTTTAAAGTGCTCAAAATGTTAAGTCCTATTGAAGACCTCTTGAGGAAAAGGACATTGGAGGTTGACGACAAATTGGGAGTCGAGGAAGCACCGTACATTTCCAATTAATGTTTTTAGTAGAATTTTGGAATTGTAGGGGGGATAACAAGAGGGAGGCTTCTCTTTACGTGAGAGAATTTGTGGAAGGAAATAATGTCTTTTTTATTGGATTGCCTAAAATGTTATCTATGGATTAGAAAAGAAGTCAATAGAATCATAGGAGATACATGGGATTTTTCTTATTTCCTTGCTTGGAAACTCCTATAAAATGAATTTTTTTAGTTAATATTGTCTATGGAAATAAAGACATTCATGTTAGATGAACATTATGGGAAAGGGTAGAAGCGTTCTCTTCTAAAGAAATTCCTTTTATAGTCAGGAGATATTTTAATTGTATTATATCAAAAGAGGAGAAATTGGGTGGTAAGAGATTCGTTTTATCTCAAGGACCAAAAGAGATGAAAGACTTTTTGCTTAATGATAACTTATATGATGTGGGTATTATCTAAAGTTTACTTGGTGCAATAATAAGAAGGGTTCAGTTATGATTTTGGAAAGGCTGGATAGGTGCTTATTGAATTCTTAAGAACATCAAAGGGTGCCACTTCTAGTTGTTGGACATATTACTAGCATGGCTTCTGACCATTGCCATCTACTACAGAAATTATCTTTAAAATAGGCACCTTTGAGGACGAAAATTCACTTTGAAAACATTTGGGCTTCTAACCCCGCATCCTAGGGAGTTGTTAACAAGGCTTGGAGCAAAAATGATTTGGTAATAAATATGAGATTTTACTAAGGAGGACTAAGAGATCTTTGAAGGCATTATTTTATTCGAGTAAAAATAAATTTAAGGAGTTGATGGATCTGATGGAGAGTCATAAAAATTTGATTGTTGATTTGTAGAATGAAAAATGTCTGAGGGGATTTCTTCACTCATATAACATAATTATGTTAAGAGAAAATGTTAGTTATTAAATGTTACTCTTGCAAGGTTGGCTACTTGGTGGAGGCAGAGGGAAAAGACTAGGTGGTTAGAAGATGGAGACACAAATTTAAGGTTCAATCATGCTTTTACTTTAGCAAGGAAAAATGGAAATTGGGTTAACCAAATCCTAAATGAGGAGGGAATTTTGGTTGAGGACCAAGATGAAATTCAAAACATCTTTTACAGTTACTTTGTGAATAAGTGGAGAAATAGAAGTTCCATTTTGAGTGGATGGATAGAACTTTTTGATTCTCATAAAATTGTTGATGGACAGAAAGGGCTTTTAGTTGCTAATTTTTCAAAAGAAGAATTTTGGGAGGTTGCTAATTGTATGGGTAAATATGAAGCACCAAGGAAGAATGGGACTTCAATTTCATTCATTAAAGCTTATTGGGATATTTTCAAGGATGATTTAGGAAAAGTAATCTGATTTTTCTTCAATTCTAGTAAAATGACTTTAAAATGAAAAGACACTAATATTGTTCTCATTCCTAAGGTGCATAATGCTATAGAACCATCTATGTTCAAACCCATAAGCTTGTGTAAGACAAGTTATATGGTGGTAGCTAGAATGATTTAAAATCTAGTAAAATCTTGTCATCCATAAATTATTTATGAGGAGCAAGTTGCTTTTATGCTAGGTAGATCTATTTCAAATAATTTTCATCTACCTCAAGAGATTTTCAATAAGTCTCAGATATTCTAATTCCAAAAAGGTTTGGTTGGAATTCAATTTCATATGGAGCAAGCCTATGATAGCATGGGACGGCCTTCGCTATATCAAATGCTTTATTACAAGGGGTTCCCTAAAATGTTTCAAATTGGATTATGGAGTGTTTGAGAAATCTTAGATTTGTTATAAAATTTTATGGAAAAAGGTCCAATTGGATCGAAGGAAAATGTGGTTTAAGACATGGTTGTCCCTTATCTCCATTAATTTCATTATTTTTTTTTGAGTTGTTATATATTGCTTTCAACAAAGAGGTGGGAATATGGGTATCAAAATTGCACCAGGATCTAAAAAAATCACTCACATTTTCTATGCTAATGATGTACTTTTTTTTAAAGTTTCTTCCAAACCTGCTGCCACAAATGTTAAGATTATTTCTGATTAATATAAGTGGACTAGTCAGAAAATCAATAGCATAAAATCTATGATTCTTTTGGAAAATCTTGAACTCGGAGGGGAAGGAAGTGCCTGACAAATATGCCAGGATATAGATGGGTGAAAGATATTTCTTATCTTGGAGTGAAGATTGCTCTAAGAAGGTTGGTTACTAATAACTTTAAAAAAATCATGGATATTGCTCTGGAGAGGCAAAATGGTTGGGTAATCGATTTTTATCTATAACTGGTAGGATGTTGTTATTCAAAATAGTTTTCTTATATATTTCTTCTTTCTTAATAACTAATTCACTAGTTCCTAAAGGTATATTATTTGAACTAGGCAAGTTATATAGGAATTTTATTTGTCTTAATGATAATGGCAATCAAGGCATACATTACATTTCTTGGGAGGTGCTTTGTAGACCTCTTGATGGAGGATGAATGGGTTTGTCTTCATCTCTTGCAAAATAGGGGCCATTAAGAGCTAGATTGGCATGGAGCTCTCTCCAAATTCTAAAAATCTTCTTAATAGGAAAGTAAGAGCTAAATATGGTAGAGATGTGTGGAATGTGAGTGTTAATAGAGGATTTTCAATGGCTTAAGGAATTTTAATAGATGGTGCTCAGTTCCTAAAGCTGATTATTTGATGAAAATTTGCAAATGGTAATAATGTTATGGTGTAGGGTGATTTTTGGATATTAGAAAGAAATTTGGATAAAGTGTTAACATTTACTAATTTTCAAAATCTATCAAATATACACTTTTTAATCTACTAAATGTAAAAGGAAAATAAGATGTTCTCAAGTTTAAGAAGTTGTTTGGGGATCAGATGGCTTACTGTACACAACAAATTTTGTTATACGCAAACTTTTTTAAAGATTGTCCAAAATTGATAAAGCAATTGTTGGGAAGATCTATTTCACCAATGGCTTATGAAAATTCAACTCAACCAATTCCTGGAGAAGTAGAAATTTTAATTTGGTTGAGCAGATTGAAACTTAAACCAAGAAAATATCTATTTTAGTGGAGAATGTGATGTGTGTGTGAGTTTGCGTTAACTGACCTAAATGTCAAAGAAAAAAGAAAAAGTTTTGTAGTTAGATGAAATGACACTTATTGACAGTTGACTGCTTGCTCATGCTTCAAATCTTATTTTGGGAAAAATTGAATCTTCAAATCAATGGAGTAGCATAGATGAGCTAAATATTGTAATTCTATTGATTTGTATTGATGTAAACATTGTTTAGTGTAGTTTATTGAGGAAATTTTAGCTTTAGGAGAGAGACCTTACTTGAAAAATCATTTGAGAATGTTTCTTCTTACAATGTGAAAAGAAATTCATTTAAACTTTCCTATCATTAAAGAGAAAGTGAGAATAAGACTAAATATTCTTTATTAAAAACAATGGAACTAAAATGGGGAAGTTAGGTTCTTTAATATGTGTTTATTGTCTCTTGGCTAGCTCTGGAAAGTGATGTATATCATTAGTTTTTTACAGTAGTTACAGTCAACAAATTATTTGAAGTACTTATTATTACAATTTTTTCATTTTAAAATCATTGGTTTTCTATGTTCAAGGGTGAATGTCACTCTCGAAGGTCTATAATTTGTAGGCCCTTTCAATTATCTATTTGATGGCATTTAGGTCTTTCCAATCTTCTTTTGAATGGAATATTTATTAAAAGAATAGGGTAAGGGCAAGTATGTAAATTTCTTGTATTTCATCTTTTATCAAGAGTTGAAGATGCTTAAGAAGTTCATGCGAGATAGCTTAAATTATTTAAAAAAAATCAAAAATATTGTATTAAGTAATTAATCATCATACAATGATCATTCATAAAAATGATTATCAAATGACTCTAAAAAATGTTTATTTTGTAAGGTGTTACTAGATACAATTCAATAATTTAATATTATAGATTGCTATGTTAATTATATTGTATATATTGCATAAATATTATATTAAATAATAAATCATCATACCATAATCATTCATAAAAATTAACATCAGATGCCTAAAAAAAAGGGTTGTATGGAAAATGTTTATGGATTATAGCACAATTTAATAAATATTTGACTGCAAGCTAATTATGTTATATAGATAATTGTAGGATCATATGAATGAGTAGATAATCATATGCTTTATCATCTAAAGTTCAAAATATTTAGTTTAACAACCTGAAGCTTACTATAGATTCTCAATGACATAACATATACATAAATAAAATTGATTTCAAATGAATATCAAGGTTGAACAAAGTCAATATGTAGGTATAATAGGTTACTAACTTAGTGTGCACTATTTTACATTTACTAATTTATATATTGCTCTTGTTGTCTTATTCCTGATGTCACCAGTCACATTTTTTCTACCTTCTAGTGTATGTTGACCAATGTTACTTGATGTATCTTCAGCTATAATTTTTTATATGTTTATAGACATATGCTGGCCAACAATTATTGATGAATATCAAATAATATCTAAGTCTAGTTGTCTTCACTAGTCACCAATCAATGCACATCCTTACCATTTTTTTATGTCATCAACCAATGCTTGACATGACTTGTTGATATCATTAAACAATACCACTAAATATGTTATGATTAACTATGACTAATGTTACCCAATGGCTATATTCATTTCATTTATGTTAACATCTAGCTACCAATTTTTGTCGATGATTAATTCATAATTATCACTATCATCCACCCCCATCATCGTCCAATGCTAATGTCATTCAACTTACAAAATCTGGCATCCATCAGTTCGGGTCATGTAATGCCCTCAACAGATTAAAGCTTGTTAATGTCCTTATTCTAACACATATCATTTCCCTTTAATTGATATAAAATGTTCATCGATCAATATCGCATAAACTCATAGTTGTTGAACATCAATATTTGTCCATTACAAATGTTAGTCATTTCTCTTCATCAACATCATTGAAACCCATAATCCATTGAAAGCATCGTGCCACAACCAAGATTCGAAGAGGGGGCGGGGCAGGCTGGGGTGGGGGGGGGATGGGGTGGTGATATTGGTTCCTTAAAACCTTTGTAAGAAATTACAGAATTCATAGTGGAACTAGTTTAAAATACTATTAAAATTCAAAATAAACGGTACTGAAAATAAAAATATCATTTTTTTAGAGTAATAAAATTTCTTAAGATTAATTAAAAAAATAACTTAAAATAAATACTTTTTGATTGATTCTATATATATATATATATATATATATATATATATATATATATATATATAATTTAACCAAAAAAAATTTATGTCATAGATCTAGATAATAAAATTGCAAGAAATAAAAGTGCATAAATGTAAAAGAAAAGTAAACTGAGATGTATAATGGTTTGGTCAAACTTGACTTACATCCACTCCCCAAGATCATTATTCTTTGGAATTTAAGCTCTTCCACACAAAATGCCCAAATTCCCACATTGAGCTTCCCAACTCACTCCTCCCAATAGTGGAGATATTGCTCAAGCTGACGAGGAAAACCATGTGATCTCCCTTATAGAACCCTTGAATACCTAAGGAAAAACCTGTTGAGTTTGTTGCAAATTAGTTTTTCAAGACTTTATCTTTATAATAATGTGAGTTTTTAATGATAAAAAATCTTATTATTTGATTATTATTTATCCTAATATAGCTCGAATAGTTTATTTTTATGTGTACTAATATTTCAGGAAAATCATATTCCAGACAGTAAAAGACTTCAAGTTAATTGGATTAGAGTTTATTAGGTTTAGAGTCTGTACTTTTTATTATTTTTATGAGTCTGAGAGAGTGTGATTGTAAATTGGGTAACTATGCACACACACACTGGGGGAGTGAGAGAAAACTTGATTTTTATAACTAATCGTACTGTACGATTTACGTATCGTATAGGACAATTTGTCCCGTGTATTCCTCCAGAACTAATCTGATCGAATCAAGTCTAAAAATTTTTCAAAGTTTAGATCATATTATACAAATATAATTCATCCTAGACTCTAATCAAAGTATGAAATAGGGTTTGTATATGATCGTACAGACGAAATGGTTCATTTTTTTGAACTGATTGTACAGTACGATGGTGGGTTCGTACATACACTAATTAGAGTATGAAAAAGCATTTATCCATGATTGTATAGATGAAATTAGATTTTTTACTAATCATATTATACACAGTGAGGTCGTACAAATGCCGATCAGAGTACGAAATCGGGTTCTTCAATATTCGTACAGATGAAAGTCTCATTTTTTTAAATTGATCGTACAGTACAATCAGCATTCATACAAATGCTAATCAGAGTATGAAATGAGGTTCATATAGTATCGTATGAGACTTTTTGAACTATTCATACTGAGAGTTCGATAGGGATGTTAAGCCCTAGTGAACTAGTCCCGAGGCTAACCAAGAGGGGGGGTGAATTCGTTATTTAAAAATTTCACGATAACAATGAAAATCTTTTTATAACGTGCAGCGGAAACGAATTAAAACAACGATAAAAAGATCAACCACAGATATTCACCCATGCATATAATCGCAATAAAATAAAGTGCAGAAAATAATAAGAAAGAACAAACCGGATTTATAGTGGTTCGGTCAACTTGACCTACGTCCACTCCCCGGAGCCTCCCCTCCGGGTATTGCACTAAACAAAAGTGTCTCTCTTTTTGCTCCCACTGCAAGGCAGAGAAGCCTGTACAAAAACCTCCTTTTCACCACACAGTGAGGCAGAGAACCCGACCTCCTTTCGCTTCCTCCTAAAGCAGGCAGAGAACCTTCGAACTCCTTTCGCTTCCTCCTGAAGCAGGCAGAGAACCTTCGAACTCCTTTTGCTTCCACCTGAAGCGGGCAGAGAACCCTGGATCTTCTTGCGAACAATCCTCCCACGACGAACACCAACTAGACGAAAGACGACGAGCGGAGAAGACGACTCTGATCTGTGCTCGGAGCAACTTTAGTGAATCCCTCACTAACTCCCCCTCACAAGATCTTCTCTCTCTCTCCCAACTCTCTCTCTCTCTAGGGTTTCTCAGGGAAGGAAGGCAACAAAAGATATTTCCAAAAATTGGAAAAATTTCTTTTAAAGGAGGGCTTAAAATTTGCCCTAAATCTCAACTGGTCGGCCAAGATCGTCCAGGACGATCGATCGATCGTCCTGTACGATCAGTTCAAATTCAGCTGTTTCAGCCTAGACGATTAGGCTCTTCTTGACGATCAGTAGAAAAAGTTGTTCATATCGTCCCGTACGATCCTGCGATCGTCCGGGATGATTAGTGCAAATCGGGGAAAATCGTCCAGAAGACAGTTCGGGTCGTCCAGAGAAATCTGTGCTGGACGACCAAAAAATGACTTGATCATCCGGGACGATGGGGACATCATCCTGTACGATTAGTTCAAAAAGGCCCTAAATCGTCCTGTACACAGTTCGGGTTGTACAGCTGAAATGCACTAGACGATCACGATCGTCCGGGATGATCCTGCGATCGTCCAGGACGATGTGATCGTATCAATTAAACATTAATTGCTTTCCTTAATTACCAGACTAATTTAGGCATGATTGTAGTTAATCATCCAGGACGATTTACGTATCGTCCGGGACGATCAGACCAAAATACTTAAAATAAAACTTGCCTAACTTAATCTGGTGGCTGAGAATTTCTGATTTGGGCATATCGTCCCGTATGATCCGGAGATCATCCAGGACGATCTGCTTAATCAGACCCTCTTAACTTAGTCGCCCTAATTAGGGTTTCTGTTTTGGCTGGATCGTCCAGGACGATGTGAAAATCATCCAGGACGATCTGAACAAAATTTTAACAAAAACTCTAATTCACTCAATCTCTCTCCCTGAGTGTGTGTGTGTAAGGTTACTTAGCTAGGGAATCAGTTACATTACAATTGACTCAATAAAAAGAAAAATCATACATTTGACACACTTGGACCCGATCTTGAGTTGGCTTGAGTGGCTCGCGGTCTTTTGTGCCTGAAACAGATTAGCCAAGCAAAACACACTGGAAACATGTTTGTCATCATCAAAATCAGATTTGCAACAATCTCCCCCTTTTTGATGATGGCAAACATTTGTAAAGTAGTCTGAAAATAAAAGTAAACTAGGAGATCAAACAAAATAAACATTTTTTAAATTTTCATTTAACAGCTAAAACAATACAGGAAACATGACTCAGAAAATAGAAACAGACACGACTACAACTGACTCCCCCTTTTGACATCACAAAAAGGAGGAGGAAAAATAGAACACGGAAATAAAACATAAAATAAAATATAAATAGAACAACTACATGACAGAAAACTAAAACTGAGGCGGATCCTGATCGGAAGAAGGAGGTGGCGGTGCAGGGTAGAAGTAATGGTGAATGGCCTGAAAGTGAGCTCCAAACCAGGCCATGTCCTGGTCGTGCTGCTGTTGCTGCTGCGCAGCATAGTCCGCGAAGCGTTGGATGTCCTCGTTGTGTTGCTGCTCCTGGGCAACCACGTAGGAGTCAAAATGGGCCTCCCACTGGTCGAAGCGCTACACCAGGTGGTCAAAGGGAGAGGCAATGCGAAGGGGTGCAGGTGCCTCTGGTGCAGCAGGAACTGGAGCAGCCTCTTCCTCTTGTTCCTCAACATCTGGGGCGGGCTCCGGATGTAGGCGGGTGCTGTGTAGAACGTGGAATGAGTTGTTTGTGAAGAAGGAAGGAGGGGCATCAGGAGGGACAGGATACTGAAGGTCATATTTTTTCTCTAAGGCATAGTGAATAAGATGACCTATAGCTAGATTTGGGCGACGCCTGTGGCCCGGATCTCTAATGGTGGTGAGGTGTTCTATGTATCGAATGATCAGATCAGAGGCATTAAATTCTCGACGGGCCATGATGTAGTAGGTGGTCAAGGACAAGAGCAGGGTAATGTGAATCCGATCCCCCGCCTTTGGAATGACGGAGGAACGAAGGACGTGCTGAATGGTCTGGGCATCCTTGAGAAGATAACTGCAAGAATTGTCGTGATAGGGTGCGTTGGTATTGCGAAGGAAGTGATTGGCGACACTCCAATCATAGTCAGGATCGGTGATAAGCGTGTGAATTTTGTCGCCAGTAACAGACAAGTTGAGGATATTGTGAAAATCATGGGTCGTGAGTTCCACGGGGCGTTGATTTACGTAGGATCGAAGAGTGGAATAGTCCACAGAAATGCGCAAGTTGGCAAAGAAGATTCGAAGGAGTTCCAGATTGAAGGGAAAGGCTAAGGTCAGAATGAAGGTGAGGGAGGTGTGTGCGAACAAATCTAAGATGGGATACGTGAGAGTGCGGGGATTGACAATCTTAGAGTGCGTGATCCCCACATTACGATAGCATTCGAAAGCCGCCTGATCGGCGGCATTCAGGAAGCGAGGATCGACATGTCCCCGGGACAAACTGGCCCCCTTTTGACGAGATCTTTTGCCACCAGCCATTAGGAACCCAAAGAGGAGGAAAGGAGAAGGAAAGTGGAGGAAAAACGATGTGAAAAACATGAAGAAAACTGCTGTTAAAATAGAAAACGGACTGATCGTCCTGTACGATCGCGGGATCGTCCGGGACGATGTGGTCATTTATGACGTCCTGGAAGATTGGTCAAAAAGGCGGTCCGATCGTCCAGGATGATTAGACACAGGCGATCGTCTCGAGGAGTCAGGATGGACGACCGTTGATGAAAAGTATCATCCAGGATGATTAGGTGGATCGTCCGGGACGATTTGCAATAAATATGTCGGACAGGCCGAATTCCAATCGTCCAGCGGCTGACACGTGGATCGTCCAGGATGATGAGGTGGATCATCCAGGACGATGGGCAATAATTGGTGCAATGTCAGCCATTTGATCAGATCAGGAAGATATGGATCATATCATCCAGGACGATGTAAGGATCGTCCAGGACGATGTAAGGATCGTCCAGGATGATCACCAATAATTGGAATTTTTCAGCAGCAGGAGCAGTGTGGGGATGATTTTGCACGAATCATCCAGGACGATGTTTGGATCATCCAGGACGAAGTGGATCGTCCAGGACGATAGTGATATCGTCCAGGACGATGTGAAGAAAACAGAAAAAGATGAAGGATGAAAGATGATCGATCAGGATCCCAAAAACACAACCATGAAATCAGAATAACACAAAAACTAATAAAATTCACCATACAAAACATATAAAAGTATTTTTTTTTTTGATTAAGCTGCTCGAGAAAATCAAAATTTTTTCCTTGACTTTAGATTCGAAAACCAATGACAGGACGATTGACAGCGCTGAAATCCAGAAAAGGTTGGAAATAATCAACGTTCGTAGCTCCGACCCCGGGCACCTTATCGATGCAAACCTCTTTCAAAACAAAAATCCGATTCAGAATAAAAGACATTAGATTTGAAAAGAAATCCTTTCAAGCCTCGTTCCAGAAAAATATCTGATATAATAGTGTTACAAAGTAAAAAGTCAGAAATCAGGATTTTCAAGACTCAAGCTTTTAAAAATATTAAGTGGCGCACAGATTTTTCTAAGACATTTAATAATCTGAAAAGGAAGAAAGCTTGGTTTGGGCTCATTTTGTGCCTCTTTTTCAAATTGGTTGGCGCTTTGCGCATCTTTTGATTTTTGATACACTTTGTGTATCCAATTTGGCAATTTCGCATTTTTTCAGTTTTGGGCTCATTTTATGCCTCTTTTTCAAATTATCTGGAGCACTGCGCATCTTTTATAAGCTTTCTCCTTTTCATAATCATTAAAGAGTCTCAGCTGTGAGATTATCTTCCAGACATAGGAGATGACTCTCCGCAGTAAGGAAGAACGATTCACAAAACAAAAGCCATACAACATATGATAAATGCAATCACTTGGTTTAGAAAATCAAACTAATGACTCAAGACTTTGAAAAACACTATTGATATGAGGCAGATTACTGTAGGAAGATAAAATAATCTCTATTTCAAAAACTAACATTTTAATTTTGAAGAGGATTTTTATTCAAAAGAAACTACACACTAGTAAAGGAGTTAGAGGAAGAGAAATAATTATCAATGTTTCTTCCCTTTAACAGATTCAGCGAAGTCAATCACTGCTTACCAGCTTCCAAACCAAAATAAGGTAAAAACTTCCAGTCAAAAATTCAGATCATCAGAAGTAGTGAGCAGTGATCAGATCTTGAAAAGCATAAAATAGTAAGTGCAAGATATGAACCAGTAAATAAAAACAGGTAGAAAATCACAGCAAAGTAAATACTAAAATCAAACTAATAGTAAGGCTAACACAGAAATCAGCAGAAGAAATAAAATCAACTGAAAGCAAATAATCCAACCAAAACTAACTAACAGAAATCAAAAATCAGAATACCAAAACTAACTAACAGAAATCAGAAATCAGAATACGAAAACTAACTAACAGAAATCAGAAATCAGAATACGAATCAGAACAATCATAAATCAGCAGTCATCAGAATCAAGCATTTATATCAATCACTCCTAATCTGGTTCTCAAAATGCTGAATGAGTCAAAGGCCAGTGGTTTAGTGAATATGTCAGCCAGCTGATTTTCAGTTGCTATGTGATGTAGCTCAATGTCCCCTTTTGTAACATGGTCCCTAATGAAGTGATGCCTAATATCAATGTGTTTGGTCCTAGAATGTTGGATTGGATTCTTAGAGATATAGATGGCACTAGTATTATCACACAGAACAGAAATTGTGCCAACAGGTACTCCGAAATCTAAGACTTGTTGCTTCAACCAAAGAACTTGGGCCACACAACTCCCTAAGGCAATGTACTCAGCTTCAGCAGTGGAAAGTGAAACTGAGTTCTGTTTTCTACTGGACCAGGAGACTAACAACTGTCCTATGAATTGACAAGTCCCAGAAGTACTCTTCCTATCCACCCTACACTCCGCAAAATTAGAATCAGAATATCCAATGATCTCAAAAGAGGTGCTGTGCCTAGGGTACCAAATTCCTAGGTTTGGGTTTCCTAAAAGATATCTAAGAATTCTCTTAACAGTAGTCAGGTGGGACTCTTTAGGATCAGCCTGAAACCTAGCACAAAGACAGACACTAAACATGATATCAGGTCGGCTAGCAGTCAGGTAAAGCAGTGAACCTATTATCCCTCGATACTTTTTCTGATCAACAGATTTTCAATTTGAATCCTTATCTAACTGAACTGAGGAGGGCATGGGAGTATTGATTGGCTTGGCTTTGTCTATTTCATATTTCTTCAAAATGTCCTTAGTATATTTTGATTGATTGAGAAAGGTTCCATCATCCGTTTGCCTTATGTTAAACCCCAAAAAGTAGGACAATTCTCCCATCATACTCATCTCAAACTCCTTACTCATTGTTTTTTAAAACTCTTCACATAAATATTTATCAGAAGATTCAAAAATTATATCATCAATATAGATCTGGACAATGAGTAAGTCATCTCCTAATCTCCACAGAAAAAGGGTGGTGTCTACGCTCCCGTTAACAAACTCTCTTTCTAACAGGAATGTGCTAAGCCTCTCATACCAAGCTCTGGGTGCCTGTTTCAATCCATATAAGGCCATTTTTAATTTATAAACATGACTTGGATATTGGGAACTCTCAAAACTGGGGGTTGTTCTACAAAGACATCCTCCTTAATTACCCCATTTAAAAAGGCATTCTTGACATCCATTTGAAACAGCTTAAATCCCTTATAACAGGCAAAGGCTAGTAGCACTCTAATGGCTTCCAATCTAGCTACAGGGGCAAAAGTCTCCTCAAAATCAATCCCTTCTACCTGATTATACCCCTTAGCCACCAATCTTGCCTTATTTCTCACCACCACACCAGAATCATTCATCTTATTCTTAAAGACCCACTTGGTTCCCACAATACTTTGATTTTTAGGTCTTTCTACTAACTCCCAAACATCATTCCTTACAAATTGATTCAATTCTTCCGGCATAGCTAAAATCCAAAATTCATCCGACAAGGCTTGATTGATGTTGGTGGGTTCAGTCATTGAGATAAAGGCAGAATGGTTTACTTCCTTCCTAAGTCCATGCCTAGTCCTAACACCTTCAGAAGGGTCTCCTAAGATCAGTTCTTTAGGATGACTCGAAAAATATCTCCAATCTCTGGGCAACTCGGTTTGAGGTTCTACCCTTTCCTCCAAATTTGTATTTCTAACTCCTTGGGTAACCTCAATAATCTCTTCATCTTCTACTTCAGATCTAGACTCCTTAGGATCAGATTCATCAAACACTACATGGGTTGTTTCTTCCACCACCAAAGTCCTCCTATTGAACACCCTAAAGGATTTCCCCACACTTTAATATCCTAAGAACACTCCTTCATCAGATTTGGGGTCAAATTTTCCTAAGGGTGACTTCCCGTTGTTCAGAATGAAAACCTTATAGCCAAAGACATGGAGGTGGAACAGATTTGAAGTTCTGCCCTTAATGATCTCATAAGGTGTCTTGTTCAGTTTGACTCTCACATTCACCCTATTCAGTACATAACAGGCAGTGTTCACCGCTTCAGCCCAAAAGTATTTTGGAAGTGAATACTCGGCAAGCATGGCTCTAGCGGCTTCCACTAAGGTCCTGTTCTTCCTTTCAGCTACCCCGTTCTGCTGAGGGGTCCTAGGAGCTGAAAAATTGTGACTAATCCCATAATCCTCACAAAAACTTTCAAATCTTTCACTTTCAAACTCCCCTCCGTGATCACTATGGATGGTAATAATCTCACATCCTAACTTCTTCTGAATCCAAGTAGAGAAGGATCTAAACTCATCAAATGACTCAGATTTATGTGACAAAAACTTAACCCAAGTGAACCTTGAATAATCATCTACAATCACAAAACCATAGACTCTCCCCCCTAAGCTGGCAGTGCTAATGGGTCCAAAGAGGTCCATGTGAAGAACTTCTAAAGGTCTAGAGGTGCTAATATCCTTAACAGAGTGAAAAGAGGATTGGACTTGCTTCCCCAACTGACACGCATCACACAGGTGATCCTTAGTGAACTTAAGCTTGGGCACACCTCTAACTAAGTCCTTTTGGGTGACTCTCCTAAGGGTTTTCATACTGGCATGACACAATCTCCTATGTCATAACCAAGACTCATCAACAGCAGTTTTTAAGCAAATTGAATTATCAGATTTAATGCTACTTACATCCAGCTTGTAGACGTTGTTGATCCTTTGTCCCTGCAAAACAACTTCATCATTTAAGCTTAAAATGCAGCCAGTGGGCAGGAATTTGATGTTGTATCCCTTGTCACAGAGTTGACTGATGCTCAGCAGGTTGTGTTTCAGTCTATCTACAAGCAAAACATTATCAATCATAAAGTTCTTTGAATCACCAATTATACATTTGCCTATCACCTTCCTGGTGGTGTTATCTCCAAGTGTAACCTTGCCTCCAGATCTGGCCTCCAGCAAAATGAACTGATTTGCATCTCCAGTCATATGTCTCGAACATCCGCTGTCCAGGTACCACATTCTCTCACGAGGTCTTGTGTGAGAGCACACCTACAAAAGTATCAAACGTCAGTCTTAGGAACCCAAACAGGTTTGGGTTCCTTCTTATGAAAAGAAGAATACAATGTATGTGTGCTGTACTGTGAAACAGGCAGTTTGGGTTTCCACACCCAATGTGTACTACGGTGAACAGTGCAGGTGTGAGAAATATGTCCTAACATGCCACATGAAAAACATCTAACACCAGGAAAAGGGTTAACTAATCTACGTGGATGATAATGCCTCTTCCTAGATGTATATGAAACATACTTTGAAGAACTTGCAACAGATTTTTCAAAAGGTGGCGGTGCATAAAACTGTTCAAAAGTAGGCGGTGTTTTGTTCTTTTCAAAAGCACTGATCTTTACTTTCAAAAACTCATTTTCTTTCTTTAAACTTGCAATTTCAAATTTCAAGGTTCCCTTGCTACTTTCTACTTCACATGCCATTGTATCTAATTCTTTAAAAGCTCTCTCTAAGTCCACATGCGTAGTTTTCAATGAATCATGCTCAGAAACTAAATCAGAATATTTTTTATTCAACTCATCGAATTCATCAATCAAAGACATGTGATTTGAATCAAGTGTGAATGATCTTTAACTACAGCATCATGCTCTTTTTGCAAAGTTAAGTAATCTAATTTCAAACTGGCATCAGTTTTCTTAAGCTTCCTATACGATGTATGAATTCTTTCAGAAACTTCAAATAATTGATCGTAGGTAAGCTCACATACCTCTTCTTGATCCGACTGACCAGGGTGATCATCAGCCATAAGACACAAGTTTGTTTCCTCCTCTTCCGCTTCAGTCTCAGAAGAGTCGGATGCAGAGTCTGCCCAGAACGCCTTCTGAATCCGCTTCTTGTCCTTTCTGAACTTTGGTTTCTCCTCACCCTTCTCCTTGCTTGGGTGAGCTTTAAGTATTGGACAATCAGCCTTAATCTATCCAGGCTTCCTGCATTCAAAACAAACAGATTCAGATGAACTCTTAAATTTTTATTGGACTTACCCTTGATCCACTTCTGATAGTTCTTATGTTTCTTCCTTAGAAAGCTTTTGAATTGCCTTGTGATTAAGGCAACATCATCGCTATCAGACCCGAAGTGCTAGCATCTTAATCCTTGCCTTTAGTGCCACTGTCTTCTCTTTCTTGCGTTCACCTGCATCAAGTTGCCTTTGGTTCACCCCTTACTCGTAAGCAATGAGTGATCCAAGTAAGCTGTCAATAGAGTAAGTATTTAAATCTTTAGATTCAGTAATAGCAGTAATCTTAGCATCATAAGAAGCAGGCAAACATCTTAGAATTTTGTTCACTCTTTCATAGTTAGTAAGTTCTCTACCTAGAACATGCAAAGAGGTAACAATCTGAGTGAACCTTGTGTACACTTCTGAAATAGTCTCACTAGGTTTCATGCGAAAAAGTTTGTAATCATGTAACAAGATATTTAACCTAGACTGTTTGACTTCAGTTGTACCTTCGTATGTTTTGCATAATCTATCCCAGATTTCCTTTCCAGTTGTACAAGTAGAAACACGCATATAGTCTTCAGATTTTAAAGCACAAAAGAAACAGTTCAAGCTATTTTGCATTTAACTGTGCTAAATCACGATCATCAAACGTCCAATCAGCAAAAGGTAATTCAGTTTTCACATTGTTAATCAGTCTAAAAGGTGGTTCGTATCCGTCTTTAACTAACATCCACATGCGATAATCAATAGATTGCAGAAAAGTAGACATGCGTGTTTTCCAAAAATCAAAAGGAATATTATCAAACAACGGTGGTCTTGTAATAGAATATCCTTCAGCAGTATTACGATTGTTACAGTTAGCCATGGATCAAATTCAAAAGTTTTTAAACCTAAATTTTGAATCCCGCTCTGATACCACTTGAAAGTTCGATAGGGATGTTAAGCCCTAGTGAACTAGTCCCGAGGCTAACCAAGAGGGGGGGGGGTGAATTGGTTATTTAAAAATTTCACGATAACAATGAAAATCTTTTTATAACGTGCAGCGAAACGAATTAAAACAACGATAAAAAGATCAACCACAGATATTCACCTATGCAGATAATCGCAATAAAATAAAGTGCGAAAATAATAAGAAAGAACACACCAGATTTATAGTGGTTCGGTCAACTTGACCTACGTCCACTCCCCGGAGCCTCCCCTCCGGGTATTGCACTAAACAAAAGTGTCTCTCCATTCGCTCCCACAGCAAGGCGGAGAAGCCTGTACAAAAACCTCCTTTTCACCACACGGTGAGGCAGAGAACTGACCACCTTTCGCTTCCTCCTGAAGCAGGCAGAGAACCTTCGAACTCCTTTCGCTTCCTCCTGAAGTAGGCAGAGAACCTTCGAACTCCTTTTGCTTCCACCTGAAGCGGGCAGAGAACCCCGATCTTCTTGCAACGATCCTCCCACGACGAACACCGACTAGACGAAAGACGACGAGCGGAGAAGACGACTCTGATCCGTGCTCGGAGTAACCTTAGTGAATCCCTCACTAACTCCCCCTCACAAGATCTTCTCTCTCTCTCCCAACTCTCTCTCTCTCTAGGGTTTCTCAGGGAAAGAAGGCAACAAAAGATATTTCCAAAAATTGGAAAAAGTTCTTTTAAAGGAGGGCTTAAAAATTGCCCTAAATCTCAACTGGTCGGCCAAGATCGTCCAGGACGATCGATCGATCATCCTGTATGATCAGTTCAAATTTAGCTGTTTCAGCCTGCACGATTAGGCTCTTCTGGACGATCAGTAGAAAAAGTTGTTCATATCGTCCCGTACGATCCTGCGATCGTCCGGGGCGATTAGTGCAAATCGGTGAAAATCGTCCAGAAGACAGTTCGGGTCATCCAGAGAAATCTGTGCTGGACGACCAAAAAATGACTTGATCGTCCAGGACAATAGGGACATCGTCCTGTACGATTAGTTCAAAAAGGCCCTAAATCGTCCTGTACACAGTTCGGGTCGTACAGCTGAAATGCATTAGACGATCACGATCGTCCGGGACGATCCTGTGATCGTCTAGGACGATGTGATCGTATCAATTAAACATTAATTGCTTTCCTTAATTACCAGACTAATTTAGGCATGATTGCAGTTAATCATCCAGGACGATACACGTATCGTCCGGGACGATCAGACCAAAATACTTAAAATAAAACATGCCTAACTTAATCTGGCGGCTGAGAATTTTGATTTGGGCATATCGTCCCGTACGATCCGAGATCGTCCAGGATGATTTGCTTAATCAGACCCTCTTAACTTAGTCGCCCTAATTAGGGTTTCTATTTTGGCTGGATCGTCCAGGACGATGTGAAAATCGTCCAGGATGATCTGAACAAAATTTTAACAGAAACTCTAATTCACTCAATCTCTCTCCCTGAGTGTGTGTGTGCAAGGTTACTTAGCTAGGGAATCAGTTACATTACAATTGACTCAATAAAAAGAAAAATCATACATTTGACACACTTGGACCCGATCTTGAGTTGGCTGGAGTGGCTCGCAGTCTTTTGTGCCTGAAACAGATTAGCCAAGCAAAACACACTAGAAACATGTTTGTCATCATCAAAACCAGATTTGCAACACATATATATGAAGATTGATCATATTGTACGATCCAAGTCCGTCAAACTTGAAATTTTTAGTTTTTGGATGGTTTTTCTTGTCCTTTGTATATAAGGGTCCTAAAAATTGACTATCTAACAATCTTCTATGAATTTCTTCTTGGGAGTGAAAGAAAGAGTGATTTGAGAGGGTGTTTGGGAGTGAGTGTGGTGAGATCATTGAATAAGAAATTATGAGGGGATTCATAAGGTTACCCAAATGTGAGGATCTTATTGTTTGTATTTCAAGTATTTTCCCTATCTCTTTCAATACTCCTGAGAGAAGATCTTTGAAGGAGAGTCTAATTCGCTGCCATCACTAGGAGGGTAATAAAGGATGCTTGGTTCTCTGCCATCGCTAGAAGGGTGAGAAAGGATGCTGGGTTCTCTGCCTTCACCAGGAGGTTGAAAAAGGATGATGATTCTCTGTCGCACTAGGGTTTAGTGGAAGAGAAGGAATTTATAAAGGCTTCTCCGTCTTATTGTGGGGGCAAAAAGGAGAGCCACTTGAGTATAGTGCAATACCTGGAGAAGGAGTCTCTAGGGAGTGGACGTAGGGCTTATTGGACCGAACCACTATAAAATTCAATGTTCTCTATTCTTTTCTTTTTACCGCATTTTTACTTTCGGTAAATTTTATTAACTGTGATTGAAAAGTACTTTTTTGCTAAAAATTTAATCTTGCTCAAATATTATTTTAAATTAATTTTTCTACATAAAAGGTTTTGATTTCCAAGAGATAATTTTTAAAATTACCAATTCACCCCCCTCTTGGTTAGCCTTGGGCATGTTGTAATAGGTTTAACAACTTATTTAGACTTTCGAGTGGTGTCAGAGCCTATTTCAAAAATTATTGTTTAAATTACTTTTTCAAAAATTAGATCATGGCTAATTTTGGAAATCGTAATACTCTTGAAGGATATTCTATAACTAGACCACCGTTATTTGATAACATTCTATTTGATTTCTGGAAAACTCACATTTTCACTTTCTGCAATCACTTGACCATTGCATGTGGATGTTAGTATAGGATGGTCATACTGCACCTACTAGACTTATTGATGGCATTAGAGTTGAAACATCATTTGCTGATTGGACTATAGAAGAAAGAGATATAACACAATTAAATGAAAAATGCTTAAATAGCTTTTTTTGTACTCTTAAATCTGAAGATTATGCGCATATTTAAACTTGTAAAATAGGAAAAGAAATATGGGATAGACATTGCATTATGTATAAAGGAATCAATAAGGTCAAATAATATAGATTAAATATCCTATTAAATGACTATGAACTCTTCTACATGAAACTGAATGAATCAATCTCTGACATGTATACACATTTTTCTCAAATAGTTACCTCATTGTATGCTTTAGGTAGGGAACTAACTAATTCAGAGGAAGTAAATAAGATTTAATATTATTTTCCTACTAACTATGATGCAAAGATAACTGCCATTATAGAGCCTAAAGACTTAAATGTGTTATTCAATTGACAATCTTCTTGGATCACTAATTACCTACGAGCAAGTAGTGACTCAAAGACAGATTGATGAAGGTGACAAGTGGAAGGAGAAGAATATAGCATTGAAGGTGGATGATCAGATAGTGATCAGTCACTACTTGAGGATGAGGAAGACATTGCTCTCATGAGAGGCAATTTAAAAGTTTTCCCAGGAGAAAGCAAAGGAGATGTTAGCAATGGAAGAAAGGTAAGTTTCATAAAAATGCTAAGGTTTCTAATGAACTAATTACTATGAATGCAGGAAGCCAGAACACATCAAGACTGATTGACCAAATCTCAAAGCTAATCCTAGAAAGGAGAAGGTTGAGGAGAAAACCGATATGAAGAAGGGCAAGAAGAGATTTCAGAATACATTTTAGGTAGACTCAGCATCTAACTAATCAGAAATAGCACCTAAAGAGGAAGTCACAAATTTATGCTTGATGGCAGACAATCTTGATAATTTAAACCAAGATAAGGTATGTGATTTATCCTATGAACAATTATTTGAAGTTTCTAATAGAATTCATACTGCATATAGAAAACTAAAAACATTGCATGCTAAACTAAACCAAGAACATATAAACTTATAAAGAGAATATGAAATCTTTAGGAAAGACCATGCAAACAATGATAGCAACCATATGAGCCTATTGGACGAGTTTGATGAATTGAATAAAAAGCATGAACTTATGAAATCATCACATACTCAACTTGAAAATGATTATAAAGTGTTTTTGGAAGAATCAGAACATAGAGAGATTGATTTGAAAATAGAAATATCTATATTGACAAATAAGAACTCATATCTTGAATTGGAAGTTAAGGCTACTAAGGAAAATAGACCTACACGCACACTTGAGCAATTCTATAGGTCTAAGCAAAATAATATAAGTTCAACACCTAGAAAGAGATCTAATAACTCATTTAGATTAATAAATCATTTTCCTGGAGTGAGATGTTTTACATGTGGATCGTTAGGACTCATCTTCCACACTAGCACAATTAAGAGTAAAACACATTTAGTGTGGAGACCTAAGATGCATAAATCATAGCATTTCAATCATGCATCTGGTTTATTATTGCCAAGAGGAGAACCCAAACTTGTTTGAGTTCCCAAGTCTAATATTTGATGATTTATAGGGATGCTCTCACACAAGATCTCATGAGAGCATTTGGTACCTGGAAAGTGGATGTTCAAAGCATATCATTGGAGATATAACATAATTTATATCACTGGAAGCTAGGAATGGAGGAAAGGTTACACTGGAGGTAATACCACCAAGAGAGTGGTAGGTATAGGTATGATTGAAAACTTAAAAAAAAAAATTATTGAAAATGTCCTGTTGGTAGATGACTTAAGGCATAACATGTTGAGTATTAGTCAGCTATGTGATAAGGGGTATAGTGTAAAATTGTTTCCCACTAGCTGCATAGTAAGCCAAAACATAAATGTTATTTTGCATGGAGTTAGGGTAAATAATGTGTACATGCTTGATTTGAATTGTATTAAGTCTTCTAATGATTTTTGTCTCAAAATAATAACTGAAAAATCATGGTTATAGCATAGGAGGCTTGGTCACGCAAGTATGAAAAATCTTAGGAAAATTACTCGAAAAGAATTGGTTAGAGGTATACCCAAACTAGACTTTACTAAGGATCACCTGTGTGATGCGTGTCAATTAGGAAAATAAGTGAAGTCCTCCTTTCATTCCATTAAAGATCTTAGGACTAATAAACCATTAAAATTCATTCTCATGGATCTTTTTGGACCGGTTAGCACTATTAGTTTCGGAGGAAAAAATTTTGGATATGTAATTATGGATGACTATTCAAGATTCACTTGGGTCAAATTCTTATCTCACAAAGAAACACCCCTTCAATGAGGAATTTCTTTTCCATTTTGATACCTGGACCTCAAAAATCCATGGAGCTTGTAGATTGATAGAAGATGAAGAAGTGAAGAAATAGAGAACATCCCACTCTCAAAATAACTTGTGCCATTTCTAGGAATAGAATCCAGGTTATTATCAGTGGTACCAGGCCACTTTTAATTCCTATAGATCCTAAGTTATAATTAAGTAGAACTTTCCATGTGGACTTTAAATTTATTTAATAATTAATTGATTGATTGATTATTTATATTATTTATGCTTAAGAAATTGCCTAACTTTCAAGAATTTTTTCTTGCATGCCACTTTTGTTTTAGCTTGTAAATGTTCATAGGCTCGTAAAGGAACATTAAAAACTTTTCTACTCAAACTAATTAAAAAATATCAGTCTCACATAAAAAATTTAATCAATTTAAAGAAGTAAGCTTGGGAAGGACCCAGGAGTTCGCATGCATCATATTAAATCTTCTCTATCTTGTTTGGCACCTCCCCGCCTGCGGTTCCTAGAAGACCACATATCCTGTTAGGGTGTAGTTCTGTCATGTGGATATGGTGCAATCTCTAGGATTAAATATATTTTTTAAGCCATTATAAAATTGCTTTATATCATTTATAAAATTTTAATTGTATTTTAGGATTTAATCACCCTATATAAGTCAAGGGGTCACTTAGGACATTCTCAGGATGTCAGCCCTAATTCATCAAAACTTAATCTATAGCTCACCAATCTTTTATAAATGACTAGACACATAATTTTAAAGTGCTTAGGTGGTTAGCTGGCTCCCCAATCCAGATTTACACTACATTAGTTAGAATCAAGCCACTACCATTAAGTGGCCAAAATAGATATTGGAACCGGGGCAGACTCAAAATCATAAGACACTAATCTCAGGAATATAATCCCAACTTTTTAATAAATTAACGACTCAAATTAAAATCTTTTCTGATACAAAATTTAAACCTTAATACATAGGGTAGACTGAGGCATTTCTAAATTATTTTAGAATCCCAAAATGCCTCTTACTTCTCTCCTGTTAGCCTCTAAAGATAAGTGCTCAAACTTGATCCAATCCTTATTGAAAATTCAAGCATCACTCCCTTTGATATCACTCTTTGAAAATCTCAAAAATAAAACTTCTATAATTATTTTAATCGAGAGTTTTTGTAAGAAATTTAGGTTTTTTGTAATGTAATTAACTATGGGGGCTTGTGCTCATATGATATATAAAGACCCCAAATCAATTTTTAAAAATTTGATTAATTCTCTTTGAAAAAATTAAAATCAATAACGATCATTATTGTCATATTCGAATGATTACTAATAAATGTTATTTTCTTTCCTTGGGAAGATATATCATTTATTAATATGCCTTCGAATATGAAATTAATAATTAATCATCCAGATTATTATAGCTAAATACTCAATCAAATATCATTTTGACCCTTCGGAGTCATATATAGTTCTTCCTTAAATTTGACTATCATAATCAAGATGAAATTTATAATTTTATTTTTTGAACCCATTAGGGAATGCTATTCTTGCCTCCCTAGGAAATATATCATTCATAAGGATGTGTTCGACTTAAAAACTAAAATTCTAGAAATTAACTTTTCTCAAAAAAATTTAATTTAAATTTTGTTTACACTCATTCCAAAGAAAATCTTTTTTCAAAGACAACAAAAAAATGGCGACTACGTTGGGGAAAATTTCTCTCTCCAGCTTTAATAATCATAAAGATTATACTGCATCGGTAGTTTTAACTACCTTTTTTCTATTAATCCCTCTACCAAATTCTTTCATGGGTGAGTGTGACCAACAACAAAAAGAAAAATCAATGAGAGAGGTGAGTGAGAAAACCTCTAGCAAAATCTAGGCTTTGACATTTCATCCCAAGTCGATTGTTGGAATGAAAGAGTCAAACCCAACTCATGGAATTTTTATATCAATTTTATAAACCTACATGATTGAGTGAAACTCAACATGTTGAGTTTCAAATTTTGAAGAAAATTTGTCAATATTCAAAATTCTAAGTTCTCTTCAAAATGATCAAGTCAATTTCAAATATCATAGTCGTATGTTAGGCCACAAAATTTCCTTGTTGCTTAACATATATAATGAGAATTCTATTTCTCTAAGTTATAAATATTTTTTGTATCTTACCATCATAAGTTGGGTTATATTTCCTATAACTTGGTGAAAATGATAAGATATAAAATCATTTAAGGATTTTCTAAATTCCACTTAAAATTTCTAATTCAAATCATCTTTTCAAAATTTAAGGCAATCAATTTTACTCAAATGGTCGGCAAACTAATTTTTTCCCTGGACCAATACCTCTATGTGGAAGAGTTAATCTATAAAAACTCAATCCAGTTTGGAATAGGATTCAAAACCCTCAAGCTATCCATTAATGGAGGTGTAGTTATTGACCTTGTTGCTCAAGGGAAGAAGCACAACCTCCTAGTGGAGATTATTATTGGATCATGGATTGACTCCCCCGCTCTTAAAATGGAGGTTGTTGTCACCTCTATACCTAGTGCATCCTCTACTAAGGAGGATGAGAAGCTAAAATCTCTTATTGACATTGTTGAAGTAAAGTCTATTTTTGAGAATGGGGCGAGTTTTGGAATCCCCTTCACAAGCAAGAACCAAAAATAATAATAATTACTAGAGAAGGGTCATGAAGAAGATAACAAAATCTAGGAAAATTGCTGAGCTAAAGAACATAGGTCTGGTAGAGCCTGAGGCTGTTGAGAGGCTGCCTATTCCTGCCACTTCTCCACTCCTTAAAGGGAGTTACTTTTACCCACTCATTGTTGCTATAGGGAAGTGGAGGATTGCTATGATAGCTGGAACGCCACCATGCTCAGTGGGCTACTCTATCAAGAGAACTCCCAAAGAAATAAAGATCCAAAGGACCAAAATGCTGAGAAATGTCATCCACACCTGTGCTACCCAAGCAGGTGAGACAAAAGAACAGTACATGAGACACCAAATGGGAGTGATTTCTCATTAGTTTCAAAGAGAGATCTTAAAAGAAGAAAGAACTGAAGTCAGAAACCTAACTCCTTAAACTATGAGGAGAAATAAGAAGTACATTAAATAACCAGTTACTTCTATATTAGTGGACAGTTACCACTGGGTGCCTCACTTTCCATCTACCAAGGCGGAGGAGATTATTTTCACCAGATCTAGCAAAGGCCACCACCAAGTGTTAGGCTATCAATGCCTCCTACAAAGACTTCAAAGTTAGCCATACTTGTAGTCAAGTCTCAAGAGGCAGATAAAGACAAGAAATTCATAGAAATCAATGGTAGAGGCCGATGTCTCTTCAGAAGCAATACATTCCAAAAAAGATCAGTAAGAATGAAGATGTCCAGATACCTTTTGATGTTGCTAGGCTACCTATCCAGGGATGTGAGGGCTACACCTCACTTGATACAGGAGTTTCAACTCCTTAAGCTTTTACATCACCTCCTAAGGAAGATGTCCCTCACCCTATTGAGGATGCCACCCTTGCAACTACCAACCTAAAAAAAGTCAAAGGGGTATGGATAATTCCTAGTACATATGAGGAAATGATTGACCAGATAGTAGCAAAGTCTCTTTCTATAGAGGTCCTTAAGCTCCAAGATATTCTTTCCAAGTTAGGAGAGCAAGAATTCTATGGCATGATGGATTACAATGGGTACCAACCCATAGACCCCTAGTCTGTAGGAGTGAAACTAGTTGACAAGGTGGTCAAGGACATTAGAGATATCCTCAAAAAATAAAAAAAGAGGATGTAGAGGCCTTTAACCCAGACTTAGATAATTTATTGATGGATGAGGGTGAAGCTACTGCTGGTAGGATTAATATTTTCAAAACAAGGGCATCAGTTAAAGTTCTGACATCAGCAGACATTGTTTAGGTAGGGAAGAAGATTCGTCTGCTGTTGATTTTGATTTTGATGGGTCAGTCAAATTGAGAAGTAAAGATAAGTATATCAAGAGTTTAGAAAGACAAGTCAATTAAATGATGTTGAGGGTTGAGGAAATGTAGGGTCAATTGGCTAAAACATAATAGCCTTAGCCTGAACAATCATAGCCTAAAGTGTATACAATTGTTGATCAGAGCAAAAAACCAGAGTCGAGTTTAAAAATTCTAGAGTCAGCTCATATAGTCCTTCTAGAACCTCCAGTAGTCCTTCCAGCACCTCTGGTGATTCTCCAACATAATCAGTAGTCTCAACAGTCCCTCCAGTACTAGCAAAAAAAGATATTAAACTTATGATCAAGGCCTAGGTAAGGGAGGCCTTAGCCCGTTATCAAGGGACCATGTCTATTCTAATGGGTAGGACATACCATGAGGAATATGACTAAGTTCCTTACTCTTATGGCTTTGTGCCACCATCTTTTAAAGTCATTAGCAGTGTCAAAAACTCGAGATAACATCTAGCCAACTTTCGAGTGAACTGCTATAATGTAGGAGATTCAGATGCTCTATTGTTTCACCAGTTTATAAGTAGCCTCTCTGGCAACACTTTTGAATGGCTTGTCAATCTGCCAAATGGTTCAGTGAGAACCTTTATTGAGCTTAAGGGTCTATTCTTAAAGAGATTTTCTATAGCTCAATAGTGAACAACTGTGGGTAATCTGTTCATTGAAAAGTATAAGCTAGGAGAGTCTTTGGTTGAATACATCTTGAGATGGCAAAATCTATCGATGAAGTGTGAACCCCAGCTGTAAGAGTAACACGAGTGGAAATTATTCTGAAGAATATCCGTGGGCCTATTAATTTTCTCCTGAAAGGGTTTATTATTAAAACTTTAAGAAACTTCCTAACCTGGCAAATAACCTACAGGAAGAGGTTCCTCGGATGTCATTCTTGAAGAATTTATATGAAGACAAGAAAGTAAACAAACATCAGAAGTCTTTTGAGAAGCGAGTAGCTATAATCTCGGGTATAGACAAAGGCAAGCAACTCGCTACCAGTCAACCCAGTGGTCCTCCACCATAGCCAAATCAAAAGAAACCATTTCAAGTAACCACTCACCCTACTACGGAGCTGTACTTGACCAATTTTAAAGAGAGATAAGAAAAACAATATACATTTAAAAGAGAGTTAGTCATGAAGATATTTCGGAGTCTCTTAAAGAAGCTAGACTTCTAATTGCTGGAGGCCAGGAGGCTGGAAGTTGCAAACAAAAGGGATGATCCCAATTTTTTCCCTACCATCATATATTGAGCCACCTAATTTAAGATTGCATTATCGTTTAAGATTGGCTTGAAATGAATTTAAGATAGTGCAACATTATAATCCCTAAAGAGTACCTGGTAGAACCAGATCAGGAGTCGCTCAACACTATTTTAGGAAAGAATTCAAATATTTCTTTGTTAATTAAAGATAGTTAGGATATTGCTTTATCCTAGGCATTTAAAATGTCAATTAACAAGTTTTTTCATCTTTCTCAATAACTATCACTGAGAGCCCATGACCTGATCTGGGAGGTTAACTTATAGGCTTTGCTGGAGGACGTTGAGATAGTATCCTCTCTAGTAGTTATATGAACTACTAAAATTTATAAAAAAGAAAATAGTGACACTCTTTTAGAGAGAAAATATGTTGATGAGAGATGTATCCAAGAGGTGGATGGTGGCATAAAACCCCTATCCTCGCTTATGTTATCTGACTTTTACTTTGCCCCATTAAATGCAAAGGGTCAAAAATAAATAAAAAGGATCCTTCTGTGTATATTTTAATGATTAACCATGAGAATAAAATGCTAAATGATTCTTCCACAAACGAAACTCATAATTCCATTGAAATCATTCAAGATTTCCATAAATTGGACTCTCCAGATTTAACCTCCAAAGGGGGAAACAAATCAGAGACCTTATCAAATGGTGACACCCCTGAAATCAACTTTTCAGGGAGTCCCCTCGTGATAGATTTTTTAAATTCAGACTCCCCTTCAAAAAATGATGTTACATTGCCTACGAAGAGTGTAGACCCTGCTACAGTTTTTTTTCTTGAGGAAATCATGGAGGTATAACTTCATGGTGGTAAAGTCTTATCCCCTATGCTTCCCCCTCAAGAAAAGGGAAAATAGGTTATTTCGAATGATCTAATTTAAATCCCTTCTCAATAATCCAATCATCCTTCCAGTCCATTGGGTCTTGATCTGAATCTTCCCAAGGTTGATTACAATATTTTATCTCATCTTAAGAAGTTACTAGCTAAGTTTAGCATCTATAATGGCATTGTCCTCTCATGGCACCATCCTAATATCAATTTTAATCTCAATCCTCTTTAGTGAGCAAGCTTCCTCCCTACATGATCGTCCAACCTTTTTGCCTTAAGGTTAGGTATAAATCCAGTGCTTCCTTTCCTTAGAATTAGATCCACTAGTGATGGAGCATACCCTTTGTGGCACCATCCTAATATCATTTTCAATCCCAATCCTCTATGGTGAACAAACTTACTCCCCACACAATCATCCATCCTTCTTTTCCTTAAAGTTAGGTGTGAGTCCCCATGCTTCCTCTCCTTAGGATTAGATCCACTAGTGATGGAGCATGCCTTTTGTGGCACCATCCTATTATTAATTTCAATCTCAATCTTCTACAGTGAGAAAGCTTCCTCCCCATAGGATCATCTAGCTCTTTTCCTTAAGGTTAGGTGTGAGTCCAAATGCTTCCTTTCCTTATAATTAGATCAACTAGTGATGGAGGACACCCTTCGTGGCACCATCCTAGTATCAATTTCAATCATAATCCTCTAGGTGAGCAAGCTTCCTCCCCATAGGATCATCCAGCCTTCTTTTTCTTAAGGTTAGGTATGAATCCCCGTGCTTCCTTTCCTTAAGATTAGATTGACTAGTGATGGAGCAGGCCCTTTGTGGCACCATCTTAGTATCAATTTCAATCCTGGTCCTCTGTGGTGAGCAAGCTTCCTCCCCACAAGATCATCTAGCCTTCTTTCCCTTACGGTTAGGTGTGAGTCCCCATGCTTCCTTTCCTTAGGATCAGATTTACTAGCGATGGAGCACACCCTTTGTGGCACCATCCTAGTTTCAAATCCAACCCCAATCCTCTTTAGTGAGCAAGCTTCCTCCCCACACGATCATCTAGCCTTCTTTTCCTTAAGGTTAGATGTGAGTCATCGTGCTTTCTTACCTTAAGGTTATATTTTCTAGTGGTAGAGCAAGCACTTTGTGGCACTATCCTAGTATTAGTTTAACCTAGATTCCTTAAGATTAGATGCTTCCTTCCCTTACAACCAAAATCCTAGATTTCACCTTTCCATTTTGTCAACACAATATGTGTAGCAGAACTTCATTCTAGTACATATTATTGGAGGTCCATTTATTGATCTCATCTTTATATGAGGTCATCAATATTTATTCAAACTCCTATTTGGTATTTGATGGTTGATAACTCTCAAGTTTTCAATCATCTAGAGCCCAATAAAATCCCAATCTAAACTTCAATCCAGCCTTGCACCCATCCTCAATCAATATTTAATCAAGCTTTAATCATATCCAATCATCAACAATCATTCATTTTATTATGATTGAAGAAGATAAATCAAACTCATTCAAACAAATCCAAAGTCCAGTCAAATCTAGAATTCCATACCAATATCCAAGGTTAAGGGCCCATGTTCTAAAACCATTTTTGAGTGATTTTTTAATTGCTTCAAAACCCAGCCAAATGACCCTCGATTTATATCAATTATATATCTATATAGCATTTCCCAAGGGTCAAACCTTAAAATTTGAGTTCAATTTGACACCTCTAACCAAAGAAACTCAATTAATATCCAAAGGTTACAAAACCATCAAATATTTATAGCCTATGCCCTAGACTTGCCACCTTATGAAAATTAACCTTAGGACCTTTCTCAAAATGCTTGATCATGTCCATAACTCTTGTTATGACATGTTGAGTACTAAACTACATTTTGGTGGACCCAATTTGACCCTTAATTGACTAGGGATCCAAATGACCAAAATGCTCTTTAAGGGAAAATTAGACTTTTCTCCAAACCTCAACACAACTAAGAAAAATCAAACCTTAAAACTTTCTCCAGTGCATCCTGAACACTTTTAAAAGTGCATTGGACTCAAATTCTAGCCCGAGTCAAGCGTGGTTGACCAAGTAAGCTCACTTTGACAAAATTACCCCTTAAGAGCTCAAATAGTCATTTCAACTCAAATAAACATCCCAATGCATGAGACCATCTCCATTGGTCTCTAATCATTAGATCAAACCAATTGGACCCAAATCTAACTCATGGTTCGACCATGTTGACCAGATCAACCCTAAATCTCCATCCACACTCAATCAAGCTTCAAAACCACTCTGAACCTCCTCAAACTCCTTTGATCATCCCTCCAAATAATTTGGACATGATTGGTCACTTTCACCTAATCAATAGTTGACTTGGTCAACTATGCCCATGTATGGTTGTTTGATTGAAAAAGTATAATTTTAAAAATGGTTTAATTTTCTTTGGGAAAGTTATATTTCTGGAATTTTTAATATTGAGATCGAATGCTTATTATGAATAACATATCACCTCAAAAGATGAATATATTGTTCCCTAATAGGTTCAGATTACAAATCTTTAAATTTACCCTGATTATCATAGTCAAACTCAAGGAGAGACAAAATATGATCACGAAGGATCAAAATGATGTTTAATCTAAAGTTTGACTATAATAATCTTGCAAAGAGATCATTAATTTCATGATCAAAGTTATAATAATAAGATGACATATCTATCCGGAGAAAGAAAATATTGCTTATTATTAATCATTTGAAAATGATTATAATTATGGTTGTATTTGATTTTCCCAAAGATAATTAACTAAAGGTTTTAAAAAATTTAATTTTAAAAATCCGGTATGGGTTTCCAAATCTCCTACAAGCGCAAGCCCTCATAGTTAATTACATCGTAGGAAACCAAAGATTTCATATGAACACTCTCAATTAATATAGTGATACAAATTTTATTTAGATTTCAAAGTTTGATTTCAAAGGAGGTAGAGACTGAAAATTTTAATCGGGAATCGATCAAAATTGAACACTTATTTCTGGAGTCAAAGAAGGAAGGGTAGGAGGTGCTTGGGATTCTGAATCACTTCAGAAGCACCCCAGCCTATCCTATATGTTTGGCTTGAGTTTGATGGAAAGGGATATGTTTGAATGATTAATTTTATTAGAAAGTGGGAATTAGAATCCAAGAGGTTATGGTCTTAGGATTAAAAATCTACCTCAGAACCTAAGTCTAAAATGGGTACTGAAAATCAGTGACCTGAAACCTAGCTAATGCAATGCAAATTTGGACTTACCTTGGCCTGGATTGGGGAGCCAACTAAACCACCTAAATGCTTCAAAACCATGTGTCTGGACTTTTATGCAAGGGTGGGTAGGGATGTTATTTAAGATTGAGTTTAAGGAAAATGGGGCCAACATTTAGAGCAGATTCCTAACTGACCCCTTAACTTATATTGGGTGAAATGCTTAAACTAAAATGGAATTAAAGATTTGACTCAATTTTTAATTTATATCTAATGCAATACATACTAGTTAACTCGATTAAATGCTTAAAATCAAAATGAAGTAGTTTTAAAATCAGGCCTAAATATAGGTTTTATCCTAGAGATTGCACAATATCCTCTTGGACAGAACTGCACCCTCATAGGCCTTGTGGTCTGCCAAAATCCACAGGCAGGGAGGTGCCTAACAAGGTAGAGAAAAGTCAATATGAATGCATGAAAAACCCCAGGCGAGTCTAGGCTTACTTCTTAAAGGCTTTAGAGTTTCTATATGAGCATAAAGTTTTTAATTTTAATTAAAGTAGAAATAGTTTGTCCATACCCTTACGAGCCCCGATCGAATTCTAGGCTAAACCAAATACAACATACAAGATCGCCAAAAAACTAATAAAAGTAGGAAAATCCTAATTATAATCAACACATCAATTAAATTAATTAAATAATTAAATCAATTAAATAAATATTCAAAATGAAAGTCCATAGGCAAGTGCCTTTTAATATTACAACCCAGGGTCTACAGAAAAATTAAAGTGGCCAGGTACCAATGACTACAACCCGAATTCTACTCCTAAAAGACTCAAGTGACTTTGAGAATGGGTCTTCCCTTCATTCTTCACTTCTTTGTCTCCTTAGAACTCCTTGGATCGTCGGGTCTGGATATCCAAATGAAAAGAAACTCCTCCCTAAAAGGGGTGTTATCTTTTCTCTTTGGAAACTTTGAAAGTCATCATAATTTGATCTTACAAATGGAGGAAGACTCTCCCCTTAGGAATGTCTTCTCCTCTTTGGAATTCAAATTGGATACTTAATCCCATCTCAAAGCACTTTTAAAATATAACTCAATATTAAATCAAATTACATTTGAATTAATAAGAAAAATCTAGACTCGATCCTACAGAGTTATTCTAATAATCAATAATTATATTTAACATCCCAAGCAGTTATAATTTGTCTCAAGAAGTTAATATTTGAAATTAAAATGCTCAAATTCACAGCCACACTTGGCCATGCTCTTTTAACTTTAAAGGGGGACTTAAGCATTCTAGAGCACCTGCAGAAAACAGTGTCAATTTAAAGCTTTGTTATTTGCCCCCTTTAATTTACAATTTCCCTGTAATAGCATGGCCACCTGCATAAGATTGAATTAGTATAAATCATCCGTAACTTAGGGGTAGATCTAACGCACAATCAATCAAAATACAGAGTGTAGTAAATATATAAATAATTACAGTAATTCTACTACTAGCAAATAGTATGCAGTTAAAGCTCAAAAACAAAGCACACAGCAGAAAAGTCAACACCGGCCTAGCCTAAGACTAGAGTTGGTTTTCCTAGCAAATTATCTAAAGTGTGTGAGGTAGGCTGTGTGGTTTTGATATATCCTAAGTAGGGTATTTGATTGAAGTTGTTTGATGTTCTGATTGGTTGGAAGGCTTAAGAGATATTTTAATTGAAGTTTAAGTCTTAATGGTTTAAAATTAATTTTGAAATTAGTTTTAATTATTTGTTGGATACCACCTTTATTGCACACTAAGGCCATGAAGTTTATTTCACCTTCCTTGGGGCTATTTTAATAGCCTCGTAGGCCTTGATTACTGGTGGTACTCGATATGATTAAATGATTTGAGTTTGATTAAGTTTAAAAGTTAAATATTTTTTAATAAAAGTTGATTGACTGCTAATTTTAAAGTTAAATTGATTTTTTCTAGAATTTTTGATGATTTATTGAATTTTGTAATTTTTTGGATTATTTTAATCATTTAATTAAGGGGTCAAAAGTTGACTTATTGATTAAAAAAGTTTTCTAGAATGTTAATATGTTATTAAAATATTAGACCTTAATATGATCAGTTAGACTATAAGTACGCTGAATTTGGATTTTTCTATATTTTATTATGAAGGTTTGAAGTTTTGACTTGATTTTGAACTAAGTTTGACTAAAAGTTAAATTTTCAAATTTGATTGATTTTTGGAAATTTGATATTTTTGATAAATATTAGATCTTAAGATGAGTTATATGCCTTTGAGTTTGACTGATTTGGAGCTTATTTGAATTAGTTATGAATTTTTAAAGTTTGGTGAGTTAATAGAATTTTTAAAATTATTTAATTAAAGGCCTTTTGATGATTTGAATCCAAATGACCTCCAAACTTCTTGAAATCAGCTCCAAAGATCAGGGATGATCTAAGGAGAGATTATCAAATGTTTGAGAGATTTTGGGAATTTATAATTATTTTTAATTAATTAAACTAATTAAATATTAAATTTCAATTAAAATTAAATTAAACTTGATTTTGAAGTCAGTCAAGAGGCTTTTATTTTTCATTGATTAAAGGTTCAATTCTGGTCTGCTAAAGGTCTTATTTGTAATTTTTGGATTTAATCTAGATTTATTATATTTTCTAGAAGGTTCTAAGGCTCAATTAAATTTGATTTTGATTAAGTTAATTAAGGGGCTTAATGACTTCAAAATTCAGTAAGGAATTTTCCTAGGGCTGAGAGTGTCACTAAGTTCAAATGGTTTGAGTTTCAAGTCAATAGGATGTATCACCTAATTATTAGAAATATTCTAATTTTTTTAATCAAAATCCTTGATTATTATCCTTAATAATGTTACTAAATTAAGTAGGTTTGAATCGAAGTCTCTCTAACCCTTGTCTTAACATATACATAAACATGCACAAACACAATCAATTCCTAAATCTAAGAGAGCCTTAAAACTAGGTGTTGTGTTCACCCTAAGTATGCAAGGATTAAAATGACTTAATTAATTAAGGGATTAATCAATGAATAATTAACAAAGTGATTATACGTTGATTAATCACCAATCCACATAAATTCTTTTCAATCAAGAAAATTTTGCCTAAAATTTCAAACCCTCACACAAAGCTTCATTTAACAGTATATAATTTTAAAATAGAATTTAATATCTATATATATATATATATATATATATATATATACATAAAGATATATATTACTTTTGGAATTAGAAATTTAAAATATCATTAAGACTAATTTCAAAATAAATTTAAATGAATCACTGATTATCAAAATAATTATAAATAAATCCTTTTTTTTAAAGAAATTTAATATAATATTCAATTAAGTATTAATATGATATAATACTTAAAAAAATTTTAATTTAAAAATTAATTTTAAATTATAATGATTAAAATTATTAAATTTTTGAGGTTTTATATCAATTTTTAAGACTTAAATTGAATTTTATTTGAATTTTTGAATTTTAAGATTAATTAAGTGTATTTAAATTAATTTAAAGTTGATTAAGGTTTAAAATAATTCTCAAATAGATTAAATTAAATCTTAAATATTTCTAAAATTTTAAATTATTTAAAATAGTTTTCTTAAGGTTTATTAATAGAATTTTGAAAATATCCTCATTATTTTTAATTGAATATCAAATAAAATATTAAATATTTAATTATCAAAATAATTTAAAATAATTATGTTATTTCAAATTGAAATTAATTTTATATTGAAGGACTTAATTTTCTAAAGAATTTGATATAAAATATTTATTTTTTTTACTTTTAATTAATTTTTAATAATTATTTTTTAAAGTATTTTGCTATTTATATTGTATTAAAAAAATTAAAAAAAAATCAATTAAACCCTAAGCTAAGGGCGGGAGGGCCACGTGGCGCTCGCTGGTTGGCGGATCCAAATCACCCGCAATTATGAGCTGGCGGTGCAATTAATACTAATGATTGCACCGCCGGCAATCATTAGTATTAATTACGCAAATGATTGAGGCGGCGGTGCTTGGTTAAGTTAACCATGTCAGCGACTCATGGTATCTGTCTCATGCCCCGCCATTTGGAATAAATGGTTACGATTGAGCCGGACGAGAAATCAATCGCCAGATCTAATCTGTGGCTAAGGAATTCGAATAGAGCAGCGAGATTTGAGCCATTGATCATAAGATGAACGATTCAAATCATGCAAAAGACATGCAGAACTCTGAAACCACCCTAGAATGAATTATTGGCCCATTCTCTCAAGATACTTAATGAAAATGTTTAAAATTTTAAACTTAGATTAACGTGATGAACAGATTTTATATGGACGTGTTTGAATGATTAAATAAGCACTTAATAGAAAGCTAATTTTTTTTAAATGTTCCTACCTAGGGTTAGAGATATACCTTTGATTAAGGAATGGTTTGAGTTGTTTAATGGATTGTTGCATTTGTAGACTGTCCAAGATTCTTTTCCCTCTTGAAATCGTGATCTGATAAGCTCTCTATCGTATGTTACAGGCCTTGGATGGTATAGGGCTTGAGTTCACCGGAGACTAATCGTCGGTGTGGCTTGACCGACTAGATTAAGCTTGGAATGAGTGGATTCAGGTCTGGAAAGCTTAAATGAACTAAAAGTTCAGCTGGAGAAGCTTGATGAAGTGAGAGAAGATAGGTATTAGAATGAGCTTGCCATGATCCCTTTTACCCCTATTAAAATGCCTTGGACCCCTTGCACAGCTGTGATTGTTTTGGGGGCATCCCTTGTTGCTTGCCACCTGTCCCTAGGCAGTTAGAGAGTAGGGGAATAAAAGGACTACAAGGACAATGAATGGGAGAGCTCTTTTTTTCCTTAAGTGCACATGGTTTAATTAAGAGATTAAACTAGGGATTAGAGGAGCTTTTAGAAGACTCTAAAGTCTATTTAAATGACTGGATGGGCCTGGGCTTGGCTGGATGGATTGAATTAAAGAGTTTGACCACTCTTAAGCTCATAAAAATGCTTGTTGACTATGTTGACTAGTTAACTAGCAAGTAGGCTACTGAGGTGGCAGGGGAGTGGTCTTAAAGAGCTGCTTGAGATGATTTGATGTCCTTAATGCTATAGTGGAGAGATTTGAATGAAAATATGAGGGTTTAAATGGATTTAAAAAAGTCAAAATGAGTTTAACTTGGTCAAAAATGCATGTGGTTTGACTTGAGGTTGGTTTAAAAATATTCAATGTATTTATTGATGTAGGCTTGAAGATCTGAAAGATTTCAAATAAATACTTGAAGAAATTTGACATAAATGGGCCCCATGTGATTGAACTTGGGCTAAGTTGACCAAGTCAATTTTTGACTAGGTCAAGGGTCTCATGAATTCTAAATCACTAGAAAGAGTGATTAGGTGAGTCTGAATGGGTTTTGAAAACATTTGAGGCTTGATTCAAAGTGAAAAAACTTAAGGGTTTGAATTGGTCAGCCAGGTTGACCTGGGGCTAAAATTTGGGCTGGAGTGATTTGATTTCTTGAATGAAGTTTGGTAGAGGTGGTGTCAGGATCTAGAATGGTCATTCAGATCAAATGACCTATTCAGGCCCTTAATGGGCCTAATGGGTCAATTAGGTTGACTTGGTCAACCAAGTTGATCCAGGGTCAGGGACTGGGTTCAATCGGTTCAAAATAACATTTTAAGTCTATTGGTTGTGGTCTCAAGGTATGGAGAGATCATTTGGTTAAAATGACCTGTTTGGGCCCTTAATGGGCCTTTAGGATAACCTAAGTTGGCTTGGTCAACTAGGTTGACCCAAGATCTGGATTTGGGTCTAGCAGGTTTGGTTTAATGATTAAAAGTTGCAATAAGTGGTTACATTTGATTTGGAGCTCATTTGATCAAAAGTGACCATTCACACCCCTAAGGGGTATTTTGGTCATTTTGATCCCTGGTCAACTGTAAGTCAAAATGAGTCCAATAAGATGCAGTTTATTATTCAATGAGACATAATCAAGGGTCTAGAAATGATTGGAGACTTTGGAGAAAGCTTCAGGGTCAAAATCCACTATGTGGTAGGTCTAGTGCCATAGACTATAAATAATTGAAGGTTTTACAGCCTTTGGATTTCAATTCAATTTATGGGGTTAGAGACTTCACAATGAGCTCAAATTTGGAGGGTTGCCTCTAGAGACATGTCACATCCGTATGCAACTGATAGACCTTGAATCAGAAGTCATTTGATAGGGTTTTAAAGTGTTCAAAAATTTGCTGGAAATGGATTTCAAGACATGGTCTTTAGCCTTGGATTTTGGGTTTGAATTTTTGAATTCAAGCTGGATTTTTGATTTGAATGATTGGATTTAAACTACCTAAGTTATTTATAAACATTTAGATGATTATAGATGATTAGATAAGATTAAGATCAGGTCAGAGGCTAGAGCAACTAAATCTGGGTGGTTTAAAGGTTAGGAGTGGTCAGGGGTTTGAACTGACTTTAAATCTGGATTGACTTAAGTTTTGAATAAATTGATTTAAATTCTAGGTTGGTCTGGATTGACCCTAGGTCTAGGTACATCTAAGACCTGGGTGAATCCTAGGGTTTAAATTCTAGAAGGATCCTAGAGTCTAGGAATCCTAAGGTCTGAGGTTTAAAATGATCCTAGGATCTAGAGTCTATGAAGAATCCTAGGGTCAAGATTATCCTAAGGTTTAAAAAGATTTTAAGGTTTGGATTGGTCCTACTGACCTCATACAAAAATGAGGTCAACAAATGGACCACAAATATTTGTAATAGAATGAAGTTCTATTGCACATATTGGCATTGACCGAATAAAATGGTCAAGTCTGGAATTTTGATTCTATGGGAAAGAAAAATTTTATACCTAGGGAATCGGGATTTGAATTGATTCTAGGGTAGTGCCACGGAGGACGTACTCTACCACTAGTGGGTCTGGTCCTAAGGGAAAGGAAAAGTTCACCACATGCAATCAACTCCAATTCTATCAAGCTCTCTAAACCTTCAAGATCACTTAATCACATGCTTTGAACACCTTCAAATCAATCATGAGTCAAACCTTGGTGCGTCTGACCAATTCAACACTTTAAACTTAGTTAAACTCTCATATTTTATATGAAATAACCTCATTCACTCAATTAAATTTCATCAAGCCCTTAATCTCAACCCATTTCATAGTTTAAATGCATTTAAATTCTATATATATTAGATATTAGTGAATTTGACCGAAGTCAACTCAAATACTTGATCAAAATCTAATACTTTTTTGTTAAATCTCTATGTACATTCAATCAAGCCCTTGGGAGTTCTCTCAAACTGCTCCTTATACTCCCTACCTACCACCTTATCATCCCATGACAAGTTAACTGGTCAAATAGTAAACAAAGTCCCCAAATAAGCTCAGATGGTCAAACATCCTCTTAAGCCAAATGACCTCCACACAACCTACTTAATCCAATTACATGAGTCCTTTTACCTTCCAAAACATCTCCTCAACAGGCTCTAGTAGATGGTTTAGCTTTTTAGGGAAAAGAGTGGTCCCCTCCCCTCCAAGAGCCATGAATAGGAATAGAGCTTCACTCAGCCTTTCTTCTATTGGCTATCCAACTTGGACATATGTCCATCCAAGCGTAAGGTCAAATCAATCCCAACCACCCAATTAAAACCTTAATGCTAAGATTGGCTAAAGGGCTTTATTCCAAGGATTTTATACACATTCAACCTCCAAGCTTTCTCCAGCCAATTTTCCTTTCTGTTCTTGCTCCATAAATGTCCCTCCAAACTTCAACTACAAAAACATTATGGTTGCACATCACTGGCCGTGAGTTTTAAGGCCAATCGACTACCTAGTTTTTCCAAGGCTTAAAGCTTGAGATCTAGGACGATCTGAACGTAAATTTCTTCTAGAGAGTCATATATGGATAGTCTACAAGCTCAACAAGAATTTGATCACTCAAAACCATATATTAAATCATGGTAAAACTCAAACCCTAGATCTATATATTCAAATTTATTTTAGAGTTTAAACCCCTGTACTGCTCATCTATTCTCTGGGTGGTGTGCCTTGGATTAGCTTGTTGTGGTGTTATCTGGATGGTGATAAATTTCTATATTATGTCACTTGGTAAGTTCGGTGGTGTAGATGTGACTTTTCCTTGGTTCCCCTCTTATGTTGATTTTTCAAGCTTCAGGGTGATACTTAGCAGTGTCCTTTTATTTTCTAGTTTGTATTTTCATCTCTTGCTCTCTTGGGAGTGGATTTACAGAACTGTGCCTGGTATTTGTCTTCTACCTATGGCTATTTGGCTTATTCGCTTGCTTCGTTCAGGGCTTCTTTGAGCTTTGATGGGTCTGGGTTTAGACTTGAGTGGCACCTGGGTTATTTTCATGATGGCAATTTTGGTACTAATTGTCTGAGCTTGGGTGGCCATTTTTTTGTTATGCTACTTAGTTTTGGAATTATTTTAGCATTACTTGTTGGATGTCTTGGAGCTATTATTTCTTGGAGTTTTGTGGTGGCACCTAATGTAATTTACACTGCTTTAATTTCTCAAGGTTTATTTAATTTACACTGCTTTAATTTCTCGATTCGTCCAAGGGTTCGTACGAGACGAACAGTTCGTACGAAGCTCTCTATTCGATTCATCCAATGGTTTGTACGGGATGATATGTTCGTACGACACTCTCTATTTGATTCATCTTATTGTTCGTACGGGATGGATCGTTCAATATTTTTGAACTATTTGTACAGTACGATCGTCGATCGTACGGGACAATTAGCACGGACTTAACTTGAAATTTCAGTATTTGGATGATTTTTCTGTCCCAAGTATAAAAATGACTCAAAACTGACTGAAGAAAATATCTTTCTGTGAAATTTCTTTTGGGAAGTGAAAGGAGAGTGATTGGGAGAGTGTTTGAGAGTGAGTTTTGAGAGATCTTTCAAGAGAGAATTGTGAGGAGATTCACAAGGTTATCCAATTGAGAGGATTTCTTTTACTTGTTCTTCAAGCATCTTCCTAGTTCCTTGGAGGATTTTGCAAGATTATTGTTCGAGAGGATTTTGGTTCTCTACCGCACTTGGAGGGTGAAAAGAATGACGATTCTCTACTGCACTTGGAAAGTGAAAAGGACGACGGTTCTCTGCCGCACCGGGGTTGGTGGAAGAGAGTTTGTAAAGGCTTCTCCGCGTTGCTGTGGGGCCAAAAGGAGAGTCACTTGAGTTTAGTGCAATACCTAGAGGAGTCTCTATGGAGTGGATGTAAGTCGTGTTTTGACCGAACCACTATAAATTCTGGTGTTCTCTGTTCACTGTTTATTTTCTATATTTTTATTTTTCTGCAGTTTATTTTCTTTATGGTTGAATTTTTATGTTTGAACAAAAGAGCCAAACTTATCTCTGTTTGTACTGTACGAAGTTCTATCGTACTGTATGATTAGCTTTAAAAATTTCTAAAATATCAAGAGTAATTTTTAAAAAGTACCAATTCACCCCCCTTTTGGTTATCCTAGGGACGTGAGCAATAGGTCTAACAACCTATTCGCACTTTTAAGTGGTATCAGAGACAATTTCAAAAATAACTGTTTTAAATACTTTTTGAAATTTCGATCATGACTAATTTTGGAAATAGAAATACTATAGAAGGATACTCGATCACTAGACCACCGTTATTTGATAATATCCCCTTTGATTTTTGGAAAACTCGCATGTCTACTTTTCTGCAATCACTTGACTATAGCATGTGGATGTTAGTTCAGGATGGCTATACTGAACCTACTAGAATTGTAGAAGGTATAAGAGTTCAAACACCTTTTGCAAATTGGACTGTAGAAGAACGAGAATTAGCTCAACTGAATGCTAAGTGTTTGAATAGTTTCTTTTATACTTTAAAGTCAGAAGATTACATGCGTGTGTCTACCTGTAAATCAGGAATAGAAATTTGGGATAGGCTTTGCATCACATATTAAGGTACGAATGAAGTGAAATAAACTAGATTGAACATTCTCTTGCACAACTATAAACTTTTTTGCATGAAACAGAATGAATCAATTTCTGACATGTACACTTGTTTTACACACATAGCCACTTCATTGCATGCTTTAGGTAGAGAGTTGATGAATGCAGAGAAAGTTAACAAGATATTACGTTGTTTACCTCCTACATATGATGCAAAGATAACTGCATTAACAGAATCTAAAGATTTGAATGTTTATTCTATTGACAATCTTCTTGGATCACTAATTACTTACGAGCAATCGGTGACTCAAAGACAGATTGATGCAGGTAAGAAGCAAAAGGATAAGAACATTGCTTTAAAGGTGGACGACTCTGAAAGTGATCAATCACTACCTAAGGATGAAGAGGATATTGCCCTGATGACGAGGCAATTTAGAAGTTTCCTAAAAAGGAAGCAGAGAAGGCGCCAGCATTGGAATAAAGGTAATTTCCAGAAGAACGCTAAGGCTTTCAATGAAGTCATTTGCTATGAGTGCAGGAAGCCAGGACACATCAAGACAGATTGCCCCAATCTCAAAAGAAATCCTAGCAAGGAGAAGACTGAGGAGAAACCAAAGGATAAAAGGGGTAAAAAGAGAGTACAACGAGCTTTCTGGGCGGACTCAGCTTCAAATTCATCAGAAATAGCACCAGAAGAGGAAGTTACCAATTTATGCTTAATGGCTGATAATCTCGACCATTCAGATGAGGATGAGGTATGTGATTTAAGCTATGAAGAATTATTTGAAGTTTCTGAATGCATACACTCTGCATATAAGAAACTTAAGAAACTACATGCTAAGTTAAATTTGGATTATATAGAGCTGTAGAAAGATTATGAGATCCTTAAAAAAGATCATGCATTAATTAACAGTAACCACACGACTTTGTTGGATGAGTATGATGATTTAAACAAACAGCATAATCTTTTAAAATCATCAAATGCTGAACTTGAAAATGATTTTAAGACCTTTATGGATGAATCAGATTCTAGAGAGCATGAGTTGAAAATTGATAATTTAATTTTTGAAAGTACTAATGCTTATCTTAAAGTTTAGATTAAAGCACTTAAGGAAAATAAAATTCCACCTAAACTTGAAGAGTTTCATGAATCTTACCACGAGAACATTAACTCAAGATCTAAAAAGAAAATTTTTAGGAAGAATAGATTGGTGAATCCCTTTCTAGGGATAAAGTATTTTTCTTGTGGTAGTTTAGGACATATTTCCCATACCTGTACTTTGAAGTATATAACATATTTAGTGTGGAGACCTAAGGTGCATAAATCACAGCATATCACACATGCTTCTGGTTTAAAATTGTCAAGAGGTGAACCCAAACTTGTTTGGGTTCCCAAGACTAACATTTGATCATTTTGCAGGAACGCTCTCACAGAAGACCTCAAGAGAGTATTTGGTACCTAGACAGTGGATGCTCAAAGCATATGACCGGAGATACGAATTAATTTATATCGCTGGAAGCCAGGAATGGAGGCAAGGTGTCGCTTAGAGATAATACCACCAAGAGAGTGGTAGGTACAGGTATAATTAGAAATTCAAAAAATTTTGTTATTGAGAATGTACTGTTGGTTGAAGGTTTGAAACACAATCTGTTGAGTATTAGTCAATTATGTGACAAGGGCTATCATATAAAGTTTTTACCTATAAGTTGTGTTATTAGTCTAAATGGAACTGTTGTTTTGAATGGTGACAAGGTTAACAATATTTACATGCTAGATTTTAATTATGTTAAACCATCTACTGCCTTGTGTTTAAAAACTATATCTGATGAATCATGATTGTGGCATAGAAGGCTTTGTCATGCTAGCATGAAAAATCTTAGAAAAATCACTCAAAAGCAACTAGTTAGAGGAGTACCCAAATTAGATTTTACTAAAGATCATTTGTGTGATGCATGTCAACTAGGAAAACAAGTGATATCCTCTTTCAATTCTATCAAAGAAATTAGGACTATCAAGCCCTTAGAAATTCTTCACATGGATTTTTTTGGACCTGTTAGTACCTTAAGTTTAGGAGAAAAAAGATTTGGGTATGTTATTGTGGATGACTATACTAGATTCACCTGAATTAGATTTTTGAATCATAAGAGTGAATCATTTGAAGAGTTCAGAGATTTTGCCACTTGGATTCAGAGGAAACTTGGTTTTGAAATAGTTAATATCCAAAGTAATTATGGGGGAGAATTTGAAAATGAAATGTTTAATGATTTTTGCAAATCTCTTAGAATTGAACACAACTTCTCAGCTCCTAGGTCAACTCAACATAATGGAGTTGTAGAAAGAAAGAGCAGGACATTAGTTGAAACTGCTAGGGCCATGTTGGCAGAATATTCACTTCCTAAATATTTTTGGGCTGAAGCAGTTAGTACAGCATGTTATGTGTTGAATAGGGTGTACATAAGGTCTAAATTGAATAAGACACCCTATGAACTTCTTAAAGGTAGAAGTCTCAACCTCTCGCATCTACATATTTTTGGATGTAAAGTGTTCATACATAATAATGATAAAACTCTTCTAGGAAAATTTGATCTGAAATCAGATGAAGGAATCTTTTTACGATATTCAAGTGTTGGAAAATCCTATAGAGTTTTTAATAAGAGAATATTGGTAGTTGAAAAGACCACACATGTTGTTTTTGAAGAATCCTATAATAGCAAAGGGTCTAAGTTGGATGAAGATGAGGTTGAGGTTATAACTCAAAAACTTGAAGATCAAAAAGTTGAAGAAAGGGTTGAAAAAGAAGAGGAAAACCAATTGCCTAGAGAATGGAAATTTGTAAGGAGTCATCCTAAAGAGTTAATTTTAGGTGAACCAAGTGAAGGAGTTAGGACTAGGCATGGTTTGAGGAAAGAAGTGAATCATTCAGCATTTATTTCAATGATAGAACCCACGAACATAGAATAAGCACTTTTGGATGAATTTTAGATTTTGGCCATGCAAGAGGAGTTGAATCAATTCAAGAGAAATAATGTTTGGGAGTTAATTGAATGGCCAAAAGATCAAAGTGTAGTTGGGACTAAGTGGGTGTTCAAAAATAAGATGAATGATTCAGGAGTAGTTGTGAGAAATAAGGCTAGATTAGTAGCTAAGGGGTATAATCAAATTGAAGGAATTGATTTTGAGGAGACATTTTCCCCTGTAATAAGACTTGAAGCAATAAGAGTTTTGTTAGCCTTTACCTCTTTTAAAGATTTTAAATTGTATCAGATGGATGTCAAGAGTGCCTTTCTAAATAGGGTAATAGAAGAGGACGTTTATGTTGAGCAACCTCCTGGTTTTGAAAATTCTAAATACCCTAATTATATTTTCAAATTAAAAAAGGCATTATATGGATTAAAACAGGCACTTAGAGCATAGTATGAGAGGTTAAGCACTTTCTTATTAAACGGATTATTTGTTAAAGGAAGTGTGGACACCACTCTATTTTTGAAAAGACTTGGAAATGAAATACTCATTGTACAAATATATGGGGATGATATCATTTTTGGATCAACTGATAAAGCTCTATGTGATGAATTTTTAAAAATAATGAGTAGTGAATTTGAGATAAGTTTGATGGGTGATTTAAGTTATTTTCTTGGCTTTAGCATAAAGCAAAATGAGGAATGAACCTTTCTTTATCAATCTAAATATGTGAAGGAAATTCTCAAAAAGTATGAAATGGATAATGCTAAACCAGTCACTACACCCATAAGTTCCTCAGTCCTATTAGATAAGGATCCTAAGGGAAAATTTGTTGATCAAAAGAAATTTAGAGGAATAATTAGATCTTTGCTTTATTTGACTGCTAGCAGACCTGACATTATGTTTAGTGTTTGCTTATGTGCTAGATTTCAAGCTGATCCGAAAGAATCACATTTGACAGCAGTAAAAGGATCTTAAGATATCTTTTGGGAACTCAAAATTTAGGAATTTGGTATCCTAAGAACAGTTCTTCTTTTAAAATTATTGGATACTCAGATTCAGATTTTGCAGGCTGTAGGGTGGATAGGAAAAGTACTTCTGAAAAATGTCAATTCATTGGAAATTCATTAGTATCTTGGTCCAGTAGAAAATAAAATTTAGTAGCACTTTCTACACCTGAAGCAGAATACATTGCCTTAGGGAGTTGTGTAGCACATGTGCTATGGTTGAAACAACAATTGAGTGACTTAGGATTTGTAGTTGGCACCATTCCAATATTTTGTGACAACACTAGTGCCATTTATATTTCAAAGAATCCTATTCAACATTCTATAACCAAGCATATTGACATAAGGCATCATTTTATAAGAGATCATGTAGCGAAAAGAGAAATTGAACTACATCATGTCGCTACTAAACATCAGCTTACAGATATTTTCACAAAACCCTTAGCCTTTGATACATTTAGTTTGTTAAGGACAAGGCTAGGTGTGATAGATCTTAATGCTTAATTGAAAATTCTGTAAATGTACTTTTTATTTGTATTTGTTAGTTTGTTCATTAGATGTTATATATATATATATATATATATATATATATATATATATATATATATATATATATATATATATATATATATATATATATATATATATATATTTCAAAAAAAGAGGGAAAAATCAAAAATTTCTGTTGTGTTTTTTGTTCCTTGATTGAATGTTGAAAGCATGTAAGTCTTGAAGTGATGGGAGTTTATAGTGTCTATTCGTACTATACGATATCGTATCATACTGTACGATTACAATATCATACATATACTTCATCTGTACGAACTGGGGGAAACACGGTTAGCATCAGTTATTATTGGTGATCATACGTATGAATACATCATTCGTCTGTACGATCCACATGTCGTTTCGCGTGAGGGACAAACCTAACCGTCACCTGAACGATCTTATATTTTCTGATCATCCCGGATGAACACGTCATCATCTATACGATCAGGAAGTCAAAAAGTATGTACGAAAGGATGCCTCAGGACGAGCATTTTACGATAAACTGTTTCATTTTGACTGCTTTCGATCGTCCCGGATGAACTTTTATTCATCCCGGATGAAGTAAGGTTCGTCTTGTATGAACTGAATTCATACAGTACGATCACAGGTTTTTTTTATAAAAAGGAGGATCATTTTCTTTCATTTCACTTTCTATCTAGAACCTTTTAGAGCCTTGAGAGAAGATGTCGGGTAGTGGAAAAAGAGCACGGGTGGCTAGGGGTCCTGCATCTAGAAGGAACTGGGATGAGAACTTTCTTAGTGAGGAGAATGAGGAAGCATACCTTAGGTATGCTGCATCCAAGGTTACTCCTTCCCGCATACTATTACAGGAAAATATACATTTTATAGTTATGCCCCTCTTTGACTCGACCCATTTTTATTTTCTCTTGACCTTAATCTATGCTTTCAATAAGGATCTATTTCATGTGTTCCTGGCTAACATGACCTTTAACCAGGATCACACTGTCATTTCTTCTTTCGTCCTTAAGCAAAAAGTAGTGATGACTAAGGAGGATCTAGGGGAATATGTTCATCTTAGAACTCAAGGGACTAGAGCTCATACCTTCTCCACAAGACCTGAAAATGGTTGGTCAGAAATTAACCGCTTTCTTAGAGGTGTAAGCACACCCACACATGTCTCTCGGGTAGATACATTGAATCAAAATGCTAGGATAATTCAACATGTGCTTAGGACATCAATCATTCGTAAAGCAAGAGATCGGGTTAATATGACTCCACTTCTTTCTTCAACCACTTTTTTGGAAAGAATCTTACATTCAAAGCAAAGCTTGAAAAGATGCACAAAATGTGTAATACAAGAAAAGATGCGCAATGTCGCCAAATGTGAAAAGACATACAAAGTGTGTCATCCAATAAAAGATGCGTAATGTCGCCAAATTTTAATAAGGCACAAAATTAGCCTATATTTTGAAAAGATGGGTAAAGTCGCCAAATATTCGTTCCTTTAGCATTTTTTTCTCTATTTTCACTAATCAATAATTCTCACTATAGACTTAGAATTTTGGTAATGTTATCTCATCTTCTGTACAAAAATTAAGACTACTTATATGTCTAATACATTACTACTTTAGATCAACTTTTCTTGTCCTTAACATACTATGCAATCTAACACTTTTGAGTCTTTAGTTTTTTGCATCTCAATTGAATATTGTACTTAAACTTCATTTAACATTTTTCCACTTCTCAACTTTTTTTAAGTGTCCTTTTTGATGTTGGCAAAAGGGGGAGAGTTTTATTGCTTGACTTATGTTATGTGCATGTTATGTGCTATTTTGTTTGACTTATGTTATGTGCATGTTTTGTGTTATTTATTTGTTTGTTTGTCTCTTTTTGTGCTACTTTTTTTGCATGTACTTGTGTTATCATTTCTACACTCTTTCCTTCCCTTCCCTTGTGTATTCCATGTTAAATTCTCTATCCTCATATATCTTAATTAGTCTTTAGGGGGAGCTTAGGGATAGGATAAGTCAATTCTTTAGGGGAACTTTAGGGATCTTTTATTTAGGGGGAGTGTAGATCTTTTATTTAAGGGAGTACATTTAGTGTATGTTAGAAGATCTATTTTTATGTATTTCATTTCAAATAATAGTTGTTTTGCAATCATCAAAAAGGGGGAGATTATTGTGATTTGGGTGAATCAGTTTGTTCATGTGAATTCTAATCCAAGTTTATGTTTTTGATTATTACAAAAGCTTATTGTTTGTCTAATTCATCTTCTAACATATATTTGAGTTTTTGTTATGTGTACTAAAATATTTTTCAGGAAATTCACACTGTAAATTATTGAAGACTTCAAGTTCACTTGTCCACTGTAAATGAAGACTGTAAATTTTTTTTTTCTTGAGTCTGAGAGAGTGTGATTATAAGTTGGATAACTATGCACACACACACAATGGGGGAGTAAAAATTTTAAATTTTTAAACTGATCGTACAGTACGATTTGATATTGTACGGGATGATCTGTATAATATGTCCTCCAAAAAGAACCCACATGCTAAGAAAATTTTTCTAAGGCATGTTCGTATAGTACGAATACTATTTGTACATGAGTTTTGCTGTACAAACTGCTTAAAATTAGGTTCGTCCAAGGGTTCGTACGGGATGATATGTTCCTACGAAGCTCTCTATTTGATTCATCCAATAGTCCGTACGGTACGAACAGTTCGTACGAAGCTCTCTGTTTGATTCGTCTAAGGGTTCATACGGGACGAACAGTTCGTACGAAGCTCTCTATTTGATTCATCCAAGGGTTCGTATGGGATGAACAGTTCGTACGAAGCTCTCTGTTCGATTCGTCCAATGGTTCATACGGGACGATATGTTCTTATGAAGCTCTCTATTTGATTCGTCTCATTGTTCGTACGGGACGGATCGTTCAATATTTTTGAACTATTCATACAGTACGATCATCGATCGTACGGGACGATCGGCACGGACTTAACTTGAAATTTTAGTTTTTAGATGGTTTTTTTTGTCCCAAGTATAAAAATGACTCAAAAATGACTAAGGAAAATATCCTTCTGCAAAAATTCTTCTAGGAAGTGAAAGGAGAGTGATTGGGAGAGTGTTTGAGAGTGAGTTTTGAGAGATCTTTCAAGAGAGAATTGTGAGGAGATACACAAGGTTATCCAATTGAGAGGATTTCTTTTACTTATTCTTCATGCATCTTCCTAGTTCCTTGGAGGCTTTTGCAAGATTATTGTTCGAGAGGATTCCGGTTCTCTGCTGCACTTGGATGGTGAAAAGGATGACGGTTCTCTGTCGCACTTGGAAAGTGAAAAGGACAACGGTTCTCTGCCGCACCGGGGTTGGTGGAAGAGAGTTTGTAAAGGCTTCTTTGCCTTGCTGTGGGGGCAAAATAAGAGTCACTTGAATTTAGTGCAATACCTAGAGGAGTCTCTAGGGAGTGGATGTAGGTCGTGTTTTGACCAAACCACTATAATTTCTGGTGTTCTCTGTTCACTATTTATTTTCTGCATTTTTATTTTTCTGCAGTTTATTTTCTTTGTGGTTGAATTTCTGTGTTTGAACAAAAGAGCCAAACTTATCTCTGTTCGTACTATATGAAGTTATATCGTACTGTACGATTAGCTTTAAAAATTTCCAAAATATCAAGAGTAATTTTTAAAAAGTACCAATTCACCCCCCCTCTTGGTTAGCCTAGGGACGTGAGCAATAAGTCTAACAACCTATTCGCACTTTCATTATTATGTGCAAGTTTTTGGAATTTTGGAGTTTTGGCTAGAAAGATAGTGTTGAAAGCTATTTTTTGGATCTTTCTTCTATTTTGGGTGATCGCTCCTATGTACCTTAGATTGTACCTAGCTTTTATGTACTTGTGCTTAGTAGGGAACTCGAGCTCTTATAATTTTTTTGGTTTCTTTGTGTAGCTCTTTTGAGTAGTACCGAGCTTGAGGTCCCTCTTAAGGGCTTTATAATATTTTCCTTAATCAATGCGTCGGCCCCTCTATGTGTTCCCCCCCCCCCATAAAAAAAGATTTTTCTAAAAAATAAAAAATAGCTTTTTATTAAAGCTAATTTTAAGCCAAATAATTTTTTCCCCATGAATGCTTTTAATAATGTTAAACTCTAGTTAAAATTTCATTAGAAATGGTTAAGTATTTGAAGAGAATAAGCCATTATTCCTAATCCTAAGGTTAATAACATAGCACATGCATATGTACATTTTTTGGGTCGTTATTTGAGTGATCAAAGGCCCTAATTTTTCCATTCCATTGTTTGATTAAACTGCGGGATTGATCCTGTAGAGCTATGGCTCATGCGACTTGATCATGACCACCCATCCAAACCATGCAAGAATAGACGGTTGTGATTACTTACTAACACAGATAAGTTAGACTCGTGTGGTCCTATAGCTAAGTCTCTATTGATGATCAATGATTGCCGACAGTGCAATCATTGGTAATCAATGCACCACCACGCAAATATGGCTTTCAGTTTGAGTCGGCTAACCAGGAGGCATCACATGGCCTCCCCACCACCACCACCATTTTTTAATCATTTAAAATAATTTTCAACGCATTTTTTCATAGAATTTTAAAAAAATCATATTAAATTAAATATTTCGCCAAAAATTTTGTGCAACCACTCAAATTGCTTGTAATTTTATTTCCTTTCTTCTAAATTTAATTTTAGTCCATAGAGGAGTATTCAGAGGGTAATTTTACTTTTAGTGTTTTGTCAATTTCCTCAAATATTCTCTAAATACTTATCAAATCACTTTGAAAGTAGGCAGTGTAATTGGGTTTTCCATAACCGGCCTATATTGAATTTTACAGGATTTTTTTACTCATTTTTCAATGTTATTTAATTTTACCTTAGTAGGAGTCCTATTTGATCTTAATGTCTAAAAAAATCTCTTATGAGTGAACTTTGGTTTAGTTCCACTTAATCAAACCTTCAAGTGAAAGTTTAAATAGAGCTTAATTATAGATGAATTCAAGTTGATCAAACTCAATGCAAGTATTCTAGACATTTGCATTATACTCCACTACTTTATTTTGCAAAATAACTTTTCTTAGGCACCTTTGTCTTGCATTTGAGATTAACCTACAAATGCTATAGTAGGTGTGTTCTCTACCATTACATATAAGTTGGTAATATGGGGGAACATTGCTTTAGGTGAATGTTTAACTACATGGGTTATGGGTTAATCCAAACACTTGAAGATTCACCCCCTTTCCAATGCACCTAAGTTTAGGTCTCATGTTTGACAATGGTTTACATGGTGTGGTTGGTTATATGTATGTCAAAGGGTTAGAGAACTTTGATTCAAAACCAACATAACTTAGGGATATTTAAGGATAATAATCAAGGACAAGTTTTAGCAATTTAGGAAAATTCCAAAAAATCAAACATACACCCAATAGAGGTAAGACTTAAGACACATAAACCTAGTAACATTACCTACCTTAGGTTAGGATTTCACTGATTTTAAAACTGATTAACTCAGAAATTAAATTAAATCAAAATTAACCCTTTTATTAACTCTAAAATTTCAAAAAAATATATAATTAATTCAGTTTAACTCCGAAAAATATAAAATATATATCAAACTCTCCAGAATTAAACCCTCCACCAAGGGAAATTAAAAGCCCCTTAACTGAACCCCTAATTTGACCTTAATATAAATTTTAAAGAAAATAATTATTTAATTCAATTAAATATTTAAAAATAATTAAAAATTTCAAATAAATCTCAAACACTTGAAAACACTTCCATGGGTCATTCCTACCCTTTGAAAGTGATTTCATGAAGTTTGGAATGAGTTTTGAGCAAAACCATAAAAACATTTCTAATTAATCAAATTAAAAAATTCAATTAAATACTCAAACTTTAAAAATTCATAATTAATTTCAGAAATTCAAAATTGAACAATCATAAAGCCATTAGACTACATTTAGAATCTAGCATTTATTAAAAATGTCAAAACTCTAGAAATAAGTCAAACTCAAAAAGTTAACATTTTAGTCAACTATAATTCAAATTTGATTTAAAACTTCAAAAATTCATAACTTAATATAAAAAAATCCAAATCTAGCAAACTTAGTTTGTCTAATTATTTATCTTAGGGTCTAGTATTTAGCACAAATATTCGAACTCTAAAATTCAACTTAATTTGACAAGTCAAATTCTGACCATTTAATTTAATGTATAAAATAATCAAAAAATTTTCCAAAATTAAATAATTAATTTAAATTCTAGAAATCATCAAACTCAATCATTAAAACTAATGATCAATCAATTTAATTAAAAAATATTAACCCCTTAAGCTCTAACCAATTTAATTAACTTGACAAAACTAGTAACTACTTGATAAACTGGGCCTATAATGCTATTAACTTAGCCCTAAGAAATGTGAAATAAACTTCACGGCCCGAGTGTAAACAAATGCAAAAATCATTTAACACTTAAAATTCAATTTAAAAATAACATTAAAATATTAATACTTAAACTTAAATAAAAAATTTCTGTAGACCTATGACAAACATTAAAATAATAGACAATTTCAACCAATTATCCAGCATAGGACATATCCTAACTATACTGCCTGATGCACACACTTTAGATGATTTGCTGGGACAACTGACTCTAGTTCTAGGTTAGGCCGGTCTTTACTTTTCTGTTATTTATGTGCTAGTTTTTTATAGTTTTCACTACATCCGAGTTGTTATAATTAATTGATGTGATTGTTTATTTACGTGTTAATTTTGTTAAATTTGTAAATTGATGTGAGGAGCGATAGATTACCTCTGGGTTAGGAATGATCTGGATGCTCACAAAATTTTCTACATGTCGCCATGCTCATACAGGGCTATAAAATTAAGGAGGCCAAATTAAGGATTTAAACTGACATAATTTCTATAGGTGCTAAAAAATGATAAAGCTACTTTAAATTAAAAGAGCACGACCAAGTATGATTGTATTTTAATGAGTAATTCAATGATATATTTGTCCAGGATGTTAATTTTAATTATAATTGCCTAGGATAACCTTGTAGGTTATTTTAGAGTCGTTTTTTTTAATTTGTATATATAATTTAATTAAGTCAAGAGTTATGAATATTTGATTTTGATATGGAATGTTAATCATTCAACTTGAACTCCAAAGATAAGGGAAACATCGCCTAGGGGAGAGTTTTCTTTGATTATGAGATTCATGTTTGGATGACTTGAAAATCAAAAGAGGAAAGAAACACCCCTTCGGGGAGAAGTTTCTTTTCCATTTGGATACTTGTACCCGATGAATCCAAAAAGCTTGCAGAAGAAAAGAAGACGAAGAAGTGAACGCATAGAGAATATCCCTCTCTCAAAATCACACACGTCATTTCTAGAATTAGAATCCGTGTTGTTGTCACTGGTACCCAGCTACTTTCAATTCTTATAGACCCTAGGTTATAATTTAGTGGCACTTGCCACATAGACTTTAAATTTATTTAATGATTTATTGATTGATTAATTATTTATATTATTTGTACTTGAGAAATTTCCTACTTTTTTAGGATTCTTTATTTCTTGCCACTTTTTGTTTTGACCTGAAAACATTTAGAGGCTCGTGAGGGAATATTAAAATCTTTTTCTACTCAAACTAATTAAAAAATATCATGCTCACATAAAAATTTTAATTGATTTTATGAAGTTAACCCGGGAATGACCCGGGAGTTTATATGCATCGTATTAAATCTTATCTACCTAGTTAGGCACATCCCTGCCTATGATTTCTGATAGAACACTTAGCCTATTAGGGTGTAATTCTATCAAGGGGGTGTTGTGTAGTCTCTAAGATAAAATTTATTTTTAAGCCTTTTTAAAATTACTTCATATCATTTTTATACAACGGCCAATTAGTACGTATTGCATTAGAAACTAATTAAAGAGTCAAAAAAAATTTAATTGCATTTTAGAAATTAATCACCCTATATAAGTTAAGGGGCCACTTAGGACATTCTTTAGATATCGACCCTAATTCCTCAAAACTAAAACAACAGCCCACCAATCTTTCATAAAAGACTAGAGACATTACTTTAAAGCACCTAGCTAGCTGGTTAGCAGGCTCCCCAATCTAAATTAGGATAAGTTAAGATTTATAGTATATTAGTTAGGTGCATGCCACTATCATCTAGTAAACAATAAAGAACTAGGATCTAAGGCGAACTCAAAATTAGAAGACCCTAATTTAGGAATATAATCCCAACTTTTTAATAAATTGATAACTCAAATTAATATCAATTCTAATAAAAAATTTAAACCCCAACACATATGGTAGACTGAGGCATTGCTAAATTATTTCAAAATCCCAAAATATCGCTTACTTCTCTTTCGTTGGCCTCTAGAAATAAGTGCTCAAATTTAATCCAATCTCAATTGAAAATTTTAGCCTTACTTCCTTTGATATCACACTTTGAAAATCTCAAAAATAAAATTTCTACAAGTATTTTAATTAAGCGTTTTCACAGGAAATTCAAGTTCCTACGATGTAATTAACTATAAGGGCTTGCACTCATACGAATTCTAACAACTCCAGATCAATTTTAAAAAAAATTGATTAATTCTCTTTGAGAAAATTAAAATTAATAATGATCATTATCATCATATTCAAATGATCGATAATGAATGATATATTTTAATTATAAATAATATTTTCTTCTCTTGATAAGATATATCATTTATTATTATGAATTCAAATGTAAAATTAATGATATTTTATCTGGATTATTATAACAAAATACTCGATCGAACGTCATTCTTACCCTTCGGGCTCATATGTTCTTCCTTGAATTTGACTTTCCTAATTAGGATGAAATTTACTGTTTTGTTGTCTGAACCCATTAGGGAATGATATTCTCACCTCTTGAGGTGATATATCATTCATAATGGCATGTTTGACTTAAAAATTGAAATTTCATAAATCAAATTTTGACAAAGAAATTTAATTCTAATTTTCTTTGCACTCTTTCCAAAGCAAAGCTTTTTTTCAAACTCAACACTAGGTTAATACTTTTTAATGTACTGGTATGCTAGTGTTATCAAATAAAGGTGGATAGGTAATATAGCACCCTTCAGTAGCATTGCGGTTTTTAAAGTGTGCCATTAGATCAAACTCTAGGCGTTAAAACCAAATTATAAGAGAACCCACTTTAATGTTAATTGAAAGCTTAATAGTTGGTTGTGAAACCAAATGAACATTGAAATGACACACCCACAACAGTGTGAATTGGAGATTGAAAAACTTCTTCAAAAATTTATTGATTAAAAAAAATCATAATTTGATTTTAGTGCGGAGCATTTTTATGAATGAAGTCATAATTCACTATAACAATCCCAAAACAAATACTTATCTTTTAGAGTTTTTGATTTTGTAAGTAAATATTAATTTTTTTTGTTCTTTTTATTTTTTGTTTTTTTATTTTTTTTTAAATAATTATAAATTTTAATCAACGATAAAAATTTTTGTATCACAATGATAATCAACTCATCTCAGATTAAAAGAAAAAAATATACATGAAAGTGAAAGCTATAAATAGTAAATACACACACACACACACAAACATATATATATAAACTAATTTTTATAGTGGTACGGTCAACTTGACCTACGTTCACTCTTCGAAGTTTTCTTTTCAGGTTTTGCACTAATCAATAATGATGATCCTTTAACCCAAGGCTAGGTGGAGAAGGCCATACAACCTCTTCTCTCAAGCCATCTCTCGTTTCACCTCCTTGGTCCGACAAAGATACCGAAAATCATTTCACCTCCCTGGTGCGATGGACTAGAACAAATTTCTTTCACCTCTTTGGTACGTTAGTGTAGCCAACGGCCTTTAACGCCAAAGGCTTCTTTACAGAGCTTACGTCAAGATAAACACAGACACACCTAAAGGAACTCAGGTGTAAGTTGATTGAAGAAACCATGTGAAAACCCCACTCACACATTCTTGAATCCCATAAGACTCTTCTCCCTCTCACAAAACTTCACTCTTTCTCTCATTTGCTCAGTGCTCTCTTTTTAGCACTCTCATAGAAGAAAGAGATTTCTGACAGCCCAGATACCCTTGTTTTGGTTATAAAAAGAGTATATATATAAAGTATCAAAAAACCCTAATATTTAATTCTATCAACTCTATTCGTACAGTACAAAAGAAGTATCGTACAATATGAATATTTCATTACTACCATAGATTGTCCTGCACAATTACAAATCATACAATACGATTAGTTCAAATCAAACATCGAATCGAATGGGAAAAACCAAAGTTCATTTAGAGTATCCTCAAATTGTTTGTACAGTACGATATATGATTTCTTGTTAATATATATTTGATTTGTGTCCTTAATATTTGGACTTAAATAAGTCAAAATTAATTACTTGTCGTATAGTACAAACATAATCATATAAATTAAATAATTTTATTTTCAAAATTCAAATTTGATAATTTTAAGTAAGTTGAATTCGATGGCAAGTTGTTGAAGTAAGATAATCATCCTATATGATGTGCTATTTTTATAGTACAATTAGTTCTAATACCAACTTTTTTCTCTCATTTAAATTAAATAATTTAATTAATTTTTATTTGAGCTAATCATAGAGTACGATAAACAGAAAAATTAAAACATTTATTTTTTATACCCCCCTTGTAAGTGTGTACATGATTACTAAGCTTACATACACCTTATTACAATATTGACTCCAAAAAAAAACTACATACCCTTTCAAAACAAATCTAACCTATGCAACACTTAATTTTCTTGAGCTCTTATTTTTTAACGATGCTTTCTGTATGTTGAACCATAAGTGTTAGTAATACACATAGAAAACTATACAGTATATACAGCAAGATAAACAAAATAAATATCTAATAGTGTTTGTAATCATCAAAACTCATTGGGCTCCTAGCTTGTGAGTGTGTTCACGATTAATAAGCATGTGTCCTTCTCGCAAGAGGGATGAGTCCTCCCAACTTCATGAGAGATTCTGTGTGAATCTTCAATGCTTCCCAAAAAAAGAGGACTCTCTTGTCATTACTTTGTTACGTTGAGGACGATTCCCATTCATAGAGTCTTCTTTATCATGGTTGAAGGGGTTTGAGTTCTCCCATTATGTCTTGCTAAACACCTATTCAGCACTTGAGAATGTATATAGGAGTATACATGTGTACTTTGAGGATAGAAGTAGATAACTATAATATAAGAAATATACTATATTAAAATACCATAAAACTAAATCAATATAAATATCTTTGACTATTATTGAACCCCAACAGGAACATTCAAAACCTATTGACTTTTTAGTGTGATATGTGAAAGTTCGATAGGGATGTTAAGCCCTGATGAACTAGTCTCGAGGCTAACCAAGAGGGGGGTGAATTAGTTATTTAAAAATTTGAGAGCAACAGCAAAAATCTTTTCTATGATATGCAGTGGAAACAAGTAAATACTCAAACGAAAAGATTAAACACAAATTTCACCCAAGCAGATAATCACAGAAAAACTAAAGTGTAGAAAGAAATCAGAAAGAACACACCAAATTTTATAGTGGTTTGGTCAACTTGAACTACGTCCACTCCCCGGAGCCTCCCCTCAGGGTATGGCACTAACTCAAAGTGTCTCTCCTTTTGCTCCCACAGCAAGGCGGAGAAGCCTGTACAAAAATCTCCTTTCCACCGACACGATAAGGCAGAGAAACCAACCTCCTTTTGCTTCCTCCTGAAGCGGGTAGAGAACCTCGGACTCCTTTCGCTTCCTCCTGAAGCGGACAGAGAACCCCGGATCTTCTTGCGAATGATCCTCTCACAAAGAACACCAACACGATGAAAGATGACGAGCAGAGAAGACGACTCTGATCCTTGCTTGGAGAAACCTTCATGAACCCCTCACGAACTCCCCCTCACAAGATCCTCTCTCTCTCTTCCAAACTCACTCTCTCTAGGGTTTCCCTGGAAAGAAAAGTGGCAAAAGATTTTTCTTGTTGAAAGAAAAATCTTTTTTATTGGAGGGCTCAAAATTTACCCTAAATCTCAACTGGTCGGCCAATATCGTCCAGGACGATCGATAGATCGTCCTGTATGATCAGTTCAAAATTAGCTGCTTCAGCCTGGACGATTTGGCTCTTCTGGATGATCAGTAGAAAAAGTTGTTCATATCGTCCCGTACGATTCTACGATCGTTCGGGACGATTAGTGTAAATTGAGGAATTTCGTCTAGAAGACCGCTCTGGTCGTCCAGAGAAACTTGTGCTAGACGACCCAAAAATGACTTGATCGTCCAGGATGATCAGGATATCATCCTGTATGATTAGTTCAAAATATGCCCAAATCGTCCTGAGCACCGCTCTGGACGTAAAGCTGAAACACACTAGACGATCATGTTCGTCCAGGACGATCCTGCAATCGTTCTGGACGATATGATCGTATCAATCAAGTATTAATTGCTTTCCTTAATTATCAGACTAATTTATGCATCATTGTACTGGATCATCCAGGACGATACAAGTATCTTCCGGGACGATCAGACCAAATATCTTAAAATAAAAACTTGCCTAACTTGATCTAACGGCTGAGAATTTCTGATTTGAGCATATCGTCCCGTACGATGCAATGATCGTCCAGGACGATCTGCTTAATCAGACACACTTAACTTGGTGGCCCTAATTAGGGTTTCTGTTTTTACTTGATCGTCCAGGACGATGGGAATATCGTCTAGGACGATCTAAACAAAAACTTGAACAGAAACTCTAATTCACTCAAGTTATCCCCCTGAGTGTGTGTGTGCAATGTTACTTAGCTAGGAGATCAGTTACATTACAATTGACTCAAGAAAAGGAAAATAGTACACTTAGACACACTTGGACATGATCTTGAGTTGGCTTGAGTTGCTCGTGATCTTTTGTGCCTGAAACGGGTTAGCCAAGCAAAACACAATAGAAACATATTTGTCATCATCAAAACCAGATTTACAACAATATGTAAGTGCATGTGCTCAATAAATAGAATAAAATAAGCATCCTTTCATGAGGATCAAGAAAATACTTCTAAAAAATTAGTTATTGAATTAAATTACTGTAATTTTGTTCAACATTTTGAGGAAATACTTGATCCCTACAACTAAATACAACTTATCGAACTCATGATTTCTCAAAATATGCTTGTTGAATATTTTTATGTAATTTCATTAATAAAAAGATAAATTATTTTTGCTGCTCTGTTTTAATAAACACAAAAAAATAAATCAATTTAACTAATTAAATTTATTCATATATGAATTAATTTAAGAGATTCCTCTAAGTTTTATTCTTAAATGATTGCAAGTCCTAGTTGACTATAATTATCTTAACAAAGAACTATTTTATTTTTTAGTTTAATGAAAAGCTGGGCAGGGTTCTCAAATTTTTTGACAATAGAAAAGGTTCATTCTTAACATGCTTTACAGAACAAAAATTGAAGTATTTTACCTTTATGCTAATAAGTAATAACTCTGAAGCTGACAAGCTTTTCGAATATTAAAGTCTTTGTTTGATTAAATTTTTATCTGCTTTGTAATAGAAAAAATAACTCGAAAAAACAAAGTGGTTGTTTGGATAAAAAATTTGGGGTAATTTAACCTATTTTTTTCTTAAAAAATTAACTTCTAAAACCATCGAAATAAAAACTGACCCATAAAATACTATTTAAAATGTTCTGATTAAAAGAAAATAAAAACAAGAAAAATAAATACCATACTAAATCAAACTGAGCCATTCAGGAAACTCAGCTGCTTCTATTGCCACCATAATTTTTAGTCTCACCTACTGTCTTATCTTACATTATATCTAAATAATAAGCTCTACTGTTACATTATATCTACCTACATTGGTTCCTTTTGAATTCATTTTCTGACAGAAGGAACCTATCTACGAGTTGAGCCAGCCGTTTGGAACCAGGCCCCGGCTCAAGCCTCCAGTCCTCCCCGATATTTGAGCACTGTGGGCTTCCTGAGCACCATCCTCCAGGAGTCACCCAATCTTTTTGCCTTCCAAGCAGCTCCATATCGATCATATCAAGCACCGGATCATTTTTATTGAACTTCCTTGCAAATGGGGCATTGCTGTTGATCATTTTCGCAGTGTCATTGAGGGTGAGGGCATGTGGGTGTTGCTTAGGAGGAGAGTCCCAAGAAATGTAGTGTAGATCATGGTTCACAACTGTTGTATTAAACTCTGGTGCATTGCATATAACTGTTTGGAAGTAGCCTTCAGGGGAGGAAATAAAGTTGGTATAGTACATTAGAAGCGTTCTGGGCAGGTTTTCCCAGCCCCAGATACAGAATTCAACAAATTCTCGAGATAGAGCCATCCATGCAGATCCTGTAAATTGAGTTGTAGAAGGCTTTGAAACTTTTTAATGAATGATTTTGATTGTAGGAAAAAAAGCTATGATTTTTAATATATGTAGCTTTTTAGATTTCCTGAAATTTATAGAATAATATTTAAAGCATATTGGATAATTTTTATTTGAGAAATGCATATACATCATTAAACATTTAGCGGCCTCTTTAATGCATCATTTCGTAATTTTAATTACTTTTTAAATATTGAATCAAGGAGATGAAATTAAATTTACAAAGATTTAAATGCATCACTGATGTCAAGTTAAATTTGAAGATTGCATATATATAATGAACATAGCGAATTAATTTAGAGCATGCGGCCATTCTCATCATATGAAAATAATATATATTCAAATCCCAAATTATTTTCATAATATAATTTTTATACCTAGGAAAAATAAACGATTCACCATTTATAGATTGCATTTATACCTAGGAAAAATAAATTTGAAGATTGCATTAATCCAAGAAAATGAAAAACAACCATATATTAAGCACTGGCTCTTGCATTACTTCCACATCATACAACTTCTGGAAACTTTCAGAAAGCTACTGTTATTCTTCTAAATAAAAAATTATTTTTAAACAAAGTCATGATTTCATCTAGGTTGAATGCGAAAATTAAATTATAATTTGAATGAAATTTAGAGAAAATCTATAATAGTAAAAAAATCAAATTTAATGTGAGATTACATATAATTAAATTATGAATTTATTTAATTTCATTATTTTTCAGAATATAATTTCTAACATCAAATAAGTCAACTAGGCTATATAGAAAGACATTCTCCATCTATGCGTTATTTGTTACGAATTGCAAATAAATGCACGTTAAAATTTTCTAATTAAATTCGTTTCATTAGAAAAACCTTAGCTTGTGAATGAGAGTCTAGGCTGCAGTCATAATCGGCCATTAGTATTTCTGTCCTCATTTTTTTTTCTTCGACACAATTTTTTTCCGCAGTAAATAAAACAACAATAACTCTCATACATGCTTTAGCAATATTAATATTTAGAATTAACGTAAGACATAAAAATCACTTATAATAACGTATATAATTAACCTGTGAATAGCTTAAACGCATTAGGCAGTTCTCTCTTTTTCATCATCCACAGCACATCTGACTTTGTCGTTTTGTAAAGCCCTGGATCTAAGATCAATGGTCTAGCCCTGTGCAACCTGGTAAAAAATCTCAAATCATAACTAAGAAAATTAAAATAAAAATAAAAAACTTTAAAAAAACTTCATCATATTTATATCAAGCAACTTACTCCTTCCATTTCAAATTACTCGCATGCTCGATAAAATTTAGGTTTCTCGGCAACTTTGACATAGTGAAGAGCAAATCTATGAACATAAACATGAAGTGTTAACAACTTAACTACATCTTATTTCTTCTGTGTATTGTTACGTATTATTATGCACTGACCATCTTGTGTCACGAGAGGATAATCTGAAGCACTAAGATTGATGAACCAATCCCAGTTTTTGCTCTTCTTCAGTAGAATAGCACAAGCGTGCAGTGTATTTGCCACCATTGTTGGCCCTCTATAGGTGACCATATTTGCCTTCGTAATCACGTGAACATTTCCTGCTATAGCGAAGAGGGGGTAGTTTGCCGTACGAGCAACAAGCTGCTCCCTCTCTCCCTTGGGTGAGTCGAGGTCAAGATGAAGGACATATATGTTTCGAGGATGGTATAGAGCGAGTAGGGCTCTCCAAAGCCGGTTGAGATCACCTTTTGATCCGGAGACAAGGTAGGCAAGGCGAGGGATGTTCATGTTAGACGGAGGGGGTGGTGTTGAATCAACGAAAATAGGGGAGGAATGAGATTGACGGATTTGGAAGGAGATGAGGCTGGAGAGGGAGGTGAGGAGGCCCATGTTGAAGGAGGTGAGGAGGAGGAAGCTGAGGAGGAGAGAGGTCATGAAGAGGGGTAGAATCCATCTTTTCTCTACTTGTGAAGGGGGCATAGAGACTCTTCCTTTCATGAATAGAGTTTCTCGACTATTCTCCATCTCAAATTTGTGGGCGTTCATCATTTAGTGATTTTTTTTGTGTTTGAGTTAGAAAGATGGGATTTTGCGAGTTGGTTATTGAAGAGATTGTAAAACGTTGCACCTTTGGGTTTTGGAAGGAAGGTAAACGGTGGAGTAGTAAGTAGGAGAAAAATTAGTGAAGGATGAAACAGATGATAATATGGCACATAGAGCTCTTGCTTCGAATTTGTTTCGCGACATTACTGCTCGTTGTCTCGTTGGTGTTGAGATTTAAACAGGAGAATTAAAAAAAAAAAAAAGAAAAAACAGGAGAATCAAAAATGTTCATCAAATGAATACGTAAGAGAGAGAGAGAGAGAGAGAGAGAGAGATGTAAATTAAAGGAGTTAAATGGCCAATTCTGCTTGTAATGGACATGAAACATTTTTGAATGGGTGGATTTAATGACGAGAAGGGGATGATAAGGAACAAAGGGAAGAAGTCGCATTGAAATGATTGAGCAATACTAAGGAATTTTAAATCATATTATATATAAACATAGATATAATAAAATATAAACAAAATCAAATAAACTGATTAATCCTTAAAACCCTCAAGTGCCTCTAACGTAAAAAGTATTTAAATTTATGTAAAAGTAATTATTAAAATAAATATATATAAAAATTAACGGCCACTTTAATTTTCCAATATCAACGCAAATAAGGGAGAAAGAGAGAACACTAAATAAAATCACCAAAAAACTTTAAAAATTAATTATTATAATGTCAAAGTTTTTAATTTCGTTTACGTTCCATTGATCTATTTTATTTGGTCCATACTATAGCGCAAAAAATTAGATATTTAATTAACTTTGATTATTTCCATTATGTAACGTCATTATGTTACTTAATATTGGAACACCGTTTTTTGGCAAATGAGAATATGTGCATATTATGTTTTAGAGACATAACTGTTGATGGTAAGAGACTTTTACAGTTTATTATATTTTACATGAACACCTTTCATAATTAATGTGGTATTCCATAAACTGAATATTTCTTAATATTAAAATTGAACTAATTATTTATGTTTGCAGCCTACGTTACGAGTAATTAAATCACTAACGTATGTAAATTGATTGCAAGTTAATACTTATCATGTAAAACATTATCTCTCTCTCAAAAGTTGCATCCACAGGTTATTAAAAACTTAATATAGATAACTAAGGAAATTAGAAAAAAAAATCAAATTTAAAATTATGCACAGTGTTACTCATAATATGATTAAAAAAAATAAAAATCAGAAAAACAAATTACCGAAAGGACGATGATTTGTCCACTATATCGCCACCCATGTGGCCACCTAATCTCTTTCCATAATTTAGATTTTTTATATTTAAGTTCTTTACGGAATAATTTTAAAATTCTTTAATATTCTTTATTGGCTCAATTTTCCAATGTCAATCATAGTGGACCATCGTAGGAGAGGTTTAAATACAATTCTTAAAATCACTAAAAAGAGAGAGAATCATGTCATAATTTATTTCATTTTACTTTAGAACAATTGAGTCATAGGATTAAATATTCCATAGTCAATGTTTATTTTATTTGCAAATGATTTATAAATTTTGATAAATTATATATGGCTAATATTTGTTCATTTTTTTGCTTTAAAATTTTTTATACTGGTTCAAGCCAGATAAAAAAAAATTGAGGAAAATTTTGTCAAAAGAAATTCAGTCCCCCATTGAAATAAATTTTTGACTATGCCGATGGCCACATGGGTTGCGACATAGTGGGACAAATCATAGTCCATGTGATAATTTACAAATAATAAATGGAAAAAAATTTAAAAAAATTAGAAACCCATTGACGTGGAATCACCTACACTTGCTGATCTGTTGGACTACCACACTTTTAGCTATCATTTTCGCATCGTTAGGCTGAATGTTTCCACTACTTATATAACAAATTTTAGTACCATAGTACACATATACTTTTACCATTTGATTCACTACTTTTAGGATAATATTCTCTAGTATATGAGGATGGAGAGAAGCTAAAAGAACACAGTTTTTAACATCAATATAGTTTTTAGTAACTTGGTTAAAGTTCTATTGTTAGCATTATTCTTTGTTTTTCCTTGTTCCTTTGCTTCCACAACAATCTGGTATCAAAGCTTGGCAACAACAGATGATGGAGAGCAGTAGACAACCCACCTTCGACGGTTATTAAGGTGAAGGTGCTCTGTGGGCGATTCAATCCAAGATCATCAAATAGTTGGAGGAACTCAAGAATAAGTTTTGGCAATTCTCCACAGAAGTACGTTTGGAATTTCAAAGTATCTAGGTCGGCGATAGCAATGGCCAACTGCCACCTCCAGCCACATCCCCTACCCACCGAACATTTCATCAATGAGAAAGAGCAGGTCGCCGACCCCAGACAGATCTACCGGAGCTGACTGACTTGGACATTGACGCTGGTTTTCAGCAATAGGGCAAGGCGTCCGACTTGGCTGATGAAGAAAACCCACAATATTTCCTTCCCCCATGACATCACAATGATTTCCTACCTAAGCTCCAAGGAGAATTTAAGGTCAAGATGGATATTCCTTTTTTTGATGGTTGACTACATATTGAAGATTTTCTTGATTATGAACGGTCAGTAGAACTGTTCTTTGAGTAAATGGATATTCCCCAAGCTAAATAAGTAAAGTACATTGCGTGCCAGCTGAGGGGCGGTGTTAGTGCATGGTGGAAACAACTATTATAGGTTCGACACAGAGAAGGGAGAGGCAACGTACGAAGTTGGGCCAGGATGAAACAGCTCTTGAGGAGTCATTACTTTCCCACATATTATGAGCAAATACTCTATATGAATTTTCAACATTGTGTTTAAGGGCAACGGAGCATGAGCGAATACACCAAGGTGTTCTACTGCCTCAATGCCCGCAGCAATATAAACAAAGTACTACTCGGATAGTAGCTAGGCATATTAGCGACTTGAATGATGTGATACAAGATAAGCTCGAATTGAATTATGTGTGGTCACTATCACAGGTCATTAACTTCGCATGAAAGTCTGAACTACTGCTTAATCGACCAGCCTACTCCTTCGAACAATGTAGACAGCTCATTGACTTTGCCGCTTCAGATAATAAGGGCCAAGACACTAACCCAAGCAATGTAACCAAACCAGGTTCTAAATCCAACTCCTCAGCAATATAGTCTCCTCAAGTGGCTGATAACAAGGGTAAGAATAAGATGAATGCTCCAGCAAAGGAAAATACCTATGGCAGGCCGACCACTTTAAAGTGTTTTAGGTGCTTCCAACTAGGCCATAAATCTAATGAGTGCCCAAACTGTCAAAAGCTATAGCTTATTTAGGGGGAATCAGAACCGCACATCACAACAGCTGAGGGAGAGGATGAGGAGGAATATGAAAAAATTGTAGGAGATGAAGGGGAACCTGTTATGTGTGTTTTATAGAAACTATTGCTTGCACCGAGTTAGAACATTAATTCCCAACATAATGCTATTTTCAAGTCAAAGTGTACTATCAAAGAGAAAGTGTGCAACCTCCTGATTGATAATGGATACACAAAAAAGCAAGCAATGATGTCACAATATGAGTAAACCTAGTGTACATGTCTAAGATAGTCTCATAAGGTTTCATGCAAAAAAGTTCATAGTCATGCAATAATACATTTAATCTAGATTGTTTGACTTCACTACTACCTTCATATGTCATGCATAGTTTATCCGAAACTTCCTTGCCAGTGATACAGGTAGAAACAATTATATAATCATCAGAAGTTAAAGCACAGAAAAAGCAATTCAATGATTTAGCATTCAATTGAGCATAAATTTTTTCTTCTCTACTCCATTCAGCAAAAGGAATATCAGTTTTCACACCATTAACAATATGAGATGGTACAGAATATCCAGATTGAATCATATGCCACATCCTAAAATCAATGGATTGTAAAAATACAGACATGCGAATTTTCCAAAAATTAAAAGGAATATTTTCAAATAGTGGCGGACGAGTTATTGAATAACCTTCTATAATATTTTTATTTCCAAAGTGAGCCATTGATCGTTTTCCTCTAGGTTTTCTAAAACACTATTTTGAGTACCGCTCTGATACCACTTGAAAGTACGGTGTATGCTTTAATATCACTTGAAAGATCGAGATGCGCCAAGAGTTCTAATATTTATTGATTTTTTAGATTTCTTACAATAATAACTTAACTAGTCAAATGCGGAAGCTGATGATTTGTTATATAAAGATGGTGATTATTCTCTAATTATCATAATAAAATAATATTCTCAGATTTTCACCAAGTAGTTATAATAAAAAATAAGATGCACGAAAATAAAGTGCGAAAAATAAAATCAAAAAGAGCACACCAGATTTATAGTGGTTCGGTCAAACTATGACCTACGTCCACTACCCGGAGCCTCCTCTCCGGGTATTGCACATCACTATAGTGTCTCTCCTTTAACCCCCTCAGCTAGGCGGAGAAGCCCTTACAAACTCTCTTTCACCAACCCGGTGCGGCAGAGGACCGTACTCCTTTCACAGGCAGAGAACCTTGACTTCTTTTCACCCTCCTGGTGAGGCAGAGGACCTTGAATCACTTTCACCTTTCCCGGTGCGGCGGAGTAGCTGGGTCTTTTGACACCAAAGAGGTCTTCTTCTTGCCAAAGCTTCCCTCAAGATAAACCTTGACTCTTAGAGGAACTCAGGTGCAAGTTCGCCGGAGCAACCGTGTGAAAACCCCCTCTCACATTCCCTTGAAGCCCACAAGGATCTTCTCCCTCTCTTACAAACTCCACCCTTTCTCTCCCTAGCCCAAAGCTCTCTCTTCAAGCTTTCTTTTGAAGAAAACAACTCAATGAATGCTCAAAAAGACTCCTACAAAGTCTTATGAGAAAGCTTAAATAGAGGGCTTCAAAAAACCCTAAAAACCCAATTCAGCCGTCAAAGATCGTACAGTACGATCGCAGGATCGTCCAGTACAATGTGCAGAATTTGACCTGTTAGTACTGTACGATCTCAGACTCGTACAGTACGATTAGTTCAATCGAAGTGCAGTTCATCTAGAACGAATCCTGGGACAACCAAAATCGTCTCTGATCATCGTACAGTACGATCTAAATATCAAAATTATGCAGATTCGATTGAATAATCACAGGATTAAATTAAGCAATATTTTAAACATCATACAGTACGATTAAGATCGTACAGTAAAAATAGAACAATTTTCAAATTCAAATTTTTGCCTAATTTAATGATCGACGGGGTTTCTAATTATACCAGATCATCCAGTACGATGTGGTGTTCGTACTGTACGATTAGTTATATTTCAAAATAATTTTTTTCGAAAAAATAAAATATTTTAATTAATTTCTGTAACACCAGATCGTACAGTACGATCCAGATCGTACAGTACGATCCAGATCGTACAGTACGATGTACAGAAAAATTAAAATATTTAACATTAAATTTTCTCCCATTGTGTGTGTGTACATGGTCACCAGGCTATCATGCACCTTTATAGGACTTGACTCAAGAAGTTAAAATAAATAAATGAAAATTACATTTTCTTTCAACATAACCTATTCTACCTAGTCTTGAGCCTTAAATCTTCAAAGACCGATGCCTGTTGTACCTGAAATGTTAGTCAACACACAAACATGTATACACAACAAATACTAGGAGAAATAAAGAGCCAATCAATAATATTGTTATCATCAAAATCATAAACTCGAGAGCCCGAGTTGTAACAATCTCCCCCTTTTTGATGATGGCAAATATTACTTGTTGAATTTACAAATTTAAATATATTTTCTCCTAATCTCCCCCTCACTAAGAGAATTATATTAAAAAATAGGGGTAAGCATTTTTTTTTTAACAAATAAACATTTAGAAACTAAATAACATAAAATAAAAAAAGCTAAATAACTAAACCATAAGTGCAACAAACCACAATACATTTAAAATAAAAAAAACTAAATAACTAAACCATAAGTGCAACAAACCACAATACATTCTCCCCCTTTGACATTATCAAAAAGAAGAGATATAATGCAACATGTAAGTTAAACTACATGCAAAAAAAGGTAATAACATATAAGAAACTAAAATATGAAATCATGCTTAAAACATACTAAACATCAAAAACACTAAATAGATAAACAAACATACAAAACAAATAAATAAAACACACAAACAAACCTCAATATACTTATACCTGATCAGAATTACCAATCAAATTCTTGATGATTTAGCATAAGCTTGTTACCTCATCATCTTGCTCCTGTTCTGATGATTCAGAAGCTAAGTCTGCCCAAGAGATTTTTTGCTTCTTTTCATTTCCCCTTATTGGAATTGGCTTATCCTCACTCTTTTTCTTTACAAGATGTTTCTTAAGATTGGGGCATTCATTTTTGAAATGTCCAGGTTTCCTACACCTAAAACAAATAATGTCAGAAGCAGGCTTATCATACTTGTCATTTTTACCTCTGATTTGCTTTTGTTCTCTCTTGTGCTTGTGCTTCAGTAGACTTTTGAATTGGCTTGTTATTAATGCCATTTTCTCATTCTCATCACTTTCTAAGCCATCTTTATCTTCGTCGTTTGCTTTTAGCACTATAACCTTTTCATCACCTGCATCAAAAAGTCTTTGACTCATACTTTGCTCGTAGGCAATGAGTGAGCTGATTAGACTATCAATAGAATAAGAATTCAAGTCTTTTGATTCACATATAGCAGTCACTTTGGCTTCAAATTTATCAGGTAGACAATATAAAATTTTGTTGACCTTTTCTAGGTTTGAAAGTTCTCTACCTAAAGCAAGCAATGATGTCACAATATGAGTGAACCTAGTGTACATGTCTAAGATAGTCTCATAAGGTTTCATGCAAAAAAGTTCATAGTCATGCAATAATATATTTAATCTAGATTGTTTGACTTCACTACTACCTTCATATGTCATGCATAGTTTATCCGAAACTTCCTTGCCAGTGATACAGGTAGAAACAATTATATAATCATCAGAAGTTAAAGCACATAAAAAGCAATTCAATGATTTAGCATTCAATTGAGCATAAATTTTTTCTTCTCTACTCCATTCAGCAAAAGGAATATCAGTTTTCACACTATTAACAATATGAGATGGTACAGAATATCCAGATTGAATCATATGCCACATCCTAAAATCAATGGATTGTAAAAATACAGACATGCGAATTTTCCAAAAATTAAAAGGAATATTTTCAAATAGTGGCGGACGAGTTATTGAATAACCTTCTATAATATTTTTATTTCCAAAGTGAGCCATTGATCGTTTTCCTCTAGGTTTTCTAAAACACTATTTTGAGTATCGCTCTGATACCACTTGAAAGTACGGTGTATGCTTTAATATCACTTGAAAGATCGAGATGCGCCAAGAGTTCTAATATTTATTGATTTTTCAGATTTCTTACAATAATAACTTAACTAGTCAAATGCGGAAGCTGATGATTTGTTATATAAAGATGGTGATTATTCTCTAATTATCATAATAAAATAATATTCTCAGATTTTCACCAAGCAGTTATAATAAAAAATAAGATGCACGAAAATAAAGTGCGAAAAATAAAATCAAAAAGAGCACACCAGATTTATAGTGGTTCGGTCAAACTATGACCTACGTCCACTCCCCAGAGCCTCCTCTCCGGGTATTGCACTATCACTATAGTGTCTCTCCTTTAGCCCCCTCAGCTAGGCGGAGAAGCCCTTACAAACTCTCTTCCACCAACCCGGTGCGGCAGAGGAACGTACTCCTTTCACAGGCAGAGAACCTTGACTTCTTTTCACCCTCCTAGTGAGGCAGAGGACCTTGAATCACTTTCACCTTTCCCGAAGCGGTGGAGTAGCCGGGTCTTTTGACACCAAAGAGGTCTTCTTCTTGCCAAAGCTTCCCTCAAGACAAACCTTGACTCTTGGAGGAACTCAGGTGCAAGTTCGCCGGAGCAACCGTGTGAAAACCCCCTCTCACATTCCCTTGAAGCGCACAAGGATCTTCTCCCTCTCTTACAAACTCCACCCTTTCTCTCCCTAGCCCAAAGCTCTCTCTTCAAGCTTTCTTTTGAAGAAAACAACTCAATGAATGCTCAAAAAGACTCCTACAAAGTCTTATGAGAAAGCTTAAATAGAGGGCTTCAAAAAACCCTAAAAACCCAATTCAGTCGTCAAAGATCATATAGTACGATCGCAGGATCGTCCAGTACAATGTGCAGAATTTGACCTGTTAGTACTGTACGATCTCAGACTCGTACAGTATGATTAGTTCAATCGAATTGCAGTTCGTCCAGAACGAATCCTGGGACGACCAAAATCGTCTCTGATCATCGTACAGTATGATCCAGTTCGTACAGTACGATCTAAATATCAAAATTATGCAGATTCGATTGAATAATCACAGGATTAAATTAGGCAATATTTTAAACATCGTACAGTACGATTAAGATCATACAGTACGAATAGAACAATTTTCAAATTCAAATTTTTGCCTAATTTAATGATCGACGGGGTTTCTAATTATACCAGATCGTCCAGTACGATGTGGTGTTCGTACTGTACGATTAGTTATATTTCAAAATAATTTTTTTTGGAAAAATAAAATATTTTAATTAATTTCTGTAACACCAGATCGTACAGTACGATCCAGATCGTACAGTACGATCCAGATCGTACAGTATGATGTACAGAAAAATTAAAATATTTAACATTAAATTTTCTCCCATTGTGTGTGTGTGCATGGTCACCAGGCTATCATGTACCTTTATAGGACTTGACTCAAGAAGTTAAAATAAATAAATGAAAATTACATTTTCTTTCAACATAACCTATTCTACCTAGTCTTGAGCCTTGAATCTTCAAAGACCGATGCCTGTTGTACCTGAAATGTTAGTCAACACACAAACATGTATACACAACAAACACTAGGAGAAATAAAGAGCCAATCAATAATATTATTATCATCAAAATCATAAACTCGAGAGCCCGAGTTGTAACAATTCCTTGGTAAGGTCAGGGCATGAATTGTAAGCTATCATTATTGCCATAGTGGCTGAAGCAAATCTTGACCCAAAGCATGCCAAATAGCCACTTGAAATGTCCCAGCTATTGGAAAATTTCTTAGATATTGTTCCAGCTGATCTACCAAATGAATTGCCTCCCATGCGCTCTAAATAACATCAAATATATTTCACTCTGGGCGTAACACTACCTAACTTACCCCATTATAAAATGAGTCCAGTAGAGCACCAAAAACTGTAGAAAATTATTGATGAACTACTAGTTAAACAACTTATTCAACCCAGTTTTAGCCCATGTGTGGTGTTGGCTTTGTTAGTGCCAAAGAAGGATAGGTCGTGATGGATGTGTATTGATAGTTGGGCTATCAATAAAATTACCATTAAATATCGATTTCTGGTGCAAAGATTTGAGGATATGCTTGACTACCTATTTGGGTCAAAAGTTTTTTTTAAAACTTGATCTGCGAATCGGATATCATCAGATTAGAATTTGGCCAGGAGACGAATGAAAAACGACCTTCAAAACATGTAGTGGTTTATTTGAATGGAAGGTTATGCCCTTCAGTTTGTGTAAAGCGCATGCCCTATTTTTAATATTGATGACTGAGGTTTTAAACCTTTGTTGGGGAAATGTTGTGTAGTCTACTTCGATGATATCTTAGTATTCATCCTATCCATGGGCCACTGAGTACATTTGAGCAGTGTTTTTGAGGTGTTACGCCACAATAAGCTATATTTGAATAGGGTCAAATGTGAATTCACTACTACATCTATATGTTTCTTGGGTTTTGTAGTCTCGGTAGATGGCGTTGGTATGGATCTGAGCAAAATAGATGTTATCCAACACTGGCCACAACCTAGTAATCAAATCGAGATATGTAGCTTCCACAGCCTAGCTAAATTTTATAGAAGATTCTTTCGTAGCTTTAGCATGATCATGTCACCAATCACTGACTGCCTAAAAGCAAGCACCTTTAAATGGGGAGCCAAACAACAATACATCTTTTATACCATCAAAACAACCCTATTCTCAGCATCTGTACTCATAGCACCTGACTTCAACAAAGCCTTTTATGTCGATACAGATGCTTCTGCTACGGGGATTGGAGCCGTGCTGTCCAAGGATAATAGACCAGTGGAGTTCTTTAGTGAGAAGCTGAGCCCTACTAGACAAAGGTGGTTGATATATGAACAAGAATTATATACAATAATTCTTACACTTAAGCAGTACGAACATTACCTTTTGCACTTCAATTTTGTTCTATACAGTGATCATCAGGCATTACAATTTCTGAATAACCAAGAAAATATCAATATAATGCATGCTAGATGGGTTATCTTCTTCCAGAAATTTAGCTTTGTATTAAAACATAAGTTAGGACAACAAAATAATGGAGACGATGCTTTAAATAGACATTCTGCCCTTCCTGTGTAGCTCCAAACTAAGATTATTGGGATGAAAGCCCTTAAAGACCTTTATTATGCATTCCGACATCATCTGTCTGGCTTGTCAACTGTTCAGATGACTACACACTTCCCCATGGATTCTTGTTCAAGGGGAATTCATTATGCATTTCGGCATCATCTGTCCACTTACAGCTAATAGGTGAAATGCACGCCAACGGGTTGGCAGCTCATCTGGGATGAGGAAAGATTATTGAGCAGATGCGATCCTAATTTTTTTGGCCACACTGATGAAAAGATGTTACACGGTATATTAAAAAATGTCTTTTTTTTCAAGGGTATAAAGGGTGTAGTCAAAACACTGGACTATACAACCCCTTACCGATTCTAATCTCTATTTAGGAAGACCATAGTACGGATTTAGTACTCGGGTTGCTGCGAACCAAGAAGGGTGTTGACTCAATTATTGTTGTAGTGGATAGGTTTTCCAAGATGGCTCATTTCATAGCCTGTAAAAAAATGTCAGATGCACTCGACATTGCTCGCTTATTTTTAAGGGAAATTATAGTCCTCCATGGTCTACCATAAAGCATCACTTTGGATTAGGACGTCAGGTACATTAGCCACTTTTGGAGGGAGCTTTGGAAGCAACTGCAAATAGAAATTAAATTAAGTTTCACTTACCATCCGCAGACTGATGGGCAACTGAGTTGGTAAATCACACATTGGGCAACATGCTTTGCTGTTTGGTACAGGACAATCCAAGGAATGGGATGAAATTTTGAGCCAAGGTGAAGGTGAGTTTGCCTACAATTGTATGCCCAACAGATCCACTGGTATGTGTCCCTTTAACATTGTCTACACTAAACCTTCTAACCATATTGTAGACATTACAATTCTTCCTAAGTGCCATAATACGGTGGCAACGAAGCTAGTGGGAGATTTCAAAGCCATGTTGGATAGTGTCCGTAGCACTTTGCAAGCTTCCAACAAGTCTTACAAATAAATGATTGATGCACATCGCCGTTCCAAAGTCTTCCATCTTGGCCAACTAGTCATGGCACAACTCAAAAAGGAGAGATTTCCTACAGGTACTTAATCAAAGCTCAGACTGAGGAAGATCGATCCAGTCACCATTAAGCATAAAATTAGCGACAACGCTTACGTGGTGGACCTTCCCTCAAATGTTCTAACATCATCCACATTCAACGTGGCAGATATCAGCCCATACCATCTTGCTAACTCAGCTACTACTGAAATTGATTCGTTGGATATTAATTCTTCTGAAGTGGAGGAGGACTGATGTGGAATCACCTACACTTGCTGATCTACTAGACTACCACACCTTTAGCTATCATTTTCTCACTGTTAGGTTGCATGTTAATTTCCACTACTTATTAGTACCATAGTAAACATATACTTTTACTGTTTGATTCACTACTTCTAGGATAATATTCCCTAGTATATGAGGCTAGAGTGAAGCCAAAAGAACACAGTTTTTAATATCAATATAGTTTTCAGTAACTTGGTTAAAGTTCTATTGTTAGCACTGTTCTCTGTTTTTCCATGTTCCATTGCTTCCACAGCACCCATCTTTATTTTACATAATTGGAGCTTTTTAACATAATGTTATTGAATTAGTTAATGGCAAGTTCAATCTAAAGACCAATGTGATAAAAATTTAAAAAATAAAAAAAATAAAAAAAAGGCAAATGCAAAGTAATTAGAAAGATAAGCAAACTTAATATCCAATTTATCTGAAAATATTACATAATGGACTGTATTAGGAAGGAACGAAAGCAATGGAGTAATAAGTAGGAGATAAAGTTTTAAAGGATAAAACAGATAAGAACAAGGGACATACAGTTCTAGTTTTGAACTTGTTTTGCAACTTCTTCATTTTATCCCTTCTCTTTCCCTTTTTGTCTTTAAATCCACCGTTCCCAAACATTTCATGTCCATTGCTAGCAGAGTTGATCATTAACTCCTTCAATTCACATCTCTCTCTCTCTCTCTCTCACCTATTCATTTGTCGAACAACTTCGCTTCTCCAGTTTCAATCTGATCACCAATGTGCAACAATGTCGTGAAGCAAATCCAAAGCAAGAGCTCGATGTCCCCTGTTTTCATCTGTTTGCTCCTTTAATAAAATAAATTCAATCTTTTTAACACCTTTTTATGTTAATGGCAAAGCTGTTTGGAAAATAAATGTGTTTGTGTGGGTGTGAGAAAGAAAGAGAGAGAGAGAGAGAAACTGAAGCAGTTAATGGCTTATTCTGGTAGTAATAGACATGGAACTTTTGAGAACGGGTGGATTAAAAGACAAGAATGGAAAGAAAGGAACAAAAGAAAGAAGTTGCATTGAAAGGAATCAGCGATTGAGACAATAAAGAATACTGAGAAAATTTAAATTCATATTATATAAAAACTTAAATATAAATATAAATGTTCGAATAGAAAATGCTAATTAAATATATTCATTTTTTGACATTTTAAAAATATAAATTTAATTACCATATTCCAGATGAGGTTTTATAAATCGCTTATGCTTGTCAATTATAAGCGGACTATGATTTGTCAACTTATACTTCAACGGTTTTAATGATATATTACTCCCATTACAATGTTTGCGTTTTGAACAAATGTCATTAAACCTATGTAAATTTATGCCTATGGTGGTGATATAGTGGTGTTAATATTCTTTAACATTTTAATAATTTATTTAAAAAGTTAATATTCTTTATGTAAATCCCATCTGTAAACACCAAACATAAACAAAATCAAATAAACTGAATATTAGTTAAAACTCTTAACAGTAATTTACATAAAAAACATTTAAATTTATGTAAAATTAAATTAATTGAATATTAAGTTATAAAACTAGTTAATATTCATGATAACTAAGGAAATTAATTGCCATTACTAGCAGAACTCGCAATTAACTCCTTCAATTTACATCTCTCTCTCTCTCTCTCTCTCTCTCTCACGCGCGCGCGCGCACACACACAATTATTCATTTGACAAACAGCTTTTCTTCTCGATTTCAATATCAACACCAACGTGGAGTAATGTCTCAAAACAAATACAGAACAAGAGCTCTATGTCCCCAGTTTTCATCTGTATTACCACCTGGATTATGATTTGTCACTTTATTGCCACTCATGTGGTGACATAGTATCTTTCTATAATTTATATATTTTTTATTTATGTTTTTATAAAATATTATTTAAAAATTTCTTAGTATTCTTTATTGGCTCAATCATTTCAATGCGACTTCTTCGCTTTGTTCCTACTCATCCCCTTCTTGTCTTTAAATCCATCCGTTCCCAAATGTTTCATGTCCATTACTTGTAGAATTGGCCATTAGCCAAATAGATTTGCTTCTCCAACTTCAATCTCAACACAAACGTGCAATAATGTCGCAAAACAAATCTCAAGCAAGAGCTCTATATCCCCTGTTTTAGGTTTTGTTTGGGACGGCTTTCTTACTTCTTCTTAAAGCAGTTTTTTAGAACGAAAATTAAAATTTTTGCACTAGAAAGCTTCTTTAAGAAGCAGTAAGGAAGCCGTCCCAAACAAAGCCTTAATCTATTTCATCCTTTAATATTTTGTCTCCTACTTATTACTTCACCATAAAGTTAAAAATTATAGTTTGACTACTTGAAATTTTATTCTTTAATGCTTAATGTTCTTTGTGTTTGGCTATATGATATATCCCCTATATCATAAATTAAATATTAATACATAATGTTTGGCTATATGATATATCCCCTATATCATAAATTAAATATTAATAAAAATTATGTAATGTCATAAATTCCTTTAGTAATCTTGAATATTAACTTCAAATGGATTGGATGTTTAAACTAATGGACATTTTGCATAATAAAGTTAACATAACTATATCATTTAAAACACCAAAGAATACCCAATCCAAACACAAAGAGGGCTGAAAATTAAATTATGTTTTATCTTCTCCAAGCAGAACTGGGCCAATGATTAAATTCAATTTATACCTATTCAAATAACTTTAATGCTCTACTTTCGGGCACATAGAGCAAATTGAGCTCTCTCTCTCTCTCTCTCTCTCTCTCAAATTAATATTGGATGCAACACTAATAATGTCTATGTAATTCGGAGAAGATAAAAAATAATTTAAAAAATAAGAAAAGCTACCATATGGACTCTGATTTGTCTACTATATTGACACTCATGTGGCAGCCTAGTCTCTTTCCATAATTTATATTTTTTTATATTTAAGATTATATGCATATGATTTTAAAATTTCTCAATATTCTTTATTAATAAAATGAAAGTTACTAAAAATAGTATTTGGGAATTAATTTATTAAAAGATAAAATAATTATGAATAATTTAATTTATATATCATCAAAAAAAAAAAAAAACTCATTGATGTTCTCACTAGTAATTTGCAAGAGGATGTACCTTGGTGTATGCTTTTTCTTGATAATATTCTTCTTGTTGATAAGATTAGAGAGTGAGTTGAAGGTAAACTTGAATTATGGAGGTCAACCTTAGAGTCTAAAGGTTTTCTCTTGAGTAGATCTAAAATTGAATATATGGAGTGAATTTTTTGTAGCAATGGACCTAGAAAGGGGATTGTGACTTTGGAAAATCAAGTCATTAATAAGAGTACACGCTTTAGGTATCTTGGATCTATTGTTCAGAGTCATGGTGAAATAGATGGGGATATTATCAGTAGAATTCAAGTTGGATGGTTGAAGTGGAGGAATGCATTGGGCTTGTTATGCGATAGAAAAGTCCTCCTCAAACTTAAGGGAAAATTCTATAAAATGGCAGTGAGACCTGTAATGCTCCATGGTGCAAAATGTTGGCCTTTAAAAGAGAAGCATAGTACTAAGTTAAATGTTGCTGAGATGAGGATGCTCATGTGGATGAGTCGCTTTACATTAAGAGACAGGATACGAAATGATCTTATACATGAAAAGATTAGAGTAGCTCTAGTGGAAGATAAGATTAGAGAGAGTTGCCTTAGATGGTTTGGTCATATAAAATGACAGTCTTCTGAAGACCCGGTTAGGAATATAGAGATATTAGATTTGACTTATATTAAGAAAAATAGAGGTAGTCCTAAAAAAACTTAGTAAGAAAATATTAAAAATGATCTTTCTTTATTAGATTTAAATGAGAATTTGACTTTTAATAGTACACAATGGAGAAAAAGGATTCATTTAGTCGACCCCATGTAGTGGGACAAAGGCTTGATGTTTTTTATATATCATCAAAAAATAATCTTGGTCGGGCGCAAATCTTGAGATAAATTTGAATGGAAAACTTTTGAAATTGATTCTGTAACATCTAAACTCTGATTTTAGCAAACTTATAGTCAAATTGAACATCTTGAATAGGCAAATCCAATGACACCAAATTTAATCCACTCTGAGCCCAAATCGGTCTAGATCAAGGATCTAAAGCGCATGTAGAAGTTCCAAAGCATTAGATGGATGACCAAATGGTTTTTAAATGTGACATGCTTACAGATGAATCGAGCGGCTAAACGTAATGAATCTAATAAGCCCAAGATTGTTGAATTCTAAAATTATTAAGATACTCAAATGCTTAATAAATTATCCATGATCAAGGGAATCAGTATTGACCATCCATCCGAAACACTCCCAACCTACCCTTGATCTTTTCAATATTTACTAGCCATGCCACTCCTGAAGAACTATAAATAGACCTCCCATTCTTTGCAAAAGCGAAGAGGTAAAAAAGGAAGGGAGATGGAGAGGAAGAAGAAAGAGAAATATGAGATCTCTCGTACCACCAAACACATCCTTGACCACCGCTTAGACTTTCGCTTAGACTTTCCCTGGAACACCATCCATGTTAGAGTTTTGCCAGACCACTACCGGTAACTGGAATTTCGTCAGACTTGTACTCGATGCCAGACTTTCATCCATAATTGAACTTTACCTATTGCCAAACTTCTGCCCATCACTAGACTTCGGCCCGTCTTCAGACTTCTGCCTATCATAGGACGTTCACCTGTCGCCAGACTTCCACCAGGCCACCACCCATCATCGTATTGAAGCCCGACCACTAGCCATCACTGGACTTCTGATTAACCAATAATCATCATCGAACTTTTATTTGATCACCGGCCAAAGTCACAATTCTGCCCAACTCTCTGATCTGATATAATTTCACCATCTCTGAGTTAAATGATAGACCAAGCTTTGTAATTTTTTTAAGTATTAGTGGAATCATTTGAACTGGGCCAAGCTCTATGATTTTTCCTTTTCTAGGCTTTCTACGTTAAAAAGTTCTTATGTTTTTCTCTCTCTCACTTATTTGTTGGAGTGTTAGATATATGTATAATGCTAAGACACATTATTCTCTCACTCTACTGTAGTGTATATTCTAGCCCATAACAGTTTAACACCGTCTGTGAGAAATGTCAATTCCATTATGCTAACTACTTCTTTAATGGCGAACAAGTGTAGTAATCATAACCTGGGAGCCTCTCATTCTAACTTACACCAATCCAAGAATCAGCCCATGAGCCAAGGATGCTAGGCATCTACCTCTTTTTACCCCGGCGGGTGAAATCTTGTTGGGGAAGAGACATTAGGACCATCACTAGAAGATCGCATCCAAAAAATAGAGGAATCTCAGAATGAGATACTTCAACATCTATGTGAGAGCTAACAACCAACGCTAACATAATAAGAGGAGGTTCTTCTCCCTCGAGATTCACCACTGACCAAAGGTGTTCAACCTGAACATCTTCATGCAGATATTCCTTTTTCCTCAGTTATGGTGTCACCCCAAAACACATCAAGACATCAACCTTGTTGATGCCGCTAGCTTTACACATCCTTTTCACCCCAGTCGGCTAGCCCGTATTACTCTAGACATCCCCGAGGACTTGGCCTGACTTCACGTTGTTGATCCCCCATGCAATGCCCTATATCATGAAATATGATAATTGGTTCAAGAAGAGTTTCCCATGAGAGGAGGAAGATAATATCTTCATTAATGGGACTTCCAGAAGTAATTGCACCTGAATGAAGCCATCCTTCAACACCCTATTCTGCCAAGATTCAAACTACCAAGCATCGATTCTTATGATGGGACATCCGACCTCTATGGGCATATTAATCACTATCGAACCATTATGCATATCCAGTGAGATTCAAACACACTCCTCTGTCAAGTTTTTCCCACTGCCCTTAAAGGGCAAGCTCGAACATGGTTCTACTTGCTTCCATTTGGAACCATTTTTACATTCGTTAAATTGGCCAAAGTGTTTAACGAAAAATTTATTGCCAATTAGGGAATGGTTAAGGATTCTTTCTACCTCTCAGGAATACACTAGAGTATAAGGGAGTCCCTGAAAGAATGCTTTCAAAGATTTTTTACGAAGGCTTGATAAATTCAAGCGTTGAATCCCGAATTGCTTAAAGGAGTTTTTTTTGGAGGGTTTCATCCCGACCCCTTTTACTCAGCATTCATGCGAGACATGGTTCATTCATACAATGATCTGATCCATCACATGGTGGCACAAATCTTCATAGATGAAGCCATCAATGCTCATAGAAAGTAGTTTGAGCAAATAAATGGAAAGCATAAAAGTGTATCTAGGACTGATAATCCATCATCATAATGAAAGAAGTAGGAAAATTATAACTTGCCCCCATGACCCTTATAATTGTGATGAAAGCCTTATGAAGACAAGGATATATTCAACCATCCATACAAAACCCACCTACTCAAGATGATGCTTATCCCATTGGGGGGAAAAATCAATAGTAAAGGCAACTGCTGAATAATTGTCAAACTGTTTGTGAGATTAAAACTATTGCCAGGGGCCCATCATTACCCAATCAAGTCTTAGTTCTAGCCTTATTCCTCTAAGTGTCTGTCTAGGTTTCTTGGGTGGCTCTAGAAAGATGTTACTCAGCTCAAGGATGTGGTACTCTGCCATCACCAAGAGTGTGAGAAATGAGTTCATGGTTCTCTGCCATCACCACGATGGTGAGAAAGAAGTTGATGGTTCTCTACCATCACTAGGAGGGTGAGAAAGGGGTTTGAGGTTCTCTATCTTCTCCAGGAGAAAAAAAAAGATTAAAGGTCTACTTTCATCACCAGGAGGGTGATAAAGCTTCCGGTTCTCTGCTAGACCAGGTTTGGTAGAAGTGATTTGTGTAAGGGCTTCTCCACCTTAGTGTGGGGGCAAAAGGAGAGACATTATAGTGATAGTGTAATATGCAAAGTGGAGGACTCTGGGGAGTGGATGTTGTTCATTATTTGACCAAACCATTATATATCTCTAGTGTGGTTGTTCTGATCTTCTACTTTTGCATTTTACTTATTCTGCACTTTATTTTTGTGATAACTGCTTGGTGAAAATCGTTGATTAATAGTTCATTCTGTTGATTAGAATATCATCTTCGTTGGTTTAATATTTGATAAAATTATTCGCTTCCACATAAAGTAAAAGTTATTATTTTAATAATTAAAAAAATTCAAAAATATCATCTTTGTTTTTAGTAAGTAAGCAAATTTTTTTAAGTTCAACAAATTACACTCCTCCATCCCCCCCCGGCCCCCCCTCCCCCCTTTGGTGTGCCTGGAAATAAGTTCACATAGGCTTAACATCCTTATCAAACTTTTAATTGGTATTAGAGAGGTACTAAAAAATAGTGATTTAGAAAACTTAGAGAAAAATGATCCATAACTCCTTTCAAAAATAGGAACACCACATAAGGCTGCTCTATTACTTGTCCACCTTTATTTGATAATATACCATTTAATTTCTAAAAAAATTGCTTGTCTTCTTTCTTGCAATCTATCAATTTTAACATGTGGTTTTTAGTACAAGAGGATTATTCTACACCATCTCATTTTATTAAAGACTTTAAAACTGAGTCACCAATTAATGAATGGAGCAATGAGGATAGAGACTTAGCTCAATTGAATATAAAATATTTAAACAATTTTTTATGCTCTTAAGTCAAAAAATATATGAAAGTCTTTACCTATACCACTGGAAAGGAAATCTAGGATAAATTATATATTACATATGAGGGAACCAGTGAGGATAAACATTCAAGGTTGAACATCCTATTGCATGATTATAAACTATTTTGCAAGAAACCTAACAAAACCATTTTAGATATGTACACTAGGTTTACAAATATTGTAAGAACTCTGCATGCTTTAGAAAGAGAGCTTTATAATTCTGAGAAAGTAAATAAAATCATTAGATGTTTACCTAGTAATAATGATGCTAAGGTTACTGCCATATGTGAATCAAAGGATCTTAATGTTTATTCTATAGATAATTTGCTAGGCTCAGTCATTGCTTATGAGCAAGGTGTGAGTCAAAGATTGCAGGAGATAAGAAAAAGGATAAGGTGGTAGCACTGAAAGCAAATGAGTCAGAAAGTGACAGCTCTGCAGCTGAAGGAGAGGATGGCATAACACTGATGACATGATAATTTAAAAGCTTCCTAAAAAGAAAATAAAAATGTCATTAGCAGTGGAACAAAGGTAAATCAAATAAGAATTTTTAGGCACCTTTTGATACTATCTATTTTTAATACAGGAAGCCAGGACACTTGAGGATGGATTGCACCAACCTAAAAGCTCACCTGATCATGGAGAGGCATGAAGAGAAGACAAAGTTTAAAAAGTGAAAGCAAAGAACTCAAAAGAGGAGGTAACCAATATGTACCTTATGGCAGACAATAGTCTTGATTATTCTGATCAAGAGGAGGTGTGTAAGCATTATTATAATGAATTATTTAAAGTTTTTGAAAAAATTCACAAGGCATATAGAAAGCTAAAAAAGACGTATGTTAGCTTAAACACTAACTTTTTTAATCCACGAAAAGAGCATACTAGTATGATAACTGAGCATTCAACTTTAGATAGTGACCATATGTATTTACTTGATGAGTTTAATGTAATAAAAAAGAAGCATATTGACCTAACAAATTCATATGAATCCTTGAAGATAATGCATATCGAATTAGAAAACACATTTAAGGAATTAGAAATACTTGCAAGTAATTTAGATAGTGGTATGTATGCATTGAAATTTTAAGTGGCACATCTTGAAAGTGCAAATGAATTCTTACAAGAAAAGGTAAACATAATTTAAAATAATAAACCATCACCTACTTTAGCATAGTGGCATAACTCATCACCATAGCTTGCATCATATAACCCTAGGAAGAGGCACTATAACTCACATAGATTAGTGAATCATTTTCTTGGTGTTAGGTGTTAATCTTGTGGCATGCTAGGTCATATAACTCACACTTATACTATAGACTACAAGACAAATTTTGTGTGGAGACCAAAATTACATGCATCAGAATATATCATGTCCACAAGTCATTGATTATTGCATAAGGTGGAAGCCAAAATCACTTAGGTTCCCAAATTTAATAACTTAATGACTTTGTAGGGATGCTCTCACAAAAAGCCAAGTGAGAGCATGTGGTACCTGGATAGCGAATGCTCAAGGCAGATGACTGGAGATATAAATTAATTCATCACGTTGGAGGCCAAGGCACGAGTCTAGAAACACTTGAAGATAATACCACTAAAAAAGTGGTAGGCACATCTATGATTGGTAATTCTAAAAATTTTATCTTTAAAAATATTTTACTAGTAGATGGCTTAAAATATAATCTACTTAGTATTAGCTAAGTATGTGATAAAGGTTTAAACATTAAATTCTTACCTGCTAGTTATGTGATTAGTTTGAATGGAAATACTATTTTAGAAGGAAAGAGAATTAACAATGTTTACATGCTTGAGTTTAACTTTGTTGAATCTACTTATACTCTTTGTTTGAAATAATTATTGATGAATCCTGGCTATAGTATAGAAGACTATGCCATGCAAGTATAAAAAATCTAAGAAAAATAACCTTAGAGGAACTAGTTAAAGGCATACCTAAGCTAGACTTTTCTAAGGACTACTTATATGATGCTTGTCAACTAGGAAAATAAATCAAAACTTCTTTTCACTTAGTCAAGGATATTATCACCTGTAAACCCTTAAAAGTCCTTAACATGGATTTTTTTGGACCGGTTAGCTTTGCTAGCTTAAGCGAGAAATTATAAGGTTTGGGATTGTTGATGATTACTTAAGATTTACATGGATTATATTTTTATCACATAAGAGTGAATCATTCGAGGAATTTAGGACATTCTCCATATGGATGTAAATAAATGAGGCTGTAAAATTCTAACTATTCATAGTGATCAAGGTGGGGAATTTGAAAATGATAAATTTGAATTATATTGTAAGGCGCTAGGCATAGAACACAACTTTTCAGCTCCTAGAACCCCTTAATAGAATGGGATTACTGAAAGAAAGAATACAACCCTGGTAGAAGTTGCTAGAGCTATGCTAACCTAATACTCACTTCCTAAGTATTTCTAGGTAGAAGTTGTGACCACTACTTGCTATTTTCTCAATAGGGTTAATTTTAGATCCTTGTTAAATATGAAACCCTATGAGTTACTCAAAGAAAGAAAACCCAATCTATCTCAACTTTATGTCTTTGAATGCAAGGTGTTTATTCTAAATGATGAAAAATCTCTATTAGGTAAATTTGACCCAAAATCAGATGAAGGAGTTTTCCTAGGATACTCAACTTTTGGTAAATCCTATAGAGTTTTCAATAAGAGGACACTAGTTGTAGAGGAGACCACACTTATAGTATTTGATGAATTCGATAAATTTGGTGGGTCTTGGTCGGAAGAAGAAGTGGTCCAGGTCACCCAAGGAGTAGAAATTAGTGACTTAAAATATAGAATAGAGCCTCAGGACCCATTGCCTAAAGATTGGAGATATTCATCTAGTCATCCTAAGGACCTCATTCTAGTAGATCCATTAGTAGAGTAAGAATTGGGCATGAACTTAGAAAAGAGGTTAGCCACCTTGCCTTTATCTTTACGATAGAACCTTAAAAAATATATTAAGGTTTATCTATTGAATTTTGGATACTAGCCATGCAAGAAAAGTTAAATCAATTTGTTTAAAATGATGTTTGTGAGTTGGTTAGTAGACCCGAAGACCAGAGTGTGGTAGGAACCAAATAGGTTTTCATAAATAAGATGATTGACGCTAGTACAGTAATTAGAAATAAGGTTAGATTAGTAGCTAAGGGGTAAAATCAAATTAAAGGAATTAACTTTGAAGAGACTATTGCCCATATAATAAGACTAGAAGCCATTAGAGTGCATTAGCCTTTGCTTGCTTTAAAAGGTTTAAGCTATATCAAATGGATGTTAAAAGTGCCTTCCTAAATGGGGAAATTAAAAAAGATGTATATGTTGAGTAACCCCCAAGTTTTGAGAACTCTAAATTTCTTAATCATGTATTAAAACTAAAATAGGCATTATATAGGTTGAAGTAGGCACCTAGAGCTTGGTATAAAAGGCTGAGTACTTTCCTTCTAGATAGAGATTTTGTTATGGGTAATATTGAGACCAACCTATTTTTAAGAAAGAAGGATAAACTTACACATTGTTCTGATTCATGTTGATGATATACTGTTTGGATCTAAGAATAAAAATCTTTGTGATAAAATTTTAAAAATAATGTGTGAGGAGTTTGAAATAAGCATGATGAGAGAGCTTACATATTTTCTTGGATTTAGTGTAAAGAAAAATAATGATGGTACTTTCCTTAGCCAATCAAAGTATATTAAGGATATTCTTAAAAAACAAGAGATGGATATGGCTAAGACAATTAATACCCCCATGAGCTCCACCATTAAATTAAATAAAGATCCAAGGGGAAAATCAATTGACTAGAAGAAGTACAGAAGAATAATTGGATCACTTCTTTACTTGACTGCTAGTAGACCTGATATCATGTTTAGTGTTTGTCTCTGTAATAGATTTTAGGCTGATCGCAAAGAATCCCATATGAGTGCTATTAAGAGAATTTTTAAATACTTCTAGGAATCCAAAACTTAAGAATATGATATCCTAGACATAATACTTCTTTTGAAATCATATGACATTCTAATTCAGACTTTGTAGGACATAGAGTTGATTGGAAAATTACTTTTAAAACTTGTCAATTCATAGGACAATCTTTAGTCTTATAGTCTAGTAAAAAATAAAACTCTATAGCCCTATCTACTCCTAAAATAGAATACATAGCTGTAGGGAGCTGCATTGTATTCTATTATGCACAAACATTTATACTATATTTTTTTAATTTAAACTCTGGTCCCTTGCTCTGGCGATACTGAGAAGATTTTTGGGTTTCTTCCTCGGTGCTTCTTCTCAACAGATCGTGGATCTTCTTTTGTTGTTTTTTCTTTATTCATTTTTTATTTATTTATTTTTTTTGCTTTATGGTTTTGCTTTTGTTTTCTGTTATTTTTTTGTGCGGTTGGGTGATGATGATGCCATCATCATCAAACCCTTGGAGCTCATCAAATGTTGTTGGTAAATCTCAATCTTTTAAAGATGTCCTTTTGGGTGGCATTTCATCTTCCTCTTCTAAGTTGGATTTGGTTCAAACTTCTTTCAAAGGATTATCGGCTTTTATGTTTGACGATAGAGTTATTTCTCAGCAAGCTGCTCCTTTTGCTTTTACTTTAGTTGGCAATTTTGTTCTTTGTCAGCCAAACCTTGATGTCATTCAGATGTTTTTTCTCAACCTAAAACTTTCTGGAACTTTCTCTATTGGTTTGATGGACGAACGACACATTGCAATATAATTATCGAAAGACTTAGACCACAATCATATTTTTTCTAGAAGAGCGTATTATATTCTTGGTTGCCAAATGCTTTTGCTTAAGTGGACTTTTGATTTTGATGTGAAAAAAGAGTCTCCTATAGCTCCTGTGTGGATTTCTTTTCCTAATCTGAGGCTAGGTTTATTTAATTCCCAAATCATTTTGCTTTAGAATAAGTCTTTGGTAGACCATAACATACGGATCAAGCTACCATTTCTATATCTCATCCTTCCGTGGCTCGTATTATGGTTGATATGGATATTTCTAAGAAACATCCAAAAGAAATTTGGATCAGATTAGAGGTTAATGCATATCAACAAAAAGTTGAATTTGATAATTTGCCTATCTTTTTGTAGCCATTATAAAATGCATGGTCATTATAATTTAGAATGTTTTATTTTACACCCTCATTTATGTAACCAAAAGGAAACATCTACGAATGCTAAGGGGAAAAAATTATAGTGAATCAGTTATCTCAGGAGATTACTAGCCTAGTCTAGGAAATACTAGCAGAGACACACTCTACTTGGGAGATGCTTGCTAATCAAGGTGCAGAACATTAAGAATAACCTTGTGACTCCCACACACCCCTTGACACCTTCATCAAAAACTTTTCCTTAACCTCACCTCTGAGAGTTCAATAGTTGGTTGTGAAACTAATTGAATGTTGACATGGCACATTGGGGGGGGGGGGGGGGGGTTATTTTATATTTTAAAAATATTTTCAAAATTATTTTTGATTAAAAAATAAAATTAGATTGTAATACAAAAGCATTTTAATAAATAAAATCACAACTCACAATAACAACTAAAAATAAATAATAATCTTTTCGCGATTTTATTTTTGTAGAAAAAGTAAATAATAATTAGTTTTCTTCTTTTTTTATCTTTCTAATTTTTTGTTTCTTTTTTAAACAAATATAAATCCCAATGAACCACAATAATTTTTGTATCACAATGATAATCAATCTCAACTAAAATTACATGGAAATAAATATACATGGAAGTAAAACAATAGAAAGAAAATACAAAAAGAAAAAGAATACAAACTAATTTTTATAGTGGTTCGATCAACATGAGCTACATTCACTCCTTGAAGTTCTTATCTTTGGGTATTGCACTAATCAATAGTGACTCTCCTCCAGCCCATGGCTAGTCAGAAAGGCTCGCATAAACTCTTCTCTCTTAAAGAATCTCTCCATTCACCTCCTCTATTCGATAGAAATGACAAAATTCCTTTGACCTCCTCAATGTGACAGAGTAGTCAAAATTCCTTTCACTCATTAGTGCAGTGGGGTAGTCGAAATCCCTTTCACCTCGTCGGTGTTACAAAGTAACCAAATTACTTTAAGCTCCTTAGTGCGGTGGAGTATCCATCAGCCTTTAGCACTAAAGGCATCTTCATAGAGCTTCTCTCAAGGCAAATACTAACACACCCAGAGGAACTCAGCTACATGTTGGTAAAAGAAACCATGTGAGAATAATATGAGTAGTTCATCCTCTATTATAAGATTTAAGATCATCTAGTATAATTAGTTCAATCAAATGCAATTTATAAAGGATGAACCTTTTGATGAATATTTTTATATGGAGGTCATTCAGTCAATTGTCCAGTATGATCAAAGTTGTGCTGTATGATCATCAATCTTAATTAATTTAGATTCAATTTCTTAATCATAGGGATATAATTCACCAAGATTTCTAAAATTCATACAATAGGAATAATTTCGTATAGTATAATTAGACAAATTTAAAATTCAAATTATTGCCTAATTTAAATAATGGCATTGACATCAAATAATGTTGATTGTCCCATATAATTAGTTATTGTATTTTACAAATTAATCCAATTTAATTAAATATTTTTAATTAATTTTTTATTGCACATATCATATAGTACGATGAATATCATCTATTAAAAAAATCAAATTATTTAATTACACTCCCCCTTGTGTGTGTGCATGGTTACTAACCCAACGTACGCCTTTTACAAATATTAACATAAAAAATGAAAATTATATACTCTTTGTGAGAGATTGACTCACACACATTTTCTTGAGCTCTAATTCTTTGATGGTGCTTCATCTATGCTGAACCGGAAGTGTTAGTAATACAAAAGAAACATCTATACAATATAAAGCAGGATAAAACAAATAAACATCTAATAATATTTATAATCATCTAAATACACAGTTAGGCACCAAGATTACAACAATCTCCCCTTTTTTGAAGATGACAAACATTACTGGTTTGAATTGATATTTAATTTTAATTTTTTGTTGAGCACTCCCCCATTAAGTGAATTCTTTAAAAATAGAGGGAAACCATTATTTTTTATATTATATTATTTATTTATTTATTTTATTTAAATATCATTTTTAATGGGAAAATATAAATCATAATCCCAATAAACATTAAAAACAAATAGCACCACTAATGAAAATGAAACAATACAACCAACATAATCATTACTCTCCATTTTGACATCACCAAAGGAGGATCTGCAGACAAACTATAAATAATGTAAAAAGAACGACTAGAAATTGAATGAAGAATAAAAAAAATACTACAAAAGATATAATATTATAAAATAATCATAAGAGGGACATTGATCAGGTGGTGGTTATGGCTGGAAGTAACAGTATAGTGAAGCAAACTGATCACTAAATAAGGCATGATTATCATCATGTTATTATTATATTTGGTGCTGCAATTGATCCTAGTGAGATGTTGACTCTTTGTTTTGGGTCTCCAATAACAAATCCCATCAACCAAAGCACTAAGCCATGAGTTAGAAAGTGGTGGCTAAAAGCTAGTGCTGGTACTAGTGTTAGTTCCTCAAGTGATGGTGATACCCCTTTCTCATCAAGATAATGCTCCTTTTTTATGGGCTATATCTATGGTGTTGATCACTAATGAGTAAGTGGAAAGAAATGTTGGTGTAATAGACTGTAGAGTGGTTTACTAGGGTATGACACGTGAGGCTATATACTTAGGGTGTATGCAATAATGTTCAAGTGCTAGTTTTTTCCTACAACAAGCCCAAAGATCTCTAATGCTAGGCGGGTTATGAATATAATGGATAAGCAAGTTTGTTGCATTGAATTCAATAGTGATCATAATAAAATAGGTTGCAATTGATAAGAGAGGTTTGATATTAATCCTATCACCATCTTTTGGAATAATGGTACTCCTAAGGATGTGTTAAATTATATATAAGTTTTTTGCTAGTGTAATAACTAGAGGTAGGTGAGTATTTATTGGATCATTTCTTAGAGTGAGATTTTCTTTGGTCCAATTATAATCGCTTAAAGAGGCTATAGTGTGGGTTTTAAAACTATGGTAGAAATGTGTAATAGTTCATGATAATCTCTCTACTACTGGCCTTCTGAGTAGATTCTAATATTGATGGAAAATTCACATAACATTTCAGAGTGAAAAGGGAATGCTAAGGTGAGCTAGAATTGCAAATTAGTTTCTATAAAGAGATATAGTAACTGATAATTTAGAATTTCTTGGTTTAAGACTTTGGAGGATATGATGGTCACAACCTTAAACCTGTGATAGGTAGCCTCATCTAGTGCTTCCTGAAACCAATTGTCTAGATGGACACAAGAAGAGCTCCCAATAAGAGCTCGGGATTGCTTGCCGCTCGCCATATAAACAGCTAAGGATAGGAATTTGAGGGACTTGAAAGCTTGGAAGAAATAAGGTTTTGAGAAGTGGTGTGATTGAATTTTGAGAATTCTCTCTCCTTGAAAATTAACATGGATAGTCTACAAGCTCAGAGAAATTAAAACCTCAAAGATCCAACACTTAGATCTTCCTAAAACTCAAACCCTAGCTAGTATACTTAGTCCAAATTAGCTTTTTATAAAGCAGTTTTTAAGCCATAAAACTATAAACACACGATTTCTATTCATGAGCACAACCTATGTTTAAAATTTCATTTAAATCGATTGATTGTATTGAGAGAATGAGTTAAAAATTACTTCTAGGGTTTCTTCCGAGTAGCCCATGCACGAGAGCATTTTTTGGCCCGTTAATCACCAGAGTAATGGTTCAGATCATGTTGATTCGGCTCACGTCTGACCTGTATGCATGCATCGGTTTGTCTGATTAATGTCCGGCTACATCTGGACCTTTGATTCAAATTGTGGGACTTGAATCCCACCGTCTGATCTCTCTTAATGGAGATCAGACTATGGGATTTAATCTCCACCATTAGATGAAGTCCACGCAGATCTGATGGCCAGCATCTTCAACTGATGTGGTTAAGTGGAGAACCATGCACCGACACATGGTTCGCCTAATAGCTGCCGCATGGAGAGACGCGGTGCACCAGCGCCGCACCGTCTCCTACGCTGGCCGAATCCCTGCATGCCATGTGTTAGCCCGACCGTCAACCCTTTTAAAATGTTTTTTTAATTAGTTTAAAATTATTTTTGAATCTTGAAAAATTAAAATAAATATTAAAAATTAATTAATATATATATATATATCTATCTATTATAATAAAGTTTCCAAAAAATTTAATTTTTAAATAAAAAATAATATTAATTTAAAATATTGGTAATATTTTAAATTATTTTAATTAATTAAATATTTGATATTTTAAATTAATAATTAATTTGAGATGATTAAAATATTTTATAAAATAAAAACAAATTATTTTTTAACTTATTTTAAAATTTCCAGCTAAATATTTAAAGTATTTTTTATTTTAAAATTTAATTTGATTTAAACTTTAATTTAATTTAAAATTTTTTATTTAATTATCTTAAATAATTTTAATACATTAATATCTAATTAATAATTAATTCAATTAAAAAAATTAAATATTATTAAGATATTATTTAATACTAAATTACCTTAAATTTCAAAAATTTAATAAAGTTTTTTTTATTATATCAATGTTATTTTGAAATTACTTTAAATATTTATTATATTTAAATATTTTAAACATTTTATTTAATATAAATCTTAAATACCATAAATAAATTTTAAATAAAATCTAAACCCCTTTAATTAACATTTTCATGTTAAATTATTTTAAATTTAAATAATTTTAATTTAAAATTAAAATTAATTTATAAATTTTTAAAGGATTTTAAATAAATTGTAAATGTTTAAACACTTGAAAAATAAATGATTAAATTCAAATAATTTTAATTTTCTTCAAAAAAATTTAAATAACTTAAAAAATCCAAAAATACTTAAAATTTAAGTTAATTTAATTTAATAATTATTTTAAATATTAATAAATTTTTTAAATGAACTTAGATACATTTAACTAACTAAAATCTTTAAAAATTCATAACAAATTCAATTTAAATCATAAAAATACATACAATACCTTAAAATTTTCAGAAAATTAAGCATTTCAACTTAAAATTAATTTTTTATAAATAATTTGAGTAATTTGAATATTTGAATATTTAATTAATATTTAATTAAATATTTAATGAAAGATTTTAAAAATTAAAAATTTATTTTCAAACTATTTTTAAATAACTAGAGGATCTCTCAAAATATTTTAAGTTATTTTTGATGATATTTTTAATAATTTAATTTTAAAACATATATTTACATATATAGGTATATATGTAGTTATGTATTTTAAAATTTATTTTAAAATTTATATATTTAAATCTTTAAAATTTGAGAGATCCCTTTGGAATCTTAAACATAGGTTGAGTGTGTGAATGGAACTCATGTGGGAATGATTAATGAGTAATTATATTTTAAATATTCATTAATCACATCATTAATCATCCTAAGTACTGTTAATACTTTCATGCTCAAGGTGCATACACCACTTAGTATAGGCTCTCCTAATTTTGGAATTGATTTTGTTTATGTGTATTCATGCATGTATGTTAAGTTCAAGGGTTAGTTGAGACATTGATTTAAGCCCATAAAACCTATTGACGTCATTAAGGATAATAATTAAGGACTTATGACTAAAAGATTTAGAAAATTTCTATAAATTAGGATACATTTTTTGTTAACTTGAAACTTTGAACATTTAAACTTAGTGATGTCTCCAGCCCATAGAAAGAATTCTAGCAAATTTAAAAATCATTAAGCCATTTAATTAATTAGATCAAAGTTAAACCCTTAATTAAGCATTTAAACTTTCAAAAATTACAATAAATCTAAATTACATCCAAAAAATACAAAAAATACTACTAACTGACTAGAATTGAGCCCTTAATTAGAGAAAATTAAAACCACTTAATTTGACATCGATTTTAAGAATAATTTAATTTTAATTAAAATTTAAAATTTAATTATTTTAATTAATTAAAAATAATTTAAAATTTTAAAAATTTACCAAACACTTGAGAATCTCTTGTTAGGTCATTCCTGACCTTTAGAACTGATTTCAAGGAGTTTGGGGTTCATTTGGACTCAAATCATTAAAACACCCTTAATTAAATAATTTTTAAAATTCCAATAATTACAAAACTTTGCAAAATTATAACTAATTCTAGAAAATTCCGAAATTGAGCAAACTCAATGGCATTCAATTCATATGAAAATCTAATATTTATCAAAAATATCAAACCTTAAAAAAATCAGTCAACTCAAAAAGTTAACAATCCGGTTAAATCAAAGTCAAATTTCAAAACAAAACTTCAAACCTTGATAATAAAATGTAAAAAAATATATATCCAACAAACTTATAGTTTAAGGTGTAATATTTTATAAAAACACTAACATTCCAAAAATCAAGCTTATTTAAAAAGTCAAATTTTGACCACTTAATTAAATGATTAAAATAATCTAAAAAATTCTAAAATTTAATAATTAATTTCAAATTCTAGGAAATATTGAATTAATGTTTAAATCACTCAACCAACCCTTTAATACATAAAAACCACTCCAAAGATGAAGTTTTTAGTTGGACTACTTTAGGCTACGGGGCTACGTGTCCTAAGGAGGTTTTGTTCCTCGAGCCTGATGGTACTACGCCACAAATGGATTCAATAGTATTAAAATTTTAAAATTATTTGATTATTAATGATTCAATCAAATTTAAAAACCTTAATGTAGTTATATCAACCAAGTTTTTAGGCTTTATTCTGCATGCCTAGTGGCACAACGCCATGAGCCAGTTGATAGCAAAATTAAACTAATTCGAACCTCAAAATCAATAACCAATCAAGCTTACTTAAAATTTGATAACTTTTAAACTTTAAATCAAATCAAATCACTTAATTATACCGATTACCACTAGGTAACCTAAGCCTACGAGGCTATTAAATTAGCCTCAAGGAAGGTGAAATAAACTTCATGGCCTTAGTGAGAAACAATGGTGGTAATCAATAAAACTTTAAATATATTTTAAAATTAATTTTAAGCCATCAATACTTAAACTCAAGCTTAAATTCCTTAAGTTTTTCAACCAATCATAACATCAAGCAACTTTAATCTATTGCCCTATATAAGACATATCCAACCCATACAGCCCAACTCACACACTTTAGATGGTTTGTTAGGATAACCAATTCTAGTACTAGGTTAGGTTAGTGTTTACTTTTCTACTACTTGTGTGTGCCTGGTTTTTCGTGATTTTTATTGCATGCTAGTTGTTAGAATTAAGTAATTGATTAATTATTTATTTAATTCCTGTACTCTGCGATGTAATTGATTGTGTGTTAGATCTACCCCTATGTTAGGGATAATTTATACTAATTCAATATTATGCAGGTGGTCATGCTCGTACAGGGCATTTAAAATTAAAGGGGGTGATAAATTAATCTTAAAAATTAACACTATTTTCTACAGGGGCTTCAAAAATTTTCTAAGACCCCCTTTAAATTAAAGAGCATGGCCAAACATGTCTATACTTTGGGTATTTTAATTTCAAATATAACTGCTTGGGATGTTAAATTTACTGATGAATTATTAGGATAACCTTAGAGGTTATACTTGAGTCTAATATTTTTTTAATTTTGATTAATGTATTTTTATTTGAATTAAGTTGTAAATTACAAAGTGGCATTTGAGATTGGGTATTAAACATCTAATTTGGAATCCAAATAGGAAGGGACATCCCTTAGGGGAGAGTCCCTCTCAAATTGGAGATCCAAATTAGGATGAGCATAATTATCTAGAAAAAAAAGATAATATCCCTTTTGAGGGAGAGTTACTTTTCATTTGGATATCCAGACTCAATGATCCAAGCAGCCCCGTAGAAGGATGAAGAAGTAAAGAATGAGAAGAACCCTAATTCTTAAAGTCACTTGTGTCTTAGGATTAAAATTTGGGTTATTGTCAGTGGTACCCGACCACTTTACTTTTTTGCAGACCTTGGGTTATAATATTAAAAGGCATTTACCTATGGACATTAAATTTTAATTAATTTGTTTATTAATATTGATTGTTTGATATTGATTGTGATATAGGATTGCATACTTTTAGTAACTTTTTTTGGTTACCTTACATGTCATATTTATTTTAGCATGGAATGATCGGAGGCTTGTGAGGGTACAAATAAATTTTTGTACCTTAATTAAATTAAAATTTTTAGGATAAGATAGCAACTCTAATGCTATTAAGATGTAAGCTCGGGACTATCAGGAGTTCTCATTACATAATTGTTACATTTTCTTTCCATTTGTCAGGCACCTCCCCGCCTGCGGGTTCTGGCAGATTACCTGGCCAATGAGGGTGCAGTTCTGTCAAGGGGAGTTTGTATATTTTTTGATAAAATCTACTTTTAAGAATTTTTCAAAAACTGCTTCATATTTAATTTAAGCATTCGAGTCAACTAGCATGCATCTCATAAGAAATAAATTAAAATTAAGTCTAAAACTTAATTACATTTTTATTTCAAGCATCAAATACCTAACATTTGTTAAGGGGTCATTTAAGATCTGCTCTAGATGTCAAATCCAATTCCTTAAACTTATCTTAAACAATATGCCTACCCACTCTTTCATATGTGATTGGACACATGATAGTAAAGCACCTAGGTGGTTTAACAGGCTCCCTAATCCAGGCTAGGATAAGTCCAAATCCCTCATTACATTAACTAGGTTTAGGTCACTAATTTTCAATACTCAACTTAGACTTAGGTTTTAAGGCAGGCTCAGGCTATAAGACCTCAACCTCTGGGAATTTTATCCCAATCTTCTAATAAAGTTGACAAGTTAAATTTAAATCACTTTCAATCAAATTCAAGCCTAACACTTAAGATAGGATTGAGTGTTTCTAAAGTGATTCAGAATCTCAAAACACTCCCTACCCTACCTCCTTTGACCTCCAAAAAGAGCTACTCAACCTTGAACCAATTCCATTTGAAAATTTCAACCCTTACCTCCTTTGATATAGATCTTTAAAAATCTTAAATAAATTTATATCGCTATTTTAATCAAGAGAATTCATAGGAAATTCTAGTTTTCCTATAATGTAATTAACTACGAGGGCTTGCGCTCATAGGAGATTTAAAAACCTAGATCAAGACTTTCAAAATCAAGTTTTTCAAAACTTTAATTAATTATCATTAGGAAATTCAAACCTGATGATCATTATCATCATATTTAAACGATTGATAGTGATTAATATCTTCTTTTCTTGAATAGATATGTCAATTATAATCATAACTTTGATTATGAAATTAATGATCCCTTTACTCAAATAAACATAGTAAAAAATTTAATTAAACATCATTTTGATCTTCCAAGATCATATGTTGTCTCCCCTTGATTTTGACTATGATAATAAGGATAAATTCAAAGTTTTGTAATTTGAACCTATTAGAGAATGATATATTCATGTCCCAATATGATATATTATTCAGAGTAAAGAGTTTGATTTCAACACTAAAATTCTAGAAATTCAATTCTTTCCCAAAGAAATTTAATCATTTTCAAAATACAACTTTTTCAATCAAATAGTATCTAAAGAGAATATCATCAACATAAATTTGTACTATGAGTATTTCCTCTCCAACCTTTATAAGAAACAAGGTGGTGTCTACTCTACTCTTAACAAAAGACTTATTTAAAAGAAAGTTACTCAACCTATTGTACCGTGCCCTAGGCCCTTATTTAAACCAATGCAATTCTTTCCTAAGTTTGTAAATATTATTTGGAAATGAATAATTCCAAAAGCTTAGGGTTTGTTCTATAAACACATTCTCCTTTATAATACCATTTGAAAAGGCACTTTTAACATCCATTTGGTATAACTTAAATCCTCTAAATCACGCAAACTCTTATGGATTCTAACCTTGCTACTGGCGTAAAAGTTTCTTCAAAATCAATTCCCTCAACTTGATTATACCCCTTAGCTAGTAACCTTTCTTTGTTTCTTACTGCCAACCTATAGTCATTCAACTTATTTTAAGAAACCCACTTGGTGCCAACTAATCTCTGATCGATGGGCCTTCTAACTAATTCCCATACATTATTTCTAATAATTTGATTAAGCTATTCTTGTATGGCTACCATTCAGAATTCATCCCTTATGTCTGTAAATACACTACAGGGTTCAAATATAGAAATGAATGCAGCATGCCAAACCTGTTTCCTATAACCTTGCCTAGTCCTAACTCCTTCAAATGGTTTTCCTAAGATGAGCTCCCTGGGATGACTAGAAGATTACTGCCATTCTCTAGGCAAAGGATCTTGAGATTCTTCCCTATTTCCTAAGTAAATACTTTCTACTCCACATGTAATCTTAGCCTCATCATCATCTATCCAAATCTTAATAGATTTATCTAACTCATCAAAGACCACATTTGTTGATTCCTCTATAACTAAGGAAATTTTATTGAAAACCCTATAAACCTTATGTGCAGAGGAATAACCTAAGAAAATATTATCATTTGCCTTAAAAGAAAACATTCCTACATGCAATCTACCATTAATAAGCACAAAATATTTACAATTAAAAATATATGGATGTGATAAATTTGGTGTCCTCCCCTTTAGTAGTTCATAAGATGTCTTATTTAGCTCTGACCTAATATTCACCCTATTCAACACATACCTATTAGTAATCATTACTTCTACACAAAATATTTAAATAATATATATTCTCCCAATATTGTCCTAGCTACCACTTCTAAAGTTTTTTTCTTCCATTCAATAATGTCATTTTAGGTTCTAGTGGCTAAGACATTACGATCTATCCTTAGTTCCATATAGAAAAATTCAATTTTCTCATTCTCAAATTTTACACCATGATAACTATGAATTATAGAAATTAAGCATTCTAACTTCTTTTGAATCGAAGTAAAGGTCTTAAATTCATTAAAAGACTCACTCTTATGTGCTAAAAATCTTACCCAAGTAAATCTTAAGTAGTTATTAATAATTATAAATCCAAATATTTTTTCACCTAAACTGGCTATACTAATAGGTCCAAATAAGTACATATGAAGGATCTCTAGTGGTCTAGATATCACCATGTCTTTGACTGATTAAAAATATAATTTAGTCTGCTTTCCGACTTAATAAGTATCCCATAAATGATCTTTAGTAAATTTTAATTTTTAGATGCCTCTAACTAGATCCAACTGAGTTAACCTAGACTCATGTAAAATAATTTTTAAGCAACAAATTTTATTAAATGTATTAATGAAATTCAAGTAAAGCATGTTAAAATTATTTATTATTTTTCCTTCTGAAATAGTTTTTCTATTTAAAGTAATTAAACATTTATTACAAAGAAAATTAATATCAAATTTTTTATCACACAATGGGCGAATACTTCACTAGTAATATTTTTAAATGTTCAACTAAAATAACATTCTAATTAATAAATTTGCTAGTTTTTTTAATTATGCTTGTACCTACCACCTTCATAGTGGTGTAATCTCCTAGTGTGACTTTACCTCTACTCTTGGCCTCAAGCATAATAAAATGCTTTATATCTCTAGTCCTAAGCCTTATGCAGCTGCTATCAGTTACAAATCTGATCCAAGCACTGTGATTTTGATGATAATAAATATTATTCTATCTGTAACTGGTTTATACTATTTCTATGATACTTTATTTTATTTTATGTACTAACATTTTAGGAATTCAGTCTACCATTCACTTGTAATTTTGGTAAGCTCAAGATTGGGTAGACTAGGGTTATAGTATGTATTTTTCAATTTGTTATATATTTTTGTCTTCTTGAGTCCTATCTTCTAATTGGGTGGATATTTTTGTTGAGTAACCTTACACACACATAGGGGGAAAGAGAAAAATGTTTTTGAGAGAGTTATTTTTTAAGTAATTCATACTGTATGATTTTGGCTTCATACTATATGACTTTATTTCATACTATACGATTTTAATTCGTATTATATGATCTACTGTGCTCTGTTAAAACCCTAATAGCTAGAGGTTGGAAGATACTAAATATATGATGATCATACAATATGATTTGGTTTGTACTATATGACCTAATTAAAATCATTCTTAATTAACCCCTTGATATCAGACAATCAAATCATGGATAATTATTGTGACTGATTATGCTATATGATATAGTTTATACAATATAATTGATAGTGTATGAAATTTGTCATCCTAGAGATCATACCAAATGAAATCCATGATTTTTGTACTGATCATATTATATGATGTCCATAGTGTTGGATAATCGATAGTGTATGAAGTTGGCCATCCCAAGAGTCATCCTAAATGAACAGAAGAAATTTCTACATTTCGTACAGTATGATATTTTGATCATACTATATGAAATTTTATAAAGGTTGAACAGTTCATCTGCACAAAATTATTGGATGATTCTAAATTACACTGATTGTATTGTGCGATACGTGTAGTCAAATTCAAGCAGGAAATACATGTGACCCTAAAGGGTCAAAATATCATTTAATCTTATAGCAGTTATGATAATATAGATGTATCATTATTTCATAATCAAAATTATAGCATTAAATGATATCTCTCTAAGAAAAAGGAGAATATCCTTCATTATCAATCATTTGAATATGACAATAATGATTGTTCTCTAATTTTATTTATTCCCAAAATGGATGATTTTCCCACATCCAAATTAGGAGCTAAATTAGATGGTGTTTAATTTATTTGGGTTCTTAAATCTCCTATAAAGGCAAGCCATCATAGTTAATTATATCATTTGGAGTTTAATCTTCCTACGAATGCTCTCGATTAGAATAAAGGTATAAATTTTTTTTTAGATTTTCAATGTGGGATATGAAGGAGGAATGTTGGAATTTTAAATGGGATTGGATCAAATTTTTTTAGCACTTATTTTGGAGGCCAAAGGATGAGAAGTAGGACACATTTTAGGATTCTTAAATAATTCAGAAATGCCTTAATCTATCCTATACTTGGCTTTAAATTTTGGAGCAGAGAAAATTTTAAATTTGAGTTGATATTTTATTAGAAATTTAGGATTAAATTATCAATGTTATGGACTTAAGGCTTTGAGTCTGTCCTGAAACCTAAATCTAACTTTCGCACTAAATAATAGTAACCTAAACCTTATAAATGAAATGTAATTTTGGGCTTATATTAGCCTGGATTGGAAAGCTAGCTAAACCACCTAGACACTTTAAAACTATGAATATGGTCTTAAGAAACATAGGAATGTCTTGTTATTTAGTTTTTTGCAAATTTAAGACTGACATTTATAGAATTTCCTAATTGGCTCCTTTACTTATGTGTAGTGATTATACCCGATATAATTAAATCTTAATTAATTTCTATTGTAAAGCATCCTAATTGACCTTGTATGCAAAACTTATTTATTGAACTTTAAAAATGAGGCATAAAAATAGATTTTACCTAGAGTTGCACAACATCCCCTAGCCAAAGCTGCTCCCTAATAGGTTCGATGGTCTGCCATGACCTGTAGTTGTTACAAATCTGATCCAAGTACTATGATTTTGATGATAACAAATATTATTATGTTTATAACTATTTCCTATTATTTCTATGATATTTTATTTTATTTTGTGTGTACTAACATTTTTGGAAAATAGTCTACCGTTCACTTGCAATTTTTTTCAGCTCAAAACTGGTAGACTAGGGTTACCATCTATATTTTCAATTTGTTCTATATTTTTTCCTTTCTTGGGTCATATCATGTAATTGGGTGGATATCATTGCTGAGAAACCTTGCACAGAAAGGGGGAGAGAGAAAAATGTTTCAAGAGAGTTTTATTTCTTTAAGTAAATTATATTATATGACTTTGATTCATACTATATGACTTGAAATCATTCTGTATGATTTTGGCTTCGTATTGTTTGGCCTTACTTGTACTATACAATTTTAACTCATACTATATAATCTATTTTTCTCTGTTAAAACCCTAGCTAATAGAGGTTAAGAAAGATACTAAGTATATACTGATTGTATAGTATGATTTGGTTTGTACTATATAACCTAATTAAAATCTTTCTTAATTTTCCCTCGATATCAGACAATCAAATTATGAACAATTTTATGATCGATCATATAGTTCGATATAGTTCATATAATTTGATTGATAGTATATGAATTTGGTCATCTTGGAGATCGTATTGAATGAAATCCATGATTTTTGTGCTGATCATACTATACGATGTCCACAGTGATGGATGATCGATAGTGTATGATGTTGGCCATCCCAAGAGTCATCCAAAAAGGATAGAAGAAATTTCTAAAGTTCGTACTGTAAGATATTTTTATCGTACTATCTGAAATGGTATAAAGGTTGAATAGTTTGTCTGCACAAACATGTTGGATGATTCTGATTTACACTGATTGTACTATATGACGCGTGTATCATACTATACGAACAAAAGATGGATCTCTTAAAAATTAGGGTTTCTTGAAGCCCACTACTTAAGGTTTTATAGTACTTCTATTGAAAAATCTTTTGCTATTGAGGTGTCTTGAGAGAGAGCTTATAGAAGGAAGAGGAGAGCATTGAGAGAGAGAGTTTCTTATGAGGCAGAGTTGTGAGGGATTCACAAAGGTTCCCCCAAGCAAGGTCTTCGTCGCCTTCTTTAAGCTGCTTCTTTGATTTCTTTGTGGCTCTGGGGAGACTTTCATTAGCATCAGATCTAGGTTCTCTGCCAACTCCAAGAGGGAGTAAAAGGATTCTAAGGATCTCTGCCTACTCGAGGAGGGAGTTAAAGGATGTTCAGGTTCTCTGCCTACTTTAGGGGGGAGTAAAAGTTTTTCTAGGTTCTCTACTTACTCTAGGAGGGAGTAAAAGGATTTAATGTACTTTGCCTCATCAGATCGGTGGAAAGATTTTGTAAGGGCTTCTTCGCCTTACTGTGGGGCAAAAGGAGACACACTACTTTAAGTGTAATACCTTGAAAGGAGGTTTTTGAGGAGTGGACGTAGGTCAAGTTAACCTAACCACTATAATTCTTGTGTGTTCTTTCTATATACTTTTCTCCATTGGATTTTTGAATTTTTTTGTGATTTGTTCTATGGTTGAAATCTCTAATTTTTGTTATTATGAAATTAGTCTTGCTTCCATATTGTGTGATAAAATTGTTTGTTTTAAAATATTTAAAAATATTTCAAAAAGATTTTATTTTGGCCTTAAGAAATTTTTAAGATAATCAATTCACCCCCGCTTTTGGTTAGCCTCGGGCTAGTTCATAAAGGTTTAACAACCCTCATGAACTTTCAAGTGGTAGCATAGCAGGATTCATAAATTAAGTTTTAGAAAACTTTTAAAAAAGATTTATGGCTAACTTTGGTAATCGTAATACTGTGGAAGGATATTTACTCGACCACCTTTATTTGATAATATACCTTTTAATTTTTGAAAAATTCATATGCCCATCTTTTTACAATCAATTGTTTATCACATGTGGATGCTAGTTCGAAAAGGTTATTCTACACCCTCTCAATTTGTTAATGGCATAAAAATCGAACTTCCCTTTTTTGAATGGAGCATAGAAGATAAAGATTTATCCCAACATAATGGTAAATGTTTGAACTATTTTTCTATACTTTAAAATCTAATTATTGCATGCATTTCTTTACTTGTTCAACTGGAAAAGAAATTTGGGACAAACTATGTATATTATATGAGGGAAATAATGAAGTAAAACAATCTAGGCTAAACATTCTACATCATGATTTTGAACTATTTTGCATAAAATCTAGTGAGTCAATTTCTAAATTTTATACTAATTTTACTCAGATTGTTACTTCCTTGCATGCCTTAGGAAGAGAACTTATAAATTATGAAAAAGTTAACAAAATTTTGTGTTGTTTACCTTCTTCCTATGATGTAAAAATCACTGCCACTACTGAATCTAAAGATCTAAATATTATTCCATTGATAACTTACTTGGGTCACTCATTCCTTACGAGCAAGGAGTGAGTTAAAGGTAGCTTGATGCAAGTAAAAAGAGAAAAGAGAAAACTATAGCCTTAAAGGTTAATGATTCATTGAATGACTATTCTAGACAAGATGATGATGATATTGTACTGATGACTAGGCAACTCAAGAGCTTAAAAAAAAAAACCAAACATGTCATCAACAATAGAATAAAGGTAGGAATAGTAAAAATTCTAAAATTTCATCTAATGTTATATGCTTTGAATGCACGAAGCTAGGGCACCTGAAGTCTAATTGCCAAACTCTTAAAGCTCACCCAAGCAAGGAGAAGGGTGAAGAAAAATCAAAATTCAAGAAGGGTAAGAAAATGACTAAAAAAGCTTTCTAGGTAGACTCAGCATCAGACTGTTCTGAAACTGAAGCAGAAGAGGAGGTAACTAACCTATACTTAATGGTAGATGATCATCTTAATCATTCCGATCAAGAGGAGGTATGTGAACTTACATATGATCAATTATTTAAAGTTTCTAAAAAAATTCATATAGCATATAAAAAGCTTAAAAAATCACATCCCAGCCTAAAATCTAACTTTTTAATTATGCAGAATGAGCAAGAATGCCTAAGGAAAGATCATTCCATTTTCATTAGTAATCACATGACTTTGTTAGATGAATTTGATATTTTAAACAAGTAGCATTTTGAATTAACTACTGAACATGATTCCTTAAAAGTATTACATATTGAATTAGAAAATGCATTCAAAGAATTAGAAACTCTTGTATCTCAATTAAAGAATAGAGAGCATGCATTATAATAAAAAATTCAATTCTTGAAAGTGCAAATAATTTTTTACAAGCTGAATTAACTACTTTCAAAGAAAATAAAAAACTACCTTCACTTGAAGAGTTTTAAAAACCATCATCAAAACATGCATCATTCAAACCTAGGAAGAGCCACTATAACGCAAATAGATTAGTAAATCCTTTTCCTGGTGTTAGATGTTTTTCTTGTGGCATGCTAGGACACATCTCCCATACTTCCACTATCCACCATAGAACTCATTTGGTGTGGAGACCAAAATTGCTTAATTCACAGCATAGCATGCAAGCACTTCATCCCATATTCCATAAGGTGGAACTGAAACTTATTTGGGTTACCAAATCTAACCACTAATGATTTTATAGGAGTGCTCTCACAGAATGCCTTATGTGAGCAAGTGGTACTTGGATAGCGGATACTCAAGGCATATGACTAGAGATGCAAATTAATTCATTTTGCTGGAGGCCATGGAAGGAGGCAGGGTAACACTTAGAGATAACACTACCAGGAGAGGTGTGGGCTTAGGTATAATTGGAAACTCCAAAAATTTTATTATTTGAAAATATTTTATTGGTAGATGGACTAAAATACAATCTACTCAGCATCAGCCAACTCTGTGATAAAGGCTTCAGAATAAAATTTCTATCTACCAACTACATAATAAGCTTAAATGAAAAAACTATTTTTCAGGGAAGGAGAATCAACAACATCTACATGCTCAATTAAAATTGCATTAAATTTGATACTACACATTGCATAAAAATAATTGTTGATGAATCCTTATTATAACACTAATGATTGTGTCATGCGAGAATGAAGAGCCTTAGAAAAGTCAACCAAAAAGACTTAGTGATAGGAATTCCAAACTAGAGTTTACTAAGGACCACCTGTGTGATACCTATTAATTATGAAAATAAGTCAAATCCTCCCTTCACTCAATAAAATACATTATCACTAGCAAACCCTTAGAAGTCCTTCACATGGATCTCTTTGGACCTATTAGCACTACAAGCCTAGGAGGGAATGTCTTTGGGTATGTAATTATTGATGATTATTCGAGGTTTACTTAGGTTAGATTCCTATTTCATAAAAATGAATCATTCAAGGAATTTAGGACATTCTCCACTTGGATTCAGAAGAAGCTTGGTTGTAAAATTCTAACAATTCATAGTGACCATGGTGGAGAGTTTGAAAATAAGAGATTTGAAACCTACTGTAAAGAGTAAGGGATAGATCACAACGTTTTAGGACCTAGACCCCTTCAATAGAATGGGATAGCTGAAGGAAAGAATAGGACCCCGGTAGAAGCCGCTAGAGCCATGCTAGCTGAATACTCACTTCCTAAATACATCTGGGAAGAAGTAATAAACACAACCTATTATGTTCTGAATAGAGTAAATGTTAGGTCCAACCTGAACAAGACACCCTATGAAATCCTTAAGGGTAGGACACCCAACCTCTCTCACCTTCATATCTTTGGATATAAAGTGTTTATTCTGAATGATGGGAAATCTCTACTAGGAATGTTTGACCCCAAATCTGATGAAGGAGTATTCCTAGGTAACTCAAATATCAGGAAATCCTATAGAGTTTTCAATAAAAGAAAACTGGTAGTAGGGGAGACCACTTATGTTGTATTTGATGAATCTAATAATTATGGAGGGTCTAGGGTAGAGGAAGAAGAAGTTGTATAGATCACCTAAGGAGTAGAATCTACAAAATTGGAGGAAAGGGTAGAACCTAAAAATTTACTACCTAAAGAATGGAGATATTCTTCTAGTTATCCTAAAGAACTCATCTTAGAAGACCCCCCCTGAAGTGTTAGAACTAGGTATGGACTTAGAAAAGAAGTAAACCACTCTAGCTTCATCTCAATGACTAAACCCACCAATATAAATCAAGCCCTATCTAATTAATTATGGATCCTAGCCATGCAAGATGAGTTAAATACATTTGTGAGAAATAATATATAGAAACTAGTTGAAGGACCTAAGGACTAGAGTATTGTTAGAACTAAATGGGCTTTCAAAAACAAAATGAATGATTCTACTGTAGTGGTGATAAGTAAAGCAAGATTAGTGGCTAAGGGGTACAACTAGATAGAAGGGATTAACTTTAAAGAGGCATTTTCCTCTGTAGCTATATTAAAATATATTAGGTGCTACTAGCCTTTGCCTATTTTAAGGGGTTCAAACTGTACCAAATGAATGTCAAAAGTGACTTTCAAAATGGGGTAATAAAAGATGATGTGTATGTTGAACAACCCTTAGGCTTTGAAATTAACAATTTCTTGATCATGTGTTTAAATTATAAAAGGTACTATATGGACTATAACAAGCACCTAGGGCATGGTATGAAAGAGTAAGCACATTCCTACTAAAAAGAACCTTTGTTAAGGGGAGCATAGACACCACTCTATTTCTAAAAAAGGTAGGAGATAAACTACTGATTATCCAAATTTATGTTGATGATATTCTATTTGGATCTTTTGATTAGAATTTGTGTGATGAAGTTTAAAAAATAATGAGTAAGGAGTTTGAAATGAGTATGATGGGAGAACTGACGTACTTTCTTGGATTAAGTATAAGGTAGAAAGATGATGAAACTTTTCTTAGTAAATCAAAATACATTAAGGATATCCTTAAAAAATATGAAATGGATAAAGCCAAGCCAATAAATACTTGGATGAGTTTTATAGTTCAGTTAGATAAGGATTCAAATGGAAAAAAAAATTGATCAAATGAAATACAAAAGAATAATTGGATCACTTCTTTTCGTGACTACTAACAAACTTGATATTATGTTTAGTATTTATCTCTGTGCTAGATTTTAAGCTGATCTAAAAGAATCCTACTTGACTGCTGTTAAGAGAATCCTTATATATCTCTCAGAAACCCAAGACTTAGGAATCTAGTATCCTAGATACAAAACATTTAAAATTATAGGATATTCTGATTCAGATTTTATAGGATACAGAGTTGATAGAAAAAGCACTTCAAAAATATGTTAATTCATAGGATAGTCCTTAGTCTCCTGGTCCAGTAGAAAATAGAACTTAGTTACCCTGTCCACTGTTGAGGTTGAATACATAGCCTTTGGAAGTAATGTGGCCAAAGTCCTTTGGTTAAAATAATAAATACTATATTTAGGATTACTTGTAGGGACAATTTCAATCCTATGTGATAACACCAATTCCATCTACATTTCAAAGAATCCAATCCAACACTCCATAACCAAACACATAGATATAAGGCACCATTTTGTTAGGGACCATGTTACCAAAGGAGACATAGAGCTACACCATATAGCCACTAAAAACTAACTTGCCGATATCTTTACAAAGCCACTGGCCTTTGAAACCATCAACACCTTAAGAACCAGATAAGGTGTGATAGATATTCATGCTTAAAATTTATGCTTTTTGTTTCTAAATTTTCTTGTTTTATGTATATGTTTGTTTCTACTTATAATTCTTTTTATGTTATTTGATTTTATGTTGTTTTTTTAGTGTTTAAAGAATCAGATCACTGCTCTTCTATTTTTGAATTTTTTTTCAAATGACATTTTTGCCTTATTTTTAATTAGAAGCATGTAAGCAGTGATTGACTCCTCTAAAAATAGTTAAAGGATGAAACATTGATGATTATTTTTGTTCCTCTAACTCCTTTAGTGATGTATCTTATTTTTGAATCAAATCCTACTTCAAATTAAAAATTAGAAATTGAAATAGAGATCTATTTTATCCTTCCTACAGTAATCTATCTCATATGAATGATGTTCCAAGTCAACAAATCTCTTTCAAGTTTTCTTAATCAAGTAATTTGTATTTATCATATGGATATGATTCTGTTTTGTGGTTTACCCTTCCTTATATAAGAGAGTGAGGTTGTCTTCTCTCATATTTGGGACTTAATCACACAACTAAGAAATTTTTAAAGATTTAGAAAGGAAGCAAGCATGTAAAAAGGAAATGAGGCACAAAATGAGCCCAAAAACTTAAAGAATGCTCATTGACAGCCAAATAATTGCAAGATGCATGAAGTACATCAAAAATCAAAAGATGCACAATGTGCATCAAATACTAATAATGAGGAACAAAATGATCCCATTAAGTGTTAGCTTGCCTTTCTTTCAAATCCTTAAAATCTTAGAAGACTCCCTATGCCAATTGATATCTCCAACAATTGAATTTAAAAATCATGATTTCAAATTAATTACTCTGCAATTTTATTCGATTAGATATTTTATCTGAAATGAAGGATTAAAAGGTTATATTTCCTATATAATTTCTTTTCTCATTTAGATTTTTGGTTAAAAAGGATTTTGATCTTTAAGGAGTCCGAGATAGTGTTAATAAAATTAATTTTGTAGCCTTTCTGAATTTTAGCATTGTCAATTAATTTTATACTGGTTTTCTAAATTTAATAATAAGGTAATTTTAGCATTTGCTGGAGTAAATCCATTAAAAAAATTGTGTTTTTAAATTGTTCTTATAGTATTTTTATTATCATGTTTTCTATTATTTTTTATTTGGTATTTTCTATTTATAGAATAAATTAATTACATTTTAAAAAATGCCCCTGAGACTTATTATAGCTGTGATGTTCTTTGTCTACCTTAAGTTATTAGTCTTTTTGAATTGGTGTGCTTTTTGTTTCTATTTCTAGTTCTATTCATTCTGTATTGTTATTTTCCCTCTTCTTTTTCTGATGTCAAATGGGGGAGGATTTTATTATTATTGTGTTGTTATTTTTTTTTTGGGTTTTCATGCAGTTGTCATCTAAGGGGGAGTTTAGAGGAAAGCAAAATTTTGAAAATCTTAAACAATAATATTTGCCATCATAAAAAAGGGAGAGATTATTACAAATCTAATCCATGCACTGTGATTTTGATGATAATAAACATTATTGTGTCTATAACTACTTTCTACTATTTCTATGATATTCTATTTTGTTTTGTGTGTACTAACATTTCATAAAAATAGTCCTCCTTTCACTTGTAATTTTGTTTAGCTTAAGATTGGGTAGACTACGGTTACAGTCTATATTTTTAATTTATTATGTATTTTTTTCTTTCTTGAGTCATATCATGTAATTGGGTGGATATCATTGCTAAGTAACCTTGCACACATAGGGGGAGAGAGAAAAATGTTTTGAGAGAGTTTTGTTTCTTAAAGTAAATCTTAGAATACGACTTGGGTTTGTACTGTATGGCTTTAAATTGTACTGTACAATTTTGTCTTTGTATTGTACGACCATTTTTTGTACTTTATGATTTTAGTTCATTATGTATGATCTGTTGTGCTTTGTCAAAATCCTAGCTGCCAAAGGTTACGAAAGATACTAAGTATATGCTGATCGTACAGTACAATTTGGGTTGTACTATACGACCAAATTAAAATCCATCTTAATTAACCCATCAATATTAGGAAATCAAATCATGAAAAATTATAATGACCAATCATACTATTTGATACAATTTGTACAATATAATTGATAGTGTATGAAATTGGTTGTCCTAGAGATTTACAGAGTGGAATCCATAATTATTGTACTGATTTTATTGTACAATATCCATAGTGCTAGACGATCGATAATGTATGAAAATGGACTTTCCTAGAGTCATCCAAAATGAATAGAAGAAATTTCTACAGTTCATATCGTATAATATTTTTATTATACAATACGAAATGGTATGAAGGTTGAACAGTTCATTTTCATAAACTTACTGGATGATTCTAATTTACACTTATCGTACTGTATTATACGTGTATCATACTATATGAACAAAAGATAAATCTCTTAAAAATTAGGGTTTCTTCAAGCCCACTACTTAAGGTTTTCTAATACTCCTATTAGAAAATCTTTTGCTGTTGAGGTGCCTGGGAGAAAGCTTAGAGTAGGAAGAGGAGAGCTGTGAGAGAGGGAGTTTCTTGTGAGAGGAAGCTGTGAGCGATTCACAAATATTACTCCAAGAAAGGCCTCCATCATCTTCTTCATGCTGCTTCCTTAATTTCTTGGCGGCTCTAGGGAGACTTTCATCAGCTTAAGATCAAGTTTCTCTTCCAACTCCCGAAGGGAGTAAAAGGATTCTAGTGTTCTCTGCCTACTCAAGGAGGGAGTAAAAGGATTTATAGGTTCTCTGCCTACTCCAAGAGGGGGTCAAAGAATTTCCAGGTTCTTTGTCCACTCTAGGAGGGAGTAAAAGGATTCAAGATAATCTGCCTTACTAGGTCGGTCAAAAGATTTTCTAAGGGCTTCCCCACTTTGCTGTGGGGGCAAAAGGATAGACAAGACATTTAGTGCAATACAAAGAAAGGAGGTTTCAGGGGAGTGGGCGTAGGTCAGCTTGTTCGAACCATTATAATTCAGATGTGTTCTTTCTATTTACTTTTTCATATTTGATTTCCACATTTTTTTATGATTTAGTCTATGGTTGAAATCTCTAATTTTTGTTATTATGAAATTATTTTTGCTTCTGTAGTGTGGGATAAAATTGTTTGTATTAAAATATTTAAAAAGATTTCAAAAATATTATTTTTTCCTTAAGAAATTTTTATGACAACCAATTCAACCCCCCCCCCCCCCCCCCCTCTTAGTTAACCTTGGGCTAGTTCATAAAGATTTAATAACATTGCCTTATGAACTTCTAGTTGATGGGGAGGTTCCTAGCGAGGAGAGAATGAAAGTTCATGAGGGGTGTTTAACCCTATAGAACTAGCCCGAGGCTAACCAAGAGAGGGGGGGGGGGGGGAGAATTTGTATTTTAAAAACTCTTTAAGAAAAAAAGAATTTTTTTTTTGAAATCTTTTTTAATATTTTAAACACAAACAATTTAAGTAGAAGCAGATAACTAAATATGAAGATTTCAACATAATTCAGATCCAAAAAATAAGTAAAAATAAATATGGAAATATAAGTAGAAAGAACACAGTAGATTTATAGTAGTTCGACCAAATCTGACCTACGTCCACTCCCCAGAATCTCCCATTCCATGTATTGCACTAATCAGTTAGTGTCTCTGCTTTCTCCCCCAAAGCAAGGTGGAGAAGCCCTTATAAAATCTTTCTACTAACCCAGTGAGGCAGAGAACCTTGAATCCTTTTTCACCCTCCTGGTGAAGGTAGAGAACCCAGAATCATTTTACTCCGTCTTAGAGTAGCTAGAGAAGCTGATAATACTTTTACTCCCTCCTGGAGTGGGCAGAGAACCTAGATTTGATGCTGATGATCATCTCCCCAAAGACAACAAGGAACCAAGAATGAAGAAGGAAGAAGATGATTGAATCCTTGCATGGAGCAACCTTTGTGAATTCCCTTATAAACTCCACCTTACAACATCCTCTCTCTCACTCTCCCAAACTCTCCCTCTCCTCTAAGCTCTCTTGGATTAGAAATATAGCAAAAGATTTTCTTAGCAGCAATTAGGAGAGCTTAAATAGGAGGCTTTGAAAATAGCCCTAATTTATAATTTGGTGGAGAAGATCATCCATGATGATTCAAACATCATCCAATATAATTAGTACAAAATAGCCCTTTCAGTAGTACGATCAGTTCAAGTATTTGAATGAATCATCTAGTATGATATTTTTATCATTCTATATGATAAGTTCACCGGTGAATATTGATTGTCCAGTATGATGGAAGGTGACTAATTGTCATCCCATGTAGAGCTCAGATTATCCCGTATGATATAGGGGTATCAGCCAGGATGATTAGTTGAAAAGTTAAAGCTTTTGTCCTGTATGATAGGTGGCGATTAATTATCATATCATACAAAGCTCTCATCATCATGGATGATGGTTTCCAATCATCTTATACGATGTGATCGAACAATTTAACCTTAATTAATCCCCTAATCAAGGGATTATTTTAAGGTTAACTGTCATGGATTTTCTAGGATGATATGTATTATCCTGTACGATTAGAACAATATTTGAATTATGAAATCTTGCCTAAATTATGATTAGCGGCTATTTGTTCCAAATTGTACAGATCATCCTGTACAATTAAAATCATCCAGGATGATGATTTAAGCTAACTAATAAAAAGGGATGCCCTAATCAGGGTTTCTATTTTTATTTGATTGTATAGGATGATTTAGAATCACCCTGTACGATATGATTAAAAACTAGAAAGCTCTATAATCACAAAATTTTTTCCTTGACTGTGTGTTTGCAAGGTTGCTTAGCTTGAGGATCTATCACAGTATATTTAACTCAAGAAAAGGTAAAACATGCAATGGAATAGAAATTACAGACTGACTTAATCCTAGTCTACCTTATTTTGAGCTAATTAATGTTCCAAGTAAACCTGTGGACCGGACAGGTTAGTAAGCAAGGCAAATAAAAGAAAATATCCAAGAATAGTAGAAGTACAGAACTAATAATATTTATTATAATCAAATCACTGAACTTGGGACCAAATTTGCAACAATCTCCCTCTTTTTATGATGACAAACATTGCTGTAAAAAGTTTCAAAGCTAGGAGATTTTTTGTTAATGTTCTTTTTCCATTTTTTTTTCTTATTATACAAGAAAGAAGAACATAAATAGAACGAAACACATTTCACTAAAAATATAAGCAAATGACAAATTAGGTAACAATCTAAGCAACCAAACATATTACTCCCCCTTTTGACATCAAAAAAAGGGAAAATAAAGAAAATACACTAAAACAGAAGAAAGAATAGAACTAGAGACTATTACACACCCATAAATAAAAAGAAAACACTGAGAGACTATAAAGAAGAATTCTAATCAGGTGGAGGGGGTGGTGGCTGGAAGTATCGGGAAAGAGAGGCAAACTGCTTCACAAACTAGGCCATATCCTTATCATGCTGCTGCTGCTGTTCTTCAGGACCTGCCTTTTATTCTTCTGGCTCACGGTCATGATAGCAACCTTTACGTTGAGTGTCTCATTGAAGAATATGGAAAGAGTTATTGGAGTAGAATACGCGAAAGTGATCTGGTGGTGCAGGGTATTGAAAGTTATACTTAGATTCTAAGATAATGGCAATGATGTGTCCTAACACTAGATTGGTCTATCTCTTATGGTGGGGATCTCTAATGACAGTCAGATTATCAATATAGCGAATGAAAATGTCACCAGCATTGCAATTAATATGGGCCATAATGTAGTAGGTTGTAAGGGAAAGAGTAGGCCTAATGTTTATCCTATCACCAGCTTTGGGAATTATGGAGTTCCTAAGAATGTGCTAGATGATACGGGCATCTGAAACTAAGGTGTTGACATGGGCTATGTGGTAGTTCACATTGGATTCCCTAAGGACAGTATTCACTTATAACCAGTTATACTTAGTGTAAGACACGTCATGGTGGAATTTCTAGCTAGTTGTGGAAATGTGGAGGAATTCGTGAAATTCTTGATACATGATTTCGACAGGCCTTCTATTTATGTAAGACTGGAGGGTAGTGCCGTCACTATTAATGCGAAGGCTGGCAAAAAATTCAAGGAGTTCTAAATTATAGGGATAGGCGAGAGTAAGGATGAAGCCAAGGGTGGTGTGTGCAAACATACTTAGTATATGGAAGGTCAGGACGTCCTGGTTGATAATTTTGGATTCAGTAATCCCTATACCTTTGTACCACTGATAAGCTTCCTCATTAGCAGCTTCAGTAAAATTAGGGTCGATATTTTTATGAGAGGAACTCCCAACCAGTGCCCAAGATCATTTTCTGCCAAGCATTTGGAGAAGTAAGGGCTCAACAGACTTAGTTGAAGATTAAGAAGGATGGGATGGTGTGGAGATTTCAAAGAGTTTGGCTGGTTTAAATAGAATTGAGTAGATCATCCAGGATGATCGTGATATCATCTAGGATGATCTGGTGCAATAATGTCATCCAAATGATCGATCAAAAATGTTGGTCTTATCATCCAGGATGATCAAATATCACCCAAGATGATTAGACACAGGATGATGTCCCTGAAGAGTTAGCTGGATGATCATTGACTCGATATATCATCCAGGATGAATAAGTGGATTATCTAGGATGATGAGCAATAATGGATCACCCTAACACATTCAAATCATCCAATGACTTCTACCACTTGGATCATCTAGGATGAACAGGTGTATCGTCTTGGACGATGAGAAAAGACATATTTAGATCAACCATTTGATACATATTGTACAGTAATTTGATCAGATCATTTAGGATGATAAGGATCATCTAGGATGGTATGAACAGAAATTAAAAGAATTAGTTGATGGAGAGGAATGATCAGAGAGGATCTAAATTACCAAAAATCAACTAAAAATCCCAAAACACAAGAATAAAGCAAAAAAAAAACAATAATCAACAATCATCAAAACAAAAATAAGGTTTTTTTAAAGATAAGCTCCAGTTAATGATAACTTTTACCTCAAATTTAAATTTAAAAACTCGAAAGAGATGAATCGATAATGCTGATATCCAAAAAAGGTTAGAAAATTAATTTTTGAACACCCTACCTCGGACACCTTGCAGTTCAAATTCTTTTTAAATAAAAATCTAATTCAAAAGAAAAGAAATCAGGTAAGAAAAAGTGATCCTACTAAGCTTTGTTCTAGAAAAATATCTGATAAAGTAGTATTGCAAAGTAATGAACTAGAAACAATGAATTTCAATCTCAAGTGTTTGAATATATTAAAAGGCACAAAGATTCTTGTAAGATATTTATGGATTTCAAAGTGAAGGAAGCTTATTTCTTTGTGGGCTCATTTTGTACCTCTTTTTCAGTTTATTTGGCCCACTTTACACATCTTTTAATTTTTGATACACTTTGTGTATGTTGTAATTAATTAGCAAATATTGCGCTTCTTTTCAGTGTTATGAAAGTTTGATAAGGATGTTAAGCCCTGATGAACTAGTCCCGAGGCTAACCAAGAGGGGGGTGAATTGGTTATTTAAAAATTTGATAGCAATAATAAAAATCTTTTTATAACTTGCAGCGGAAATAAATAAAATGTTCAAATGAAAAGGTCAACCATAATTTCACCCAAGCAGTTAATCACAGAAAAATAAAAATGCAGAAGGTAATCAGAATGAACACACTGGATTTTATAGTGGTTCGGTACACTTGACCGACGTCCACTCCCCAGAGCCTCCCCTCCAGGTATTGCACTAAACCAAAGTGTCTCTCCTTTTGCTCCCACAGCAAGGTGGAGAAGCCTATACAAAAACCTCCTTTCCACCACACAGTGAGGTAGAGAACCCAACGTCCTTTTGCTTCCTCCTGAAGCAGGCAGAGAACCTCGGATCTTCTTGCCGACGATCCTCTCCTAAAGAACACCAACACGACAAAAGACGACGAGCGGAGAAGAAGACTCTGATCCTTGCTTGGAGCAACCTTCGTGAACCTCTCACGAACTCCCCCTCACAAGATCCTCTCTCTCTCTCTCCCAAACTCTCTCTCTCTCTAGGGTTTCTCTGGAAAGGAAAGTGGCAAAAGATTTTTCTTGTTGGAAGAAAAATATCTTTTATAGGAGGGCTTAAAATTTGCCCTAAATCTCAACTAGTCGGCCAAGATCGTCCAGGATGATCGATAGATCGTCCAGTACGATCAGTTCAAAATCAGCTGCATCAGCCTAGACGATCTGGCCCTTCTGAACGATCAGTAGAAAAAATTGTTCAAATCGTCCCGTACGATCCTGCGGTCGTCCGATACGATTAGTGTAAATCGAGGAATATCATCCAAAAGATAGCTCGGGTCGTCCAGAGAAAGTTGTGTTGGACGACCAAAAAATGACTTGCTCGTCCAGGACGATAAGGAGATCGTCCTGTACGATTAGTTCAAAAAGTGCCCAAATCGTCCTGTACACAGTTCGGGTCGTACAGCTGAAATGCACTAGACGATCATGATCGTCCGGGACGATCCTGCGATCGTCCAGGATGATATGATCGTATCAATCAAATATAAATTGCTTTCCTTAATTACCAGATTAACTTAGGCATGATTGTACTGAATCGTCCGGGATGATACACGTATCGTCCTCGACGATCAGACCAAATATCTTAAAATAAAAACTTACCTAATTTGATCTGGCGGCTGAGAATTTCTGATTTGAGCATATCATCCCGTACGATCCAAAGATCGTCCAGGATGATCTGCTTAATCAGACTCTCTTAACTTTGTCGCCCTAATTAGGGTTTCTATTTTTACTTGATCGTCTAGGACGATCTGAACAAAAATTTGAACAGAAACTCTAATTCACTCAAGCTCTCCCCCTGAGTGTGTGTGTGTAAGGTTACTTAGCTAGGGGATCAGTTACATTACAATTGACTCAAGAAAAAGAAAAATAGTACACTTAGACACACTTGGACCCGATCTTGAGTTGGCTTGAGTTGCTCGTAATCTTTTATGCCTGAAACGGGTTAGCCAAGAAAAACATAATAGAAACATGTTTGTCATTATCAAAACCAGATTTGCAACAATCTCCCCCTTTTTGATGATGGCAAACATTTGTACAGTAGTTTGAAAAATAACTAGAAGATCTAAAACAATTTTTTTTTCCAAATTTTCATTTAGTAAACAAAGAAATACAAGAAACATAACACATAATAAAAAATAGAAATGACTACACTTGACTCCCCCTTTTGACATCACAAAAAGGAGGAGGGTAAACAGAAATACTGAAACATCAATATAAATCAAAAAAAGAAAAACAAGTACAAAATAGAACACTAGAATGGAGGTGGTTTTTTTTGATCAAACTGCTCTAGTAAATCGAAATTTTTTTCTTGATTTTAGATCCAAAACCCAATAAGAAGACAATTGTCAGCGCTGAAATCCAGAAAAAGTTAGAAAAATCGACTTTCATAACTCCCACCTCGGGCACCTTATCGATGCACATCTCTTTCAAAACAAAACTCCAATTCAGATGAAAATAAAGTATATTCGAAAAGAGATCCTTTCAAGCCTCGTTCCAGAAAAATATATGATATAATAATGTTACAAAGTAAAAAATCAGAATTCAGGATTTTCAAACACAAGCTTTTGAAAATATTAAGTGACGCACGGATTTTTCTAAGACATTTAACGATCTGAAAGGGAAGAAAGCTTGGTTGGGCTCATTTTGTGCCTCTTTTTCAATTTATTTGGCGCTTTGCGCATTTTTTGATTTTTGATACACTTTGTGTATCTTTTAGTGTGGCGACATTTCGCATCTTTTCAGCTTTGGGCTCATTTTGTGCCTCTTTTTAAATTTATTTGGCGCACTGCGCATCTTTTGTAAGCTTTCTCCCTCTCAAAATCATTAAAGGATCTTAGCTGTAAAATTATCTTCCAGACATAGGAGATTTTCTCCACAATAAGGAAGAGTAATTCACAAAACAAAAGCCAGATGTCATATGATAAGTGCAATCACTTGGTTTAGAAAATCAAAATAATGACTCAAGACTTTGAAAACACTACTGATATGAGGTAGATTACTGTAGGAAGATAAAATAAATCTCTATTTCAAAAACTAAAATTTTAATTTTGAAGAGGATATTTATCCAAAAGAAACACTACACCAGCAAAGGAGTTAGAGGAAGAGAAAAAATCATCGATGTTTCTTCCCTTTAACAGATCCAGTGGAATCAATCACTGCTTACCAGCTTCCAAATAAAAACAAGGTAAAACTCCCAGTCAGAAATTCAGATTATCAGAAGTAGTGAGCAGTGATCAGATTTTGAAAAGCATAAAATAGTAAGTGCAAGAGATGAACCAGTGAATAAAAAAAGGTAGAAAATCACATCAAAATAAATATTCAAATCAAACTAACAACAAGGCTAACACAGAAATCAACAGAAGAAATAAAATAACCTGAAAGAAAATAATCAAATCAAAAACTAACTACCAGATAACAGAATAATAATCAAAACAATCAGAAATCAACAGTTATCAGAATCAAGCATTTATATCAATCACTCCTAATCTGGTTCTCAAAATACTGAATGAGTCAAAGGCCAATGGTTTAGTGAATATGTCAGCCAGCTGATTTTCAGTTGCTACATGAAGTAGCTCAATGTCCCCTTTCATAACATGGTCCCTAATGAAGTGATGCCTTATATCAATGTGTTTGGTTCTAGAATGTTGGATTGGATTCTTAGAAATGCATATGGCACTAGTATTATCACATAGAACATACATTGTGCCCACAAGTAATCCTAAATCCAAGAATTATTGCTTCAAACAAAGAACTTGGGCCACACAACTCCCTAAGGCAATGTACTCAGCTTCAGTAGTGGAAAGTGCAACTAAGTTTTATTTTCTACTGGACCAGGAGACTAACGACTGTCCTATGAATTGAGAAGTTCTAGAAGTGCTCTTTCTATCCACCCTACACCCCACAAAGTCAGAATCAGAATATCCAATGATCTCAAAAGAGGTGTTGTGCCTAGGGTACCAGATTCCTAGGTTTGGGGTCCCTAAAAGGTAACTAAGAATTCTCTTAACAACAGTCAGGTGGGACTCTTTAGGATCAGCCTGAAACCTAGCACAAAGATAGACACTAAATATGATATCAGGTCGGCTAGCAGTCAAGTAACGCAGTGATCGTATTATTCCTCTATACTTCTTCTGATTAACAGATTTTCCACTTGAATCCTTATCTAACCAAACAGAGGAGCTCATGGGAGTATTGATTGGTTTGGCTTTGTCTATTTCATATTTCTTCAAAATGTCCTTAGTGTATTTAGATTGATTGAGAAAGGTTCCATCATCCGTTTGCCTTATGCTAAACCCCAAAAAGTAGAACAATTCTCCCATCATACTCATCTCAAACTTCTTACTCATTATTTTAGAAAACTCATCACATAAATATTTATTAGAAGATCCAAATATTATATCATCAACATAGATCTAGACAATGAGTAAGTCATCCCTTATTCTCCTCAGAAAAAGGGTGGTGTCTATGCTCCCCTTAACAAACTCTCTTTCTAACAGGAATGTGCTAAGCCTCTCATACCAAGCTTTGGATGCCTGTTTCAATCCATACAAGGCCTTTTTTAATTTATAAACATGATTTGGATGTTGGGAACTCTCAAAACCTGCGGGTTGTTCTACAAAAACATCCTCTTTTATTACCCCATTTAAAAAGGCACTCTTGACATCCATTTGAAACAGCTTAAATCCCTTATAACAGGCAAAGGCTAGTAGCACTCTAATGGCTTCCAATCTGGCTACAGGGCAAAAGTCTCCTCAAAATCAATCCCTTCTATCTGATTATACCCCTTTGCCACCAATCTTGCCTTATTTCTCACTACCACACCAGAATCATTCATCTTATTCTTAAAGACCCACTTGGTTCCCACAATACTTTGATTTCTAGGTCTTTCTACTAACTCCCAAACATCATTCATTACAAATTGATTAAATTCTTCCTACATAGCTAAGATCTAAAACTCATCTGAAAGGGCTTGATTGATATTGGTGGGTTCAGTCATTGAGATAAAGGTAGAATGGTTTACTTCCTTCCTAAGTCCATGCCTAGTCCTAACACCTTCAGAAGGGTCTCCTAAGATCAGTTCTTTAGGATGACTCGAAGAATATCTCTAATCTCTGGGTAGTGTGGTTTGAGGTTCTACCCTCTCCTCCAGATTTACATTTCCAACCCCTTGGGTAATTTCCTCTACCTCTTCTTCTTCCTCAATTCTATTCACCTTAGGATCAGATTCATCAAACACTACATGAGTTGTCTCTTCCACCACCAATGTCCTTTTATTGAACACCCTAAAGGATTTCCCCACACTAGAATAACCTAAGAACACTCCTTCACCAGATTTGGGGTCAAACTTTCCTAAGGATGATTTCCCGTTGCTCAGAATAAAAACCTTACAGCCAAAGACATGGAGGTGGGACAGGTTTGGAGTTCTACCCTTAATGATCTCATAAGGTGTCTTGTTTAGTTTTGATCTCACATTCATCTTATTCAGCACATAACAGACAGTGTTCACTGCTTCAGCCCAAAAGTATTTTGGAAGTGAATACTCAGCAAGCATGGCTCTAGTGGCTTCCACTAAGGTCTTGTTCTTCCTTTCAGCTACCCCGTTCTACTGAGGGGTCCAAGGAGCTGAAAAATTGTGACTAATCCCTTGCTCCTCACAAAAACTTCCAAACTTCACATTCTCAAACTCTCCACCATGATCACTATGAATAGTCAGGATCTCACAACCTAACTTCCTATGAATCCAAGTGGAGAAGGACTTAAACTCATCAAATGACTCAGATTTATGTGACAAGAATTTAATCCAAGTGAACCTTGAGTAGTCATATATAATCACAAAACCATAGACTCTCCCTCCTAAGCTGGCAGTGCTAATAGGTCCAAAGAGATCAATGTGAAGGACTTCTAAAGGTCTAGAGGTACTAATGTCCTTAACAGAGTGAAAGGAGGACTGTACTTGCTTCCCTAACTGACAGGCATCACATCGGTGGTCCTTAGTGAACTTAAGCTTGGGCACACCTCTAACTAAGTCCTTTTGGGTGACTCTCCTAAGGGTTCTCATATTGGCATGACCCAATCCCTGATGCCACAACCAAGACTCATCAGCAGCAGTTTTTAAACAAATTGAATTTTCAGCTTTAATGCAACTTACATCCAGCTGGTAGGCATTGTTGATCCATTGTCCCTGCAAAACAACTTTATCAGTTAAGCTTAAAATGCCGCAAGTGGGCAGGAATTTGATGCAGTATCTTTTGTCACAAAGTTGACTGATGCTCAGCAAGTTGTGTTTCAGTCCATCTACAAGCAAAATATTATCAATCATAAAATTATTTGAGTCACCAATTATACCTGAGCCTACCACCTTCCTGGTGGTGTTATCTCCAAGTGTAACCTTGCCTCCAGCCCTGGCCTCCAGCGAAATGAACAGATTTGCATCTCTAGTCATGTGTCTAGAACATCCGATGTCTAGGTACTACATGCTCTAACGAGGTTTTGTGTGAGAGCACACCTACAAAAATATCAAACATCAGTCTTAGGAACCCAAACAGGTTAGGGTTCCTTCTTATGAAAAAAAGAATGCAATGCATGCGTGCTGTGCTGTGAAACAGGCAGTTTGGGCCTCCACACCTAATGTGTACTATGGTGAACCGTGCAGGTGTGGGAAATGTCTCCTAGCATACCACATGAATAACATCTAACACCAGGAAAAGGGTTTACTAATCTACGTGAGTGATAGTGCCTCTTCCTAGGTTTATACGAAACATGCTTTGATGATTTTAAATCTGAATCTACAAAAGGTGGAGGTGCATAAAACTGTGCAAAGGTAGGAGGTGTTTGGTTTTTCTCAAAAGCACTGATTTTCACTTTCAAAAATTCATTCTCTTTATTTAAGCTTACAATTTCAAATTTTAAAGCACCATTGCTACTTTCTACTTCACATGCCATGGTATCTAATTTTTTAAAAGCTCTCTCCAAATCAACATGAGTAGTTTTCAATGAATCATGCACAGTAACTAAATCAGAATATTTTTTGTTCAATTCATCAAACTCATCAAGTAAAGACATGTGATTGCTATCAACAGTGGAATGATCCTTAATTAAAACATCATGCTCTTTTTGCAAAGTCAAATAATCCAATTTCAAGCTAGCATGGGTTTTCTTAAGCTTCCTATACGATGCTTGAATTTTTTCAGATACTTCAAGTAATTGATCGTAAGTAAGCTCACATACCTCTTCCTGGTCCGACTGACCAGGGTGATCATCAGCCATCAGACACAAATTTTTTTCCTTCTCTTCAACTTCAGGCTCAGAGGAGTCGGATGACGAGTCTGCCCATAACACCTTCTAAATCTGCTTCTTGTCCTTTCTGAACTTGTGTTTCTCCTCACCCTTCTCCTTTCTTGGATGAGCTTTAAGTGTAGGAAAATCAGCCTTAATGTGTCTAGGCTTCCTGCATTCAAAATATATAGTATCAGATGAACCCTTAAAATTTTTGTTGGACTTACCCTTGTTCCTCTTCTTAAAGTTCTTGTGCTTCTTCCTTAGAAAGCTTCTGAATTGCCTTCTGATCAAGGCCATGTCATCGCTATCAGACCCGAAAGAGAAAGAATCACTATCATTGGCCTTCAGTGCCACTATTTTCTCCTTCTTCCTCTTACCTGCATCAAGCTGTCTTTGGTTCACCCCTTGCTTGTAAGCAATGAGTGATCCAAGTAAGCTATCAATAGAGTAAGTATTTAAATCTTTAGATTCAGTAATAGCAATTATCTTAGCATCATATGAAGAAGGAAAACATTTAAGTATTTTGTTCACTCTTTCGTCGTTTGTAAGTTCTCTACCTAAGGCATGCAAAGAAGTGACGATTTGAGTGAATCTTATATACATTTTAGAAATTGTTTCAGTAGGTTTCATGCGAAACAGTTTATAGTCATGCAGTAAAATATTTAATCTAGACTGTTTGACTTCAGTTGTACCTTCATACGTGATGCACAATCTATCCCAAATTTTCTTACCAGTTGTACACATAGATACACGCATATAATCCTCAGATTTTAAAGCACAGAAAAAATAATTCAAACATTTGGCATTTAACTGTGCTAAATCACGATCATCAAAAGTCTAATCAGCAAAGGGCAGTTCAGTTTTCACATTGTTAATCAATCTAAAAGGTTGTTCGTATCCATCCTTAACTAGCATCCACATGCGATAATCAATTGATTGTAGAAAAGTGGACATGCGAGTTTTCTAAAAATCAAATAGAATATTATCAAACAATGGCGGTCATGTGATTGAATAACCTTCAGCAGTATTACGTTTACCAAAGTTAGCCATGGATCAAATTGAAAAGTTTTTAAACTTAAATTTTGAATCCCGCTCTAATACCACTTGAAAGTTCGATAGGGATGTTAAGCCCTGATGAACTAATCCCGAGGCTAACCAAGAGGGGGGGGGGGGTGAATTGGTTATTTAAAAATTTGACAGCAATAATGAAAATCTTTTTATAACTTACAACAGAAACAAATAGAACGATCAAACGAAAAGGTCAACCATAATTTAACCCAAGTAGTTAATCACAGAAAAATAAAAATGCAGAAGGTAATCAGAATGAACACACCGGATTTTATAATGGTTCGATCAACTTGACCTACGTCCACTCCCTGGAGCCTCCCCTCCGGGTATTGCACTAAACCAAAGTGTCTCTCCTTTTGCTCCTACAGCATGGTGGAGAAGCCTATACAAAAACCTCCTTTCCACCACACGGTGAGGTAGAGAACCCAACGTCCTTTTGCTTCCTCCTGAAGCAGGCAAAGAATCTGGGATCTTCTTGATGACGATCCTCTCCCAAAGAACACCAACATGATGAAAGACGACGAGCGGTGAAGAAGATTCTGATCCTTGCTTGGAGCAACCTTCGTGAACCCCTCACGACCTCCCCCTCATAAGATCCTCTCGCTCTCTCCCAAACTCTCTCTCTTTAGGGTTTCTCTGGAAAGGAAAGAGGCAAAAGATTTTTCTTGTTGGAAGAAAAATATCTTTTATAGGAGGGCTTAAAATTTGCCCTAAATCTTAACTGGTAGGCCAAGATCATCCTGTACGATCAGTTGAAAATCAGCTGCATCAGCCTGGACGATTTGGCTCTTCTGGACGATCAATAGAAAAAATTGTTCATATCGTCCCGTACGATCCTGAGATCATCCGGGACGATTAGTGTAAATCGAGGAATATCATCTAGAAGACAACTCGGGTCGTCCAGAGAAAGTTATGTTGGATGACCAAAAAATGACTTGCTCGTCCAGGACGAAAAGGAGATCATCTTATACGATTAGTTCAAAAAGAGCCCAAATTGTCATGTACACAGTTCGGGTCGTACAGCTGAAATGCACTAGACAATCATGATCGTCCGGGATGATCCTGCGATCGTCCAGGACGATATGATCGTATCAATCAAATAAAAATTGCTTTCCTTAATTACCAAATTAATTTAGGCATGAATGTACTGGATCATCTGGGATGATATACGTATCGTCCTAGACGATCAGACCAAATATCTTAAAAAAAAAACTTGCCTAACTTGATCTGGCGGCTGAGAATTTTTGATTTGAGCATATTATCTCGTACGATCCAAAGATCATCCAGAACAATCTGCTTAATCAGACCCTCTTAACTTGGTCGCCCTAATTAGGGTTTCTATTTTTACTTGATCGTCCAGGACGATGAGACTATCGTCCAGGACGATTTGAACAAAAATTTGAACAGAAACTCTAATTCACTCAAGCTCTCCCCCTGAGTGTGTGTGTGCAAGGTTACTTAGCTAGGGGATCAGTTACATTACAATTGACTCAAGAAAAAGAAAAATAGTACACTTATACACACTTGGACCCGATCTTGAGTTGGCTTGAGTTTCTCATGATCTTTTATGCCTGAAACGAGTTAGCCAAGCAAAACACAATAGAAACTTGTTTGTCATTATCAAAACTAGATTTGCAACATGTTAGCCTTATTTTATGCCTATTTTTTAGTTAATTGGTGCACTTTGCACATCTTTTTTGAGTTTCTCTTTTTTGAAACCTCTAAAAGACTCTCAATTATGAGACTTCTTCTAGATAGAAGAGAAGATAAACTCATTCTCTTAGATAAGGAAAAGTAAACCACAAAATAGAATCATTCTCATATGATAAATGCAATCACCTGATTAAGAAAACTCAAAAGTGATTCAATGATTTAGAACATTACTCATATGAGATAGATTACTGTAGGAAGAGAAAATAGACCTCTATTTCAAAGTCCAACTTTTTAATTTTGAAAAAAAAATTCATTCAAAAAGAAAAATATACCATTATAGGAGTTAGAGGAAGAGAAATAATGATCAGTGTTTCTTCCTTTAACTGATATAGATGAGTCAATCACTGCTAATAGGCTTCTAAATAAAAACAAGGCAAAAGTCTCATTTAAAACCAAGTTCATCAGTAGAAGTGAGCAATGATTTGATTTTAAAACTAAAAATAATTAACAAGAAATCAAAAACATAAAGAAAATATTCAAAAAAAGGAGATCAACAGATAAATAAAGGCTAGCAAGAAAGACATATAAAACTTACAGAAAGAAATAAACAGATAAATAAAAAATAAGAAAAATAAAACATAGATAGAAAGTATCATTTTCAAGTATGAATATCCATCACACCTAATATAGTTCTTAAGGTTCTGAAGGTTTCAAATGCTAATGGTTTTGTGAAGATATTTACAAGTTGATTTTCAATGGCTACAAGGTGTAGTTCTATATTTCCTTTAGTAACATGGTCCCTAATGAAGGGGTGCGAGATGTCTAGTATTTGGTACTGGAGTGTTGGATTAGATTCTTAGAAATGTAAATGACACTAGTGTTATCACATAGGACTAGAATTGTACCTACAGGAAGTCCTAAATCCAAAATCTGTTGCTTTAGCCAAATGACCTAGGCCACAGAACTTCCTAAGGCAATGTACTGAGCTTCAACAATGGATAAAGCAACTGAGTTCTATTTTCTATTGGACTAGGAGACTAAGGATTATCCTATGAATTTACATATCCTAAAAGTGCTTTTTCTATTAACTCAGCATCCTACAAAATCTGAATCGAAATATCCTATGATTTCAAAAGAAGTGTTATCCCTAGGATACCAAATTCCTAAGTCTTAGGTCCCTAAAATATATCTAAGGATTCTCTTAACAGCACTCAGGTGGGACTCTTTTGGATCAGCCTGAAATCTAGCACAAAGCTAAATATTAAACATAAAATCAGGTCTGCTAGCAGTTAAGTAAAGCAGTGATCCAATTATTCATCTGTATTTCTTTTAATAAACTAATTTTCCATTTAAGTCTTTATCTAGTTTAACTCTGGAGCGCAAGGGAGTGTTTATTAGTTTGGATTTATCTATTTCATATTTTTTCAGGATGTCCTTAATGTACTTTGATTGATTCAGAAAGGTTTCATCATCCATTTGCCTTATGCTAAACACCAAAAAGTAGGATAATTCTCCCATCATACTCATCTCAAATTCCTTACTCATTATTTTTGAAAAATCATCACAAATCTTTATTAGAAGATCCAAAAAATATATCATCAACATAGATCTGAATAATGATTAATTCATCTCATACTTTTCTCAAAAAAGGATGGTGTCTAACACTCTGATTAACAAACTCTCTTTCTAATAGGAAAGTGCTAAGCCTCTCATACCATGCCCTGGGTGCCTATTTTAATCCATATAAAGTCTTTTTTAATTTGATAACATGACTTAGAAATTGAGAATTCTCAAAGCCTGGGGGTTGCTCTACAAACACATCTTCTTTTATTATCCCATTTAAAAAGGCACTCTTGACATCCATTTGGAAAGTCTTAAATCTCTTATAACAGGAAAAGGCTAGTAGCACTCTAATGGCTTCTAATCGAGCTATAAGGGTAAATGTCTCCTCAAAATCAATCACTTCTATTTGGTTGTACCCCTTAGCCACTAATCTTGCCTTATTCCTAACCACCACACCAAAATTATTCATTTTATTCTTAAAGATCCATTTGGTTCCTACTATACTCTAGTTCTTAGGTCTTTCTACGAGCTCCTAGACATCATTCCTAACAAGTTGGTTTAATTCTTCTTACATGGCTAGGATCGAGAATTCATCAGAAAGGGCTTGATTGATGTTGGTGGGTTGAGATATTGAATTTAAGGTATAGTAGTTTACTTCTTTTTTATGTTCATGCCTAGTTCTAACAGCTTCAGAAGGGTCACCCAAGATCAATTCTTTAGGATGACTCAAAGAATATCTCCATTCTTTAGGCAGCGTAACTTCAGATTCTACTCCTTGGGTGACTTCTACAACCTCCTCTTCTTCTACCCTAGACCCTCCATAATTATCAGATTCATCAAAAATAACATGAGTGGTCTCCTCAACAATCATGGTTCTTTTACTGAAGTCTCTATAGGATTTCCCGGCACTTGAGTAACCTAGGAACACTCCTTCATCAGATTTTGGGTCAAAATTTTATAGTTGAGACTTCCCATTATTCAGAATTAACATTTTACATCTAAATACATAAAGGTAAGAGAGGTTTGGTGTCCTACCCTTAAGAATTTCATATGGTCTTTATTGCGAATTTTGATTTAAGGATTATGATTTTAATAATAACAAACATTTCATTTCTATTTAAGTGCCTAACCTTTTAGGTTCACAAGATCAATTATAATTCAAGCTAGCTTAAGATCGAATCAGTCTGTCTTTGCTTCACGATCAATGTAATTTTTCACCTTTCTTGAGTCAAATGTAATGTAATAAATCTCCAAACTAAGTAACCTTGCACACACACACTCAAGAGGAGATTTGTAGTGAGTTAGAGTTTTTGTTCTGATCTTATTTATATCATCATGGATGATATTAATATCATCCTGGATGATCCAATCAAAATAGAAATCCTAATTAGGATGATATGCCCCCATCATAAGTTAAGTAACCTTGCACACACACACTCAGCCATATTAAGTTGGTCTAATTAAGCAAAACATCCTGGATGATACCCCCATCGTATAGGATGATATGCTCAAATCAAAAAATCTCAGCCGCTAGACCAAGTTAGGCAAGTTTTTATTTTCAGTATTTTAGTCTAATCATCCCGGATGATAAGTGTATCATCCTAGATGATTTATTACAATCATGCCTAAATTAGTCAGGTAATAGAGAAAAATAATTAAGGATTGATTGATTATTCACATCATCCTAGATGATCGCAAGATCGTCCTAGATAATCAATTAGAAATCCTTATCATCTAGTGTTCCTCAGCTGGATGACCCAAACTGTCTGCCAGATGATATTGTCATTTTTGAACTAATCATACAGGATGATAGAGATATCATCCAGGATGATCAAGTCATTTTGAAATCATCCAGCATAGCTATCCTGGATGACCCGAACTGTGTGTCAGATGATATGGGGTATTTTTGAACTAATCGTATAGGACGATATATATATTATCCTGGATGATCAAGTCATTTTCTTTAGATCATCCAGATTGTTCTCCTAGACTTCTCGAATAGTTTGCTGGATGATTTCCTGATTTAAACTAATCATCCAGGATGATCGTAGAATTGTCCCGGACGATCAGAATAAACCTTGTCTTCTAATTATTTGAAAGAACAAGATTGTCCAGGCCAAAAAGGGCTAATTTTCACTAATCGTATAAGATGATTGAAGGATCGCCCTTGACGATCTTTGATGGCAAGTTGAAATTTAGGGTAATTTTTGAGCCATTCTATTTAAGGTCTCTTTCTTGCTACTATTGAAATTTTTTACTGCTGTCCTTTCCTAAGAGATTCTTGAGAGGGAGAGGGAGAGCTTGGGAGAGAGAGAGAGAGAGGATCTTGTGAGGGGGAATTTATGAGGTATTCATAAAGGTTTCTCCAAGCAAGGATTCAATTCATCATCTCCAGTCATCGTCCCTTGTCCCTTGATGTCTCTGTGGGAAGGATCGTCAGCAAGAAGATTAAGGTTCTCTGCCTGCTTTAGGAGGAAGCAAAAGGAAGTAAGGTTCACTGCCTACTTCAAGAGGAAGCAAATGGAGTCTGGGTTCTCTGCCTCACCGGGTTGGTGGAAAGGAGTTTTATAAAGGCTTCTCCACCTTGCTATGGGAGCAGAAAGAGAGTCACTGAGTTTTAATGCAATACCTAGAGGGGAGGGTCCGGGGAGTGGATGTAGGTAAAGTTGATCGAAGAACTATAAAATCTGGTGTGTTCATTCTTTTATTATTCTATTTTTTAATTATACACTTTACTTTTCTATGGATAATTATGTAGTAAAGTTGTTCTTCTGTTTGATTAAATATCTCCACATCAACGTGCTTTTATAATTATTTTAAAACATCTGAAAAGGTTTTCAAAATCTATTTTGCTCAAGAATTTTTAAAATATCCAATTTTTGAAAAACTTTTGAATTTGATCCATGGCTAACTTTGGTAATAAAAACATTGCAGAAAGATATTCCATTACTCGTCCACTTTTATTTGATAATATACCTTTTGATTTCTAGAAAACTCGCATGTCTACCTTTCTACAATCGATCGATTATCGCATGTGGATGCTTGTTAAAGATGGTTTTGATGCACCTTTTAGACTTGTTAATGGAGTAAAAAATAAGTTTCCTTTTACTGAATGGACACTTGATGATAAAGATTTAGCATAACTTAATGCAAACTATTTAAATTATTTCTTTTGTTGCTAAAATCTGAAGACTACATGTGTGTCTCAACTTGTATAACTGGTAAAAAAAATATGGGATAAATTATGTATCTCTTACGAAGGCACAACTAAGGTTATGTAGTTTAGGTTAAACATCTTGCTTCATGACTACAAACTCTTTCATATGAAACTTAGTGAGTCAATATCTAAAATGTATACCAGGTTTACACATATTATCACCCCCTGTATGCTTTAGGAAGAGAATTCACTAACAATGAGAAAGTTAATAAAATTTTAATATGTTTGCCTTCATCCTATAATGCCAAGATAACTGCGATCACTGAATCTAAGGATTTGAACACTTATTTTATTGATAGCTTACTTGGATCACTCATTGCTTATGAGCAAGGAGTGAATAAAAGACAACTTGATGCATGTACGAAAAAGAAAGAGAAAAATGTCGTGCTGAAGGCCAATGATACAGAAACTGATTCTTCTGGGTCTAAAAGTGATGATGTGGCCCTAATCACTAGGCAATTCAAAAGCTTTCTAAGGAAGAAACATAAGAACTATTAAAAATGGAACAAAGGTAAGAATAGCAAAAATTCTAAAGGTTCTTCTGATATAGTTTGTTTTGAATGTAGGAAGTCAGGGCATATAAAAGCTGATTATCCTACACTTAAGGCTCACCCAAGCAAGGAGAAGGGTGAGGAGAAATCAAAGTTTATGAAGGATAAGAAATGGATTCCAAAAACTTTCTAGGTGGATTCTACATCTGACCCCTCTAAGACTGAAGCTGAAGAGGAGACAATAAACTTGTGTTTGATGGTGGATGAACATCATGGTCAGTCTAACCAAGAAGAGGTATGAGAACTAACCTACGATCAATTACTTGATGTTTATGAGAAAATCCATTCATCATATAGGAAACTTAAGAAAATGCATGCTAGTCTAAAATTAGAATTCTTAAACTTGCAAAAAGAACATAAAGTTTTGCTTAAGGATCATTCTACGCTTGATAGCAATCACATGTCATTACTTGATGAATTTGATCAGTTAAATAAAAAGTATTCTGAATTTATTATTGAGTATGATTCATTGAAAACATCTCATGTTGATTTAGAAAAAGTGTTTAAAGAATTAGACACTATGGCATGTAATTTAGATAATAATGAGCATGCATTGAAACTAGAAATTATAAGTCTTAAAAAAGAAAATTAATTTCTAAGTGTAAAAATTCATACATTTGAGAACAACGAAACACCTCCTACTTTTGCACAATTTTATAAACCTCCATCACTTGAAGAATTTCATTCAAAATCATTAAAGTATGCATCATCCAAACCTAGGGAGAGGCACTATCACCCACGTAGATTAGTTAACCCTTTTCCTGGAGTTTGATGTTTCTCTTGTGGCATGTTAGGACAAATCTCTCATACTTGTACTATTCACCATAGTATACATTGGGTGTGGAGGCCTAAATTACATGATTCACAGCATAACACACATGCATTGCACTCTTCTTAAATCTGACATTTGATGATTTTGTGGGGATGCTCTCACACAAGACCTCGTGAGAGCATGTGGTACCTAGACAGTGGATGCTCAAGGCATATGACTAGATATGCAAATCAATTCATTTTGCTGGAGGCTAAGGCTGGAGGCAAGGTCACTCTTGGAGATAACACCACCAAGAAAGTGGTGGGCGCAAGTATAATCGAAAACTTCAAGAACCTTTTAATTGCAAATATTTTGCTTATAGATGGACTGAAACACAACTTGCTCAGCATCAGTCAACTCTATAATAAAGTGTTCAGTACTGGCAAACACATGTATTATCAACTTAAATAATAACACTGTTTTATAGGGCAAAAGGATCAACAACATTTATATGCTTGATTTAAATGACATTAAGTGTGCTGCATCATTTTGCTTGAAATTTGCTACTGATGATTCTTTGTTGTGGTGTAGGAGGTTATGTCATGCCAGCATAAAAACCCTTAGAAGAGTAACCCAAAAAGACTTAGTTAGTGGTGTCCCCAAGCTTAAGTTCACTAAGGACCGCCTGTATGATGCATGTCAACTAGGAAGGCAAGTCCAATCATCTTTCCACTCCATTAAGGACATCAACACCTCTAGACCTTTAGAAGTCCTCCACATGGATCTCTTTGGACCCATTAGCACTGCCAGCTTAGGGGGAAAAGTCTAAGGATTTGTAATTGTTGATGACTACTCAAGGTTCACTTGGATTAGATTTCTATCCCATAAGTCTGAGTCATTTGATAAATTTAAATCCTTCTCCACTTGGATTCGTAAGAAGTTAGGTTATGAGATCTTGACCATCCATAGTTATCATGGTGGAGAGTTTGAAAATATGAAATTTGAAACTTTCTGTGAGGAGCAAGGGATTAACCATAACTTTTCAACTGTTAGGACCCCTCGATAGAATGGGGTAGCTGAACGGAAGAACAGGACCTTAGTGGAAACCACTAAAGCATGCTTGCTGAGTATTCACTTTTAAAATACTTTTGGATAGAAGTGGTGAACACAACCTGTTATGTGTTGAATAGGATGATTATTATATCCAAACTGGATAAGACACCCTATGAAATCACTAAGTGTAGAACTCGAAACTTGTCCCACCTCCAAGCCTTTGGACGTATGGCCTTCATTATTAATAATGAGAAATCATACTTAGAAAAATGTGACCCAAAATCTGATGAAGAAGTGTTCTTAGGATATTCAAGTGTGGGGAAATCCTTTAGAGTGTTTAACAAGAGGACATTGGTGGTGGAGGAGACTACTCATGTAGTGTTTGTTGAATATAATCCTAAGAAATCTTGAGTTGATGAAGAAGAAGAATTATGAGAGAGTCCCCAAGGAGTAGAAACTACAAATTTGGAGAAGAGGGTAGAGCCTTAAAATACTGATTTAGTGGGACAGATTACCCAAGGAGTAGAAAATACAACTCTGGAGGAAAGGGTAGAACCTTAAAACATATTGCCTAGACATTGGAGATATTTTTTGAGTCATTCTAAAGAACCTATCTTAGGAGACCCTTCTAAAGGTGTTAGAACTAGGCATGGATTTATGAAGGAAGTAAACCCTTCTTCCTTTATCTCAATAACTGAATCCACCAACATCAATCAAGTCTTTCTGATGAATTTTGGATATTAGCTATACAAGAAGAACTTAACCAATTTATGAGAAATGATGTTTGGGAGTTGGTAGAAAGACCTAAGGATTAAGGTGTAGTAGGAACCAAATGGGTCTTTAAGAATAAAATGAATGATTCTGGTGTGGTGGTTAGGAATAAGGCAAGATTGGTGGCTAAGGGGTACAACCAAATAGAATGGATTAATTTTGAGGAGACCTTTGCCCCTATAGGTAGATTGGAAGCTATTAGAGTTCTACTAGCCTTTGCCTGTGATAAGGGATTTAAGCTTTTTCAAATGGATGTCAAGAGTACCTTTTTAAATGGAGTAATAAAAGAAGATGTCTTTGTAGAGAAACCCTTAGGTTTTGAGAGTTCCCAACATCCAAATCATATTTACAAATTTAAAAAAGCCTTATATGGATTGAAATAGGCACCTTGAGCTTGGTATGAGAGGCTTAGTACATTCCTACTAGAAAGAGAGTTTGTTAAGGGGAGCGTAGACACCACCCTTTTTCTGAGGAAAGTAGGAGATGATTTACTCATTATCCAGATCTATGTTGATGATATCATTTTTGGATCTTTTGATAAACATTTATGTGATAATTTTTTTAAGACAATGAGTAAAGAGTTTGAGATGAGTATAATGGGAGAATTGTCCTACTTTTTGGGGTTTAGCATAAGGCAAATGGACGATGGAACCTTTCTTAATCAGTCAAAATACACTAAGGACATCTTAAAGAAATATGAAATGGAAAAAGACAAGCAAATAAACACTCCCATGAGTTCCAGTGTTCAATTAGATAAGGATTCAAATGGAAAATCTTTTGATCAGAAGAAGTATAGAAGAATAATTGGATCACTTCTTTACCTAACTACTAGCAAACCTGAGATTATATTTAGTGTTTGTCTTTGTGCTAGATTTCAAGCTAATCTTAAAGAATCCCACCTGACTACAGTTAACAGAATCCTTAGATATCTCTTAGGGAACCAAAACTTAAAAATCTGGTATCCTAGGCACAACACCTTTTTTGAAATTATTGGATATTTTGATTCTAATTTTATAGGGTGTAGGGTGGATAGAAAGGGCATTTCTGGAACTTGCCAATACATAAGATAGTCTTTAGTCTCTTGGTCTAGTAGAAAATAAAACTCTATTGTACTTTCCACTACTGAAGCTAGGTATATTGCCTTAGGAAGTTATGTGGCACAAGTACTTTGGTTGAAGTAATAAATCTTGGATTTAGGATTACGTGTTGGCACAATTTCAGTTCTATATGATAACACTAGTACCATCTGCATCTCTAAGAATCCTATCCAATATTCAAGAACCAAACACATTGACATAAGGAATCACTTTGTCAGGGACCATGTTACCAAAACGGATATTGAGCTACACCATGTAGCAATTGAAAACCAACTGGCTGACATCTTTACTAAACCACTAGCCTTTGACACATTCAACATTTTGAGGACTAGATTAGGTTTGATTGACATAAATGTATGAATTTGATGATTACTAATTTCTAAAGTTTTTATTTTTTAGTTTTCCCTTATTTTTGTTTGATTTGATTATCTATTTCCTTTTTGTTTTTTATTCTCTATTAATTTCCCTTTGTTGCTGTTGATTACCTGATTTGGTTATTTCTTTTTATGTGCTTTCCTGTTGATGTTGATTTACTGCTTATTGTCTTCAGAATCAGATCACTGTTGACTACTACGGATAAACTAGATTTTTGATTGAGAGTTGGCTTGTTTTTATTGGAAGCTTGTAAGCAGTGATTGACTCCTCTGAAATAGTTAAAGGGAAGAAACATTGATGATTGTTTTTCTTCCTCTAACTCCTTTAATAGTGTATTATTCCTTTTGGATAAAAATCTTTTTCAAAATTTAAAAGTTGGACTTTGAAATAGTGATCTATTTTATCTTCCTATAGTAATCTATCTCATATGTGTAGTGTTCCAAATCATTGAATCACTTTCATGTTTTCTTAATCGAGTGATTGCATTGATCATATGAGATAGGTTCTGTTTTATGGTTTACTTTTCTTTATCTAAGAGAGTGAGTTGACAATTTTCTTATATCTAGAAGATAATCTCACAACTGAGAGTCTTTTAGAGGTTTTGAAAGGAAGGAAGCTTGCAAAAGATGCATAATGTGCGCCAATCAACTGAAAAAAAAAGAGGCACAAAATGAGCCCAACTAAAAAGATGCGCAATGTTCGCCAATAAAATTAAAAAGATAGAGAAAGTGTATCAAAATCAAAAGATGTGTAAAGTGCGCCAAATAATTAAAAAAGAGGTACAAAATGAGCCCACAAAGAAATAAGGTTCCTCTTCTTTCAAATCTTTAAAAAATCTTAGAAGAATTCATGTATTCTTAATATATTCAAACACTTGAGATTGAAAATTATGATTGCTGGTTCTTTAATTTGCAATACTATTTTATCAGATATTTTTCTAGAACAAAGTTTAAAAGGATCACTTTTCTTATCTAATTTCTTTTCTTCTGAACTAGATTTTTGTTTGAAGGGAATTTGAACCTGTTAGGTGTCCGAGGTAGGAGTTACAAAAATTGATTTTCTAACTTTTTTGGATTTTAGCATTGTCAATTTTCTTCTTATTTGCTTCTAAATTAAAAATTAAGAAAAAATTCTGATTTACTGAAGCAGATCGATTCAAGGAAAAAAAATGTTTTTGATATCGTTTTCTCATTTTTATTTTTTTCAGGTTTAATTTTATTTTTTTTGTGATTATTTGGTCCCCTGATTATTCCTCTCCATTCTTCAATTTTTTTTCATTTTTGGTCACATTATCCTGGATGATCCCCACGTCATCTTGGATGATATGATCAAATCATCCCCATCTTAAACCAACAGCTGATCTGAATCAATCATTGGTGATCATCTTGGATGATACACCTTATCATCTTGGATGATCTACGTGGCAGCAGTTGGACGATTTGAATTTGGCCCATCTGATTCATTTATTACATATCATCCTGGACGATCCACCTAATCATCCTAGATAATCCTTTGAGTCAAAAGTTGTCCAGCTTGACTTATCTAGACGATCGCCTTGGTCTAATCATCCTGGGTGATATCTGATCATCTTAGACGATCTGACCACATTTTTGACCAATCTTCCTGGACATAATTATTGCTACTTATCGTCTTAGATGATATAACCCATTTCTATTTAAACAAATAATTTCAGCCATTATTTCACCACACTCTCCTTCTACACTCATATAATCTTCTTCTCATGGCTGGTGGGAAAAGATCTAGGCATCAAGGAGCAAGTTCCTCATGGGGGAATGTCGACCCATTCTTCACTGATGCAGCCGATCAAGCTGCATTCCAACGCTATCTCGATGTGGGGATTACTAAGTTCAAAATTCTGAATCCACGCATCTTCACCTATCCGATACTGAATCTTTTTGCTACCACGTCCCTCACCTTCATTTTGGCACCTACTCTTCCATTCAGTACTGAACTTCATCATGTTTTCTTAGTGAACCTTCGCATTGATTTTACCTATACCTCCCTTCGCTCATATGTTTACTTACGCCTTGTAGAGTTAACTACTCAAGACTTTCATGACATTCTCTAACTTTTTATCATTGGTGATAAACTTTATCTTTTGACCTCTGACCCTGACTTTAATTAAAGTGTCGCCAACCATTTCCTTAGAAACACCAATGCCCCGTACCATGACAATGTTTATTCTTTCTTAGTTAAGGATGCTAGGACAATCAAGCATGTCCTTCGCTCCTCTATCATTCCAAAGGCTTGGGACCACATCCACATTATCCCCTTGCTCTTAATAACTACCTATTACATCATGTCCCGTCATCACTTTAATGCAACTGATCTCCTATTTTGCTACATTGAACACCTAACTAGCATTAGGGATCCGCTCCACAGGAGGCATCCCAACCTAGCCTTAGGACACCTCATTGCCTATACTCTTGAAATAAAATACAATCGTCAATATCCAGTTCTAATAAATGTCCCTCTTTCCTTCTACTCCAACAATTCTTTCCATAATCTTTACAGCACTCGTCTTCATCCAGAGCCCAGCATGGATATTGAGGGAGAAGAGGAAGAAGCTGCTCTTAAACTTACTGCACCCGCTCCTCTCCATATGAAATCACCATTGGATCACCTGGTGCAAAGGTTTGACCACTGGGAGGCTCGCTTTAACTCCTACGTGGTTGCCCAGGAGCAACAACACATTGAGGATGTGAGTCGATTCAATACCTACGTCGCCCAGCAACAGTAGCAGCATGACTAGGACATGGCCTTATTTAGAGAACAATTTGCCACCCATCACAGTCTGTTTCAGCCACCACCACCTCCTCCTCCACCTGATCAGGGTCCCTCTTATTACTAGCTTGAGTGCTTTTTCTAGTTTTTAGCAATATTTTTGTACTATATTTTTATGTTCCTCTGTGATATTTTTTTCTTTTCTATTTTATACTTTTTGAGTTGTCAAAAGGGGGAGTAGTTTGTGTTCTTGGTTATTATACTATTTGAATTATAAATATTCAGTATTCTTATATTATTTACCAGGCTAATAGAATTTGTATTGCCTAGCTTTCCTTGCTCCATAATTTGTTCGCTGAATTAAAAATAATCTAATAAATGTTTGCCATCATAAAAATGGGGGAGATTGTTGCAAATTTGGATTCAAGGATTATGATTTTGATGATAAAAAATATTTTTATTTCTATTTGAGTGCCAAACCTTTCAGGTTTATAAGATCAATTGCAATTCAAGCTAGCTCAAGATCGAGTCAGTCTGTCTTTGCTTCAAGATCAATGAAATTTTTCACCTTTCTTGAGTCAAATATAATATAATAGATCCCCAAGCTAAGTAAACTTGCATACACAAACTCAGGGGGAGATTTTTAGTGAGTTAGAGTTTCTATTTTGATTTTTTTCATATCATCCTAGATGATATTAATATCAACCTAGATGATCTATTGAAAATTGAAACCCTAATTAGGGCAGCCATGCTAAGTTGGTCTGATTAAACAGATCATCCTGGATGATATTCCCATCGTACATGATGATATGCTCAAATCATAAAATCTCAGCCGCCAAACTAAGTTAGGCAAATTTTTATTTTTAGTATTTTGGTCTAATCATCCCGCGATATATGTGTCATCTTGGATGATTCATTACAATCACTCACGTGATTAAAGAAAGTAATTAAGGATTGATTGATTGATCACATCATCCTGGATGATCACAAGATCATCCTGGATGATATATTAGAAATTTGTATCATCTAATATTCCTCAGCTAGATGACCCAAACTCTCTACCAAATGATATTGCCATTTTTAAACTAATCATAAAGGATGATAGAGATATCTACCTAGACGATCAAGTCATTTTGAAATCATCCGGCATAGTTATCCTGGATGACCTAAACTGTGTGCCGAATGATATTTGGCATTTTTGAACTAATCGTATAGGACGATATACATATCATCCTAGAGGATCAAGTCATTTTCTTTAGATCATCCAGACTTCTCTCCTATATGTTCCGAACTATCTGCTGGATGATATTCTTGATTTAAACTAATCGTCTAGGATGATCACAGAATCATCTCAGATCATAAGAATAAACCTTATCATCTAATCATCTAGAAGAACCAAATCGTCCAGGCCACAAAGGGCTGATTTACACTAATCGTATAGGTCGATCAAAGGATCATCAAGGATGATCTTTGACAGTAAGTAGAAACTTATGGCAATTTTTGAGCCCTTCTATTTAAGGTCTCTTTCTTGTTGCTATTAAAATCTTTTGCCATTGTCCCTTCCTGAGAGATTCTTGAGAGGGAGAGGGAGAGCTTGGGAGAGAGAGAGAGAGGATCTTGTGAGGGAGAGTTTGTGACGTGTTCACAAAGGTTACTCCAAGAAAGGATTCAAGTCGTCGTCTCCAGTCAACGTACCTTATGCCTTGGTGTCTCTATGAGAAGGATCATTATCAAGAATATCAAGGTTCTCTGCTCGCTTTAGAAGGAAGTGAAAGGATGTAAGGTTCTTTGCTTGCTTTAGGAGGAAGCAAAAGGAGTCTAGGTTTTCTACTTTACCGAGTTGGTGAAAAGGAGTTTTGTAAAGGCTTCTCTGCCTTGCTGTGGGAGCAAAAGGAGAGTCACTGAGTTTTAGTGTAATACCTGGAGGGGAGGCTCCGGGGAGTGTACGTAGGTTAAGTTGATCAAAGTACTATAAAATCTAGTGTGTTCGTTCTTTTACTGTTATGTTCTTTAATTTCTGCACTTTACTTTTCTGTGGATGATTGTGTGGTAAAGTTGTTGTTCTATTTGATTAAATATCTCCACATCAACGTGCTTTTGCAATTATTTTAAAATATCTGAAAAAGTTTTCAAAATCTATTATGCTCAAAAAATTTTAAATTAACCAATTTCCCCCCCCCCCCTTTGGTTAGCCTCAGGCTAGTTGACAAGGGCTTATCATCCCTAATGAACTTTCAGTGTTTTGTTCATCTTATATCTAAGATTTACCCTATTTAAAATATAAGAGGCTATATTCACTACTTCTACCCAAAAGTATTTAGGAAGTGAGTATTAAGCTAACTTGGCTCTAGCGGCTTCTACTAGGGTCTAATTCTTTCTTTCAGCTACCCCGTTCAACTGAGGGGTCCTAGGAGTCGAAAAATTATGATCTATCCCTTGCTCCTTATAGTAGGTTTTAAATTTCTCATTTTCCAACTCTCCACCATGATCACTATGAATAGTCAGAATTTCACAACCCAATTTGCTCTGAATCCAAGTGGAGAAAGATCAAAATTCCTCGAATGATTCACTTTTATGAGATAAGAATCTAACCTAGGTGAACCTTGAATAGTCATCAACAATCACATACCCAAGACTTTCCCTCGTAAGCTTAAAGTGCTGATAGGTCCAAAGAGATCCATATAAAGGACTTCTAAGGGTTTTTTAGTATTAATGTCATTGATTGAGTGGAAGGAGGATCTGACTTGCTTCCATAACTGACAGGCATCTCATAGGTGGTCCTTAGTGAACTCTAGTTTAGGGACACCTTTCACTAAGTCTTTTTGGGTGATCTTCCTAAGGCTTTTCATGTGTGCATGACATAATCACCTATGCCACAACCATGATTAATCAGCAATTAAGTTTAAGAAAATAATAATATCAGCTTTAAAGCAAATTAGATCCAGCAGGTTGACATTGTTGATTCTTTTTCCTTACAAAATAATTTTGTCATTTAAGCTTATAATACAGCAAGTTGGCAGCAATTTTATGCTAAAGCCTTTATCACAGAGCTGGCTGATGCTGAGCATATTATGTTTTAGTTAATCTATAAGAAAAATATTGTTAATAATGAAATCTTTTGAATCACCAATTATACCTGATCCCACCATTCTCCTGGTGGTGTTGTCTCCAAGTGTTATCTTGCCTCCCGTCCTTGCCTTTAGTGAAATGAATTGATTTGCATCTCCAGTCATATGCCTTGAATATCTACTATCCAGGTACCACATGCTCTCATAAGGCCTTTTGTGAGAGTTCTCCAATAAAATCATCAGATGTTTAAATTGGAAACCCAAATAGGTTTCATTCCCTTATAAAAGAAAGAAGAATGCGATGCATGCATGTTATGCTATGAATTTTGTAATCTTGGTCTCCACACCAAATGTGTTCTATAATGAACAATGCAGGTGTGAGAGATATATCCTAACATGCCACAAGAAAAATATCTAACACCAGGAAATAGGTTTACTAATCTTTTTGGGGTATTATGGTTCTTCCTAGCTTTAAATGATACTTGCTGATGTGATGGTTTATGAAATTCTTCAAGTGTAGGGGATTTTTTATTTTCCTTAAGGGCAGTTAATTCAGCTTTTAAAAATTTATTTGCACTTTCAAGAATTGAATTTTCTATTTTTAAGGCACGCTCCCTACTTCAAATTCTGATGAAGGCATTTCTAGTTCCTTGAATGAAATTTTTAATTCAAAATGTGATATTTTTAATGAATCATGCTTAGTGGTTAAATCAGAATGCTTTTTATTTAGTTTATTGAATTCAACTAATAAAGCCATGTGATTGCTATCAAAAGTGGAGTGATCTTTCCTTAGGTATTCGTGCTCTTTCTGCAGATTTAAAAATTCAACTTTGAGGTTAGTATGTAGTTTCTTGAGCTTCCTATATGAAGAATAAATTCTCTTAGAAACTTTAAATAATTGATAATATGCAAGCTCACATACCTCTTCTTGATCAGATTGTTCAAGATGTTCTGCCATCAAGCACAGGTTGGTTACCTCCTCTTCAGCTTTACTTTAAGAGGAGTCAGATGCTGAGTCAGCCTAGAATGCCTTTCAGATTTTTTTCTTATCCTTCCTAAATTTAGGCTTTTCTTCAGCCTTCTCTTTACTTGGGTGAGCTTTCAGAGTTGGGCAATCCAACTTATGGTGCCCTGGCTTCTTTCATTTAAAGTAAATAACATCTGATGAACCTTTAGAATTTTTATTATTCTTAGCTTTATTCCAATTTTGATGATGTTTCTATTATTTTCGGTAAGAAGCTTTTACATTTCCTTGTTATTAAGGCAATGTCATCATCATCAGAACTAGAGACATCAGTATCAGACTCATTAGCTTTCAAGGCTACAATTTTCTCCTTCTTCTTTTCACCTGCATCAAGCTGCCATAGGTTCACCCCTTGCTCATAAGTAATTAGTGATCCAAGTAACTTATCAATTGAATAAGTATTTAGTCCTTAGATTCAGTAATGATAGTAATTTTTGCATTAAAGGAAGAATGTAAACATCTTAAAATATTGTTCACTTTTTCAAAATTAGTGAGTTCTCTTCCTAAGGCATGTAAAGAGATAACAATCTGTATAAATCTAGTGTACATCTTAGAAATTGATTCATTTGGTTTCATGCGAAAGACTTCATAATCATGCAAAAGTATATTCAGTCAAGATTGTTTAACCTTATTCATTCTTTCATAAGTAATGCATAATCTATCCCAAATTTCTTTACCAGTTACACATGTTGAAACATGCATATATTCTTTAGATTTCAATGCATAGAAAAATTAGTTTAAATATTTAGCATTGAATTGAGCAAGTAAACTATCATCAGTTTTCTAATCAGCAAAAGGGATTTAAATTTTAACACCATTAACTCATTTGTAAGGTGCAGAATATCCTTCTCTAACAAGCATCCACATGCGATAATCAATCAATTGTGAAAAGGTAGACATGTGAGTTTTCTAAAAATTAAAATGAATATTATCAAATAGAGGTGGTCGAGGAATTAAATATCCTTCCATAGTATTATGATTACTAAAGTTACCATTGATCAAAATTCAAAAGTATTCTAAAACTTAATTTTATGAATCCCGCTCTGATACCACTTGAAAGTTTGTCAGGGGTGTTAAACCCTATAGAACTAGCTTGAGGCTAACCAAGCGGTGGGGGAGGGGGGGGGGGGTGAATTGTTATTTTAAAATTTTTTTAAGCAAAAAGAAAAATCTTTTTTAAACCTTTTTAAATATTTTAAACACAAATAATTTAAGCAAAAGTAGATAACCAAATATAAAGATTTCAATACAAATTAGATCATAGGAGCAATTAAAAATAAATGTGGAAAGATAAGTAGAAAGAACATAGTAGATTTTTAGTGGTTTGGTCAAATTTAACCTACATCCACTCCCTAAAACCTCCCGTTCCAGGTATTAAACTAGTCAGTTAGTGTCTCTCCATTTGCCCCCACAGCAAGGTGGAGAAGCCTTTACAAAATCTTTTCACCGACCCAGTGAGGCAGAGAACCTTTAATTTTTTTTTACCCTCCTGGTGAAGGCAGAGAGCCCAGAATCTTTTTATTCCCTCCTTGAGTAGGTAAAGAACTTGACAATCCTTTTACTCCCTCCTGCAGTAGGTAGAGAACCTAGATCTGATGCTGATGATTGCCCCAGAGCTACTAGGAACCAAGGACATAGACGGAAGAAGATGATCGAATCCTTTCTTGGAGCAACTTTATGAATCCCCTCATAAACTCCCCCTCATAAGGTCCTCTCTGTCTCTTCCAAACTCTTCCTCTTCTCTAAGCTCTCTTGGATTAGAAAAATAGCAAAATATATTCTTAGCCGCAATTAGGTGGGCTTAAATTGGAGTCTTCAAAAATGGCCCTAATTTATAATTTGGTGGCTAAGATCATCCAGGATGATTCAAATATCATTCTATATTATTAGTACAAAATAGCCTTTCCAGCTAGTTCAATCAACATTACGTTATATGATCAATTCAAGTATTTGAATGAATCATCCAGTATGATATTCCTATCATCCTATATGATTAGTTCACCAGTGACTATTAATCGTCCAGTATGATGGATGATGATTAATTATCATCCCATGCAGAGCTTAGATCATCCTGTATGATATAGGGGTATCATCTAGAATGATTAGTTGAAAAGTTAAAGCTTTCATCGTGTACGATAGGTGGCAATTAATTATCATACCATGCATAGCTCTGATCATCTTGGATGATGGTTTCCAATCTTCCTATACGATGTGATCGATCAATTTAACTCTAATTAATCACCTAACCAAGGAATTATTTTAGGCATGATTGTCATGGATCATCCAGGATGATACGTATCATCCTATATGATTAGAATAAAATTTGAATTTTGAAATCTTGCCTAAATTAAGATTGGCGGCTATTTGTTCCAATTTGTACTGATCACCCTGTATAATCAAAATCATTCGGGATGATTAGTTAAGATAACTAATAAAAAGGGATGCCTTAATCAGGGTTTCTATTTTTAACTGATCATCTAGGATGATTTAGAATCATCCTGTACGATATGATTAAAAACCATAAAGCTCTATAACTCACAAAATTTTTCCCTTGGGTGTGTGTGTGCAAGGTTACTTAGCTTCAAGATCTATCATAGTACATTTGACTAAATAAGAGGTAAAAGGTACCTTGGAATAGAAATTACTGACTGACTCAATCCAATTTGAGCTGATTGACATTCAAAGTAAACTTGTGGACCTGACAGGTTAGTAAGCAAGGCAAATAAAAGCAGATATCCAAGAATAGCAGAAGTGAAGAAATAATAATGTTTGTTATCATCAAAATCATTGAACTTGGGTCCGGATTTGCAACAGTGAAGATAAATATGTAGGCATGAAATACTCCTATTATGTCTGGGCTTACTTCTTAAGGGAGCTTACCTTTTTATGTGAGCCTAAAAAATTATAATTAATTATAATAGAGGAATTTTTTAGTCCTTAAGAGTCTAACAAAATAAAGGCAAAAGCAATTTTCCATGTAAGTAATAAACCTAAAAAAGTAGGTAATTTCTAAATATAAAATTTAAATATAATCACTAAATATCAACATATCAAATCAATATAAAAGGTCATGTGGAAATGCCACTTACCTTAACCTACTATCAGTAGAAATTATAAGTGGGCGGGCCCCGCTGACAACGAACCCTAGTTTTAATCATATGAAATGACACAAGATTTAACGTGGAATATTTTTCTTGTGTTCATTTCTCAACCCATCTATTCAGTGTCCTTGGATCCATAAGGTCTAGATATCCAAATGAAAAGAACTCCTCGAAGGACGTTTCTTTTCTCTTTAGATCTCAAGTTGTCCAAATTTGAATCTCCAAATGGAAGGAAGTCTCCCTTAAGGGTTGTTTCCTTCCTCTTAGGATTCCAAATTGGACACTAATATCACACTTTAATTAACTTTTATAACACTTTTTTATTCAAATTTACATATGAGAATTGAAAAGAGATGACTCTATACTCCCTACATATTACCCAAGGCAATTTATATATGAAAATCATTAAAATCCCAAGCATTTATGTATAATTTATTGCTCACATATGAGCTAACATATTCACTTGGCCATACTTTTAATTTTATGGGGCTTAATAATTTTAGCAGCAACAAAAAAATTCTTAATCTCATTTTTAATTAGCCCTCTTTTATAGCCCTACATAAGCATGGCCACCTATAAAAGACTTTGTTAGCATCCATGTCATTCTTAACCTAGAAGGATCTAACACCAATCATGTATCATATCATAAGCATCATGCTAGAAGGAAACATTGCAAGATAAATATCATAAGTCAAATCAAATCAATATTACCATTATGCATAGAAAACCACATAAAATACACATCACAAAAAAGCATGTATGAAAGAATAGCAACCTAGACTAAAACTAAGATTTGTTGTCCTAACAAGCCATCTATAGTGTATGCATTAGGATGTGTGGTTTGGATATATCCTATGTTGGTTGTTGTTCAAATTTTCTAGTGTTTTCCTTAGTTAATTATAGGTAGAGGGAAGTTTTTTTAAATTTGTGGCTTTAATGTTCATTTTAAAATGAGTTTTAAATATTGAAGTTGATTAATCATTAATTCCTCTAAAGCCCTAAATTTTAATTAGGTGTTTTAGTTCTTAAGTCTTAAAATTTAATACACTCATGTCCTCTAATGGGAATATGGATAAGGTATAAAGGGTCATTTATTAAAGATTTATTATTTATTATTTATGTTGAATAATAAATACACTTTTTACAACAGGAGAGTGATGTTTATTTCACCCTCCTTGAGGCTAACTTAATAGCCTCATAGGCACAGATTACCCAGTAATTATCTTTAGATCTTGGTTTAATTTAATTTATTGATTAAATTATCTAAATTTGTGATTATCTCATTAATGATTTGTTAAGCTTGTGGATTATTTTTGCATTCCATCGAACTTGTTCAATCATTGTCACAATAAGTACAATAACCAAGGCCTCCATAGAACACGTAGCCTTGTAGCTCAAGGTAGTCCAGTCAAAAAACTTCATCAATGGAATGTTGGTTGTTCATTTTATTATTTTCTTATGATTTAGTTATTACATTGATGATTTACTAAAATTTTGACAATTTATTGAATTTTCATATTTAACTAAATATTTTAATGCATTTAATAATGTACATATTTTTAACATTTTTATTTTCCTTAATTTTGAAAGTTCTAATTATTTTTATAAATATTAGGCCCATAATTGAGTAAAATACCATTGAGTTAGCTGGATTTGGATTTTCTACAATTAGTTTTAAATTTTGCAAGTTTTAGTGTTTTAATGAACCATATTTAACTAAATGTTAACTTTTTATTTTTAATAAATTCTGAAGGATTGATATTTTTCATAAATATTAGACCTAGGGATGAGTCCAGTGCCTTTGAATTTGCTTAGTTTGTACTTTTCTATAATTAGGTATGAAATTTTTAAGTTTGTGTATTTAATTAAAATAATTAATTTCTTATTTTGAAATATTTTCTTATTTTTGTACCAAGATGACTCCAAATCTTTTAAAATATCCCCCAAAAGCTAGGAATGACTTATGGGGGTGATTCAAGTGTTTAAAATTTATTTGATCTTACATTATTATTTTTAATTATTTAGTTTAATTAATTATTAATTTTCACTTTTTTAAAATATTTTTAAATTATGAATTCACTTCATAGTTCTTTAAATTTTATTTTTATGGATGTTTAATTATGAACAATTTAAGCCCTAGTTTGTATTTTTTCTAATTTAATTTTAATTTATTATAATTTTTGGAAGTTTTAGCCCCAATATAGGGGCTGATTTTAGATTTACATAGTTTTGGGGTCAAATGACGTCAAATAAATGTGGCATTAAAACATTGGGTGTAAAATGTCACAAAATGTCTGAGTTTAGATTTTGATAGCTATTAGATGTGTGTAGAATTTTTTAGGATTTTGCTAAGTTTGCTAGACATAATCCTTAATTTTTTCCCTAGGTGTCACTTGTGTTTAAATGGTTTGGCTAACCTTTACAAATGCACAAGCACACAATAATAAAACTATGAAAAAATTCTACTTATTTGGAAAGTTATGAATTTTTAAAGTTATGGGTAAAACATCGACTCATGACCTTAAAAATTCAATTCACAACATTCTCAAGCATACCATGACTCAAAAATCTACCACCAAAAATTGAGATCAGTTTGACCACAGGATCATGAGAAAATTGAAAAAAACTAATTTTGAAACAAATATAGTTTTCTCAAAATCCAATGATCAAAACTTGCTGAAAATAGTTTTAGAAAATACTTGGTCTCAAGGCCTTTATAATGAGTCCAAAAACATTCAATTTGGTGGAGGTTTGGATTTTATTTGTTTTCTTAAAGTTATGATAAGTTTTTTTTTTAATTTAGATTTTATAGATGACAGTTCCAATCATTAGAAAGCGATGAGACAAGAGGCAGTTCTTGCATCCTCAACTTAAACACATAAGAACGACTTCATTGTCATTGGATAAGTGCTAATTAAATGGATGGACAAGATCATGCCACTTAGGCACATGGCTCTCTTGGTTGTGTGGGTATGAATCCCATTGAAGATAGCACATGGTTTGACAGCTTTTAGGCCATCTAATCGTGATACACGTGCAATCGGATGATCCTGATCGATCCAGGGAGTGTAGTTAAAGTTTGAACATAAATTTTAAATGCTTATAACTTTTTCTCTAACTATCCAAATTTGAGAAAATCTAAAATATAAGATGTAGATACCCTAATATTTCAATCCTTGGAGCTTGGAGGATCCATGAATTGAGATTTGAGAGAAACTTAAAATTGTAGTTTAAACTTCAAATTGAGATTTCTCACTAACTTGTGGATGTATTTCTTTGATCTTAGGCTCATTTTGTTGATGTAGATGTTCTCTTTAACTTTATAGAAGACTCGAAGAGCTAGTTTATATAAGATCAAAAGAAACTTTAGATTATACTTTTCATGCTATTCTCTCTCTTTCCTTCCAAACATGGGCCTTGGGGGTATGGTGAGCTAGGGAAAGGCTTCGAGCATGTAGAGGGATTTCTAGAGAGGTAGAGGAAGGAAAAACATTGGTTGGAGGAGGCTTAAAGAGTGAGTTTTCTTATAATGTTTTCTTATAATGATAATTTACATGCCTCATGCCCATTAAGTGCCCTAGGTTTTGTTCAGATGTTTGGGATTTGTTAGAGGAAGCCTCTGGATTATTGCAACCTATCATAGGTGGTTAGAAGCCATAAAAGTGATTACAAATGTGAGGGTGGCTTGGGTTTTCCACTTCATATGGAGGGGACCATATCTAGCCACTTTTGGCTAAACCAAAGCTTGCGTTTGATTTAGGGGTTGCTTAGAAATGATTTTGAATTATTTTTAAGTGGATTTAGCAAGATGATTTAGAGTGAAGTGAAAAAGGTGGCAAGGCTAGACCATTTAACCCATTTTGGTGGTTTCTTTATTTGCTTGGCTAGTCAACTAGTCAAAGCTGACTAGGATGGGAGTTGGGGAGTCTTTTATGCTACTGGGATGAAGTGGAGGAGGCTTGAAGCAAAGGGTTTGGGTATTTGAGTGAACATGTGAGCGTATGCTTGAGTTTGACTATGTTTGGTGGGTTTGACCTATGAAGGTTTTGTGCATGTTTCGACCGTGCAATGAAATTGTTATGGGAGCTTGATTTGGTTTGGAGATGCCTAGAGCATTTGATTTGGGTTAGGTTAAGTGTACGGTTATTTTGGTCAACCAAGGTTTACTTTGTCAACAAGGTTTGACCAAGGGTTGGGGTTGAATTCAATAAATTTAAAATTACATTTTTTACCCAATGGAGGTGGTCCCATGCAATGGTGGGGTCTTCTTGTATGAAATGCATATTTAATTGCTTAAAGGGCACATTGGTTAGCCATGGTTAACCTAGTCAACCAAGCTTGAAAAAGACTTGGGTTTTTCTCTAACACATCCTTAATGATGTTTAGAATGCATCAGAAGAGTTTTTAAAGGTTGGTTTGAATGAGCCATGTTGAGGTTTACAAGAAGGTTTAATTTTTGTTTAGGGATTTTGGGGTTAAGTGGGCTCACGATCAACCATGGTCAACCAAGGTACACAAAAGTTCCACTTTCTATTTAACATGTCATAAAATTTCTTATGAGCATGTTCAAGGCTTTTGGGAAGGTTCGCAAGGTTAAATTTCACAAGGTGCATGGTTTAGCAGTATACGCTAGAAATATGTGAAAGTCTTATATCCTTGCGAATTTAATTCCAATTTTGGAGTTAGAGAGCTTGGATTGCGAGTAAACTTGGGGGGTTGACCCTAAGGATAGGTCTAATCAATATGCAATTGAATAAATCATGATTCCAATGTTGTTTGGTTTTATTTTGAGGTGATTGAAAATCACTTTGAATGAGTTATGGGACAAGGGCTATTGGCCTTGACTTTTGGTTTCGAATCTTGGATTTGGTTTTGGATTTTACTCAGTTAGCCTCATATAAAAATTAGGTCAACACTCACTTAAAACTTGCCAGTTTCTAGGGACTCACGTGCTATTCATTATGGAGCTTATCATAAAGCTGGTGCTAGCCAATAGTGGTTGAGGCATTTTATTGCAACTAAATTTTTATAGATGATGTGATTGTGATCTTTTGGTGGAATGACATGAATCTAATCTGTGACAATAAGTAATTTTAGAAGATGTATAAGATTAGCTCAGATGGTAGGTTTCACATTTAGTTTGATGTGTCTTTCAAAAATCTTTCAAATTTTATGAGTTGTTATGCCCAGTTAAGGTCACTAGCTTGACTCTTCACATTCCTCCACCTAAAAATAAGACAGAGGTGGCATTCTTGATGTATAAGTGGGCATGTTTAAGGTTTCTATCGATATGATATGGTCATTAAGGTTAGTATTCCACAGGTGAGTTTATTTTTTGATGACAAAGTAACTATAATCTTTCTTTAGTTTGGTGTTTCTATCTTCTTGTGATAATGGAAGCAAACAAGAGAAGAAAGAAAATGTGTCTTCCTTCATAATATTAGCTTTCAGGTGTAAATGGATTTTTCATATAATGGGTAACTCAATTTTTTGTTTTTGGGAAGAGAGAAAGATAATAGGTAGAGTAAGTGTGCATGCATCAAAGAAGCACACTTCTCCATCCTTCTTTTGATCTCTTCATCATACCTTCTTTCTCTTCTATTCTATAATAAGATTAGAGTTAGTTGGAGATGGTCTAAAATAGGGCTACTCCAAATATATTGAAGGCTCGAGTACTGGGTCACCTGTTTGGGTGAGTTAGAGTAGATTATTCTTTTCACCTAACTTACCTTGTTGGGCACTTTTTGCTAGAGTGCCTAAGATCTTAATTTTTTTGTAGAGATATTGATTTTAAAAGAGTCCACATCAGGTATGGTGAAAAGAGAGTAGGGGTTACTTAGATATTTCAACCCTTACTCGACTGTATCACTTGTTTAGTAACTATGTATTCCACTAGAAAATAGATCACATTTTTAACACGAAAGAGTGTAAATGCTTATAATGTGAGAAATGTAATAGAAGTTAATTGTAATACCTCTTAGGCATGAAATAAAGTTATTTTTGATACTTTTTATTTATTTCTATGAGAATGCTTGTTCAAGTAATGTATGTGTTCTGATGCTTACTTAGTAATGTGTAAAACTTGATGTCCGAGTTTGTGAGCGAGAGCAAGTTCGATAGAACAATAGTTCCCTAGCAGCCTAGAAGGAATTGAATGATGGATGTTGTTGGAAATATAAATTTCCTTCATCCTAGGGGCTCTAGCCCTAATACATGTCTTAAGTACCTTTAGGCCTTGACTCACTACATGGAGTAGTCCAATCTTTTCATTCATCTTCAACCCATAGGGGGATTAGAAAATTCCGTGCTGCTTGAGTGATGGCGTCTATCTCTGTGATTCAAACATGAATCTTGTCTATGGCTTATGTTGTTATCAATTTGTCAATAAGTTTTTAAACTACAAAAGAAAAGAGTATGTTCATATGCATTTGATGGATCTAATTTTTCTTATGCCTAAGTCTCTTGAACATATGGAGAACGAAATAAAAGTGTAATGTATACTTTTTAATGGTTGGTGGATTCATGTGTGGTTTTTTTTAAAAGAGTAGTATTGGTCGCTTGGCCAAGAATAAAAAGATAAATGATGGTGTAAAGATGATTTTCTATATGCTAGAGGGTCTAGTGATTGTGTAGGCCTTGATTGTCTAGGGGCCTTAGCTTACCATAGGGAGTGGTCAAATTATTTTCATCAGCTCATACCTAGAAGGGGATTGGATAATCCTATATTATTCAGGTAATCATCATTTAGTTACAACAAGATAAAATATTTTCAACAAGTTTTAAAATGGTGGATAACTCATTTAGAGGTGGTTCCTTCTAGTTTTTAAAATTGCATCCTCTTGCAAGTTGTTTGACTAAGAATAAAAAGAAGGATCTCACTAGAAAGATGAATTTTCATCACGTTGAGGGCTCTAGTGCTCGCACATGTCTTGAGTGCCTAGGGACCTCAACTTAACATAGAGAGTAGTCCAATATTCTTCTTTAGCTCAAACCCAAAGGGGGATTGGACAATCCTGCACTTCTTGGGTGATCACAGTTACTTATATCAAGGTCAAGGCACTATGATAGGATAGGTTACACAAAGAAAGTGCCTCCTAAGAAGTTCTCATTATAATGCCTGAGGTATAGCTTCGGCGTCCCCAGTTTCCCGACCATTTTTGAGGGGAAATTATTAGGAAGGTATTTTTAATACTTTAATTGATCATGAGAGATCTTTATGAATTAAAAATTATTTTTAATAGAGAAATAGTTAGAAGATGGAGTAAGAGAGGGCTTGTAATTCTTTTAGGGATAAAATAGTTTGAGGTCATTGATACTCGAAGTCCTTGGTATATTTGTTTTATTATGGGTCAATAATTAGAATACTCTTGGGCTAATCTACTTTTTGATGATGTAGGGACCTTCCCATGGGTCAAAAATTGAAATCAGTTTGACCACAGGATCATGAGAAAAATAAAAAAATCTATTTTTCAAACAAATATAGTTTTCTCAAAATCCAATGATCAAAACTTGCTGAAAATAGTTTTAGAAAATACTTGGTCTCAAGGCCTTTATAATGAGTCCAAAAACATTCAATTTGGTGGAGATTTGGATTTTACTTGTTTTCTTAAAGTTATGATAAGTTTTTTTTAATTTAGATTTAATAGATGACAGTTCCAATCATTAGAAGGCGATGAGACATGAGGCAGTTCTTGGATCCTCAACTTAAACACATAAGAACGACTTCATTGTCATTGGATAAGTGCTAATTAAATGGATGGACAAGATCATGCCACTTAGGCACATGGATCTCTTAGTTGTGTGGGTATGAATCCCATTGAAGATAGCACATGGTTTGACAGCTTTTAGGCCATCTAATCGTGATACACGTGCAATCGGATGATCCTTATCGATCCAGGGAGTGTAGTTAAAGTTTGAACATAAATTTTAAATGCTTATAACTTTTTCTCTAACTATCCAAATTTGAGAAAATCTAAAATATAAGATGTAGATACCCTAATATTTCAATCCTTGGAGCTTGGAGGATCCATGCATTGAGATTTGGGAGAAACTTAAAATTGTAGTTTAAACTTCAAATTGAGATTTCTCACTAACTTGTGGATGTATTTCTTTGATCTTAGGCTCATTTTGTTGCTGTAGATGTTCTCTTTAACTTTATAGAAGACTCCAAGAGCTAGTTTATATAAGATCAAAAGAAACTTTAGATTATACTTTTTATCCTATTCTCTCTCTTTCCTTTCAAACATGGGCCTTGGGGGTATGGCGAGCTAGGGAAAGGCTTCGAGCATGTAGAGGGATTTCTAGAGAGGTAGAAAAAGGAAAAACATTGGTTCGAGGAGGCTTAAAGAGTGAGTTTTCTTATAATGTTTTCTTATAATGATAATTTACATGCCTCATGCCCATTAAGTGCCCTAGGTTTTGTTCAGATGTTTGGTATTTTTTAGAGGAAGCCTCTGGATTGTTGCAACCTATCATAGGTGGTTAGAAGCCATAAAAGTGGTTACAAATGTGAGGGTGGCTTGGGTTTTCCACTTCATATGGAGGGGACCATATCTTGCCACTTTTGGCTAACGCAAAGCTTGGGTTTGATTTAGGGGTTGCTTAGAAATGATTTTGAATTATTTTTAAGTGGATTTAGCTAGATGATTTAGAGTGAAGTGAAAAAGGTAGCAAGGCTAGACCATTTAACCCATTTTGGTGGTTTCTTTATTTGCTTGGCTAGTCAACTAGTCAAAGCTGACTAGGATAGGAGTTGGGGAGTCTTTTATACTACTGGGATGAAGTGGAAGAGGCTTGAAGCAAAGGGTTTGGGTATTTGAGTATACATGTGAGCGTATGCTTGAGTTTGACTATGTTTGGTGGGTTTGACCAATGAAGGTTTTGTGCATGTTTCGAGCGTGCAATGAAATAGTTATGGGAGCTTGATTTGGTTTGGAGATGCCTAGAGCATTTGATTTGGGTTAGGTTAAGTGTAGGGTTATTTTGGTCAACAAAGGTTTACTTTGTCAACAAGGCTTGACCAAGGGTTGGGGTTGAGTTCAATAAATTTAAAAATACATTGTTTACCCAATGGAGGTGGTCCTATGCAATTGAGGGGTCTTCTTGTATGAAATGCATATTTAATTGCTTAAAGGGCACATTGGTTAGCCATGGTTAACCTAGTCAACCAAGCATGAAAAAGACTTGGGTTTTGCTCCAACACATCCTTAATGATGTTTAGAATGCATCAGAAGAGTTTTTAAAGGTTGGTTTGAATGAGCCATGTTGAGGTTTACAAGAAGGTTTAATTTTTGTTTAGGGATTTTGGGGTTAAGTGGGCTCACGATCTACCATGGTCAACCAAGGTACACAAAATTTCCACTTTCTATTTAACATGTCATAAAATTTCTTATGAGCATGTTCAAGGCTTCTGGGAAAGTTCGCAAGGTTAAATTTCACAAGGTGCATGGTTTAGCAATATAGGCTATAAATATGTGAAAGTCTTATATCCTTGGGAATTTAATTCCAATTTTGGTGTTAGAGAGCTTGGATTGCTAGTAAATTTGGGGGGTTGACCCTAAGGATAGGTCTAATATATATGCAATTGAATAAATCATGATTCCAATGTTGTTTGGTTTTGTTTTGAGGTGATTGAAAATCACTTTGAATGAGTTATGGGACAAGGGGTATTGGCCTTGACTTTTGGTTTTGAATCTTGGATTTGGTTTTGGATTTTACTCAGTTAGCCTCATATAAAAATTAGGTCAACATTCACTTAAAACTTGCCAGTTGCTAGGTACTCACGTGCAATATATTATGGAGCTTATCATAAAGCTGGTGCTAGCCAATAGTGGTTGAGGCATTTTATTGCAACTAATTTTTTATAGATGATGTGATTGTGATCTTTTGGTGGAATGACATGAATCCAATCTATGACAATAAGTAATTTTAGAAGATGTATAAGATTAGCTCAGATGGTGGGTTTCACATTTAGCTTGATGTGTCTTTCAAAAATCTTTCAAATTTTATGAGTTGTTATGCCCAGTTAAGGTCACTAGCTTGACTCTTCACATTCCTCCACCAAAAAATAAGATAGAGGTGGCATTCTTGATGTATAAGTGGGCATGTTTAAGGTTTCTATCGATATGATAAGGTCATTAAGGTTAGTATTCCACAGGTGAGTTTATTTTTTGATGACAGAGTAACTATAATCTTTCTTTGGTTTGGTGTTTCTATCTTCTTGTGATAATGGAAGCAAACAAGAGAAGGAAGAAAATGTGTCTTCCTTCATAATATTAGCTTTCAGGTGTAAATGGATTTTTCATATAATGGGTAACTCAATTTTTTGTTTTTGGGAAGAGAGAAAGATACGAGGTAGAGTAAGTGTGCATGCATCAAAGAAGCACACTTCTCTATCCTTCCTTCTTTCTCTTCTATTCTATAGTAAGATTAGAGTTAGTTGGAGAAGGTCTAAAGTAGGGCTACTCCAAATATCTTAAAGGCTCGAGTACTGGGTCACCTATTTGGGTGAGTTAGAGTAGATTATTCTTTTCACCTAACTTACCTTGTTGGGCACTTTTTGCGAGAGTGCCTAAGATCTTAATTTTTTTTTAGAGATATTAATTTTAAAAGAGTCCACATCAGGTAGGGTGAAAAGAGAGTAGGGGTTACTTAGATATTTCAACCCTTACTTGACAGTATCACTTGTTTAGTAACTATGTATTCCACTAGAAAATAGATCACATTTTTAACACGAAAGAGTGTAAATGCTTATAATGTGAGATATGTAATAGAACTTAATTGTAATACCTCTTAGGCATGAAATAAAGTTATTTTTGATACTTTTTATTTATTTCTATGAGAATGCTTGTTCAAGTAATGTATGTGTTCTGATGCTTACTTAGTAATGTGTAAAACTCCATGTCCGAGTTTGTGAGCGAGAGCAAGTTCGATAGAACAATAGTTCCCTAGCAGCCTAGAAGGAATTGAATGATGGATCTTGTTGGAAATATGAATTTCCTTCATCCTAGGGGCGATGATGTTATCTTAATCTTGCTCTTGCCCTTATTACTCTCAATCAGTCTCCCCTTATAACTTCCAATCAGTGAGCTCCTTATGACTTCCAATTAGTAAATCACATAGGTTAGTCACCCCTACTCCTTATGACTCTCAATCAGTCTCTAACTCCTTATGACTCCCTAATATATGTCTTAAGTACCTTTAGGCCTTGACTCACTACATGGAGTAGTCCAATCTTTTCATTCATCTTCAACCCAGAGGGGGATTAGAAAATTTCATGCTGCTTGAGTGATGGCGTCTATCTCTGTGATTCAAACATGAATCTTGTCTATGGCTTATGTTGTTATCAATTTGTCAATAAGTTTTTAAACTACAAAAGAAAAGAGTATGTTCATATGCATTTGATGGATCTAATTTTTCTTATGCCTAAGTCTCTTGAACATATGGAGAACGAAATAAAAGTGTAATGTATAGTTTTTAATGGTTGGTGGATTCATGTGTGGTTTTTTTTAAGAGTGTAATATTGGTCTCTTGGCCAAGAATAAAAAGATAAATGATGGTGTAAAGATGATTTTCTATATGCTAGAGGGTCTAGTGCTTGTGTAGGCCTTGATTGTCTAGGGGCCTTAGCTTACCATAGGGAGTGGTCAAATTAATTACATCAGCTCATACCTAGAGGGGGATTGGATAATCCTATATTATTCAGGCAATCATCATTTAGTTACAACAAGATAAAATATTTTCAACAAGTTTTAAAATGGTGGATAACTCATTTAGAGGTGGTTCCTTCTAGTTTTTAAAATTGCATCCTCTCGCAAGTTGTTTGACTAAGAATAAAAAGAAGGATCTCACTAGAAAGATGAATTTTCATCACGTTGAGGGCTCTAGTGCTCGCACATGTCTTGAGTGCCTAGGGACCTCAACTTAACATAGAGAGTAGTCCAATATTCTTCTTTAGCTCAAACCCCAAGGGGGATTGGACAATCCTGCACTTCTTGGGTGATCATAGTTACTTATATCAAGGTCAAGGCACTATGATAGGATAGGTTACACAAAGAAAGTGCCTCCTAAGAAGTTCTCATTATAATGCCTGCGGTATAGCTTCGGCGTCCCCAGTTTCCCAACCATTTTTGAGGGTAAATTATTAGGAAGGTATTTTTAATACTTTAATTGATCATGAGAGATCTTTATGAATTTAAAATTATTTTTAATAGAGAAATAGTTAGAAGATGGAGTAAGAGAGGGCATGTAATTCCTTTATGGATAAAATAGTTTGAGGTCATTGATACTCTAAGTCCTTGGTATATTGGTTTTTTTAATTAGAATACTCTTGGGCTAATCTACATTTTGATGATGTAGGGACCTTCCCATGTGCTTGCCTATTTGCTAAGTGTTGAGGGCGAGTAGCTGTGTTTTATTTCTTTAGGATAAGGTCTCCTAGATTGAAGGTCCTTTCTTTGACATGGAAGTTGTAGTATTTACTTGAACTTCATTTCACTTCTTCTTGTCAGAGTGCAGCTCATGCTCGAAGTTCTTCAAGTAGGATGGAAGTTGTCTGTAAGCCTTCTTAGTTGGATGCTTTCCATTTTCTATGCTTTATGACTATCTTTTGAGTTGCAGCTAGCGCCTTTTGACTTAGCAATTTAAGTTTATCAGTAGTCCATATTTGATATCATACAAGTGTGAAAAGGGTCTATGATCTTTAGCCATAAATGGAGTCATTCAGAGGCCCATGGTATAGAAGGAAGAAACCCTGCCCACTTTCCTTTGGCAGCCACTATTTTTATCATGAGAAGGTTGAGCATAAGTTTATTGTGGCTTCAACCAATCTGTTAGTCCATGGGTGGTGAATGGAGGAATACATGAGGTGAATTCCATAGATGTAGTAGAATTCCTTGATGCATTAGTCAGAGAATTATGTTTATTTTCCCTGATGATTATGAAAGGAAGTCGATATGGGTAGATAATTTCTATCCAAATAAAATTTCAAACTACGGTGGATGTTACCTGATGAGTGCCTTGGCTTTGATCCATTTGGTGAAGTCCTTGATAATGACTAGGATGAGTTTTCCTTACCTTGCTGATGATGTAAATGGGCCTAATAAATTAATTCCCCAAATAGTGTGACTAGGGACTTGTGATTGAGTGCAGCTTGTTTGAAGGATATAGTTGCTTTGGTGTGAACTTTAGACATTGTAGGCATTTTTTGGAGAATTCTTTATCATCTCTTTCCAACATATTCCATAAGTATCCTTATTTAAGGATTTGATTGGTTAGAGTGTATCCACTAAAATGGATTCTACATTTGCCCGAATGGACTTCAGTTAATAAAATTTCCCTTTGATCTTCTTGTACACATCTATGGTTGAGTGAAAATGCATATCTATTTAATATGTTATCTATGAGTAGCATGTAGTTTGCTACCTTGATTCTAAATATTTGATTGTAAAAAACTTAAATACTTATTAGTACCTTCTTCATGTACTCAATGTAAGGATCCATCCTACTAGCAGAATGTAGAGTTGGGGGGTTTGCCTCTAGTTATGCCACTTCTTTCATCACAATGGTGGTGGCTCTTAGAGTTAGTTGATCATTGATGTTTCTTTATTTAACAAGAAAATTCTGGCCTCTGGGGATCTATATGATTTCAAAATATTTGAGTTTGCTAGTCTCGACCTTGACTTTGAACAAGTGTCTAGAAGGCAATTCATCTTTGACCATGTATTCGTAATTAATTTGGTTTCGCTTGAGCTACAAGCCTAGGTAGATTTTTAGGTACGTGATGGCCATTTTAGAAGTGAATCATTATCCTGTAAGTAAAGCTATGTACTCGCATGATTATTAGGGACTTCAAATTTAAATTTAATTTACTAAGTGATGATATTTTTGGTGGGGCATTTTCAGGATGTTGCCCACACTAACCCCCTATTCACCCAGGGTATTGTCCACATATATCTTCAAGTAAGGTTTAGTGATAGTTTCTGAGCTCTTATCTTAGAACGTACAATCAATGAGGAGGTCAGCGAGTATATAGACTTTGCTTTCTATACTAGGTGTATAAGTGATTGAGAATTCACTAAGTTTGATAGACCATTTCAATAGTCACCCCAAATGATCGAATTTGGGTAGAATTGCCTTAAAAGGGTGATTTGTTTCTACATTAATGTAGTGGGAATAAAAGTAGGGTTGTAATCTTCTCACTGAGTTGACAAATACCCATGTGAGCTTCTTTATATTGAGGAATCTTTGCTCTGCATCCTTGAGGATGCAGATCATGTTGTAAGTAGGATATTGCTTTTTCTATTCTTCTCTAATAAGCATAGAACTAACAACAACTTTACTGATTCTTAGGTACAAAATAATTCTTCATTCAGACAAGGGCATTGATGATTGGTGGAGAGTTAAGGAGATTTTTTATTTATTGGAAAGTTTGTTCATAGTCATCTCCCAAGAGAAGTTTTATGTACTCTTGAGGGATTTTAAGAAACACTTCAGAGGTTCAGCCTCTTATAATATTGCTTGAGACTGAGGAATGTCTCTTATAAGTGTTCGATCTGATTATAAGTAGATTTACTTTTGACTAGGAGATCATCTACAAATACTTTGATGTTTTAACTTATTTACTCTTTGAAGACTTAGTCCATAATTCTTTTATATGTAACACCCATATTCCTTAGTCCTAAAAGTATAACATTATAGCAATATCTGTCTTCTTCCATGATGAATTATATTTTCTCACAATCATTGGGATGCATCTTGGTCTGATGGTTACCTAAGAAGGCATCCAAGTAGCTCTTGATGGGATGGCCCACCACTGAGTTTACAAGAGCATTGATGCTTGGTAGTGTGTAGCCATCCTTGGGGTGTGTTAAGTTATGAATTGTGAAGTCCATACACATTCACCTCTTTGCAAGTTGATTTTTGAACCATCGCCACATTGGAAATAAAATTTGGATATTAAGCTTCCCTGATGTGGTCTTCTCTAATTCTTTTCTTGATATGGAGGGAGCATTTTTTAATGTTTAATTAATGGCTTGCAACTTCTTTATTGATGCCTGACATTTCTGCTGTCATCCATGCAAATACCTACAAATGGCTATGGAGAGTTTGCAATAACTTATCATGATGTTCTCTGTTGAAAGAGGTATTGATGCGAAAGATTTTTGTTGGCTCACCCCTTCCTATGGGAACTTATTTAACAACTTAGATCATTTTGATGCTTTGCCCTCATTTTATGTCTAACCGAAGGATTTCTTCAGGGGTGTCAGTGAGACCGACTGCTCACAGATAGCAGGTACATTACTACTCAAGATCATCCTTTACTGTGATTTCTTTTCCGTTGATAGGGAATTTAATGTCCTTAAAAAAATTGGCCATGGTGGTCCTAAAGGTATTCAATATTGTCCTATTGAATATGGTATTATACGTAGTGGGGGCATCAATTATAATGAATTTATCCATGGTAGTGTATTGGTGCTTCCCTTAGCCCCAAATGACTGGTAGGGCCATTACACCTTTAGCTTCCCATCACTCCATTGGGAATCTGTAGAGGGGTCCTGTTATAGGAAATGTCGAAAAATTTTAAGTATGATGAGTGTAGGGAAATGCCCATCTAATTTGCTACATATTTCTTCAATAAAATCTAAGTAGCATAACATTTATTGTCTTAAAAGTAGACTGATGCTTGATTATCGATTTGAAAGGAGAAACAATTTTATTTTCTTAATCAAACATAATATATAAGGAATGTTAATTCATCTCAAAAGATGATAGAAACATTCACCTATCATTTTAAATATGAAACTAACCATAGAATGAAGCTATCTCTTTGTTCATAAGTTTTTTCCTGTAATTTAGAGGACTAAGGCATGGTTTATCTTTTGTATTAGGTTCTAGACTCCTTAAAGTGACAACCCTCTATAGTTATTTACATCGCAAGATAAGTTCTGAGAAAACACTTGATTAAAGTGAGGTTTAGACTTTTCAAATGTATAAAGATATAATCATTTGAGTTTAAAAGATGGTCTAAAGATTGATTAAAGTTTTAAATCTAAATTTTATTTAAGATTTTGATAACCCTCCTAGGGAGGAAGGTATTGAGGGTGCTTATGCAGTCTGGACTTATGTTTACTTAGAGTGGACTTTTAGTTAACCACCTAAATCATACAATTTAAAATTTATATTGAGTCTAATGTATGCAAGATAGGTAGTTAATCTTTTACTTAGAATCATGGGTTTAGATTCAGATTTTTTATCTAGATTTTAAGAAAATGCAAATGCCTATATAATGCATTAAAAATTGACACTTCACTTATCTTACAGCTTCTCTAAGGTGCACTTAGTGCACCTTAGACTTTATGTTTACTCTAATTTACAAGTTTGATTCTGTAAAAAAGGTCCATCATCATGATGACCCTATACCAAAACTGTTGGACAATTATGGCACCCCAAGAGGGGGTGGATGTGGATTATGTATTAAAATTTTTTATTAAAAGAAAGTAATTACAATGATTTTGACACTATTTGCCAAGGAATTAACTACACAAATTTTTTAAAAGAAAATGATAAAGAGAAATTGATACAAGAAAGGAAAATAACAAGCATAATATTTTTACGTGGTTCGACCCAGATTCCAATCTGACCAATGTTCATGCTAGCCAACTCTTAGGCTAGAATCCACAAATCCCAAGTTTTCCTTATAAACCTCACTTCTCTAAACCATAGAAGTTGTTTACAACCTAATCACTCTCCTACACGGGCGAGTATAACCAAATCTAACTACAATTTAAGTTTCACTAAGCCAAATTGCTTAGATTAAGAAAAAGAAATATACAATTTGATGTAAATAACACAAGCTCAAATGATATTGCAATAAAATGGCCAAAACATTTGAGTTGATTTTTATAAGAAAATGGCTCAAATGTATTTTAATGTATTAAATGTTTATATAGCAATATAATATAATTTAGATAAGATTAATAATCTATTTGTAAATTTATATGAAATAAGATCAATTCAAAATAAATACATAGTAAAATTTTTACCATATAAGCTTATTACTTTTAATTTCCCTAAGTATCTTTTCGTATTTAGTAAAATTTACATAATCTATGAAGCATATAAGAAATATTTCATAAAGGAATCTTATAGATTTCTAAATCAAGCTTATTATCCTTAATAAATAATACGTAAATCATTTTAATAGATATTTGGATTATGAGAAAATCAAACCATGCAAGCAAATATCAGTGAACCTCTAAGATAGTCTTACGTTAATATAAAAACCTTTAAGCTATCAATCTTGGTCCATCTTGAGTTCTTTCAGCTCAAATATTGATTGAACTTGAATTGTGCAAAATACCTCACATATAAGTAATTATCATGCATATTTATCAAACCATTACACCAAAAATACTTAGCACACAAATTAGAACATCCAATCATATATTTGTTATCATTAAAATTAATAGAATATGTTGTGAGGTAGTTAATATCAACAAAAAGGAATAGTAGACTTGGCTTCGAATGAAATGGCCTGTCGCTTGCTTGTCGTTGGCTTGTGTGCTATGCTAGTGTACATTACAGAAAATAAAATGCATGTATGTATACATGTCACGATAAAGGTGTTCTTGCATATAGATCTAGTATACATGTTATTATAAAGTCTAGTACATATACACTGAAAGAATCCTAGAAAAATAATCTACCCACTAATGCAATCTACTACTCATAAAAATACATTGCTTGATGTATGAATTATGTATGCAAGAAGTGTATATAAAAAAAGTTTTATTCATTTATTTCTAATATAAATTATAACCACAAATTAGTACATGAAAAAAAGGCCATTAGCGACAAAAAATTCAGAGGCTAAAGTAAAATGGTCACTAAAAGTATGTTTTAGCGACCAATGATGATAAAGGCGTCTAATTCAACATGAAGCATGATATTAGCTACCAAATAAGAGAATTAAATGCTTAAACATTTAATTCAATCTACTTCTCATAAATAAATTAGTTTAGTACATAATGATTATTTTTTACTTAAATAGGTATATATTATACTTTATTAAAAATTGATAAATATCCCATATAATGGCAACTATTCTTAAGAAAAAATTAGATCTAGTAATGAGTGATTTGTTAACATATTCTGTAAAATTTATATAGAACGTTGTTGATGAATCATTTAATACATATAGCCTCAAATATGTTTAATGAAATAATCATCTTGATAAAACATAGTCAAATAATGGCGTGTAATATGACTCAATCATAACAAGTTTTATCACACCCAAGAGTTTAGTTTAATTAAGAGGTTATTTTATTAATTTTTCATAAATTGAAACTTTATATTCAACTTAATCAAAATAATTATTAATTAACTTTTTATTGAGAAAAATTATATTTAAATATTTGGGTATAATTAAATGATAAAAATTAGTTCAAAATGCTAATATAGATATGCTAAACATTTATTCATATTTGTATATATTTTATTTCTATAAATATAGATTATAATTTATAACTTAAAGTTTTGAATTGATAAATTAAAATTAATCATGAAAAATTTTGACATAAGAGATCTAATAATTTATGCTTAAAAAATATAAAATATATTTCACTTATAATATAATATCAAGTGTAACTAATTTATTTCCTCTCTCTCCTTTGCTACACCCATAGGTTGTATTTTGTCATCTAGGGTTTTAGCAACTGACTCTTCGCTGTGCTCCGTAGTAGCCATGATTTCAATTGCAACTTGTGAGAACTTTTATAATTTAAAAATAACTTCGGGTCCCATCAATTTGCTTTATTTATATATTGATATTTTCTTTTGACTTAATGTGCATAGTTATACAGTATACCACCCTAAAAGGTAGAGTAATGTCTATCTATCGAGTTGAAAGAAAGAAAACTATAATCTATTTTTCTAATTAGATATGAAATAGGGAATTATCCTATCATTCCAATTATAGAAATAAATCATAAATTTATTTCCATAATCAAATTTAGAGGGTATTCAATCTACTATAAAAGCAAATTAAATATATACTTATCTTTTCATTATGAAATTAAATTTAATATATAGATAAAACAAAGTTTACATTCACAAATTTTTCCCCTATCTTAGAAATGAATCTAAGATAGGGTTTATTTTATTCTAGGATCTAGACTCCCTATTGGGGCAAGCCCCTTTAGTTAATTACTTCACCTAAGAGAATACTCTTCATTTAAATGAAGATTAAATAGTTTTAAAACTTCATATAAATTTAAAGAAATGTTTGGGAAAATTAAATTTTGATCCATAGGCTTTAAATTATAAATTTAAATATTGAATTTGAAAATTTTGATTTGAATCAAATAAAGAGCATGCATAGAAGAGTGTATTCAATCTAGACTTACCACTTACCTAGAGTGAGCTGCCAGCTAACAATATTAATCACAATAATTGCCGATGAATGAAGATTAAGAGAGCTCTATCCTAGTAATCAAGGATTTGTTAAAGAAATTTAATCAAATGCAATACAACATGCTTACAAAAAATGAAAATCTATGGATATACTTATGATGCATGAACAACAATACATATAAAAGAGCTGATTTTATTAATATAAAATTTATATAGTATAACCTGAGGTCTGTAGTAAAGTAATGGTGGCCAGACCCCACAAAAAACAAACCTAGATTCTAAACCAATAAGAACATCTAGAATTGAATTCAACTGCTTATGGTCTTCGAGCTCCAAGTATTCTATGAAGTTCCAAAAAGAATACCCCCTTTGAAAGTAACATTACATTTTGGAGACCCACCTGTATATGAATAAGCAATTATCTATGATTCTTTTACAACACAAGACACAGTACAACTCAATCTATATACAGGAAATCTATGAAATTCAAATTTATAAATTCTTTACATATACATCATCCCTAGAAAGATTCCACTTTGTAGAAATATAAGGAGTAAGAAAATAAAATGTAGTGATGAGTGCATTATGAGAAGTTAGGTATATAGAAAAGTAAATGAAACTAAATTTCACGGTCGTCACTTATCACTGGTGTACTGACAGAAAAGTAAATGTGGCATGCTATTATTCGTAGAACATAAGCAATCATACATAGGTTCCCTTTAAACAAAGACACCCAAAATTTGACCACTATAATCCATCGGCCTAGCCTAGGCTAAAGTTGCTTATCCTAGCAAACCATCTAAGTATCTGAAAGAGATAGTGTGGCTTTGATAGGTTGTATAGGAATTTATTATTTGAGTTGCATGAATTTTTAAGGTTATTCATTAAAGGCTGATAGAAAATTTAATTAAAGTTTAAATGATGTGTTTTTGACTTTTAAATTATTCCAGTTTTAGAGGTTAGAGTTGTTAATTTAGTTTTAAAGAACTTATAGATGGATAACTCCCAAAGTGCAAGGAGTTATCAATTTATAAATCCTAAGGCTTTCAAAATGAAAACCCATCCTCTATGCAGGACAGGTGAACATGTGAGAGCCTCCAAAGTTTATTAGAGAAAAAAGAAAGGGACCTTGTAATCTAATGCAACATATCTTCAAAGAGGAGTTGAGTATGTCACATAAGGTCGGTGTGTTATTAATTGTTAGAAGATCTCCCAAATCTAATGTGTTAGTGCCTTCCTAAAAGGAGTTATACACAACGCATAGGAAACCTCTTTATTATTTAAGTGTATTAAAGGTCTTTAAATCAAAATGCCAAAAAGCCCTATAAAAGGAATCAAGCTTTAAGCATAAAAGACATTATTTCATTTAATTAAATTAATAATCAACTTTGATTGATTAAAACTAATTTTAATCAACCAAATTATCAAATTAATTTTGTTTAAATGAATTAAATTTTTTTCGATTTTTTTGAAATATTTGAAAATTTTTAATTAATTATTGAATTTTAAGTGATTTTAATTACATATTAATGAATTATTAATGAAATATTATTAAAATTTATTAAAAAAATTTATTTAAACTAAGATTATAAATCTCTAAATTTTATTTGATTTTATTTTAATTTAAAAGGAATTTTTTATATTTATTTATTATATTTAAATAATTACTAAAGAATTATTTACTTAATGAATTTTTAATTAATTAGAAATTAAAACTTATTTAAAAATTTTATTTAAATTTGAATTATCAATCCCTTATTTTTATTCAATATTATTAAATTTTAATTGAATTTTTGAATTTTTATTTATAATATTTAACTTATTATTAATGTAATTATTTAATTAATTAATTAGAAATGAATTATAAATAAGAATTTATTTAAATTTGAATTATAAATTTTTGAATTTTATTTGGATTTTATGTATTTTTGAATTTTATTAATTATATTTAATTAATTATTAATGAAATTTTTTGATTAAAGAATTAGAAATTAAATTTTAATTAAAAAATTATTTAAAATGAATTTATAAATTTTTTAAATTTTTTTTTTTGAATTTTAATGAATTTATTAAATTAATATTTAATTAAGGGTGATTTAATTTTTAATTAAAATTTGATGAGATTTTAATTTGATTTGAAATTTTAAATTATTTTCCATTTGATTTAAAGTTGATTGGTGTTAATATTAAAATTTTAAGATTTTTATATGATTTATTGGAATTTATTTATATTAAAACTATTAATGAAGATCAAATTAAAATTAATCTTTTTTGTAAGTCAATTAATGTCCAATCATGGTATATTAAATCAAGGGGTAAATGTCATAAGTTTTCTAAGTTCATGCTTCATCCCAAAAGGGATGTGTGTAGTGAGTCCTAAATTTGACTAGTTTAGCTATGACACAACCTTAATTTTTGTTCCTAAGTGTCATTATGTTGTAAGGGATTGAAAATCATGTTCTCTAACCACTTTGATATACACAATACAATCACATTACATCACATCAAATATAGTGTAATAAATCTATGAGGAATGAAAAGAGATTGATGAATTTCCAAATATTAGAGTCAATGGATAACATAATGATCTGAAAATTCAATTAGTGAATAATCTTGATGCAATTGCTCATCAAATGTTTGTTATTCACTATTGAGTCCATTTAGCAACAATAAAGCTTTGTTTAAGACTTCCAAAGTGTTTTGAAATGCATGCAAATTAAATAAGATTTATTTATAGAATATTTTAATATAATAATATAAACAATAGGCCTTATTATTATAAACTTAATAACTATTAAAATATAGCTCAAATAAATGAATAACAATCACTAGAAATAGCATTTAACATATGATTAATGATAGCAAAATTTGAAATAAATTGGGTAAATATTTAAAGAATTATTTAAATAATTAGAAAAATTATATTAATGAAATAATTTCTTAAATATTTGTAATTTTAATTTAATTATATTTTAAAATTGAAGACGGTCTCAGGCTAAAAAGAATGAGCTATTATACAAAATTTTTGGATAAATATTTATTTTATTAGAATTTTTTTAAAGAAAATTGGATTTAAAATGAATTTAAATCATTTATTAATTAGAAATGGTGATGGAGGTGACGACGGGCCACGCGTCATCATCCAATTGCCTGATTCAGAACTGCACGACGGTGGCCAATCATTGGAAGTGATTGCGCCATCGCACAATCATTACCAAATGATTAACAGTGGCTCATTTTTGACTTAACAATGTCAGTGAATTGTAGTGGTCGTTCGATCACATGTGATTTTGAATAAAGGGCTGAGATCTAGCTAGACAAAAGATCAAAGCAGATAGAAGAGATAAACGGTTGAATGAATCATAGAATGACATAATCTATACCTTTGATCACTATTTCAATGGTTTAGACGATGTATAGTTCATGCAAAATGTTTCAAAACCCTAAATGATGAAGAATCCTTTATTTTCAAAAATGGCTTGTTCAAAAAAAAAAAAAATAGAGCTTTATGGGAAGTAACAAAATAATGGGGAAAGGAATTTGAGTTTTAAAATGTGCTTTATGAAAAGTTATTTAAACTTAAAGCTCTTAAACTTGGGTTAGACATTTAACTTTATACGATTAATAGATTTAGATGCTTGAGGGCTTGTTGAATTTGTAGATTGTCCTTGAATAATTCTTTAGAAGGCACCAAGAGCTGAAATGGTTCGGATCTATAGCTATAGTATTTAGATAGACTTTGGATTTAGATTGGCTGGATGTTCGCCATCGGTAGCCTTTAACTATCAGATTTGGACTTGAGGGATGTTGAGTAAGTTTATGAGATGCAAAGCAAATTTAGCTCTGGCTTGGAGAAGGTTAAGGTAGTGAGAGAATGGAAGAGTGTTGGATGTGCCTTTTTAAGCATTTTGCCTAGTTTAAACCCCTAGGTACCCTTTGGATGGTTGGGATTCATTGGGAGTATTGTAGGTAGCTTGATAGCTATCCTAGGGTTATTAGGTGATAGGGAATCAAAAGGGCAAGTAAAAGACCACAAGGTTCAAAGGTGTTTTATCTTCACATGAGTTGTTGGGATGAGTTTTGGGTTAATCCAAGCTTAAGATGTGTTTAGTGGATGCTTAAGAGCCTTCTAGAATGACTTAAAATAAGTGATATAAGTTTGAATGGGGAATAAGCTTGAAATAGATATGTTGACCATTTACACTCATTTTAAAGACTTGGTTGATTGGTATGACCATCCAACTAGTTAACTTGATTGGTGATGTAGAGATTGGGGAAAGTGATGGCTTGCTGTTAGAGTAGAATGAGATGACCCTAAAGGAATGAGCTTGGGATTTAAGTGTAGGAAATCATGTAGTGAAGAATTTGACCATGGATGAAAGTTTGATTGTCAAACTCAATAATGATTTAAATCATGATGAGTTGGAATGGACTTGAGTCATGCAATTGATTGTTGACTAAAAAAAGCTTATTTGAAGGCTATGTTTACTGATTTGACCAATTAACATGGTTAAAATAGGGTGAGGTGGAGGTCAAATAAATGTTGGAAGTTGGTGAGTTGGTCTACAAGTGGTCTAAGGGGATGGATTCAATATATGAGTGAAAGAGTCTCTATATAATGGGATTTGACCAAATGCAACTTATTAACCTAGATAAATCAACTAAAAATGGACTTATGGAGGATTTAGGAGTATAGTAAAGGAGTGATGTAGAAGGATCAAATGAAGTGCTTTGAGTGAATATGGTGAATACAACTATATAGGACAAATTTGACCAAATATAGATCTAGTTGGGATGATCAAGTTGTGACTGAGCCATGGTGATTAGTCAGATCCATTTCACTAGGAGGATTTAATAGAAGAACTTAAAGGGTTCAGAGCTCAATTGGAGTTTAATTAGAGGTAGGTTGGGGTTAATGATCAATTTAAGCTATCTCAACTGGGTCAGAAAGGAAATCACTGGTTCAGATAGCTAGTGATGTAGGATTTTATGTTTAAAGCTCTCAGTGAAATATTTTAGAGTTTTATTGACGTCAGAGGTGGCCAGTGCATTGTGGAAAGTATTGCACTAGGCCAATTGACTACAATAAAGGGTTGTATTGAAGGTTATTGAAATTTGATTGAGTATTGAATGATTAAAGCATTAATTAAATTTCTTGATTGATAATTAAATGTCTTGATTAAAATTTTAAAATACTTGGTGATTAAAATGATTGGCTGATTAAATGTTGATTGGACACTGGGCTGAGATGATTGAAGTTTGAATGATTGTTGACTGAAGATTGAACAAGTGTAGGCAGGGTATATAATTGAGTTAATTAAATGATTGAATTGAATATAGTGTTATTGATGTTTGACTGGAAGCTGGATAATTAAAGCATTGAATATATTTAAACTTAAATTGTAGGTTGGATATTTGATTAAATTGATGATTGGATTTATTATTGAATAAATGATTACAGGCTATTTTAATTTTTGAAATTATTGGATGATTCCATATTATTTGATCATCGACCATCAGATATGATGAGGAATTTGGGATAGTGCCTGACAACCACATTAAACAATGAGGTCAACACAACTCCCACATAGTTAGTGGCCATGACTTCAATCATCCATGAATATAAGTTTTCTGAATAGTCATGTGGGAAGTCATGAGTTATTTTCACCCTTGAGTTCATCCTCTTTGGTAGTTTTCCTTACACTATAGTGATTCAATCTCATATCTCTGATTCCTATAGCCCTTGAGTGCTTCGTCTCAACTAAGTTTTTTTTTCCTTTGAAAATCAAGTTTTTTACTATTCTACAAGTCATTTGATAACAAGATTTCATTCACGGTCAAGTATTCATAAGAGAAAAAAGTTGATATATTATTGAGGAAGGAAGAGTGAATGCATGACTAAATAGTCTCTATTCACACATCAGGCATCAACAATAAGCCATAAGAAGTGAAGCAACTTTTATTACTATCATTAACAGATTTAGAGATTATAGAACTCCAACAAGGGGATACCAAGTTAAATATGAGTTACCCAGCTGATTATTGAAGATATTGAAATAAAGATTAGCACTCAAAACACTATTATGATGTGAGATTGGTAATGACCAGTAAAGACACTATAGGATATAGTAATAAGTATTTGTAAAATTTTAGATGGTTTTGGTTACATTAAACAAAAGGACATACATACAAATGAGCATATAACTTGTAGGATTAAAATGAAGCTCCTGAGGTGTATCAAGTAGCATTAAAAGGTTCATTTCTATTATAAATAAATAAAATCAGCTAGGTTTTTTGGGCCAAAGAGTATGACAACTAAGTGCACAAGAAATGATATCATTGTGATGAAAGTGAGATCAAATAAATAAGAATTAGGCATGCAATGGATGTGTTGGAATTCATTTGAAAGTACAATATATTGAGAACATATTTGCAAACAAACATGAGTGGTTTGGCCATTTATAATAATGTATGAAATGCATCAATAAGGTGAGAAATGATATCAACTAACAAGCAAATGAATAAAAAGAAATACATATTTTATTTATTTAATATTCTTTTGGCACTTTGGCTATCAATATTCTATTAAGAAAGAAGAAGAAAAACTGGAGAAAAAGAATTTGTTTATTGAGATTGAAAGAAAAATATGTTTGAAGTTTCCTTAATATTTCAATTAGATATTAATAAAAGAAAAAATACTCAACATTTTTTATCTAGACCGCATGTCGTACTTATTTGGAGAGGTTATAAAAAGTCAATTTTTGCCTCTTTGTATGTTAGATGGAAAGGATTTAGCGCAACTTAAAATAGTTGGTTCATTGAGTATTACAAAGTTTAGTTTAATATAATAGTTGGTTCATTGAATGGACATTTACAAAAGATTAAACTGACTTTAATAGTTTAATTAGTAGATACTCACCCTCTCAATAATTTAAGTTAATGGGTAAGGGTAGGATCTTATTTATTTTTTTATGAGAATTACTCAATTTCATATGAATCTAAAAAACTTTCTTGACATAAAATGCTTTATATAGATCATTGTTTATCATTAAAAATATAAAATAAAAAATCATGTCCCCTAACTTGCATGTAAGCTAGCTCAATTTAATATGGATGGTCAATTATGCCACTATTTTACTTGTATGCGAACAGGCTCACTCGGTATGAATCTTACTTTCCTTATTCTGATATTGTTTGTCTAATCACTGCAGTAGGTGATGTCAAGCAACTGATATCTGATTTTTCACTTGAATTGCATATGGTCTCACTTGTGATAAGCTTATTAGGGCCCTAATATGACAAAACCTCAACATTCCATAGTATCTCATTAAAAGACTTAACTCTAGACATATGTATGCTCCAACTAATCTTTAAACATTCCCAAGTGACCTACTTTGATCTCAAGATTGAATTAATTTAATATTTGATGATTGAAATGCTATAGTTCCAAAGAAATTAATAAGTACACATCTGATGATCTAGTTATATTTTGCAAGTTCTCCTTGTATTTAATAATCACAAAATATTATGATAATTCATTTCTTTATAAGAAACCTATTACGATCCCTAAAATGTTCAAGAATGTCATACGCAATCTAGGTAAACTATAGTTGACTCAATCAGTCAAGTGAAACTTTATTACTTGAAAGTAACCTTAAGGATACAACTTTTATGTTACTTTACAATTCCCTTAGCGCTACTTACATATCTTTCGAAGAATGAAATTAAACTATCATTTGCGCTGACAAGTAATAAAAGAAAGAGAGGTTATTTTTTTATTTGTACCCACTATGTGACTCATGCCATATGTCATTTGATTTGGTGTGTAATGATTGCCTATCATATAAGCTTGCACTACAGCATGTGACCAAATAAATTTTCCTAAATTCCCATAATTTACTGTTGAATCGCCAACAGCTCCTATACTTCTTTATAATTATTTTTTCTTGATAAATTTTTTAGGTCAAAGCAACGGATAAAGGATAGATTATTCTTATTGATAGGCATTTGGAAAATAGAAGGATGGAGTCACTACATTTATTTTATTTGCCCACAAAAATATTCCTAAAAGAAGAAGATTCATCGCCCATGTCGATATTGTGCAAAAGTCTTTTCTCAGACTCGTAGTATTGTAGAGAATCATTTACTAATTAATGGTATGAAAATATCATACATTGAGTGGACATGTCGTGGGGAAACCTCTCAGGCTTTTAGTGATGCATATTTAGGCAAAAGAGATGTGAATGATCCTAGTAATGGAAATGAAGAGGATGATGAGATGCAAGAAATCATATACATGCTTTTTAGTTATGCCATCTGAGTTTACCTCTTTCGAACTGTCTGTCATCTGAGTTTATGTTTATGACATTAATAATTCCTAGTCCAGTTGCTCCTAGGAAAGAAGTAGAAGCGTATTTAAAGACCCTTATTAAAGAATTAAATGACTTATGGGTGAATAGTATTAAAACTTATGATTCTATAAGTAGGAATACTTTTCAAATGCATGCTGCTCTTTTATGGACCATAAATGATTATCTAGCATATGGTATATTGTCGGGCCTTAAAGTACATGGTTATAAAGCTTGCCAAATATGTGACAGTGAAACTTCTTCATAATATTTGTGAAATAAAATTTGTTACATGAGTCATAGATGCTTCTATTCTAAAGGGTACAAATGGAGAAAAAGTAGGAAGTTTAATGGCAAGCATGAAGTTAGAGTGAGAGCTCAAGTTTTATTAGTAGATAAAATATTATCAGCAATGGAATCATTAAAGGATTTGAAGTTTGGAAAGCATCCAAACTGCCAAAAAAGAAAACAAAACCTTCATGAATCAACTTGGACAAAAAAAGTGTATTTATTTAGTCGCCTTATTGGAAAATTCTCATGTTATATCATAATCTTGATCTAATGCACATTGAATAGAATATTTGTGACAACATTCGAGGGACCTTATTAAATATAGAAGGAAAGAGAAAAGATAAAGAGAAAGCTCATTTTGATCTACAAGATATGGGCATAAGGCATGAGCTACATTTGCAAAAACTAGGTGAGAGGTATCTTAATCCTCCAACCTCTTACACAGTATCTCCAAAAGAGATAGAAGGGTTTCTTAACTTTGTTAGGTAAGTAATGTTTCTAGATGGTTATGCAAAAAAATATATCTAGATTAGTACATACTCAAAATGGTAAGCTTATATATTGAAAAGCCATAATTTTTGTGTTCTATTACAGTGAATCCTTCCTTTAGGATTGTGTGGATAATTAAATATGGATGTGCATAATGCTTTAAGTGATATGTCAAGATTTTTTTGGATATTATGTGCTAAGACATTGAGATTGGATGTGTTGGAGAAATTAGAAGATATGATCATCAATACAATTTGTCAGTTTGAAATGATATGTCCACCTGCTTTCTTTGACATAATGGTTCACTTGGCTATTCATTTTTGCATGAGGCTAGGCTTGCTGGACCTATTCAGTATAGTGAATGTGTTCAAATGAAAGGTTACTTGTTATACTAGTAACTTCTACTTTTTATATATTTTTGTAGATTATTTACACAAATTTTGATTAAAACTTTTTATATGCTAGAAATCAAAGTGATCATAAAGTGAATGTTAGGAATAAATCTCACCCTGAAGGATCAATTGCAGATGCTTATGTTATTAATGAGGCATTGACATTTTGCTCTAGATACCTCTGAAGCATGAAGAGTAAAAATAATCAAGATGAATAATATAATGTTAATGTTCATTTGCACGAAAATCAACTTCCAATTTTCTTTGGAAGAATGCATTTTTTTGGTCAACCACTCTTCACTACATTATCTTGGAGTGAGTGCAATTTAGTTTGATGGTATGTTCTAAATAATTTTGAAGAGCTAAAGCCATACCTCTGGTACATAATTAACTAAAATGCTGATGATATTAAATTTATTTATTAATAATGTATTAATTAATAATTAAATTTTTAAAATTTATCTGTCAATGAACATGGGAATGAGCTAAGAAAAGAAGATTCTTTTATTCAAGATGTGGAAAAAAGCAAAAAGAATAGTTTCCATTATTGTTTGAACAAAGAGTGAGATACTCAATTTCTTAATTTTATTTACTATTTTTATTTATAATTTTTTTTTTCTAATGTTCACAATTTCACAAAACTTATTCTTCTCTTGCTACTAGTTGAAGAGCTTAAATCTTCATGGATCAGTTGAAGGTAACGAAGATCTTTACTCTTTAACAATTGGTCAAGATATTCATGTCAATATATATTCAGGGTGCTTTGTTAATGGAGTTAAGTTTCTAGTCAAGCAATGTGACATTCAATGGGTAACCCGGAATAGTAGTGTATCCATTCAAGGTTCTCATAAAGATGAAAGTATTAATTTCTATGAGATTTTAACTAATGTAGTTGATTTGATCTATATTGATGGTAATCAAGTAGTATTATTCATGTGCAAATAGTTTGATCTATAACATAAAAATCCCATTTAAGTTGTGATGATTTCACATCTATAAATATAAATAAAACTTGGTATGATAATGATCCCTATGTATCAGCATGTCAAGTTAAGTATTTTATGTTGAAGATACAAAGTTAAGAGGTGATTGGCATGACGTACAGAAAGTGTAGCATAGGAATTTATTTGATCCCACTCATGAATTACTTGAATGAATATAAACTCAACAATAATCAGCTAATTAAAAATATAATGTATCAAGAAGATGAGCAAAATGATATGAACTTCTAAGATGATTTTGGTGAGATTAAATTTTAGATTTTGTACAAAATGTATAGGTATAACCAACTCGGACTGCTGATTTTATAAGTGATGAAGATGAAAAAGAGGAATATGATGCAACATTACCTGAATATTGTAGCGAATATGATGTTGATGTACATATTGAATATTGATGTTGATAAAGACTAGGTTGTTCTTTATAACTTATTTGTTTCATATATTATAATAACATGATATCTTAGATTTTCAATAATATTTTTTTGTTGTTTCATTTTGCAGTTCATTAAATCATGGCTCCAAGAAAATATACAAGCTCTCAAATAATTGCAAATTACTCACATTTGCTTGCACAATCAACTAGTAATAATGTGTAGTCTAAATTAAAAAAAATGATGCTTGACATGTCGTTTGTAAGTTAGTATTTTTTCTTTCTTATTTGGTTATATTCCTTTTATTGTTTTTCACACTTATAAGCATAAATGCTATCTTTTCAATAAATATAATTTCTTTTGTACATTATAAGCTCTTGCACTTAACTATTTGCATATATCAATTGAAGGAGGGTTGCCTACAGGAGAAGCATCTCCAATAGCTGATAGCTTAGGTTTACCTCATCCATCGACACTAGGAATGAGATAACTATCATCGGTATTATTACTTATGGCTTGTTCACTTTTAATAATTATGATAAATAAAAATGACTTTCTTATTTAATATTAAAAATAATGTTACTTTTATTTTTTTTTTCAATTTTAAGTTCTAAAAAAAAAGGGGTCCAAATAGAGGTGTAGCATTATTGGAGCTATACATAACAAAAGGTAAGGTATCAATATTCATTTTAGTGGACTTGAATCAGCCAGTTGGAGAGCATCACTCAAACTTATTAAGAGAGGCGGGTATTGTAATTAGAAACTTTGCACCCATATAAGTCAAAAGATGGGATCAAGTTAGCGATACTGATAAAGAAATGGTTTAAAAAAAATTGATTCTTAGAATTTTAATGATGATATTAGTTATTTGTGATCTAAAATTTAATTCCATTTATGAATAGTATTTCTCATTATGTTTTAGCTTTTGTTACTTTAGGCAAAGCAACTACAACTATTTTTTGCAATTCATGATTATATATATATATATATATATATATATATATATATATATATATATATATATATGGAAAGGGTTGAGTTTGAGTAATAAAGTTTAAATTTGATATAGAAGGAATTCAATTTCAGGATTTTGATAAACTTTTGAAGATCTTTATGAATTAAATTAACTTGAATATGCTTTATTTAATGAACTATGCTTGAGCATTAGTATCAATAATAGTATGATGATACAAAATGATGTACCATTTCACAACACTTTGTTATGGAAGCTAAGTAATATTTTAGAAAGAAAATATTTTATCCCTTTATGCTTTTTATATTGCTTTCTCTGTCGTTCCATCTAATCTTTCCAGTTTTTATTATTTACCACAATGAAGTTATAGTTTGAATAATACCTAGTAAATATTATTCTAACTGAGTTGATCTAATTTTATTACTATTATAATAAACATGCACATTCTTTATTCATGATTTTTTTCATATATACTTTCCCAAAATGATGTTAACATTATTGAGCCTTTTTTTTCAATCTATTAGAAAGTGCATGCAAAAATTTTTGTAAGTAAAGATTAATATATCCATTAAAGAATCACATGTAAAGGATTGTGTGATGCACATGATGAGTAAGAGATTTTCTGATTTTTGATCGAAGGCCTTTATACATTAGAAAAAACTTGGAGGTGGAGTGTTAGCAAGAAAGAAACCTTACAAAGAGCTTATTGAGAGACCAGATGATTGGATTTGGTTGTGCAATTTTTTTGACTTAAAAATATTTAAGGTGTCTTTAATTTAAAAAAAAGTGTAGGTTCACTAATTTGCTTATATTATCATTAGAGGGAGATGAAACTTCTTATTATGTAATGAATGTGTGAGAAAAGAGAGTATTAAATACTATGAGCAAAAATAGATGGACATATACATGAAAGACATTAATGTTAAAATGTTTTAATTTCAAGTAGAGGAAGATTAAATTTTGTCACTAATTCTTTTTTGGTTTGTTATACTATGTTGAATAAATTAATTTTTAATAAAGAAAAAAATTAAATCAAACTATCAAAATTGTTCGATGTTGAAGTTTGGTCACCGAATGGGCATAAAATCACATGTAGCACATCTGTGTAACTAGGCACTTATAATTTTTAAATTGTTTAAATTTAAAAAAATCTTTTAATTTGGGAAACATATTTTGTTATGGTTTCGTAATTAAGTAGAATCATATTATACAAAGGGGAGTTTATAGACAAAGAAAAGAAATGAGTTTCTGAAGATTGTCGAGCAAAACATGTTGGTATATATGAAATTTATTATAATATCTTTATTAGTAATCCTTCATCATTTATATGTTGATTTTCTTTAAAATATATAGGACAAGATGATGCAAATTTGCTAGAAAATTATTGATGAGGGAGGAATAACTGATCATACAATAATTTGTGCGAAAATTCTTAGTGAAACATCTTCATATATTCGAGGCCTAAGTTATAGACCAAAGTCAATGAAAACTAAATTTGTTAGACCCAATGTATCGTTAGAGAGAGAGGTCGAGCTTGAAATCAATTTAAAATTATACAAGGGAAATATGAGGAATAGAGAAGAATCATTAAATGTTAATAGAAAACTATAGATTGCTTTAAAATAGTAGCAAAAAAATTAGGCATGTAGCCCCCTAATGATGATGGTAAGTATTTAGAATAAGCACAATAAGGTTTATTTAATCATTAAAAAAATTTTAACTAATATTCAAAATTTGTTCTTATACGGCTCGACTTGTCAAATTAAGAAAATGATGATTAGAGTTTGATTTATTTTGTTTGGTTTCATACTATATTGTTTTAAGTATCTTTTAATTAGTCTTTGTAGAATTTGTTGTCAAGTAATGTTCCTTACAAGTTTGAACTGCTTCTTTCAATATTTACTGCTAAGTTATGGATTACAAACATCATTTTCTTGTGTTTTCCTTGCATTTTTAAAATGTATTTGCTTGCAATTTGAACAAAAAATTACTTAGAGCTGCTATTTCTATGTTGGTGGACCTAATTTAAAAATTTCTTAATGATTATAATATTTATGAATGAATAATTTTTGTCTGCTCTACTTGGCATCATGAAATTAGAAAATGATATATCAGTATAGCAACTTTTTTTAAATGTATGCCAAGTTCTGTTTGTGGGCCCAAAGTAAAAGCACATGAGAAGTAGAACTACTCTCATTGGGAAATATGTTGAAGTTTGTAATTATTCCTTAGTAGTCTTCATGTTTTGTTGCTTGGCTTTTCATTCTAGCAGAAGGTTAATAGAGTAGCTACAATGCATTCTATACATACTCTAGACTGATAGGAAATGAAGCATTTAATTTATGAGGTATTACTTTCTTAGCCTTACTCATGTTCTTCTCGTTTACTCCACAATATTGGCTATACAACATTGTGGATTTGTTAAAATAATAAAATTTAGAAAATGGGAAAATAACTATGTATAGTGTAGTTTTCTATGTGTGGAGTAGAAATAACAAATTTGTTCTCAGAGTAAACAAGCTAGATATGGCTTTTTAGTTGGTGGGAGTCGATGGAAAATTTTATTTTTAATAATGAGTATATGTATCATGAAAATATGCTTTTTCACTAAGATAGGATGTACTTAAACTACTGCTGTCAAAGATTTACAATCCATTTCAAGGTTGCCTTATGCTCGTCTTCTTGAATAGTAATTTCTGGTACTAAAATTGATAGATTTTTTATAAATATTCATAAATGTGATGTGATTATTCCTTCCTTGGGTACAGTTGACACATCCATAAAGGTTGCTTAAATGGTGCCACATTATTCTTAGGCATTCATTTTGATTGATCTAATCTTTAAAATGCAGTTAAATGAGGGAACCAACACATCATTCTACCATCCAATAGTATGTAGACACTTGTTATTCCTTACATGTGGCTTCTTTCTCAGTCATTCCTTCATCTTTTGGGCATGGTGAATGTTCTGTTATTTCTCTACTAGGAAAACTTTTGTTGAATGCCTTTAGCTTCCAAAAGCATGCTTATTCTATTGTTGTTGCCTACGTAAGCTCTGTAGAAGTTATTATTCTGGTTCATATGGGTGATTTCCATTCATTATTCACCAATGATATATGTATTAAAAAGATATTTATTTCGACCAAGTTTAACTTTGAACATGATTTAGTAGTTATGCAAATACTAATCTATGTTTTGGTCAAAGTGTGTCATTTTATAATTTTATGAGATTCATTTTAATCAAATTCATCATCATTTCTATGGTATTTCTTCTTCATGCCACATAAAAAGTGAGGCTGGTGGCATGATGAAATTTGGAGATGAAAGAAAAATGATTTTTATGCTAACATCACAATCGACTCAAGAGTGCTCTGTTGGGTTGTGCTAAATTGAAGGGTGCATATTGCTCAATATTTTACTTGAGTATGTGCGGATCAAATATCAATACAATTATAAACCTATTCATTGTAAAAAATAAATAATACTTTTATTTATTTTTTAAATATTTGTCTGAAGAAGTGTATTTTAATGTGTTTGTCATATATATACTTCCTCTTATAGTTTCAGTTGACTGGTATATGTTTAAGCTATATCTATTATCATTCTTTTAAGTTAGCATTTTCATCACCACATGTAGCAAGTTTGTTAATAAAGTTTATGCAAATATTGCCTTCTAATCTTTTTCTATTTCTGTTGTTCCAAATATTTACTCGTAGCAAGATCATGAGATTGATGTTTTGTAAGCGATTATTGTCATCTGATCTATACAATTTGAAGGACACTTGTACCTTGTAAGTTTGTCTCTTAGCAGGTAATTCTACCTTCTAAGTTTATTTATCAGAAACCAGAACTTGGAAGCCTATAATAGAGGTTAGGCAACAGTTGATATTTACTTTATTGTCTTTCTTGCTGACTGTCATGATCTAATTTCATCTTTTAATTTTCCTCTTATTGGCTAAGATCTTGCTTTGTTATGTGGTATGTTATTTTCTTGTAATAAATTTTCTATGTAGGTTTGAAGTTTAGATTTTGTTTTGCAAATATTATAAAAAAAAATGGGGATATTTATTATAAAATTGGTTTTAATTTGGTAGAATAACTATTATAAAAGATAAATTTGTAATGTATACTATAATTTTATAGATTGTAATGCAAAATCAATATCATTGAATCTGAACATTATTTTTCCATCTTGATGTCCCCTGGCTTGTTATGCTCTTTTTGAAAAAGAATTTATTGGTTTCTTTATCCCTCATTGATGTCCTCTAACTTGTTTTGCAATATGCATATCAAGTTCCCTACATTTTTACCTTGAATTATGTCGGAATTGCTGAAATAGCTTTCTAATCTTGTTTAAAAAATATTAATGTAGGGGTTGCCTGCATGTACGTTAAGTTCAAGTTCTTTGCATCCAAAATGTGTATTGATTGATATGGAGCTGGATCCCACACTGCATCAGTACAAGATATTGATTGGTGTTAGCATGGTTAAAGATTGATGTTGTGCATTTGCCTTTGATAGAGCTGATATGAGAGAAAAAGTAATAATTATTTAATTTTATATTAATTTACATCAAAGTTATGAAAAGATTTTGAAGTTAACTAGATGTTATCAACTTATAAACATTTAGATTTTATGATTAATGATTTTTTATATCATATTTTATATGTTAATAGATAAATGTATTTATAAAAGTATACGAATGAATATAATTTTCATTTTCTCCTAGAAAATCCTTGATAATGATATTAATGAATGAATATATTTTTTGTATTCCATTCTTTTTATTATTGTTACCTCATGCTAATAAAATTTGTGTTAATTCTCTGTTATGAAAGCTAATTGTAATATAATGAGGTGATTGATTGATCTTAATTGTTATAGCGTAGGAATAATAATTGGATAATAATTTTTTTTTACTAAATATCACCAAATTTTATATCCATAAATATATATCAACTTATCATGAAATTAAAGGGGCATGTGATTTATTTGGTTGATTATTTTTGTCACTATAGGAAAAATGTAATGATAAAAATTAATAATTAAAATTATGAAGTAGCATCCAAATAAATATTCATTAGCATAAAAAATGGTGGCTAATATGTACATATTTAGCAACCAATACTAATTAGTGGTCACTAATTTAGCAATCAAAAAAAATTTTGGCCACTAGAAGCTTTAGCAACGGTGCTACTCCGACAAATCAGCAACACAAATATTTTTGGTCATTGTTCGCTTTAGCAGCAAAATTATCATTTTTAGTGACCAATTTGGATGGTCACTAATCACATATTTTATTGTAGTGAGTAAGGTGGCCAGCCACCACAATAACAACCCTGATTTTCTCTCATATATAATATTAGTAAAAATATGAATCCTTGTTTTAGTGTTCTAGTCTTTTGGTTTGTTGATCTTCTAAAGAATTGCGAAGGAGAATGTCCCTCAAAGGAAGAGAGAACATTATCTTTTGGAATCTGCAAGTTTATATAAGTAATGATCTTTATATCTTATATAAAAATCTATAACTTTACATTTACATTTGCACCAAAATACATTCTACTTTGACTATGGTAATGAAATTATCATGTTGTATATAAACATGAATAGGTGCAATGTAGGTGTATGCAATCTAGCAAAAAAAAATTTAATGTGCACCAAGATGTAAAGTAATCATGTGTATATGACATCTAGAGTACATAAAGTAAACAATCAAACAAGAATACCCTCTAAGCAAGGTACTTACATCAAACCAAACAAAACCACTAGCCTAGCCTAGGCTAGAGTTTCCTAGCAAACCATCTAAAGTGAGTATAGATGCTATGTGGCTTGGATTGGTCTTATTTTTATTTTTTATTTTTTAGTAATTGCTTCAAAAGATGTTTAACTTAAATGTAAGTTTTAATGTTTTAAATAATTTTATTAATTAATGACTCTGAAGTATATATGTCATTAATAAAAAAGCCTTAAGGCCAATAATTGTAATGCATTCATTCTCCCATGAAAGATAGAATGATTTTATTAAGTCCTTTTATTTTAATTAGATTTTTTTAATGATTTTATTTTTATTTTAAAGAACCTTGTTAATTAAAAAGCTTAAAATGGATTTTAAGTAACTAATTGGAAAAGTCCTATAGTTTTTAAAATCAAATACATTTTCTCACTCCTAAGAGTTAAAACAAACATATAAAGCCTTTGATTTTTTTTGCATTTTTATTTAAATGAATAAATTTTATTAGATTTATATAATTGAATTTCATTTTTTTATGTTGTATTTTATTTGTTATTTTGATTTTATTCTTTTTAAATTTATTTATTTTATTTATTGTTGTCTATTCTTTATTTTATTTATTTAATTTTGAATTTTAATATTTTACTTTAATTTTTAATGAATTACTTTAATTTTTTAAATTTGTTTTATTTAATAGATTTATATTGTATTTATTTAATTTAAATTTTGATTGATTTATTTTTATTCATTTGTTTATTTTTGTTTACCAATTTTATTTTATATTTACTTTTACTTATTTTTTGTATTTTTATGTTATGTATTTATTTTTATTTAAATTAGTTCTTTATTTAATTATATTGACCAAAGTTTAAATTTTTAACTTATTTAAAAAGGTTTATAGTTTGGAATAATTCTATGTTTAATTCAAAGTTGAATGTAATTTTTTTGTATTTTTAGGATTTTTATTTATTTATTAACATTTGTTATAAAATCAACCTAATTATATGTATTAAATAATTCAAGTAATTAGACAATTTAAATTTTTGAACCAAATCAACTCCAATAAACTTGAAATCATCACTAGAGGTCATGGGTAACCTTTAATGATGGTTACAAGAGTTTAAGGTCATTTAGAATTTGTTTCATTGTTTAATTATTTTATTTATTTATTGAATGTCATCTAAAATTTAATTTTTTTTTTATTTTTAAAGTTTTTGGGGGGGCTTTTATTTTTCCCTTAAAGCTTATTGAATTTGAAGTTGAATTAAATTAGGATATATTTTGATTATTTAATTTAAATTTATAATAATTTATTTAAAATATTTTCTTTCTGGGAAACCAATAGTAGAGCTTATGCATTAATAATAAAAAAGGTAACAAGTCCTTAAAGAGTATAACGACCCACTAGTGGTCCAAGAGCTATACTAAAAAGTGAAAAGAAAGTTCCTAAAGAGCTGTTTAGCCATTCAACTTACAACATATAAATAAAGATAAAAAAATGGGGCGGGGGGGGGGGGGGGGGGGGGGGGGGGGGGGGGGCTAGATGCTGTCACATAAAAAGGTCCCATTTAGCTCCTAGATGATCTGAATTTTGCTCAACCTAATAAACTTGCCAAAAAGAATCATAATGTACAGCACTAAATAGCACAAACCTCAGCCAAAATAATAATAATAATAATTGAGCTTGTTTAACAATTTTCTTGCCATTGCCACCTACTAACTAGATAGTCCAAAAAATATCCATCATATCATTATAAAGAAGATGATAAATTAAATACCCAATAGAACTAGATTGGAACCACTAACACCTTAACTGACTAATCATTTAAAACCTCTAAAGAAATATATAGAGATTTTTCAGATAGTGAAAAACCACACAACACAGATCATGCCCCAAAAAGCCGAGCAGAACGACCCCTTGAAACCAAACCTGAAAATAGTATTTGAACTGAAAAAATGCAACCACTCAAAATATCTCCATGCATCCAACTAATGAAAAGAGCACAAAAACCCATTAAAGACCAACAAAATTGAGGACAAAACCCTAGCAAAAACCAACCAACAGGATTAAGATAATAGGGCAAACCCAGCCCATCAAAAACCAACCCATGAAAAACACAACACACTAGCCAGCCTGCACCCAAAGATACATAATGGAAGAAGAGGACACCCAGCAAACTAGGGAATAGAAAGCACTAACAAGGCACCAAAAAAGATGGACTAGGCAAATGATTACTTCAGAGAACGGATATAGGGCAATCCATCCTTATCTAATTTAGCTAAACATTTCTAAATATCAGGTGAACTTTCCTTAATAAATTCATAGAAATGGTGAAGCTTACATCCATAATTTGTGAGCCAGCCAGCACAAGAATTCCCTTCATGAAAAATATGTTCAATTTGAAAATTAAAGTGATTAGGCAAAGAATTAATTTCCCTGATTATATAAAATTTCTCAGCTTTTTCAATCATAGTTTGCCAATGTATTGAAGGACGGACATGGCATGCACCTCTAACAAAATATCCTTATCCCCAGTAAATAACTAAGACAAGTCCATATTTACAAGTTTGCAGCTCACCAACAATAGCCGAGAAATACTTCAGCGGACCAACAAAGGCATAAAGAATTTTACCCTACTGATTTCTAATCAACCCACCATAATCGACAACATTATTATTGACAACTCCATCCTTATAATGCTTAGAAATATGGGAGAGTGGATTTCAACTACCTCACAATAGAGAAATCCTCCACAAACTCATGATTAGGAAGAGATATCCTAAAATTACTATGAACTTGATAAAAATGAATAAAATTCTCCTTAGAAATTAATATAGAAGAGTAAAGATGCAAAATTTTCTTCTTGACTTTCACGATAAAGCTTAAAGCATTCATACTGATATTGTTATGCTTGGACTCATTTCTTTCGTTCCATAAAAAAGCCAAAGAATGCATATTGGCAAAATATTCCTGATATGGATTTTATGAGGAATGAACCGAACCTACAATAAAAAGTAAATATTATAATAATTATGGATATAGTAAATTTTTAAAAGGTCACAAAAATAAATCCACACTCTAGCAGCCAAAGTGCCATTAGAAAAAAATGGTTTAAAGTTTCCAAATTCTAACAACATTGATATTTAGAAGGTAGTAAAAAATATTTTTTATTTAAATTAAAATGAACAGGGATGAAATTATGTAAAATATGCCAGGAAAGTATGGAATATGATAATGTAATGCAGTTGTGCTAAATAGCCGAGAAAATAGAAGATTTTTCTTTCGAAATCTTGACCAAATCCTTTAGACAGTTTAAACATAATTCACAAACTTACTCACAAACTTACCGTCTTTAGACAGTTTAAACATAATTCAATGATCTTGATCCCCATTTAAAGGAACATTAAAAATTTGATTGACCAAGAAATAATCAACAACAACCCTCAACTTACCCACATGCCATACGTTATTATTAATGAATGACATGACTTTTAAGGCAGTAGCGGAACGAGTAAAAACAAAATTATCAATGGAAGAAGGAGTTATCCATTCATCCTGCCAAAAAATAAATGTCACATTGACCAACTCCCATTGGATTAACTTTTTTGCCTCCCATTTAATGGAGCACAGCTTTCCAAACTGGAGAATCACTACCTTTATAATGGCAAATGACGGGGTGTTTACTACCACAATAATTATACATCATAAACTTAGCCCACAAACTTTTAAGAGATCTAAAGGAAAAAAAATGTTTGTAAAGAAAAATAGTAGCCATTTCAATTATGTTTTTACGACCAAGCCACCCCCCCCCCCCCTCATCCAAAGAAACAAACAAAAATTATAAGTCTCTCCATCAAATTACAAACATCCATTGTAGGTTGAATAGTATAAAAAATATAATAGTTAAAGAATTAAGAACACTTCTAATTAAAACTAACCTCCCTCCAAACCACAGAAAATTAAAGGCCTAAGAAGACAATTTTCCTTGAATAGAAGAAAAAATGCCCTCAAATAAATGAGAACATTATTTCTCTTCGAAAATACGAGTGCCAAAATACTTAATAGGATTAACTTTAGGAGGAAAGCCAATTTTGTTGTGAATATCATTGATTCTATCAAGAGATAAAGATTTACAGGCTATAAAATAACTCTTATTGGCATTATTGCTTAGGCCACTATCATTTTAAAAATCAACAAGAAAATTACAAAGAAACTTTATCATCTTCAAAGAATCATTAGAGAAAAAAATAAAGCCATCTGCAAACTCATATGAGATATAAGAAACATCCAAAATATGTATCTATAATTTAGGGTGTTTATAATATAAATCAGCTAGACCCCTCGATGAATATTCTACTGCAATAATAAACAAAGAAAGATATAAGCAGTCTCCTTGTCTAATACAAAGAGTTGACTTAAAGAAACCTTAACTTTTATCAACAACTAAAATTGAAAAGAAATAGTTTTGAATTCTATGCATGAAGAGGATAAAAAAATTTGATTAAATCCAAAAAGAGAGAGAACGTGATATAGAAAATCCCCATTGAGGTTATCATAAGCTTTGGTAATGTCCAATTTTAAAATAATGTTACCCCCTTAAGCTGTAACATTGAGATTATGAACCATTTCTTGCACTAGGAAGGCATTATAAAAGATGGATCTCCATTTAAAAATAATTGTTTGATTAAGAGAAATAATTTTAGGAAGAGCATAAACCAACCTACCCATGATGATTTTATAAATTAATTTGTTTAGAAAAGTGCATAGGCTAGTAGGTCTAAAACCATCCCAAAAACTATAAGAATTAATCTTAGAGTTAAAAGTTTTTGAAGAACTAAAAAATAATTTTGGGTAGGGATTGCCATTAAAGAAACCACAAATAGCATCCACTAAGTCCACCTTAAGGATATTCTACATTTTTTTGAAGAACATAGTGGTAAAACCATTAGGACTGGCCAAAGAATTAGCATTCTAGCATTAAAGTGTGTTCAAAATTTCTTGTTCTGTAGGAACTTGGGAAAGCATTTGGTTATGCTGATCATTAATTAAAGAAGGGATGAAAGGAACGTTTTGAGAAATATCAGGAGTAAAGTTTTTGTTAAACAAAAAAAAAAAAAAACCAGAACTTGCAATATCAATGTCATTCTCATAAAAGGAACCATCTGGATTAATGATTTAATGTATAGTTAAATGCTCTTTTTTTAAATAATACCATGAAAAAATTTGGTATTTCTATCCCCTTCCACAAGAAACTCATAAGAAGCCTTTTTTCCAAAAACTTCTTCATTTTTCTGCAGTAGGTATGATAAAATTTTGGCCTTGTTAAGAATATTTAGATTATCGATAGAAGGATCCTCCAAATAATGATTAACAAAAGTAGTAGCATTAGCTTCAACCTTAATAATATTAGAGAAAAGATTTTTGAAAATACACTTGTTCCACCGATTCAACTTCTGCTTTAATTTCTTAATTTTCATCAAAAAATGTTTCATACCAAATATTTCATTATTAGGGTGCAAGGTGGCACTCCAATTCTTGTAAACTATATTGTGAAAAGTGTCATCAAGCAACCACATATTTTGAAATATAAAGAAAGCATACAAAGAGGGTTGCTAAAATTTAAAACTCAGAAGGAGAGGAGAGATATCAGAAAGGGTTCTACTTAAATGTTCAACAAAAGGAAGATCAAAATAAAAAATCCATAAATCATTGAAGAAAATACGATCCAATATTTTCCACAAAGTAGTTTTATTCCTTGTAAGTTTACTACCAGTGAAGCCAATATCATGAAGATTCCAATTCATAATTAAATTATTGAAATCTTCCATAGCATGAGGTTAAGGAGGATTACCTCCAAACCTCTCAGAACTATTAGTAATTGTGTTGAAATCTCCACCCACCATCCAAGGCTCATTAATGGAATTAGCAAAAATAATAAGTTGATTCGATAAAGGAATCCAACCCCTACAAGTAGAAGAAGCATAAACAAAAGTACCAAAATAGTTAAATTGAAAAAGTGCAATATGAGAAAGAATAACCTGTTGAAGATCGTCAATAATGTTCACCTTCAAACTATTATTCCATATATCCAAAGTTTATTAAAGCAACAACAATGGCAACAATAATAATCCTTTATCTCACTATGTGGGCTCAGCTACATGAATCCTTTTTCTCCATTGTGTCCTATTAAGGGTCAAATTCTCATCTAAATCTAATAAATAAAAGACATTACTAATATTTTCTAACCAAGTCTTTTTAGCTCTACTATTACCTTTCTTAACATAAGTCAAATCTAAGACATTTACCATCCTAACCAGGTCATCAGAAGGCCTCAATTTCATGTGACTAAACCATTTAAGGCAAATCTCTCAAATCTTATCTTCCATTGGAGCTACTCCAACCTTTTCATGTATATGCTCATTTCGTATCCTATCTTCAAAGAGTAAAGTCACTCATCCACCTGAGCGTTCTCATCTCTACAATACATAAGTTAATATTATGCTTCTATTTTAATGGCAAACATTCTGCACCATAAAGCATTATAGGTCTCACTACCATCTTATAGAATTTTCCTTTAAGTTTTAGAGGAACTTTTCCATCACATAACTTGCTTGACGCAATTGTCCACCTTAAGCATCCAACTTGAATTCTACTAATAATATCCCAATCTATTTCACCATCACTCTGAACAATATACCCAATATATCTTAAATGTGTGCTCTTATTAATGACTTGATTGCCAAAGTCACCATACTCCTACTAGATCTATTATTACTAAATTTATATTCCACATATTCAGTTTTAGATATACTCAAATGAAAGTCGTTAGACTCTAAGTTTGACCTCCATAATTCAAGTTTACCTTCAACTCCTTCTCTAGACTTATCCACAAGAGGAATATCATCAGCAAAAAGCATACACTAGGGTACAACCTCTTACAAATGTCTAGTGAGAACATCCATGACTAAAGCAAAAAGATATTGGCTTAAGGCTGATCCTTGATGTAATCCAATTGAAATAAGAAAATACTTGGTCAACCACCTTGAGATTGAATACAAGAAATAGCTCCTGCATATATACCCTTAATGATTTAAATATAAGCATTATTAACCCCTTTTCTATGCAGAACTATTCATAGAACTTCTCTTGGAAGTTTATCATATCCTTCTCTAAATCAGTAAAAATCATATGTAGATCCTCCTTATTCTCTCTATACTTCTCCATCAAACTTATCAATAAGTGTATAACTTCTAGAGAAGACCTACCTAGCATGAATCTAAATTGATTTTGTAGAACTTTAGTGTTACGCCAAAACCTATGCTCCATAACTCTTTTCCATAGTTTTGAAGTATGACACATTAACTTAATTCCTTTATAATATGCAAATTCTTGTAAATCACTTTTATTTTTAAATATAAGAATCAACTCACTTATTCTCCACTCATCTGGCATCTTTTCAGTCTTAAAAATAATATTAAAAAGTTTAGTAAGCTAAGAAATTCTTTCATCTCTTAAGCATTTCCACAGCTCTTTTCGAATAACATTAGGTCCAATAGCTTTTATACACTTCACTTTCTTTAAAGCCTCTTTAACTTTAGTTTTACTAATATGATGGTAAAAACAAAAATCATTTTTTTAATTTAGGGTGCTACGTTCACTAAATTCAAGTGTATTCTCATAATCTTCATTAAAACTTTGTCAAAATATCTCATCCACCTTTGTTGAATATCCTTTTTAAATAAAAGCACTTTTTTGATCTTCATCCTTAATACACTTCACTTGAACTAAATCCTTACTACCCCTATATCTTTGTTTAGCTAACTTATACATTTATCTTTCACCCTCCTTAGTATTTATTCTATTATATAAATCATTTAAGGCTAAATTTGTTGCATTACATATTGCTTTTATTTACTCCTTACGGGCCTCTTTTTTCCCAATTAACAATGTTTTTATAGCCAAACCAATGTTTATAACAAATCTTCTTATTTTTTATCTTTTCTTGCACATTTAGATTCCACCACCAACTATTTTTAAAAGAAGTAGTTTTTCTCTTTGATAGTCCATGCACATCTTTTGCAACATTCATAATATCACTAGCTACTTTTCCCACTTAACATTAGCTTTCTCATGTATAGACAAAATATTAAGATCAAGAATCTTACACTTAAAAATATTTTTGTTAATATTCTTTAAATGTCCCCTTCTAACCCTAGAACAATGATTTACTTTATTTTTAATTTTCTAACATTTCTTTTTAAAGCCCAAAACTAATAAGTGATATTGAGTACATAAACCTTCACTCAAATAACTTTGAAATCTTTGCAATCTAAATGATCTATTTTTCTTATAAGAAAATAATCAATCTGAGTTTTACTATATCCATTCTTATAAGTGATTATTTGCTCATCTCTTTTCTTAAATAAGGTATTATCAATTACAAAATCATGAACTAAAGAAAAATCTAATATGGTTTTGCAACCTTCATTTGTCTCTCCAAAGCATAGCCACCATGAATGCTTTTAAAATCATCTACCTCTCACGGAACATGTCTATTTAAATATCCTCCAATAAAAACTCTTTCTTCGAGAGGTATTAATTATATTAATTCTTGTAGGTCATTCCAAAATTTTTAATTTTTATCACATATCCAAACCTACTTTAGAAGCATAAGTGCTTATGATATTAATAATCTTAGAATCAATAATAATCTTCAAAGCTATAATTCTATCTCCAATCATATTAATTTTAATAACATTATCCTTTAAATTCTAATCTATAATAACAACTACACCATTTATAATACGACTCCTACTAGAATACCATAGTTTAAATCCTAAACTATCAATCTCCATAGCCTTCTCTACAACCCATTTAGTTTCCTGAATGCAAAGAATATTTATCTTCATATGGATAATAATATCAATTAATTTCATTAATTTACCTATAAGGGAACTTATTTTCCCAAGTTTCTATCCTATTTTTAGTTTCATGGACTGGCTTCTTTTACCCACATCTGCGCATGATATGGGAATTCTTACCTATTTAACACTATACTTAGGCCCCAGTGTAGCGGACCTTGCTCTAGGGAATTCCCTAGAGTTAACATAATGTACTAAAGGATTCATGTCATGATTATTTTATAGGTTTTATGCTGGCTATCAACTCCCTAATGCAACCCTCCACTTTTTTTTTCCAGAACATGGGACCTGGCAATAGCAGTGTTAAATTTTATTAGAGCAATGGTCAAAAATTTGATTAAAATAAAGCAACATAGTAGCATTAGGTAATTTAGAAGTAGCAATAAGAGGTTTGAGTAAAATAAGGAGAGAAATCTTAGGCACTCTACAAAGATTTTTATTGCATCTTTAGAAACAACACCGCCCGCACCCTTAATGTTCCAAAAAGGAGCTTTAAATAATATGAATTATGTAAAGAAGTTTGTGCTCTAGTAGATCGATGGGTGGGTGGGGGAATGTTTCTATTATTTTTATTTTTTTCCTTTTGCAACTTTAGTGAAACCCTCTTCATTTATCAAAGAATGCCCATTTAAATTAGGGGAAGGATAAAAAAGGCCACCTGGATAGAAGAATCATTAGGAATCTTATGAGTAGAAAAATTTATCACCTTAGGAATGATTTCCCCTTCCTCATAGGCATCCAACCTCAAAAGATAAAAATTTTCCAAAGCCATACCCTTGAAACTTAAACATTAACAGAGCTAGAAATATATTTAGACACTCTCTGCTCTTTGTCTGTGGCGATTTCATGGCAATTTAGGGCTTGCTCCTCCGATCATCTTCGTCTTCCTTCTCGCAGTTATTTCCTTCCTTTTTGGGTTTGTTTTAGAGCTTCTCTGTGTTCGGTGTTTTGTTCTTTGTGGTTTTTTCTCCTTTTTATTTTTCTTCTGATCTCTCGTGCTAGTGTTTGGGTGGTTTTTGGGAGATGACGACACTGTCATTATCTATCCCTTCTCCTGCTTTGGCTCTGGCCGATAAGTCCCGCTCTTTTAAGGATGTTTTAGCTAGCTCTGCTTCTTTGGGCTCTAAGATTCCTTTTGTTCAATCAACCTTCAAGGGTTGTCTGGCTTTGATGCTTAAGGATTCTGTTATTTCTTTATTGGCTAAGCCTTTTGCGTTTACTATGGTCAGAAAATTCATGTTAAAGCATCCTAACATTGATGTTATTCGAAAAGTTTTCTTAAATCTGAAATTTGCTGGATCCTTTCAAGTGGGTCTTTTGGATCCTCGCCATATAACTATCCAACTTAGCAATGATTGGATTATAGCCGCATTTTTTCTAGAAGGGCTTATTATATTCAAGGTTGCCAAATGAGAGTCCTTAAATGGTCTCCTGATTTTGATGTTCATGAAGAATCGCTGGTGACTCCTGTTTGGATTTCATTTCCTAATTTACACTTGCATTTCTTTAACACTCAAATCTTATTTGGCTTAGCATCTATTTTTGTAGACCGTTACAAACCGACCAAGCAACAGCTGCTATTTCTCGGCCTTCTGTGGCAAGGGTGTTAGTTCAAATGGATATCTCTAAAAAACATCCCAGTGAGGTTTGGATTGGTTCGGAGCTTAATGGTTATTTTCAAAAAGTGGATTTTAAAAATGTTCCTATTTTTTGTTCTTATTGCAAAATGTATGGGCATGGTATAACTGATTGTTTTAAGCTTCATCCTCATCTCTGGAAGGGAAAAGATTCTAATCTTCTAATTGCTAACAATGGAATTAATGACAAGGAATTGGCTTCAGTTACTCCCATTCATGGTAATAATGGGAATTTTGCTAATGAGGCTAATGTTGTTGTTCTTGGTATTGAACCTTTAAACTTGGTTTCTGATCACGTGGAAGCTAACCCGATTCATTTAGAGAATGTGGAGAATGTGGTTCAAAGCCAGGAGGTTAATTATATCTTAGACTCTTCTATTCCTAATGTTTCTCTTAATGTGATTGATCAAATTCCACCATCTGAGCCTATTAGTAAAAATTATTCTAATGAAACTATTTTAGATGTTGACTTGGCTGACAATAATACTTTGATTAAGGATATGGCTCCTACTAATGTGTCAGCTCAGATTCCTCCCACTTCTACGGTGGAGAGGGAGGAGGATATGCTTTTGAACAATGAATCCTATGTGGGAGGTGATATTTTTTCAGAGGAAGGTGATTTGACTCCTTCTTGAAAGCACTCAGGTATCTTGAATAAAGGTAAATTACCCTTGAATGATTATTATCATAGTGATGCTTGTACTGATTATGATGATATGGATTTGTTGGCTAAAAGTTTTCCTAGAGATGATACTAGCCTTTTTAAAAGCCATGGTAAAAGAGGTTGCAAACCAAAGAATGTTGTCCTTCAACTACCTCGTAATCCTCGTTCACATACATCTCATTAATTTCCTATTTTTTATGTTTAATGTTATTATTTGGAATGTTGGGGGGATTGGTTGCTCCTCCTCTAGGTGTAGAGTTAAAAACTTATGTCGTATTCATAATTTTTTGCTTCTAATTTTACTTGAGCCTCTTATTGCTTCTAATAAATTAATTAGTACTGCTAAATTTTAGGGTTTTAAAAATGTTTTTTCTAACTGCTCTAATAAAATTTGGGTATTTTGCAAAGATTTTGTTTGGCTTGACATTATTGGGGATTTTTAACAAGTTATTCATTGCAATATTGAAAGTGCTAATCGGCAATGTTGTGGGTCCTTTATTTATGCTGCTTCTTCTCGTAATAATAGAAAGATTTTATTGGAGAATATAGCTCAATTTCATAGTATTTGCAACCTTCCTTGGTTGGTGGGTAGGGATTTTAATACTATTGCTAATCCTGCTGAACAGTTAGGGGGTTCTTTCCCCATTTACTACTCTGTGGAGGACTTTAATAACATGATTCTGAATGGTAACTTGATTGATATTGGATTTTTCGGTGATAGCTTTACCTGGAATCGTGGCAATCTTTGGCAAAGATTAGATAGAGTTTTATTTAATGATGCTTGGTTAATTTGTTTGATTCTACTAATGTTGAACATCTCAGAAGGACCCTTTCTAATCATTCTCCTTTTCTTATTAAAATTAAGCCTACTTTGAGGGTTTCTCCTTCTCAATTTAGATTTCAGAGCATGTGGTTACTTCATGATACCTTCTTGGATATTATGAAGAATAATTGGTCTTCTCCTTTATTTCCGGACAATTCTGTTACTGGTATGAAAAGGTTGTGGTACAAATTGAAAAGACTTAAGTTTGTTTTAAATTGGTGGAATCATTCGGTCTTTAAGAATTTATTTTCTAATATCTTAATTGCTGAAGATAAGGTTGTTGTTCAGGAGTCTCTTTGCCAATTGAACCCCTCTGCTGATAATCTGACTTATTTGCGTGAGGTTAAATAAGGGCTCTTTAAACTTCATGCACAAGAAGAAGCCTTTTGGAAGCAAAAGGTGGCTATGAAGCATTTGGTGGAAGGTGACAAAAATACTAAGTATTTTCATGCTATGGTTAAGAGGAAACGTAATATGAATGCTATCAATAATATTTGTCGGATGGATGGCACTCTTACCGAAGATAAGGTTGAAATTGCTAATCTTGCTGTTTTGCACTTTCAACAGCATCTTAATAAGAATTTCCTTCCTTTTACTCTTGCTAATCCTCACCTTATACCCTCTATTATTTCCCATGAGGACAATGTTTTTTATCTCATTTTCCTACATTTGAAGAGATTAAGGAAACAATTTTTGGTATGAATTCTGATTATGTCGCTGGCCCTGATGGTTTCACTATGAAATTCTTCAAGAAAGCTTGGCATATTATTGGTAATGATATTTTTTTAGCTGTTATTGATTTTTTTGGGGGTAATCTGATCCCTAAATTCTTCAATGCTACTTCTATTGTGTTTATTCCTAAGAATAATTCTCTCTCTACTTGGAATGACTTTAGACCTATTAGTTTATGTACTTTTTATTATAAATTGATTTCTAAGATTTTAATGAATCGTCTTTCTATTTTTTTCCCTAAACTTATTTCCCTATTTCAAATGGGTTTTGTGAAAGGGCATTCTATTGCTGACAATATCTTTTTGGCTTAAGAATTTTGTCATGATTTGGATGCTAAAGTTACTGGTGGTAATATGATTTTGAAACAGGACATTGTGAAAGCTTATGATAATATTGATTGGAATTTTCTTTATGAGATTTTGAAGTTGTTTTGTTTTGATTTACATTTTATTACTCTTATTAAGCTTTGTATTGAGAGTCCCTATTTTTTGATCATTGTTAACAGTATGAGTCATGGTTTTTTTAAGGCTTCTCATGGCATGAGACAGGGTGACCCTCTTTCTCCTGCGTTATTTATAATTGCTGTTGAATATTTGTCTTGGGGTCTTTCTGACCTTTTTAAACACTTTCCTAGCCTTTACTTTAAAACTTTAGGTGGTTTTCATATTTCTCATTTATGTTTTGCTGATGATTTCATTATCTTCACTAATGCATCTGTTAGTAGAATTAAAAGGCTTTTAGGTTTTTGAATCAATTTGAATTGGTTAGTGGCTTAACTTTTAATAAACATAAGTGTAGTTTTATCACTGCTAAGAAAGTTTCTTTGAATCATATTTTGGCTTTTTTAAAATTTGACTAGTTTTAATCATGTTTCTTTGCCTTTTAAGTATCTTGGGGTGTCGATTTATAAATGTAGAAAGAAAACATTTCCATTTGATGATTTAATTACTGTTGTTAAGAAGAGGATCTCTTCTTGGGATTCGAATTTTCTAAGTTTTGGTGGTCGTTTAACTCTTATTAAGAGTATATTATGCTCGATCCCCATTTATAGTTTTCAAACTCTTTTACCTACTCAGGTTATGTGTAATAAGATTGATAAAATTTTTAACAGTTTTTTCTGGAAAGGGGTTTCTAATAACTCTAAGATTTACTGGTCTTCTTGGATTAAGTGTTGTGGCACTCTGGAGGAAGGTGCCCAGCGCTGCAAGTCTTTAAAGGATTTGGCTTCAGCTTTCTTTTTTAGGTTGGTGTATAATTTCCGTACTAATATGAGCCTCTGGGCTAAGTTTATGAATGCTAAGTGTTGTGGTGATTTCCATCCCACCTTATGTTGTTTTAGTAAAGGGACTCTAGGGTTTGGCTTGGTTTTGTTCGGTTAAATTGTCTATTGAGCCTTCTATTTGTTGGGGGCTTGGTAATGGTAATATTTTCTTTTGGCAGGATCATTGGTTGGGGGGTAATTCCATTGACTCTCTTCTTAATTCTTTTTCTATTGCTACTGTTAAAGTTAATCATTATTTTTTTGGTAATAGTTAGAATGTGGAGAAGCTTTCCAATGATCGCCTGGCATTATTACTGAGCTTATTCTAAAAATTCCTTTAAACATTAATATGTCGGATGTTCAATTATTCTCGTTGTTCAAAGATGGGTTGTTCGAACTTAAGGATGCTTGGCATTTCATTAGAATTCGGAAAGAGTCTTCCAAAATCTTTAAAATGCTTTGGCACATCCTACCGTCTCTGTTTTTATGTGGCGCATTTTACATAAGTTTATTCCTACCGAAGATAATTTGATTAAACATGGTTTTATCCTTCCTTCTAAATGTTAATGTTGCTATCATATGGACAATATGCATCATGTTTTTGTTTCTGGTCCTTGTGCTGTTAAAGTTTGGATTTACTTTGAGGAAATTTTACATTAAATTTCTTTAATGCCAATCCCTCTATAACTTCCGCACTTAACTTCTAGTTTGTTAAGCATAAAGGGCATATCAAGAATCTTATTCCTTCTCTTATTCTTTGGTTTTTGGGGCTGGATAGGAATAATTATCGTTATAATAGTGTTAAAATGAGTCATCATAGAATTATTAAAAATGTGAAAGATAAGATAGTTTCTCTTTATTTTGCTAACTTACTCGCTTTTAAGAGTTTCAACAACTTCGATAGGTATGTGGCTAATTTTGTTATTAAGTTAGATGCTGATATGCCTCATAATGCTCCTAAGTGTATTTTTTGGTTCAGGCCTAAGGCTAATTTTTTCAAGATTAATGTGGTAGCTGTTTGTAGTAATTTGTTGATGGGCTGTGGTGAGCTCATTAGAGACTCTTCTGGTAAGTGCATTTTGGTTTTTGCTGGTCCTTATATGGGTGATGTTAATGCTGCGAATATATATGCTATCCTTCATGGTTTAAGGACTTATTTCTCTCTTGGTTGTGTTAATATCGTGATTGAAATGAATTCCAATTTTTGTTATCAATCTTGCTTTGCTAGTGAGGGAAATAGTTGTTCTTCTCTTGTTTTCTACATGAGAAGGGATATTAAGCATTTGGGGAGCATGCTGAATTGCTCTTTTTCTGTTGTTAATATGGGTGGGAACGCTTGTGCTCAAGCTATTACAGTTTGGGGGACGATTTTAGACTCTATGGTTGATTTTCTGGTCTCTAATCCTTGTGCTGTTTTCCTGGAACAGGGCCTGAATTCTGGCTGTTTGGTTGTTGCTTTGGATTGGTATTTCTGGATTGTTTGGCCTCTTTATTCTTTTTTGGCTATGGGCTTAACCTTTGGAGGTGTATATTGTTCTTTATATTATGCATTATTTCTATTTGCTTGTTGGTTATGGGGCATATTTTGGTGTTGTTTTGTGTTATATGGAGGTTTATGTCGGGACGGGTGTGGTTAATTCTATTTGTTGGCTTTGGTTTTTGTGGGAGCTGGGTGGGTGTTGGTCCTAGTACTAATTGTCATATTCCTAATGCCTATGTGGAGGTGTGTTACTACTATTTCTTTTGGTGCTTGGAAATCTTTTATACTGATGCATGTAGTTTGGATCCTTACATGGATTGGGGGCTGCTCTGGTTTCCTTGTATCTTTGGGGTTTTGGAGTGTCTCCTTTGGTATTGTTTGGCTGGTTGGGTTATTGAGGATTGGTTAGCTATGGTTGACATGTGGACTTTTTTATCTAAATGGTTGGGTTATGCTTGTAATTGTTTTGATTGCCATTATATTTTGCATGTTATGTCTATTGCAAGTGTTTTTGCTCTTGCTTGCTGGGGAAGGCGGCTGATGCTCAGTCCTGGTTTTTTGTTTTTTTTTTCAATTTTTTGGGTGCTCCTCCTTATGCACCATAGACTGTACTTAGGATATTTTGTACTTTTGCGTAGTAGGGAACTCGAGCTCATCGGATTTTTTGGTTTTTTGATTATTTTTGTTGCTCGTTTGAGGCAGTGGAGAGCTTGAGATCCCTTTAAGGACCTTGTACTTTTTCCCCTATATTAACATGTAGGCCCCACCGAGGGTTTCCTCAAAAAAAAAAAAAAAAAAAATATTCAGACAAATTAGAGACTTTTTGATTTAAAGCACATAAATCATAAGATTGTTCATAAACCTGTTCATCCACTAATTGATAATTATTAACACGAGGTTGAGAAATAGGTGGCAATGTAACATGTTAATAATTAGGATGAACACCTCCAATAATCACTAGCTTATCAAACTTATCATTGATATCATCTAGTAGATCAATGTTAGGACCAATCTCATTAGTAGGAATTTCTTCTCGTTCTCCCTTTCCATCAAAAACTTTTTGAACCTCCAAAATTTTAAGCTGGCATTGTTTAGAATTTTCATTACTAGACACAACAACTTCATTGGGCAAAGGTCCATTAGCTCCATCTCCATTAGAATCCAACACATTCCCTTTACTAATTAGAGCCGTATGTAATTTTTGAAGAGAGGGATGTAAAATAAAGCATTCATTGTTATAAAGACCATGAATCTTATAATGACTATGAAAATTAGGAATTTTTTTACAATCAACCTTCTATAAATACCTAATGCTTTCTGATCCAACCCAAATTTCTTTGGGGTGTTTTTTTGGATATGTCCATTTCAACAAAAAATATGCCATAGAAGGTCATGAACAAGATTCTATTGCTTAGTCTATTTGTAACGGTCTACCGAAAATGGAACCCAACACATGAAGAACATGGGAATTAAAAAAAGTTACATGAGAACCTAATAACATTCTAGGGTGGCCAAGGGCCAATACCAAAAAAGGAAACATCTTGAAATCAACATTAAGCATAGTCTTTCTATAAAAAATTGGAGTCTTGCAATCAAAAACCACAAGGCAATACACCACAAGAAAGGAAAGACAATACCCTAAGAAATATGATAAAACCAACGCATAGGACCCGATAACAAACTAGCCCAGAAAGCAGTATTAACCATGAAGTGGGTTTAACAAAAAACAAATATAGTAGTAGGCCAATAAAGAGCCCATAAAGCATCAAATTTCACTTTCAGGTGATAGCAAATATCGTAATGACAAGGCAGCACAGGCCTGCATTCATCCAATACGTATAGTTCATTTTGATGTAATAGCAGCTCCACAAGAGAGTTATTAAGATAGCAGAATAACATCAATAAATTCCAGACCCGACGATCAAGACTCTCTCAACAAACAACAATAATCAAAAGTAGATGACCAACCTAAGAGGAAGCATCAGCAAGTAGCCCTAAGGAAATGCTATAGAGATAGTAAAGAATGCCAATAGCCCAACAACTCTCAAATTAATACAGAAAGTCTTAAAACCAATAAAGATAGCAAGAAATCATTGGTCTAATAAGACAATAATAGTAAGCATCATGTTCCAAAAACAAATTTTTGTTTATAATCCCAATAAAAAATGAAAACTAGAAGTAAACAAAAACCACGAATCATACTGGCTCAGTAGAGTAGTATCCAACTTGTTTTGTAGATAATTACCTATCGAGTTAAGAAAAAGACTCAAGTTTAGAATATCAGGATAATCATAACTAAGTGCCAGTTACTCAAACCCAAACCACCTCCAAAACAAAAAAAGAAAGCAGACCTTGTAGACAGAAATAAGATGGCCAACAGTAAGACAACCCTGCCAAGACGGATGGCATAGATCAAACCAAATAGAGCCTCACTAGAAAATAAAACACTAAATTAATTATGGAAGAATTAAATCTTAAGCTCACCAATGTAAGGATTATGGAGATCGATATTGCTCTAGTAATGCCAGATATCCATCTAATAAAGAATGTCACCTAAATGAAATTTAACTCTCAACCCAATAACACAACCACTCAGTCCTCTAATAACTAGAGGAGGAGAAGATGAATAGCATAGGTGTAAAAGGTTGAAATCCAGTAAGTAACAAATATAGCCAGACTCAATACAGCTAAAAACACCCCAACAACAAAATGAGGAATGAGTACACAAACCACAAAAATCAACCACTAGCAAACAGACCTCCAGGAATATAGAAAGAAACTTTGAGTATAAACAGCTAGAAAGAATAATAAAACCAATAGGAAAGACCAGCTAATTAAAAGGAATATAAGGAAGAAAAGAGCGGTCCAATCGAACCATCCCTTGAAGCTTTGCAGGTAAAGTATTTTTAGAAAATTCAATGAAACCATTCAAATTACACCCAAGTTTGGCAAAAAAATCAGCTGCATCATTGGCCTCCCACCAAATGTATGAAATATAAAAGGATATAAAAGAGAGCCAATGTTTTATGTCTCTAAGCATATAAAAATAAGCAGGATTGAAAATCGACTTTCCTTTAATATAATGAATAAAAAGCATAGCATCTACTTCAATCGAAACAGTAGTAATACCTATGGAAATGCATAATTAAAGTCTAAAAAGAAGGGCTTCAATGTCATCTTTAGTAGATGTATAAGCATTAATAGGACTCACAAAGTCAATAATAAGATGACTCTTAAAAACTCTAATAATACCCCCAAAAGTAGCATTCAAATTGTTAATGGAACCATCAGTATTGAGTTTAAAATAACCCTCATGAGATTGTTGTAATATAGGATCCCTAATCTATGATTTTGATGATGACAAACATTATTGATTGTATTGTTATTTTTCCCACTAAATATTTTAGATATTTCTTCTATATGTGAGCACTAACATTGCAGGTAAGACATAAATTACTCAAGTCTACTGAAAACTCAAGAATGGGTAGAATAGGAATGTTAAGTAAACAAAGTCTGTAATTTTAATTTTCTTTATTTTCTATTTCTAGAGTCTGACCACATAAGGGTGTATCCAATTGGGTGACTTTGTACACACACACAGGGGGAGTGATATAAATTTAAAAGTTTAAAATTTTTATACTATCATACTGAATGACTTACAATCATGTTATACAATTAATATAGAAAGAATGGGCTTAACAGCTAATTAAAAAATTAGTTTCTATGAACTAATCATACTATATGATCTTGATCAAACGATATTATTAGTTACGATCTAAAAACCCTTGCCACCAGATTAATTTACATAAGATTTTGAAATTTAATTTTTAAACTAATCATAATGTATGATATTAATCACACTATATGAATATTTAAAATCTTGTTAAAATTAACCCCCATAATTATATAAATAAATCAAGATTTAATTATTGATAGTCTATTATGCTCTATGATATTGATCATACCAAATGATTAATAGAGACAAAATTTGATCATCCCAAATATCATACCAAATGAAAACATGATTTATTAAACTAATCATAATTACAATACTCATATCGTACTGGACAACCTACTTGAAATCTACTAACCATATTATACGATTAGAGCAGTACGGGATATTAGTGGAGATGATTTTTAGCTATCACAGGAATCATCTTATATGAATAGTGGAAATCAAATAGATCGTACTAGACGATCTATACATCGTACTGTATGATTTGTTCAAATTAATTGAATAGTTCACTTGAATGACTGTTTACATCATACTAGATGGGTCTAATTTTGAAATAATCATACTATATGAACTCCAACTATACTATATGAATAGTGATGGCTAACATAATTATTTTAGCATTTCTTAAAGCTCAATACTTAAGCAAGTTTTAAAGATTTTATTTGTAATGTTGAGAGACTATGTGACTACTAAAGGTGCACTGAGAAAGAAGCTTTTGAGAGATCCAAGGTTTAAGAGGAAGGAGAGGGTGAGGTTGAGCATGTGGGAGAAGGAGTGTGAGGGGATCATACTATAGCTCTGGGCAAGCTACACCCTTGCTCTTCTTATGGCCTTGGTGAGCCTTTGGAAGCTCTCTAGGGAGAGAGGCTTCTAGGTCAAGTCCTCATGGTACTCTACCTTCTTTAGGAGGAACAAAAATTAGTTGAGGTACTCTGTCTTGTTGAGGAGGAAGAAAATGGTGCTGAGGTTCTCTGCCTTCTCCAGGAGGGAGAAAAATGAGTCAAGGTCCACTGCCATTATCGGGAGGGTGACATAGCATCCCACACTCAGCCACATCAGGTTTGGTTAAAGTGAGTCTATAAGGGCTTCTCCACATTGCTGTGGGAGTATAAGGAGAGTCACTTAGTGTTTGTGTAAATTCTCAGAGTGGAGGACTCTGGGGAGTGGACGTACGTCAAGGTTGATCGAACCACTATAAATATATCTGGTGTGTTTTTTTCATTTTCACACTTTTATATTTCCTGCATTTTATTTTTGTTATACTTATTGGGAAATTTGGTGATTATCACTTTGTCTTATAAATAAAAATATCATCGTAGCTAAATTAATATTTTGATAAACTCATTCACTGCCGCAATCAATTAAAATTTTGTATTTTAATTTCTAAAAACCTTTTAAAAATATTGTCATTATTATTTAAAGTTAAGAAAAATTTTAAATTATCAACTCATCTCCCCCCTCTTGGTAAACCTCAGGCTAGTTCATTAAGCTTTAACAACCTTCACAAACTTTAAAGTGGTATCAGAGCGGGTTTTAAAAACTAAGGTTTTAGAAAACTTTTGAAGAATGATCAATGGCTCATTTTAGTAATCGTAACACTATGGAGGGTTTTTTGATAACCCGTCAACCACTATTTAAAAATATTCCTTTTTATTTCTAGAAAATACGCATGTCTACTTTTTTATAATCCATTTATTATAGAATTTGGGATATGATTCAAATTGGCTATTCACTTTCATCGCATGTAGTTAATGGTGTCAAAATTTATTTTCCTTTTACTAAATTGAGTTATGTGGATAAGGAACTCATACATTTAAATGCTAAATATTTGAATTATTTCTTTTGTGCTTTAAAATTTGAAGATTATATGCGAGTTTCTACATACACTATGGGAAAGAAGATTTGGGATAGATTATGTATCACTAACGAGGGATCTAGTAAAGTAAAACAGTCTAGGCTAAATATTCTACTACATGACTATGAACTCTTTCACACTAGCGAGACTATTTCTAAAATATACACTAGGTTCACCCAAATAGTGATATCCTTACATAAACAAGGTAAAGAACTATCGAACTCTAAAAAAGTTAATAAGATTCTACGCTGTTTACCTAGTTCTTATGATGCCAAGATAACTATAATTATTTAATCTAAATACTTAAATGTTTATTCCATTAACAATTTGTTTGGGTCACACATTGCCTACTAGCAAGGAGTGAATCAGTGGCAAGGTGATGAAGGAGAAAAGAATGAGAGACCTGTAGTACTAAAAGCAAATAATTCGAACAGTGACAGTTCAACAATGAAGGAGGATGATGACGTTGCCTTAATGACACGATAATTCAAGAGTTTTTTGAAAAGAAAATAGAGATGTCATAAGCATAATTGGAGTAAAGGTAAAAGCAACAAAAATATTAAAAATTCTTTAGACAAAATTTTCTTCGAGTGCAGAAAACCAGGCCACCTTTAAGCTGACTGCCCCAAACTAAAGACTCACCCGATCAAGGAGAAGGGTGAAGAGAAGCTAAAGTTAAAAAGGGGCAAAAGACATAAAAAGCTTTTTCGGTCGACTCTGTTTCAAAATCATCAGAAGCAGAAGCAGAGGAGGAGGTAACAAGCCTGTATCTTATGGCTAATTATATTCTTGATCAATCAGATCAAGATGAGATATGTCAACTTTCATATGATGAATTACTCATAATTTCTAAATATATTCATGATTCAAATAGGAATGTAAAAAAGATGGTTGATTGTCTTAATACTGAATTATCTATTTTGCTAAAGTAGTATGCTAGTTTAGATAATGATCACATGACCTTGCCTGATGAGTATAATACCTTAAGCAAGAAGCATATCGACTTAACTAATGCACATGTATCCTTGAAAACATCATATATTTAACTAAAAAACTCATCTAAGGAATTTGAAAAACTTGTATGACAACTAGATAGTAGTGAGCATGCATTAAAACTGGAAGTGGCAAGATATGAAAATGCTAATGAATTTTTGAGAGCCAAAGTCACTACATCTGGGAACAATAAACCATCACCCACAATAGGTCAATGGTACAACCCCTCAATACATCATGCATGACCTAAACCTAGGAGAAGGCACCATGAATCACATAGGTTAATAAATCCATTTCCTGGTGTTAGGTGTTACTCTTATAGCATGTTAGGTCACATAGCCTACACTTTCACAATCCACCGTAGGACACACCTAGTGTGGTGGCCTAAATTGCATACATCACAGCATAGCATGTATTTATCTCATTCAATTAAGCATACGGTGGAACCCAAACTCAATGGGGTTCCTAAATCTAACCTTTGAATGACTATGTGGGGATGCTCTAACGAAAGGCCTAGTGAGAGCATATGGTGCCTGGACAATGGATGCTTGAGGCACATGACTGGTGATATGAAGAAGTTAATCACACTAGAAGCTAGGTCAGGAGATAAGGTGATATTAGGGGATAATACCACTAGGAAAATGGTTGGCTTAGGAGAATATTTTATTAGTTGATAGTTTAAAGCATAATTTATTAAGAATTAGTGAACTATGCAATAAAGGCTTTGATATAAAATTTCTTTATAACAAAAGCATGATTAGTTTAAATTAAAAACTTATTTTAGAAGGAACATGAATGAATAATATTTATATGTTAGGCTTGAATTGCATTCAATATTTAAATTCCTTGTGCCTAAAAACTATAACTGATGAAAGTTGGCTATGGCATAGTAAACTATATCATGCTAGCATGAATACTCTTAGGAATATCTCGTAGAAAAATCTAGTTAGAGGCATGCCTAATTTAGACTACACTAAGGATTACCTATGTTATGCATGTCAACTAGGAAAATAAGTTAGGTCTTTATTTTATTTAATAAAAAATATTAACACCTCAAGGCCACTAGAAATTCTTCACATGTGCCTGTTTGAACCTTTAAGTACAGTCAGCCTAGGAGGGAAGACATATGAATTTATAATAGTGGATGACTACTCTAGATTTACTTGGGTTAGATTCCTAGCATGTTAGAGTGAATCATTTGAGGAATTTAGAACATTCTCCACATGGATTCAAAGGAAATTAGGATGTGAAATCTCAATAATTCATAGTGATTATAGTGGAGATAAGTTTGAATCCTTCTGTCAAGAGAAAGGAATATAACATAATTTCTCTGCCTCTAGGACCCCCTAGAAGAATAGAATAGCTAAAAGTAAAAAAAAAATCTTGGGGGAAGCTGTTAGGGAAATACTAGCTGAGCATTTACTTCCTAGGTATGTTTGGGCAGAAGTAGTGAATATTGCTTGTTATGTTTTAAATAGGGTGAATGTTAAATCAAAGCGTAATTTAGACACGCTATGAACTCCTTAAGGGTAGGACACCCAATGTCTCTCACTTGCATGTCTTTGGCTAGAGATGCTTCATTTTAATCAATGGAAAATAACCCTTAGGAAAATTTGATCCCAAGTCTGATAAACGTGTCTTCTTAGGTTACTCATATATAAGTAAGGCCTATAGAATATTTAATAAGAGGACCCTTGTAGTAGAAGAGTCTACCCATGTGGTGTTTTATGAATAAAATAGGACCTCTGAATCTAAACCTAAAGAAGAAGAAGTGAACGTTATTCAAGGGGTAGAAATAGTTGCTATAGGAGATTGAGTAAAACCTCAAGAAAAATTAACTAGAGAATGGAGATATTCTTCTAGTCATCCTAAAGAACTTTTTTTAGTAGACCCATTTGAAGGTGTTAGAATTAGGCATGGACTTAGAAAGGATGTTAGTCATTCAGCTTTTATCTCTGTGATAGAACCCACCATTATAGATTAAGCCCTAGATGATTAATTTTGGATTCTAGTAATATAAGAAGAGCTAAACAAATTTGTTAGAAATGATGTATGGGAACTAGTCAAGAGACCTACGAACCAGAGTGTGGTTTTAACAAAATTTGTTTTCAAAAATAAGATAAATGACTCTAGAATAGTAGTGAGAAATAAAGGAAGATTAGTAGCTAAGAGGTATAATCAGATCAAACGAATAGACTATGAGGAAACCTTTGCCCCTATAATTAGACTAGAAGCCATTAGGTGTTGTTAGCCTTTGCTTGCTTTAAGGGTTTTAAATTGTATAAAATGGATGTTAAGAGTTCCATCCTAAATGGGGTGATTGAAGAGGATGTTTATGTTGAGCAACCGCTAGGTTTTGAAAATTCACAATTCTTAAATCATGTATTCAAACATAAGAAGGCTTTATATGGGTTGAAGCAAGCACCTAGAGCCTGGTATGAAAGGCTAAGCACATTCCTTTTAGATTGAGGCATTATTAAGGGTAGTGTAGACACCACCCTTTTACTAAAGAAAGAAGGAGAAGACTTACTCATTTTTTAAATTTTTGTTGATGACATCTTGTTTGGATCCACAAATAAAAACTTATGTGATGAATTTTAAAAAATAATGAGTAGAGAATTTGAGATGAGTATGATGGGAGAGCTAACTACTTTCTAGGATTTAGTGTAAAGAAGATGGATGATGGAACCTTCCTAGCCAATATAAATACATGAGGGATATTTTTAAAAGTATGAAATGGATAATGCCAAGGACATGAACACTCTCGTGAGCTCTACTATTTAATTAGATAAGCACCCAAATGAAAAATCAGTAGATCAGAAAAAAGTATAAGGGAATAATTAGATCACTTCTTTACATAATTGCTAGTAGACTGGATATTATATTTAATGTTTTCCTTTGTGCAAGATTTTAGGTTGATCCAAAAAAATCCCACATGACTGTTGTTAAGAGAATTCTTATATCATTAGGAACTCCAAAAGCTAAGAATCTAATATCCTAGACATAACACTTCTTTTGAAATAATAGGATATTCATATTCTAATTTTGTAGAATGTAGGGTAGATAGAAAAAGTACTTCTATAGCATGCCAATTCATTGGATAATCTTTAGTTTTCTGGTGTAATAGGAAACAAAACTTTGTAGCCCTTTTCATAGCTGAGGTAGAATATAGAGCAGTAGGGAGTGTTGCAAATCTGGTTTTGATGATGACAAACATGTTTCCAGTGTGTTTTTCTTGGCTAATCAGTTTCAGTCACAAAAGACCGCAAGCTACTCAAGCCAACTCAAGATCGGGTCCAAGTGTGTCAAATGTATAATTTTTTCTTTTATTGAGTCAATTGTAATGTAACTGATTCCCTAGCTAAGTAACCTTGCACACACACACTCAGGGAGAGAGATTGAGTGAATTAGAGTTTCTGTTGAAATTTTGTTCAGATCGTCCTGGACGATATCCACATCGTCCTGGACGATCCAGTTAAAACAGAAACCCTAATTAGGGCGACTAAGTTAAGAGGGTCTGATTAAGCAGATCGTCCTGGACGATCTATGGATCGTACGGGACGATATGCTCAAATCAGAAATTTCCAGCCGCCAGATTAAGTTAGGCAAGTTTTATTTTAAGTATTTTGGTCTGATCGTCCCGGACGATACGTGTATCGTCCTGGACGATGCACTACAATCATGCCTAAATTAGTCTGGTAATTAAGGAAAGCAATTAATGTTTAATTGATACGATCACATCGTCCTGGACGATCGCAGGATCGTCCCGGACGATCGTGATCGTCTTGTGCATTTCAGCTGTACGTCCAGAACTATGTACAGGACGATTTGGGGCCTTTTTGAACTAATCGTACCGGACGATTACCCTATCGTCCGCGACGATCAAGTCATTTTTGGGTCGTCCAGCGCAGTTTTCTCTGGACGACCCGAACTGTCTTCTGGACGATTTCCTTCAATTTGAACTAATCGTCCCGGACGATCGCAGGATCGTACGGGACGATATGAACAACTTTTTCTACTGATCGTCCAGAAGAGCCAGATCGTCCAGGCTGAAACAGCTGAATTTGAACTGATCGTACAGGACGATCGATATATCGTCCTGGACGATCTTGGCCGACAAGTTGAGATTTAGGGCAAATTTTAAGCCCTCCTTTAAAAGAACTTTTTCCTAGATTTGGAAAAATCTTTTGCTGCCTTCCTTTCCTGAGAAATCCTAGAGAGAGAGAGAGTTGGGAGAGAGAGAAGAGATCTTGTGAGGGGGAGTTAGTGAGGGATTCACTAAGGTTGCTCCAAGCACGGATCAGAGTCGTCTTCTCCGCTCGTCGTCTGTCGTCTAGTCGGTGTTCTTCGTGGGAGGATCGTTCGCAAGAAGATCCGGGTTCTCTGCCCGCTTCAGGAGGAAGCGAAAGGAGTTCGTGGGTTCTCTGCCCGCTTCAGGTGGAAGCAAAAGGAGTTCGAAGGTTCTCTGCCTGCTTCAGGAGGAAGCTAAAGGAGGTCGGGTTCTCTGCCTCACCGTGTGGTGAAAAGGAGGTGTTTTGTACAGGCTTCTCCGCCTTGCTGTGGGAGCAAAAGGAGAGTCACTTTCGTTTAGTGCAATACCCGGAGGGGAGGCTCCGGGGAGTGGACGTAGGTCAAGTTGACCGAACCACTATAAAATCTGGTTTGCTTTTCTGATTCAGTTTTGCATTTTACTTTTCAATATAAACTGCTTGGGTGATTATCGTTGGTTGATCTTTTCGTTATTGTTTACTTGTTTCCGCTGCTAAGTATCGAAAAGATTTTTGTTGTTATCGTGAAATTTTTAAATAACCAATTCACCCCCCCTCTTGGTTAGCCTCGGGACTAGTTCAGTAGGGCTTAACATCCCTTTCGAACTTTCAAGTGGTATCAGAGCGGGATTCAAAATTTCTGTTTAAAAACTTTTGAATTTGATCCATGGCTAACTGTAACAATCGTAATCCTGCTGAAGGTTATTCTATAACTAGACCACCGTTGTTTGATAACATTCCATTTGATTTTTGGAAAACACGCATGTCTACTTTTCTTCAGTCTATTGATTACCGCATGTGGATGTTAGTTAAGGATGGCTATGAAGCTCCACATAGAATTGTTAATGGTGTTAAAACTGAACTGCCATTTGCTGATTGGACTTTTGATGATCGTGATTTAGCACAGTTAAATGCCAAATGTTTGAACTGTTTCTTTTGTGCTTTAAAATCTGAGGACTATATGCGTGTTTCTACTTGTACAACGGGAAAAGAGATTTGGGATAGATTATGTATAACATATGAAGGTACAACTGAAGTCAAACAATCTAGGTTAAACATTTTGTTACATGATTACGAACTTTTTCGCATGAAACCTAGTGAGACTATTTCAGAAATGTACACAAGGTTCACTCAGATTGTTACCTCTTTGCATGCCTTAGGTAGAGAACTTACCAACTATGAAAGAGTGAACAAGATTCTTAGATGTTTGCCTGCTTCTTATGATGCTAAGATTACTGCTATTACTGAATCCAAAGATTTAAATACTTACTCTATTGACAGCTTACTTGGATCACTCATTGCTTACGAGCAAGGGGTGAACCAAAGGCAACTTGATGCAGGTGAACGCAAGAAAGAGAAGACTGTGGCACTAAAGGCCAAAGATTCAGATGCTAGCACTTCCGGGTCTGATAGCGATGATGTTGCCTTGATCACAAGGCAGTTTAAGAGCTTTCTAAGGAAGAAGAATAAGAATTTTCACAAGTGGAACAAAGGTAAGACCAGTAAAAATTTTAAGAGCTCATCTGAATCTGTTTGTTTTGAATGCAGGAAGCCCGGACACATTAAGGCTGAGTGTCCAACACTTAAAGCTCACTCAAGCAAGGAGAAGGGTGAGGAGAAACCAAAGTACAGAAAGGACAAGAAGCGGATTCAGAAGGCGTTCTGGGCAGACTCTGCATCCGACTCTTCTGAGACTGAGGCTGAAGAGGAGGAAACAAACTTGTGTTTGATGGCTGATGATCACCGTGGTCAGTCCGACCAGGAAGAGGTATGTGAGCTTACTTACGATCAGTTATTTGAAGTTTCTGAAAAGATTCATACATCGTATAGGAAGCTTAAGAAAACTCATGCTAGTTTGAAACTAGATTATCTGACTTTGCAAAAAGAGCATGAAGTGTTGATTAAGGATCATTCCACCATTGATAGCAATCACATGTCTTTACTAGATGAGTTTGATGAACTGAATAAAAATCATTCTGATTTAATTGTTGAGCATAACTTGTTAAAAACAGCGCATGTTGAATTAGAACTTGCTTTTAAGAAAGTGAATGATTTGGCATCTGAGTTAGAAAGTACTGATAGTGCAAAAACGTTTGAAATTGGAAGTTTAAACAAACACATTGAGTTTTTGAAAGTGAAAATCAGTTCTTTTGAAAATAACAAAACACCGCCTACTTTTGAACAATTTTATGCACCGCCACCTTTTAAAAATTCTGTTGCAAGTTCTTCAAAGCATGTTTCATACACTACTAGGAAGAGGCACTATCACTCACGACGTTTAGTTAATCCTTTTCCTGGTGTTAGATGTTTTTCATGTGGCATGTTAGGACACATATCACACACGTGTACTGTTCACCGTAGTACACATTGGGTGTGGAGACCCAAACTGCCTGTTGCACAGCACAGCACACATGCATCGCATTCTTCTTTTCATAAGAAGGAACCCAAACCTGTTTGGGTTCCTAAGACTGACATTTGATGATTTTGTAGGTGTGCTCTCACACAAGACCTCGTGAGAGCATGTGGTACCTGGACAGCGGATGTTCTAGACATATGACTGGAGATGCAAATCAGTTCATTTCGCTGGAGGCCAGAGCTGGAGGCAAGGTTACACTTGGAGATAACACCACCAGGAAGGTGGTAGGCACAGGTATAATTGGTGATTCAAAGAACTTTATGATTGATAATGTTTTGCTTGTAGATGGACTGAAACACAACCTGCTGAGCATCAGTCAACTCTGCGACAAGGGATACAGCATCAAATTCCTGCCCACTGGCTGCATTTTAAGCTTAAATGATGAAGTTGTTTTGCAGGGGCAAAGGATCAACAACGTCTACAAGCTGGATGTAAGTAGCATTAAATCTGATAATTCAATTTGCTTAAAAACTGCTGCTGATGAGTCTTGGTTATGGCATAGGAGATTGTGTCATGCCAGTATGAAAACCCTTAGGAGAGTCACCCAAAAGGACTTAGTTAGAGGTGTGCCCAAGCTTAAGTTCACTAAGGATTACCTGTGTGATGCCTGTCAGTTGGGGAAGCAAGTCCAGTCCTCTTTTCACTCTGTTAAGGACATTAGCACCTCTAGACCTTTAGAAGTTCTTCACATGGACCTCTTTGGACCCATTAGCACTGCCAGCTTAGGGGGGAGAGTCTATGGTTTTGTGATTGTTGATGATTATTCAAGGTTCACTTGGGTTAAGTTTTTGTCACACAAATCTGAGTCATTTGATGAGTTTAGATCTTTCTCTACTTGGATTCAGAAGAAGTTAGGATGTGAGATTATTACCATCCATAGTGATCACGGAGGGGAGTTTGAAAATGAAAGATTTGGAAGTTTTTGTGAGAATCATGGGATTAGTCACAATTTTTCAGCTCCTAGGACCCCTCAGCAGAACGGGGTAGCTGAAAGGAAGAACATGACCTTAGTGGAAGCCGCTAGAGCCATGCTTGCCGAGTATTCACTTCCAAAATACTTTTGGGCTGAAGCGGTGAACACTGCCTGTTATGTGCTGAATAGGGTAAATGTGAGAGTCAAACTGAACAAGACACCTTATGAGATCATTAAGGGTAGAACACCAAATCTGTCCCACCTTCATGTTTTTGGCTGTAAGGTTTTCATTCTGAACAACGGGAAGTCACCCTTAGGAAAATTTGACCCCAAATCTGATGAAGGAGTGTTCTTAGGATATTCAAGTGTGGGGAAATCCTTTAGGGTGTTCAATAGGAGGACTTTGGTGGTGGAAGAAACAACCCATGTAGTGTTTGATGAATCTGATCCTAAGGAGTCTAGATCTGAAGTAGAAGATGAAGAGATTGTTGAGGTTACCCAAGGAGTTGGAAATACAAATTTGGAGGAAAGGGTAGAACCTCAAACCCCATTGCCTAGAGATTGGAGATATTCTTCGAGTCATCCTAAAGAACTGATCTTAGGAGACCCTTCTGAAGGTGTTAGGACTAGGCATGGACTTAGGAAGGAAGTAAACCATTCTGCCTTTATCTCAATGACTGAACCCACCAACATCAATCAAGCCCTGTCGGATGAATTTTGGATTTTAGCTATGCAGGAAGAATTGAATCAATTTGTAAGGAATGATGTTTGGGAGTTAGTAGAAAGACCTAAAAATCAAAGTATTGTGGGAACCAAGTGGGTCTTTAAGAATAAGATGAATGATTCTGGTGTGGTGGTGAGGAATAAGGCAAGATTGGTGGCTAAGGGGTATAATCAGATAGAAGGGATAGATTTTGAGGAAACTTTTGCCCCTGTAGCTCGATTGGAAGCCATTAGAGTGCTACTAGCCTTTGCCTGTTATAAGGGATTTAAGCTGTTTCAAATGGATGTCAAGAGTGCCTTTTTAAATGGGGTAATTAAAGAAGATGTTTTTGTAGAACAACCCCCAGGTTTTGAGAGTTCCCAATATCCAAGTCATGTCTATAAATTAAAAAAGGCCTTATATGGATTGAAACAGGCACCCAGAGCTTGGTATGAGAGGCTTAGCACATTCCTGTTAGAAAGAGAGTTTGTTAAGGGGAGCGTAGACACCACCCTTTTTCTGAGGAGATTAGGAGATGACTTACTCATTGTCCAGATCTATGTTGATGATATAATTTTTGGATCTTCTGATAAATACTTATGTGAAGAGTTTTCTAAAACAATGAGTAAAGAGTTTGAGATGAGTATGATGGGAGAATTGTCCTACTTTTTGGGGTTTAGCATAAGGCAAACGGATAATGGAACCTTTCTCAATCAATCAAAATACACTAAGGACATTTTGAAGAAATATGAAATGGACAAAGCCAAGCCAATCAATACTCCCATGCCCTCCTCAGTTCTGTTAGATAAGGATTCAAATGGAAAATCTGTTGATCAGAAGAAGTATAGAGGGATAATAGGTTCACTGCTTTACCTGACTGCTAGCCGACCCGATATCATGTTTAGTGTCTGTCTTTGTGCTAGGTTTCAGGCTGATCCTAAAGAGTCCCACCTGACTGCTGTTAAGAGAATTCTTAGATATCTTTTAGGGACCCCAAACCTAGGAATTTGGTACCCTAGGCACAGCACCTCTTTTGAGATCATTGGATATTCTGACTCTGACTTTGCGGGGTGTAGGGTGGATAGGAAGAGTACCTCTGGGACTTGTCAATTCATAGGACAGTCATTAGTCTCCTGGTCCAGTAGAAAACAGAACTCAGTTGCACTTTCCACTGCTGAAGCTGAGTACATTGCCTTAGGAAGTTGTGTGGCCCAAGTTCTGTGGTTGAAACAACAAGTCTTGGATTTAGGAGTACCCGTTGGCACAATTTCTGTTCTGTGTGATAATACCAGTGCCATCTGTATCTCTAAGAATCCAATCCAACATTCTAGGACCAAACACATTGACATTAGGCATCACTTCATTAGGGACCATGTTACAAAAGGGGACATTGAGCTACATCATGTAGCAACTGAAAATCAGCTGGCTGACATATTCACTAAACCACTGGCCTTTGACTCATTCAGCATTTTGAGAACCAGATTAGGAGTGATTGATATAAATGCTTGATTCTGATGACTGCTGATTTATGATTGTTATAATTGGTATTCTGATTTCTGTTAGTTAGTCTTTGTATTGTGATTTCTGATTTCTGTTAGTTAGGTTTGGTTTGATTATTTGCTTTCAATTGATTTTATTTCTTCTGCTGATTTCTGTGTTACCTTTTTTTGTTAGTTTGATTTGAGTATTTACTTTGCTATGATTTTCTACCTATTTTTTTTATGCTTTTCAAGATCTGATCACCGCTCACTACTTCTGGTGATCTGAATTTTGATTGAGAGTTTTTACCTTGTTTTGGTTTGGAAGCTGATAAGCAGTGATTGACTTCGCTGAATCTGTCAAAGGGAAGAAACATTGATAATTGTTTCTCTTCCTCTAACTCCTTTACTGGTGTATAGTTTCTTTTGAATAAAAATCCTTTTCAAAATTAAAATGTTAGTTTTTGAAATAGAGATTATTTTATCTTCCTACAGTAATCTGCCTCATATCAATAGTGTTTTTCAAAGTCTTGAGTCATTAGTTTGATTTTCTAAACCAAGTGATTGCATTTATCATATGTTGTATGGGTTTTGTTTTGTGAATCGTTCTTCCTTACTGCGGAGAGTCATCTCCTATGTCTGGAAGATAATCTCACAGCTGAGACTCTTTAATGATTATGAAAAGGAGAAAGCTTATAAAAGATGCGCAGTGCGCCAGTTAATTTGAAAAAGAGGCATAAAATGAGCCCAACACTGAAAAGATGCGAAATTGCCAAATTGGATACACAAAGTGTATCAAAAATCAAAAGATGCGCAAAGCGCCAACCAAGTTGCAAAAGAGGCACAAAATGAGCTCAACACAAGCTTTCTTTCCTTTCAGATTATTAAATGTCTTAGAAAAATCTGTGCGCCACTTAATATTTTCAAAAGCTTGAGTCTTGAAAATCCTGATTTCTGATTTTTTACTTTATAACACTATTATATCAGATATTTTTCTGGAACGAGGTTTGAAAGGATTTCTTTTCAAATCTAATGTCTTTTATTCTGAATCGGATTTTTGTTTTGAAAGGGGTTTGCATCGATAAGGTGCCCGGGGTCGGCGCTACGAATGTTGATTATTTCCAACCTTTTCTGGATTTCAGCGCTGTCAATCGTCCTGTCATTGGTTTTCGAATCTAAAGTCAAGGAAAAATTCTGATTTTCTAAGAGCAGTTTAATCAAAAAAAAAAAAAAAAAATGCTTCTATGTGTTTTTTACGTAAGTTTTATTCGTCTTTTTGTGATTTTGATTTCATGGTTGTGTTTTTTGGACCCTGATCGATCATCTTCATCCTCCACTCTTTTCTGCTTTTCTTCACATCGTCCTGGACGATACACCTATCGTCCTGGACGATCCTCTTCGTCCTGGACGATCCAAAAAATCGTCCTGGACGATTCATTCAAAATCATTCCCACTGCTCCTGCTGCTGAAACTACACCAATTATTGGTGATCGTCCGGGACGATATTTACATCGTCCTGGACGATATGAGCCATATCTTCCTGATACGATCAAACGGCTGACATTGCACCAATTATTGCCCATCGTCCTGGACGATCCACCTTATCGTCCTGGACGATCCACATGTCAGCCACTGGACGATTGGAATTCGGCCCGTCCGACGTATTTATTGCATATCGTCCGGGACGATCCACCTAATCGTCCGGGACGATACTTTTCGTCAACGGTCGTCCAGCCTGACTCCTCGGGACGATCGCCTGTGTCTAATCGTCCTGGACGATCTCTGATCGTCCTGGACGATCGGACCGCCTTTTTGACCAATCGTCCAGAACGTCATAAATAACCACATCGTCCCGGACGATCCCGCGATCGTACGGGACGATCCGCCCGTTTTCTATTTAAACAGCGGTTTTCTTCATGTTTTTCACACCGTTTTTTCTCCACTTTCCTTCTCCTTTCCTCCTCTCTGGTTTCCTAATGGCTGGTGGCAAAAGATCTCGTCAAAAGGGGGCCAGTTCGTCCCGGGGACATGTAGATCCTCGCTTCCCGAATGCCGCCGATCAGGCGGCTTTCGAATGCTATCGTAATGTAGGTATCACGCACTCCAAGATTGTCAATCCACGCACCCTCACGTATCCCGTTTTAGACTTGTTCGCACACACCTCCCTCACCTTCATTTTGACCTTAGCCTTCCCCTTCAATCTGGAACTCCTTCGCATCTTCTTTGCCAACTTACGCATTTCCGCGGACTATTCCACTCTTCGCTCCTACGTAAATCAACGCCCCGTGGAACTCACCACCCACGATTTTCACAATATCCTCAACTTGTCTATCACTGGCGACAAGATCCACACGATCATCACCGATCCTGACTATGATTGGAGTGTCGCCAATCACTTCCTTCGCAATACCAACGCACCCTATCACGACAATGCTTGCACTTCCCTTGTCAAGGACGCCCGGACCATTCAGCACGTCCTTCGTTCCTCCGTCATTCCAAAGGCGGGGGATCGGATTCACATTACCCCGCTCCTGTCCTTGACCACCTACTACATCATGGCCCGTCGAGAATTTAATGCCTCTGATCTGATCATCCGATACATAGAACATCTCACCACCATTAGAGATCCGGGCCACAGGCGTTGCCCAAATCTAGCTTTAGGTCATCTCATTCACTATGCCTTAGAGACAAAATATGACCTTCAGTATCCTGTCCCTCCTGATGTCCCTCCTTCCTTCTTCACAAACAACTCATTCCACGTCCTACACAGCACCCGCCTACATCCGGAACCTGCCCCGGATGTTGAGGAAGAAGAGGAAGAGGCTGCTCCAGTTCCTGCTGCACCAGAGGCACCTGCACCCCTTCGCATTGCCTCTCCCCTTGACCACCTGGTGCAGCGCTTCGACCAGTGGGAGGCCCGTTTTGACTCCTACGTGGTTGCCCAGGAGCAGCAGCACAACGAGGACCTCCAACGCTTCGCGGACTATGCTGCACAGCAGCAGCAGCAGCACGACCAGGACATGGCCTGGTTAGGAGCTCACTTTCAGGCCATTCACCATTACTTCTACCCTCCACCGCCACCTCCTTCCGATCAGGATCCGCCTCAGTTTTAGTTTTCTGTCGTGTTGTTGTTCTGTATTTGTTTTATTTTATGTTTTATTTCCGTGTTTATGTTTCTCCCTCCTCCTTTTTGTGATGTCAAAAGGGGGAGTCAGTTGTAGTCGTGTCGTGTCTGTTTCTATGTTTCGTTTTCATGTTGTCTGTATTGTTTGAGCTGTTAAATGAAAATTTAAAAAAAAAAATGTTTGTTTTGTTTGATTTCTTAGTTTCATTTTATTTTCAGACTACTTTACAAATGTTTGCCATCATCAAAAAGGGGGAGATTGTTGCAAATCTGGTTTTGATGATGACAAACATGTTTCCAGTGTGTTTTTCTTGGCTAATCAGTTTCAGGCACAAAAGACCGCAAGCTACTCAAGCCAACTCAAGATCGGGTCCAAGTGTGTCAAATGTATAATTTTTTCTTTTATTGAGTCAATTGTAATGTAACTGATTCCCTAGCTAAGTAACCTTGCACACACACACTCAGGGAGAGAGATTGAGTGAATTAGAGTTTCTGTTGAAATTTTGTTCAGATCGTCCTGGACGATATCCACATCGTCCTGGACGATCCAGTTAAAACAGAAACCCTAATTAGGGCGACTAAGTTAAGAGGGTCTGATTAAGCAGATCGTCCTGGACGATCTATGGATCGTACGGGACGATATGCTCAAATCAGAAATTTCCAGCCGCCAGATTAAGTTAGGCAAGTTTTATTTTAAGTATTTTGGTCTGATCGTCCCGGACGATACGTGTATCGTCCTGGACGATGCACTACAATCATGCCTAAATTAGTCTGGTAATTAAGGAAAGCAATTAATGTTTAATTGATACGATCACATCGTCCTGGACGATCGCAGGATCGTCCCGGACGATCGTGATCGTCTTGTGCATTTCAGCTGTACGTCCAGAACTATGTACAGGACGATTTGGGGCCTTTTTGAACTAATCGTACCGGACGATTACCCTATCGTCCGGGACGATCAAGTCATTTTTGGGTCGTCCAGCGCAGTTTTCTCTGGACGACCCGAACTGTCTTCTGGACGATTTCCTTCAATTTGAACTAATCGTCCCGGACGATCGCAGGATCGTACGGGACGATATGAACAACTTTTTCTACTGATCGTCCAGAAGAGCCAGATCGTCCAGGCTGAAACAGCTGAATTTGAACTGATCGTACAGGACGATCGATAGATCGTCCTGGACGATCTTGGCCGACAAGTTGAGATTTAGGGCAAATTTTAAGCCCTCCTTTAAAAGAACTTTTTCCTAGATTTGGAAAAATCTTTTGCTGCCTTCCTTTCCTGAGAAATCCTAGAGAGAGAGAGAGTTGGGAGAGAGAGAAGAGATCTTGTGAGGGGGAGTTAGTGAGGGATTCACTAAGGTTGCTCCAAGCACGGATCAGAGTCGTCTTCTCCGCTCGTCGTCTGTCGTCTAGTCGGTGTTCTTCGTGGGAGGATCGTTCGCAAGAAGATCCGGGTTCTCTGCCCGCTTCAGGAGGAAGCGAAAGGAGTTCGTGGGTTCTCTGCCCGCTTCAGGTGGAAGCAAAAGGAGTTCGAAGGTTCTCTGCCTGCTTCAGGAGGAAGCTAAAGGAGGTCGGGTTCTCTGCCTCACCGTGTGGTGAAAAGGAGGTGTTTTGTACAGGCTTCTCCGCCTTGCTGTGGGAGCAAAAGGAGAGTCACTTTCGTTTAGTGCAATACCCGGAGGGGAGGCTCCGGGGAGTGGACGTAGGTCAAGTTGACCGAACCACTATAAAATCTGGTTTGCTTTTCTGATTCAGTTTTGCATTTTACTTTTCAATATAAACTGCTTGGGTGATTATCGTTGGTTGATCTTTTCGTTATTGTTTACTTGTTTCCGCTGCTAAGTATCGAAAAGATTTTTGTTGTTATCGTGAAATTTTTAAATAACCAATTCACCCCCCCTCTTGGTTAGCCTCGGGACTAGTTCAGTAGGGCTTAACATCCCTTTCGAACTTTCAGGGAGCTATATTGCTCAAGTCTTATGTCTAAAACCACAACTCTTAGATCTTGGACTACTTGTAGGAACCATTATGTGTGACAACATAAGTACTATTTGCATATCCAAAAATCTAATTTAACACTCTCTCACAAAGCATATAGACATTTGGCATCACTTTATTAGAGATCATGTAGCCAAGGGACATTTTGAATTGCATCATATAGCTACAGAAGATTAATTAGCAGACATCTTCTCAAAACCCCTAGCCTATGACACCTTTAGCACATTAAAGACAAGACTAGGTGTTTTATACATTCATGTTTAATTCAAGATAAATAAAAAAAAAATCATTTGAAATCATTCATTCACATGTGTTAAATTGTATGTGTTTATTCTTGTCTGTGTTAATGCATTGTTGGTTATAGCTTATATTTAAATAAAAAGTGTATATAAAAAAATTAATAAAAAATATTTTGTTTGGTTTAAGATGTTTCCTGATCAATAGACACACACACACACCTCATTAACTCATAAATTCTTCTAAATTTTATTCATATCACACTGTATGATCCACGTTCGTATTATATGTCATACATAGATACACTGATCACAACCCTTAGTTTAATCAACAGTCTAGATTAGTTCAATGATATATGCATCATAATGTATGAACCTCTACTTATACTATATGATCTACATGTAACTAACCGTTATGCAATTCAATTCATTTATGTCAAAATTGTTGCCAATCATACAGTATGATACCCGTCTTCGAATTATATGATACACGTGTCAAACTAGATTGGGATGAATTCAATTCAGCCTGTATGATAATAATTGCTTTTATTCTATATGAATAATTGTTCGTGCAAAATGAAACTTTCATCAAATGCTGTACCGTTGGCTCCTCGGGACAAACACAATTCCTTAAGATCGTCTAGTATGATAGCAGATCGTACTGGACAATTTGACCACTTTTTTGACAAGTCATCTAGCTGAACTAACTTCCCTGATCGTACTATATGAACCTCGATCATACTATATGATAAGCCTAAAATCTATAAATTAGAAGGATTTGAATGTTTCAATTCACTCAACTTATTACATCCTCAATCTTACACTCTCTGAAGCTACCTGTCCATTAGTCAGTTAAAGCAAACATGGTAGAATGACTCAAGGGTGCTCCTCCTTCTCTCATCATTTTGATAATCATTTCCACTCTACATGGATAAAGATGCTTATTACAAGTACATGGAGGTAAAAATCACCCCTTCTCAAATGTTAAATTAACCATCTCTTAACATTGAGGTGATAAACCTCTTTGCCTCCACTACTCTTAGATTTCTCCTCATATTGGCTTTTTACTACAACTCTGAACTTCTTTATGAATTCTTATCCAACCTTAGGCTAAATTTAGAAACCTCTACCATGACTTCCTTTGTTTTCCATCAACATATAGAAATCACCAAGGCTAATTTAGAAGAACACATCAGTCTTTCTACTGAAGGGCCTCGCCCTCAGTCCCTCATTACAAATGACTTTGATTGGGCTTCTGCCAACTTGATCATTAGGATTGTGCCCATAAACCAACATCAACCACAAGTCCACACCTTAAATGAGAATACCTGAGTCATCCAATATATCCTAGAACCTTGATTATACCCAAAGCTGGGGATCGGGTTAACATAACCCCACATCTATCTATAGTAACCTACATGATCATGCTGAGTACCCAATTTAATGAAGCCCAAATGCTTCTTGATTATATACAAAATATGACACATATTAGGCATCCCAATACCCAAGAAAAAAAAATGTTGTCGTAGGACACAACAAAGGATATATCCTATATAAAATACATTGAATTAATTTTCCTGCTCAACTTGATAATGTTCCTATTTTCTATATGGATGCCTTCTTCTATATCTTATGATGTGTTCCTATTTTCTCCAAACCAACGCATGGATAGAGGTAATTTTCCTAATATGTGTACCAATAAGACATGCGTTGGTTTGGAGAAAGGTTTTTCTTGATTGACAATTAATTTACCTCTATCCATCAATACTTTTAGCCACCACCACCCCCACCTGATCAGGATATGCCATATCTTTAGTGTTTTAATTGTTAGGTTTTACTATTTTTATTTCTTGAAATGTTTACTTTATTTGTTGTTCCTCCTCTTTTGGTGATGTCAAAAGGGGGATAAAACATATGTTGTATTTTGTTTTAGCTTAATAAAATCATATATTTATATTACCTTATTTTTTATGTTTTATTTATTATTATCTTTCATTTAAAAAAAATAAAACCAAACAAAAAAAAAGGAATAAAAATAAAAATTTGTAACCCCTAATTTGTAAAACTATCACCTATTGTGGCGGAGCATAGGAGAAAGGCAATTTTATCTTGCCTATCAACCAACATTGTTTGACATCATAAAAAATGGGGAGATTCTTGTAATCCAGGATCTCTAGCCAGTCATTTTGATGATGACAAATATTATTGATTGAATTGTTAAATTTTTCTCTAAATATTTTTGATATTTCTTATCTATGAGCAGTAATATTATAGGTGTGACATACATTGTTCAAGGCTACTTAAACCTAAAGAATGGGTAGAATAGGAATGTCAAGCAAAAAAAAATTATCCAAGTGTAATTTTATTTTTCTTTATTTACTATTTCTTGAGTCTGGTCACATAAGAGTGTATATAATTGGGTGACTGTGCACACACATATAGGGGGAGTGACATAAATTTTAAAGGTTAAAATTTTTATACTAATCATACTATTCGACTTATATTCATATTATATGATTAATATAAAAAGAATGGGCAAAATGGCTAATTGAAAGACTAGTTTTTTATGAACTAATCATATTGTATGAGCTCGATCGTAATATACGATTCATTACGATCTGAAAACCCTAACCGCCAGATTAATTTAAGTAAGATTTTAAAATTTAATTTTTGAACTAATCATTCTGTACAATGTTAATCATACTTTGTTAACACTTGAAAGCTTGATAAAATTAGCACCATAATTCGTCAATCAAATCATGGTTTAATTAATGATAATCAATTGTACTGAATGATATTAATCGTACTAAATGATTAATAGAGATGAAATTTGGTTTTCCCAAAGATCATACCAAACGAAACCATGATTTATTGAATTAATCATACAGTATGATATTCATATCATATTGGACGACCTACTTAAAATAAACTAACTATACTGTATGATGAGAGAAGTAGGAGATGATTAGCTGAAATGATTTTTAGTTATCCCAGGAATCATCCTATAAGAATAGTGGAAATCAAACATATTATACTAGATGATCTATGGATCGTATTGTATGATGTTTTTGAATTAATTAAATAGTTCATTTGAATGACTATTTACATTATACTGGATGGGACTAATTTTGAACTGATCATACTGTACGAACTACAATCGTACAGTATGAAAAGTGACAGCTAACTTAATTTTTTAAGGTTTCTTGAAACCCAATACTTAAGCAAGTTTTAAAGATTCTCTTTGTAATGTTGAGAGGATTGTATGATTACTGAAGGTACTCTGAGATAGAAGCTTCTGAGAAATCAATGGTTTGAGAGGAAGGAGAAGGTAAGGTTGAGCATGAGGTAGAAGGAGTGTGAGGGGATCACATGGTTACTCTAGGCTAGCTACATCTCTGCTCCTCCTATAGCCTTGGTGAGTCTTTGGAAGCTCTCTAGGGAGAGAGGCTTCTAGGTCAAGTCCTCAAAGTACTCTACCTTCTCTAGGACGGAGAAAAAGAGGCTGAGGAACTCTACCTTCAACAGGAGCGAGAAAAAGGTGCTGAGGTTCTCTGCCTTCTCCAAGAGGAAAAAAATGAGTCAATGTCCACTGCCATCACTGAGAGGGTAACATAGCATTCAGCACTACACATCATTAGGTTTGGTGAAAGTGAGTCTATAAGGGCTTCTGTTCCTTGCTGTGGGAGCAAAAGGAGAGTCACTTAGTGTTTTGTTTAAATTCTCAGAGCAGAGGACTTAGGGGAGTGGACGTAGGTCAAGGTTGACCAAACCAATATATAAATCTCTAATGTGTTTTTTTCCTTTTTGAACTTTGATATTTCCTACATTTTATTTATGTTATAACTTCTTGGAAAATTCAGTGATTATCGCTTTGTCTCATAAATCAAATATCATCATAGTAAAATAAATATTTTTTATAAACTTATTCGCTTCCGCAGTCAATTAGAATTTGGTATTTAATATTTGAATACTTTTTTAAAAATATTATCATCGTTATTTTGAAGTTCAGAAAATTTTAAATTACTAATTCAATCCCCCCCTGGTGAGCCTCGGGCTAGTTCTTTAAGGTTTAATAAGCTTCACAAACTTTCAGAGGCCTCAAGCACTTAATTGTTCTTTCTTTAAAACTAAAGGAGAAATATTGAAAAGAAACACCAAGATCAACCGCAACATGATTAAAACCATTAAAAAAATACACTTTTTAATAAATTGGTGACAAACAACAACATAATTTATCCTTAACTTTAACAATAATACTTAAAGCATTCATTTTAATTCCCTCATGCTCAGCTCGTTTCTACACTTCCATAAAAACCAACAAATAATGACAGACAAAATATTTATAATATGTCCTTTGGTAGAAATAAACCAGTGATTAAGAAGATTAGTGATAGAGGAATAATTATTAGAAGATTGCATATTAAATATGTTATCTAAATATAACCAAACTTTTATAGCAATAGGACCTTGCATCAAAACACGATTGGTGTTTTCAACATGATAATGACATTGACACTTAGAGTTAATATGAAAACCCTTCTTCTATAAAATAGAATCTAGAGGAAAATAGTTATGGAAAATCTTCCACATAAGAATAGAGTAAGAGGAATAAATGTTAGCATGCCAAATGGCCATATAAAGCAAAATTTTAGGTTAAGCTTGCCGAATAGAATTCCAAATCTTCCTAATAGCAAACTTACGATCATTATAAAAATTAAAAAAAATGTAATCCTCAATATCCAAATATTTGGGAATCTTGATGATATAATTGATAATTAAATCAGGAACATAATTAGTAAGCAAATCAATATTCCAAACCCAATCAATAATAAAATCCTTAACTTTGAAAGTAGAACTGTAGTGAGTGTTTAATAAGTTATCAATAAAAAAGCTACCCAACCAGTTGAGAAGAATGAGGGAACAGTAGTACTAAAAGCAAATAATTCAAACAGTGGCAATTCTGCAGTAAAGGAGGATGACGACGTCGCCTTATTGACATAATAATTCAATAGTTTTTTGAAAAGAAAATAGAGATGTCATCAACATAATTGGAGCAAAGGTAAAAGCAACAAAAATATTAAAAATTCTTTACAAAATTTTCTTCCAGTGCAGGAAACCAGGCCACCTTCAAGCTAACTGCCCCAACCTAAAGGCTCACCTGATCAAGGACAAGGGTGAAGAGAAGCTAAAGTATAAGAGGGGTAAAAGACATAGAAAGCTTTTTGGGCCATCTATACTTCAAAATCATCAAAAGCGAAAGAAGAGGAGGTAACAAGCATGTGTCTTATGGCTAATGATATTATTGATTAATCAGATCAAGATGAGGTATGTCAACTTTTTTATGATGAATTACTCATAATTTCTAAAAATATTCATGATTCATATAAGAAGGTAAAAAATATGATTGATTGTCTTAATACTGAATTATCTATTTACAAAAAGAGTATGCTAGTTTAGATAATGATCACATGACCTTGCTTGATGAGTATAATACCTTAAGCAAGAAGCATATCAACTTAACTAATGCACATGTATCCTTGAAAACATCACATATTGAACTAAAAAACTCATTTAAGGAATTTGAAAAACTTTCATGTCAACTAGATAGTAATGAGCAAGCATTAAAACTGGAAGTGGCAAGCTATGAAAATGCTAATGAATGTTTGAGAGCCAAAGTCACTGCATTTGAGAAAAATAAACCATCACCAACATTAGCTCAATGGTACAACCCCTCAATACATCATGTATGACCTAAACCTAGGATAAGGCACCACAACCCACATATGTTAATAAATCCATTTCCTGGTGTTAGGTGTTACTCTTATGGCATGTTAGGTCGCATAGCCTACACTTTCATAATCCACCGTAAGACACACCTAGTGTGGTGGCCTAAATTGCATACATCACAGCATATCATGTATTTATCTCATTCAATTAACCATATGGTGTAACCCAAACTCACTGGGATTCCCAAATCTAACCTTTGAATGACTATATGGGAATGCTCTCATGAAAGACCAATTGAGAACATATGCTATCTGGACAATGGATACTTGAGGCACGTGACTGGTGATATGAAGCGGTTAATCACACTGGAAGCTAGGTCAGGAGGTAAGGTGATATTACGGGATAATACCACTCAAAAAATGGTTGGCTATAGAGAATATTTTATAAGTTGATGGTTTAAAGCATAATTTATTAGTATTAGTCAACTATACAATAAAGGTTTTGATCTAAAATTTCTTTATAACAAAAGTATTATTAGTTTTAATAAAAAATTTATGTTAGAAGGAAAATGAATGAATAATATTTACATGTTAGACTGAATTGCATTGAATATTTAAATTCCTTGTGCCTAAAAACTATAATTCATGAAGGTTGGCTATGGCAGAGTAAACTATATCATGCTAGCATGAAGACTCTTAGGAATATCATGTAGAAAAATCTAGTTAGAGGTATACCTAATTTAGACTACACTAAGGATCACCTATGTGATGCCCGCCAACTAGGAAAATAAGTTAGGTCTAAATTTTATTCAATAAAAAATAATAACGCCTCAAGGCCACTAGAAATTCTTCACATGGACCTATTTGGACCTATAAATACATTCATCCCAGGAGGGAAGACATATGAATTTATAATAGTGGATGAATACTCTAGATTTACTTGGGTTAGATTCCTGGCTTGTTAGAGTGAGTCATTTGAGGAATGTAGAACATTCTCTACAAGGATTCAAAGGAAATTAGGATGTGAACTCTCAATAATTCATAGTGATTAGTGGAGATAAGTTTGAATCCTTCTGTCAAGAGAAAAGAATGGAATAAAATTTTTTTTTCCCCTAGGACTCCCTAGAAGAATCGAATAGCTGAAAGGAAAAATAGAATCTTGGGGGAAGCTGCTAGGGAAATGCAAGATGAGCATTCACTTGCTAGATGTTTTTGAGCAGAAGTAGTGAATATTGCTTGTTATATTTTAAATAGGGTGAATGTTAGATCAAAGGATAATTTAGACATCCTATGAACTCCTTAAGGGTAGGACACCCAACGTTTCTCACTTGTATGTCTTTGGCTGGAGATGCTTCATTTTAATCAATGAAAAATTACGCTTCAGAAAATTTGATCCCAAGTCTGATAAAGGTGCCTTCTTAGGTTACTCATATATAGGTAAGGACTATAGAATCTTTAATAAGAGGACCCTTGCAGTAGAAGAGTCTACCGATGTGGTGTTTTATGAATCAAATAGGACCTCTGAATCTAAACCTAAAGAAGAAGAAGTCAAGGTTATTCAAGGTGTAGAAATAGTTGCTATAAGAGATAGAGTAGAACCTCAAGAAAAATTAACTAGAGAATGGAGATATTCTTCTAGTCATCCTAAATAACTTTTTTTAGGAGACCCATTTGAAGGTGTTAGAATTAGGCATGGACATAGAAAGGAAGTTAGTCATCACCTTTTATCTCTGTGATAGAACCCACCATTATAGATCAAGCCCTAGATGATTAATTTTGGATCCTAGTAATACAAGAAGTGCTAAACAAATTTGTTATAAATGATGTATGTGAACTAGTCAAGAGAGCTAAGGACTAGAGTGTGGTTATAACAAATTGTGGTTTAAAAAATAAGATGAATGACTCTAGAATAGTAGTGAGAAATAAAGTAAGATTAGTAGCAAAGAGGTATAACCAGATCAAAGGAATAGATTATGAGGAAACCTTTGCCCCTATAACTAGACTAGAAGTTAGTATGTGTTGTTAGCCTTTACTTGCTTTAAGGGTTTTAAACTATATAAAATGGATGTTAAGAGCTCCTTCCTAAATGGGGTGATTCAAGAGGATGTTTATGTTGAGCAACCCCCAGATTTTGAAAATTCACAATTCTTAAATCATGTATTCAAACTGAAGAAGGCTTTCTATAGGTTGAAGCATAGAGCCTGGTATGAAAGGCTAAGCACATTCCTTTTAGATAGAGGCATTATTAAGGGTAGTGTAGACACCACCCTTTTACTAAAGAAAGAAGGAGAAGACTTACTTGTTGTTTAAATTTTTGTTGATGACATCTTGTTTGGATCCACAAATAAAAACTTATGTGATGAATTTTCAAAAATAATGAGTAGAGAATTTGAGATGAGTATGATAGGAGAGCTAACTACTTTCTAGGATTTAGTGTAAAGAAGATGGATGATGGAACCTTCCTAGACAACATAAATACATCAAGGATATTCTTAAAAAGTATGAAATGAATAATGCTAAGGCCATGAAAACTCTCATGAGCTCTACTATTCAATTAGATAAGCACCCAAATGGAAAATTAGTAGATCAGAAAAAAGTATAGGGGATTAAGTGGATCACTTCTTTATATAATTGCTAGTAAACTTGATATTATATTTAATGTTTTCCTTTGTGCAAGATTTTAGGTTGATCCAAAAGAATCCCACATGACTGCTGTTAAGAGAATTCTTATATATTTGTTAGGCACTCCAAAAGCTAAGAATCTGTTATCCTAGACATAGCACTTCTTTTGAAATAATAGGATATTCATATTCTAATTTTGTAGAATGTAAGGTAAATAGAAAAAGTACTTCTACAACATACCAATTTATAAGATAATCTTTAGTTTCCTGGTGCAGTAGGAAACAAAACTCCATAGCCCTTTTCATAACTAAGGCAGAATATAGAGCAATAGGGAGCTGTGTCGCCCAAGTCTTATGGCTAAAATAATAACTCTTAGATCTTGGAGTACTTGCAGGAACCATTATGTGTGATAACACTAGTGCTATTTGCATATCCAAAAATCTTATTTAACACTCCTGCACAAAGCATATAGATATTTGACATCACTTTATTAGAGATCATATAGCTAAGGGACATTTAGAATTACGTCATATAGCTACAGGAGATTAATTTGCAGACATCTTCACAAAAACACTAGCCTATGACACCTTTAGCACATTGAAGATAAGATTGAGTGTTATATACATTCATGCTTAATTCAAGATAAAAAAAAAATCATTTGAAATCATTCATTCACATGGGTTAAATTGTATGTGTTTATTCTTCTCTGTGTTAGTGCGTTGTCGGTTATAGTTTATGTTTATATATATATATATATATATATAATTAATAAAAAATGTTTTATTTGGTTTAAGATGTTTCCTGATCAACACACCCACACACCTCATTAACTCAAAAAATCTTTTAAAGCTTATTCATATCATACTGTATGATCCACGTTCGTATTGTATGTAATACATAGATGCACAGATCACAACCCTTAGTTTAATCAATGTTCTAGATTAATTCAATGATATGTGCATCATAATGTATGAACCTCTTCTCATACTATATGATCTATGTTTAGCTAACCGTTATGGAATTCAATTCATTTGTGTCAAAATTATTGCCAATCGTATGGTACGACACCCCTCTTCATACTGTATGATACACGTGTTAAACTAGATTGGGATGAATTCAATTCAGCCAGTTTGATAATAATTACATTTTATTCTATACGAAAAATTATTTGTGTAGTATAATATATTCATCAAATGCTGTACGAATGGCCCCTCAGGACGAATATAATTCCTTAAGATCAACTAGTACGATAGCAGATCGTATTGTACAATTTGACCAATTTTTCTAACAAGTCGTCTAGCTGAATTAACTTCCCTGATCATACTATATGAACAACAATCATACTATACGATAAGCCTAAAATCTATAAATTGGAAGGTTTTGAATGTTTCAGTTTACTCAACTTATTACTTCCTCAATCACATACCCTTTGAACCTACCTATCCATTGGCCAGTGAAAGCAAACGTGGTAGAATGACTAAAGGGTGCTCCTCCTTCTCTCATCATTTTGATATTCATTTCCACTATGCATGGGATAAAGATGCTTATTATAAGTACAAGGAGGTGAAAATCACCCCTTCTCAAATGTTAAATCAACCATCTCTTAACATCGAGGTGATGAACCTCTTTGCCTCCCCTACTCTTAAATTTCTCCTCATATTAGGTTTTTGCTACAACTCTGAACTTCTTTATGAATTCTTATCCAACCTTAGGCTAAATTTAGAAACCTCTACCATGACTTCCTTGGTTTGTCGTCAACACATAGAAATCACCAACACTGATTTAGAAGAACACATCAATCTTTCTACTTAAGGGCCTCACCCTCAGTCCCTCATCACAAATGACTTTGACTGGACTTTTGTCAACTTAATCATTAGGATTGTGCCCATAAACAAACATCAACCATAATTTTACACCTTAAATGAGAATACATGAGTCATCCAACATATCCTTAGAACCTCTATTATACCCAAAGCTAGGGATCGGGTTAACATAACCCAACATCTATCTATAGTCACCTACGTAATTATGTTGAGTACCCAATTTAATGAAGCCCAAATGATTCTTGATTATATACAAAATATAACACATATTAGGCATCCCAATACCCAAGAAACAAAAATGTTGTCGTAGGACACAACAAAGGATATATCCTATATAAAATACACTGAATTAATTTTCCTGCTCAACTTGATAATGTTCCTATTTTCTATATGGATGCCTTCTTCTATATCCTTTTGCATCGGGGGCTCAAGCACGTCGAGCTAGAATTTGATAAAGAAGGGGAAGCTGCTTCTACAGGTGGACCACCATCGCCACAATTACAACCACCTGCACATGCCTACCCTAAATACCCTCATGATGACATAATTCAGTTGGTCGAGCTGTTAGAAACCATGCTGGATTATCACATTTAATAATAATAACAACAGCACGAAGAAGACATAAGTTGGTTTGGAGAAAGGTTTTCTAGATTGACAATCAATTTACCTCTACCCATCAATACTTTTAGCCACCACCACCACCACCTGATCAGGATCTACCTTAACTTTAGTGTTTTAATTGTTAGGTTTTACTATTTTTATTTCTTGAAATGTTTAATTTATTTGTTGTTCCTCCTCTTTTGGGGATGTCAAAAGGGGGATTTTGTTTCAGCTTAATAGAATCATATATTTATATTATTTTATTTTTTGTTCTTTATTTAATATTATCTTTTATTTAAAAATAAAATAAAATCAAACAAAAAAAATAAGAATAAAACTAAAAATTTGTAACCCCTAATTTGTAAAATTATCACCTAGTATGGGGGAGCATAGGAGAAAAGTATTTTTATCTTGCCTATCAACCAACATTATTTGACATTATAAAAAATGGTGAGATTATTGTAATCTAGGATCTCTAGCCAGTTATTTTGATGATGACAAATATTTTTGATTAAATTGTTAATTTTTTCTCTAAATATTTTAGATATTTCTTATTTATGAGCACTAATATTATAGGTACGACATACATTGCTCAAGGCTTCTAAAACCTCAAGAATGGGTAGAATAGGAATGTTAAGCAAATAAAAATTATCCTGGTGTAATTTTTGTTTTTTTTATATTCTATTTCTTGAGTCTGGTCACATAAGAGTGTATATATTTGGGTGACTGTGCACACACACATAGGGGGAGTGATATAAATTTTAAAGGTTAAAATTTTTATACTAATCATATTATTTAACTTATATTCATATTGTACGGTAAATATAGAAAGAATGGGCAAATGGCTAGTTAAAAAATTAGTTTATATGAACTAATCATATTGTACAATCTCGATCATAACATACAATTCATTACCATCTAAAAACACTAGCTGCCAGATTAATTTAGGTATGATTTTAAAATTTAATTTTTGAACTAATCGTACTGTACGATGTTAACCATACTTTTCGAATACTTAAAATCTTACTAAAATTAACCACCAAAATTAGTCAATCAAGTCATTGTTTAATTAATGATAATCGATCATACTTAATGATATTGATCATACTGAATGATTAATAGAGAAGAAATTTGGTCTTCCCAAAGAACATACCAAATGAAACCATGATTTACTGAAATAATCATACAATATGATATTCATATCATACTGGACGACCTTCTTAAAGTCAACTAACCATACTATATAATGAGAGCAGTACGAGATGATTAGTAGAAGTGATTTTTAGTTATCCCAGGAATCATCCTATAAGAATAGTGGAAATCTAACATATTATACTAGACGATCTATGGATCGTACTATACGATGTGTTCGAATTAATTGACTATTTCATTTGAATGACTATTTTCATTATACTATTGGGACTAATTTTGAACTGATCATACTATATAAACAACAATCGTACATTATGAAAAGTGACGGCTAACTTGATTTTCATAGGTTTTCTTGAAGCCCAATACTTAAGCAAGTTTTAAAGAATCTCTTTGTAATATTGAAAGGATTATATGACTGCTGAAGGTACTCTGAGATAGAAGCTTCTAAGAAATCAATGGCATGAGAGGAAGGAAAAGGTGAGGTTGAGCGTGAGGGAGAAGGAGTGTGAGGGGATCACATGGTTGCTCTAGGCTAGCTACATCTTTGCTCCTCCTGTAGCCTTGGTGAGTCTTTGGAAGCTCTCTCGGGAGAGAGGCTTCTAGGTCAAGTCCTCAAGGTACTCTACCATCTATAGGAGGGAGAAAAAGGGGCTGAGGAACTCTGCCTTCTACAGGAGCAAGAAAAAGGAGATGAGGTTCTCTGCTTTCTCCAAGAGGGAAAAAAAGAGTCAATGTCCACTGCCATCACCGAGTGGGTGACATAGCATTCGGCACTGCACCGCATTAGGTTTCGTGAAAGTGAGTCTATAAGGGCTTCTATGCCTTACTATGGGAGAAAAAGGAGAGTCACTAACTTAGTATTTTGTTTAAATTCTCAGAGCAGAGGACTCAGGGGAGTGGACGTAGGTCAAGGTTTTTAAACTTTTATATTTCCTGTATTTTATATAAATCTCTAATGTTTTCTCCTTCTTAAACTTTTATATTTCCTGTATTTTATTTCTGTTATAACTGCTTGGAAAATTTAGTGATTATTACTTTGTCTCATAAATCAAAATATCATCATAGTAAAATCAATATTTTTGATAAAGTTATTCTATTCCGCAATCAATTAGAATTTTGTATTTAAATTTTCGAATACTTTTTCAAAAATATTGTCATTGTTATTTTGAACTTATGAAAATTTTAAATTACCAATACAATCCCCCCCTTGGTGAGCCTCAGGCTTGTTCTTTAAGGTTTAATAACCTTCACAAACTTTCAGAGGCCTCAACCACTTAATAATTCTTTCTTGGAAACTAAAGGTAGAATACTGAAAAGAAACACCAAGATCAACCGCAACATGATTAAAACCTTTAAAAGAATCCACTTTTTAGTAAAATGGTGACAAACAACATAATTTATCCTTAACTTTAAAAATAATACTTAAACCATTCATTTTAATTCTCTCATGCTTAGACTCATCTTTCTTTTCATTTTTGTTTGTTTCGAGAAAGATCTCGATCAATTCTGATTCTTTCTTTTTCTATTGATTCTTTTCCGATCGAGATGTATAGATCCTTGGATCTATGTGTTTATATAGATCATGTTCATGGATTAACAAAAATATGCAAAAGCTCTATTTTCCTCTACCATTTTATGAGTCTCTTCATTTTCGCGTATGCCAACGTCACTGCCTTTGGCAACATCTACTAATTTACAACTTAATCGAAAAGCCATATTTCTACACTTCCATAAAAACCAACAAATAATGACAGGCAAAATATATATAATATGTCCTTTGGTAGAAATAAACCAGTCATTAAGAAGATTAGTGATAGAGGAATAATTACTAGAAGATTGCATATTATATATGTTATCTAAATATAACCAAACTTTTATAGCAATAGGACCATGCATAATAACATGATTGGTGTTTTCAACATGATAACGACATTGACACTTAGAGTTAATATGAGAACCCTTATTCTATAAAATAGAATCTAGAGGCAAATAGTTATGCAAAATCTTCCACATAAGAATGTTGATATTATCTACGTCATAACCTTTTTTAGAAATTTTGATGATAAAAAATATATGCTTGGATGTTCTAATGTATTTGTTAAGTATTTCAGGTATAATGATTCGATGAATGTGCTTAATAATTACTTATGTGAAATTTACATTACACAACACAAGGTTAATCAAAATTTGAGTTGAAAGAGCTCAAGATGGACCAAGATGGAAATCTTGAAGATTTTTATATTACCGGAGAAGTTTGTTAATGGTCCATTAGTATTTACTTGCTAGGTCTAATTTGCTCATAATTTAAATATCTATTAAAATAATTTACATATTATTAATTAAGGATAATAAGTATGATTTAAAAATATATAAGATTCCTTAATAAGCTTTACGTATTCCTTTTAAATTGACGTGTTTCATATAAATTTACTGATGTATGATTAATTTAATCTAAATTATTTCATAGTATTATATAAGTATTGAATATATCTTTAGAAATATAAAAATATGCAAAAGTTGTTATTTTGCTGTCTATGATCTTATTTTAACAGTAACGTGGTCCGATTTTTATTCCGTTAGATTGCTTTGATTCTGTAGATATAAATTGATAGGTTATATTAACCGTTTAGAGCTAAATTTAATTTATAATGATTTTCTAAACATTAGACAATTTTATTAGTATATGCCGGGTAGAAGTTTTTGCCTTGTTTTGGATGTATCTGAAGACTTTTTGACTTATCCATATGACTAACCATTTTATAGCCATTTGAAACTTATATTTTTTTAATATAAATGAATTCTTTATCATATATAATATTTTTGGATCATAAATTTATATTAGATTAATAGTTTTATTCAAATTTGGCTTTACTTATCCTTTCTCTTTAAATACCCCTCATCTTCTTCATATGGGGGTAATTTCAAGAGAGAAACTCCAGCATTATTTCTTCATTCCTTTCTTCTTCCTTACATGCTAAATCTTGAGAGGAGAAACTTTGATCTTTATTCTAAGAGCTCTTTTCATAGGCGAGATCAAATTCTTGGTTGGAAAGTTTCAATGCACTAAATCCAGTAACGTCTCTTAGAGTTCTTGAGTTTGTTTTCTTCTTCTAAATAATCACTTGCTGATTTATTAATTTTCATCATATATATTCTCATGAAAATATTTATCATTTGATGAAATACTAGTTGGGAATGTTATTTTATGTTTTCTATGTGAAATCTTTTAAATCAATAAAAGATAACAAAGAAAGAAGTTTTATTTCCTTTTATGTGGCATAGTTTTGTATTTCATATCCAATTATTATATGATTTGGAAGTGTTATAATTTAAATCAGTAAGAGAAAAATTTTTATTTAATATATTATTCATATTTTTATCCAAATATAAATTATCTTAAAGTGAGCAAATTTCATATTCTATTTGCAAGTAGTGAGGTGATTATAAATAGATTGTAAGATCACCTCACATAATTTTGCCATTTTATTGCAAAATATTTTGAGCTTGTATTATTTATATCAAGTTTTATTTTTCTTTTTCTTGATCTAGGCCATTTAGCTTAGTGAAGGTTATGTTCTAACTAGATTGGGTTGTACTCGCCCGTGTAGGAGAGTACTTAGGTTGTAAAGAACTTCTTTGGTTTAAAGAAGTGAGGTTTGCAAGGCAAACCTAGGATTAGTGAATTCTAGCCCGAGAGTTGGCTAGTGTGGACGTAGGTCAGATTGGAATCTGGGCCGAACCATGTAAAAATATTTGTGCCTCTTATTTTCATTTCTAGCATTTATTTTTCTTTATCATTGTCATAAAAATTGTGTGATTACTTATTCTTTTTCAAATAGCATCAAAGTTATTTTAATTACCTTCTTTTAATAAAAATTTTAAGAACCCCAATTCACCCCCCTCTTGGGTCGCCATAGTCATGCAATAATTGGTATCAGAGCCTTGGCTCTCTTTATTTTAGCTTAACATCCTAGAGTAGATCTACTTATATACTATGGCACAAGGTTTTCTAAAGGTTCACTTCCCGAAGGACAATCTACTCATCGACCTCCATTGTTAGATAATGTTCTTTTGATTATTGAAAAAATAGAATTAGTACATTCTTAAGAGGACAAGACTCTCATATGTGGCATATGCTTATACACCAATATCATACACCCATTAAGGAAATTAATGGAATTAAAATTAAAAAACCTTTTATTGAATGGACTGCAATAGAGAGGGAATTAGATAAGTTAAATGCTAGGGCTTGTAATATTTTGCATTGTGCACTTCTTCTAGATGATTTCATGAAAAATTCCATGTTAAATTCTACAAAAGAAATTTGGGATAAATTAATTATAATTTATGAAGGTACTAGTGAGGTCAGAGATGCACACATAAATAGACTTGTTCATGAATATGAATTATTTTGCATGTCTCCTTCTGAATCTATTTCTGATATGTATACAAGATTTATGAAAATAATTAATACATTACATTCTCTTGGTAGAATATATAAAAATCAAGACTTAGTCTATAAGATTCTTAGATGCCTTCCAAAAGAATGGGATGCTAATATAACTACAATTAGTGAGGCTAAGGATTTATCTACTTATCCACTTGATCAACTTTTGGGTTATTTGATAGCACATGAACAGATTATAGCTCAAAGAGATAAATTGGATAGCTCTTGTAAGAAAGAGAAGGAGAAAGGTAAAATTATTGCCTTACAAGTTGATGATAATGATCAATCTGGTTCATCAAGCTCTAATGAAGATAGCGATGAGGTGGCCATGCTTTCATGAAGACCTGGAAGCTTACTAAGGAAGAAAACTCAAAGGTACAAGAAATCCAAAATTATAAATTTCAGACTAAGAAATTTCCTGTAGGAGAAGGGATTATTTACTATCATTGTAAGAATCCTGGAAATATAAGAGGAGATTATCTAGATCTTATTGATTCAAAGAAGAAAGAGATGGATGTAGAGAAAAAGTGTGACAAGGAAGAAAAGAAGTATTTCAAGAAGAAGAAGAATGCTCTATGGGCCAACCCAGATTCAGATGAATCAAGTTTATCAGATGAAGAGGTGAACATTTATCTTATGGTAGGAGAAGAATCTGATTGTGATTCTAAAGATGTATGTAATGATATATCTTATGAAGAATTAGATGATGTATCTAATAAATTAGTTGTTGAATATAAAAATTTAAGAAGAAAATATAATGTTTTAGAAAAAGAGCATAAAAATTTAGATATTCTTCTTAATTATTTAAAAAATTAATGTGATGATTTAAAGAATAAAAATAGTTCTTTATTAGATTGTTCTTTACTTGTTTGTAAACTTGAAAGATAAAATATTCTATTAAAAGCAAGATTAGATTTGTACATGAAATCTCAAGTTTATTATAAAGTTCCATCGTACACAATCAAATAAAAATTTTTCTTATATATCACATAGACATCATGCTAAGTCATATACAAACACTAATATTTGGTGTAATTATTGTGATAGAAAAGGACACATCTCATTTGATTACTATGCTCGTAGATAACAAAATGCTAAACAATCATCTTTTGTATGGGTTCCAAAAAATTCAAGTGCTTCTTATACCATACAAAAAAAATATCATACTACTCATTTAGAATGTGGACCCAAAAATATTTGGGTTCCAAAAGTTAACATTTGATTTTTTTTTTGTAGGAATGTCTTCAAAGTAAAATCAATGAAGGCATGTGGTACTTGGACAGTGAATGTTCAAGACATATGATGGGCGATAAAGCCAAATTCTCTACATTAGAACCAAGTGATGGAGGATATATCACATATGGAGATAATGCAAAGGGAAAGATCATTGGCATTTGATCCATATGTAAGAACTTTATTACTTTAGAAAAAGCCTTATTTGTTTCTAGTTTAAAACATAACTTAATATCAATTAGTCAATTATGTGATAAAGGTTTAAATGTTTCTTTTTATGCTTCACATTGCATTATTAAAAATATTGAAACTATTTTGCTTATTGGAAATAGACATAAAATTATTTATTTAATTGATTAGACATCATTTTATTATAGATCATGTTAGTAAGGGTGATGTAGATATAGATTTTGTTAACACAGATTCTCAAATAGCTGATATTTTTACAAAACACTTAGCTGAAGAGAGATTTTGCATGTTAAGACGTATGCTTGGAATGTTAGACCCTAATATTTAAATTTCTTATATATATATATATATATATATATATATATATATATATATATTTGTTATTCTTTTTGATGTTGTCAAAGGGGGAGAATAATTATATATGTTAGTCATAATTATTTTTACATGCATATATTTAGGCGAAATTTTTTTGTATTGAATTAGCATTCAAAAATATTTCTAAATTTTTATATATTTTTTTTTAATACTTAAAAGTAATGATAAAAGATCAATTTGCATCTTTATTATAACTATACCCAACATAAGTTTGTCATCATCAAAAAGGGGGAGATTGTTGATATTATCTACATCATAACCTTTTCTAGATATTTTGATGATAAGAAACATATGCTTGGATGTTCTAATGTATTTGTTAAGTATTTCTGGTATAATGATTCGATGGATGTGCTTAACAATTACTTATGTGGAATTTACATTACACAACTCAAGGTTAATCAAAATTTAGGTTGAAAGAGCTCAAGATGGACCAAGATGGAAATCTTGAAGATTTATATATTATCGTTGAAGTTTGTTAATGGTCCATTAGTATTTACTTGCTTTGTTTAATTTGCTCACAATTTAAATATCTATTAAAATAATTTACATATTATTAATTAAGGATAATAAGTATGATTTAAAAATATATAAGATTCCTTAATTAAATTTCATATGCTTCATTGATTATATAGAACTTATAAAAAATGCAAAGATACTTAATAAGGTAAATAAATGTAATAAGCTTTACGTATTATTTTTAAATTGACTTCTTTCATATCAATTTAGTGATGTATGATTAATTTAATCGCATTTTGAACAACAGGAAGCAGAGAGAGAAACCCCAGGTTTTCCGTTAGAGAGAGAAATTAACAGAAATTTCAAATTTTCATTTTCCCAATTCTCGTCTGCCTTCACAGGCGCTACACTGGCGATGGCGGTGCACAGCCGCCATCTACCTGTGGTAGCTACTCCATCTACCGACCATCAGTCTGTTGTAATGACTGAACGTCTACGAGAAGATGGACATCGACAACGTGCCAATCCTCTGTTAGGGTCAAATGTTTCTGGTTTGCGTGTTCCATCTCATCCTTTGGTTATTAAAGAACCTTGTAATTTTATTTCCATGAAGAAGGTAGATTATGTAGAAGGTAAGGGAAAAGGTATTCTGGATGCGCCTGTGTGCTTTACTCCAAAGAATTTCAAGTCTTCCATTGAATCACCCCTTTATGATTGTGAAGCTACCTCGTCAGAAATGAAGATTTATGTTAACAAGTTTGGATGTTCAAATGCAATCCATTGCCACCGGTCAGGGATAAATGCGAATGTCTCAAGTTTGGATCTTCAATACACTGATGAGATGCGGCCTTAGTGTGATAACATAGATTCAAATGCTACTGTCATTGGGTTGGAGAATCCTATAGGGATTATTGATGATGTATCAGGCAACCCGCACAGTGCCCAGATAATTGATGATATTCCTGAGAAGGCTTCTATTAAAGGATCGAAAGACAACTTCTTGAATGCTTGGAGAAAGACTCAACATATTAAGTTAAATTATGATGTGAACTCAACTCAGTTGACTAAAGATGGGGTAGCTGTTGTTTTAAATTCAGATATGAAAAAATCCAATTCCCTTGTTCTTAAGAACTCACTGGTGGTTAAGGTGATTGGATATAATATCCCATTTTCAGTCTGTAGCAGGGAGCTTCGGAGGCAAGGGTCGAAGTATGGTACGTTCCATTTAACTACTTTGGGCATGAACTAGATTCTTTGCTCATTCAAGAATTCTGAAGCATTGGAGGAAGTCTTAAATGGTGGTCCTTGGTTTATTGGAGATCACATCATTGGCATGGACAAATGGTCCCCTTCGTTCTCCCCTGAGTCACTAAAAGGTCTTACTACCCCAGTACGGATTCGTATGCCTTGCTTACCATTGCATTATTGGGATGAATAAAATATTTCTAGAATTGCATCTATGATTGGACTGCCATTGTATATAGATGGAAATTCATTTAGATGGGGCAAGAGGGAATTTGCCCGTGTCTGTGTTTAAATTGAGTTGGACAAACAGCTGCCTAAAGGTGTTTGGATTGAAGGAATCCATGGCAGATCATTCCAAACTGTTGAATATGAGAAGATCTCATCCCTATTGTATCATTGTGGAAAAATTGGTCTTTTGAAAACTAAATGTCCATCTAATTCTCATGTAGAGAAAGCACATGAATGTGGGGTTCCTGCTCAAGTGGGTAACAATGTGGAGAATGCTGATTTGGCAGAGGAGGTTGTGGCAGTTTCCAAACCTCCCTTACTTAATGAAGAATATGGGCCTTGGATTCAAGTCAAGTTTAAAAATAGATTATATAGAACTGGGAGGTTTGATGGGGATGTCAGGAAGGGGAAAACGACTGATATGAATTCCAAGTCCATTGGAGATGTCGTTCAGGAAAAAGTGCAGGTTGCTCATGTTAGATTGGAAAAGTTGGATGTAGGGGAAAAGAGATTGATTGTAGATGCTTGCTATGGTAAGGGAGATTTTGTTGGTACCCAAGAGAAGGTTATTGCGGTAGCTAACAAATTTGATGTATTGAATTGTGAGATTGAAGAGGGGGAAATTGAAGCTCCTATACAGGTGGAGCTGAATTCTGCTCAAGGGAATTTGGTGCTCAGGAGATCAAGGTTGCTTTGAATTCTACGGATGATCCAGAAAAAGGGTGTTTGTTGAATCTCCAAGAGGTAGTTCTGTCAAGATCAAATTTTCTAAGGAGTTGAGGTCTTTAGGCCCTGTGGAGCCGGAGCATAGAAAGAAGAGGCGTGATGGTAAGGGGAATGTTTTAGGCAGCGATGGTTCCCCTTTGAATAATTAATGTCTTCCATGGTTTTTTGGAATTGTAGGGGGGCTAGGAAGAAGGAGGCCTCTTTGAATCTTAGGGAGATTGTGAGGGATTATGATCTTTTTTTTATTGGGCTGTGTGAGACTAAGTTAATGAGCATTGATAGGAAGGATGTGGACTGCTTTATTGGATGTGAATGGGACCTTTTCCACCACCCTATTGATGGTACTACTGGTGGCATTTTGGTTGTTTAGAATAGGAAGGTGGTGACATTTGAGGTTATAGAGCACTCTTCCAAGATGGTGGTTGGCATCCTCTCCACTCCTTCTATGGGGCCTTGGAAGGTTGCTACTGCTTATGGGGATAAGTTTTATCTAGAAAGAAGAAGACTGTGGGATGGGCTTGGAAAATGTTTGATGCCTGATGTTCCTTCCATTGTGGGCGGGGGGGGGATTTTAATTGCATTTTGATTAAGGAGGTAAAAAAGGGTGAGAAGAGATTCATTTTCTCTAGGGGGCCAAGAGAGATGAGAGATTTTATGACTAACAATGATTTTCATGATGTAGGTTTTGTTGGACAAAGTTATACTTGGTGCAATAACAAAGATGCTGCTTCCAGAATTTGGGAGAGGCTTGATAGATGCCTGCTGAACTCTGCTACCTTACAATTGATTCCTTCTGCAAGTATCAGGCATCTTGCTAGGGTGGCTTCTGATCATAGTCCAATTGTCTTTAAGTTGGAAGCAAGTCGGCCAAATAAATTCATGAACATCAGATTTGTAGATACTTGGAGATCATACCCTGCTGCATAGAAAGCTACAAAGAACTTTAAGGGCTTTACATTTCTGGAATAAGAACAAATGCAAAGATTTATGCAAGGCAAAGGAAGACTTAAAGAGGGAAATTTTGGAATTACAAATGAAGGAGTCATCTGAGGGCAGTTTGTCGGAGGAAGATCTCTTTGTTTTGAGAAACAAGGTGCATGATCTCAATGTCACTTTGAGGAGGCTATCCACTTGGTGGAACCAAAGGGAAAAAGTTAGATGGCATGTGGAAGGAGACACCCACCCTAATTTTTTCCATAATTATGCATCAGCAAGAAGGAATGGAAATTGGATTAGACAAATCAAAGATAGCAATAATAACATGCTGTAGGAGGATGATCAGATTGAGGAGGTTTTCCTTAATTTCTTTATGAGTAAGTGGAAGTCTAGAGAATGCTCTATCTCTGATTGGCCGATGATATCTGAGAGCCAAAAGTTAGCAAATTTAGAAGTTATTATGTTGAGTGCAGATTTTACTATGGAGGAATGTATGGATTCAATTTTCCAACAAGGCAACAATAAGTCTCCTGGTTCAGATGGGGTAACTTCCTCCTTCTTTAAATTTTATTGGAGCATTGTTAGGGAGACCACTTGGAATGCTGTCAATGTGTTTTTTAAATCTGCTGTTATGCATAAAAATTGGAAAGATACTCTGATTGTATTAATTCCTAAAGTGAAAAATCCTATCACCCCATCTAATTATAGGCCTATTAGCCTTTGTCAAACAACTTATAATATTGTTGCTACTATGTTGGTTAATAGACTTAAGAGGTGTATGTCAAAGATGATCCCTGAGGAGTAGGTGGCTTTTATCCCTGGGAGATTAATGTCAGAGCACTGTTTATTAGCTCAGGAGATCTTTAACAAGTTTAGGCTCTCCAAAAGCAAGAAAGGTATGACGGCTATTAAACTGGATATGGAACAGGCTTACGATAGCATGGGATGGCCAACTCTGCAACAAATTCTTAAATGGTATGGCTTCCCCTCCATGTTTTCCGATCTCACTATGGAGTGTGTGGTGGATGCAATGTTTTTTGTTATCTTGAATGGGAAGAACTCAAGATGGATTAGTGCTCATAGTGGATTTCAACAGGGATGTCCACTTTCACCTTATTTGTTTATTATGTTCTCTCAACTTATTTCTAATTCTTTTGAGCAAAAGGGTCTGAAATTGGGCATTCAATTATCTCCTAAATGTCCAAAGATTACACGCCTATTTGATGCAGATGATGTAATTGTTTTCTCTCAAGCAACGACTCCTATGGCCCGATTATTGAAGACCATTATGGCTGATTTCTGTAGGTGGACAGGACAAAGAGTAAACATACGTAAATCGCAAGTGATTTTCGGGAAGGCTGTTAAACGTTCCATAAAAAACAAGATTGCTAGAAGACTTGGTTTTAAATTGGTCAAGGAGATGCATTACTTGGGAATAAAAATTTCTTTGAGAAGATTGAGAATGAATGATTATCATGATCTGCTAACTCATGTGGTGGAAAGGCTGAATGTGTGGGGTAAGAAGACATTATCTTTGGGTGGAAGGATTATTCTTCTCAAGTCGTCTTTATTAATAATGCCAAACTTCTTAATTACACACTCTTTGGTACCTAGAAGAGTGCTGTTTGAAGTGGAGAAGGTGTGTAGAGATTTTGTGTGGCACAATTCAAATGGGAGGAAAGGCTTGCATTATGTTGCTTGGGAGGAAGTTCGTAAACCGAGGAATGCGGGTGGGCTGGGTTTACACTCTACATTACTTAGAAGTGGACCTCTTTGAGCAAGATTAGCATGGAATTTTGTTCATAGTTCAAATTCATTGTTACACCACACTTTAAGTATGAAATATGAGGAGAACATCTTCAATGGGGTTTGTAAAAGAAATGCTTAATGCTTGGAAAATTTTGATTGATGGGGGAACCACTTGAAGAATTTTGTTAGATGGAAAGTGGAAAGAGGAGATAAGATTAATGTTTTAAATGACATTTGGTTGCTTGACAAATGTCTTAATATGTGGCCTACATTTGTTGATTGTGGGGCATTGGATGGCAAGATGCTCCAACATTTCATTTCTGGTAATGGCAGTTGGGATAAGTAAATTCTTCTATGATGATCTTGTCTTATTGATTATGCAAATTCATTTGGATCCCATCGGGAATGAAGATCATGCGGAAGCTTTGTTCCAGTACTCGAGTAGGACTATTTCAGGATTTGCATATGAGTTGGTTATGCAAGGTAGAAGCAGAGAAGATGATAACGGATTCCTCAAATGGCTTAAAAAGCTAAAACTTAATTTGCGAGTAGAGCTTTTTTGGTGGCGGTTAAGTAAATACGCTATCCCTACTAATCAGTTTCTCAGGTATCGTAGGCTTTGTTGTGAAGACCTTTGTCCAAGGGGTTGCCAAGAGGTTGAAAGCTATGAACATGTTGTGGTACATTGCAAATTTCTTGTGGACATTTTCTTAAAGTTTAGAGAATAGGGGTTTGCCATTCCTATATTTCAATATTTGGATAGCTATTTGGAGGGAATGAGAAGGTTGTCTCTTCAGAATCCCAATATGGTGAAATTTTATTATGTTTCCATTTACTTATCATGGAAGAACAGCAATTTTGTGAAACATAGTAAGGTAGCTATGCTACTTCTATGGTTGCTGCTAATGCTTTATCGTTAGCCTTGATAAGATCTAGTCCTCTTCTAGACAGCTGGGGTGCTAATCTCCATATGGAGTTTCAAAGTACTTGGCACCCTCCACCGCTAGAGTGTATTAAGATAAATGTGGATGCTGTTATTTTGGAGACGAATCTTGCTGGTATTGGGGGAGTTTTCCGTGATGATAAGGGAAGACTTCTTTCAGCTTTTGGGAAGAATAAAATTCATTGGGATGTGGCTCAACTAGAGATGGAAGCGGTCATAGCCACAAGGGAATTCATACAAAGGTGGATGTTAGATAGCAAAGGTGTTATCATTGAAAGTGACAATCTAAACATTATTTCCATCATACAACATTCTTTGAATAAGGCAAAGTGGCAATTGGATAATTTGGCAAATAAGGAGCTCTTCTTCTCGAATGACCTCAACAAAGTTGTTTTTGATCATGTCAATAGAGAATGTAATAAAGTAGCGGAATTGTGTGCTACTTTGGCTTTAGAGAACAGTTTCTTTTTGGATAGCTTTTCGTTTGATTGCATTCCTTCCTCTTTGGTTATCTATTAAAGGAAGAATGCATAATGTTTGGAAATTGTAATTAGTCTTCTTTATTTCTAATGCATAATGCTTTCTTCAAAAAAAAAGATTAAATTAATCTAAATTATATCATATTATTATATTTTTTTTGAAAATTGCAAATTTGCATTAAGAAAAAGGAAAGCTAAGAGCCTAAAAACAAACTAATGAGAGTAAACTACCTTATCACACTCTTCCTTCACAAGACGAACGAAAGAGCAAGGTAGTTTTTCCTCACAATACAAGTCCCAAAAAAAATCAAAATAACAAGCTAAGCTAGCACAATAGTGTGCTACCTTATTACAACCACGTTTAACACAATGAAAAACCACATTATTCCAATCACCAAATAAGACTCCATCTTCATCATCAATGCCTTTATCCAATTTCTTCCCTTTGCTATACAAATTATGAAGAACATGGATAACATTCTTATTATCTCCTTCTATAATGATACCTCTAGCATCCATCAACCTTCCCTTTAGCACCTTCATTAAAGAAGTACAAGCCAAAAGCTCTATCTGTGCAATTTCCCAATGTAGACCATAGCAACCAAAAGCTAACACAAATCTACCTTTGCTATCCCGAACAATGCCTCAAATTCCAGCTTCATAATTCTCCTTAAGTGCTGCATCAACATTTATCTTATACCATTCGGGTGGTGGGGGATGCCAAGAATTTGAAAATAGTCCAAATGACTGATTAGCAACCCAGTAATCCGAACATATAAGATCCTTCCTTTGCATACTCACCAAGCTAATAACACTTGCAGCTGTTAGCATATACCAGGCCTCCTTCTTCCCATGCTTGAACTTATTCCTGTTATTCCAAGAGAACCATAACAGGGAGCAATACAAATTAACCACCACTGGATTAGACTCAGCCAAGGATTCCAGCCGAAGAAAACAATCCCGGAAGGAACTAAGCTTGGGAATCATGAATCCCTAACTATGCATGACATCAATTACCTTAATAAGCTTGCAACAAGAAGTTGAAATATGATCAATGTTCTCCACCTCTTCACACCCTCTAGGACACCTATTGTTGGTTGCTAACTTCCTACCCAATAGAAAATCTGCTGTAGGAATGGCTGCCTTGCATAATATCCACATAAACACCTCCACCCGAGCATTTAACTTTAGCTTCTTAATCCAGGATCCAACAAATTTCTGCAACTCCCCCTTGAGTCCCTCTTCCTTATTCAAAGCCGAAATAGATCTACCAGAAAACATCTACTTTAATTCTAATTCGTCTTCCTCGTGGTTTATGCATATTTCAATTTTACAAATTATAATGATGAGCTCATTGCCAAAGAATGACTTCAACCTGTCAATATTCCACCGTCCTTCACTAATGAAGTAGTCAAGCATTATTTCCTCATCACCAAAATTAGCCACAAATGTGGGCCACATAAGCAAGCATTTATCTAAGATCCACACATCTTTTAGAACATTGATCTTATCTCCCAACCCAATCCTCCATCTAACAATACTTTGGAGACCATCCCATCCAGAGATAATTATTTTCCAAGAAGGTGAACCTCCCTTCCTGCTTCCATTCTTCCACTAATCTTTCCCATATTTGTTTAGCAGATTCCTATTAAGCAAAGAAGTAGGATTCTTCAAGAGATTCCAAGCAAACTTGGCCCTTAAGGAGTTCACACTAGACAAAGCTGAATGAACCCCCCAACCTCCCAAATTCTTCGGTTTACAAAGCTCTTCCTAAGACACATAGTGAAGACCATGACTACCATCCATCTTATTCCAAATATAATTCCTGCAAAGCCTCTCAAATTCCTTAAGAATGCTTAAGGGAATGAGAGAGTGAGTCATGAGGAAAATAGGGAAAGTTATAAACACTGATTTCACCAGTACTAACCTTCCAGCACAGGAAATATACCTATTATTCCAAGCATTCATCCTTTTCATGGCCCTATCCAAAAGACCCTGAAAATTAGCCTTTTTCATCCTTCTCAAAGCCACCTTAATACCCAAATACTCCAATTCTTCTACCACCTTAATTCCCATGAATTGAGCCAATTTCTTCTTCCATTTTTTCTCAACCGTTTTGCCACAAATCATAACCGATTTATTATGATTTATCTTTTGTCCAGTCCATCTGCAGTAATCACGAACAATGCCCCTCAGTTTCCTTATGCTTCTCAATCTAGCATCAGAGAATAGAAGCACATCATCTGCATAAAGCAAATGAGAGATCTTATGTTCCTTGGGATTAATCTTAATCCCCAGATCCATGCCCCTATCAAAAAACACGTTAGAGAGAAGTTGAGAATAGATGATAAAAAGAAAAGGAGAGAGTGGACATCCTTGACGGAACCCACTCTCCCCCTTGATCCAATTTGTGCAGCAATCATTAATAATGATGGAGAACTTCGGCTGATCAATGAAATCCATCACCAACTTAGAAAACTTGTCCGGGAATCCCATAAGACCCATCATCTTATTAAGAGTGGCCCAAGACATGCTATCATAAGCTTGTTCCATGTCCAACTTGATAGCCGCCAAGACATTGGTAGCTTTAGAGAACCTCATCTTATTGAATACCTCCTGAGCAAGTCACAGATGATCAGATATGGATCTCCCTCTCAAAAAAGCCACCTGCTCCTCAGAAACAATATTCTGTATAATCAATAACAATCTGTTAAGCAGAATTTTAGCCACTATCTTATAAATAGAGTTACAAAGGCTGATGGGACGAAAACCAGAGGGAGTAACTGGATTAGGACTCTTGGGAATCAATACCACCAAAGTTTCTTTCCACTCTTTACACATCTGCCCTGAAGAAAAAAACTTTTTAATAGCTCTACACACGTCCCCACCAACAATCTTCCAATAGCATTTGATAAATGAGTGAGTAATACCATCACATCCCGGTGCCCTGTTCTTGCCAAGCAAACTAACCACATTCAGGATTTCAGAATCCAAAAGCTCAGCATTCAACATATTCTTATCTTCCTTAGATAAAACCTTCCATGCTGTCGGCCATTTCTCCAATAAGCACCCCCTTCCTTCCCATTTTTTTTTTAAAAACTTATAAAAGACATCTTCCACCTCCTTTGGATCCCCGGTTAAACAACCATCCTCCTTCCTAATTTGATGAATCCAATTCCCATTCTTCCTCCCATTAGCAAAAGCATGAAAAAATTTAGTATTAGAGTCCCCCTCCTCAATCCACTTAACTTTGGCTCTTTGCTTCCACCAGGTATTCAAGCAACCAAGGATAGAGTTGAGCTCCAAGACTTTTGATCTTAACAGCAGAATTTTTCCATCATTCAACCCACCCTCACTAGCCTCTTCCTCCTGAAGTTGAAAATTTTCAGCTTTTAGCCTTTCTTTGGAAGATGAGAATTCCCTCAACTTATTCTTGCTCCAAAAGAACAAGTCCTTTAAAGCTCTTTTGCACTTGCTATTCAACACTTGCATTTCATCCCCACCAAAATGTTTTTTATACACCTTTGCAATAATATGTTCAGAACCTCTATGAGAAAGCCAGACATCTTCAAATCTCATAAACCCATTCTTCCTAACCAAATTGTCAAAGATCTTTAATACAATAGAAAAATGATCTGAAGCAATCCTGGCAATATGTCTCACTACTGCCACTTGAAGACAATAAATGGCTAGAGAATTAACTAAGCACCTGTCCAACCTTTCCAATATACGTCCCCCACCAGTCTTGTTGTTACACCAAGTGAACCTTGGTCCAACAAACCCAACATCATGAAAATCATTCTCATTCATGAAATTAACCATCTCCTATGGGCCTTGAGAAAATACAAATTTCCTTCCTCCTCTTTTCTCATTTTGACACAAAACACAGTTGAAATCCCCCCTACCACAGAAGGTACTTTCCTCCCAGCCACCTCCTTAATACAATCCCATAATCGCCTTCTCTTCACCACCTCCTTGCTCCCATAAACTGTGGATATCATCCACAAACCTTTATTAAAAACATTCAAGTCACCTATAACACATTGATCAGAAGTTTGAATAACTTAAAACGAAGCCAAATTAGCCCTCCATAATATCATAATACCCCCAAATAACCCATCTGAAGGTAGAACAAAATAATCCCAATCAGGTCCCATGATTCTTTCAAAAGAAACTCTATCAAACGCATTAATTTTAGTCTCCACCAACCCCACAAACAAAACATTGAAATCATTAATAAACTCCCTAAGGTAGAGAGCGGCCTCCTTCTTCTTAGCCCCTCTACAATTCCAAAAAGCAATGGAATTCATTTCAAGACCTTAGGGGAGCGGCCCCCATCCCTCCTTCTGGAATTACTTCCTTCCACACTTCTTCCACGGGACAATTTCTTAATTGGTCCTAAGGACCTCAGTTCTTTGGCAAGCTTAGTCATGCCCACCTCCCCATCAAAATCAATCACCTTTCCTACCACCACCATACCTTTGTTGTTACAACAGTTACTACCAGCCTTTCCCATTCCTTGACCATCGTCATTAACCATAGAATCAATCTCCTTAGTGCAGCCACTACTCCAATGCCCTTCCGACCCTTCCTCCTCCTTTTCATTACCAATTAACTTACCAGCCACATCACAATTATTAAAAATATTATGCAAAGAATCAGAGTTATAGTTGTAGTCCATACCATGATCATCCTCAGAATTAACCGCCCCTTTGAAAGCATTTCCCCAAGGCATCTCAGCTGTTAATCGGTTTATATCTTCAACATTATTCTCATTCTCCGGCATGGCTTCACCTTCATCCATTTTCTCCAAGGAATTCATATCCTTGTCAAGCATCTCATTCGATTCAGTATAGGGAATTCCTGAGTTTGCAAGCAATCGAGAAGGACCTGCTTGAGTTTGCAAGAATCCCTTCCCAACCTCTCTATACACCTCCTTTACATTATCAGCACACATTTTATCCTCTTCTGTAAGGTTACACCCAGAAGACTTTGCCTCCTCCTTATGCTGTTCAGAAGACAACAACGGTTCCCTGCTAGCATCCAGTTTTTCCACAGCCACAGTGTTTTGGATTAGATTTATAGCAACCTTTTCCACAAAATTGCTAGAAACCATTTTCTCACCAACAGATTTTTGCAGAACTTCATTAACCAGGACAACATTTTCCTTGACTACATTAACACTCGTCTTGGCTGGCAGTAGATCCTGAGGTCCCTTTTTCTTCACAGCCTTAAGATTATGATTAATGACAACACCTCCACGTCGAACACCACTTCTCGCTTTATTACGATTAACAAGAACCTAGGGTCCATAAGAATTAACTTCCGCCACCCCAACCTTATTCATCACATCTCCCTCTCCAACAACCTTGCTATCTCCCACCACCTTATCAGGGAAAACAACATCATTTCCACAATTAGCCTTCACGTGCCTAATCATCCAACATTGGAAACAAAATGAAGAGATCTTCTCATACTCCACCCTTTGAAAGAATCTCCCTGAGAAGCTATCTACCCAAACACCTAGTGGAAGGCATTGGTCAATCTTAACCCTAACACAAACTCTCGCAAACTCACGCCTGCTCCATTGAAATAAATTTCCATCCAGCATGAGAGGAGTACCAATCATTGATGCAATTATGGCTATATTTCTTTCGTCCCAACAATGGAGAGGGAGGTGTGGCATCCTAATCCATATAGGAGAAGTCAAGCCCTTCATAGTCAAAGGAGAAAAATCTGGCTTCCATCTCTCCATACCAATAATATGGCCATTTACAAACCATGGCCCACCCAAAAGAATTGCCTCCATAACTTCAATGGTCTTGAAAGAGCACAAGAACCACCCTCTTCCCAAGGTAGTAAAATGGAAATTACCCAAATGACTCCATTGCTTCCTTACCTCCTAAGCGACCACATGAGGAGGCATTTCTTTCCCAAACACCTTGAAGACCAAAGAGTTAACCAACTTTTTAGCATTCTGAAGTTCCAACTCTTCACACAATTTAACAGCTTTTCCATCTTCTGACAAGGACGCTTCTTCTTCCTTGAAATCTAACTTAATATACGGTTTGGTCTTCCATGGATTAATATTCAATCCAAAATTGTTCTCCTTAGGCAATCCCCAAAACACCATGTCTGCAAACGTTATGCCTTTATTTCTTAAACTAGGATCCAACTCCTCCGTATTGAATTCTGCTATATCATAATTTACTTGAGCCTCCATACACTTACCTAAAATAGCCGTATCACAGTTTCTAACCATCAACAAATCCCCATTATTCTCATTTGGAATAACTGAACCCACCGGATTAACATGGTTAATAGATAAACCAGCGCTATCTCCTGCATCAACAAATGACCTAGTTGGAAAATGAAGACCTTTGCTCACCGGACTAAAGGAGTTCACATTTATCTTACTATCAGGGATAGAGATTGCATTTGAAGTCCCAAACCGATTCACAAGAATCTTCATTCCCGAAGAAGAGGCACCCTGATCAGGCAAAAAATTTGAAGAACCACCAGTTCGATCGTTCTTAAAGACCTTTCCATAAACTACTTCCTTCCCCTTCCCTTCAACAGGATCGAATTTAACTTTAGGTTTTGAACCACCCTCAGAAATGACCAGCTAACCTCTCACTCTACATCGACGATCATTTTCTAAATTAGAATCCAATCCCGTAAGAAGATGTCGAAGCTTAGAATCCTCCGTTGATGTCAGGGATGGCCGGCGGCTACCCGCCGCCATGCCAGAATGCTCTGCCGCAAAAATAGCTTAAGACCCGGGAAACAGCAAATTCAAAAAAAAACAAATCTCCTCATTTTGCCACAAATCAGCAATACCCTGATATCATATTATTAAATGAATATTGAATATATCTTTAAAAATATAAAAATATGCATAAGTTAAGATTTTGCTGACTATGATCTTATTTTAATAGACACTAGGTCTGATTTTTATTCACCTAGATTTCTTGGATTCTATAGATAAAAATTGATAGGTTATACGACCCATTTAGCGCTATATATAATTTATAATGATTTTCTAAACATTAGCCGATTTTCATACTATGTGCTAGGTAGCCATTTTTGCCTTGTTTTGGATGTATATGAAGCATTTTTTACTTATCCATATGTCTAGCCATTTTATAGCCATTTGAAAATAAAATTTCTTTAATATAAATGAATTCATTATCATATATAATATTTTTGGATCATAAATTTATATTATATTAATAGTTTTATTCAAATTTGGCTTTACTTACCCTTTCTCTTTAAATACCCCTCATCTTCTTCATATGAGGGTAATTTCAAGTGAGAAACTCCAGCATTATTTCTTCATTCCTTTCTTCTTCCTTACATGCTAAATCTTGAGAGGAGAAACTTTGATCTCCATTCTAAAAGCTCTTTTCATTTACGAGATCAAATTCTTGGATGGAAAGTTTCAACGCACTAAATCCAGTAACGTGTCTTGGAGTTCTTGAGTTTATTTTCTTCTTCTAAAAAATAACTTGCTGATTTATTAATTTTCATCATATATATTCTCTTGAAAATATTTATCATTTGTTGAAATAGTAGTTGGGAATGTTATTTTAAGTTTTCTATGTGAAATCTTTTAAATCCATAAAAGATAACAAAGCAAGTAGTTTTATTTCCTTTTATGTGGCATCGTTTTTTATTTCATATCAAATTATTATATGATTTGAAGTGCTATAATTTAAATCTGTAAGAAAAATATTTTTATTTAATATATTATAAATTATCTTAAAGTGAGCAAATTTCATGTTCCATTTGCAAGTAGTGAGGTGATTATAAATAGTTTGTAAGATCACCACACATAATTTTGTCATTTTATTGCAATATATTTTGAGCTTGTATTATTTACATCAAGTTGTATTTTTCTTTTTCTTGATCTAAGCCATTTGGCTTAGTGAAGCTTAAGTTCTAATTAGATTGGGTTGTACTCGCCCGTGTGGGAGAGTACTTTGGTTGTAAAGAACTTCATTGGTTTAAAGAAGTGAGGTTTGCAAGGAAAACCTGGGATTAGTAAATTCTAGCCAGAGAGTTGGCTAGCGTGGACGTAGGTCAGATTGGAATCTGGGCCTAACCGCATAAAAATATTTGTGCATGTTATTTTCATTTCTAGCATTTATTTTTCTTTATCATTGTCATAAAAATTGTGTGATTACTTATTCTTTTTGAAATAGCATCAAAGTTATTTTAATTACCTTCTTTTAATGAAAATTTTAAGAACCCCAATTCACCCCTCCTCTTGGGTCGCCATAGTCATCCAACAAATAATAGGGTAAGAGGAATAAATATTGGCATGCCAAATGGCCATATAAAGCAAAACTTTAGGTTAAGCTTGCCGAATAGAATTCCAAATCTTCTTAATAGCAAACTTACCATCATTATAAAGATTAAACAAAATGTTATCCTCAATATCCAAATATATGGGAATCTTGATGATATAATTGATAATTAAATCAGGAACATAATTAGCAAGCAAATCAATATTCCAAACCCAATCAATAATAAAATCCTTAACTTTGAAAGTAGAACTGGAGTGAGTGTTTAATAAGTTATCAATAAAAAAGTTACCCAACCAGTTATCTTGCCAAAAGAAAATGTTACCAGATCCCATCCCCCATTAAATAAATTATTCAGCCTCCCACTTAATGGAACATAACCTTTTCCAGTTAATAGAGACACCTTGTTTGAAGTAACAAATGAGAGGGTGCTTACCAACACAATATTAAGAGACTATAAAATTAGCCATCACACTTTTCTTAAATCGAAAAGCAAACCAAGTTTGTGGGAAAAATCCTCGGACATGTCAGTCAATCACTTTAGACCTAAATGACCCTCATCAAAAATTCCATAAAGGTTATACTAAGACCACACAAAACAGCATACTTGACATCTTTAACACCCAAAAAAAAATATTTAAAATTCTTTCCATTGTACAACTAATATTTAAAGTAGGATTTGAAGTGTGTAAAAGATAAATAGGAATGGAACATAAAACATGTTTAATTAGGACCAATCTACCACCAAATGAAAGGAAATTAAAAGCCCAAGATGAAAGTTTATTATGAATGGTAGAGAAAATGTCATCAAATAAATGATAATGTTTCTTACCTTTATAAAGGGGAGTACCTAAATATTTCGTTGGTAAACTGCTAGGTGTTAAACCAAACTTGTTTTCAATACTAATAATTATCCTTTGAGATATGAAATTAGCATGAATGAAATAACTCTTAGAGGGGTTAAAAATTAAACCACTAGCTAGCTAAAATTTATTGAGAAACTGAAACAAGATGTAAAGCATTTTGATAGAGCCATTAGTAAAAATATGAAATCATTAGCAAAGCTCAGGTGGGTAATAGGAAACCCACCGAAAGTTCTAAACTGTAGACTAGGATGAGATCTAAATAACTTATTAAGCCCTCTAAAAAAGATATTCCATAACAATGATCAAGAGAGCCAGAGAAAGAGGATCACCTTGTCTAAGCCTATGAGAAGATTTAAAAAAACCATGTGATTCTGAATACTATTCTTGATTAACTTAATGAATTGCATATCAAAATCAAAGTGCTTAAGCATAATATAAAGAAATTATCAATTTAAATTATCATAAGCTTTGGTAATATCAACTTTGATGATGATATTACCCCCAGCAACATTAGCATGTAAATCATGAAATAATTCTTGGGAAAGCAGAACATTATCAAATATAGACCTATCTTTAACAAAACCCATTTATTCCAGACAAATAATCATATGTAAAAATAAGATAACCTACCCATAAGTAACATCATAAGGAGCTTGTTGAAGAAAGAACATAAACTGATGGGATGAAAGTCATTCCAAAAGTTAATGACATTTTGCTTAGGAATTATAGAAATAGAAGTAGAGGTGAAAATTTTAGGGTAAGGGTTACCCAAAAAGAAATCCACAAGGTCCCATTTAATTATAGACCATGCATTTTGAAAGAATTTAGTGGTGAACCAATCAGGGCCAGCCACAAAATATGAATTCATACCTTTCATGGTCCAGCAGATTTCCTCTTCAGTGGGAATCTTAGTCAGAAAGATATTGTCCTCCTTAGAAATAATTTAAGGAATAAAAGGGAAGTCAATGTTCAAATTAGAGAAAAAATTTATTTTGAAGGCATTTTTAAAATACTCAACACTAAAATGATAAACCAAATAAAGATTATCAAAGACCAAACCATCAAGAGAAGGAATTTTATGAATCTAATTAGTCACCTTTTGTGGTTAGCAATACTATGAAAAAATTTGGTATTACAGTCACCTTTCACAAGAAATTTTGTAGAGGCCTTTTGTCTCCAATAGGCCTCTTCTTTTTCCCAAAGTTTGAATAGACTAGTTTTAGCTTTGTTAAGAGCAGACAAATTCCCAACAAATGAATCATGCATATAATTCTTATCAGCAATATCCATAGTTTTTTCAACTTCCAAAATAGAAGTGAAGATATTCTTAAAAATACATTTATTCCTCCAGGATAAATTTTTGTTTAAGTCACTTAAGTTTAAACCATAATCTAGTCATACCCCAAATATTATTAAATGGGAAAAGGGGGGCATGCCAGTCACTTTGTAAAACTTTGAAAAAGTATCTTCAGAGAGCAACATATTTTGAAATCTAAAAGGTTTATAAATATTTTTGATGTTTATAGAAATGCTTAACAATAAAGAAGAATGATCATATAAAGTTCTGGTTAAATGTTCAATGTGAGTGATCTGATAATACAAAATCCCAAAATCATTTAAAATAAGATGATCCAATCTTTGCCAAAATCCCAAAATCACATTGTACCCTTATTCCAAGTAAAAACGTTACTAGAAAATCCGATATCATGTAAATTGCAATTCAAAATCATATCATTGAATTCTTCTATTGCTTGAAAGTTAGGGGAGTTACCCCCGACCCTTTCTGAAATAATGGTAATAGTATTAAAATCACCACCAACTAACTAAGGGGTTTGAATAATAGAAGAGAAATCGGTGAGTTGTTCCCATAAAATATTTCTATCCAATTTAGAACAAGAAGCATAAACAAAAGAGGCATAACAAGAGAACAGAAGAATGTTTATGCTAGTATCAAACATTTAAGGAAGATAAAAAATAATATCAAAGAAGATAAAATGCTTCAAAAAAATCCAAATTTTGTTAGAACAATTGCCAAAAGCCAAATCAAAACCAAGGTTTTTACGAAAAGAATCGAGCTTCAAAGCAGAAAAAAAGGCTCTATTAAAACAAACAGATCGATATTATGAATCCTACATAAATTCATAACCCTATCCTTGGACAAAGAATCCCCCACACTCCTAATATTCCATACAAGAGCTTTAACATTTAATTGAAGGGGCATTAGAAGCTCGAGTGACCCTATGGGTGTAAGAATTCTAATTCTTATTGGTCTTAGTTTTCTTCTTGGAAACTATTTTGTAACCTTCCTCAGTATTTTTAGTTTTACCATTTGATGATGATGTAGAGGTGTTAGCACTCCCCTTGAGAATAACCTTAGGGGATAAAGAATCATGTGAATCAATTTCCCCCTGCTCCATGATCTCAACCCTAATCCAAGGGGACAAATTAGCCTATTTGAAACATGATCAGCCGAAGTTCCATGATTATCACCATTAATTTGGTTTAGAGCACAATTGTACTGTGATTCTATCCTATGATCACCATCAAATGGATCAGAGAAATCTGCCTCAATTTTCTTATTACCCTCATTTCCATGATTGATCAAATAGCTAGGCATGTCTTGATTGTAATCCTCAATAACTCTCCCATCCAAAACTTGCCCATCTAAATCACATAATTATAGGCCCTCACCTAAAGTAGGACCCTCATTGCTATCAAATTCATTGCTACCCTCAATCATATACTCTTCCACCCTATGGGGATATTCAGAAGGGTCATTCTCTATGTTATCACCACATGCCTTAGGATCCTACATATTCACATTTTTCTCAACCTCACGAATAATATTATGATGTCCATTATCCAACGGTTCCCCAACTATGGGTTTAGAAATCTTATTATTCTTCCTAAGTTGAGGATGAGCCACAAAACAATCATTTATGGAGTGGCCATGAACTTTGCAATGAATACAAAAATTTGAAACATTTTTAAATTAAACTTTCTGTAAATAACCCAAAATTTTCAAAAACAAGCCAAATCTCTTTTGAATGCTTCTTAGTGATATCAAATTTAATAAGAATCCGAGCCACATAACGCCTTGATCTAGTGGTTGTGGCTTGATCCGTTTGAAGTGGTCTACAAAAGAGATATAGGAAAGCATGCAAAACATGAGAATTAAAAAGATGCAAATGTAAATTTGGAAACAAAATCTAAATAGGAACTATAGGAGATTCTTCCTTAATGTTAAAATAAGGCATCCATTTTAAGAATCTCATATGGCAGTTATTATATTATAAGTTTTTGCTAAAACAAGACCATAATCCAAATCTTTAAAAAGTTGGATTGCAATCTGGCTAGCGTCGAGTAAACCAATCGAGAAAACATATGATAATTTCAAGTTTCCAAAGAAAGAATGGATCAAATCAAAAAAATTTCTATGAAATAAATACTCCCCAACCAATGTAAACTGATATGGAGCAACAAGTTTCATATTTTTACATTAGAAATTAAAAGAACAAAAAAAAAAAAAACCCCTTGATCGAAGCATCCAAAAAGAGAAATTATGATCGACCGAAGAGGCAGAACCCACAAATACATCACCAAAAGATCTAGATTTAGGGTTTGGAGAGTTACCATTACCATTAAAGAAGCCATTCTTAAAAGCAACCAAAGCAGAGGGTAGATTACCCCATTTATTTGGCATAGACGATGACAGGCCTGACGCCATCTGGAAATATTGAAAAAAACCTAAGGCCAATCGACCGTAGGAGGAGAAAATTTAAAACAAAACACCAAGGCACCACAAAATAAAACCACAATGAATGGGAATGTCATGAGTTGAACAATGGAAACCACAATCACTAGAGCACGGATCATAAAGAAAAGAGAGAAAGTAGATGTTAGAATTTTTTTTTGGGAAACCCACAGAGGGGCCTACACATTGTTTGAAAAATAAATTATAAGGTCCTTAAAGGGACCTCAAGCTTACTACTACTCAAAAGAGCTATAATTTAGAAGAAAATAAAACCTAAAGCTCAAGGTCCCTACTAGAAATAAGTACAAAGAAATTTATGGACAATCTAGGGTGGCCAGTAGCCAAAACTCGAAAAAAGGAAGGATCAAGTGATGATTGATGAGCACGAGCCTTCCACACCAAAAATCAAGAGCCAAAGTAATGGCATTAGGAGTTCTCCTACAAAAAATAATAGGAACCCAAGAGACAAAACATAAAAGAAATAGCTAACCAGTGGTCTTGCCAAGAAAAGAGGTTAGTACGACCAAGCTCCCATTTAACATAATGTTCTGCTTTCCACTTAATGTTGCAAAGTCTTATCCACACCCTAAAGTCACCATTATTATAATAGCATATAGTAGGATGCTTACCAACACAATACTTATCAGTCATAAACATGGCCCAATGGGAAAGTTTGGCATGAAAGATGAACCATAATTTAAAAGAGAAAGCATCAGATAAATCATACATATTTCTGCATCCTAAATCTCCTTCTTCAAGGACCCCAGAAAAATTGGCCGAGGAGGACCAAATAATTTTAGAATTAATATTGGCACTAAGCCAAAAAAACTTAATAATTATTTTTTCAATGCTGTTATAGACAACACGAGTAGGTTGCAGGGTTTAAAAGATATACACAGGTAAAGAACACAAAACACTTTTAATAGGAGTTAATCTCCCCCCAAAACTGACAAATGAAGAATCCCAAGAATTAATCCTTTTTTTGAATAGCAGTAATAAGATCAGCAAAAAGAAAGTTTTTATCCTACCGTTAAACATAGGATCACCGAAATACTTAATAGGAAGAGATCCTTGTAAGAAACCAGTACTATTTTTTAAAGAAAGCATGCAATCATCAGAAATCTTGTTAGGCACAATAAAGTAGCTCCTATTTTTTTTAATAAAAAGACCACTACAAATTTCAAATTTAGTTAAGAACCTCATAAGTCTGTTCAGCTGATTAAGCAAAGCATTAGAGAAAATAATAACGTCATCAACAAAACATAAATGAGAAATAGGAAAATCTCCCAAAGTTCTATAGAAATTGTAAGGATGATTTTCATAAAAATTGGAAATGCCTCTAGATAAGTATTCCATAGCATTAATGAATAGAGCCAGAGAAATAGGGTCACCTTGTCTCAACCCATGGGAAGAATTGAAAAATCCATTACTTTTACCATTAATAATAACAGAGAACAAAGAATTATCAATGGAACATTTACTAAGGTTCACAAAAGTAGTGTTAATGCTAAATAACATTAAGATGAGGTAAATAAATTCCCAATTAATGTTGTCAGAAGCTTTGGAAATATCCAATTTAAAGATAATGTTTCAACCAAACACCTTGACATCCAGATCATGCAAAATGTCTTGAGCCAACAAAATGTTATTTGAAATAGTTCTCTCTTGAACAAACCACTTTGATTAGGAGCAATAATTCTAGGAAGTAAGGGGGATAGGTGAAAGTTAGATTAGGATGTTAAGCCCTTACGAACTAGCCCAAGGCTAACCAAGAGGGGGAGGGGGGGGGGTGAATTGGTAGTTTTAAAAACTTCTTCAACCACAAGAAAGATCTTTTTATAATTTGCAGTAAAATGCATAAAAATAATAAAAAAAGATCAATCACAGATTTCATCCAAGTAGATAACAATAGGAAAATAAAGTGTGAAAAATAATCAGAAAGAACACACCAGATTTTATAGTGGTTCGGTCAACTTGACCTACGTCCACTCCCCGGATCCTCGCCTCCAAGTATTACACTACTCAAACTAGTGACTCTCCTTTTTCTCACACAGCAAGGTGGAGAAGCCTTTACATAACTCCTTTTCACCAACCCGGTGAGGCAGAGAACCCAGACTTCTTTTGCTTCCTCCAGAAGTAGGAAGAGAACCCAGACTCCTTTTGCCTCCTCCTGAAGCAGGCAGAGAACCTTACCTCCTTTTGCTTCCACCTGAAGCAGGTAGAGAACTTTCACTTCTTGCTGATGATCCTTCCCACAGAGACACCACTGGACAAGACACGATGACCGGAGAAGATGACTCGAATCCTTGCTTGGAGTAACCCTTGTAAACACCTCATAAACTCCCCCTCACAAGACTCTCTCTCTCTCTCTCAATCTCTCCCTCTCCCTCTCAAAGATCTCTCATGAAAGGAATTTGGCAAAAAAATTTTCCAATAATAAATAAAAAGGTTTAATTAGAAAGGCACAAAAGTTGCCATAAAATTCAACCTGCCATCAAAGATCGTCCAGGACGATCGAAGGATCATCGTGTATGATCAGTGTAAATCTTGACCAATTGGTCTGTACAATCTGGCTTCTCTAGACGATTAGAAGACATATTTTGTTCAGATCATCCGGGACGATCCTGCGATCATCTAGGATGATTAGTTCAACTTGGGAAAATTATCCTGAGGATTGTTCGGGTCGTCCAGGAGAAAATGCTGGATGATCTGAAGAAAAAGACTTAATCGTCTGGAACGATATGCCTATCATCCCATACGATTAGTTAAAAATGACCAAAATCATCCTACACATTATTCGGGTCATCCTGCACAAACATACTATATGATTGAAAATGACTTAATTGTCCGGGATGATATTTCTATCATCCTGGATGATTACAACAGATTGGCTTATATTGTCCAGCATATTATACGAGTCATCCACATGAGGTGATTTGGATGATGAGGATTTTTAACATATCATCTGGGATGATCCTGCGATCATCCAAGATGATGTGATCAATGAAATTAATCTTTGATCGCTTTCCTTAATGACCTGGCTAATTTAGGCATGATTGTTGTGAATCATCCAGGATGATGCACGTATCGTATAGGATGATTAGATAGAAGAACTAAGAAATCAAAACATGTCTAACTTAGTCTAGAGGTTGAAAATTTCTGATTTGAGCCTATCATCCTGTACAATGGGAGGATCGTCCAAGACGATCGGCTTAATTTGACCGACTTAACTTGATAGCCCTGATTATGGTTTCTATTTTCAATGGATCTTCCAGGATGATATGGTGATCATCTAGGATGATGTGATCAAAAATAGAATAGAAACTCTAACTCACAAAAAATCTCCACCTGAGTATGTGTGTGCAAGGTTACTTAGCTAGGGGATCAATTACATTACATTAGACTCAAGAAAGGGAAAAATTACATTTAAACACAGGCAGACTCGATCTTGAGTTGGCTTGAATTGCAATTGATATTTTGTACCTTAAATGTTAGCCAATCAAAATAGAATACAAAAATGTTTATTATCATCAAAATTATAGTCCTTAAATCCAGATTTGCAATAATCTCCCCCTTTTTAATGATAGAAAATATTTATTCAGTAGTTTCAAATACGGTAGATATGAATAATCAACACACATATAAGAGAAGATATGTTATTGCAAATTTTACTAATCATTGATAAATAGTGACACTAAATACAATCAAAGAAATAAGTATAATGTAAAAATAATTAAAGAAGCTACTACTAACTTAAAAGATAACTCGCCCTTTGACATCACAAAAAGGAGGAAGAAAAAGCAAAACAAAAAAAAACTAGAAACATCACAACACAAAAAACTAATAGAGAGGTAGATCTTGATCAGATGGAGGAGGAGGTGGTGGCTGAAAATAGCTATGGATGGTGACAAATTGTTCTCTAAAGAAGGCCATGTCCTGGTCATGCTGCTGCTACTAGGCAATGTAATCATTAAATCATCCAGGACGATGTGACCAAAAATTGAAAAGAAAATGGAGGATGGAGAGGAATGACCTGGGATCCCAAAACAAAAAAAAAATCAAATGAAAATAAGGAGAAACAAATGACGAGAATAACAAGAAATACAGAAACACCTTTTTTTTTAATCGATCGGCTCCAATAAATCAGAATTTTCCATAGTTCTCAATTCAAAAACCAATAAGAAGAAATTAAATAATTGAAATCTAGAAAAGTTAGAAAATCAATTTTTGTAAACCCTATCTCGGACACTTTATAAGTTCAAATTTCTTTTAAATAATAACCTAATTTAAAAAAAAAATAAATTTGAAAAAAATATCCTTTTAAACCTCGTTCTAGAAAAGTATCTAATAAAATTATATTACAAAGGAAGGAATCAGAAATCATGAGTTTTATTCTCAAATGATTGAAAATATTAAGTTGTGCATTGATTTTTCTGGGGTGTTTAAATATCTGAAAGGGAAGAAGCTTATTTCCTTATGGGCTCATTTTGTGCCTCTTTTTCAATTTGTTTGGTGCACTTTGTGCATATTTTGATTTTTGGTACACTTTGTTTATCTTTTCATTTTTGGCGACATTGCGCATCTTTTCAGTTTTGGGCTCATTTTGTGCCTCTTTTCATTTCTTTTGCAAGCTTGCTTCCTTTCATAATCCCTAAAGTATCTCAGTTGTGAGATTATCTTCTAGATTTAAGAGAAGAAAGGCTCACTCTCTACAATTAGGAAGAGTAATCCATAAAACAAAATCATACTCATATGATAAATAGAATCACTTAATTAAGAAGAACATAATAATGATTCAATGCTTTGAAAACAATATTCATATGAGATAGATTATGGTAGGAAGATAAAAAAGATCTATATTTCAAAAACTAATATTTTAATTTTGAAAAAGATCTCCATTTAAAGAGAAAAATTCACCATTAAAAGAGTTAGAGGAAGAGATAACATTCATCAATGTTTCTTCTCTTTAACTAGTTTAGAGAAGTCAATCACTGCTTTTAAGCTTTCAAACAAAAACCAAGGAAAAACTCGCAGTCAGAAAACCAGTTTATCAGTAGCAGTGAGGAGTGATCTGATTCTTAATTAAGTAAACAGTAAATCCAAAATCAAGAAAAAACTCATAAAAAGAGATAACCAGATTCAATAAGCAAATCAAAGAAACTTAAATAAGGAAAAGAAAATTGATAACAAAATTAGAGAAGAAGAAATAAAAAATAAAAAGTTCAGAAATCAGTAATCATCAGATTCATGCATTTATGTCAATCACACCCAATCTGATCCTTAAAATGCTGAATGTGTCAAACGCTAGTGGTGCAGTAAAGATGTCAGCCAGTTTGTTTTCAGTTGTTATATGATATAACTCAATGTCTCCTTTGGTAACATGGTCCCTAATGAAGTGATGCCTTATGTCAGGATTAGTTTTTTTAGAAATACAGATGGCACTAGTGTTATCATATAGAATTGAAATTGTGCCAACAGGTAATCCTAAATCTAGAATTTGTTGCTTCAACCAAAGGACTTGGGCCACACAGCTACCTAAGGCAATATACTCAGCTTATGAAGTGGAAAGTGTAATAAAGTTTTATTTTCTACTGGACCAGGAGACTAAAGGTTGTCCTATGAATTGGCATGTTCTAGAAGTGCTCTTTCTATCTACCCTACATCCTCCAAAGAATCAGAATATCCAATAATCTTAAAAGAAGTGTTGTGCCTAGGATAGCAGATTCCTAGGTTTGGGCTTCCTAAGAGATATCTAAGGATTCTCTTAACTGCAGTCAGGTGGGATTCCTTAGGATCAGCTTGAAATCTAGCACAAAGACAAATACTAAATATAATATCAGGTCGGCTAGTAGTCAGGTGAAGCAGTGATCCAATTATTCCTCTAAACTTCTTCTGATCAATAAATTTTCCATTTGAATCCTTATCTAACTGAATCGTGGAACTCATGGGAGTGTTGATTGGCTTAGCTTTATCCATTTCATATATCTTAAAAATGTCATTAGTGTATTTTGATTGATTTAGAAAGGTTCCATCATCCATCTGCCTTATGCTAAACCCCAAATACTAGGATAATTCTCCCATCATACTCATCTCAAACTCCTTACTCATTAGTTTAAAAAAATCTTCACATAAGTTTTTATCAAAAGATTTAAAAAGTATATCATCAACATAGATTTAGACAATGAGTAAATCATCTGCTACTTTCCTCAAAAAAAGGGTGGTGTCTATGCTCCGATTTACAAACTCTCTTTCTAATAGGAATGTGCCAATCCTTTCATACCAGGCTCTGGTTGTCTATTTCAATCCATATAAGGCCTTTTTTAATTTGTAAACATGATAAGGATATTGGGAACTCTTAAAACCCGGGGGTTGCTCTACAAAGACATCCTCCTTTGTTACCCTATTCAAAAAGGCACTCTTGACATCCTTTTGAAAAAGCTTAAAACCCTTATAACTGGTAAAGGCTAGTAGCACTCTAATGGCTTCTAATATAGGTATAGGGGCAAAGGTCTACTCAAAATTAATCCCTTCTATTTGGTTGTACCCCTTAGCCACCAATCTTTTCTTATTCCTAACCACCACACAAGAATCATTCATCTTATTCTTAAAGACCCATTTGGTTCCTACTACACTTTGATTCTTAAGTCTTTCTACTAACTCCCAAACATAGTTCCTTACAAATTGATTCAATTCCTCTTTCATAGCTAAGATCCAAAATTTATCAGAAAGGGCTTGATTCATGTTGATGGTTTCAGTCATTAAAATAAAGACAGAATGGTTTATGTCCTTCTTAAGTCCATGCCTAATTCTAACACCTTCAGAAGGGTCTCCTAAGATCAGTTTTTTAGGATGACTTGAAAAATATGTCCATTCTCTAGGCAAAGAAACATCAACCTCTACCCTTTCCTCAAGATTTACATATTCTACTTGTTGGGTGACTTCTACAATCTCTTCATCTTCTACCTCAGATCTAGACTCCTTATGATCAGATTCATCAAACACTACATTAGTAGTCTCCTCCACCAGCAATGTCCTCTTATGAAACATTCTAAAAGATTTCCCTACACTTGAATATCCTAAGAACACACCTTCATCAGATTTTGGATCAAATTTTCCTAAGAGTGACATCCCATTATTGTGCATGAAAAACTTACAGCCAAAGACATGGAGGTGGGAAAGGTTTGGAGTTCTACCCTTCATGATCTCATAAGGTGTCTTTTTCAGATTAGATCTAACATTCACCCTATTCCGCATATAAGAGGCAGTGTTCACTACTTCAGCCCAAAAGTATTTTGGAAGTGAATACTCAGCAAGCATGTCTCTAGCAGCTTCCACTAAGGTCATGTTCTTCCTTTCAGCTACCTTGTTCTACTGAGGGGTCCCAGGAGATGAAAAGTTATGGCTAATCCCTTGCTCCTCACAGAAGGATTCAAATCTCATATTTTAAAACTCTCCACCAAGATAACTATGGATGGTCAAGATCTCACAACCTAACTTCTTCTAAATCCAGGTCGAGAAGGATTTAAATTCATCAAATGACTCATACCTATGTGATAGAAATCTAATCTAAGTGAACCTCGAGTAGTCATTAACAATTATAAATCCATAGACTTTTCCCCCTAAGCTAGCAGTGCTAATGGGTCCAAAGAGATCTATGTGAAGGACTTCTAAAGTTCTAGAGGTGCTGATGTCTTTAATGGAGTGGAAAGAGGATTGGAGTTGCTTCCCTAGTTGACAGGCATTATACAGGTGGTCCTTAGTGAACTTAAGCTTATGGATACATTTAACTAAGTCTTTTTGGGTGACTCTTCTAAGGGTTTTCATATTGGCATGACATAATCTCCTATGCCACAGCCAAGACTCATCAGCAGTAGTTTTTAAGCAAATTAAAACATCAGCTTTAAAGTAGCTTACATCCAAAATGTTGACATTATTGATCCTTTTCCTCTGCAAAATAATTTTTTCAATTAAGCTTACAATGCAGCAAGTTGGCAGGAACTTTATGTTGCATCCTTTGTCACATAATTGACTGATGCTGAGTAAGTTGTGTTTCAGCCATCTACAAGTAAAACATTATCAATACTGAAATTTTTTGAATGACCAATTATACCTGCTCTTACCACGCTCTTGGTAGTGTTATTTTCAAGTGTAACCTTGCTTCCTTCTCTGGTCTCCAGTGAATTGAATTGATTTATATCTCCAGTCATGTGCCTTGAACATCTACTGTCTAGGTACCACATGCTCTCACGAGGCCTTTTGTGAGAGCATATCTACAAAATCATCAAATGTCAGATTTAGGAACACAAACATGTTTGGGTCCTTTATGACCAAAAGAAGAATGAGATGTATGCATGTTATGCTGTGAATCATGCAGTTTGAGTCTCCACACCCAATGTGTACTACGGTGAACAGTGCAGGTATGGGAGATGTGTCATAATATGCCACATGAAAAACATCTAATACTAGGAAAAGGATTAACTAATCTATGTGTGTGATAGTGCCTCTTACTAGGTGTGGATGAAACATTCTTTGATGATTTTGAATGAGATTCTCCAAGTGATGAAGGTTTATAAAATTGTGCAAATGTAGGTGGTATTTTATTATTCTCATATGCACTAATTTTTATACTAAGAAATTCATTTTCTTTTTTGAGACTTTCAATTTCAAATTTTAATACATGCTCACTACTATATAACTCACATGTCATGGTATCCAGTTCCTTTAAAGCTTTTCTTATATCAACATGAGATGTTTTTAATGAATCATGCTTAGAAGATAAATCAAAATACTTTTTGTTTAATTTATCAAATTCATCAAGTAATGCCATATGATTGCTATCCAAGGTGGAATGATTTTTAATCAAAATTTTATGCTTTTTTTGTAAATTCAGAAATTCTAATTTCAAGATAGCATGAGTTTTCTTAAGCTTCCTATATGATGAATGAATTTTTTCAGAAAGATCAAGTAATTGATCGTAGCTCACTTCACATACCTATTCTTGGTCGGATTGAACAAGATGCTCACCAGCCATCAAACATAAGTTTGTGTCTTCCACTTCAGCTTCAGCCTCAGAGGAGTCGGATGCAGAATCCACCCAGAAAGCCTTTTGAATACTTTTCTTATCCTTCCTAAACTTGGGTTTCTCCTTACCCTTCTCCTTGCTTGGGTGAGCCTTAACTGTCGGACAATCAGCTTTTATATACCATGGCTTCCTGCATTCAAAATAAACTATATCAGAAGAACCATTAAAATTTTTACTATTCTTACCTTTGTTCCACTTCTGATAAATCTTGTGTTTCTTCCTCATAAAGCTTTTGAATTGCCTAGTGATTATGGAAACATCATCATCATCCGATCCTGAAGAGCTAGAATCAGAATCACTAGTATTCAGGGCTATAATCTTCTCTTTCTTCTTCTCACCTGCATCAAGCTGCCTTTGGTTCACCCCTTACTCATAAACAATGAGTGATCCAAGTAAGTTATCAATAGAATAGGTATTCAAATCCTTAAATTCAATGATCGCAGTTATCTTGGCATCATAGGAAGAAGGCAAACATCTTAAAATCTTGTTAACTTTCTCATAATTAGTAAGCTCTCTTCGTAAGGCATGCAGGGATGTGACAATTTGGGTAAACCATGTGTACATTTTAGATATGGACTCACTAGGTTTCATATAAAAGAGTTCATAGTCATGAAGAAGTATATTTAACCTAGACTATTTAACTTCAGATGTACCTTCATAGGTAAAGCATAATTTATCCTAAATTTCTTTACCAGTTATGCAAGTGGAGACACACATGTAATCCTCAAATTTTAATGCACAGAAAAAATAGTTCAAGCACTTTACATTCAGTTGTGCTAAATCACGCTCATCAAATGTCCATTTAGTAAAAGGAAGTTTAGTTTTAACACTATTAACAAGTCTAAATGGTGCTTCATAACCATCTTTAACAAGCATCCACATGCGATAATCTATAGATTGTAAAAAGGTGGACATGCAAATTATCCAAAAATCAAAAGGTAACTTATCAAATACAGGTGAATGAGTGATGGAATAACCTTCAGCAATATTTCTATTGCCAAGGTTAGCCATGGATCAAATTCAAAAGTTCTTCAAAACTTGATTTTATGAATCCCGCTCTGATACCACTTGAAAGTTTGATAGGGATGTTAAGCCCTTATGAACTAGCCCGAGGCTATCCAAAATGGGGGGGGGTGAATTAGTAGTTTTAAAAACTTCTTTAAATCCAAGAAAGATCTTTTTATAATTTGCAGTAAAAATGACTAAAAATAATATTAATAAGATCAATCACAGATTTCACCCAAGCAGATAATAAAATAAAAATAAAGTGCAAAAAATAATCAGAAAGAACACACCATATTTTATAGTGGTTCAGTCAACTTGACCTATGTCCACTCCTCAGAGCCTTGCCTCCTAGTATTACACGACTCAAATCAGTGACTCTCCTTTTGCTCCAATAGCAAGGCGAAGATGCCTTTACACAACTACTTTTCACTAACCTAGTGAGGCAGAGAACCCAGACTTCTTTTGCTTCCTCATGAAGCAGGTAGAGAACCCAAACTCCTTTCACTTCCTCCTGAAGAGGGCAGAGAACCTTACCACATTTTTCTTTCTCCTGAAGCAGGCAGAGAACCTTGAATTCTTACTAACGATCCTTCCCATAGAGACACCACGGGACAAGAGATGAAGATCGGACAAGACGACTAGAATCCTTGCTTGGAGTGACCTTTATGAAAACCTCATAAACTCCTCCTCATAAGATTATCTCTCTCTCCCAAGCTCTCCGTCTCCCTATCAAAGCTCTCTCAAAAAAGGACTTTGGCAAAAAGTTTTTCTAATAACAAATAAAAAAGTATAAATAGAAAGGCACAAAAATTGCCCTAAAATTTAACTTATTGTCAAAGATCATCCTGTACGATCAGTGTAAATCTTCACGAATTGGCCTGGACGATCTGACTTCTCTGGACGATTAGAAGACATATTTTATTTAGATCATCTGGGATGATCCTGTGATCGTCCAAGATGATTAGTTCAACTCAGGAAAATCATCTTGAGGATTATTCGGGTCATCCAGGAGAAAATGCTGGATGATCTAAAGAAAAAGACTTGATCATCCCATACGATTAGTTTAAAAATGACCAAAATTATCCTGCACATTGTTTGGGTCATCCTACACAAACATGTTGTACAATTGAAAATAACTTGATCATCAGGGATGATATTTCTATCGTTCTGGATGATTAGTAAAAATAGGCTTATATCGTCCAACACATTATATGGGTCAAATAGGTGAAGTCATTTTGATGATGAGGATTTTTAACATATCGTTCGGGATGATCTTGCAATCATCTAGGATGATGTGATTAATCAAATTAATTCTTGATTTCTTTCCTTAATGATCTTGCTAATTTAGGCATGATTATTGTGAATCATCCAGGACGATACACGTATCATCCAGGATGATCAGATAGAAGAACAAAGAAATGAAAACATACCTAACTTAGTCTGGCAGCTAAGAATTTTTGATTTGAGCCTATTGTCCTATACAATGGGAGGATCGTCCAGGATGATCGACTTAATCAGACCGACTTAACTTGATAGCCCTGATTAGGGTTTATATTTTCAATGGATCGCCTAGGATGATATGGCGATCATCCAGGAAAATGTGATCAAATATAGAATAGAAACTCTAACTCACAAAAAATCTCTCCTTGAGTATGTGTGTGGAAGGTTACTTAGCTAGGGGATCAATTACATTACATTTGACTCAAGAAAGGGAAAATTTACATTTAAACCCATGTGGACACGATCTTGAGTTAGCTTGAATTACATTTGATCTTTTGTACCTGAAATATTAGTCAATCAAAATAGAACACAGAAATGTTTGTTATCATCAAAATTATAATCCTTAAATTGAGATTTGCAACAACAGGTGATTCATAAGTATTTTAGAAATTAATTTATTGAAAAAGTTTCATAGATAAATAGGCTTAAAATCATTCCAATTACAAGCCCCCATATTTTTAGGCATAAGGATAATAGGGGTAGAAGAAAAGAACTTAGGCATGATATTACCAGCAAAGAAATTTGAAATAACACTAAATAGATAAGATTAATAATATCCCAAGTTTTTTGAAAAAAATATAGTTATGAAACCATTCGGGCTCGCAACAGACTCAGTATTTAATTCAAAAACTGATAACTTAATTTCCTCTAAAGTGGGGAAGGCCGTAAGAATTAAATTATCAGCCTGGTTAATGAGGTTAGGAATAATGTTGGGATTATCAACAAGCACGAGAGTAAAATTTCTGTTAAATAAATTCTTAAAGAACTCCACACCCGAAGAAGCAATTTGCTTGGCATCATCAATAAAAGAATCATCAATAGGAGAACTTTTGGGAATCCAATTTCTAACTCTATTACTCTTAATAATAGCATGGAAATACTTAATGTTATTGTCTCCTTCAATGAGATGCTTAGAGGCCACATTTTGCTTCTAGTAAGCTTCCTCCTTAGCTTGTAAGTTAGAAAGATAATTTTTTGCTTGCTGAAGAAGAGTGAAATTAATATTAGAAGGAAATTACTGACTATTAAGCTTTGAAGAGTTAACCTTATCTTCAGCATGAATAATATTAGTAAAGATATTTTTTAAAGACATTACGGTTTCACCAATTAATTTTTTTCTTAAGTCTTTTAAGCTTAAACACAGTCTATTCATACCAAAAATAGAGTTATTCAGGTGGAGCGGCGCTTGCCAAATCTTGTTGACGATATTCATGATAGAGTGATCAAGAAGTCACATATTCTGGAATCTAAAGTTACTAATAGAGTTATCATGTCTTAATCGAATAGAAATAAGCATGGGAGAATGATCGGAAAGAGTTCTACTAAGGTGTTCAATATGTGTAGAAGAGAAGGGATTAACCCAACTATCTTTAAAGAGTAGTCAATCTAACCTTTGCCAGAGACAACCACAATTCAAAGTAAAGTTACAACCAGTGTAACAAATATCAATAATGTTACAATACATGATTAAGATATTAAAATACTCCATAGATTGGTAAACCATGTTAGACCCCCCAAACCTTTTAGAGGGCTTGGAAAAAGTGTTAAATTAACCACCCACCAACTAAGGAGAATTAACAATATTATTAAATCAGATCGGGAAGACACCACATAAATAAAAGAAGTAAGATAATTATAATGCATAAAACCAATATTATAATGAATCACCTGAGTGTGATTCCCAATAATATCAATAACCAATGAATCCTTCTAAAGAGCCAAAATCTTATTAGATGTATTAGCCACTACAAGATTAAAACCCAAAATCTTGGTAGTATTATCCAACTTAACATGAGAAATAAAATAAAAGGCCCTTTATGGACTCTAACTCTAGAGGACTTACACCCAATCCCCCTAATATTTAAGATAAGAGACTCAAACATAGGAGTATGAATGAGAAGTTTAAGATGGGTGGTTCTAAAAAATTAAAGAATAATATTTTTATTTTTCTTACACTTTTTAGCTTGCACTATAAGAAATCATTACCCTCATCATTAGCACTTATATTTGTTGCAAATCTGGATCCAAGTACTATGATTTTGATGATAATAAATATTCTTGTTTCTTTACTACTACTACTATTGCATATCTATTTTGGTTGCCCTGCCTACTAACCTTTCAGGTCCATAAGATCACTTGCAATGCATATCTGCTCAAGATCAGGTAGACTAGGATTGAGTTAGTATGTAATTTCAATTCAAATGCATCTTTTGCCATTTCTTGAGTCAAATATATTGTGAGGGATCCTAAAGCTAAGTAACCTTGTACACACACATAAACTCAAGGGGAGACATTTTCTGAGTTAGAGTTCTTTTTCTATTTTCGATCATATCATACAAGATGATTATAAATCATCCTGGACAATCAGTTAAAAATAGAAACCCTAATTTGGGCATCCCTGGTGATTAAGTTTGCTTAACAAATAGTCCTGGATGATTTAGATCGTATAGGACGATCAGTACAGATTGAGATAGATAATGACCAATCATAATTTAGGCAAGATTTTATAATTCAAAATTTGTTCTTTTCATATAGGATGATCCATATTATCCTGGCCGATTCATGACAATCATGCCTAAAATAATCCATTAATTAGGAGACTAATTATGATTTGATTGGTTAATCATATTATATAGGACAATCTACTGGATCATTCTGGATGATCTTTTATATTTCATAGGATGATCTCCTATCATCCAAGATAAAAACCCTAATTTTCTTCTAATCATCCAGAAGATCATCCAGGACATCCCAAGACTGTTGCGGATGATATGTTGATTGCCACCCATATTTAACTAATTATCCCAAATGATCGAGTAATCATATGGGATGATCTATCAAAAATACTTCTATTAATCATATAAAGCAAAGGTGATCATCCTATATAAATGGGTTATTTTGTAATAATCATACCAAATAATCATAGGATCATCCTGGATGATCTTTCATACAAAATTAGAAATCAGGGCTTTTTTGAAAGCCTCCTATTGAAGTTATCTTATTTACTTTTTAGAATATCTTTTACCGTTGTTCTAACCTAAGAGAGCTTAGAGAAAGAGAAGGAGAGCTTGGGAGAGAGAGAGAATCTTGTGAGGGGGAGTTTATGAGGGAGTTTTCAAAGGTTGCTCTAAGCAAGGATTTGATCGTCTTCTTCAAGCTTCATCCTTGGTTCCTTGGTGGCTCTATGGAGACGATCTTGGACATCAGATCTAAGTTTCTTTGCCTACTTTAGGAGAGAGTAAAAGGATTCCTGGGTTCTCTGCCTTCACAAGGAGGGTGAAAAGGATTTTTAGGTTATCAGCCTACTCTAGGAGGGAGTAAAAGGATTCAAGGTTCTCTACCTCACCAAGTTGGTGGAAAGATTTTGTAGGGCTTTTTTACCTTACTGTTGGAGCAAAAGGAGAGTCACTTCTGTTTAGTGCAATACTTGGAGAGGGAATCTTCAAGGAGTGGATGTAGCTCAAGTTGATCGAACCACTATAAATCTGGTGCGTTCTTTCTAATTATTTTTTTGCACTTTAATTTCTGCATTTTTTGTGATGTAATATATGGTTAAAAACTCTAATTTTGGTATTTTCTTGCACACAAGTTGTTTAGTTTTAAAATATTCAAAAAGATTTTAATTTCTCATTTTATTAAAAAAAAATTTGAATAACCAATTCACACCCCCTCCCTTTGGGTTAACCTCGGGACTAGTTCTTTAGAGTTTAACTGCCCTCATGAACTTTTAAGTGGTATCTAAGTGGGATTCATTAATTAAGTTTTAGAAAACTTTTGAATTTTGATCAATGGCTAACTTTGGTAATCATAATACTATGGAATGTTATTCAATTACTTGACCACCTCTATTTGATAATATTCCTTTTGATTTTTGGAAAGCTCACATATACACCTATTTATAATCAATTGATTATCACAAGTGGATGCTTGTTAAGGAAGGCTATTCTACACTGTCTATATTAGTAAACGGCATTAAAACTTAAATTCTTTTTACTGATTAGACTTCTGATGATGGAAATCTAGCACAACTGAATGTTAAATGAACTACTTTTTCTGTGCCTTGTAATATGAAGATTGCATGTGTGAATATACATGTACTACTGGCAATGAAATTTTGGATAGATTATGCATTACTTTTGAAGGAACAAGCCAAGTAAAACAATTTAGGTTAAAATTTCTACTACATGAATATGAACTCTTTCACATGAAACCTAGTTTAATCCATATCTAAAATGTATACTATGTATGCACAAATGATCTCAACCATGCATGATTTAGGCAAGGAATTATCAGATTTTGAAAAAGTAAATAAGATTCTACATTATCTACCTTCTTCCTTTGATGCAAAAGTTATTGCTATTACAGAATCCAAGGATTTGAATATTTATTTTATTGGTAATTTACTTAGATCACTCATTGTCGATGAGCAAGGAGTGTACAAAAGATAACTTGATGCAAGAGAAATAAAGAAGGAAAAAATTATAGCCTTTAAGGCTAGTGATTCAGACAGTTCCTCTGAGAAAGGAGATGAAGAAATTGCACTAATGACTTGATAGTTCAGAAGATTTTTAAGAAATAAGAAAAGTGTCATAAAAAAAGGAACAAAGGTAAGAATTATAAAAATCTAAAGCTTCTGATGATATTTTGTGTTATGAATGCAGGAAACCAGGGCATGTCAAAAAATTATCGCCTAACTCTTAAAGGCCACCAAACTAAGCAGAATGCTGAAGATAAAGCCAAGTTCCATAAGGATAAATAAAAATCTCAAAATACCCTTTTTGCAAACTCTGCTTTGGATTCATCTGGAATAGAAGCAGAAGTGGAAGTGAAAAATTTGTGCTTAATGGAAAACAACTATCTTGATCAGTCTGATTAAGATAAGGTATGTCAACTTTCATATGATGAATTACTTGCTATTTTTGAAGAAATTCATGATTCTTATAGGAAACTGAAAAAGAAGCACGCTAGCTTGAAAAATGAATGCTCAATTCTGCAAAAAGAAAATGAAATACTTATAAAAGATGGTTCTGATGTTGCTAAAGATAATATGGTTTTATTGGATGAGTTTGATGAATTAAATAAGACATATTTAGCTTTATCTGAAACACATGAGTCTTTGAAAGCACTATATCTTGATTTAGAAAAGTCATTTAAAGAGTTAGAAGCATGTGTAAAAATTTTAGAACTCAGTGAGCACTCATTAAAATTTGAAATTTCTTCTCTTGAAAGTGCTAATGAAATGTTGTTCGAAAAAATAAAGGCTTTTCAAAATAAACCTATTTGTAAACACTTATCATGTCATGCATCTCATAAAACTAAGAATTGGAATCATAACTATCATAGGTTAGTTAGCCCTTTTCCTGATGATAAATGTTATTCATGTGGCATGTTAGGACACATTACCCACACTTGCACTGTTCATTATAGAACAAATTGGGTATGGAGATCAAAGGTGCAATGAACACAGTATGACATGCATTCTGATGATTTATCCAAATTTAAGAAGGGACCCAAACTCAGTTGGGCCTCCAAAACTATTCCTCCATGATCTTTTGATATGTGGGCTCTCACAAAAGACCAAGTGGGAACATGTGGTTGTTGGGCTTGATATTCATGCCTATCACTTGAAATCAGCCATTCATGAGCTTCTCAATGTATGTGTTTTTGCCTTGTGATTTTTCATGATTTTATTTTTACATCATGTTCTTGTTCTTTTGGTTTTATTATTATAATTCTTTATGATTGTGTTCTGTTCATCTCATAAACCATTGGCTTTGAAACTTTCATTATCTTAAGAACCATGTTAGGTGAAATATATATTAATGCCTAAAATTGCTGCTTTCTATTTTTCTGATGTTTTTATTTTTCTTTTTGTTTTATTTGCATTTCTATTTCTATTTATATACTTCTACTTTTTGTTGCTTTTCCTTCATTTTTTAAAAAAATCAGACCAATGCTCATTGCTAGTATTTTAAATAATATTTTTGCCTTGCTTTTGATATTAGAGATTAGTAAGCAGTGATTGACTTCCGTAAATAAATTAAAGGAAGAAAAATTGAGGGTTGTTTCTCTTCTTCTAAGTCCTTTAACGGTGTTTTTTTTAAGTAAAATCTACTTCAAATTATAAGAAGGACTTTGATCTAGTTTATCTTCTTATAGTAATCTATCTCATATGAATAATGCTCATAGTGATTAAGTCACTTTAAAGTTTTCTTGATCAGGTTATTACATTTATCATATAGAGATGAGTCTAATTTGTGGTTTATTCTTCTATATATGAGTGAGTGAGTTTTTTTCTCTTATATCAAGAAGATATTCTCACAACTGAGAGTCTTTAAAGGTTTTAAAAAGAAGCCAACTTGCAAAAATGATAAGAGGCACAAAATGAGCCTAAAAGAAAACTAAAAAGGATGCACAATGATCGCCAAATAATTACAAGATACACAAAATGCATTAGAAATCAAAAGATGCAGAAAGTTTGCCAAGTAATTAAAAAAGGGGCACAAAATGAGCCCACAAAAATAAGCTTCCTTCTCTTTCAAATCTTTAAATCTTAGAAGAATTCATGTGCCACTTGATATATTCCAACACTTCATTTTTGAAAATCAAGATTTTGATTGATTACTTTACAATTTTATTCTATCATATATTTTTTTGAAATGAATTTTGAACACGATCACTTTTCTTATCTGATTTCTTTTCTATAATATTTTTTTGTTTTCAAAGAATTTTGACCTATAAGGAGTCCAAGCTATGATTAACAAGATCGGTTTTCTTTCTTTTATAGATTTTAGTATTTTTAATTCATTTCTTATTGATATGTAATCCACTCATAAGAGAAATTTATCATTTACTAGGGTTGATCGATTAAAAAAAACTATTATTTTAAATCTATGATTGGTTTTTGGTTGATTTCTTTATGTTACTTTTTTTTTAGTGTTTTTATTCTTATTTTGGAATCCTCTGATCATCCCATTCCTTCTCCTAAAAATTTTAATTTTTACTCACATCATCCAGGATGATCCACATCATCTTGTATGATAGTTACATGAATTCCCATCACCAATCACTACATATCCAACGGTTGATTTGAGTCAATTATTGGTGATCATACTGGACGATCTCCATTTTATCCTGTACGATCCATGTGGTAGAAATAGTTAGACAGTTTGAATGCTGTTAGGCCGATCCATTCTTTACATCATCCTAGAAGATTTGCATGTTCGTCCTATATGATACCTTTATTCAATGATCATACAAGCTGACTCCTCGTGATGATCGCTCTGTGTCTAGTCATCTAGTATGATATCTAATTATATTGTACGATATAAACAAACTTTTTGACCATTTGCCTGGATGAATTCATTGCACCTGATCGTTCTGTACGATATCCTAATCGTACTGTACGATTTGTTGAGTTCTTTATAAAGAGCTATTTTTCATTATTTTTCTCACACCATTCCAATCTCTCTTCTTATCCTTTTGACTTATTTTATCTATAATGGCTGGTGGAAAGTGCTCCTGAGCTCTCATAGGTAGCTCCTCTAGGAGATCCATAGATCCAAGATTTGTTGAAGAAATTGACAAAGCTGCATATCATCGCTACAAGAATGCTGGCATTAATCCATCCAAAATAGTTAACCAAGAACTATTAAACTTATAGGTTCTTGAACTCTTTGCCCATACTACTCTTGGATTCATCCTTAGTTTGGACTTTCCCTTTAACTCTGAATTACTTTTCAAATTTTTTGTGAGCCTCTAAATCAATAGTGAGGGTATTTCCCTCTAATCCTTTGTTAATCGGAGGCAAGTAGAGATCACCTATCAGGAGCTACATGAAATTCTCCATCTTTCAACTACTAGCAAAAAAATTCACACTCTAGCTGTAAATCACTATTTTGATTGGACCCAAGACAACACTATTTTAAGATAAACCAATCTTAACTCTCACATTTGTACCGTTAACACCTTAGTACAAAATGCTAGGATCATCTAGCATATTCTTTGTAACTCTATAATTCCAAAAGCTGGTGATGGAATAAACAATACTCCGGTGCTATCTCTTACCAACTATTTCATAATGGCTGAAATTGACTTTAATGTTGTTGACCTTGTTATTTGCTACCTTGAAAATCAGACAGTTATTCGAGATCCTCATCAAAAGATATTGCCCAATTTAGCTTTAGGAAACTTCTTTTCTTTTGTCCTTGAATCCAAATATAACCTTCAATATCCTGCACCACTTGATCACTTTCCAGTCTTCAATTCCAATAGCTCCTTCTATGCCCTTCATGGTGCTCATCACCGTAATATTCATAATGGTGACCGCCCAGAAGAGGAAGAGGAAGGTCCAGCACCTATTCTTGCACCTGCCCCTATCTGCCAGTAGTCCCAGATAGATCAACTTGTGTAGAGATTTGAGTAGTGGGAGACTAGATTTGATGCGTATGTAGTCCAGCAGCAACAGCAGCAGCACAACTAGGATATGGCCTTGTTTGGGGAGTAGTTTTCTTCTATTCTCCGATTCTTTTAGCCACCATCACCACCTCCACCTAATCAGGGTTCCTCTTTTGACTACTTTGCAAGTGTTTGTTTATCTGTTTGTACTTGTGCTCTTTTCTGTATTTTGTTATGTTTAGCATTTTTTTCTATTTCCTCCTTTTTGTGATGTCAAATAGGGGACTAGTGTGTTTTTTGCTTATGTTTTAGTGAAATTTGTTTTATGCTATGGTTTTCATGTTATGTCTTATTTATTTTTTTTAATCAAAAAAAAATTTCCTTGCTTGATTTGAAATTTTCAAACAACAATATTTGCCATCATAAAAAAGGAAAAGATAGTTGCAAATTTGGATCCAATTACTATGATTTTGATGATAACAAATAGTCTTATTTCTTTACTACCGCTACTATTACATATCTATTTTTTTTAGCCTGCCTACTAACCTTTCTAGTACATAAGATCACTTATAATGCATATCAGCTAAAGATCAGGTAGACTAGGATTAAGTCAATTTATAATTTCAATTCCAAAGACATCATATGCCTTTTCTTGAGTCAAATGTAATATGATGGATCCTAATTCTAAGTAACCTAGCACTCAAACACACACTCTTGGGGAGACATTTTGTGAGTTATAGTTCTTTTTCTATTTTTGATCATATCATACAGGATGATTATAAATCATCCTAAATGATCAGTTAAAAATAGAAACCCTAATTAGGGCATCCCTGGTTATTTAAGTTTGCTTAACTAATCATCCTGGGTGATTCAAATAGTACAAGATGATCAGTACAGATTGAAATAATTAGCCGCCAATCACAATTCAGGCAAGATTTTATAATTCAAAATTTGTTCTTATCATACATGACAATCCATATCGTCCTGGATGATTCTTGACAATCAAGCCTAAAATATTTCATTAATTAGGAGTCTAATTATAGTTAGATTTGTCAATCATATCATACAGGATGATCTACTTGGATCATCATGGATGATCTTTTATATTTCATAGCACGATATCCTATTGTCCAAGATGAAAACCATAATTTTCTTCTAATCATCCAGGAGATCATCCTGGACATCCCAGGACTATTATGGGATGATATGTCGATTACCACCTATATTGAATTAATAATCCCGGATGATCAAACAATCGTACGGGATGATCTGTACTAAATACTTCTATTAATCATTGAGAGCAAAGGTGATCGTCCTGGCTGGAAGGGCTATTTTATACTAATAATACCAGACGATCGTAGGATCGTCCTGGATAATCATTGATGCAAAATTAAAAATCAGGGCCTCTTTGAAAGCCTCCTATTTAAGTTCTCTTATTTTCTATTTAGAATATCTATTACTGCTGTTCTAACCTAAGAGTGCTTAGAGAAGGAGAAGGAGAGTTTGAGAGATAGTGAGAGGGAATCTTGTGAGGAGGAGTTTGTGAGGGAGTTCACAAAGGTTGCTCTAAGTAAGGATTTCATTACCTTCTTCAAGCTTCATCCTTTATTTCTTGGTGGCTCTAAGGTTCTCTACCTACTCCAGGAGGGAGTAAAAGGATTCCCGGGTTCTCTTCCTTCACCGGGAGGATAAAAAAGGATTTTTAGGTTCTCTGTCTACTCCAAGAGGGAGGGAGCAAAATGATTCAAGATTCTCTGCCTCACATGGTTGGTGGAAAGATTTTGTAAGGGCTTCTCCACCTTATTATGGGAGCAAAAGTAGAGTAACTTTTGTTTAGTGTAATACTTGGAGAGGGAGTCTCCAAGGACTGCACGTAGGTCAAGCTGACCGAACCACTATAAATCTTGTGTGCTCTTTCTGATTATTTTTCCCCACTTTAATTTCTGCATTTTTCTATGATTTGATCTATGGTTGAAAACTCTGATATTGGTATCTACTTCTGCGCAAGTTTTTTTAGTTTTAAAAGATTCAAAAAGATTTCAAAAAGATTTTAATTTCCTGTTTAGTTAAAGAAATTTTTAACTTACTAATTCACCCACCCTTTTGGTTAGCCTCGAGACTAATTCTTTAGGGTTTAACCAACCTCACAAACTTTCACTATTAACATTATTAATATGTGTTTGAGAATTTATAAAAACATTCACCTGAGATTGAGTTTGAGAATCATTACAGTCCTTTTCCATACCGTTACCATGATTGGTAGAAAAATCCCCATTCCCACCTTATACAAGCTCCCCTTCTTCCATGTTGTGCTCACCAACTTCCAGTTCAAGCAATGTGGGATTAGAATGAACATGATAGACATTCTCAATTTTATTAAGATCACAATTAGCTTCACAAAAGTTCTTGTTCAAAGAGAAAGGAAGTTTCAAAATAAATAATGTGTTGTTATGCTCAACGACCTTAACATCCATTTGTTCATCAGAGTTGATAGCCACCCTTTGCTCGTCCATAATAGTAGTACCATTTACTACCAGAGTACTAGTGACCACAAAGCCAAAAGAAGGAATCACAAGTCCTCCCTGCATACATCAAAGATTGGCCACCTCAATACTAATATCATTTCCAACATTACCCACTTCCCTCGGGATGACATCTATGTTGTCACCATTCCCAGTAACCATTGGAACATTAGTTAGGGACTCCCTTTAGTACTTCAGCTCTTTTAGCATTTCCTGCGCATGGGTAACATTGTGAGAATTATTTTTCCCTTCCAAATCCTTAAACTGTTCCCTTATGCTTACATAATGCGGATTTAAATTATAACATTCAGAGTTAGCATGACCATTCATTTTACAGTAAGAATAGAAAATAGGCAAATTTTCAAAATCAAATTTTTGTTGATACCCATTAAGCTTATAACCAATCCATAATTCTTTGGGATGTTTTTTTGGAAATATCCTTTTCAACCATAACTCGAGCCATCGACGGACAGGAAATAGACGCTGTCGCATGATCCATCTACAATGGTCTGACAAAAATAGAAGCCAAAGCAAAAAGGATCTGGGAGTTAAGGAAATGAAGCTTCAGATTAGGAAATGAAACCCAGTCAAGGGATATAGGGGATTCCTCTTTGATATCAAAATCTGGAGTCCATTTTAGCAATCGCATTGGACATCCTTGCATGTAATACGCTCGTCTAGAAAAAAAGTGGCTATAATCTAAATTGTTTGAAAGTTGTATCACTATGTGATGTTGGTCCATCAAACTAATTAAAAATATACCATAAAGTTTTAGGTTATGGAAAAAATTTTGAATAACATCCAAATTTGGCCAATGCAAAATAAACTTACCCACAAGCATAAATGCAAAGGGTGTAGCAAGATGAGAGATCACTTTGATGTCAAACATCAAAGCCAGCAATCCTTTGAAAGAAGCACGAACAAAATCCAACTGGGATTCAGAAGTTGCCAAACCACCCGCAAGAGCATACTTAAAGGAACGAGATTTCTATGAATGTTTGTTATAATCAGGTTAATACTTTTCAAGTCATTTAAAACTCCTTTTGTCTTTAAATTAGTGAACCCTAAGGAATGTTTAGGGTTCACAATTTTTTTTTTGGTTAAAACCCACAAAGGGGCCTACGTGTTAAATAAAAAGGGCGATTATAAGGTCCTTAGAGGAGACCTTCAACTCACTAATGCTCGAAACAGCTTCATAACAAAATAGAAGAAAACCTATGAGCTTATAGCCCCCACAAATTAAAAATATAAAATAATCTAATAACATGCTAGGGCCACTAAAAGCCAGCACCCAAAAAAGAAAGATAGAGATGAGAGCTTTAAGAATGATCTTTCAGAAAATAATGATGGCCACATCCAGAAGCAAACCCACCTGAAAAACATAAAGGGTGTAAGGGAAAAACTTAATGCTTAAAAAGTTAAGGATAAAATAACATTGAGAATTAACATAAAATGATATATGAATCAAACACCAATTGCATTCAAGAATAACCTTAAACCACACATAGTCAGTACATATTTCTAAAATACTAAAATAGAGGTCTAAATTATAGTTACTAGAGAGCACATAGGGAAATTTCAGTAAAAGAATGGTATTGAACATCATGGCAAGAACTAATGCAGAACAATTGGGAATGGAAATGCAAGTTAACAATTAACCAATTGATGAAGTTGTGAATAGCCACTAGCAGACTATTACCGAAAGTCCACCCAAGCATCCAATCTAATGCATTCCTACTAACCCACAAAGCAACCAAAAAACTATTCCATATCGTATCGGAGAAGATAACCCAATCCTCCAAAATCCTGCATTTAGAACTATAAATAAACCCAAAAATTTGAAGATCCCAAAGGAAATAAAACCTAACGATAAGGTAAAAAATCAGAAGCAACACATCTAAAAAATTCTCGCAAGCCTAATGTATACCAAGAAAAGACTCCAGGTGAAAATGCCTCAAATCAAAACTATTATGATTCTAAGCTTTAGGTTGATCAAACAAGCATTTATAAGTAAAATAATCCACAAAAGTGGAGATAATCACCCCAACCGCATCAAAAGCATGCCAAATGAAGTCATCCAGTAAAGGGGATGACAAGCCCAAAACCAACATAGTGACACTAGAATTGCGGCTCCACATGCAGTCAACCAAGTGAACAATCATTACATTATTCTGAAAGTAAAATTTACTTAGGACAGAAATAGAAGGAAAATCATTACCATTGGAGAACAATTGCTGCTCAAATCTGATCCAACACCAATACAAGAAACATTTTCATGATAATGGACTGGCATCAGCAGGCATACAGCAACTCAGTAACCCATAAAGAAGGGTGAAGGCAAGGCCCCAAAAAACCAAAAAGCTATCAAAATTTAAATCCTTAAAAAGATAAAAGTAACCGATTAAGTTAGTAGAGAGAAAATTGAAATAAAGCATGAGAAAAGAATCCTTATAAACACTCCACTCACAATTGGACACCTTTAGAAAAGAATCAGTAGAGCCACCTGCCCAACCACATAAACCTCTAATAAATAGAGGACGATCAGATGAGCAACAAAGGGTCCAAAAGTTAATATCCATCAGGTTGTAATCATAGTTAGCCACCATGAAATGCTTGGTCACCTGGGATGAAAGCCCAAACACACTAGCCAGAATAGTGATAAGAAAAAAAAACTAAGACCAAAACTCAACTGAGCACAAAAAGACCCAACCAGAAAATGAAAAACTAGCATAACATTAAAAAAGAGAAGGGCAAAGGAGAAATACTTAATTAAATCGAATGTAGGGAAAACTAGACTAATCCAACCTAATGAACCCTCTCACATCTTTAGGTAGAGATAGCTCAGTAAATTCGTTGAACCTAAGCAGATTACAACCAATTTTATCAAGGGAATCCACCGCCGCATTGCCTTCTTTCAGGATATGAGAAATGTTGAAGTTTATGCATGAAAGCCAAAACTTAATATCCCGTAACTTATAAAAATTATTAGGATTAGAAATAAAGTGTCACGTAATATAGTGAATCAAAATAAAGGCATCTACTTCTATCCAGACGTTAGTAATACCAACATAAATGCGTAATTGAAGGCTAAAGGGAAGAGCCTCAATCTCAACTTTAATAGTAGTGTTAGCATTACTAGGACCCTCAAAAGAAATGATAATATATCCATTATAATCTCTGATAATACCACCACAGCCAGCATTCAAGTTGTTCATGGAGCCATCAGTATTAAGTTTGAACAATCCATGATGAGGTTTATCCAATAAACAACCCTATCTTTAGGAATAAAAGATGAGGTTAAAAGGTATGATTTAATTTATAGAAGCATTTTGAAAGCCTTTAAAGGAATCACCATTCAAAAGGTTCACCACAGCCAAATGGAGGATATTATGTTTCATTTTAAAAATAATATTAGAGGCACTCATCTTAATCCCCTCATGCTTAGCCTCATTTCTGCTCCTCCAAAGAAGCCAACAAATAAGAACAAGGATAATGTTTCTAATATATCCTTTAGTAGTAACGAACCGATCATTAAGTCGATCTGAAATGGAATTTTGATGTGTAGAAAAATGCACATTAAACATGTTGTCAAAAAATAACCAAACTTTCATAGCAACAGGACCCTGAATAAAAACATGATTTATATTTTCAATATGATGATAGCATTGACATTTAGAGATGATATTAATACCTTTACTCAAAAGGATAGAATCCAAGGGCAAAAAATTATGTCAAATTCTCCAAATAAGAACAAAATAAGTGGGAGTACTACTAGCATGCCAAATAGTAGAATAACTCAAATCTTTAGGATGCACTTGCCTAATAAAATTCCAAACCTATTTAGTAGAAAATTTACCATCGTTAGAAAGATTAAACAGAATTGTATCATCAGTATCTATATAAATGGAAATGTTGAGAATAAGATTGATAATAAAATGTGGTACTAAATCGTTAAGTAAATCAATATTCCAATTGCCATTAGTAATAAAGCTCTTGACTTTACAAGCAGAAGTGGAATGAGTATTTAAAATGTTATCAATGGAAAAATTACCCAACCATTTTTCTTGCCAAAAAAATAAGTTACCAGCTCCCAAACCCCACTGGATAGACTCTTCGGCCTCCCATTTAATAGAACAAAATCTTTTCTAGATAATAGAATCCCCTTTTTTAAAAAAAATTAGTTGAGAGGATGTTTCTCGACACAGTATTTAGAGACCATAAAATTAGACAACCAACCTTTCTTAGATCTAAAGGAAAACCACAATTTATTGGAAAAGGCTTTAGACATATCCATCAAAGTTTTAAAGCCTAATCTCCCTTCATCAAAAACTCAAAAATAATTCTTCCAAGATCCCCAAAAAAGGCATGTTTATCTTCAGTAACAAAAAAAAATTTATTCATTAAAATCTCCAATCTTTGACAAACATTTAAGGAGGGGCATAAAATATGAAACAAGTATATAGGAATAAAATAAAGGACATGTTTGGTAAGAGTAAGTCTACCACTGGAAAGAAAATTTAAAACCAAAGAAGAAAGTTTTTTGTAAACCATCATGAAGATGTTATCAAATAAATGAGAATGTTTCTTACCCTTATAAAGAGGAGTGCCTAGGTATTTCATAAGTAAGTTTTTAGGACTAAACCCAAATTTATTTTCAATACTAGAAATTCCCCTTAGTGATATAGATTTGGCTGGAATAAAGCAACTCTTGGAAGGGTTGAATATTAACCCACTAGCTAATTGAAACTTGTTAAGAAAAGTAAAGAGAATGTAAAGCATTATAATAGAGCCGTTAGTAAAGATAATGAAATCATTTGGCATAATGGGAAAGCCACCAGCTATTCTAACATTCAAGCAAGGATTTATGTTAAAGAGATTATTAATCTCTCTGGGTAAAATTTCCATAACAATAATGAAGAGAGCAGAAGATAGAGGATCACCCTATCTATGCCCATGAGATGATTTGAAATAGCCATAAGATTCACCATTTATCATAATAGAAAAGAAATAATTCTTAACACTATTCTTAATCAAATTAATGAACTGCAAATTGAAACCAAAAAGGTTTAACATGGTATAAAGAAATTCCCAATTAAAATTGTCATACGCTTTGGTGATGTCAATTTTAAAAATAATATTGCCACCCACAACTTTACAAGGCTAATCATGAACTAATTCTTGAGCAAGAACAACATTATTAGAAATGGAATGACCTTTAGCAAAACCCATTTGCTCCAAAGAAATAATTTTAGGTAAAAAGATAGCTAATATAGTGACGATAATTTTAGCAATAACTATGTTGAAAAAAAAGCATAAATGATAGGATGATAGTTATTCCAGAAGTTAACGGCATTAGACTTATGAATTAAAGCTATAGAAGTTGAAGTAAAAAATTTAGGAATTGGGTTTCCTAAATAGAAATCCACAACAACTTTAACAAGGTCATCTTTAATAATAGACCAAGTTTTTAGAAAAAAAACTTATTGGTAAAACCATAAGGGCCAGCCATCGTATCGAAGGTCTAATTGTCCTCCGCATCAATAAGGGTTGGAATAAAAGAGAAATCATAGTTAAAATTTGGATAGAAATCTTTGCTGAAAGCATTTTTAAAGTATTCAATGCCAGAAGAAAAAATTAGATATGGGCTACCAGTGACATTGCCATCAGGATAATTTATTTTGTGAATCCTTCTAGTCACATTATTTTGATTAGCAATATTATGAAAGAAAGATGTAATATGGTCACCCTCAATGAGAAATTTACAAGAAGCTTTTTGTCTCCAAAAAACCTTTTCTTTTTCCTGAAGTTTAAAAAGTAAGGTTTTAGCCCCATTGAGATCAAACAAGTTTTTGGAGGGAGGATCCTGCATGTACAAAATATCAGCATTGTTGACATTATTTTCAGCAAGCACAATATTAGAGAAAATATTTTGGAAAATGCATTTATTCCACCATGAAAGTTTTTGTTCAAGTCTCTCAAGTTTAAACCATAACCTGGACATAGAAAAAAAATTATCAAAGGGAAATAGGGGAGCATGCCAGTTACTTTGGACAACATTTCAAAAATTATCATCAAGAAGCCACATATTTTGAAATCTAAAGGGATGAAAAATACTTCTACTATACATGGAAATATCAAATAAATAAGGGTGAGTGGTTAGATAAAGTTTCGGTTAAGTGTTCAAAATGGGTCGATTGGTAAGTAGAAATCTAAAAATAATTAAATAGAATACGATCAAATCTTTGCCACATATTACCTTTATTCCAAGTAAAAACATTACTAGAAAAACCAATGTCATGAAGAATGCAATTCTGAATCATATCATTAAATTCCTCCATAGCTTGAAAATTAGGAGGGTTGCCCCCTAATCTTTCAAAATAATTCATGACAATGTTAAAATCCCCCCCAACTAACCAGGGAGCCTTGATAGAGGAAGAAAAATCAGTGAGTTGTTTTCACAACAACTACCTACCTAATTTGGAGCAAGAAGCACATATAAAGAAAGCGTAACAAGAAAACTGATTAAAAAAAACATTAGTTTGAATCGTTTGAGGCAAATATAAAATAATGTCTAAAGAATAAAAAGCTTCAAAAAACATAAAAATTTTAATAGTACAATTACCAAGAGCTAGGTCAATACCAAGTTTTTTGCAAACAAAATCCAACTTAGTATTAGAAATTAATGGCTCAATTAAAACAAGAAGGTGAGCATTATGAATTCTTCACATGTTTTTGACTCTGTCCTTAGATAAAGTACCCCCAACACCCCTGATATTCCACACAAGTGCTTTAAACACTAATAGAAGATGAAACATTTGAAGCACAGGTTGTTCTAGGGGTCCAACTAATAGAGTTCTTAATACTCTTATTTTTCTTTTTTGAAACTTTCTTATTTCCCTCATTGATGCTATCGGCTTTCCCATTAGGGGGTGACATAAAAGTAGAGGCATTGCCTTCTATAGGATCTTTAGAAGGTTCGGTGTCATGGGATACATATTCCTTTCCTTCTAAAGCATCAATCCATAAATCCAAAGGAGCCTCAGGATTTTTTGGTGAAGGATCACAATTAAGATTAGCATTATCCTCATTCATTAGGTTTAAGGAACAATTAACATTATCCAATACTTCCTCATCTATAATAGCCATTACCTTGTCATTAGTTTCAACCACTTTATTCATATTTTCCTATTAAATAGAATCACCAATATGAGGAGCAAAAGAGTTGATTAAAGCAGGGCCTTCAATGTCTCCATTGATATCATCAAGTTGGTCAGACTCATCATGTTTGTCAATTTTATTCTCATACTCCCTAGCCTTTTCATTGTAGTCACCACTAATATTAGGCTCATCAGTGTCCATTTCTTGATTTTGATTTATCCTAACCATTTTGTTCCCAACCTTTATAATTGATTCAACTAAAATTCTTGAACCATTCTTGTTTTGTTTTAGTTGCAGATGAACAACAAAACAATCATTAATAGAATGTCCAAGAATCTTACAATGAGAGCTAAAATTTGGAATATTTTCAAAATCAACATTTTGTAGGTACCCTGAATTTTTCGAGCCAAGCCAGACCTCTTTAGGATGTTTCTTGGTATTATGTAATTCAACTAATATCTGAGCTACAAACGGTCTCAAACAAGAAGTAGTGGGTTAATTTGATTGTAAAGTCCTCCCAAAAATAGACCCCAAAGCATGCAAAATGTGAGAATTAAAATAAATGTAATCGAAGTTTAGGGAATGAAATCCAAATCAATATAACTAGTGATGCTTCCTGTATGTTGAAATAAGGGGTCCATTTCAATAAATCCATTTGACAGTTGTTGATATAATAAGACCTTTTAGCAAACAAACGACTATAATCAAGATTGTTAGATAATTGTATAGCAATATGTCTAGGATCCAAAAATCCAACAGAGAAAACCCAAGAAAGTTTTAAGTTCCAAAAAAAATCAGAATTGTATAAAGATTAGGCCTCCTAATGGAGAACATTCTAAGTAAAGTAAGCTGGTAAGGAGAAGCTCGTTTTGAAAATATCATCATTGGAGAATAAAAGAGCCAGAAAACCTTTAATAGAAGATTTGATAAACGACAGAGTTGGATCTTAAGAAGAATAAGTGCCATTGGGTGGAAAAGTTTTATCTTGATGAAGCTTTGGGATTTTATTTCATGTTATTTGATGCACTATATCTCTATATCATGCTAATCTTTCCCTACAATTCAAGTTTGCTATGTGAGAAAGAAGACAAAATTAGATCCTTTTGCTTTTTATACACGACTCTGATTCTATTGGATCAGGTCTGGTACTTTAGGCCCATGATTCTAGTAATAATTGGTTACCAATTGGAAGTGGCCGCAAGTTTAGGGTTCACTATTTTTTTTTAGGGGAAACCCATAGAGGGGCTATGCATTAATATAAAATAAAGTTACAAGTTCCATAAAAGAGACCTTCAGCTCACTAATGCTCAATAGAGCTATAAGAAAAGTCAAAATAAAAACTAAGAACCGATGGTCCTGAATATTGAGAATTACATAAAAACCTAAGGACATGCTAGGGCTGTACAAAAATAGCAGCTAAAAAAGGAAGATTAGAAAATGGACATTTAGCATGGCCTTCCTGCAAAAAGTACTCAACTCATCCCCACAAAAATCTAGAAAAGAAAACCTGCAAAAATTAAGGACTGCAAAAAAGAAAACAACAATGCAGAATAAAGAAATATTAAAAAAGTGTAAAAATGTAAGAATTCATCGTAGTTACATTGTTATAAAGGAAAGAAATTTTGAGCTGCCATAATGAATAATAATCAGTCCCAAGAAACTTGTAATCGACATTACAGAACTTGCAATCAATACTCAAACTATGACTGTAGTCAAGAGGGAACCGGGAGCAAAAGACTTTTAAAGATTATCCAACTACAGCAATTGTTCATAAACCAAACCATATAGAGAGAACCATTATCAAAATTAGTAAAGTGTAATACCTCACTATATATAAAAGAAGAGATCAAAACATCACCTATAATGAGAGAAATAATCCTACTAGACTAGCAATCCTTGCTATCGTAAGTGATATAACAAAACTGGTTAGTAACAAGCATATAGCAGCCAACTAGCATACTAGCCAACATCGAGTAACAAGTAATAACACCGCATCTAATAACCAAGATTATGAATAAAAACCTGAAGAGATCTTCCAACAACCAACCAACCAGTGTAACACTATCAAAGTTGTGAACATGAAAAGAGCATAAAGGATAACAGCAAATCCATCTCCTGTAATCGAAAATACCCCCCTCCCCCCACCCCCACCCCCCCCCCCCCCCCCCCCCCTTGAAATTTTGAGAATTCTCTGCAAAAATTAACGATGTAATTATAAGTAAAATGAAAACTATCAGGCCTGTACCAAACCAAAAAAGAAACCCTCAAACTGTGCCTTGGATTACAGTAAAGCCACACAATACCCATAGCATACCTAACATAAGAAATCTAAGTACAAAGGGTCCATAAAAAAGGAGAAGTTGGCTCAGGTGAATTGTATCAAGGAAATCATGAATGTCAGTATCCAACTGCTACTCGAATCAAATCCAATAACTACCCAACCTATGGAATAAATTTAGAAAATAAGGATAAAGTCAATCAACTAGCCACACCAACAACAAAAACCATAACTGAGCAAGGCTCAAATACCCTATCCAATGCATCACCACCAAAAACCATAGATGAAGAAGGCAACCAAACCCAATCCAATCAAAATTAAGGGAGAACTAGCAATCAAGTATATAAGAACTGTCACCCAAGACACTCAGAAAACAAAAAGCCAACCAGCACAACCTTTGAGATAGAAAGGATACGCAGCAAATATGAATAGAGACACAATCCTTGAGAATAACAATTATAGCTAGATAAAAACCCAACATCCAAAAATAAAACCAAGATAGAGTCCAATCATCAAGAACAACCAACGGGCTGGACCCCAACACCCAAAATAAGATAGAAAATATATCCACCAGCATAACCCAAAACCAGAACATTAGCTGAACCGAACATACGGCAAACGAAAATGATCCAATCTCATCAAACCCTTAAGGTTCAAAGGCAAAGGGGAACCACCATATTTTTTAAAATTAAGCAAATTGCAACCCATTTTGGTAAGGCAATTTGTTGTAGCATTACCTTCATGAAGAATATGGGTAATAGAAAAAGAAACGAGGGAAAGCCACTACTTGATGTCTCTAATCCTATAAAAGAATGAAGGATTGTACATAGTAGAATTACCATTAATATAATAAATAAGCATCTTAGCATCAACTTCAATCCAAACTTTAGTGATACCAAGAGAGATGTAGAAATGTAAACCATATTACAAAGCTTTAATTTCAACAATAATTGCCATATTAGAAGAACTAGGACAAGAAAAAGCAATGACAACCAAGCAATTAGAATTTCTAATCAGCCCACCACAACTTGCCTTAGAACCGTTAAGGGAGCCATCAGTGTTTAGCTTAAACTAACCATCATTAGGTTTCATCTCACAATTCTATGAGGTTTAACTTTATGGTCTAAAATGGAAAAAACACAAAAGTCAATAGTAGTGTGGTAATTGCACACAAAAGCATTAACTTTAATCAAATTGGCTAAAGACAAATGCAAAATATTATCTTTAACTTTACCAACAATGCTCATCGCATTCATGTCAATATTTTTATGTTTAGCTTCATTTCAACTCTTCTACAAAAACCAACAAGTAATAACAAGAAAATATTATGAATATGACCTTTAGATGGAGTAAACCAGGTTTGAAGAATATTCAAAATAGAGCTAAAATTCTTTTAGAAATGAGCATTAAAAATGTTATCAAAATGAAGCCAAACTTTCAAAGCAATCGGGCCATTGGCGAACACATGGTTAAATTTCTCATTAAGATAACAACATTGACTTTTGCAAATAATATGAAAACCTTTTTTCATCAGCCTATAGTTAACCTATAAAAAATTCTGCAGAATCCTCCAAACTAAAATAGAGTAAGAAGACAAGATATCATGGTGCCAAATAGCCAAATAAAGTAAAGACTTAGGGTAGGAATTTCTGATATAATGCTAAACTTATTTCAAAGCACACATACCATCATTGGACTTAGTAACCATGATGAAATCCTCATCATCCAATTACAGAGGGATTTTAAGAGTAAGACTGACAATAAAGTGCAGAACATTATCACCAAGTAAATTAACATCCCAAATGCCATTCTAAATAAAATAATTAACTTTACAATCAAAAGTAGAATGAGTATTCAAAAGAGTGTCAATCAAAAAGTTACCCAACCACTTATCTTACGAAAAAAAGATGTTTCTATTACCCTCCCACTTGATAGAGAAGAGCCTCCTCCAGTTAAAAGAATCACACTATTTAAAGTGAAAAATAAGAGGAAGATGACCAGTACAGTATTTAGTAGTCATGAATTTAGCCCACAGACTTTTCTTAGATCTAAAAGAAAACCAGAGTTTATAAGAAAAATTGGTCGACATATCACCCATAGTTTTAAAACAAAGATTCCCCTAAAAGTTTGTGAGGGGTATTAAACCCAAAAGAACTATTCCCAAGGCCAACCAAGAGGGGGGGTGAATTAGATATTCAAAAACTTTTTTTCAACAAAAAGGAAAATCCCCTTCTTAAAGCCTTTTCAACGTACAAAAATAGATAATCAATACAATGTAATATTAATCACAGATTTTCAACCAGACAGTTATATCTAATAATAAATACAAAAAAAAGAGTGCAGAAAATAAAATTAGGAAGAACACACCAGGTTTATAGTGGTTCGGCCCAACTTGACCTACGTCCACTCCCTAGAGGCACCCTCAAGGTATTGCACTAAAATCTTTTAGTGTCTCCCCTTTTACCCCCACAATAAGGTTGGAATCCCTTACAAAATCTTTCCACCAACCCGGTGCAGCAGAGAACCAAAACTCCTTTCACAGGCAGAGAACCTTGGCTCCTTTTTATCCCTACAAGAGATGGCAGAGAACCAAGAATCTGTTTCACCTTCCGCGATGCGGTAGAGTTGCCGGGTCCTTTAGCACCAAAGAGATCTTCTTTTTCCCAAAACTTCCCTCAAGATGAACCTTGAATCTGATGGTTCTAAGGTGCAAACTTGCTGGAGCAACTATGTGAAATCCCCTCCACACTCCCTTGAAATCCCTCCAAGGATCTTCTCCCTCTCAAACTCCACCCTTTCCTCTCTCCCTTTCAAGTTCTCTCTATAAGGTTTCTCTAGAATAACGAAAACACAATGGCTATTAACGACACTTACCAAGTGCCTTGACAATTCTTAAAAAGGGGGCTTTAAAAAACCCTAAAAATTAATTTTAGCTATAAAGATCATCCAGTATGAGGGCAAGATCATCCATTACAATGTGCTTAAATAGAGGGCTTCAGAAAACCATGAAAACATAATTCTATAGCTAAATATCATCCAGAACGATCTCAGGATCATCAAGGATAATGTGCATAATTTGACCTGATAGTTCTGGGTGGTCTCCAAATAGTCTAGGACGATTAGTTCAAATTTGTATAAATCGTCCAGTATGATATTGGGGATCTTCCTAGACAATTAGAAGAAAAAATATGGTATTTCTCCTGGGATGATCAAGTATCATCCCATGTATCTGTTGGGTCGTCTAGTATGATCTTCACTGATCATCCTAAATGATCGGATTAAACATATTAACCATAATTAGTTTCTTAATTATAGGATCAATTTAGACATGATTTTCATAAATCATCCAATAGGATATAGATCATCTTGGATGATTAAAAAAATATGAAATACAAAATCTTACCTAAATTATGATTGGGAGCTATTTTTCATGATCATAACTGATCATCCTGCATGATCTAAATCTTCCAAGATGATTAGTTAGATAAGCTGATAGTACAGTATGAAATAAATTATATAGTATGATTAGTTTAAAAATTAAACTTCTACTTTTGACTCAATCTCACTCCTCCTGAGTGTGTGTGTGCATGGTCATCAAACAAGCATACAACCTTATAGGACATGACTCAATAAATCAAAAAATACATCAATAAATATTATAAAAATTGTTACATCATAACCTATTCTACCCAATCTTGAGCCTTGAATCTTTGTTGGATGGTGTATAGTGTTCCTGAAAAGATAGTACACAAATATATATATATATATATATATATATATATATATATATATATATATATATATATATATATATATATATATATATTACAAATATAAGTAGACAACAGGATATGTGCCACAATTTTTGTTATCATCAAAAATATAAACTCATGAGCTCGAGTTACAATAATCTCCCTCTTTTTTATGAGGGCAAACATTACTGGTTAAATTTGCAAAATCAAATATTTTCTCCTAATCTCCCCCTCACTAAGAGAATTTTATTAAAAAAATAGGGAAAAAAGCATTTTTTAAATATTTTTTGACATAATAACAAAATGGGCCACATAAATAAAATAGATAAACCAAACAAATACAAAGTAGATAAATTGAACAAGTACAATAAAAAGTGAAAAAAAATAATAGGCCACATACATTCTCCCCCTTTTACATTATCAAAAAGAAGAGGAGCACAAAAAAATAAAACAAAAGAAAGAAACTATAGATCAAACAAACGCTGATCAGGTGAAGGTGAAGGTGATATTTTAGAAGAATCAGTTTGAAATTTTAGCTAGTTTTCTTAGAATGAGAAAGTAACCTCTTTATTTTATTCAAAAGCTTATTAAAGCATGAATTGATGACGCATAACTCAAAAAGGTAAGAGATTCAGAATTTGTTAATATAAGCTCAGGTTCCTTAAAGACCCAACTCTTTTAAGCAAACATCTAAATCAAGGAATAAATTAGATAAAGAAAAAGTTTAATCTTTTCAATCTTCTTACAAGAAATAAACCTAATAGAAAATCAGTGCAAAGTGATGAATTAGGAATCACGATTTTCAAACTCAAGTAATGAAATTATCATAAGACACAAGGGTTTTTTAAGATTTAGAGATTTATAAGAAAGGGAAGCTAACTCATTATGGGCTCATTATATGCCTCTTTTCATTTTGGCGCTCTTTATGCATTTTTTGATTTGATTCACTTTGTGCATCTTTCAATTTTGGCGTACATTACGCATCTTTTCATTTTGAACTCATTTTGTGTCTCTTTTTTTTTGTAATTTGCCTATATGGTCAGGATAGAATTCTAAAAATAAAATATTTCCTAAAATGTGATTGGCGGCTAATTTTTGAATTTAAACAATCATCCAGGATGACAAGAGGATCGTCCAAGATGATCTGCCTAATTAAATTTACTTAACCCAGATGCCTTAATTAGGGTTTCTGATTTGAACTAATTATCCAGGGCAATTTTGGATCATCCTGTATGATATGCTCAAAATTTAAAAGTTTCTCAAACTCACCAAATTTCTCCCCATAGTGTGTGTGTGCAAGTTTACTTAGCATCGGGATTCAACTTATTACATTTGACTCAAGAAAAGATAAAAACCTTTGAAATTTAAACTTACAGACTCACTTAGTCTTAGTATACCTAATCTTGAGCTAGCCTGAATTGCAATTAACTTTGTGAACCTGAAAAGTTAGTGGGCATGGGAAACTAAAGTAGATATGCAGTAGTAATAGTGAAGAAGAAGGAATGTTTGATATCATAAAAACTTTAATACTTGAACCTCAATATGCAACAATCTCCCATTTTTTGATGATTGTAAATATTTATTAAACAATTTCAAGTTAAGCAGAAAAAAATGTAACACAAAGCAAAGAAAAATAATATAAGCAAAGCAAAGTAAATTTTACTAAAACAGCCAAATATTACAACACTAAAAACACAACTCCCCTTTTTGACATCACAAAAAGGAGGAAATAGAAAAGTAACAACTAAACAAAATGCAGAATAGAAATAAGTACGACCTCAGAAATAAACACACAAAAAACTAGAAAGATGAACTTTGTTCATTTGGAGGTGGTAGTGGAGGAAAGAGTTGGTGAAGCGAAGCAAATTTCTTCCCAAAGTAGGCCATATCCTACTCATGCTGTTGCTGTGGTTAGGCTATATTGGTATCAAAATGAGCAACATCCTCTGTGTGTTGCTGCTCCTGAGCAGCTATGTAGGAGTGAAACCTAGCCTCCCACTAGTTGTACCTTTATACCAGCTAATAAATCTGAGGTTGCTGGTTGAAAGGGGTAGGTGTAGGAACAAGACCTTCCTTTTCTCCCCCAGGCTCCTCATGCTCACGAGGATGACGATTACTGTGGATGGTGTGGAAGAAGCTATCTTAGTAGCAGATCGGATGGTGATCAGGCGGGGCAGCGAATTGAAGATTGTATTTTGATTCAAGAGTATATGCAATGAGGTGTCTAAGGGCTAGGTTTGGTTTTCTTTTATGGCCTAGATCCCTAATGGATGTTATGGATGTTAGGTGCTCGATGTATCAGATAATCAGATCAGCGGCATTAAATTGGTGGTTGGTCATGATATAGTAGGTGGTTAGTGAAAGGATGGGAGTGATGTGGATCCTATCTCCAGCTTTTGGAATTACTGAGTGGCGAAGGATGTGCTGGATTGTACATGCATCATTAACTCGGGAACTGATAGCTGAGTCATGAAAAGGAGTATTGGTTTCCCTAAGAATGGTGTTGACAGGCATCTAGTTGAAATTAGGATCAGAGACTAGAAGATGAAGCTTATCCCCAACAGTGAATAGTCGAAGAAATTTATAAAAATCTTGATACATTATTTCGATAAGATGTCAATTAACATAGGATTGGACGAAGGTGAAGTTAACATTGAAATGAAGGCTTATGAAAAACTCAAAGAGGAGTTCAAAATTAAACAGGAAAGCCATAGTGAGAATGAAAGCTAGTGTGGTGTTTGCGAAGTGATGTAGTACCTAAAAATTTAGGGTGGCTTGGTTGATGATTCCTGATAGGTTTATGCCACATCTCCATCTTCAGTAAAGTGTGGATTGATAATGCTCCTAAGTGCACATGATCAATTCCCACTGCCAACCATAGCAAGAGAAGAGGTGAATGTATAGTGAGGAGAGTAATTAAAAGTATGGTGAGCAATTGGATTCAAATAGCCTATTTAAATAGATTTGAGATCATCATCAAGGATGATCGGTGCAATTATTATCGTCTAGAATGATTGGTCAAAAAGGTGGTCAGATCATCTAGGATGATCGAATTTCTTCCAGAATGATTAGACACTGGTGACATCTCGAGGAGTCATTCTGGATGACTGTTGATGAAAAGTATCATCCAAGATGATGAGGTGGAACGTCCCAGATGATTGGCATTAATGGATCGTACCAACCAAATTTAAATCATCTAGCACATTTTAATATCGATCGCCTAGGAAGATGAGGTGGATTGTCCAGGATAATTATCAATAATTGGTTCAGATCAATCGTTGGATGTGTGATGAGGATGATTTGATCAGATCATCTAGGATGATTTGGATTGTTCAGGATGATGTGAACAAAAAATTAAAAATTTGAATGATGGAGAGGAATGATCAGAGGATTCCAAAAAATTACAAAAAATTTGAATGAAAATACCAAAACAACATAAAACATAAACACATGAAAATAAGAATAAAAATAAAGTTATTTTTTTTGGAATCGATCAGCTCTAGTAAATAAAAATATTCTTTAATTTTCAAATCAAAATCCAATAAGAAGAAATTGATATGCTAAAACTAGAAAAGTGGGAAAATCAATTTTTGTAAACCCTACCTCAGATACTTTATAGTTCAAATTCCTTTTAAACAAAAATCCAATTCAAAAGAAAAGAGGTTGATAAGAAAAGTGACCCTTTCGAACTTAGTTCTAGAAAAATATCTGATAAATAGTATTACAAAGTAAAGAATTAAATATTATGATTTTTAATCTCAATTATTTTAATATATTAAGTCGCTTGTGAATTCTTCTAAGATTTTTAAATATTTGAAAGAGGAGGAAGATTATTTCATTATGGGCTCATTTTGTGCCTCTTTTTCAATTATTTGGCACACATTATGCATCTTTTAATTTTTGATACACTTTGTGTATCCTTTCAATTTTAAGCTAACATTACAAGTCTTTTCAGTGTTCGGCTCATTTTGTACCTATTTTTTAGTTGATTGGCGCACTTTGTGCATCTTTTGTAAGCTTATTTTCTTTTAAAACCTCTAAAAGACTCTAAATTGTGAGATTATCTTCTAGATATAAGAGAAGAAAAACTCACTCGCTTAGATAAGAAAAAGTAATCCATAAAATAGAATCATTGTCATATGATAAATTCAACCACCTAATTAAGAAAATACGAAAGTGATTCAATAATTTTGAAAACTACTCATATGAGATAGATTACGTTAAGAAGATAGAATAGATCTTTATGTCAAAGTCCAACTTTTTAATTTTGGAAAAAGATTTTTATTAAAAAAAAATACACCATTAAAGGAATTAGAGGAAGAGGAACAATCATCAATGTTTCTTCCTTTAACTATTTTAGAGAGGTCAATCACTGCTTACAAGCTTCTAAACAAAAACAAGGTAAAACCCTCATTTTAAAATCAAGATTACCAGTAGTTGTGAGTAGTGATCTGATTTTAAAGATAATAAACAGGAAATCAAAAATAAGAAAAAAGTGCATAAAATGAAATAACTAAATTAGATAAATAACTTAAAAAAGAAATCAGTAGGAAATCAAAAAACACATAAAAAGAAACATATAACTAAGTCAAACAAAACTAAGTGCTAAAACATAAACAGAGAGTATCAATTTCAAGCATGAATATCTATCACACCTAATTTTGTTCTTAAGGTGCTAAAGTTTTCAAAGGCTAGTGGTTTTGTAAAGATATCTACCAGTTGGTTTTTAGTGGTTGCAAGATGTAGCTCTATGTCTCCTTTGGTAGCATGGTCCCTAATGAAGTGGTGCCTAATGTCTATGTATTTAGTCATAGAGTGTTAGCTTTGGTTCTAAGAAATACAGATGGCACTAATGTTATCACATAAGATAGAAATTGTGCCTACAAGAAGTCCTAAAGCCAGAATTTGCTGTTATAGCCAAAGGACCTAGGCCATACAACTTCCTAAGGTAATGTATTCATCTTCAGTAGTGGAAAGTGCAACTGAGTTCTATTTTCTACTGGACCAGAAGATATAAGATTGTCCTATGAATTAACATATTCTAGAGATGCTATTTCTATCCACCCTATATCCTACAAAGTTAGAATCAGAGTATCCTATAATTTTAAAGGAGGTGTTATGCCTAGGATACCTAATTCCTAAGTTTTTGGTCCCTAAGAGATATCCAAGAATTCTCTTAACAGCCGTCAGGTGGGACTCCTTTGGATCTGCCTAAAATCTAACACAGAAACAAACACTAAACATAATATTAAGCCAACTAGTAATCAGGTAAAGAAGTGATCTAATTATTCCTCTATACTTCTTCTAATCAATAGATTTTCCATTTGAATCTTTATCTAACTGGACACTGGAGCTCATGGGAGTGTTGATTGGCTTGGCTTTATCCATTTCATATTTCTGGATTTATCCATTTCATATTTCTTTAGGATGTCCTAAATATATTTTAATTGATTAAGAAAAGTTCCATCATCCATTTGCCTTATACTAAATCTAAGAAAGTAGGATAATTCTTCCATCATACTCATCGCAAATTCTTTACTCATAATTTTAGAAAAATTATCACAAAAATTTTTATCAGAAGATCCAAAAAGTATATCATCAACATAGATTTAGACAATGAGTTATTCATCTAATACTCTTATTAGAAAAAGGGAGGTGTCTATGCTCCCCTTACAAACTCCCTTTCTAGTAGGAATGTGCTAATCCTCTCATACCATGCTCTGGGTGCCTATTTTAATCTATACAAGGCCTTTTTTAATTTGAAAACATGATTTGGAAATTGGGAATTCTCAAAGCCAAGAGGTTGCTCTACAAATACATCTTCCTTTATTATCCCATTTAAAAAGGCACTCTTGACATCCATTTAGAAAAGCTTAAATCATTTATAACAGGCAAAGGCTAGTAGCACTCTAATGGCTTCCAAACGGGATACAGGGGCAATGGTTTCCTCATAATCAATCCCTTCTATTTGGTTATAGCCCTTAGCCACTAATCTTGCCTTAATCCTAACCACCACACTAGAATCATTTTTTTATTGTTAAACACCCATTTGGTTCCCACTACACTCTGGTCCTTTGGTCTTTCTATTAGCTCCTAAACATCAATCCTAACAAATTAGTTTAGTTCCTCTCCTATGGCTAGGATCCAGAATTCATAAGAAAGGCCTTGATTAATGTTGGTGGGTTCAATCATTGAAATGATGACGGAGTGGTATACTTCTTTTTTAAGTCCATGCCTAGTTCTAACACCTTCAGAAGGGTCTCCTATGATCAATTCTTTAGGATGACTTGAAGAATATCTCTATTCTTTAGGCAGCAAAAGTTCAGGTTCTATCCTTTCATCCAGATTGGCAGATTCTACTCCTTGGATGACTTCTACAACCACCTCTTCTTCTACGCTAGACCCTCTAGAATAATCAGATTCATCAAACCCAACATGAGTGGACTCCTTAATAATTTGGGTTCTTTTATTGAAGACTTTATAGGATTTCCCAACACTTGTGTAACCTAGGAACACTCCTTCATCAGATTTTGGGTCAAACTTTCCTAGTTGAAACTTCCCATTATTCAGAATGAACACCTTACATCCAAAGACACAGAGGTGAGAGAGGTTGGGTGTTCTACCCTTAAGAATTTCATAAGGTATTTTGTTCAGCTTAGATTTAAGATTTACCCTATTTAGAACATAACAGGCTGTATATGTCGCTTCTGCCCAAAAGTATTTAGGAAGTGAGTACTCAGCTAACATGGCTCTAGCAGCTTCTTCCAATATCATATTCTTCCTTTTAGCTTTCCTATTCTATTGAGGGGTCCTAGGAGCTAAAAAATTATGATATATCCGTTACTCCTTACAGTAGGTTTCAAATTTTGCATTTTCAAACTCTCCACTATGATCACTATGAATAGTCATAATTTTAAAACCTAATTTCCTCTGAATCCAAGTGGAGAAAGATTTAAATTCCTTGAATGAATCATTTTTATGAGATAAGAATCTAACCCAGGTGAACCTCAAATAATCATCAATAATCACATACCCAAAGACTTTCCCTCCTAGGCTTGAAGTGTTGATAGGTCCAAAGAGATCCATGTGTAGGACATCTATGGTTTTGATAGTATTTATGTCTTTGATTAAGTGGAAGGAGAATTTAACTTGCTTCCCTAACTGATAGTCATTTCATAGGTGATCCTTAGTGAATTCTAGCTTGGGGACACCTCTCACTAAGTTTTTTTGGGTGATCTTCCTAAGGCTTTTCATACTTGCATGACACAATTTCCTATACCACAGCCATGATTCATCAGTAATTAATTTTAAGCAAATAGTAATATCAACTTAAAAGTAATTTAAATCCAGCATCTAAATATTATTAATCCTTTTTCCCTGCAAAATAATTTTGTCATTTAAGCTTATAAGCAAGCAAGTTGGCAAAAACTTTATGTTGAAGCCTTTATCGCAGAGCCGACTGATGCTGAGCAGATTGTATTTTGGTTTATCTACAAGAAAAATATTATCAATGATAATTTTTTTTAATCACCAAATATACTTGATCCCACCACTCTCCTGGTGATGTTATCTCCAAGTGTTACCTTGCCTCCGACCCTGGTTTCAAGCGAAATGAATTAATTTGCATCTCTAATCATATGCCTTGAACATTCACTGTCTAGGTACCACATGCTCTCATAAGGTCTTTTGTGAGAACATCCTTACAAAAATATCAAATGTTAGATTTAGGAACCCAAACAGGTTTGGGTCCCTTATGATGAAAAGAAGAATGTGATGCGTGTATGCTATACTGTGAATTTTGTAATTTTGGTCTCCACACCAAATGTGTTCTACGATGAATGGTGCAAGTATGGGAGATATGTCCAAGCATGCCTCAAGAATAACATCTAACTCCAGGGAAAGGATTAACTAATCTACGTGGATGATGGTGCCTCTTTCTAGGTTTGGAAGATGCATGCTTTAATAATTGTATATGAAATTTTTCAAGTGATGGTGGTTATTTGTTTTTCATAAAAGCAATTAATTCAGCATCAAAAAATTTGCTTAAAATTTTAAGATTTAAAATTTTCATTCTCGATGCATGCTCCCAACTCTCTACATCAAATGCATGAGTTTCTAATTCCTTGAATATAATTTCTAATTCAACATGTGATATTTTTAAAGAATCATGCTCAGTAGATAAATTAGAATGTTTTTTATTTAATTCATCAAATTCATCAAGTAATACCATATAATTGCTATCCAAGGTGGAATAATCTTTAATTAAAAATTTATGCTCTTTTTGTAAGTTCAGAAACTTCAGTTTCAAGCTCGCATGCAATTTTTTCAACTTCCTATATGATGTATGAATTTTCTCAGAAACTTCAAGCAATTGATCATACATTAATTCACATACCTCTTCTTGGTCAGAGTGACCAAGATGATCACCCTCCATCAAACACAAGTTGGTTACCTCCTATTCAGCTTCAGTTTCAGAGGAGTTAGATGCTGAATCAACCCAAAAAGCCTTTTGGATCTTCTTATTATCCTTCTTGAACTGGGGTTTCTCCTCACCCATCTCCTTGCTTGGGTGAGTCTTAAGTGTAGGGCAATCAGACTTCAGATGCCCAGGCTTCCTCCGTTCAAAGTAAATAACATTAGATGAACCTTTAAAATTCTTTCCAGATTTACCTTTGTTGAACTTCTGTTAAAGAAGCTCTTGAATTGTCTTGTGATTAAGGCCATGTCATCATCATCAGAACCTAAAGAGCCAGAGTCATAATCATTAGCCTTCAAGGCTATGGCTTTCTCCTTCTTCTTCTCACATGCATCAATCTGCCTTTGATTCACTCCTTGCTTATAAGCAATTAGTAATCCAAGTAAATTATTAATTGAATAATTATTCAAATCTTTCGATTCAGTAATTGTAATAATTTTAGCATTAAAGATAGAAGGCAAACATTACAAAATTTTGCTCACTTTTTTATAGTTCATAAGCTCTCATTCTAAGGTATGCATGGAAGTGACAATCTGGGTCAATCTATTATACATCTCAGAAATTAAATCGTTAAGTTTCATACGAAAGAGTTCATAATCATGCAAAAGAATGTTCAGTCTAAATTATTAAACCTCATACGTTCCTTCATAGGTAATGCATAATCTATCCAAAATTCCTTTCCTAGTTGCACAAGTTGAAACACGCATATAATCTTTTGATTTTAAACCACAGAAAAATAAGTTTAAACATTTAGCATTCAATTGAGCAAGATCTCAATCATCAATTCTCCATTCAGCAAATGGAATTTTAGTTTTAACTCCATTAACAAGTCTATATGGTGCAACATAACCTTCTTTAACAAGCATCCACATGCGATAATCGATTGATTGTTAAAAGGAAGACATGCGAGTTTTTAAAAAGACATGCAAGTTTTTAAAAATCAAAAAGAATATTATCAAATAAAGGTGGTCATACGACTGAATAACCTTTCACAGTATTATGATTTCCAAAATTAGCCAAGGATCAAAATTCAAAAGTTTTTCAAAACTTGATTTTATGAATCTCACTCTGATATCACTTGGAAGTTTATTAGGGTTGTTAAACCCTCTCGAACTAGTCCCAAGACTAAGCAAGAGGGGGGGAGGGTGAATTGGTATTTTAAAAATTCTAGCATAAATAGAAAAATGTTTTTATCTTTTTAAATATTTAAAACACAGATAATTTATGCAGAAGCTAATAACCAAAATTAGATATTTCAACCACGGATCAGATCACAAAAATATACAAAAATTGAGATGCAAAAAAATGAATGAAAAGATCACACCAGATTTATAGTGGTTCAATCAACTTGACCTATGTCCAATCCCCGGAGCCTCCCCTCCAGGTATTGCATTAAATATTTTAGTGACTCTCCTTTTACTCCCACAGCAAAGTGGAGAAGCCCTTATAAAATCTTTCCATTAACACCGGTGAAGTAGAGAACCTTGACTCCTTTTAGTTCCTTATGAAGCAGGCAGAGAACCCAAGAATCCTTTTGCTTCCTTCTAAAGCAGGCAGAGAAACCCGAACACCTTTTGCTTCCTCTTGAAACAGGCAGAGAAATTAGATCTGATGTTGATGATCATCTCCTTAGAGCAACCACCGAACCAAGGATGAAGAGGGCAGTCGACAATCGAAACCTTGCTTGGACTAACCTTTATAAATCCCCTCACAAACTCCCCCTCACAAGATCCTCTCTCTACCCTAAACTCTCCTTCTCCTCTAAGCTCTCTTGGAGTGGAAAAATTAGCAAAAGATTGCTGAAGAGATGGTTAAAGATCTTAAATAGAAGGCCTCAAAAAGTGCCCTAAAATTTAACTTGTTGGTTATATCATCAAGAAAAATCTGTCGATCATCCCGTATGATCAGTACAAAATTAGTCATTTTGCCATGACGATTTCCATGGCCTAGATAGTCAAAAGAGAAATTTTCTACATATCATCAAGGATGATTTTACAATTATCCAGGATGATTAGTTCAATTTGATTGGAAAATCCAAGATCATCTAGACAAATGTTTGGGTTGTCCAGGATGATATCCTTGACGATTAGAAGAGAATAATGCTTTTCATCCTGGATGATTTCACTATCGTCAAGCATAATTAGTTCATTTTGAGTGGCAATCGACAAATCATCCTACATAATGTTCGAGACGTCCAGGATGATATCCTTGATGATCAAAAGAAAAACATGGTTTTTATCCGGGATGATTGGAGATCGTCCCACAAAATATAAAGGATCGTCCGGGATGATTGGTACAATCGTCCTATATAATGTGATTGATCAATTAAACCATAATTATTCTCTTAATCAAGTGATCATTTTTGGTAAAATTATAATTAATCATCCTAGACGATACTAGTATCATCCTATACAATTACAACAAAATTTTAAAAGTAAAATATTTTCTAAAATGTGATTGGCAACTGATTTCTGAATTTAAACGTATCATCCAGGCTGGTGGGAGGATCGTCCAGGATGTTGGGAGGATCATCCAGGATGATCTGCCTAATCAAATTTACTTAACCTAGATGCCCTAATTAGGTTTTCTGATTTGAACTAATCGACCAGGACGATTTTGGATTGTCCTATACAATATGCTCAAAATTTCAGAGGGCTCTCAAACTCACCAAATTTCTCTCCATAGTGTGTGTGTGTGTGTGCAAGGTTACTTAGCATCAGGATTCATCTTATTATATTTTACTAAAGAAAAGATAAAAACTATTAAAATTTAAACTTATAGACTGACTCAATCCTAGTCTACCTAATCTTGAGTTGGCTTGAATTGCAATTGACTTTATGAACCTGAAAAGTTAGCAGGCATGACCAACTAAAATAGATATGCAGTAGTAATAGTGAAGAAGCATGAATGTTTGATATCATCAAAATTATAATACTTGAACCCAGGTTTGTAATAGAGGTAGGCCAATTACGCTCAGGAAGAAATTATGAAAGAATTCACCATGAAGTAAACCCCAATACCACTCAATTCTAAACCCAAAGAGAGTAATAAAAAAGAAAAATAGATAGGACAACAAAACCATAATGACAACACCAGGCCACTCCCAACACCAACAAACATGTTCACAAAATAAACAAATAGAAATTAACAGTGATATAAGACTCTAAAATAGCAGCTAACAGGTACACCAAATTTAAGCAGTAGGATAACTCAGAAGGCCAATACACCCTGCCTAATAATAAGTCCAACCAAACACCCCTACCAAATAGAAATAGGCAAAGGCACAGCCTTCTGAAATTAATCCCCCCAGGAAAAGAATAGCAGTAATCAAGGTTAAAAATAAAAAAACAAAAATTTTAATCACAGCTCAAGCCCATCACCACAACACACCATGTATTGTGGAAATGATGATGACAATGATCAAAAGAATTGATAACACACGAGAAACCAAACCATAGGATGATTAAAATATTAAACAAATTGCATATCATCCCAATCAATAAAAATAAATAATCAGAAACAATAGCCTCAAGAAAATCAACAAACTAGCTAGAACCATGAAGGCAAAGAGCCAAAAGGCCCAAGGACCCAAAAATATTAAATTTTGACATAAGGTAACCCCATTTTGTCTAACTTAAACATGGCTTTCAAAAAATTAAGTAAATTGATATCAGTAAAATAAGTCAGGCAATTCAAATTACAACCAAAATTGGCTAACCTATCAACACAAGCATTACCTTCTCTATGAATATGAGAAATAGTAAAATTAAGAAAAACTAACAACTAATTACTCTCTAATAAGATAAAAAAAGATTTGAATTGCAGGTTCTATCCATTAGATTCATGATGCAATAAATATTAGAAGTGGCATCAGTGTTGATCCAAATTTTAGTAATACCGACGAGAGACATAATTTTAAAACGTTAAGAATAACATATACTACAGCCATCACCACAGAGCATTTACCCAAGGGGCCAACAAATTCCATGATCATCTCTGATAATACAACCACACCCAAAAGTGTCATTTTTAACTTACCCATCAGCAATAAGTTTAAAAGTGTTAAGGGGAGGCTTTGATCTAATAAACCAATTTTGGTTCATCCAAAGAGCTACTAATGTGAAAAAGATATGCCAAAATTATGAGCCACATAATTCCTAAAATTCTTAGCGGTCAAAAGATTAGTAGAAAAAAGTTTACACTTTATCTTTGTTATTGTTAATAATATGAAAAAAATTCATGCAAATATTATTGAACAAAGAATTATTTCTAGCAATCTATAGTTACAATAAAATTATGGAGGAATGACATTTCTGATATGCCCTTTAGGGTTGATAAGCCAAGAATCAATCAAAGTGTACATAGTTGTATTAGCACTAAATTGATTCAATCTAAAAATGTCATCAAAATAAGCCCAAGTTTTGACAGTAATAGGACCAAAAATAAACACATGATGCATATTCTCCACATGATAGCAGCATTGGCACTTAGAATTTTAAATAAAACCTCTTTTCTTAAAATTATGATTAGTGGGAATATAATTATGCATGATTCTCCAAATAAAAACAAAAATGACCTTAGGAATACTTTTATGCCAAATTAAAGAAAAAGCCTTTTCTAACACAGTTCTTCTCTCTAAACTAATGCCAAGCATTCTTTAAATTAAACAAACCATTATGAGAGAAGTCACATAATAATAAGTCATCAGATTCAATATTAAGGGGCAGATTTAGGATTTAAAAAAAAACAGATTGAGGAAGAATATCAACAAGTTCATGGTACTCCCAAATGTTATCAGTGAGAAAAGAATCCACTTTAGTAGCGGTAGTTCAAAAGGAATTAAGAATAGAATCAATGGATTGAGCTCTAAGCCAATGGTAAAAAAGAAGAGGTTAGCCCTACCAAGACCCCATTTAACATTAGGTTCAGCACTCCACTTTATACTATGAAGTCTTTCCCACACCCTGGAGTCACCATTATTATAGCAGCAATTGGTAGGGTGCTTACCCACATAGTACTTTTCAGTCATAAAATTGGCCAAAAGAGAAAGTTTAGCATGAAAATTAAACCACAGTTTAAAAGAGAGTGCAACAGATAAATTACACATACTCTTACAACCCAACAACCCTTCCTCAAGAACTCCACGGTAGTTGGTATAAGAGGACCAAATAACTTTAGAATTAATGTTGGATCCACGCCAAAAAAAACTTACTAAAATGTTTTCAATCCTAATACAAACAACACGAGTAGGTTGTAAGGTTTGGAAGATATAAACAGGTAAGGAACATAAAACACTTTTGATAAGAATTAATCTCCTGCCAAAACTAAGGAAGTTAGAATCCTAAGAATGAATCCTTTTATGCACAGAAGTAATAAGATCATTAAAAGGAAAAGTTTTCTTTATCCCTTTATAAAGAGGCACCCCTAAATACTTCATAGGTAAAGAGCCATGCAAAAAGCCAATACTACTCTTAATAGAAAGCATGCAATCCTGAGAGACCCTTTTTTTTCTGAAACTATGCAAATTGCATTAATTAAGGAATGAAAAGTTATAATCAACCAAAGAAAAAGAAATCTATCATAGTTCTTCCTAATCAAGTCAACAAAACCTGATGGAAGTTCACTGTCTAAAAAATCATCCCAATAAATATCACCTAATATGGCAAGATGAGAACAATAATCTACCACCTTATTACATTCTCTAGAAATAAATTGAAAGATAACATTCTTAAAAACTTCTAAAAAGGAAAGATCCAGTCTTCAAGCTTTATTATTCCTATCTGAAGTCACCTTTACCTAATTTTGCAGCATCTTCATAGTATGTACATTATCACCTTCAATGATTATTCCTTTATTTGTAACAATCCACTCTTGAATATAGTATTGAAAATTTTGAATAGCATTCAAGTCCAAAAAAGATACGTCACAATGGATTAATTTCTTTCCATAAGTATATAACATTCTACCTTTATGATCTCTTACACCAGCTATCCCCACCATATTAGATTGCAACACATCTGCATCTACATTCAGTTTAATACAACCTTCAGGTGGGGGACACCAAGCATTTGACAGCAGAGATTGCTGATTTGTATCCCAATTCTTCTTGATTGGAAATGACTACATTTATGAATAACTAGATAGGACTTCAGCAACTATTGATGATGCCGAAGGAACAGATTTTCCATGCTTAACCATGTTTCAAACTTTCCACTTATGATAGACCACAATAATGTAAATTCTGGGAAGACCAAGTTTCATCCATCCTACCATCTTCAAACCTTCATAGCAATGATCCAGACTTTGAAATTCAGGAATATTAATACCCCATTGCCTCAAATATGCAATACTTTTAAGAGTTTCAAAGAACATGTTAAAAGGTGCTCCATGTCTTCTGAAACTTTGCAACCTCTCGAACAACTAATATTGCATTGCAGTTTCCTATAATTTAACCAAGCATTCGTAGGTAATGCATTATTGAATAGTCTATACCAAAATCAGAACTCAAAATAAGAACTCCATATGAGAGACTTTTAATTTTTTCATCCACTTCAATTCTTTCCAATTACCTTCTTGAATTTGACAATGAGAATCATAAGCCATTGATTAAATCAATCTACCTAATTAAAATTTCATTAATTCAAACTTATTATCTTTAGCATATGTATCGATTGGAGTCTGTATAATCAGGATTTCCATTTCTTCAAAGAAATGAATCTTTAAAGACTCCATTTTCCATCTTCTTCCATCATTAATGAGAAAGGAAACATTTTTATCTTGGAGCTTTGTTACATTAAAGATAGCAGACCATCTTTTGAAACTTCTGTCAAGTTAACAGACATCATTTATAATGTCTATTTTAGTGCCTGAATAAACCAGCCATCTTATAATACGTTTCAAAAAATGAGCACCATCCATGATTATAGACCATGAAGGAGAGGCATTCCTCTAATTTCTTCTTCCATATTCTATCACCATACTTTACCTTCAATACTATGTTAACAAGAGAATTTTGATTTTGTATAAAGTTTCATGCAAGATGAGATCTTAGAGGACCTTATCTTTCAGCAGCACCTTGAATGCCAAAGCCACCAGAATTTGTAGACTAACATAGAGTGGTCCATGATATATCATGCAAACCTTGTCTTCCATTCTCCTTATGCCAAAGAAACTTTTTACAAACTCTGTCAATTTCCATCAGAACACTTTTTAGTATTAAAGAATGAGCCATTAACTATGATAGAATAGATGAAAATGTAATTTTGATTAACATAATTCTACCTACTAGTGATAGGGAGCGAGATCCCCAAGTGTTTAATTTCTCCATAGCCTTGTCGATAACTGAATGGTAGTCTGAAGCCTTCATTTTCCATAAAGCCATCTTAACACCCAAATAAGTGATTTCATCAACCAAATTAAGTCCTATAACTTTATTTAATCTTCTTCTCCTTTTATTTGAAACCATTTTTCTGTATAGTACCAAAAACATTTTTGAGTTTATGTGTTGTTTGGTCCAATCACAATACTCATTCAAAATCTACTTCAAAAGATTATCCTTGCATCTAGAGGCCTCAACTAAAACAATCACATCATCAACATATAGAAGAAGGGTTATTTTCTCAATATTGGTAGCTACTCTAATACCTAACTGATTATATTTAGCATGTAATGCTTTGGATAGTAGTTTAGAGCACAAAATAAACAAGCATGGAGAAAGAGGATAGCCTTTTCTAAAACCATATTCAGCTATTATCCAGTTTGTCATCCTTCCCCTGATCTTAATAAAGAATTTTGGATAGCAAACACATTACATAATCAGATCTATTATCTTATTCGAAAACCCCATAAGCTTCATAATTTGATTAAATGTATCCCAACTCATGCTATCATAGGCTTGTTCCATATCAAGTTTCAAAAGCATAAATCCAAATTTTGCAATTGAAAATATCATTTTATTTAAAATCTCTTGAGCCAAAAAGGCAATTATAAGAAAGACTTCTTCCAGGAACAAACGCTCCTTGATATTCAGAAATAATATTAGCAAGACAATTCCTTAATTTGCTTAGAATCATACCTGAAGCCATTTTGTAAATGTTCTGGCATAAACATATAGGTCAGAATTTGGAACAATTAGAAGCATTAGGGACTTTAGGAATAAGAACCACCATCGTCTACTTCTAGTAATCAGGCATGATACCCAAAATTAGAAAATTATTAATGGCATTCCATGTTTCATTCTTCATTATGCTCCAATAAGACTTGAAAAAACATGTATTGGCCCCGTCTGTTCCTAGTGACTTATTGTTGCTCATCTTCATAATAATAGAATAATGATCATCTTTAGTAAATTCTGTGCTCAAACCTTTCATCATCTCCTCATTTAATTGATCTTCTACTTCAAAAGAAGGCCAATTAGATAGTTGACTATTGCGCTTACTCCATTTTTTCAAGGAGAATTCCTTAAAAGTTGAATGAATGATTTCAGGTTCTGTTTCTATTATTCCATTAGGAAAGGATAATCGATTGATCATATTGCTGTTTATTCTAGCTATAGCATAAGCATGAAAAAAATGAGATTTTTGATCACCTACTTCCATCAATTGTGCCTTAGAGCATTGTTTCCACCAAGTAGCAGTTTTAGTGAGTGTATCATTCAATTCATGCACCTTTTTCCTAAGGCTAAGCAAATTTTCGGAGCTCAGCCCATCTACCTTAGTCTCCTCTTTTTGTAAAATTAAGATTTCACTTTGTAGCGCTTGCTGAAGGTTGGTATGTTCTTTCAATTTATTTTTACTCCAAAAGTACAAATTTATAAGAGATATATTTACCTTTCTTTTAAGGACATCTGCAGCAGGTCCATGATCTCTCTTCCTCCAAGCTTTAGCAATGATACCCCTTGAAGCTTTATAAGAACACCAGATATTCTTGAATCTAATTTCTCTCTGCTTAGCGACTTTGGAATTAGTTACCACAAGTAACAATGGACAGTGATCTGATGCAACTCTTGGGAGATGTTTAATCACTGCAAAAGGAACACTCATCAAAGCTTTACAATTTAGTAAACTCTATCAAGTCTCTTCCATATAGGAGCAAGGCCATCTTTGTTATTACACCAAATATATTTGGGGCCAATTATACCAATATCATGAAAATCATTTCTAGTTATGAATTCCTTCATCTCTTGAGGACCTTGAGAAAACAAAAATCTTTTCCCCCCTTTCTTCTTTTGCTTTCACAATAAGCAATTAAAGTCTACCACTATGATACAAGGATTGGTACTAGTCATATGATCCTCTATCATTTTCCATGATTTACTTCTTTTAGAAAGAACTTTGTTGCCATAAATAATAGACACCATCAATGATTAACCTAAAGGAAAAGATCAAGTTCCCAACTATACATTGGTTTGAAGAATTTAGCACAAAAAAGGATGAAATTCTATATTTCCAAAGAACTAGAATACCTCCCAAAGTTCCACTTGCAGCATAAGTAAAAAATCCCAATCATCACCAACCATTCTTCTAACTCCATATTTATCCAAATTTTTAAGTCTAGTTTACATTAACCCAATGAAAAAACATCAATCTCCACAATCAGACTCGTCAAATTATGGGAAGCTTCCTTTCTCTTAGCTTCCCTACAACTCCAAAAAATTCATGGAAGACATTAAAGATGGAATAGAGATGAGGCCCCAACCCTTTATTTACCTCCTTTGCCTTTCCTAGTTCTTTGACTGCCCTTAATCGGACCCAGCATCTTCACCTCTTTAGAGAGTTTCATCTTATTTTTGAGAAGCTTTTAGAGTAGTCCTTCCATCCTCAATAGTACCAGTATTATCTTTCACTTTATGGTCTCTTACATTACAAATACCTCCATTTTCAGAAATTAATAAAATATCACTTTGAACCTTTTGATCAGGCTTTGGTTTCAACTGCTGAGTTAAAACTCCTTTTAGTTCTATAATATTTTGATCTAGAGCTTCTTCATCTTCTAGATAGTTATCTTCATTTGATACACCTGTTTGAGATACTGAGTTTTCCTTCAATAAACTAGAAGCTTCAAAAAACTTCCAGTATCAATTCCATCATTCGCTTCATCAACCAAGGAAATTTCTCGGGCTAATGAAAAATGATTTTTATCCTTATCTTTAGCAACTGAAACAACTTCATTTACCTTCTTAAATTCTTTTAGCAAATTATGTTCTTCAATAGTGACACCACTTAAATCTACAAAACTATTTCTTGCTTGAGCAAAAATTGTTGAAACTAATTTCCTCTGCTGAGTTGAAGCTACTGCTGTATTGGCAGGTTTTAAAAACTTCTTTTTATAATGTACATAATCCATGGTCCATAAAAATTTGTTTCATTTCTATTCTTCTCTCCACTAGATTCAGCAAATACAGAATTTTTCAGATCATCCGCAATACACCAATTTCTAATGCCAACATCTTGATTCTTCTGAATAACTGATGACTGCTTATGTATTTTTCTTTCATTGCTCAACTTGTAATTGGACTAGACATGTCCAATTTTTCCATTATTAAAACAAAAAGATGAAATCTTCTCATATTAAATATTCTAAAAAAAATCTCCCTTGAGCGCCTTCAACCCAAACTCCCAATGGAATCTGAGCATCCAAAATAATTTGAAAGCAAATTCTTGCAAACTCCCTCCTACCACAATTAAATGTATTGTCATCTAGGTAAAGGGGAGTGCCTACCCTTGAAGTAGTTTGAGTTATATTATTCTCATCCTAAAAATTTAACAGTATGTGTGGCAACAAAATCGAATCGGCAAAAATAAACCCTTCATCATCGAAGGAAAGAAGTTAGGCTTCGAGCTATCCATTCCAATAATATGATTACCTACAAACTAAGGACCTCTGCTCAAAACTACTTCCTTTATTTCCTAAGATTGAAAAGAACAGAGGAACCAATCAAATCCTAAACTGGTTAAGTGAAAGGTCCAAAAGTTTCTGCACCGCATTCCTAATTCCATGCGTATAATAGAAAATGGAATAGAATTGAACATCTTGACCACCACTGAATTTTGTAGTATTTGAATATTTATTTCTTTGCTTATAGGGTCTATTTTGACAGTAACCCCATCATCAATCATTTTGACATTATTATTTGAAGAAACCACTTTAATGTTTGGTAGCTTTTTCCACACATTAGGAATAGAATTCTCTGCACTGGTAATTAATTCAAGATGTTTAGAATTTTTTGAAACTTTGCCACATTCTTCCATTACAATGCTAGATTTTCCTTCTATTTGCAATGAACTCTTCAAACCTGTACCCAAGTTGAAGAAGCTATTAATTTTAAGAATTGGGCCTTCCGAAGACGAAGCTTCTTTAACTAAATTAGCCTATAGCAAGAAGTTGTTACCTTTCTTGGATAATAGAGAATTTTTAAGGGAAACCTCCTCTACACATTATTTCCATTTCCTTCATAAGAATCCCTCTTTAAGATTTTAGGAACATCTGACACCTCTCTGATCACCAAAGGAACACTAGTAGAACTTCTCCACATCTTTAAAATTCTGGTTACATAAGAAGAACCATCCACAAGATTTGAAGGGATGACTGTAATCCGATCATGCCCCACCATGATTGCGTCAGAGGATGCCGAAACACCTGTGTAAAAAAAACATCAACTGAATTTTGAAAAGACTTTCTCACTCTAGATCATGGACTCTCTCCTGAGAGACCCTATTTAACATAATAAAACAACTCTTATTTTTATTACAAACCACTTTCAAACTTGTTTAAAAACCTCCTGAATTTATAAACCTAATTTAGAGAAGAATTAGAGAAAAAAATAAAATCATCAGCAAAACATAAATGGGAAATAGGAAAACTACCCAATGTTCTATAGTAATTGCTAAGATAATTTTCAAAAAGATGGTAATACCTCTACGAAAATAATCCATGGCAATAATAAAGAGGGCAGGAGAGATAGAATCACCTTATCTCAGTGCATGAGAGGATTTAAAGAAGCCATTACTTATTCCATTAATAATAATAGAAAAATAGACACCTTCAATGGACTATTTAATAAGATTAATGAAAGTAAGATTAAATCTGAACAAATGCAAGATGTGATAAAAAATCCTAATTAATGCTATCATAAGCTTTAGCAATATCTAATTTTAAAAGAATGTTACTCCCAGGCACCTGAAAATCCGAATCATGCAAGATTTCTTGAGCAAGTAAAATGTTACTCAAAATTGATCTACCTGTAATAAAACCAGTTTGATTAAGAGCAATAATTCCAGGAAGTGAAGGAGAAAGGCAGTTCATAAGCATTTTAGTGATCAAATTACTAAAAAAGTATAGAGCCTAATAGGTCGAAATTCATTCCAATTACAAGCCCCATCATTCTTAGGAATAAGCATAATTGAGGTGGATGAAAAGAACTTAGGCATGTTATTACCAGTAAAGAAATCTAGGATAACATTGAAAAGATCAAAGCTAATAATTTTAATTTATTTATTTAGTTCTTTCATTTAGAATAAACTTAGGGTTATCTAATTATTTGATTAAATAACTTCAAATGATCAAATGATTGATAATATGGGTCAAGGATAACCTAAAGTACAATCACTAAAAATTTGAGGCAAATTGGACAAAATGAAAATTTTATATTATTTAATTAAATTAAAATTTAATGAAAACCTAAGTTGTGATTAGGGTTATTTAAGATGAAATTTCATAAGGATTTTATTTTTTATTATTTACTAAATTTATGATTGAATGCAATTTTTTTTCATATTTTTACTATTTTCATTTAATTAAGTATAAATTTTATAATTTTCTTTTTTTTTTGGATAAAACCAACCTATGGGCCTACGTATTAATAATAAAAATAGTACAAGGTCCTTAAAGGGACCACAAGCTCACTAATGCTCAAAAGAGCTACAAAAGAAATAGAAAAAAAGAACATATAAGCCTGAGTTCGCCACTATGCACAAGTACCTACAGGAAAATCATCTATTACTGGTGGAATTTTTTGGCGGTCAATTTTCTAGTTGCTTTCTGGTAGTTTTCCGATGGAAGACAATTAGACAGCTTTTCCGGTGGTTTCTTTCCAGCGTAATTTTTTGGCGGCATTTCTGACGACTTTTCCTTATTTTCAGTGGATTTTAAATAATTTAACTAAAATGATTAAAAATTTAACTATTTTAATGATTTAACAAAATTATTAAAAAATTAACTAATTTAAGTTAACTATTTCCTTAATTTAAGTTTAAGTTAATAATTTGTTTTAATTAAATTTTAATTATAATATTTTATTTTAATTAATTTTCATTCTGAAATTAATTAGTAATAATTAAATTTTTTAATTAATTATTAATTTTTTATTTTTATAATAAAATAAATTAGTGAATTTAATTTAAGTTTTTAATTTTGCATAATTATATTGTTTAAATTTTAAAAAAATAACAATTAAAATTTTTTTTTTCTGTGTAGCCATCTGGTTGGGTGCTAGCAAAATTTCTAATCAACTCGAGTTTGAATCTAACGGGATGCAGGCATGCAGGCAGCTGGGCAAGGGTAGGTGGGCAGCTCGGGCAGGGGCAGGCGGGCAGCTCGGGCAGGGGCAGGCGGGCAGCTTCGGCAGCTGGGAGGGCAATGCGGGAGTGCCTGTGGGAAGAGCAGGAAGAGCAAGTAGGGCTCTGGGCAGGCCGGCAGCTGGGCGGGGCTTTGGGCAGCTATGCCGGGGCAGGCACGTAGAGTCGTAGGGGGCTACGAGTAGGTGTACGAGCCCATGGGAAGGAGGGTGGTGTTGAAATCTAGGATCCCGAGCACTTAATTTTGATGGTTACAATTAATACTTACTGAATTTCTATGGACTTCCTTAAGATTATAAATGTTTATCTTTGTCTATGAGCACTAACATTTCAGGTCAGATACACACTGCTCAAGATTGATAGAGACTCAAATTGGGTAGAATAGGATGTTAAAAATCTTGTAATTTTTATTTTCTTTATTTTTATTTTCTTGAGTCTGCCACAAAAGTTTGTATGTAATAGGAGCAACCATGCACACACACAGGGGGAGATTTATTTTCATGTTAATTTTTTTTTTTAAACTTATCATACTATATGATTTTCAATCGTACTGTACGATGAATCATTAATACTCAGGCTAACGGCTATTTCTAGACGATTAGTTTTGTAACCTAATCGTACAGTATGATGAGGTTCAATTGAAAAACCCTAGTCACCAGAATAAGGTTGGTAAGTTTATAATTTTGATTTTTTGAACTATTCCTATTGTATGATCCAGATTGTAATGTATGATTAATTGAATACTTAACAAAATTATCTCCTGTAATAAAGAAATAAACTTTGATTTCTTAATTAAATTAGATCGTACTGTACCAGACAAAACCAAGGTATTTTGTTCTATTCGTCCTAGATGATATTCATATCGTACTGGGCGATAGCCTGAAATGAACTAATCGTACTGTACGAATAGTGCAGTGCTGGATGATAGTCAGAGATGAATTTGCTCGTCCCAGAGATCGTCCCATAGATCATCCTGTATGAACAGTTGAAAATAACATGATCATCCTATATGATATATATATCGTACAATATGATATTTATCAAATTTGGAACTGTTCGTCTGTTCTCGTACTGGACGAAGCTGTATTCGAGCTTATTGTACTATACGATTTTATATCGTACTGTACGAACAGAGACAAAAAGTTGATATTTTTAAGGTTTTCTGAAGCCTGATTTAAAAAGAACTTTAATTTTTTAATTGGTTGTTGTTGGTCTGTCTTCTTGCTGAAAGAGACTTTTGGAGAGGAAGGGACTCTTGAGAAAGAAGTTTTCTTTGGAGAGATCCAGGGCTTGTGAGAGGAAGGTGAAGGTGAGCTTGAGCGTGAGGGAGAAGGAGTGTGAGGGGATCACCTGGTGACTCGAAGCTAGCTGCATGCTTTGCTCCTCTTGTGGCTTTGGGGAGTCTTGGGAAAGTTCTCTAGGGAAGAGAGGCTTCAAGATCAACATCATCAAGGAACTCTACCGTCTCCAGGAGGGAGAAAAAGGAGAAGGTCCACTGCCGTCACCAGGAGGGTGACATAGCATTTGGTATTCCGCCGCACCGAGGAAGGTGAAAGTAAGTCTTGTAAAGGCTTCTTTGCCTTGCTGTGGGAGCAAAAAGAGAGTAAACTTTTAGTAGTGCAAATCCCGAAGTGGAGGACTCCGAGGAGTGGACGTAGGTCAAATGACTGAACCACTATAAAAATCTTTGTTGTGCTTTTTCCATTTTTACTGCTCTTTACTTTTCACGCATTTTATTTACTATTTTTAATTATTTATTGAAAAGTTTAATTTTGATCTTATATTGCAAAATTTGTGATTGTGTCACCAATATCGTTGTTGTTAATGAACTACTAGCTTCCACATTCTACCTATTAAATTGTTATTTTAAAAACACAAAAAAATTAGAACTCCTGTTTAGGTTCAAATTTTTTAAAATACCAATTCACCCCCCCTCTTGGCGTATCTCTGACTTTGAAGTGGTATCAGAGCGGGGTTTCAAAATAGTATTTTAAAAAACCTAGAAACGTGAGATACATAGCTCAATTTGGTAACCGTAACACTGTGGAGGGTTATTCTATAACCCGTCCACCTTTATTTGACAATATACCGTTTGATTTCTAGAAAATACGCATGTCTACATTTTTACAGTCTCTAAACTATCGCATGTGGATGTTGGTTTAAGATAGTTATTATGTACTATTTTGTATGTTAAATGGAGTTAAAACTGAATTAGCTTTTAATGAATGGAGCAATGAGGATAGAGAATTTACACAGTTAAGCGCTAAATGCTTAAATTGTTTCTTTTGCACATTAAAATTAGAAGATTATATGCGAGTGTCTACCTGTACTACTGGTAAGGAAATTTAGGACAAACTGTGTATCACATACAAAGGAACTAGTGAGGTCAAATAATCTAGGCTGAACATACTGCTACATGATTACGAACTATTTCGCATGAAACCTAGTGAAACTATCTCTGAAATGTACACTAGATTCACCCAGATAGTGACATCTTTACATGCTTTAGGGAGAGAGTTGTCTAACTCGGAGAAAGTGAATAAAATATTATGATATTTGCCTAGTTCGTATGATGAAAAAATTACTTCAATAATTGAGTCAAAAGATCTAAATGTTTATTCAATTGACAACTTTCTTGGGCCACTCATTGCCTACGAGTAAGGAGAGAGTCAACGACAAAGTGATGCAGGTGAAAAGAAGAAGGAGCGAACGGTGGCCTTAAAAGCGAACAATTCTAAAAGTGACAGCTCTATAACGGAGGAAGATGACGACATAGCTTTGATGACTAGTCAGTTCAAGAATTTTTTGAAATGAAAGCAACGCCGTCATCAAAGCAATTGGAACAAAGGTAAAAGCTCAAAGAATACTAAAGTTGTATCTGACATAATTTGCTTTGAGTGCAGGAAACCCGGTCATCTCCGAGCTGATTGCCCCAATGTTAAGACTCAACAAACCAAAGAAAAGGGTGAGGAAAGGTCAAAGTTTAGAAAGGGCATGTCTAAGACACAAAAAGTGTTTTGGGCCGACTCTGCCTCAGAATCATCAGAAGAAGAAGAAGAGGAGGAGGTAACAAATTTATGTCTTATGGCTAATGATAATCTTGATAAATCAGATCAAGATGAGGTATGTCAACTTTCTTATGATGAGCTATTGATTATTTTTGAAAAAATTTATGACTCGTATATAAAGTTAAAGAAAAAGCATGTTAGTCTTAACACTTAGTTTAGTACTTAACAAAAGGAGCATGCTAGTATAGTTGAATATTTTTCTGACTTGGATAAAGATCATATGTCCCTGCTTGATGAATATGATGCATTAAACAAGAAGTATATTGAGTTAACCACATCACACGAACCTTAAAATCATTACATGTTGAACTAGAGAATGCATTTAATGAAATAGAAGAACTTGCAGAGGAATTAGATAGAAGTGAGCATACATTGAGATTTGAATATGCAAGCCTTAACCAAGAGAATAAATTTCTAAATAAAAAACTTCATGCATTTGAAAACAATAAAATGCCTCCCATGTTTGCTGAGTTTTTTCAGCCTCCACCATGTGAACCATCTCATTCAAAATTACCAGCACAATATGCATCATCCAAACCCAGAAATAGGCACTACCACCCCCGTAGATTAGTGAACCCATTTCCCGGTGTTAGGTGTTATTCTTGTGGCATGCTAGGTCACATAGCCCGCACGTGCACAATTCACCATAGGACACATCTAGTGTGGAGACCTAAGCTGCATTCATCATAGCATAACATGCATACATTTCATCCATACAAGTATAAGGTGGAACCCAAACTCACTTGTGTTCCCAAAACTAACCTGTGATTGAAATTGTAAGGATGCTCTCACAAAAGACCTAGTGTGAGCATGTGGTACCTGGACAGTGCCTGCTCGATACACATGACTGGAGACATGAAGCAGTTCGTGACACTGGAGGCCAGGTCAGGAGGCAAGGTAACTTTGGGAGACAACACCACCAAAAAAGTGGTGGGCTGAGGTATCATTGGAAACTCTAAGAATTTGGTAATTGAAAATGTACTGTTAGTTGATGGTTTAAAGCATAACCTTTTGAGTATTAGTCAACTATGTGACAAGGTCTTTGACATTAAGTTTCTTTCTAACAAATGCATGATTAGCTTAAATGGTACACTTATGTTAGAAGGAAAATGCATAAATAATGTATATATGTTTGATTTAAACTACATTAAAAACTCAAACTCTTTATGTTTGAAAACAATAGATGATGACTATTGGCTATAGCATAGGAGACTATGCTATGCTAGTATGAAAACAATTAGGAACATCACTCAGAAAGACATAGTTAGAGGCATTCCTAAGTTAGACTTTACCAAGGATCATCTATATGATGCATGCCAACTAAGAAAATAAGTGAAATCATCATTTCATTCAATTAAGGATATCAGTATAACTAGGCTACTAGCAATTCAACACATGGACCTATTAGGACCTGTTAGTACCGCTAGCCTAGGAGGAAAATCTTATGGATTTATAATAGTGGATGACTACTCTAGGTTAACTTGGGTAAAATTTTTAGCACATAAGAGTGAGTCATCTGAAGAGTTTAGAACTTTCTCCACTTGGATTCAAAGAAAATTAGGATGTGAAATTAAGACAATTCATAGTGATCACGGTGGAGAATTTAAGATAGATAAGTGAATCATTTTGTCAAGAGATTGGAATAGAACAAAAATTTTCTACCCCTAGGACTCCTCAGCAAATTTATTAAAGTTTCTGCTATTCAGCTAGCATTACCCTAGGAGCTTCAACTAAAGTTCTATTCTTTCTTAAAATAGAATAGCAGAAAGAAAGAATAGAACTTTAGTTGAAGCTCCTAGGGTAATGCTAGCTGAATACACTCTTCCTAGATATTTTTGGCCAGAAGCAGTGAATACTGCTTGTTATGTTCTAAATAGGGTAAATGTAAGATCCAAACTTAATAATACACCTTATGAATTGCTTAAGCGTAGGACACCCAATCTTTCCCACTTACATGTCTTTGGATGCAAATGTTTTATCTTAATAAATGACAAGTCACCCTTAGGAAAGTTTGATCCTAAATCTGATGAAGGGGTTTTCTTAGGCTACTCATCTGTAGGTAAAGCCTATAGAATCTTTAATAAAAGGACCCTGGTAGTAGAAGAGTCTACCCATGTGATATTTGATGAATCCAATAAGATCTCTGAATCTAATCATGAAGAAGAAGAAGTTGAGATTATTCGGGGAGTAGAAACCATTGCCATAGAGACTAAAGCAGAACCTCAGGAACAATTGCCTAGAGATTGGAAATATTCTTCTAGTCATCCTAAAGAACTAATCTTAGGAGACCCATCAGAAGGTGTAAAAATAAGGCTTGGACTTAGGAAAGAGGTCAGTCATTCTGCATTTATATCTATGATTGAACCCACAAATATAGATCAAGCCTTAGGAGATGAATTCTGGATCCTAGCAATTCAAGAAGAGTTAAATCAATTCATTAGGAATGACGTATGGAAATTAGTCAAAAGACCTAAAGAACAAAGTGTGGTTGGAACTAAGTGGGTTTTTAAAAATAAGATAAATGACTCTAGCATAGTAGTGAGAAATAAGGCTAGATTAGTAGCAAAGGGTTACAACCAAATTAAGGGAATAGATTTTGAAGAAACCTTTGCACCCGTGGCCAGACTATAAGCTATTAGAGTACTCTTAGCCTTTGCTTGCTTCAAGGGTTTCAAATTATATCAAATGGATGTAAAAAGTGCTTTCCTAAATGGGGTAATCAAAGAGGATGTCTATGTTGAATAACCCCCAGGATTTGAAAACTCACAGTTTCCAAATCATGTGTTTAAGTTGAAAAAGGCACTATATGGACTAGAGCAAGCACCAAGAGCCTGGTATGAAAGACTTAGTACATTCCTACTAGATATAGGCTTTGTTAAGGATAGTGTGGACTGGCTACGGGTGGAGTTGTTTTGGTGGACGATGATGATTAATGCCATTCCTTCTTTTGAGTTCTTGAAGTATAGGAGGATTATCAGCTATGATGGGTGTCCGAGAGGGTGTAGGGAAGTGGAAAATGCTGAACACATTGCAGTGCATTGCAACTATCTCCATAAGGTGCGAAGCCAGCTGAATAAATGGGGTTATGTTGTTCCGATTTTTGTTAGTTTGGAAGCTTGTTTCATGGAGTTGGCAGATCTGTCAAAGTCTAACCAATTTATGGGAAATCTTTACTGCACTGCGGTTTTTATGACTTGGAAAAGTAGGAATAAAATGGATCATGGAGATATAGAGGATGTTTTCACTACCATAGCAGCAAATGCGATTAGTTTGGCTGCTTCTTCTTTATCCTTTAATCCTATTTCGGTCAACTGGGATTCTAATCAGCGTAAGCTATTTTCTTCCTCTTGGAATCCCCCACCAACCGATTGGATTAAGTATAATGTGGATGCTTCACTAGATGGTTCTTATCAAGCTCGACTAGGTGGAGTTATAAGAGATTGCAAAGGTAGATTTTTATTTGCTTTTGGATGCAAAAATCTGCACTGGGACAGTTTGGTTTTGGAGTTACAAGCAATTGTATCTTTGAGTAAAATGATCAAAGATTGGATTTATGAAGCCAAAGGTATAATCATTGAAGGTGACAACTACAATGTTATGGAATTTGTGAAAAAGGTGCTGAATAAGGAGGTCTCTTTGGCGGTCAAACACTACCAAGAGGAGTTTTTCTTTTTAAGAACCTTTAAACAAGTTATCATTCAAGTTGTGAATAGGGAATGTAATAAATTAGCCGATTATTGTGCTAAACTTGCTAAGTATTCTGATTTTATTTGGGAGAGCTTAAATGATTTTAACATTCCTCCTTTTGTAAAGTTGTTAAAGGAGGAATGTGAAAATTTTTCTTTGTATTAGTTTATTTTGGGTTCTTGAATAAAATTGCTTTTAGTATTTTCTCAAAAAAAAAAAAAGATAGCGTGGACACCACCTTATTCTATGAGATGCTCATTGTTCAGATCTATGTAGATGATATCTTGTTTGGATCTTTAAAGAAAATCTTATGTGATGAATTTTCAAAAACAATGAGTGATGAGTTTGGAATGAGTATGATGGGAGAACTTAATTACTTCCTTGGATTTAGTGTAAGATAGATGGAAGGTGGAACGTTCCTTAACTAAACTAAGTACAACAAAGATATTCTTAAAAAGTATGAAATGGAAAATGCTAAGGCCATGAATACTCCCATGAGCTCTAACATTCAATTAGATAAAGATTCAAATGGGAAGTCAGTAGATCAGAAGAAGTATAGGGGAATAATTGGATCACTTCTCTACTTAACTACCAATAGACCTGATATAATGTTTAGTGTTTGTCTCTGTGCTCGATTTCAAGCAGATCCAAAAGAATCTCACATGACTGCTATCAAAAGAATTCTTAGATATCTACTAGGCACCCCAAACTTAGGAGTTTGGTATCCTAGACACAGCACTACATTTGAAATCTTAAGGTACTAAGATTCAAATTTTATAGGATGTAGGGTAGATAAAAAGCACCTCTGATACCTGTCAATTCATTGGACAATCATTAGTTTATTGGTCTAGTAGAAAATAGAATTCGGTATCCCTCTTGATAGCTGAAGCAGAATACATAGCGGTAGGAAGCTGTGTTGCACAAGTCCTTTGGTTAAAACAAAAACTTTTAGATCTTGGACTTCCTGTAGGAACCATCCCAATAATGTGTGACAACACTAGTGCAATTTACATATCTAAAAATCCAATTCAGCACTCACAAACAAAGCATATAGACATTAGGCACCACTTCATAAGAGATCATGTAGCCAAAGGAGATATTGAACTGCACCACATTGCGACTGGAGATCAATTGGCTAATATTTTTACAAAACCATTAGCCTATGACTCCTTTAGTACCCTGAGAACAAAATTAGGTGTCATAGATATTCAAGCTTAAAACAACAAAAAAAAAGTGTGTTTGTGTGTTTTATTTTTTTTAAATTAAAAATAAAACCAAAAAAAGGGACTTTCCTGATCCTCTCACATTCAACTTGCTGATGCCTAAACCTTAAATTTTTTTTCACATCATACTGTACGATCCAATGTTGTACTGTATGATTATCCCAAAAATACTCAAATCTCATCCTTCCAGTCCATCCATGGTCCAGATCTATCCTGTCTTGTACATATCATACTGTACGAATAACCACTCGAACCGTACGATACACATTTTTGGTCACCATACTGTACGAACACCACATCGTACGGTACGATCCACGTGTCAATATGGATTGGGATGAATTTAAACTCGGTCGGCATGAAAATAATTTCCCTTCATACTGTACGAACACCTGTTCATAGTGTACGATCAATTTTGTCAAAAGTCGTTCAGATGACTTCTTGAGACGAATGCCTCTCACTCACATTCATCCAGTATAATTCTGATCGTACTATATGATTTGACTCTTTTTTTTTGAAAAGTCATCTAGATGAAATAATTGTACATATCATAGTGTACGATCCACATTCGTACTGTACGATACTTCCAAAATTCTATAAATTGGAGGCATTCTCTGGTTAAGATTACTCATTCCTCTTCCAATTCGTCACTTTCTCCATCCACTTCCTCAACAATGTCTAGTGGAAGCAAGCGAGGCCGAATGATCATGGGGAGCTCTTCCTCCTCTTCGCAGTTCGTTGACCACTTTCTCTCCTCTGCCGACGAGAAAGCGTACAATAAATTAAAAGCAGCCAAAATCACCCCATCTCGCATGTTGAATCAAGCAACCCTGAACTTCGAGGTGATGAACCTTTGCGCCTCCACCACTCTTCAATTTTTATTGACTCTCGTGTTTCCCTTCCACTTAGAACTACTTTTTAAATTCCTTGCAAATCTAAAAATCGATCTAGAGTGCACCACTTTTACTTCCTATGTCTACAAACAGCATGTTGTTATCTCTGTTAACGACATAGCTGAACACATCGGCCTATCCACTGAAGGCCCTCATCCCCAATCTATGCTCACAAATGATTATGATTGGACCTCAGTTAACATGACTCTTAGAAATGTCCCATCCAATCAACACCTACCCCTTGTCCAAACCCTGAATCAAAATGCACGTGTTATCCAGCATGTTCTTCGTACGTCCATAATACCCAAAGCTGGAGAACGCATCCACATTACTCCACTGCTGTCTGTTGTCACTTACCTAATAATGTCGAGAACCAAATTCAATGAAGCCCAAATAATTTTTGATTATATCCATACCTTGTCTGCTTTCTGATATCCAAGTGCCCGCAGAAAACTAAACCTTGCTTTAGGACATGTCATAGGATACAACTTAGATGATAAATATCAACTTCATTATCCTCTACCTCTAGATCATCTCCCTATCTTCTATTCAGATGCCTCTTTTTGTATCTTATTCCATCAGGGGGCCGCTCACGTCGATCCCGATTTTGATGAAGAAAAGGCTGCTGCTCGTGTCGACACACCTCCACCACCACCAATACACCCGCCTGGACTTGCCTATCCTGCCTACCCTCATGATGACATCATTCATTGCCTTGATCGATTGGAAACTAGGCTGGATTCTCATATTGCTCAACAACATCAACAGCTTGAAAGTGATATGAAATGGTTTGGGGAACGCTTCACCTCCATCGATCACCAGTTCACATCCCTCCATCAGTACTTTCAACCGGTTCCATGACCTCCACCACCACCTCTGGATGAGGATCCCGAATGTTGAATATTTTAGTTTGTGTTGTATTTTTCTTTTTTAAGTTTCTTATCTTTGTAGTTGCTCTTTGTTCTTGTTTATACTTTTTGTTCTTCCCTTTTTGGTGCTATCAAAATGGGGAGACATTTCTGTGTTTTTTGTCTGTACTATTAATGACTTTTAATGATATCAGTTGTTTATATGTTGCTCTTGTTATGTTTACTCTATTTATTATAAATTAAAAAAAAAAGTTTTTCTCCTCCTATTTTAAAAATAACTTATCCTTCTGAGGGGGAGCTAAGGAAGACATAATAATTGTGGCCATCAGAAAATATTATTTGACACTATCAAAAAGGGGGAGATTGTTGAAATCCAGGATCCCGAGCACTTAATTTTGATGGTGACAATTAATATTTACTGAATTTATATGGACTTCCTTAATATTACAAATGTTTATCTTTGTCTATGAGCACTAACATTTCAGGTCAGATACACACTGCTCAAGGTTGCTGGAGACTCAAACTGGGTAGAATAGGATGTTGAAAATCTTGTAATTTTTTTTTTCTTTATTTTTATTTTCTTGAGTCTGCCACAAAAGCATGTATGTAAAAGGAGCAACCATGCACACACACAGGGGGAGATTTATTTTCATGTTAAATTTTTTTTTTTAAAACTTATCATTCTATACGATTTTCAATCGTACTGTATGATGAATCATTAATACTCAGGCTAAAGGCCATTTCCAGATGATTAGTTTTGTAACCTAGTCGTACTGTATGATGGTAATCATACTGTACAATGAGGTTCAATTGAAAAACCCTAGCCGCCAGAATAAGTTTGGTAAGTTAATAATTTTTATTTTTTGAACTATTCATACTGTATGATCCAGATCATACTATACGATTAATTGAATACTTACCAAAATTATCTCCCGTAATTAGGAAATAAACTTTGGTTTCTTAATTAAATTAGATCTTACTGTACGATATTATATCATACCGTATAATAGTTAGAGATGATTTCATTCATCCCTTTGATATACTAGACGAAACCAAGGTTTTTTATTCTATTCATCCTTGATGATATTCATATCATACTGGACGATAGCCTGAAATGAACTAATCATGCTGTACAAATAGTGCAGTACTTGACGATAGTTAGAGATGAATTTGCTCGTCCCAGAGATCGTCCCACAGATTATCCTACATGAACAGTTGAAAGTAACATGATCGTCCTATACGATATACATATCGTATAGTATGATATTTATAGAATTTGAGAACTGTTCGTCTGTGCTCGTACTGGATGAAGCTGTATTCGAACTGATCATACTGTATGATTTATATCGTACTGTACAAACAAAGATGAAAAAGTTGAAATTTTTAGGGTTTCTTGAAACCTAATTTAAAAAGAACTTTAATTTTTTAATTGGTTGTTGTTGGTCTGTCTTCTTGCTGAGAGAGGTATTGAGAGAGGAAGGGACTCTTGAGAGAGAAGTTTTCTTTGGAGAGATTCAGGGCTTGTAAGAGGAAGGTGAAGGTGAGCTTGAGCGTGAGGGAGAAAGTGTGTGAGGGGATCACATGGTGGCTCCAAGCTAGCTGTATGCTTTGCCCCTCTTGTGGCTTTGGGGAGTCTTGGGAAAGTTCTCTAGGGAAGAGAGGCTTCAAGATCAACATCATCAAGGTACTCTACCATCTCTAGGAAGGAGAAAAAGGAGAAGGTCCGCTGCCGTCACCAGGAGGGTGACATAGCATTTGGTATTCCGCCGCACCGGGGAAGGTGAAAATGAGACTTGTAAAGGCTTCTCCGCCTTGCTGTGGGACCAAAAGGAGAGTCAACTTTTAGTAGTGCAAATCCCGGAGTGGAGGACTCCGGGGAGTGGACATAGGTCAAGTGACTGAACCACTATAAAAATCTCTGGTGTGCTTTTTTCGTTTTTACCGCTCTTTACTTTTCCCGCATTTTATTTACTGTTTTTAATTATTTGGTGAAAAGTTTGATTTTGATCTTATATTATGAAATTTGCAATTTTGTCACCAATATCGTTGTTGTGAACGAACTACTAGCTTCCGCATTCTACTTATTAAATTGTTATTTTAAAAACACAAAAAAAATTAGAACTCCTATTTAGGTTTAAATTTTTTAAAATACCAATTCACCCCCCCTCTTTGCGCATCTCTGACTTTCAAGTGGTGGGGCAGAGTGAATTTTTTTTTTAAATTATTTTTTTTCTGGCAGCATAATTCTGCCGGATAGCCACAAAAATTATTTACTCCTAGAAAATGTCACTGTAAAAAATTTTCCTATGTGGGTTTTACCGGCAAAAATTTTGCCGCCGGAAAACCATCGGTAAATTATAAAACCACCAAAAAATCATAAATTTCCACCAAAAAAGGCCACCCATAATATATGATTTTACTGTAGTGAGTACTAGAAAGCCTAATATATTTTAGGATTTCCAGAGGGCAAAAACTAAAAGGAAAAGAAAAATATAGAACTCTTCAACTCAATCTTTTCACCCCAAAAAGATCCCTACACAAAACAAGACCAAGTCTCCAAAAACCTATAGAGATGCCTGCAAGGATGCTGAAAATAACAAGTAACAATAACACGAAAGTGGAAATTTTAATAGTAGAAACATTAGAGAGAAATAAATTATAAATGAGAAAACCATAGGAGAGAATAAGGCCGGTAAAAGGATTCTAGCACTTCACTTAAAGGGTCCTATCATCCAGCATGTAAACCAAGATAGTGTTGATGCAAATTAAGCCCATACAAGGATAACATGTATAGTATAACAGGCAAAATATTCCCTTCAACTTCTCATCTAACAATATTGAAAGCAATCAAGCCAAAACACTTAGATCAACTAACAAGTTGGTAACGAGCAATAACAATCGCCCATCAACCATATTAAGTACATATAGAAAATGCAAGACACCAAGTATATCATTACTGGAATTGAGACACAATGATGGTGGAAGATGAGTAAGATATAACCAAATCATGTGAAAGCCTAGATCTTAGTAGAGGCAAAATGCACAAAAATAAATGAAAGCTTCTGGCTAGTGAAACTGCAACATTCATCCACTAAACCAATAGGCAACACCTAGAGCAACTCACACACTAAAGCACAGCTAGACTTTCCTAGCCATCGAGATACCACAAAATAATCAATCCATAAAACCAAAACTGGGAAATAATATAATTGAAGTTACCAGTGGCAACAATTCTCATGAGAGTGGTATTAGTAAAACCATCATGAAATCTGCACAAAAAATTTGCAATGGAGTAGACCGAGATGTAAAAGGAGCTAGAAATCATGATGTACCCCCAAGCAAAATTTTACAAGTTTCATTTTTTTTATAGGGAAAACCCACAAAGGGGCCTACGCATTACTTGAGAAAAAGATTACAATGTCCTTAAAGAGACGTCAAGCTCAATAATGCTCCAAACAGCTACAAAAAGAAAGCAAAAAAAACATAAGAGCTCGAGTTCCTTACTACTGAAACTATAAATTTACCTAGGTATAATCTACAGTGCAAAGGAAAGAGCACCCAAAAAAGGAAACAAACCAAAAAATAGCTACCAGCTCCATCTTCCCTTCCAAAGGTCCACCACTTCGACAACCTGCACTAAGGAAATCCTACAAAAATAGTTAATCACCAATATGAAAAATGCACAATTGGAACAAAAAAAATGACAAGGTGATAATCCAAATAATTATCCACAAAATAAGTAGCATATCCAAAAGAGAAGATATTCAGCCTCCAAACAACAGCCTTATATAAATTTGGGTTATTTTGTACTTAATGCTTACTGAAGTTGGTGAGGAACACTTTAATGTTAGTGTCTGGTTTTGAAGAGTGGAAAGTGGTTGATGTTCCTGATTGGATGGGCATGGATGCTGAGGTTTCATCGAAAGCTTTTTTGGGTAGAAATAAATTAGGTTCAGAGGGAGGTGGCTGTGGTGAGGGAGGTGGCCGTAGTGAGGGAGGTGTTTGTGGTGAGGGAGATTCATCTTCAGTTAAGAGGAAGTTGGCTAAAGAACTTAAAGGTTTAGGTCATGTTAAGATTCTTCCTAGAAAGAGGAAAAATGATGTGGGGAAGAATGATGGGTTCGGGGTTGTTCCCCTTCAATTGGTTAAATGTCAACCATCGCCTTTTGGAATTGAAGAGGACCCAAAAAAAACAAGCTTCTCTATATCTTAAGGAATTTGTAAAGGAGTATAATGTCTTTTTTGTTGGGTAAGTGGAGACTAAATTAACTTCCATTGATAGGAAGGAAGTTAATGTGCTTATTGGTGTGGAATGGGATTTTTTTAATGGTCCTTCTGATGGGTTATCCGGTGGGATTCTGGTGTTGTGGAAGTCTAGTTTGGCTTCTTTTTCCTTTATGGATTCTTTTTCCCAATGTATCATTGGTGACTTACAAATCTTTAATTAAGGCATTTGGTGAGTTTCTACTGTGTGTGTGAGCAAAGAAGTTTATAAGAGAAGAGAGCTTTGGAGGAAGATTGAGTTGTACTCCTCCAAAGATTCTCCTTTAGTGGTTGGTGGAGATTTTAATTTTTTGTTAGAGAAAGATGATGAAAGTGCAAAGGAAAAGTTTATATTTTCTCAACGTTCAAAGGTTATGAAGGCTTTTCTCACTAATAATGACTATCATGATGTTGGCTTCGTTAGACCTAGATTTACATGGTGTAATAATAAAGTTGGTGGTGCTCGGATCTTGGAAAGAATAGACAGATGTTTTCTTAACTCTGCTACTATTGATACTTCTCAATTGGTGGTGGTGTAGCACCTCGCTAGGGTGGCTCGGATCATTGCCCCATTGTGGCCAAGAATATTATAAAATTTGAAGATAGTTGGGCCTCTTATCATACTTCTACTATTATGGTTTTTAAGGGTTTGGCGAAGAAGAATATTGGAAGTTCTTCTGATGTTTTTAGCATTAAATTTAGGAGATCATGAAGAGCATTATTTTTTTGGAGTAAAGCTAGGCTTCAAGAACTTAATACATTAAAGGATTCTCTTTAAAAGGAGATATTGGAGTTACAATTGGAGCAAGTCAATGAAGGTGTTCTCTTAGAATAGAAGATTGTGCTCCTTAGAACTAAGGTGAATGAACTTAATATTACCTTAGCCTAGTTGGAGGCAACGGGCTAAGGTAAAATGGCTAACGAAAGGTGATTTAAACTCAAGATTCTTTCATTCTTATGCAAATGCTAGAAGGAATTCAAATTGGATCTATAAGCTTAGAGAGGGCAATGGGATGATTGTGGAAGAGAAAAATCAGATTAAAAAGGTCTTTCTTGATTATTTTAGTAACAAGTAGCATCTTAGGGAGTGCTCGTTGGTTTGTTGGTCGTCACCCTTAACTGTACTGAATGAAGATGATAGAATCTATCTAGTGGCGGATCTTTCTTTGGAGAAGGTTATGGGAGAGGTTAACCAGCTCAGTCACTTTAGATATCCAGGTAATGATGGTAGTACATATTCCTTCATTAAATTTTATTAAAAAATTATTAAGGATGATGTTTGGAATGCTATACATTAATTCTTTTCTACTGATGTTATGGATGCAAATTGGAAGGAGGCTTTAATTGTGCATATTCCAAAGGTGGATGAGCCATTGGACCCAGCTAATTTTAGGCCTATAAGCTTGTGTAATACTATTTATAAAATTATGGCTAAAGTTTTTCTCAACAAAATGTATGGCATGATTCCTAAACTCATTTTAAAAGAATAAGCAGCTTTTCTGAAGAGCCGCTTTATATCAGAGCATGTGCTAATAGCTCAAGAAAATTTTCACAAATTCAGATTTTCTAAAACAACAAAAGGTTTGATTTCTTTTAAGATTGATATGGAGCAGGCTTACGATAGTATGGGGTGGTCCACTTTGGAGCAAATTCTTGTATATTTTGGCTTTCCCATTAAGTTTTTAAGGCTTATTATGGAATGTGTAGTAGATCCTAGATTCTTGATTTCGATCAATGGGAAGTATTCTAATTGTATCAAGGCTAGGTGTGATTTTCATCCCCAGTTATTTTTATTCTTTAGTCACAATTATTATCAAATGAGATAGTTCTAAATAAGGATAGCATTGGAATCAAATTTCATTCAAATATTTCAAGAATTTCACATTTGATATATGTAGATGACATTGTCATCTTTTCTAAGGCTAGTATTAACGTGGTAAAGGAGGTAAGGGGTATCCTTTTTGGCTTTTGTAGTTTTACCGGCCAAACTATAAATTTCAAAAAATCTATTGCTCTTTTTGGGAAATCAGTGAAGAAGAGAAAAAGAAGAGCTATAGCTCAGTTGATGGGCCTTAGAAGGGCTAAGGAGATGCTATATTTGGGGGGTGAAGATTGAACTAAGAAGATTAGTGAGGGCAAATTTTACCTATCTTCTGGAGAAGACTTTGGGGAAGATCAATTCTTGGGCAAATAAATTTATTTCCTTAGAAGGGAGATTTACTCTTCTTAAGTTAGCAATTTTGTCATTTCTTATCTTTCAATGTACTCATTCCCTTATTCCTAAGGGAATTCTTCTTGAAATTGACAAATTGTGCAGGGATTTTTTTTAGCATAAGCAGAATGGGAAGAATGGCATATATTATGTGAGTTGGGAGGTGTTGTGTAAGCCAGTTAACTTGGGTAGTCAGGGACTGCATTCTTGTGTGAGTATGGTGGGTCCTTTAAGGGCCAAATTTGCTTGGAATCTTCTAAAGGGTTCAAGGTCTTTTGCTATATAGAATTTTGGAATCAAAATATGGATATTGTAATTAGAATTCTAAAGTTAAGAAGGGTTCATCTCCTCCATAAAAGATCATTTTGAATGGAGCTAAGGCTCTTGCTCCCATTATAAGGTGGAAGGTTGTAGATGGTAATTTGATCAATGTTTTCAATGATGTTTTGATATTGGATAAATGCATTAATAGATGGCTAACATTTTTCTCTGCTAATGGGAGTGTTGACTTAACTCTGGAAAACTTCATTTCTAATAGAAGCTAGAATAAGGAGGAGCTGGCGAATTATTTTGGTGACAATTTTTTTAGAATAATCTGCAACATTCATATTTTTTCTAATCTACCTAAAGATCAAATGAAGATGATTCATCTAAGTTCTGTTGCGAATCTGGTTTTGATGATGACAAACATGTTTCCAGTGTGTTTTGCTTGGCTAATCTGTTTCAGGCACAAAAGATCGCGATCCACTCAAGCCAACTCAAGATCGGGTCCAAGTGTGTCAAATGTATGACTTTTCTTTTTATTGAGTCAATTGTAATGTAACTGATTCCCTAGCTAAGTAACCTTGCACACACACACTCAGGGAGAGAGATTGAGTGAATTAGAGTTTCTGTTAAAATTTTGTTCAGATCGTCCTGGACGATCTCCACATCGTCCTGGACGATCCAGTTAAAACAGAAACCTTAATTAGGGCGACTAAGTTAAGAGGGTCTTATTAAGCAGATCGTCCTGGACGATCTCTGGATCGTACGGGATGATATGCCCAAATCAAAAATTCTCAGCCGCCAGATTAAGTTAGGCAAGTTTTATTTTAAGTATTTTGGTCTGATCGTCCTGGACGATACGTGTATCGTCCTGGATGATTCACTACAATCATGCCTAAATTAGTCTGGTAATTAAGGAAAGCAATTAATGTTTAATTGATACGATCACATCATCCTGGACGATCGCAGGATCGTCCCGGACGATCGTGATCGTCTAGTGCATTTCAGCTGTACGACTCGAACTGTGTACAGGATGATTTAGGGCCTTTTTGAACTAATCGTACAGGACGATTCCCTATCATCCTGGATGATCAAGTCATTTTTTGGTCGTCCAGCACAGATTTCTCTGGACGACCCGAACTGTCTTCTGGACGATTTTTCTCAATTTGCACTAATCGTCCCGGACGATCGCAGGATCGTACGGGATGATATGAACAACTTTTTCTACTGATCGTCCAGAAGAGCCTAATCATCCAGGCTGAAACAGCTGAATTTGAACTGATCGTACAGGATGATTAATCGATCGTCCTGGACGATCTTGGCCGACTAGTTGAGATTTAGGGCAAATTTTAAGCCCTCCTTTAAAAGAACTTTTTCCAATTTTTGGAAAAATCTTTTGCTGCCTTCCTTCCCTAAGAAACCCTGGAGAGACAGAGAGTTGGGAGAGAGAGAGAAGATCTTGTGAGGGGGAGTTAGTGAGGGATTCTTTAAGGTTGCTCCAAGCACGGATCAGAGTCATCTTCTCTGCTCGTCGTCTTTCGTCTAGTCGGTGGTCGTCGTGGGAGGATCGTTCGCAAGAAGATCCGGGGTTCTCTGCCCACTTCAGGTGGAAGCAAAAGGAGTTCGAAGGTTTTCTGCCTGCTTCAGGAAGAAGCGAAAGGAGTTCGAAGGTTCTGTGCCTGCTTCAGGAGGAAGCGAAAGGAGGTCGGGTTCTCTGCCTCACCGTGTGGTGAAAAGGAGGTGTTTGTACAGGCTTCTCTGTCTTGCTGTGGGAGCAAAAGGAGAGACACTTTTGTTTAGTGCAATACCCGTAGACCGAACCACTATAAAATCTGGTTTGCTTTTCTGATTCAATTTTGCACTTTACTTTTCTGATATTAACTGCTTGGGTGAATATCTGTGGTTGATCTTTTTATCGTTGTTTTAATTCATTTCCACTGCACGTTATAAAAAGATTTTCATAGTTATCATGAAATTTTTAAATAACCAATTCACCCCCCCCTCTTGGTTAGCCTCGGGACTAGTTCACTAGGGCTTAACATCCCTATCGAACTTTCAAGTGGTATCAGAGCGGGATTCAAAATTTAGGTTTAAAAACTTTTGAATTTGATCCATGGCTAACTGTAACAATCGTAATACTGCTGAAGGATATTCTATTACAAGACCACCGTTGTTTGATAATATTCCCTTTGATTTTTGGAAAACACGCATGTCTACTTTTCTGCAATCTATTGATTATCGCATGTGGATGTTAGTTAAGGATGGATACGAACCACCTTTTAGATTGATTAACAATGTGAAAACTGAACTGCCTTTTGCTGATTGGATGTTTGATGATCGTGATTTCTGTTTCTTTTGTGCTTTAAAATCTGAAGACTATATGCGTGTTTCTACTTGTACAACGGGAAAGGAAATCTGGGATAGATTATGTATAACATACGAAGGTACAACTGAAGTCAAACAGTCTATGTTAAACCTCTTGTTACATGATTATGAACTTTTTCACATGAAACCTAGTGAGACTATTTCAGAAATGTACACAAGGTTCACTCAGATTGTTACCTCTTTACATGTTCTAGGTAGAGAACTTACTAACTACGAAAGAGTGAACAAACTTCTTAGATGTTTGCCTGCTTCTTATAATGCTAAGATTACTGTTATTACTGAATTTAAAGATTTAAATACTTACTCTATTGACAGCTTACTTGGATCACTCATTGCTTACGAGCAAGGCGTGAACCAAAGGCAACTTGATGCAGGTGAACGCAAGAAAGAGAAGATAGTGGCACTAAAGGCCAAAGATTCAGATGCTAGCACTTCCGGGTCTGAGAGCGATGATGTTTCCTTAATCACTAGGCAATTCAAAAGCTTTCTAAGGAAGAAACATAAGAACTATCAGAAGTGGAACAAGGGTAAGTCCAATAAAAATTTTAAGGGTTCATCTGAATCTGTTTGTTTTAAATGCATGAAGCCTGGACACATTAAGGCTGATTGTCCCACACTTAAAGCTCACCCAAGCAAGGAGAAGGGTGAGGAGAAACCAAAGTTCAGAAAGGAAAAGAAGCGGATTCAGAAGGCGTTCTGGCAGACTCTGCATCCGACTCTTCTGAGACTGAAGCTGAAGAGGAGGAAACAAACTTATGTCTTATGGCTGATCATCACCCTGGTCAGTCGGATCAGGAAGAGGTATGTGAGCTTACCTACGATCAATTATTTGAAGTTTCTGAAAGAATTCAAACATCGTATAGGAAGCTTAAGAAAACTCATGCTAGTTTGAAATTAGATTACTTAACTTTGCAAAAAGAGCATGATTCTGTAGTTAAAGATCATTCCACACTTGATTCAAATCACATGTCTTTGCTTGATGAATTCGATGAGTTAAATAAAAAATATTCTGATTTAGTGTCTGAGTGTGATTCATTGAAAACTACGCATGTGGACTTAGAAAGAGCTTTTAAAGAATTAGATACAATGGCATGTGAAGTAGAAAGTAGCAAGGGAACCTTGAAATTTGAAATTGCAAGTTTAAAGAAAGAAAATGAGTTTTTGAAGGTAAAGATCAGTGCTTTTGAAAAAAACAAAACACCGCCTACTTTTGAACAGTTTTATGCACCGCCACCTTTTGAAAAATCTGTTGCAAGTTCTTCAAAGCATGTTTCATATACATCTATGAAGAGGCATTATCATCCACGTAGATTAGTTAACCCTTTTCCTGGTGTTAGATGTTTTTCATGTGGCATGTTAGGACATATTTCTCACACATGCACTGTTCACCGTAGTACACATTAGGTGTGGAAACCCAAACTGCCTGTTTTACCGCACAGCACGCATGCATTACATTCTTCTTTTCATAAGAAAGAACCCAAACCTGTTTGATTTTCTAAGACTGACGTTTGATACTTTTGTAGGTATGCTTTCACACAAGACCTCATGAGAGCATGTGGTACCTGGACAGCGGATGTTCTAGACATATGACTGGAGATGCAAATCAGTTCATTTCGCTGGAGGCCAGAGCTGGAGACAAGGTTACACTTGGAGATAACACCACCAGGAAGGTGGTAGGCACAGGTATAATTGGTGATTTTATGATTGATAATGTTTTGCTTGTAGATGGACTGAAACATAACCTGCTAAGCATCAGTCAACTCTGTGACAAGGGATACAGCATCAAATTTCTGCCCACTGGCTGCATTTTAAGCTTAAATAATGAAGTTATTTTGCAGGGGCAAAGGATCAACAATGTCTACAAGCTGTATGTAAGTAGCAATAAATCTGATAATTAAATTTGCTTAAAAACTGCTACTGATGAGTCTTGGTTATGGCATAGGAGATTGTGTCATACTAGTATGAAAACCCTTAGGAGAGTCACCCAAAAGGACTTAGTTAGAGGTGAGCCCAAGCTTAAGTTCACTAAGGATCACCTGTGTGATGCCTGTCAGTTAGGGAAGCAAGTCCAGTCCTCTTTTCACTCTGTTAAGGACATTAGCACCTCTAGACCTTTAGAAGTTTTTCACATGGACCTCTTTGGACCCATTAGCACTGCCAGCTTAGGGGGGAGAGTCTATGGTTTTGTGATTGTAGATGATTATTCGAGGTTCACTTGGGTTAAGTTTTTATCAAATAAATCTGAGTCATTTGATGAGTTTAGATCCTTCTCTACTTGGATTCAGAAGAAGTTAGGATGTGAGATTATTACCATCCATAGTGATCACGGAGGGGAGTTTGAAAATAAAAGATTTGGAAGTTTTTGTGAGGATCATGGGATTAGTCACAATTTTTCAGCTCCTAGGACCCCTCAGCAGAACGGGGTAGCTGAAGGAAGAACAGGACCTTAGTGGAAGCCGTTAGAGCCATGCTTGCCGAGTATTCACTTCCAAAATACTTTTGGGCTGAAGCGGTAAACACTGCCTGTTATGTGCTGAATAGGGTGAATGTGAGAGTCAAACTGAACAAGACACCTTATGAGATCATTAAGGGTAGAACTCCAAATCTTTCCCAGCTCCATGTCTTTGGCTGTAAGGTTTTCATTCTAAACAACGGGAAGTCACCCTTAGGAAAATTTGACCCCAAATCTGATGAAGGAGTGCTCTTAGGATATTTAAGTGTGGGGAAATCCTTTAGGGTGTTCAATAGGAGGACTTTGGTGGTGGAAGAAACAATCCATGTAGTGTTTGATGAATCTGATCCTAAGGAGTCTAGATCTGAAGTAGAAGATGAAGAGATTATTGAGGTTACCCAAGGAGTAAGAAATACAAATTTGGAGGAAAGGGTAGAACCTCAAACCGAGTTGCCTAGAGATTGGAGATATTCTTTGAGTCATCCTAAAGAACTGATCTTAGGAGACCCTTCTAAAGGTGTTAGGACTAGGCATGGACTTAGGAAGGAAGTAAACCATTCTGCCTTTATCTCAATGACTGAACCCACCAACATCAATCAAGCCTTATCGGATGAATTTTGGATTTTATCTATGCAGGAAGAATTGAATCAATTTGTAAGGAATGATGTTTGGGAGTTAGTAGAAAGACCTAAAAATCAAAGTATTGTGGGAACCAAGTGGGTCTTTAAGAATAAGATGAATGATTCTAGTGTGGTGGTGAGAAATAAGGCAAGATTAGTGGCTAAGGGGTATAATCAGATAGAAGGGATCGATTTTGAGGAGACTTTTGCCCCTGTAGCTAGATTGGAAGCCATTAGAGTGCTACTAGCCTTTGTCTGTTATAAGGGATTTAAGCTGTTTCAAATGGATGTTAAGAGTGTCTTTTTAAATGGGGTAATTAAAGAAGATGTTTTTGTAGAACAACCCCCAGGTTTTGAGAGTTCCCAATATCCAAGTCATGTCTATAAACTAAAAAAGGCCTTATATGGATTGAAATAGGCACCCAGAGCTTGGTATGAGAGGCTTAGCACATTCCTGTTAGAAAGAGAGTTTGTTAAGGGGAGCGTAGACACCACCCTTTTTCTGAGGAGATTAGGGGATGACTTACTCATTATCAAGATCTATGTTGATGATATAATTTTTGGATCTTTTGATAAATATTTATGTGAAGAGTTTTCTAAAATGATGAGTAAGGAGTTTGAGATGAGTATGATGGGAGAATTGTCCTACTTTTTGGGGTTTAGCATAAGGCAAACGGATGATGGAACCTTTCTCAATCAATCAAAATACACTAAGGATATTTTGAAGAAATATGAAATGGACAAAGTCAAGCCAATCAATACTCCCATACCCTCCTCAGTTTAGTTAGATAAGGATTCAAATGGAATATCAGTTGATCAGAAGAAGTATAGAGGGATAATAGGTTCACTGCTTTACCTGACTGCTAGCCGACCTGATATCATGTTTAGTGTCTATCTTTGTGCTAGGTTTCAGGCTGATCCTAAAGAGTCCCACCTGACTGCTGTTAAGAGAATTTTTAGATATCTTTTAGGGACCCCAAACCTAGGAATTTGGTACCCTAGGCACAGCCCTCTTTTGAGATCATTGGATATTTTGATTCTGACTTTGCGGGGTGTAGGGTGGAAAGGAAGAGTATTTCTGGGACTTGTCAATTCATAGGATAGTCGTTAGTCTCCTGGTTCAGTAGAAAACAGAACTCAGTTGCACTTTCCACTGCTGAAGCTGAGTACATTGCCTTAGGAAGTTGTGTGGCCCAAGTTCTTTGGTTGAAGCAACAAGTCTTGGATTTAGGAGTACCTATTGGCACAATTTCTGTTCTGTGTGATAATACTAGTGCCATCTGTATCTTTAAGAATCCAATTTAACATTCTAGGACCAAACACATTGATATTAGGCATCACTTCATTAGGGACCATGTTACAAAAGGGGACATTGAGCTACATCATGTTGCAACTGAAAATCAGCTGGCTAACATATTCACTAAACTACTGGCTTTTGACTTATTCAGCATTTTGAGAACCAGATTAGGAGTGATTGATATAAATGCTTGATTCTGATGACTGCTGATTTATGATTGTTCTGATTGGTATTCTAATTTCTGTTAGTTAGTTTTGGTATTATGATTTCTGATTTCTGTTAGTTAGGTTTGGTATTCTGATTTCTGATTTCTGTTAGTTAATTTTGGTTTGATTATTTGCTTTTAGTTGATTTTATTTCTTCTGCTGATTTCTGTGTTAGCCTTACTGTTAGTTTGATTTGAGTATTTACTTTGCTGTGATTTTCTACCTATTTTTATTTATTTACTGGTTCATATCTTGCACTTACTGTTTTATGCTTTTTAAGATCTGATCACCGCTCACTACTTCTGGTGATCTGAATTTTTGACTGGGATTTTTTACCTTGTTTTGGTTTGGAAGCTGGTAAGCAGTGATTGACTTCGCTGAATCTGTTAAAGGGAAGAAACATTGATAATTGGTTCTCTTCCTCTAACTCATTTACTGGTGTGTAGTTTCTTTTGAATAAAAATCCTCTTCAAAATTAAAATGTTAGTTTTTGAAATAGAGATTATTTTATCTTCCTATAGTAATCTGCCTCATATCAATAGTGTTTTTTCAAAGTCTTGAGTCATTAGTTTGATTTTCTAAACCAAGTGATTGCATTTATCATATGTTATATGGCTTTTGTTTTGTGAATCGTTTTTCCTTACTGTGGAGAGTCATCTCCTATGTTTGGAAGATAATCTCACAGCCGAGACTCTTTAATGATTATGAAAAGGCGAAAGCTTATAAAAGATGCGCAGTGCGCTAGATAATTTGAAAAAGAGGCATAAAATGAGCCCAAAACTGAAAAGATACGAAATTGCCAAATTGGATACATAAAGTGTATCAAAAGTCAAAAGATACGCAAAGCGCCAACCAATTTGAAAAAGAGGCACAAAAAGAGCCCAAACCAAGCTTTCTTCCTTTTCAGATTATTAAATGTCTTAGAAAAATCTGTGCGCCACTTAATATTTTCAAAAGCTTGAGTCTTGAAAATCCTGATTTCTGATTTTTTACTTTGTAACACTATTATATCAGATATTTTTCTGGAACGAGGCTTGAAAGGATCTCTTTTCAAATCTATTGTCTTTTCTTTTGAATCGGATTTTTGTGTTGAAAGAGGTTTGCATCGATAAGGTGTCCGGGGTCGGAGTTACGAAAGTTGATTTTTTCCAACCTTTTCTAGATTTCAGTGCTGTCAATCGTCCTGTCATTGGTTTTTGAATCTAAAATCAAGGAAAAATTCTGATTTTCTCGAGCATCTTAAAAAAAAATGCTTTTTGTGGTCAATTCTATTAGTTTTTGTGTTATTTTGATTTCTTCTATTTATGTTTTATTTTATGTTTTATTTCCGTGCTATGTTTTTCCTCCTCCTTTTTGTGATGTCAAAAGGGGGAGTCAGTTGTAGTCGTGTCTGTTTCTGTTCTCTGAGTCATGTTTCCTTTATTGTTTTAGCTGTAAATGAAAATTAAAAAAAAAATGTTTGTTTTGTTTGATCTCCTAGTTTACTTATATTTTCAGACTACTTTATAAATATTTGCCATCATCAAAAAGGGGAAGATTGTTGTGTATCTAGTTTTGATGATGACAAACATATTTCCAGTGTGCTTTGCTTGGCTAATCTGTTTCAGGCACAAAAGACCGCGAGCCACTCAAGCCAACTCAAGATCGGGTCCAAGTGTGTCAAATGCATGATTTTTCTTTTTATTGAGTCAATTGTAATGTAACTGATTCCCTAGCTAAGTAACCTTGCACACACACACTCAGGGAGAGAGATTGAGTTAATTAGAGTTTCTATTAAAATTTTGTTTAGATCATCCTGGACGATCTCCACATCGTCCTGGACGATCTCCACATCGTCCTGGACGATCTCCACATCGTCTTGGATGATCCAGTTAAAATAGAAACCCTAATTAGGGCGACTAAGTTAAGAGGTTCTGATTAAGCAGATCGTCCTAGACGATCTCTGGATCGTACGTGACGATATGCCCAAATCAGAAATTCTCAGCCGCCAGATCAAGTTAGGCAAGTTTTATTTTAAGTATTTTGGTCTGATCGTCCCGGATGATACATGAATCATCCTGGACGATTCACTACAATCATGCCTAAATTAGTCTGGTAATTAAGGAAAGCAATTAATGTTTAGTTGATACGATCACATCATCCTGGATGATCGCAGGATCATCCCGGATGATCGTGATCGTCTAGTGCATTTCAGCTGTACGACCCGAACTGTGTACAGGACGATTTAGGGCCTTTTTGAACTAATCGTACAGGACGATGTCCCTATCGTCCTGGACGATCAAGTCATTTTTTGGTCGTCCAGCACAGATTTCTCTAGACGACCCGAACTGTCTTCTGGACGATTTTCCTCAATTTGCACTAATCGTCCCGGACGATCGCAGGATCGTACGGGACGATATGAACAACTTTTTCTACTGATCGTCCAGAAGAGCCTAATCGTCCAGGCTGAAACAGCTGAATTTGAACTGATCGTACAGGACGATCTTGGCCGACCAGTTGAGATTTAGGGCAAATTTTAAGCCCTCCTTTAAAAGAACTTTTTCCAATTTTTGGAAAAATCTTTTGATGCCTTCCTTCCCTAAGAAACCCTAGAGAGAGAGAGAGTTGGGAGAGAGAGAGAAGATCTTGTAAGGGGGAGTTAGTGAGGGATTCACTAAGCTTGCTCCAAGCACGGATCAGAGTCGTCTTCTCCGCTCGTCGTCTTTCGTCTAGTCGGTGTTCGTCGTGGGAGGATCGTTCGCAAGAAGATCCGGGGTTCTCTGCCCGCTTCAGGTGGAAGCAAAAGGAGTTCGAAGGTTCTCTGCCTGCTTCAGGAAGAAGCGAAAGGAGTTCGAAAGTTCTCTGCCTGCTTCAGGAGGAAGCGAAAGGAGGTCGGGTTCTCTGCCTCACTGTGTGGTGAAAAGGAGGTGTTTGTATAGGCTTCTTCGCCTTGCTGTGGGAGCAAAAGGAGAGACACTTTTGTTTAGTGCAATACCCGGAGGGGAGGCTCCGGGGAGTGGATGTAGGTCAAGTTGACCGAACCACTATAAAATCTGGTTTGCTTTTCTGATTCAATTTTGCACTTTACTTTTCTGATATTAACTGCTTGGGTGAATATCTGTGGTTGATCTTTTTATCGTTGTTTTAAATAACCAATTCACCCCCCCTCTTGGTTAGCCTCGGGACTAGTTCACTAGGGCTTAACATCCCTATCGAACTTTCAAGTTCGGGTAAAATAATTTCTTCTATGGCTTTAGGAACCTCTGATTGTCATTTAAGTGTGAATCATTACTGAAACTGGATCAAGATGGTTAAGCTCATTCCACATGTGAAGATTTTTTGGTGGCATTTATTCAGTGGTGTTATTCTAATGTTTGATTTCCTAGTGTGTAGGAGATAGAAGGATGATAGTTCTTGTCCGAGAGGTTGCTTGAAGGTGGAGAATATTGATCATGTGGTAGTGGGATGTTCTAAACTATTTCAGGTAACTCAAATTCTGAACAAGTGGGGTTTTGTATTACTTGTTTTTGTTTCATTAAATGAATATTGTGTATGGCTGCTGAGATGTGTTGCTAAGGATTCTTTCTTAGCTAAGCTTTATTGTATTGTTGTATTTCTATCATGGAAATCTAGATGTAAATTTGTTTATGGTAAGAATGAAGATAGCAGTTTATATATTGCGGCCAACTCCATTAGTTATACCTCTATTGTTGGAGGTGGACTTGTTAAATCAAGCTTCTGGGGTGTTAATCAGCCAGATAGGCTATTGATGAATGTTTAGCACCCTCCTCCACCCAATTGGATCAAAGTGAATGTGGATGTTTCCCTTCTTCAAACATATAAGGCCTCTATTAGTGGGATTTTCAGGTATCATGAAGGAAGGTTTTCATTAGCTTTTGGATTCAATGGATTACATTGGGATATAGCAAGGCTGGGTCAACAATGGTATGTATTAGGGTTTTATAATGATTTAGGGAAGGTTTGATATATGTTAAGGAGCGTGGTGTTCAATGGATAGGTTTAGGTCACTTCGACTAGTCACTAAACTTAAGGCAAGGTATTTGAGGCATGAAAAAGTATTTGGTGTCATCCTATATTCAAATAAGGTTAAATAGGATTAGGCTTAATGTCTTTTGTTAAAAAGTCTTAGGTATGATCCTAGACTAATTTATACTATTCATAAGGATTATGATTGATGATTGATCAAGCTTGAATCGATGATCGATAAGTTTTAGTTGGAAACCTAGCATTATTTTTCTACTACTGGATGAAAGCATGCAACACTATAATAAGATAGTTTTAGCTTGAAGTAAATTTAAAGGATAAAGGTTTCAATGACCTTAGTTTAGAATGAGGTCAATAGGTTTTTGAATCCTAAAAAATTTAAGATGATGAAGAAGATAATACCACCAGTAGAGTTGAAAATTTTAGATTAGTGTATAGAGAAGAAGCTTAGGATCCATTTCCTAAAGAGTGGATATATGCATCTAGTTACCCTAAAGAACTTATCTTAGGAGACCCATCCATATGGGTAAGAACTAGGCATGGTTTTAGAAAGGAAGTTAAACGCATAACATTAACCTCTATGAAAGAGTGCACTAGTGTAGAATAGGCACTAGAAGATAAATTTTGGATTATTGTGATGCAAGGTGAATTAAATCAATTTGTTATGAATGATGGGTGGGAATAAGTGACTAGACTAACTGATTAGAATAATTTCAGAACTTAATATGTTTTCAAAAATAAACTAAATAATTTTGGATTAGTTCTTAGAAATAAGGTTAGGTTAGTAGCAAAAGGTTACTACCAAACAGAAGTGAATGATTTTAGGAGACCATTACCATAGTAGCAATATTAGAAGTCATTATAATACTGTTAGCTTTTTCATGCTTTAAGGGTTTGAAATTATACTAGACGGATGTGAAGAGTGTCATTTTTAATAAAGTTATTAGAGAATATGTCTATGTAGAATATCCAACATGTTTTAAGAGCTAAGTATTTTCAACTATTGTTTATAAACTTAGAAAAACATTACATAGGATTAAGAAAGAACCTATGGCATAGTATAATATGATTAGTAGTTATTTGGTTGGCTAAAAAAAGGAATACAATATAAAAGGAATGTAATATTTTTGAAATACTTTAGAGTTATTTGGATGAGTGTAAAATAAAAGAAAAATTTAACTTTTTTTATTTGACCTAAAGTAAATTAAATGCAATGTAACATTTAAAAGGATGGTGCTTAGTGGTCGACGATGGTGGCCCATGTGTTAATTGTCTAGTAGTGGTCATATGTTATCGGTATTGGTTGATCTATAGGTAGTGGCTAGTAGTGGTCAGTGGTGGTTAGCGGTGAGTGGTGACAGTTAGTAGTTGCCCTTGATGGAAGGTGATGGTTGGCAGTGGTAGCTGGTGGTTGGTGATGGTCAAGGGTGGCAAGTGGTAGATGGTGATGGTTGGTAGTGGGTGACAGAGGAGGTGGCCACCAATGATGGCTGGTGGTGGGCATGGAAGCCAACAGTGGCATTTGTGGTGAGTTTGTATTATATTTAACAATATCCAAATCTAAGAAATTCTAAACAAACTAAATTTGAACTTGAGGGTGAATTCCTTTTACTTCAAAATTTTACTCAATATTCCTTTTAATTCAAATTAAACACCGATATTTCCAGAAGCCCTTCATTTAGAATACCTTACACCATTTGTACAGCAAACCAAACAGCCCCTTAGTAATTTTCTATTAAAGAAATAATTTTTAAGGGGAATAGAGACACCAAAAATTTCAAATGTTTGTTGTTAGACCGACTTTAACTATTAGTGCACAACCAGAAGGGGGGGGGGTAAATTTGTTTTTTAAAAAATTTTACAAAATTATCCTTTTTAAAAAATTATGATTTACTAAAAAAAATGATTTGACAACACTTATCTCATAAAAACTTTGATTTAATTTTTATAAAAGAAACTTGCAAAGAAAGATATATTTGTCACTTTTTATTTTTGATATTTTGTTTTCTTCTTTTGGAGAAAAATAAAAATATACTTTTAATGCAAAGTGAAGTTCTCAAAACATAGATTTAGTAATAAGTTAAATACAAGAAATGAAGAATGAAAAAGTAAAAGCACATAACCAAATGAGCACACTAAAGATTTATAGTGGTTCAGTCAACATTAACTTATGTCCACTTCCCAGAGTTATCCACTAAGAGATTTGCACTAAAAACTTAGTGAATCTCCTTTTTCCCCCACAGCTAAGCGGAGAAGCGCTAACAAAGAACATCTACCTCCTTGGTTCAGTGGAGAAGTCAATTCACTTTACCTCCTAAGTAAGGAAGAGTAGACAATTCCTTTTCACCTCCTCGATGTGCCAGAGTAGCAAAATCCCTTTTAACTCCTATGTATGATGGAGTAGTGAAATCCCTTTGACCTCCATAGTTTTGTGGAGAAGCTGGATACCCTTCACCTCTTTAATGCTGTGGAGTAGTTAAATCTCTTTCACCTCATAGATGCGATAGAGAAGTCGAATCCTTCCCATGAAGAGACTCTTCCCAAAGTTTTCCCTAAAAAATGAAACTGACCTTTGAGGAAGAAGGTGCAAGATCACCGAGCAATCATGTGTATAAACCCCTCTTACACACTCTTATTACATAAGAATTTTCTCCCTCAAGATCTCTCCTCTCTCTCTCTCCCAAGGCATTGCTCACTCTTTAACCTTCTCTAACAAAAGCTTTCCATCAAAAAGAGTAGAAGAAGATTCCCTAAGATGGATTAGGGATGACATTTAAACAAAGGCTCAAAATAACCCTAAAATTCATGTTAACTGACTTTGTTCGTATAGTACAATTATGGATCATACAATATGATTAGTATAATTCATCTTGTTAGCATTATATGATGATCAATGGTTTGTACAATTAGTTTAAATATTTAAACTAATCATCTTATATAGTCATACAGTATAATGAGTTCAATCAAAAAATATTTTTATCCCATATGATGGCTGGCAGTTAAATATCATTCCAGGAGCTAATCAAGTCATACTATAAGAATTAGGGCTTCATATGATTTAATATAAAATGTAAATTAATCCATATTAAATTGCTTAATTATGATTAAATTAGGTAATCTTATACTACATTATCTAATACGATCGTAATCATACACTATGATTAGTTCTACCATTAAATAATATTTTTTTTTTGGAGGGGGGAACCCACAGAGGGGCCTACACGTTGATATAAGAAAATAAGTACAAAGTCCTTAAAGGGACCTCAAGCTTACTAATGCTCCAAAGAGCTACAAAAAGAAAATAAAAAAATCTAAGAGCTCGAGTTCCCTACTACACAAAATTATAAAATCACCTAGATATAATCTAAGGTGCATAAGAAAGAGCACCCAAAAAAAGAGAATAAGCCAAAAACCAGCAGAGTGCTTCACCTTCCCTTCCAAAAAACCAAGACAACGAGCCCCTGCACTAAGGAGCAGCTGCAAAAAAATTTGGCAACCAAAGGGGAAATTGCACAAATAAAAGCAAAAAAGTCAAGGTGATAGTCCAAGCAACTTGCTAGTAGAGGAGGCTAAAGATTCTACATCTCTGTTGGGCCATGAGGCCAAAAGTGGGAGAAAAATCCCTATCTATATGAAGAGCTAATTAAGGGAAGGCATCGCCATCATGTTGAGGAAGTGGAAGAAGGTATTGGAATCTCCATCTTATGGAGGAGGTGAAAGAAGGAAAGGTAGCTCCATCAGGTCAAAAATGTGAGAGGGGGGAGATTCTTTAGAGTTAGTAAGGGTGACTCTCTACCTTCATAAAGGAGAGGGGCTTCTCCTCCAAGCTTTTTGTTAATGAAGAGTCACATTTAGTGCAATAACCAAATAGGAGGACCTTTTGGGGAGTATACGTAGGTCAATTCAAGTGAATTATAAACCTTAGTATACATGTCCTTACTTTTTCTAAAGTTTACTCTACCTTCAATTTCCTTCATTACATTTTAAAAAATCTAATATTTATTATTTGTATGTATAAAACAAAAAACAATACTAGTTACTTTTGAGTTAATATTTGAAGTTTTAATTTAAACTTTATTAGAGAGTTGGTTCTTTTACTAGTTGTTGTTTAAAAAACTAGAGTTGATCTAATGGCACACTTTGGTAATTGTAAGACTCCAATAGAGTGCATACCTGAATCTTGGGATGTAAAAGTAACTATTAATTTTGAATCAAAAGAATTAAATGAATACTTTATTGATAATCTTATTGGTTCTTCAATTCCTTTCGAGCAAAAGGTAAGTCAATGAATTGCATATTTAGGTGAACAAAAAAGTAGAAGATATTGACCAATTTTTTATCTGATGTTAGAACAATGCTTCAGTCTTAGTTTTTAATTCATTGAACTCAACCTTAAAGCCTAAGTCCAACTCCCCGTTGTGCTCCAATATGGTGATTCAATTATTTGAAACCTAAATCTGTTAGTTGAGAATAACCCTTGATGATTGTTTGATTAGCCTCTTAATGACAATTAATTGCCTAATGATTATCAATGATATGGGCATTTTATAATCTTAACCTTATTGATCAACCATAAAACTCAATCCTAAATATCCTAACCTAAATCTAGTATAAAACTCCAAACTTAAAAATCTAGTGTACAAACCTAAAGCTTATATCATTTGTACTTTTCCCTATTTTAAGAGAATTTTTAACTAAATCAAAACCATATGAAAAGACTCTAGAATGGTGTTTTTCATTTGCATATTGATTAGGCATGTCCCTAGAGTGTACCTAATAATTTTTTATGCTTTCACATCCTTCTAAATCCTAAAGCACAAACCTTTTCTTAACACTTCCAATAGACTCTAAGTCACATTTGTAGTGGATTTAACCTAAACCTGCACCTTGGTCAAGCTTGGTTTACTAAGTTAACCTAGTTTGACTAAAGGGCCCCTTTAAACCTAAAAATTACTTTTCAAGCATCTAGGGTTCACAATGGTATAAATCCTTATCCAACAAGTTTTAAATGTCATTTGAAATTAATTGGAACCAAACATAACCCTTCATCGAACTTGGTTGACCAAGTCAACCATGATTAACCAAATTAGCCTTAAAGCCTCTAAAAAATGCATTTTAGACCAACCCAAGGAGCCCAAAATGAAGGGGACTATTCATTGGATCCCCAAGAGTTTGCCAAAAAAATTTCAACCCATGGGCCCACATAAATTTGCCATATGAATTGACCTAAATGAACCTAGAGGGGTTTTATTGAGCAAAATTCCAAACGTTATAAAATTAAATTGCATGAAAAATTACATATGGTGTCTATGGACCCTTTGCACTAAAGAAAGCCAGTCAGGCTAATGCATTAACTTGGGTAAACTAATTGGGTAGACCCAAAAAATTAAAATCCAAAATTCTTGGGCCATTCATTATCATGCCCAAATTAAACCCCCTAAACTATTCAAATGCATTCCAGAATATTCATTATACTTACACTAATCAACTCTAGCCATGTGGATGGCTAATGTGGCAACATTCTTCAAATCAACCCTTATATAATCATTAATGCTGTTATGATGTCATAAAAAACTAACCACATGGGCTCTAACTGCATGGATGATTATTTACTTTATATGGGATAGTCCTCAACTAAATTATTAGCTGGGCTTGTAATTGGGTGGCATGAAAATTGAATTATTCTTTCATTTTCTCTTTTCTATAAATACCCCCAAAATTTTCAAGGAAAATGCTAGCTATTTTCTTTGATTTCACTATTAGAGAATCCCTTCGCATTTACCCACTCTTTCTTGACCTTGAGAGCTTGTTGATGAGGTGATCTAAGGGTTAATTAATGAAGCATCCTCTAAGGCTTCCAAACATCCAATACCGACATCCTCCATGCTTGAGCTCTTCAAGGAAGATCAAAAAAACCTCCCAAGAAGTCCAACATAAGTTAAACTAAGTAATTTCATCCACTACTTAGAGGTAAATATTAAAACCTTGATTTAGATAAAAATTTTAATTAACATTATTAATAATTAATGCATAAGCCCATTAGTGGGTTTTAACTATAAAAAAAAATTAATATCCTATGTCATTGAGCCTCAAAATTTTGGTAATATTGTTTTAAATAGCCTAGAATCTTTGCCTAATTTCATTAACTTTGGATGGATAAAAAAATTAAAGCTTTCTTTAAAATAATTTCAAAATTAACTAAATGAATAGGAAAGATTTTGAGTCATTTGATTCTGTGTGTATCCTATCAAATTGCCCAGGTCAAGTCAAATGATGTGATCTATCTAACTAGATCAAGTGATGGGATGGACATTGCATTTGTCTAATAAGATCCACACTTTCCACACAAATCACACAAAACATGAAGACTTGGATCACGATCTAAGGTGGTTAATTGATTGACTGCCACCATTAAGGGGCTGCCAAACACGCATTGACATGTATCCCAGTATTAGGATGATGTGTCATAATGACAGCAGTGGCATGGTGGCAGGAAATGCCTTAAATTAATTGTTTATCTAATTAAATTAACATAAACTTCTAAACTTCATCATAAATCAGACACTTAACAAAAAATTATATGTAATAGCTCTATGGAACCAACAGGAGTAAGCCTTCAATTTAAAAATAAAATTAAGTGAATTTCATGTGTCGATAAGGAGTAATTTAGCTTTGTGTATCCAATTATTTTGATAAATTTTCCTTGTATATTCATCCAATTTGTTTGTTATGGCATATAGGGCTTGTCCTTGACCTACCCTAATTTTCCCAGGTCTCTTTTTTTTTTTTTGAGGGGAATGCTAAGATGCATTAATAATCAAACCAAACAAAAGACAAACTAGGAAATCAAAAAGCACTTAAAGAATCACATTCCTCCTTCAAACAAAACAAGAAAGAAGGAGGAATATCATCAACACTAAGATCATTCCAAAAAAAATATCTAACCACTGCCAAATTAGCACAAACATCCGCTAATTTGTTACAAACTCTATTACAATAAGAAAATAAGACTTTGTTGAAATCCTGTAGAAATCCTAATCTCTCTTCAATTCTTCCACAGTTCCTCCAATTCTTCAAGGATGATTGAAGAAACTTTATAATGTTGTAGTTGTCCCCTTCAATAATCACACCTTGTGCTTCACACATCCAATCTTGCACAATATTTTTAAGAAAATACACCGCCTCTAACTCCAATTGAGCTATATCCCAGTGCAAATAATGAGCACCAAAAGCTAACAGAAATTTACCTTTGTCGTCCCTTACTACTCCACCAATTCCAGCCATGCTATTAGAAGTGAGTGACGCATAAATATTAATCTTAATCCAACCGGGTGGAGGAGGATGCCAAGAAGAAGACAGCATATGCTGGTTGGCATCCCAGTAGTACGGTTTAAGACTAATAACACTGCTCACTGAAGCCATAGAGACCACATTAGCTGCTATAGAATGATCTGAATCCTCAACACCACCATGAGTCAGCTTACATCTACTTTTCCAAACAAGAAACACAGATGTACATTATATAATAGCTAGAAGAGAATTCTTACTAGCATACAACTGTAACCCATTCAAGAAGGATTTAAGATCAAAGAATTTCAGAATCTGAAAACCCCAAGCATGCAGCCATTTTATCACATTCTGTAGTTTAATACATCTACCAGCAACGTGGCAATTGCTTTCTTCTTCATTACAACCTCTCGGGTAGCAAGCATCATTGCATAGTCTTCTTTTTATCAAAAAAGCCTTTGAAGGAATTGCATCATTGCAAAGTCTCCACCAAAATAGGCCTGCTCTCGGTCTCAATTTCAGCTTTTTCATCCAGGAATTGTGAACTACCTCTGAGCTATGATATATTAACGCCTTAAAAGACAATGCTGCTATCGATTTGCCTGAATTCTTATACTTCAGCTCCATAAGATCTATTCGTAAGCTTGCTGCAATCGGAATTTGAAGAATCAGATCTACCAGATCTTTCCCGAACAAACAATGAAGATGATTTACATTCCATTCGCCATTCACAATGAAAGAGCTAAGCTTGGTACTCACGTCTACCAAGTTATTCACATACGTTAGCCATGAAGCAATGCATCTATCCAGAATCCATGAATCCACTACCCAATTAATGGAATTACCATTTGATATCTTCCACCTTACAATATTCCTCAGATACATAGCACCCATAGTTATTATTTTCCAAGTTGGAGAGCAAGCACCTCTGGCCGAAAAATTTGAAATTTCCCTACCATATTTACATCTAAGAATATGGTTCAGCAAAGAGTCATTCTTCAAATAAAAGTCCCACGCAAATTTAGCCCAAAGAGGTCCTACCTTAGATACAGCCGAGAACAGCCCACGACCCCCTTCATTCTTGGGTTCGCAAAGTAAATCCCAAGAAACATAATGCAAACTAGCCTTACCATTCTTCTTATTCCACAAGAACCCTCTACATTCTTTAAGAATACCCAAAGGTACCGAAGAAAGAGAAGATAAAAACATGGGTAGAGATAAAAAAGCCGATTTAACCAAAACCATTTTACCTTCCAAGGAGATACTATTCTTTCCTCAAGTATTCAATCTATTGGACGCCTCTTCCAGCAGACTTTGAAAATCATTAGCCACCATCCTTCTCAATGTCATCTTCACCTAATGATAAATAAACTCCTCAACCACTTTATACCTGAGGATCCTTCTAATTTCCTTCTTCTTGCCATGGCTAGTATGTTTTCCAAAAAGTATCAATGATTTGGAATGATTCACCATCTGACCCAACCACCTACAGTACTTGGTAGCAATGTTCTTCAATTCCTTACATTAGCTTCCGAAAAAGACTAAAACATCATCGGCATAGAGTAAATGAGATACTCTAGGAGCATTAGGGGTAATAGAAATCCCAAAGTAATTACTCTCTTGCTTCAACGCATCAGAAAGAAGTTCTGAACACAAAATGAACAAAAAACGTGACAAGGGGCAACCTTGTCTAAAACCACTTTTTCCTTCAATCCAATCAGATTTCTTCCCATTAATCAAAATGCAAAACTTAGGCTCACATATACAACCCATTAGTAATTCCAAAAATTTGTTAGGGAAATTAAAATGAGTCAGAACTTGCCTTAAAGCTTGCCACCCCATACTATTGTAAGCTTGCTCCATGTCCAACTTGATAGCCAAAAGGTATTTTGCTGATTTAGAATATCGGAACTTGTTAAAAACTTCTTGTGCAAGTAACACATACTCAGACAGTGACCGACCCTTAACAAAAGCTGCTTGGTCTCTAGAAATGAGTTTATATAACACCTTCTCCATTCTATTTACTAACATCTTTGCAACTATCTTGTAGATAGTCAAACAAAGACTAATCGGACGAAAGTTAGAAGGTACCTGAGGATTTTCAACCTTGGGAATTTAGATAATCATTGTCTCCTTCCATGAGCTATGCATTACACCTAAAGAGAAAAATTGTCTAACTGCTTGCCACACATCCTCCTTAATATATTTCCAAAAGTCTTTAACAAAAGAGAAGGTAATCCTATCCAAACTAGGAGAAATACTCGAACCAACCTCCTTGACCGCCACCTGTAGTTCCTCCATGGTAAAAACTTCATTCAGGATTCGGTAATCATCATCTCCCAGCACCGTAGAAGGCTCTGGACAACCTTCTAAAAAGCATTCCCTATGCTGCCACTTAAGCTTGAAAAAATCAGTGAAAATATGATGAATATCGATAACATCTTTCGTAATTACCCCTACTTAATTTTTAATATAACTAATCCAATTTTGATTTCTCCTAGCATTAGCAAACGCATGAAAGAAAGCAGAATTTGTATCCCCTTCTTCCAACCATTTGGCTTTTGCTCGTTGTTTCCACCATGTGTTAAGCCGAGCCAAAGTAACATTGAGCTCATGAATTTTAAACCTGAGAAGATGCAGCCGTTCAACAGATAACCTACCTTCAGCTTCCTCCAACTAGATTTCCAAAATCTCCTCCTTTAGTTTGTCCCTCAAAATGCTCAAATTCTGGAATTTAGCCTTGCTCCAAAAGAATAAAGCCCTAAGGCTTCTTTTGAATTTCAAATTCAAAGAAATAGCCGGATCATTACCATTATATTTTTTCCAGATGTTCTCCACGATGGTAGCAACCCCATGATAAGAAGACCAAACATCTTCATAACGAATTTCTCTACTACCAACCTTCAAAGGCTTTACAATCTCCAAAAGAATTGGGCAATGGTCCAAAGCTATCCGGGAAAGGTGTTTCACCAAGGCTAGATGAATAGAATTCAAAGCAGTAGAATTGATAAGACATCTATCCAACTTCTCTAAAATTCGAGCCCCTCCAGACTTATTATTACACCAAGTGAATTTGGGACCCATAGAAGCCACCTCATGAATATCATTTAAGATCATGAAATTCTTCATATCCCTAGAACCTTGAGACATGGAGAATTTTTTCCCACCTCTTTTATCCTCTTGGGAAAGCACACAATTAAAATCTCCCCCTACAACCATCGGCCATTCATCAGAGCAATGCTTCTCTAAACCCTCCCATAAGGGCTTTCTAGAGAGCACTTTAGGACTTCCATAAACAGTAGCCACCTTCCATCAACCTTTATTACAGATAGATAAATTACCAACAATCCATTGTGCTGAATAATCAACCACTGAGAATGATGCTAAGTCTTTTCTCCATAACACCATCAAACCACCAGAGAGACCTTCAGAAGGGACCAAATATGAATCCCAATTATTACCCAAAAACTTCACCATTTGGATATTATCTTCAGAACTTATCTTAGTTTCCATTAAACCCACTAACAAGACATTACCATCTTTAACCACCTCCTTAAGATATAGAGCAGCCTCCACTCTCTTGGCTCCTCTACAATTCCAAAATACCAAGGAAGTCATTGATTCGGATTGAGGGTGAAACTCCCATTCCACTTAGATTTTCTCCCTTCCAACTTCCTATTACTAGCCATGGAGTTTCCTGAGCCTAGGGACCTAAGATCTTTCAATAATTTCACTCTTTTCCCAGTTGAGGAAGTTTCCCGCCCAGCCATATTAAGTATTTGAATGCTTTTATCCGCAACCAGAACTTCCTTTGGCTTGATAAAACAGGAATTTCCCAAGCTACTTTTACATGGAAAATTCTTCCCAACAATTTCCCCTTCCTCTATACACCGGTTATCAACCATTTCCAAAACAACACCATAGTCATTATTCAAGGAAGTAGCATTCTTAACAAGATCCGCATCAGAATTAGTAATAGGATTACCTGAGTTCGCAAGCAATCACAAAGGATATGCTTGAGTTCGCAAGCATCCATTATGAAGACCATTTTTATCCTCCCCAACTGAATCACAAATTAAAATAGCAGAATTACTTATCTCCACAGCTGAAGAGGTCTGAATAGCAATCTCATTCCGACTTTCCTGTATCTTCATAGCCTCCTTGTTTGCTTCCAGATTTTTACCACAAAATGTTAGTTTGTTCAAACCCACCTCCACACTGTTCTCCTCCAAACTTTTATTCAGCTCCACCTTCTCACCATCCAGGTTATTCAACACTTCGTTACATTTAATAGCATAAACCTTCTTATGAGAAAAACTATCCACCTTTTGGACCTATTGAATACCAGGATTCTGGTTACCCAATTGTTTTCACAGCCTTAGGATCCCTCATAACCTCTTTACGCTAACCAACATTTCTCCCCTTTCTATGATTAACCAACACCCAAGGTCCATACGAAGCAGAATTCAACAACTCCTCCTCATCCCTTCCACCAACTCCCACTTCAACCTCATTACTTGCTGCCACCACCTCCTTAGGACAAGCAGCATCCTTCAAACAATCAGATTTCACATGTCCAATCATCCCACACTGAAAACAAAACGATGAGATTTTCTCATACTCCACTTTTTGGAAAAATCTTCCTGAAATATTGTCCACCCAAACACCTAAAGGCAAACAACAATCAAGCTTGACCCTCACACAAACTCTTGCAAACTCCCTTCTACCCGATTGAAACAAATTTCCATCCAGCATAAGAGGTGTACCAACCATTGATGCAATCCTTGCTATATTCTGTTCGTCCCAATAATGAAGTGGAAGATTAGGCATTCTAATCCAGATTTGCGACATCAAGCCCTTCAAAGATAAAGGAGAGAACTCTTGCCTCCATTTTTCCATCCCTATAATGTGTCCAATCACAAACCATGGTTCTCCTGATAAAATAGCCTCCATCAATTCGTTAGAGTTAAAAGAACACAAGAACCAACCTTTCCCCAAAGTAGTAAAATGGAATTTTCTAAATTGACTCCATTGGCTCCTCACCTCCCATGCCACCAAGTGAGATGGCATTTCCTTTCCAAATACCTTGACCACCAAAGAATTAACCAACCTATTGGCATTTTGTATTTCCAAATCTTCACATAACCTCACTGCTTTACCATCCTCAGACAAGACCATTTCTTCCTCTTTAAAGTTTAACTTAATATAAGGTTTCGAGTTCCAAGGATTAGCCTTCAAAACAAAATTATTATCCTTAGGCAAACCATCAGACACCTTATCCGCATATGTATCAGCATTAGTACCCAGAAGATCATTCAGAAGCTTTAAACTAACATCTGCCTGATTAGCAATGTCAGGATGATCTCCACAATTACCCAAATCCGCAGAAACACAACTTCTAACCTTCAAAAAATCAGAACTCCTATTACCTGCAACTTCTAGAAAATCTGGATCACCTATGATACCGGAAGGAACGCCACACCACTCAGGACCTACTGGGGACTGAAATGGAATACGAACGCCTTTGCTCACCGGACTGAGGGAATTGTTGCGAATCTGGATTAGAATGCAGTGATGGCCGGCGGCCACCCAAAATAGCTTATCAAAGAACAGACCCCTCCGACGAAGGAAGAGATGGCCGGCGGCCACCCACCGCCATGCCCAAAAAGCCTGCCGCAAAAATAGAATGAAAAATCGTGAAGGAAAAATTCAACAAAAAAATGAACATGCTTCTCTCTCTAGAACCCGCTGCTTCTCTCTCTAGAACCCTCTCATTCTATAATACCTCAATCTTCCTAGGTCTCTTAAATGAGAAAATTTGCATGAATAATGCTTAGTTGGCCTAACATCTCATCAAACCCACTTATAATGTTCATATTCTCTATCCTTGTTGCACTCCCTAGCTTTGGTGATTGTGGTTTCCACTATTTGTTGGGTGCGATCCCTCGAGCTCTTTGGTTTTTTTTTTTTAATTTCTGTCTGTGTGGAGTTTCTAGCTATTTTAACCAAGGCCTTTCATCCTTTGCGTACCCTTGCGATTGCTAAGATGGCACCAAAACCTTCTTCATCTTCCCCAAATCGGTGGGGTAAACCTCCTTCTAGAGCATATTATTCTTTGAAAGGTTTCTTTGATTCTTATGGCTCCAATAACTCTGGTAAATCTCATTCCTTTCGCTATGTGGTTGCCGGTGCTTCTTATTCTAGCGATCCTATTTTTTCTTTTACTATATCGGTTGTGAAACACGTTCTTGCTTTTTTGATGTATGATGAGGACATTTTTAAGCTATCTAGCCCTCTTCATTTCACACTAGTTGGAAAATTTTTGGTCTGTAGACCTAATGTAGATACAATTAAAATTTTTTTTGGGAATTTGAAGTTATCTGTTGTTTTTTTGGTTAGTCTTCTTGATGATAAACATATTTCTATCTAATATAGTAATGATTTAGATTATAGTCATGTTTTAACTAGGAGATCTTTCTACATCAATAATTATCAAATGAGACTTCTCAAATGAAAACCGTATTTTAATGTCAAGGAAGAATTTCCTATTGTGTTGATTTTGATATCATTCTCAAATTTGCATTTATATTTTTTAAATTCACATGTTTTTCATGCCTTGGGCTCCATTTTTGGTAGTCCATTGCAGTCTGATCAGGTTACTGCCTCATGATCGAGGCTGTTAGTAGCCAGGATATTGGTGGAACTGGACATTACAAAGACACATTCTAAAGTGATATGGCTTGGTTCAAAAAATTCTGGTTATCTTCAAAAAGTTGAATTTGAAATTATTCCTAATTTTTGTAATCATTACAAGATCTATAGACATTCAACAAATGAATGTTTTGTGCTCCATACAAAACTTAAAAATATTAATAAAGGTTCTAAAATTATTGTAGAAGGTAACTCTTCTGAAGAGGAGAAAGAAGTTTGGTCCAAGGAAAAGCACGGTGTGAATAATTTTGAGGAACATGCTGTTAATGAGAATTTAGAATATGGTAGTTATGTTAAATCTATTCATTGTAACATTGGTAATAATGAAACTGTCCCCTTGATTTGTCTCAATGAAACTTTGGAAAACAGTCCCATTCTTGGATTGGCTTGGCATGATATTAATGGTATAAATAGTGTGGATAAAAATCTTGGTGGGCCTGAATCTAATGATTATCATACTATTAGTGATATAACTAAGGTTTTAGGTGTTGTACATGATGCTCTTCCTACTTTATCACAAAGTTAGTGTACTTTAAATCACAATATTTGGATGAGTTCAGAATTACAAAATGGAAAAGGTGTTGAGAATGAGGAAGGTGAGATTTTATATCATGAAAATGAGTCTCTTATGGATAAGCAAAATGTGGTTTCAACTAAGCCTAAAGAGATGGTGGACCACGATAAGAATTCTTAAGAGGATTATGTTAAAGCTTCAAAAAAAAAAGATAAGAACAATAAAAATAGTGGGGGCAGTTCATCTAGGTTAACAAGATGCTTAAATATTTTTTCCAATTCTAATGGTTAAGTCTCTCATTTTGAATATAAGGGGGGTGGGTGCTTCTCTGTCTAAGGATAGGGTGAGAAACATATGTAGGATCTGTAATATTCAACTTCTGGTTCTCATTGAGCCTTTAATTTCATCCCCTTTTATTAATTTTATGTTGTCAACTTTGGGTTTTGATTTGGCTTTTAGTAACTACTCCAATAATATTTGGTTATTTTGGAAAAGGGTTGTATGTCTTGACATTATAGCTGATTATCCTCAAATTATGTATACTTCCATTAATATTTTTCAATTATCATCCTATGCTTATTTCGTTTATGCTTCTTGTTCTAGAACTGGTAGGAAAATGCTTTGGAAATAGATTAGTGATTTTTCCTCCATTATTTCTACTCCTTGGATGATTAGAGGTGACTTCAATACCATTTCTAATATTAATGAAAGAGCTAGGGGGAAACTGCCTAATTTTCAGGCTATGGATGATTTTATTGATATGATTTACAATTGTAATATGCATGTTATTTGCTTTTCTTGAAATGCTTTTACTTGGAATAAGGCCACTATGTGGCAAAGATTAAACCGTATTCTCTTTAATGACTTTTGGATTTCAGCTTTTCATTCGACTCATATTGATCATTTATGCAGGACTTTATTTGATCATTCTCCTTTACTTTTAAATATTTCTTAGTATAGCAGCAATACTCATTCTCCTTTCAGATTTCAAAATATGTGGATTTTAGATGATTCTTTTACCTATCTTGTCAATAGTAATTGGCACGCTCCTTTGTTTTCTTGTGATAATGTTGGGGGAATGACTAGACTCTACTTTAAATTCAGAAGGCTTGACAAAATTTGAATTGGTTGAATAGGTTTGTTTTTAAAAATAATTTTTCAAATATTTCTCTTGCTCAGGATTTGATTAAAAGTGCAGATATCAATTACAAGAATTAAACTTCCTCTGAGAATCTTGTGTTACTAAATGAAGCTAAGGCTTCTTTGTTTAAACTTTAAGAAGAAGAGGAAGTTTATTGGAGATAAAAAGCTTCTTCAAAATTCTTGGTTGAGGGGGATAGAAATACTAAATTTTTTCACAATATTGCTAACCATAAGAACGTAGTTAACCACATTCACAAGATTACTCTGCCTATTGGTGTTTCTATTGATTCATATGATTTAATTTATGCCTCTGGTATTGATTTTTTTAATCTGGTTTTTATCAAAGATTTCTCTCCTGATTTAAACGTGGATTGCTCCTTCATTCCTTCTCTCTTCTTTGAGGAGGAGAACAACTTTTTGATTAAAATGCCTAATGAGGAGGAATTTTTTTAACTCTTAATAGTATGAATGTTGATTCTATTGCTGATCTGGATGGTTTTACCATGACGTTTTTCAAAAATATTTGTCCATTATTGAGGAAGATTTCATTAATGTTCTTACGAATTTCTTCTTGGGGAATCCTTACCCCAAAATTTTCACTTCTACTTCTATTATTTTAATTCCTAAGAATGATGTTATTAATTTTTGGAATGATTACAATCCGATCAGCTTGTGCTCTTTTTTCAATAAGCTTAATGCTAAACTTCTTAAGGGTAGGATTGCTGTTTTATTACCTAAAATAATTTCTTTGGAGCAAACTAGTTTTCTTAAAGGTAGGTCTATCTTTGATAATGTTTTATTGACGTAAGAGTTAGTCCATGATTTGAAAGCTAAAATTACTGGTGGTAATATTATTTTTAAGATTGACATTTCTAAAGCTTATGATAATTTAAATTGGGAGTTCCTTTACATGATGTTAAATCTATTCGATTTAATATGAATTTTATTAACCTTATTAAAAATAGAAATGAGAATTTCTTTTTTTTTCTATTATGATCAATGGTAAGTGTCATGGTTATTTGAAGTCCACTCATGGCTGAGACAAGGGGATCGACTTTCCCATACTTTGTTTATTATTGTTGTTGAATTTCTCTTGAGATTATTAAACAAGTTATTTTTAACTCATCCTACTTTACATTTTAGAATGCTTGGTGGTTTTCCAATTACTAACTTGAGCTTTGATGATGATTTCATTATTTCCACTAATGGCTCCATTAAAATGCTTTATATTTTATTTACTTTTCTTGATTAATTTCAAAGAGCTAGTGGTCTTATCTTTATTCCTAGCAAGAGTTGTTTCATCACTTCCAAGTCTATCTTCATTTAAAGAATACATCATATTCATCATAATTTTGGCTTTTCCCATAAGACTTTACCTTTGAAATATATAGGTTCTCCTCTTTTTAGAGGTAAAAAGGGGTCTCATTTATTTGGAGACATCTTTAATGCTATTCACAAAAAACTTACTACTTGGGCTTTAATTTTCTTTCATATGGTGGTAGATTGGTTTTAATTAAACATGTGCTCTGTTCTATTCCCATTCATCTCTTTCATACTTTATGCCCTACGGGTAATGTTTGTAGTAGGATGGAAAGGCTTTTAAAAAAATTTTTTAGGGAGCTAAAGACAGTCAATATGCTATTTTTATATTCTTCTTAGACTATTTCCTCTGGGGTTATTGAGGTGGGGAATCTGGGTTTTAAACTATGGGTAATATGTCGACCAATTTTGTTTACAAACTCTAGCTTTCTTTTAGATCTAAGAAAAGTTTGTGGGCTAAATTCATGACTGTTAAATATTATTCTGCCCTCATCCTCTTGTTTGTCACTTTAAACAGGGTGATTCTTTTAACTGGAGAAAGCTCTATTCCATCAAGTTGGAGGCTGAAAATTTTATCAAATGGGGTTTGTGTATTGGCAACTTCTTCTTTTGGCAAGATAAGTTGTTGGGTAACTAATATATTGACAGTCTATTGAGTACTCATTCTACTTCTACTTGCAAAGTTAATTATTTTATTCATAATGGTGTTTGGGATGTTAATTTACTTTGTGATAATGTTCCACACTTTATTGTCAGTCTTATTCTTAAAATTCCTCTACAATTGGATGATGAGGATTTCATTATGTTTACTAAAGCCAATGATGGTATGTTTGCTCTGAAGCAAGTTTGGCATTATTTCAGACATCCCTACCCGAAGTCTTTACTTTATTCGACTATTTGGCACCATGAAATCTCAACTTCTTACTCTATTTATTTTGGAGGATTCTACGTAATTATTTACTAGTTGATTATAGGCTTATAAAAAAGGTTTTCATATCATTTCTAAATGTCAGTGTTGTTATCATATTGAGAATCTTAATCATGTGTTCGCTAATGGCCCTATAGCTCTGAAAGTTTGTCTTCATTTTGATAACATTTTTAATGCTCAGTTCTATAAGAATTATAGCTCTATTTTTAATATTCTTCAAACCTAGTTTACTCCTTTTAAAGGTCATATTCGTAATATATTGCCTGTTATTATTTGATGGTTTCTGTGGAAGAGTAGAAATGAAGCTAAACATGAAAATATTGGTATGAATGTGATGAGCATTGCTGGTAAAGTTAAAGATAAAATTTTGCAATTGTCTTTAGCGAATTTGATTAAAGTTGATGCTTTTACTGGTTATTACCACACCACTACTGATTTTGGTGTTTCTTCCCATTTAGATCCCATTGTTAATCCTCATAGAATTGTGAGATGGATTAAACTTGGTGATGGGTGGTTTAAGCTTAATAATGATGGCTCTCTTAACGAGTCTAAGGCGGGTTGTGGTGGGATAATTAGAGATTCTAATGGCTTTGTTGTCATTTCTTTTGTTGGTCCTAGTTCCTATGACACAGTGATTATGGCTGAAATTAAAGCTTTGCAATATGGTTATCATTTATGCTTCTCTCTTAGTATCACTAAAGCTTGGAATGAAGTTGATGCTAAGCTGCTTATTTATTATAATAATGGTAATACTACTATTTACAACCCTTCGTTCTTTTATAAGATTAGAAATATTAAGTAGTGCTTTTCCCTTATTTCTTTTTCTATTACCCATTTTCTTCATGAAGGTAATGCTGCTGCGGATTATCTTGCCAAAATGGGTTGCAATTTGAGTGATTTTAATGAATATGGTGGTTCCTCTTTACCTATGAACCATAAGGGTTTGGCGAGATTGGATCATTCTGGTTTGCCGTATGTTCATTTTAACTAACATTTTGGTTTTGGTTTTATGTTGGAGGGTGTCTTTTTTGCCTGCTTTTGGGTACCTGGGCCTAGTTCTATGGCTTCTCTTATTGATCGGGCTTCATCTTGGTTTTCTTTTCTTTATGATAGGTTTTTTATTGGCTATGATTATTAATTTTAAGGACTGTATCTTATTGATATTTGCTGCTGATCCTTTTCATCTCAGAGGTGTTATAATCTGTGCTAGTTAGTTTTAATTTTCTGAGTTGCTTAGTTGACAGTTTTTATATCTTTTATTGTTGGTTCTCTCTTAGTACTTATTGGATTGGGTATCATTGCCTTGTTAATCTGTGGTATTTATTGGTGATGTGTTGGGTTGGGTATTTTTGCCTTGCTCAATTATGGTATTTATTGGTGGTGCATCTGGTTGAGTAGCTTTATCCTTGTTTTCTGAATTTAATCCAAATATTGGGTGGTTGTTCGATTGGATTCGAGCAGCAGGTGGATACTGACATTCATGATTTCATCATTACTATACACCTGAGCCAATTTTTTCCTTTTTTCTTGGACCCTTTGTACTCTAAATTGTAATGTTGAGTTTGTTAAGGGTGCTTTGTTGGTTTGTTGTAGTATGCTAATGCCCTATTTGAGGGGTTCTTTTCTGGTTTCTTCCCTCTATCATCACCAGGGATGTGCTGGCTAGATTGGTGTCATTTAACTTATAATTTGAAGTTAATTCTAACATTTTTTTTTTAAATTCTGGGGGAATTCTTGGTTCCAGTAGTTGGATTTACTATTACTCTTTATGTTTTATTCAAGCTCATAGCTTTTTAGTGTGTTCCTGTTTCTGTTATGTTGGATTGGTTAGTTCTCGCAAAGTCTCAACATTACCAATATGATGGGGACTTTTTTGTTCATGATTTTGGTTATTTGAGAGGGTTTTATTACATGCTGCTCATTTTTTGCTATTATGTTTATTGGCTACTATATACTTGTTGCTTACCAGTGTTGTGTAACATTCATCATAGCTCGTATTGTTACTTTTAGAGCCTTAATTCTCTCCTAATGGGTGATGTATTGCTTACTTCTTTAAACTATTTTGAGCTATTATTGTTTACTAATTTTGATAATGGTTCTCCCAATATGGCTCGAGTTATGAACACTTGCTATAGAAGGATAGGCTTTCAAGTGTTTTGCTCCCAGTGCCCTCATGGCTACAATACTATTATGCATATTGATTGCAAGTTTTGTAATGTAGGATTACAGTTTGCTAGAAGCAGAATATCTTTCTTTGTGGCTATTTGGGAATACTTCACTTATATTTTATATAATTCTAACTGTGATCAACTCCCACATTTTTACAAACTTTTTTGTTATTTGTATGTTTTGCATTTCTATTTTCTTTTTTGCAGCCCTTATTTTTGCAGGTTTTCTGGACTAAATTTTTTGGAAACAAGTTGAGTATTTTTTGTAGGAAGATCGCGCTGAATGTCCATTTTCTTATCTTCCTTTTTTGGGTGCTATTTTTCTTACATCCCTAGCTTGTCCTTAGGAGTTTATCTATCTTTTAGTATTGGGGACCATCGGCTCTTAGTTTTTATTTTGAGTTTTCTTGTAGCTCTGTCGAGCATTAGCAAGGTAAAGGTCTCCTTTAAGGACCTTGTAATCTTTATTTTATATTAACGTGTAGGCCCCTTCGAGGGTCCCCCCCCCCCTCCTCCCAAAAAAAAAGAGTAAATTTGCATGAATTGAATTTACAAATGCGTGGAAAATTTCTTGATCTAAATCTTTGGAAATTCATAAATCACACTCCATAGCACACTGGATAATGATTTTTATGGTTTTCTAGCTTAATGTCCAAGGGTTTATTTTCCCGTTATTTCAATCCCATCAATGGTCAAAATCTCATAAAATGCATGTACATTATAGATTAATTTTGAACCCTGGAGGGACTTTGATGACTTCAAACTTGAGTGTAATCTTTAGGTCTTAATTGACCAGGGGATTAAATTAGAAGAATTTTAGGGTTTATGTAGTCTGTTAATTAGTGAACCTTAATTCACTTTGCATAAATGACCTAGGATTTTTAATAAAACATATCTACATCATTAAATCATAAATAGTGCTCGTGCTCTTACAAAACCTTGGCGACCTAGGGTTTCTCTTTTGGTGCTTCCTTTCTGATCATCATCATGAAGGTTTTTGTGTTGGTTTTTTCTAGTCTTTAATCATTCCCTAAACACAACTGTATTTGGTTTTTTTTCTTTTCTTTTACGGTGTTTGGGTGATGCTGACTCTGTCATCATCGAGGCCTTTGCCTTCTACTAATGCTGATGGTAAAACTCATTCTTTTAAGATATTCTTGAGGGGGATTCATCTTCATCCACCCCAAAATTGGATTTGGTACAAACCTCCTTCAAAGGAGTGACGGCTTTGACGTTCGACTGCCTGTGAACTCTCAACTAGCTGCTCCAACTGCTTTCACATTAGTTGGAAAGTTTATCTTGTGATGTCCAAACCTTGATGTTATAAGAAAGTTTTTTTCAATTTAAAACTCTCTGGCTCATTTTCTATTGGATTGTGGAATACACTTTATATTTCTATACAACTTTCTAATATCTTAGACTAAAGTCATATTTTCTCCAGGAGAGCATATTTCATTCAAGGTTGTCAAATGTGTTTGCTTAAATGGACTCCAAATTTTGATGTTATGGTGGAATCACCTATAGCTCCTGTTTGGATTTCATTCCTGAATTTGAGGCTTCATTTATTTAATTCTCAAATCCTTTTTGCTTTAGCTACTTTTTTTGTGAGACCCTTACAGACAAATCAGACTACTACTTCTATATCCTGTTGATCTGTGGCTCATGTGTTAGTGTAAATGGGTGAATCAAAGAAACACCCTATGGAAATCTAGCTTTGACCGGAACTTATTGGATATTTTGAAAAAGGGGAATTCAAAAATCTTCCAATTTTTTCTACTCGCTGTAAAATGCACAGTCATTGTGAGTCTAAATGTTTTATTATGCATCCCCTTTTACAGTAATTTGCTTTTGTCTTTACCTAATGATAGTTCTTATCAAGTGCAAGAATTTCACATAATAGCTCACAAGGATCCTCAACTTGACAACACTAAGAACGACCTCTCATTAGATTATGGATGTTGATAAAGCTATTGTTGAATCTCAAGAATGGGGAAATGGTAGACATGATAGTATAGAAGAAGCAATCAACCCATGTTTCCCCTAGGGAGTGATTCCTGTCCCTTCTTATATTATTTTAGATAATCAATGCAATGTTACTAATGTTACTAAAAATGTGGATGAGAAAATGGTGGCTATTACTGATGAGCATAAGATTATGCCAATGTCTCCTCTTTTATCTTGTGTTACCAATAAAAATTTGAGTGATCTTGACCTTATAGTTAGTAATTTTGAATGTGCTAAGAAAGAATTGACTCAAGCTATTTCTAATGAATAGGAAAATGTGATAGAAGGGGCTATGGAGGAAGGTGAATTTGTTCAAGATGGCTTGGTTGAAGAAGCTATGAACTTGGGTAATAATAATATGGGAGAATAAGAACTAAACAATAATGGAAAAGCAAATGGTAGTAAGGTTCTATCATCTCCTTCTCACGATGCTTTTGTGTTGGATGGTACTTCTGATGTTGTTATTAATGGGAGTAATATTAGTAATGAGTATGATTTTACATTAGTCAAAAATAAGAAAAATAAGAAACCTAAAATCTTAAGTGTTCAGGTCTCTAAGAAGTAACCCATCTAGAAACTTCTAATACAATGCAAATTAATGACTAAGTCGATTATTTTGAACATTAGGGGAATTGATCGCCCTTCATCTAGATTGAGGGTGAGAAATTTATGTCATATTCACAATGTCTTATTTTTAGTATTACTTAAGCCTCTTATAACTGTTACTAAAACAGATCAAACTATTAGATGCCTAGGTTTCAAGCATAGTTTTGGCAATGTCTCTAATAAAATTTGGATCTTCTGGAAAGATCCTATTGTCATTGATGTTGTTGGTGATTTTCCTCAAGTTGTGCATTCTAGTGCTAAGTTCATGCAATTTAATTTCTATGTTTCTCTTATTTATGCATCTTCCTATCATTTTACTAGAAAAGAATTATGGAATCACTTTAATAATTTTTGTCACTTAATTAAATCTCCTTGGTTAGTGGGAGGAGACATTAATTACCATTTCTATTTGTTTTGAAAGGCTTGGTGGCCCTAATCCTGTTTATCAAGCTATGGATGATGTTAATAATATGATTATGGATTGTAGTCTTGTTGATATAGGTTTTTCTGGAAACCCTTTTACTTGGAATCGTGGCTGTAATATTGGCAACTTTTAGACTGTGTTCTTTTTAATGATCTCTGGATTAATTCTAGTAATAATACTTTGTGGACCATCTTAGTAAAACTTTCTCTAATCATTCCCCCCTTCTTATTGGCTTAAAGTTACCACAAGAGGGTATCTCTTCTAGTTTTAGATTTCAAAATATGTGGCATTTAGATAAATTGTTTTTAAATTTGGTTCAGGATAATTGGTATGCTCCTTTGCATCCTAATAATTCTGTTATGGGTATGAAAAGATTGCGGTTGAAGCTCAAAAGACTTAAATTCAAATTTAACTAGTTGAATATAAATATTTTTAAAAATATTTTCAATAATATTCTTGGAGCTGAAGATAAAGTCACTAACTTAGAGCTCATCTACCAAGCTAATCCTATTGATTATAATTATAAGGATCTTCAAGATGCTAAAAACTCTATTTTTAAACTTCATGAGCAAATTTTGGAAACAAAAGCCTACCTTTAAACATTTAATTAAGGGGGATAATAATACTAAGTATTAGTTAAGAAGAATAGAGCCAAGAATTTTATCCATAAAATTTCTTTGTAGAATGGGACTTCTATCTAGGATGATGAGGGCATTGTTAAGTCTGTTATGGATCATTTCACCAATTTATTTAATAAAAATTTTGAGCCTATCCCTATTGACCAACCTGATCTCATTCCCTATATTATTAATAAGGAGGACAACACTGTCCTTACTATGGTTCCTTCTTTAGAGGAAGTCAAGAAAATTATCTTTGATATGAATGTTAACTCCATGGTTGGCCCTGATGGGTTTACTACATTTTTTTAAAAAGCATGGGTTTTTATTTGATGATTTATTTGCTGCGATTTTGGATTTTTTTAAAGGCAATCCTATTCCTAAATTTTTTTTAGTTCCTATATTGTGCTTATTCCTAAGAAGGTGGTTGTTAATAAGTGGGATGATTTTCGTCCTATTAGCCTTTGTTCCTTTTTTAGCAATGTCATTTCCAAAAATTTTATGGAACATCTCTCCCCCTTGCTTAATAAAATATTTTCACATAACCAAATGGGGTTTATGAGAGAGAGAACAATATCTGACATCCTTTTGGCTCAAGAGCTTACTCATGATCTTGATCTTAAGTGAGAGGTGGTAGCATTATTTTTAAACTAGATATTGCTAAAGCATATAACAACATCAACTGGAATTTTTATTAAGTTGATTTAATACTACATTAAAGGTTCCTTTTTCTCTATTATTATTAATGGCAAAAGCAAGGGTTTATTTAAGGCTTCTCATGGTTTCAGGAAAAGGGACCCCATCTCCCTACTCTTTTTATTATTGGTGCTGAGTATCTTTCTAGAGATCTTACTCAACCTTTTTGAATGTCATAATTACATTAGGTACAGAACCTTAGGTGGTTTTTCTATATCTCATTTATGCTTTACTGATGATGTTATTATTATTTTGAATGGTTCTATGAATTTGGTCAGTATTCTCATCAGGTTTTTGAGTAATTTTGAGATGTTAATTGGTCTTAACCTTAATTAAAATAAGTGTTACTTTATCTCCCCCAAGATTTGCCTAGTGGTCGGATTAATTCTATTAAAGATATCACCTATTTTATGCAAGGATCTTTACCTTTAAGATACCCGGGTGTCCCTCTCATTAAAGGGCGTATGAAATTATTTATTTTTTATGGTCTTATCACTGCTGTTCAAGACAAGCTTAGCTCCTTGTAGTTTAATTTTTTAAGTATTGGGGGAGATTGGTTTTGATTAAGAGTGTCTTACGCTCTTTACCTCTTTATATTTTTCAAACTGTTCAACCTACCCTTACTGCGTGTAACAGAATTAAAAAAATATTCAATAAGTTTTTTTGGAATGGGAAAATTGGTAATTCTAGAATTATTTAGACTTCGTGGAGAAAATGTTGTGGCATTTTAGAAGAAGGTGCTTTGGGTTGCAAGAATTTTGTGAACTTAGCTCATACATTCTATTTTAATTTATGGTTTAATTTTCATACAAAACTAGCCTTTGGTCCTAATTCATGACTACTAAGTATTATGTTGGGAAACATTCTACTATTTTCTCTTGCAAAAATGGAGATTCTAGAGTTTGGAAAAGATTGTGGATTATCAAATGGGTAGCTGAACCTCATATTAGTTGGGGTATTGGCAATGCTAATTTATTTTTTTGGCAGGGTAAATGGTTGGGGCAAACATCTATTGATCATATGTTTACTACTTCTTCTACTATTGCTACGAAAGTTCACTCATTTATTGAGAATAACTATTAGGGTTATTTTAAATTAGCTGAGGTTTCTCCTGCATTAATCATTAGTAGATTTTGCAAATTCATTTAAACACTGATCCTAATGATTTCTTATTATGCAATATGGCTAGTAATGGGACTTTCAGAGTTACGGATGCATGGATTACTATTAGATATAGGAATAATGTTAATAAAATTCTTAACATGATTTAGCATAAAAGCATTCCTTCTACTTGCCACTTTTAATTCAAGAATTACGTATAAATGCCCCTACTGAGGAGAATTTATTAAAAAGAGGTTTTGTCCTGCCTTCTAAATGTCAATGTTGTTAACATGTGGAAAATATGCAATGGTATACCTTTGCAGATGAATCAAGCTATTGCGGCTATTTCTCGGCCGTATGGGGCACGCATTCTAGTGGAAATGGACATTTCAAAAAAATACACGAAAGAAATTTTGATTGGTTCGGAGCTAAACGAGTATCAACAAAAAGCAGAATCTGAAAACTTACCTATTTTTATAGCCATTATAAAATGCATTGACATAGCATTTCAGAATGTTTTATTTTGCATCCCTAATTACGTAATCTTAAGGATGTGGCAAAAGACTTAAAAGGAAAAAAATATTATTGTTGATCATATATCTAAAGAGACTACTAACCAAGTGCAGGTGCAGGAAAGGCTTATTGCCTCTGATCAAGAGACCAATGGTAAGCTTGTAGTTGATTTGGTTGAAGGTGAAAATGAGCAGGATTGTCAGACTCTGCAAGGTTTAAATGAAGAACAAATTAAGAACGAGGAGTGTAACCCCTCCACTTGTAAGGAAGGATCTCAATAGCCCCTTCAAATTATGTTTGGCTCTCTTATTCCTATCAAAAATGGTTTCCAAAATTTGGAAAATGTTGACAAACAAATGGTGGCTATTTCTTCTAAACAAAATTCCATGTCTCTTTTAACTTCTTCACCTTGTACTACTAAAAAAAATTTAGTGGCTTTCATGGGAAATTATGAGAAATGTAATGAAATAGGTGCCAAATAACCCCTTGCGAATAGCCATGACATTGCTTCTGAAGGTAATATGGAAGAGGGGGAATTGTGCAGGAGGATTTGGAGGAGGCTATAGTTAACCCGACAAATGCTAAAGACCCTCACAATAACGGTAATGCTTCAGAGAAATTATTGAATAATGAGAAAGGTATAAGTGGTAAGTTATCTAATTATGGTAATGTTGAAGTTTTAGTTGATACCTATTCTAATAAGGGTCTTAATCATCATGAACATACTTCCACCTCTGTAAAAATAAGAAAAACAAAAAAGTCAAAAACCCGAACGGTTCTTCTCCTAGAAGCACGTGATCACAAACTTCTAACAAACTGCATTTAATGATTAAGTCGCTTATATGGAATGTCAGGGGCATTGGATGCCCTTCTTCTAGGATTAGGGTTCATAATTTTTGTTGCATTCATAATATTTTTTTTCTTATGTTACTTGAGCCTCATATTTCTATTTCTAAACTTGATGAATCTACAAGGTGTCTTGGCTTTAATCATAGTGTGGAGAATGTTTCTAATAAAATTTTGATTTTTTGGAATGATCCTACGAACATTGATGTTGTTGCGGATTTCACTCAAGTTCTTCATTGCAAAATTGAGTTTATGCATTTCAAATTCTATGCATCTTTGATTTATGCTTCTTCTTCTCATTTTATTAGAAAGGACCTTAGGAATCAACTTTCTGTGTTTCATGATCATATTAATGCTCCTTGGTTAGTTGGTGATGATTTTAACACATTTCTAACCCTTTTAAAAGATTGGGTGGTTCTAACCCTATTTACCAGGCGATGGAGGACCCTAAATAATATGATTACGGATTGTAATCTTATTGATATTGGCTTCACAGGTAATCTGTTTACCTAAAATTGAGGTATTATGTGGCAACATCTTGACCATGTTCTTTTTAATGATTTATGGATGAACTCTAGTAACAACACCTTCATTAAGCATTTAAGTAAACTTTTTCTGACCATTCTCCTCACTTGATTAGTATAAAAGAGAGATTATCTATCTCTTTTCATAATTTTAGATTTCAAAACATGTGGTTATTCGATAATTCTTTTTTTGATTTGGTGAAAGAGAATTGTGTGCTCCTTTGCATCCGGATGACAATATCATTGGGATGAATAGACTGTGATTTAAACTCAAACATCTTAAATTTAAACTTAGTTGGTGGAGTAGAAATGTTTTCAAAAACCTTTTCACTAATATTATTTTGGCTGAAGAGAAAGTTAATGCTTATGAGCTTTCTTATCAGGATGATCCTTCGGAGATGCATTTAGTTAACCTGAAAGAAGCTAAAATTTCTTTGTTTAAGGTCCAAGAGCAACAGGAGATTTATTGGAAAAAAAAATCTTCCTCTAAACATTTGATTGATGGGGATAAGAACACTAAGTTCTTCCATTCTTTGGTCAAAAAGAATAGAGCCAGGAATTACATTCATAAAATTGAGCTTCTTGATGGGAACGTTGTTGAGGAGGAGGAAGTGATTGCTAACTCAGTTATTGATCATTTTTCTAAGTTATTTAATAAAAATTTTACTCATCATCTGATTGATCATCCTGAGCTTATCCCCAGCTTGATTAATGATGAGGACAACAATTCTCTTACCTGTTTGCCTTCTATGGAGGAAGTCAAGAAAATTGTTTTTGATATGAAGGTCGATTCTGTGGCTGGTCTTGACAGTTTTACTACTAAATTTTTTCAAAAAATTTTGGATATAATTTCTGAGGATTTATATAGTGTGGTTTTGGATTTTTATAAAGGTAATCCCATTGCTAAGTTCTTTTCTAGTACTTCTATCGTTCTTATTTCTAGGAAAGTTGCTGCTAACAAGTGGGATAATTTCCATCCTATTAGTTTGTGTTCTTTTTTAGTAAGTTGATTTCTAAAATTATTCTGGATCAACTTACTCCTTTCCTTTATAAAATTATTTCCCCTTTTCAAATGGGTTTTGTCAAAGGTAGAGTCCTCACTAATAACATTCTTCTGGCTCAAGAAATTACCTAGGATCTTGATCTCAAAGTTAGAGATAATAACATAATGTTTAAATTAGATATTTTTAAAGCTTTTGATAACCTCAACTGGAATTATTGGTACCCAATTTTATAGCTTTTTGGTTTTAATGATATTTTGATTAGTTTGATCTATAACACTATTGAGGGGTCTTACTTCTTAGTTGTTGTTAATGGTAAAAGTAATGGTTTCTTTAAATATTCTCACAGTATTCGGCAAGGTGATCCCCTTTCCCCTGCTCTTTTCATTATTTCTACTGACTATCTTTCTAAAGGTCTTACCATACTGTATAAAGCTCACCCTAATCTGTATTTTAGAACTTTAGGTGGTTTTCCTATCTCCCATTTATGTTTTGCTGACGATGTTATTATCTTTTCCAATGGTTCGGTGAATATGGTTAGATTACTTATTAGATTCTTAATAATTTTGAGCTATTGAGTGGTCTAAATCTTAATAGGAACAAATGTTGTTTTATCCCTTCGATAAATGTTACTAGAAGTCGCATTATAGTTATCAAGCATACCACTAGTTTTATGCAAGGTTTTCTTCCTTTAAAATAACTGGGTGTTCCTCTTTTTAATGGCCGTAAAAGATCTTTCCTTTTTGATGATCTTATTACTACTGTGCAAAATAAACTCAACTCCTAAGAATTTAATTTTCTTAGCTTTGGTTAGACTGGTCCTTATAAAAAGGGTTCTTTGTTCTTTTCCTATTTATATTTTTCATACTACTCAGCCTACTATAGCGGTTTGTGATAGATTTGAGAAATTAATCAACAAGTTCTTCTGGAAAGGTAAGAGTGGTAATTCTAAAATTATTTGGTCTTCATGGAATAAGTGTTGTGGCACATTTGAGGAAGGTTTTGGGTGCAAAATATGGCCGATTTAGCTCAAGTTTTCTCCTTTAAACTATGGTATAACTTTCATGCTAATAATAGTCTTTGGGCTAAATTTATGATGCTAAAATATTGTGTTGGTAAGTACCCTACTATTTGCTCTTACAAAATGGAGGATTCTAGGGTTTGCAAAAGACTTTCTAACATCAAATGGGATGCGTAACCCTACATTTTTTGGGGTCTTGGTTGTGATGATCTTTTCTTTTGGCAGGACAAGTGGTTGAATCAATCTTCGATTGATTGGATGCTTTACTCAATTTCTACTTCGGCTTTTAAGGTTAGTTGTTTTTTTTCTAATAACTGTTGGGATATTCTAAAATTACTTAATGTTATTCCTTTGTCTATTGTTAATCAAATTTTAAAAATTCCTTTAAATAATGATGTTGAGGATCGTTTGAAGTGTTATTTGGCTAGTTATGGCAATTGTAGTATTAACAAGGTTTGGGAAACTTTTAGAATTCATCATGCCTCTTCCAAAGTTTTTAATATGTTATGACATAAAAGCATTCCCACCTCTATTGCTACTTTCATTTGGAGAGTCATGCATAATTAAGTTCCGACGGATGAGAATTTAATTAAACTTGGTTTTATTTTGTCTTCCAAGTGCCAACGTTGTAATCATGTGGAAAATATGCATCATGTGTTTATTTTTGGGCCGATTGCTTCTAAAGTATGGATTTATTTTGAGGATTTGTTCAAACTTAATCATTTTAAGGGTATTATCTCTCTTAAAGACATCCTTCCTCTTTGGTTTTCTAATTCTAAAGGTCACATTACAAACCTTATTCCGTCCCTTATTATTTGGTACCTTTGGATCAGTAGAAATAATTTGCATTTTAAGAATATCAGTATGAAACATGATCTTATTATTTTTAATGTCAAGATAAGGTTTGCAAGTTGTTTCATTTTAACCTTCTTACCCCTAAGAATTTTAAGGGTTATTTCTTTGTTGCTAAGGAGTTTGGTGTTATGCTTCATGAGAAGGTTAATGTTGTGGATAATAGAATTATATATTGGCTTAAACCTTCTCAAAACACATATAAGCTTAACAGTGATGGATCTATGAAAGGTAACATTTGTGGTTGTGGTGGTATAATTAGAGATCATAAGGGTAATTTTGTTACTACTAATGCTAGGTCTCTTCCCACTTGCTCTATTATTTTCTCTAAACTTTCTGCCATATTATTTGGTCTTAAATATTGTCTTTCTCTTGGATTGTGAAATATTTTGATTGAAGTGGATGCTTTGTATATTCTATTCTACCTTAAAAATAGTGATGAGAAGATCTGTAATCCTGAATTATTTTATCTTATTAGGGAAATTAAACAGCTTTTTTTTTTCTTAATGTCAAGTTGACTCATATTCATTGAGAAGGCAATGCTTGTGCTGATTGGTTAGCTAACCATGGGTGTATCCTTGAATTTCTTATGAAAGTTACTTACAACCAGCTTCCCCTATTATTAAAGGCTTCATTTGATTAGATAAACTTGGTTTGCCTTATGTTAGAAACTAAAATTGGCTTTAGTTGGGACTCTTTTATGACTCAGGTATTTTTTGTTTAGAAGTTTATTTTATTTTGGCTGACCTTGTTTTTATTTATCTGGAGATTAATCTTCTTGCGAATTTGTTGTCTTCCCAATTGCAGAATTTAATTTTTATTACGGTTGTTATTTCTATAAGTTGGTTGAATTTGTGGAACCTAAGGATTTATTTTCTGTTGCAAACAATTGGAACTGGCCTTATTGGAACAGTGATTGGAGAATTAATATTAGTTATTATTACCCAATGTTCTACTCGTTTACTCCCTGTAGCTTCTATGTTCATTTTTTTGACTATTCTCAGGCTTAGCATTTGTGTTGGGTTGGTGTATCCGTGACCATTTTTTGGTTCCTATGTTTTGTTTTTGAGTAGTTTTCTTCTTTGCCTCTGAAGTTGAAGCCTCTATGTATTTTGATCTTCAACGATTGTTGGGTTTTTCGGGGGCAGGTCTGTGTTTGAAAGCCGTTGAACTTGTTGGCCAAGTGGCTCTCCTCCTATTCTAGTGAATTTTTCTTGTACAAGTCCATTGCATGCCTAGAGGGTTTTAGGAGTAAGATGGAGTGGCACTTGGGTTTTTTTCATGATATGATGGATGATACTACACGCCTGAGCTCTTATGGCCTCCATCTAAAATGTTTGCAATTATTTTTAAGTGAGATTTATAGTGTTTTATATCTTGGGGTGCCTTGTTGATGGGTTGTTGCTTTGTGTTTTGGTGTTCCCTTTGGGATGCTATCTCATTTAAGGCTCTTCATGAATTCCTTCAAGTTTCCTCATAATCTTTAGCCCTGGCCTTCTGCTTGTTGTTACCATAAGTTTATTTTAATGACCAATGATACTTCTTGCTTTTTCTTGTTTCCACTTGTTATTTCTTTAATTTTGCAGGAAACTTTGTCTGCTGTCATCCTGCCTGTGGGCTTTTTGGGAGAAAGATGGGGAATCAAGTTTATCTCAATATCTTTTCTCTTTTTTTGAGTGTGGTCGGCTTGCCACACTGTAGAATGTTCTTAGGTTTTTTTGTACTTGTGTTTAGTAGAGAGCTTGAGCTCGTAGGTACTTTTTTTCCTTTTTGTAGCTCTTTTGAGCAGTAGTGAGCTTGAGGTCTCTCTGAATGACCTTGTAATCTTTTTTTGGAATTAATACGTCTGTGGGTTTTGCCCAAAAAAATGTAGAAAATATGCATCATGTATTTATTTCTGGTCCCATTGCTGCTAAGATTCAGATTTAGTTTGAGTACATTTTTAAAATTAATTATTTTCATGCTAATATTTCCATTAAGGACGTTCTAAATTTGTGGTTCTCTAATTTGAGAGGACATATTACCAATCTTATCCCTTCTTTTATTATGTGGTACCTCTGGCTTGCTAGGAATAATTCACTTTTTAATAATACTAAGATGAACCATGATCATATTATTAGATACATTAAATACAAAGTTACTAAATTTTTTAATGTGAATCTCTTGACTACAAAGAATTTTAAAGGGTTTTCTTTGTTGCTAGGAATTTCGATATTGTTCTTCAAGAAAACTAGCACTGATGCTCCTGAGTTAATTTCTTGGTTTAAACCTCCTAAAAATATGTTTAAGCTCAATACTAATGATTTTATTAAAGATAACTCGTGCGAATGTGGTGGTATCATTAGAGATTCTTATGGTAATGCTTAGATTGGAGGACTCCTAGGAGTGGACGTAGGTCAAGGTTGACTGAACTACTATTAAAATCTCTGGTTTGTTTTCTCCTTCCGTACTTATTATTTTCTTGCTTTTTATTTCTATTATAATTGCTTGGGGAAATTGTTGATTATCACTTCATTTCATAAATCAAAATACCATCATAGTAAAATTAATATGTTTGATAAACTCGCTCACTTCCACAATCAATTAGAATTTGGTATTTTCAATTTCTAAAAACTTTTTCAAAATATTATCATCATTATTTTGAAGTTAGGAAAAATTCTTAAAATTACCAATTCTTACCCCCCTTGGTGTGCCTCGGGCTAGTTCCTTAAGGTTTAACAACCTTCACGTACTTTAAAGTGGTATCAGAGAGGGTTTCAAAAATAAGGTTTTAGAAAACTTTTGAAAAAAGATCAATCGCCCATTTTGGTAATCATAACACTATGGAGGATTATTAGATAACCTGCCCACCACTGTTTCAAAATTTCTTTTGATTTCTGGAAAATAAGCATGTCTACTTTTTTACAATCCATTGACAATAGAATTTGGCCTATGATTCAAACTACCTATACACTTCCATCGTATGCAGTTAATGGTGACAAAACTGATATTCCTTTTACTGAATGGAGATATGAGCATAAGGTACTCGCACAGTTAAATGCTAAATGTTTGAATTGTTTCTTTTATGCTTTAAAACCTAAAGATTATATGTGAGTTTATACGTGCAATACGGGGAAGGAGATTTTGGATTGGTTATGTATCACTTATGAGGGAACTACTGAAGTTAAACAGTCTAGGCTAAATATTCTACTGCATGAATAAAAACTCTTTCGCATGAAATCTAGCGAGACAATATCTTAAATATATGATATGTTCACCAAGATAGTGACATCCTTATACGAAATAGGTTGAGAACTATCAAACTCTAAAAAAGTTAATAAGATTCTACACTATTTACCTAGTTCCTAAGAGGCTGAGATAATAACAATTTTTGAATCTAAACACTTGAATGTTTATTCCATTAACAATTTGCTTGGGTCACTCATTACAAGGAATGACTCAAAGGCAAAGTGATGTAGGAGAGAAGAAGAAGGAGAGAACTGTAGCAGTAAAAGTAAATAATTTGGGTAGTGATAATTTTGCAGTAAAAGAGGATGAAAAATCCTACTATAAAGAGTTTTCTAAAAAGAAAATAGAGATGTCATGAACATAATTGGAGCAAAGTTAAAAGTAACCAAAATATTAAAGCTTGTTTTGACATAATTTGCTTCAAGTGTAGGAAACCAGGGCACCTCCGAGCTAAATGCCCCAACCTGAAGACTCACCCAATCAAGGAGAAGGATGAAGATAAGTCAAACTTCAAGAGGCATAAGCAAAAGATGCAGAAAGCGTGATCATCAGAAGCAGAAGTAGAGGAGGAGGTAACAAACCTATGTCTTTTAGCTACAGATAATCTTGATCAATCAGATCAAGATGAGGAATGTCAACTTTATTACGATAAATTGCTATTTATTTCTGAAAAAATTCATAACTCATATAGGATGTTAAAGAAGATGTATACTAGTCTCAATATTGAATTCTTTAATTCACAAAAGGAGCATGCCAGTTTAACTACCGAGCACTCTACATTAGATAGTGAGCATATAAATTTATTAGATGAATTTGATGCATTAAATAAGAAACATACTACCCACTTTAATGCACGTGATTCCTTAAAAACATCAGATATTTAACTAGAGAAAGCATATAATGTATTAGATGCATGTGCAACTAAACTAGATGGTAGGGAGCATGCATTAAAAATTTAAATGTCCATTCTTATAAGTGCAAATAAATTTTAGAAACAAAACTATATGTACATGAAAATAAAAAACCACCACCTACCTTAGAATAATTTCATAAGCCCTCAACATAGCATGCATTACCTAAACCTAGGATGAGGCACCACCACCCATATAGGTTAGTAAATCTATTTCCAGGTGTTAGGTGTTACTCTTGTGGCATGTTAGGTCACACAGCTCACGCTTGCATAATCCACCGTAATACACATTTAGTGTGGAGGTTGAAATTATATGCATCATAGCATATCATGCATTCATGTCATTCATTCAAGCATAAGGTAGAACACAGACTCACTCGGGTTCCCAAATCTAATGTTTAAGTGACATTATAGGCGTGCTCTCATAAAAGACATAGTGAGAGCATATCGTACCAGGATAGTGGATGCTCGAAACATATTACTGGGGATATGAAGCAGTTCATCAGACTTTAGGCTAGGTCAGGAGGCAATGTGACATTAGGAGGCAGGCTCAAGTATAATTTGAAACTCTAAAAACTTTATGATTAAAAATGTTCTATTAGTTGATAGTTTAAAGAATAATTTACTAAGTATTAGTCAATTGTACGATAAAGGCTTTGGTATAAAATTTCTTTCTAAAAAATGCATGACTAGTTTAAATGGAAAACTTGTATTAGAAGGAAACTAAATGAACAATGCTTACATGTTAGATTTGAACTGCATTGAATATTCATTTTCCTTATTTTTAAAAATTATAATTGATAAATCTTAGATATGGCATAGGAGACTATGTCATGCGAGCATGAAGACGCTTAGGAATATCACCCCGAAAAACCTAGTCAGAGACATACCTAAGTTAGACATCACTATGGTCCACCAATGTGATGCCTGCCAACTAGGAAAATAAGTTAGATCTTCATTTCATTCAATCAAAGACATTAATATCTCTAGGCCACTAGAAATCCTTCATATGGACCTATTTGGACAAGTTAACACAGCCAACCTAGGAGGAAAGACATTTGGGTTTGTAGTAGTAGATGATTTCTCTAGATTTACTTGAGTTTGATTCCTAGAACATAAGAGTGAGTCATTTGAGGAATTTTTAAATTTTCTATACCTAGAATCAAAGGAAATTAGGATGTGAAATACCAAAAATTCATAGTGATCATAGTGGAGAGTTTGAAAATGATAAGTTTGAATCCTTCTGTTAAGAGATAGGAATAGAACTTAACTTCTCTGTCCCTAGGACCCCTAGCAAAATAGAATAACTAAAAAGAAAAATAGATCCTTTGTTGAAGCTACTAGGGAAATGCTAACTGATTCTTCACTCCCTAGGTATTTTTGGGAAGAAGCTGCGAATACTTCATGTTATATTTAAATAGCGTGAATGTTAGATCCAAGCTTATTAAGACACCCTATGAACTCCTTAAGGGTAAGACACCCAACCTTATCACATGCATGTCTTTGGCTATAGATACTTCTTCTTAATCAATAAAAAATCACCCTTTGGAAAATATAATCCAAAGTCAGATGAAGGTGTCTTCTTAGGTTACTCATCTATAGGTAAGGCCTATAGAATCTTCAATAAGAGGACCCTAGTAGTAGAAGAGTCTACTAATGTGGTATTTGTTGAATTAGATAGGACCACTGAATCTAAGCTTGAAGAGAAGAAGTGGAGGTCATCCAAGAGGTAGAAGCCATTGCTAGAGGAGATAGAGTAGAACCTCAAGAAAGAGTTCCTAGAGAATGGAGATATTCTTCTTGTCATCCTAAAGAACTTATTTTAGGAGACCCATCTGAAGGTGTTAGAACTAGGTATGGAATTAGGAAAGAAGTTAGTCAGTTGGCTTTTATTTCTATGATAGAGCCCACAAACATAGATCGAGCCCTAGCTGATAACTTCTGGATCCTAGCAATATAAGAAGAGCTAAACTAATTTGTGAGAAATGATGAATGGGAACTAGTCAAGAGACCTAAGGACCAGAGTGTGGTTGGAACAAATAGGGTTTTCAAAAATAAGATGAATGACTCTAGAATAGTATTGCGGAATAAGGCTAGATTAGTAGCTAAGGGGTATAACTAGATCGAAGGAATAGATTATAAGGAAGCCTTTGTTCTAGTAGGTAGACTAAAAGTCATTAGGGTGCTAGTAACCTTTTCTTACTTTAAGCATTTTGAACTATATCAAATGAATGTTAAGAGTGCCTTCATAAATGGGGTGATTCAAGAGAATGTTTATGTTGAGCAACCCGTAGGTTTTGAAAATTCATAATTCCCATATCATGTATTCAAACTAAAGAAGGCCTTATATGGGTTGAAGCAAGCACCTAGAGTCTAGTGTGAAAGGCTAAGCACATTTCTTCTAGATAGAGGCTTTGTTAAGGGTAGTGTAGACACCACCCTCTTCCTAAAGACAAAAGGAGAAGACTTACTCATTGTCTAAATTTATATTAATGACATCCTATTTAGATACTCAGATAAAAACCTATGTGATGAGCTTTCAAAAATAATGAGTAGAGAATTTGAGATGAGTGTGATAGGAGAGCTAAGCTACTTTCTTTGATTTAGTGTAAAGTAGATTGATGACAGAATCTTCCTTAGCCAACAAAAATATATTAAGTACATCCATAAATGTATGAAATAGACAATGCTAAGGCCATGAACACTACAGGAGCTCTACTATTCAATTAGATAAGGACCTAAATCGAAAATTAGTAGATCATAAAAAGTATAAGGGGATAATTGGATCACTTCTCTATTTGACTGCTAGTAGACCAGACATAATGTTTAGTGTGTGTCTCTGTGCATGATTTCATGCTGATCCAAAAGAATCCCACATGACTGCTATTAAGAGAATCTTTAGATACATGTTATGCCCTCCAAACCTAGAAATCTAGTATCGTAGACACAACACTTCTTTTGAAATCATAGGATATTCGGGTTCTAATTTTACAAGATATAGGGTAGATAAAAAAAGTACTTCTAGAACGTGCCAATTCAAAGGACAATCTTTAGTCTCTTGGTCCAATAAAAAATAAAACTCATTAGCCCTTTCCATAGCTGAGGCAAAATATATCGTTGTAAGGAGCTGTAATGCTTAAGTCTTATGGCTAAAGCAATAACTCATAGATCATGAACTACCTGTAGGAACCATTCTAATCATGTGTGACAACACTAGTGCTATTTATATATCTAAAAATCCATTTCAACACTCCAGCATAAAGCATATAGATATTAGGCACCACTTTATATGAGATAATGTAGCCAAGGGAGATATATAATTATATCACATAGCTGTTGGAGATCAATTGGCAGACATCTTCACTAAACCCCTAGCCTATGACACCTTTGGCATCTTGATGACTAAACTAGGTGTTATAAATATTCATGATTAATTCAAGATAAATAAAAAAAATAGTGGCTTCAAATATTTCCTGATCATCACACACACCTCACTAACTCACAAAATCTTTCACAATTTTTTATATCATATTATACGATCTACCTCCATACTATATGATTTACACGGATACACATATCACAACCCTTAGTTTAATCAACAGTCCTGATGAGATCCATGATATGTACATCATAATGTATGAACCTTTATTCATATTATATGATATACATGTAACTAATCATTAAAGAATTCAACTTATTTGGTATGAAATTATTGCCAATCATATGGTATGATACCTCTCTTCGCACTCTATGATACACATATCAAATTGGATTAGGATGAATTCAATTCGGTCGGCATGATAATAATTGTGATTCATACTATATGAATGTTTGTTCATCTTGTATGATACCTTTCATCAAATATCATAATGATGACTCCTCAAGACGAACGAACTTAATATCATCCAGTACGATACATATCGTACTATATAATTTGACCACTTTTTCTGGTAAGCCATCCAGACAAATTAACTTCTCTAATCATACTCTAGGAACCTAAATCCTATTATATGATCTATCATAAAATCTATAAATTGGTTGGATTTTTACATTTCAATTTACTTATCTCCCTAAATCTCATACCCTCTGAACCGTAACTATCTAATAGCAGTGGAAGCAAATGTAGCAGAATGACCCAGGGGAGATCCTCCTCCTCTCATCACTTTGATGATCAATTTCAATCTATAAGGGATGAAGATGCCGACTATAAGTTTAAGGAGGCGCAAATCACCCCATATATAATGCTAAATCAACTGGCTCTTAACTTCAAGGTGATGAACCTCTTTGCCTCCACCACTCTTCAGTTTCTACTCACACTAGCCTTTTCCATCAATTCCGAACTCCTTTATGAATTCATACCCAACATCGGCTAAATATGGAAACTTTTACCATGACTTCATATATTTACTGACAACGCATAGAGATCACCAAGGAAGATTTAGGGGAACACAATGATCTTTCTAACAAAGGTCCTTGTCTATAATCTCTGATCTCTATAGCTGAATTTGACTGAAGTTTTATGAACTTAACTATTAGGAATGTGGCCATAAATCAAAACCAACCCTTAGTCCATACCCTAAATCAGAATGTCTGGGTTTTTTAGCATGTTCTTAGAACCAAAATTATACCCAAAGTTGGAGATCATGTTAGCATAACCCAACTTCTTTCCATATTCCCCTACAAAATAATGATGAATACCTAATTTGATGAAGCCCAGATGATCATTGATTACATTTAAATATGACTCCTATTCGGCATCCCAACACTAGATGAAACAAAATGTCTCATTGGGACATATCATAGGGTATGTCCTAAACAAAAAATACCAAATCAACTATTATACACCTCCCAATAATGTTCCTTTTTTTATACATATACCTCATTCTGTATTCTTTTCCATTGGGAGCATGAGCACGATGAGCCAGAGTTTGCTGAAGAACGAAAAGTTGCTCCTACCGGTGGAGCTCCACTAATACCACCACTTGCACCCGCCTACCATGCCTACCCTCACAATGACATAATTCAATGGCTCAAGTGATTAAAAACCAGGCTTGACTATAACATTCAATAATAATAACAATAGCACGAGGAATAAATGAGATGGTTTGGAGAAAGGTTTTCCTCAATTGACAATCAATCTACCTCCATCCATTAATACTTTCAACCACCACCACCACCTAATCAAGATCCACCTTACCTTTACTATTTGTTTGTTATATTTTACTACTTTTTCTTCTTATAAGATTCACTTTGTTTGTTATTCCTCTTTTTGGTGATGTCAAAAGGGGGAGAAAATGTATGTTACATTTGGTTGTTTGTTTCAATTTAATAGAATTCTGTGTTCATTTTACTTTATTTTTCTATTATCTTTTTTTTACTTTTTATCTGTCATTAAAAAAACATTTTGCAACCCCTAATTTTAAAATCTATCACCTAGTGAGGGGGAGCTTAGGAGAAAAGAATTTTTTATCTTGCCTATCAACCAACATTATTTTCCATCATCAAAAAGGGGGAGATTGTGATCCATAGTTTGTGATTTTGATGATGACAAATATTATTGATTAAATTGTTACTTTTCTTATTAAATATTTAAGTTATTTCTTCTATTTGCGAGCACTAACATTATAGATATGACATACACTCCTCAACGCTACTGTAAGCTCAATAATGGGTATAATAGAAATGTCAAGTAAACAAAGTCTATAATTTTATTTTTCTTTATTTCCTATTTTTTTATTCTGGCCACATAAGAGTTTATGCAATTGGGTGACCATGCACACAAACATATGGGGAGTCAGTTGAATTTTAAATGTTAAAAGTTTTGTTTTAATCATGTTATATGATCAGTATAGAAAGATTGGGCTTAACGGCTAATTAAATAATTAATTTATGTGAACTAACAATGCTGTATGATCTAGATTGTACAGTATGATTCATTACGATTTGAAAATCCTAGCTGTATAGCAAAAATATATTCAAAAATTGTTTTCTGAACTAATCACTTTTTATGATCTGATTTATATTATATGATAATTTAAAATCTTACTTAAATTACTCCCCATAATTAGTCAATCAAATCATGATTTAATTAATTATAGCTTATCATATTGTACAATATGGATCATATTGTATGATTGACAAAGATAAAATTTATTTGTCCCAAAGATTGTACCAAACAAAACCATAATTTTTGAACTAATCATACTAGATGTTATCCTTAAAATCAACTTATTATAATATATGATGAAAGCAGTATGGGATGATTGACAGTTATGATTTCCAATCAACCGAGGAATTATCTTGTACAAATAGAGGAAATTAAATAGATCGTACTGGACGATCTCTGGATCGTACTGTATGATGTGTTCAAAAAATTGAATAGTTAATTTGAATGATTATTTACATCATGCTAGACAGATCTCACTTTTAAACTGATTATATTGTATGAGCTCTAGTCGTACTATACGAGCAGTGATGACCAAATCAAATTATTAGGGTTTCTTAAAGCCTATTCTTAAGAGTTAGTTTAGAGTTTCTCTTGGTACTTATGAGACAATTGTGTGACTACTATAGGAACTCTGAGAGAGAAGCTTTTGGAAGAAAATTAAGGCTTGAGAGGAAGGAGAAGGTGAGGTTGAGCATGAGGGAGAAGGAGTGTGAGGGGATTACACAGTTGCTCCGGGCTAGCTACACCTTTACTCCTCCTATGGCCTTGGTGAGTCTTTGAAAGATCTCTTGGAAGAGAGGCTTCAAAGTCAAGTCCTCGAGGTACTCTGCCTTCTCTAGGAGGGAGAAAAAGGAGTTGAGGTTCTCTGCCTTCTCTAGGAGGGAGAAAAATGAGTCAAGATCGCCTACCATCACCAAGAGGATGATATTGTGTCCAGCACTCTGCAATATCAGGATTGGTGAAAGTGAGCCTGTAAGGGCTTCTCCACCTTGCTATGGGAGCTAATGGAGAGGCACTTAGTGTTAGTGTAATACTCAGAGTGGAAGACTCAGAGGAGTCGATGTAGGTCAAGGTTGAGAAACCCTTATAAAAATTCTAGTGTGTTTTTTTTCCTTTTTGCACTTTTATTTTTCCTACATTGCATTTATGTTATAACTGATTAGGAAAATTAATGATTATCAGTTCATTTCATAAATCAAAATTTCATCATAGTTAAATCAATATTTTGGATAAACTCATTCGCTTCCATAATAAATTAGAATTTGGTATTTTTAATTTTTGAAAACTTTTTCAAAAAAATGATCATCGTTATTTTGAACTTAGGAAAAATTCTTAAAATTACCAATTCACCAGCCCTCTTGGTGTGCCTCAGGCTAGCTCCTTAAGGTTTAACATCCTTCATAAACTTTCAGCTAGTCTCATCCTTTTGGTGTTCTCTGACCTGCAGCTGGTGTTTGTGTGTCTCTTATTTATTGGTATTTTTTATAAGGTTGGTGGGGTTTCATCTTGAAATATTTGTAATTCTTTGAGTTATGGCCTTATACTAAATTACTGCTCATCAGGTATATCTCCTTTCTCGGATGGTAGGAGTGGTTATCAAGTTGTGCCGGCTGGCTTGCATCAAGATTTTCTTTATCTGTGTGGGCAAAGTAATTAGATTTTTTTGCCTAATATGTAATACACAGATGTAAGTTGTCTTTTATTTTATCAGATTTGGAGTTGTGGAAGATTTTTCATCCTGTTTGGTGGTTGTTTGGGTTCTAATTTTATGAGTTTTGGTTGGTGCTATGGTAACTTTGATATCCTCTGTTGCATTAATTGGTGTGGTAATTTTCTCCACTTGATTTGGATATGGTCCAAATATAAGTGGCATAGAGAATATATGCTTCATGAAATTCAGTATACTACACACCTTAGCTAGAATTTATTGCTTATTTGATTTTTGAAATTTTTGGGTAGTTGTTCTAATGTATTGAAGTTGTGTTGGTATTTTTTCATGATAAGGATTGAGATGGCCAATGATACATTTGGTTCTATTATTTTCCTCTATTGTGTTATCTTGCTGCTTTGTTTGGGCTGGAAGTTGATGGTTTTCTTAAGCAATACAGGCACCTAGATTATGGTCGACAGCTTTCATTTGTGTGTGTCTCATGGTATGATTATTTGGTTTGGCCCTGACTTATTACTTATGGTCTCTATCTGCAACATCACAGTTGTATTTTATGGTTGTAATTCTTGTTGTGATTTGGTTTCTTATAGACCTGGGTAAGAATCATGGGGCAGAATCCTTTTCATTCGACAATTTTGGTATTCTCTGTGTATCTGTAAGAATAATAGGGTGTATACTCCTATGTTGATTGCGCATAGTTGTCTGATTGATTCTTTTGGCTGGCTGAAGGTTCATATTTTTCTATTTGTAAGGAGTCTTTTTGCAGTATGATGTTGGGTACATAGTTTCCTTTTACTTCCTGGTTTCTCTTGAGATACATTGACCTAAAAGTCTTTATCTTCTTTTCTTTATGTTTTAATATGGCAACTTGGAAACTTAATTGGTTTACTAATATCACTAATGATTATACTGTGGATTTTAATAAAAAAGGTTATAGTATTACGTTGAATGGTTCTTGTAGCAACCTATCCTTTATAAGCAATTATTTTTCTGCTACTCACTTCATTTTGCAGGAGATTATTTGTGCAGGTTCTTTGGTTTGTGTATTTTTTGCTGCAAAGATGGGTCTGAAAGTCTTTAGTTTGATCTTTCATCTTTTTTTGGGTGAGGGTAACTTACCACCATAGAATGTTCCTAGGTGTTTTTGTACAAGTGCTTAGTAAGGAACTTAAGCTCATGGGATCTTTTTTCTTTAGTTTTGTAGATCATATGAGCAATAGAGAGATCGAGGTCCCTCTTAAGGAAATTATAATATTTTCCTTAATTACTGCGTAGTCTACTATATAGGTTTCCCCTAAAAAAATTATAAAAAGGATCTTTAATAAAACACCTAAATCATTCCAATGTCTATATTATCTTTCCTATTATGACTTTGGCTTTGGCGATTATTGTTTTCCCTCTAGCTCCTTATGGTTTCTACTGTAGATTTTGAGAGTTTTTTTATGTTATTCATCTAATACTTCAGTGTTTTGCTCAATAATTCTTTATCTCTTATTCTCCTGAGACCTTTCGGCCTTAGGTCATATTTTTTTTACTCATGGTGGTAAGTCTATCTTCTTCTTCTCCAACCCCATGGGGTCTTCATCCATCAGGATCTGTGGCTACAAATAAAGGTTTATTTGGTACTGATGGTAGTGATAATGCCCCTAAATCTCATTAATTTTGTGATTCTCTTGTTGGTGCTTCTTTTTCGAAGGAACCTATTTTCTCATTTATGAAATAGTTGTAAAAGGTATTCTAGCTATCCTGATGTCCTATGAGGGTTTCCTCAAACTTGCAAGTCCTTATCAATTTACTTTAGTGGAAAAATATATGGTCTGTAGACCTCATCTGGATGTGATTTATGGTTTTTTTTGGAAACTTGAAATTGTTTGGTCTTTTTTCCATTGGTTTGCTTGATGTTAGACATGTTGCGATCAAATTATCTAATGCCTTGGATTACAGTAAGGTCTATGCAAGGAAAACCTATTATATCAATAATTGCCAAATGAGGATACTTAAATAGACACTATATTTTGATATTAAAGAAGAATCTTCTATTCTTCCCATTTGGATTTCATTTCCTAATTTTTGGCTTCATCTTTTTAATCCTCATGTCTTACATGCTTTGGGTTCTCTCTTTCCTAGACCTTTGCAATCCGACCAAGCTACTGCCTCTTAGTCTAATCCATCTATAGCTAGGATTCTCGTTGAAATAGATATTAGTAAGAAACACCCAAAGGAAACTTGGCTTGGTTCTGAAAATTCTGGTCATTTACAAAAGGTTGAATTTGAGAACATCCCAAATTTTGGTAGTCAGCATAAAGTCCACGGGCATTGCTTTAATGAATGCTTTGTGGTCCACCCACAACTAAAAAAATTGAATAAGGGCTCCAATATTCCAGTGTAAACTTATAGTAAACTTATAATATGGAAAGCACCGATAAAGGAGTTCCTATTATGGTCCAATAAAATGTGAATAGTGTTGTAAATCAGGCTATTGATGATGACCTAGAATTTGAGCCTTCTAATAAACCCACTAAGGAATTAGTTTAGACAATAGATAACAATATTGATGCTCAAATGTCTACTGGTAGGTAAGACTCAATGGGAGATAGTACTCATTTAGATTTGGTGGGATAATTAGTGAATTGAAAGAATACTGAGGATAATTTGAATTTTCATGATTCCCAGGTGGATGGATATTTAAATAAGGAAGTTGTGAATGATATTCATGCTAATTTTGTTCAGGATGATTGCTTTGAATCAGAATAGTGGGATGGATACTGTTATGATAAATGTTCTATGTCAAAAGGGTGGAGAGAACATTGTGGGGGGAGACATATTATGCCATAATATTGAGTCTCTTATGGTTAAACAAGAAAGCTTAAATAGTTGCTCTATGTCATCACCACCTTTTGAAGTGCATGCTGAGAATAATTGGGAGGCCTTTATTAAAGCGTCCAAAAAGAAAAACAAGAGTAACAAGAATTTGGTTTAACGCACTCTGAGAACCACTAGAGCTTCTAATGTTTCTTCCTCATCCCATGGTTAAATCTATCATTTGGAATATTAGGTGGGTTGAAACTTCTTTATCTAGGGATAGGTTGAGAAATTTAAGTAGGGTGCATAATGTGAATTTGCTTGTTTTGATTGAACATTTAATTTCATCTTTGAACTTGGATTCAGTGCATACTACACTTAGTTTTAACATTTCTTTCGGTAATTATTCCAAAAAGATTTGGATATTTTGGAAGAATATTATATGTTTAAACATTGTTGTGGATTTACCTCAAACTGTGCATACTAGCATTAATATTTTTCAGTTTTCTTCTTATGCTTTCATTCGTTTGTGCATCTTGCTCAAGATTTGAAAGGAGATCTCTATGGAAACACTTATGTGATTTTTATGCTAAAATTAGAGATCCTTGGATGTTTGGTGGGGATTTTAATACAATCACTAACACAAATGAAAGAATTGGGGGTAAATCGCCTAATTTCCATGGCATGGAAGATTTTAATGATATGATTTCATTATGCAATCTTCATGATGTTTGTTTTACTAGAAATGCTTTTTCTTGGAGTAAAGGTATTATGTGATAAAGATTAGATCGCATTCTTATTAATGATTCCTGGATTTCATCTTTTCCTATGACTGACATTTATCATTTAAACAAAACTTTATCAAATCATTCCTCCTTCTTTTAAATATTTATTTGCAAAACACTGACACTTACTCTCCTTTTAGATTTCAAAACATGTGGATTTTGGATGAGTCTTTCGCTAATATTGTTCATTATAACTGGAATGCTCCTTTATTTCCCTATGCTAATGTTGGGGGTGTGATTAGATTTTTGTTTAATCTCAAAAGGCATAAACAAAAATTAACTTAGTGGAGTAAGTGTGTTTTTAAGAATATTTTTGCTAATATTATGCAGGCTAAACATGTGGTGGGTATTGCTAAAAAGAATTTTATCAATGTTTCCTCTCATGAAAATCTTTCTTATCTCAATTAAGCAAAAGTGAATTTATTTAAACTTCAAGAAAAAGAGGTAGCTTTCTGTAGACAAAAGGCTTCCTCTAAATTTTTGGTTGAGGGTGATAGAAATACCAAATTTTACCATAACTTTTCAAATCATAAAAAAGTTGCCTGTCATATCCACAAGATTATGACTCCTACTAGTGATGCTATTAAGATTCTTGATTTGATTTATAAATCTGGTATTGAAAATTTTAAACATGTTTTGAATAAAGATTTCATTCCTGATTTGAATATTGATTGTTCTTTTATTCCTACTTTTTTTTCTAAGTAGGATAATTTGGACCTTACAAAGCTTCATACTGAAAATGAGATTTTGTTGACTTTTCAAGGTATGAATACTGATTCTGTGGCTATCCCTGATGGGCTTGCCACTAAGCATTTTCGAAAATGTTGGTCCATTATTAATGAGGATATTATGAATACTGTGGTGGATTTTTGCTTAATGCTTACCCTAAGTTCTTTTCTTCTACTTCTATTACTTTAATTCCAAAAAAATAATGCCACTAATTTCTGTAATGATTATCATCCTATTAGTTTGTGTTCTTTTTTTAACAAACTTATTACCAAGTTAATTGTGGGAAAGCTTGCTATTTTTGTACCAAAGATTATTTCTCTTTAATTGACGGGTTTTGTCAAGGGTAGGTCTATCTTCGATAATGTTTTACTTTCTCAAGAGGTACTGCATGACTTGAAGGCTAAAGTCTCATGTGTGAATATTATTTTCAAAGTGCGGACATTTATAAAGCCTATGAATTTTAAATTGGAATTATCTCTACATGATTTTAAGAATTTTTTAGCTTAATGAGGATTTTATTAAGCTTATGAAGAATAGCATTGAGAATTAATTCTTTTTTATTATTATTAATGGTAAGTGATAAGGGTACTTCAAATCTTCTCATAGCCTTAGACAAGTGGATCCTCTATCCCCTTCCTTGTTTATCATTTCTATTGAATATCTCTCTTGAGGCCTTAATAATTTGTTTATGATTCACCCTAATTTACAATTTAGAAGTATTGGTGGTTTTCCTATTACACATTTGAGCTTTGTGGATGATTTTATTATATTTACTAATGGCTCTATCAAAATGATGTACATCCTTTTTAAATTTCTTCAACTATTTCCAAAAGCTAGTGGTTTAATTTTTAATCGCATCAAATGTTGTTTTATTTCTTCCAAGTCTGTATCTTCTCAAAGAATTAATGTTATTCATAACAAGTTTAATTTTGCTCATAGGATGTTATCTTTGAAGTATTCAAACACTCCTTTGTTTAGAGGCAAAAGGAGATCTCATTTATTTGATGATATTTTTTTTGTTATTTAGAAGAAACTCTCTACTTAGGCTTTTAACTTCTTATCTTTTGGTGGTAGATTTATTTTAATTAGACTTGTCCTATGTTCTATTCCTATTTACCTTTTACATACTTTATGTCCTATTATCAATATTTATAGCAGAATGGAATGGTTATTCAAAAATTTCTTTTGGGGTGCTAAGGATAACAAGTAGGCCATCATATGGGCTTTTTAGGCTAACGGCTCTAGGGGTTAAAGTGGAAGGGAGATTGGGTTTTAAAAACATGGGTGACATGGCTAAGGCCATTTCTTATAAACTTTGGTTCCCTTTAAGATCTAAGAAAAGTTTGTGGGCTAACTTTATGAATGCTAAGTATTTTGGGGGTAGACACCCTCTTATATGTCATTTTAAACAAGGGGACTCTTATATTTGGAGAAGGTTGTGCTCCATTAAGTGGGAAGCTAAGCAGTTTATTCAATGAGTAATGTAGGCTGGCAACATCTTCTATTAATAGGATCGGTGGTTGGGGGATTTCCTATTAATAGTTTAATGAATACCTATTCCACTTCTCCTTGCAAATCAAATCACTTTATTCATGACGGTATGAGGAATGCCGCTTTACAAAATGATATTATTCCTCAGTCTATTGTTAATCTTATTCTTAAAATTATGCTTCTATTGGATAAAGAGGATTGCATTATGTTCACTCAAGATAATGATGGTAAGTTTGCTATTAAACAAGTTTGAAATTCTATTACGAAATCTTATCCTAAGTCCAAGCTTTAATCGACCACATGGCATCATGCTATTCCATCTTCTTACTCTATTTTAGTGTGAACAATTTTGCATAACTATTTATCTGTTGACTCTATCTTGATGGAAAGAGGTTTTTATATGGTTTCCAAATGCCAGTGTTACTATTATATTGAAAACCATAATAATATTTTTACTCAAGGTCCAATGTCCTTTTAAGTTTGGTTATATTTTGATATTCTTTTTAATGATCAATTTTGTACTAATTATAATTCCATCACTAGTATTCTTCAAATTTGGTTTAGTGTTACCAAAGCTCATATTCATAATGTCTTACCTGCCATTATTTGTTGCTTTCTTTGAAGGAGTAGAACCAAAGCTAAGCATGAAAATATTTGTTTGAATATTGTGAGTATTATTATCAAAGTTAAAGATGAAATTTTGCTGCTTTTATTGACTAAGTTGCTTAATTTAGATTCTTTCCAAGGTCACCTTAATATTATTGCTGCATTTGGTATCTCTCTTCATTTTACTTCCCATGTTTTTAATGAGAGAATTGTGAGATGGCTTAAATCAAACTTAGTTGGTTTAAATTGAACACTGCTGGCTCTCTCAACAACTCTAGAGCAAATTGTGGGGGTATGATCCTAGACTTTAATTGCCATGTTATTGTTGCTTTCACGGGGCCTAGTACATCTACTAATGCAATTTTGCTAAGATTCAAGACCTTTAATATGGTTTACATTTGTACATTTCATTAGGAATCCTTAAGCTTTGGATTAAAGTTGATGTTATCCTTCCTATTCATTATATTAAGGGTAAAATGATGTCCAACCCATCTCATTTCTATATGATTAAGGATAGTAAGCAATGGCTTTCTTTTATTACTTATTCTATATCTCATGTTTTACTCGACAGAAATACGGCAGCTTATTTTTTAGCTAAAATGAGTTGTACATTATCTAATTTTACTGAATTTTTTGGGACTTCTTTACCCAAGAAATTGAAGGGATTGGTTAGATTGGATCGTATTGGGTTGCCTTGTGTTTATTTCACCTAATGATTTTTATTTTTTTCTTGCTTTCTCTTTGGTTGTTATGATTTCCTCTGGTTGCCATCTTTTGGTGATGGGTGATCTTGGCCTTTTTATTGACCTATTTTGGTTGTTGTTTACTCTATTGAGTTGGAATAGTGGTATCTTTTTGTTTTGTGAAATTTGAAGTGGGGCTAACTTGTCTAATTCATTCACCTCTCTATCATTGTTTCTAGGGTTTCCTTGTTATTGGCTTCTCTCAGCTCGGGCTTATATAATTATTTATTTTTCTTGTCATGATGGAGGGGTGGCCTATTTGTTTCCTTCTAAGCATTTCTAATTATTCAGCTTTTTCTTGTTACCTTTAGTTTATTTAGAAGGTTGTGGCCCTTCTTATCTATTCAAAGAATACGAGTTTTGCTCTTCTTATCTCTTCTTTCAACAATTTCTGGTGGTTTATTGGGCAAGCTCTCATGTACCTATGTGTCTATACTAGCTTAGCTGCTATCTGCTAAGAGAGGCATGTAACACATTTAACATTATCTTTTCTGTGATGATTTGGTTCTTTTGGCTATATTGGTTGTTCTTTAAGGTACAGCTATTATTCTTACTTATATTGATTTCAACCTCCTAGGCATCATTGGTTTTATTGGTTTGATTCTTACTAACGTGACGAATGTTTTGTGCAAGTTGTTGTTTTTTGTTTTTCCTTTTTTCTTAGAACTTATGTCATACTCTGTGATAATTTTGGATATTTTATGCCCATGAATTGTATGCGGCCTATGTAGGTTACCGCTTACTACTTTATGTTGTAAGGGGGTGCTCTCAAAATTTTATCATAACATTAGCCAAAGTTTTAACTCTATTTATTTATTTGTTGTGGGTGGCTATTCAGTTCAATTATTGGAGGTGCACCTTCATATCTTTTATTATTGATCATTTTATTTATGATTTTTTTGTTCTTGATTGTTACACTGATCTTAAGTATTATATATGTGGTTATATTTAGTTGCTATTCCTTGTATTATCATTTTGCCTTGTGCCTTTATTTTTTACAGGCTATTTTGCAGGTTATTTTGCTGATTACTTTGGGTTGCAAGTTAACCTTTTTTACTAGAATGATTATGCTTAACTAGTTTTTTCGGTCTTTTTTTATGTTGCTAGGTCTTGGCCGCCCTAGAATGTTATTAGGTTATTCTATTTTTTTTTAGGGGACTTTTGGCTCGTAGGTTTCCTTTTTATTTGTTTTATAGCTCTTTGGAGCAATAGAGAGCTGATGGTCCCCCTTAAAGAACTTGTAATTCCATTTTTAATTAACGTGTAGGCCCCTCTATTGGTTTTTTCCAAAAAAAAAGAAAAAAAAGGGATTTTTCATAAAACAACTGCTTCAATGCGTGCTCTGGAAAAATAAAGGCTACTTAGGCTTTCCTTCTCGACGCTCTTTTTCTCCTCATCGAGGTGGATTTCTTTCTTGGTTTTTGTGGATTATTTTTATTTTTTGTTTCTATTTTAGTTTTTGTGGATCTATTTTGTTTTTTTTTTTTTTCTAGTTTTAATGTCATGTTTGGGCGATGGTGACCCCGTCATCTTTGAACACTTGGCTTTCTTCGAATCCTGATCGTATGAGTCGATCATTTAAAGATGTTCTTGCCAGCGGTAGTTCATCTTTTACTCCCAAAATGTATTTGGTTCAAACCTTTTTTAAAGGTTCCTCTGGTTTGATGTTTGATAATAAAATGATCTCTTAATTAGTCACCCCCTTTGCTTAAACTTTAGTTGGAAAGTTCATTTTCTACCGTCTGAAGCTTGATGTTATTCAAAAATTTGTTAACCATCTGAAACTTTTTGGATCTTTTTCCGTTGGATGGTTGGATCATCATCACATTGTAATACAACTGTCTAATGATTTAGATTATAATCGCATATTTTCCAAAAGAGCCTATTACAATAAAGCTTGTTAAATGCATTTGCTAAAATGGACTCTAGATTTTGATGTTAACGAGGAGATGGCATTAGCACCAGTTTGTATTTCCTTTATAAATTTGAAACTTCATTGGTTTAATTCCCAAACCTTGTTTTCTTTAGCTTCAATCTTTGGTAGACAAACTTATTGCCAAGTTAATTGTGGGAAAGCTTGCTATTTTTGTACCAAAGATTATTTCTCTTTAATAGACGGGTTTTGTCAAGGGTAGGTCTATCTTCGATAATGTTTTACTTTCTCAAGAGGTACTGCATGACTTGAAGGCTAAAGTCTCATGTGTGAATATTATTTTCAAAGTGCGGACATTTATAAAGCCTATGAATTTTAAATTGGAAATATCTCTACATGATTTTAAGAATTTTTTAGCTTAATGAGGATTTTATTAAGCTTATGAAGAATAGCATTGAGAATTAATTCTTTTTTATTATTATTAATGGTAAGTGATAAGGGTACTTCAAATCTTCTCATAGCCTTAGACAAGTGGATCCTCTATCCCCTTCCTTGTTTATCATTTCTATTGAATATCTCTCTTGAGGCCTTAATAATATGTTTATGATTCACCCTAATTTACAATTTAGAAGTATTGGTGGTTTTCCTATTACACATTTGAGCTTTGTGGATGATTTTATTATATTTACTAATGGCTCTATCAAAATGATGTACATCCTTTTTAAATTTCTTCAACTATTTCCAAAAGCTAGTGGTTTAATTTTTAATCGCATCAAATGTTGTTTTATTTCTTCCAAGTCTGTATCTGCTCAAAGAATTAATGTTATTCATAACAAGTTTAATTTTGCTCATAGGATGTTATCTTTGAAGTATTCAAACACTCCTTTGTTTAGAGGCAAAAGGAGATCTCATTTATTTGATGATATTTTTTTTGTTATTTAGAAGAAACTCTCTACTTAGGCTTTTAACTTCTTATCTTTTGGTGGTAGATTTATTTTAATTAGACTTGTCCTATGTTCTATTCCTATTTACCTTTTACATACTTTATGTCCTATTATCAATATTTATAGCAGAATGGAATGGTTATTCAAAAATTTCTTTTGGGGTGCTAAGGATAACAAGTAGGCCATCATATGGGCTTTTTAGGCTAACGGCTCTAGGGGTTAAAGTGGAAGGGAGATTGGGTTTTAAAAACATGGGTGACATGGCTAAGGCCATTTCTTATAAACTTTGGTTCCCTTTAAGATCTAAGAAAAGTTTGTGGGCTAACTTTATGAATGCTAAGTATTTTGGGGGTAGACACCCTCTTATATGTCATTTTAAACAAGGGGACTCTTATATTTGGAGAAGGTTGTGCTCCATTAAGTGGGAAGCTAAGCAGTTTATTCAATGAGTAATGTAGGCTGGCAACATCTTCTATTAATAGGATCGGTGGTTGGGGGATTTCCTATTAATAGTTTAATGAATACCTATTCCACTTCTCCTTGCAAATCAAATCACTTTATTCATGACGGTATGAGGAATGCCGCTTTACAAAATGATATTATTCCTCAGTCTATTGTTAATCTTATTCTTAAAATTATGCTTCTATTGGATAAAGAGGATTGCATTATGTTCACTCAAGATAATGATGGTAAGTTTGCTATTAAACAAGTTTGAAATTCTATTACGAAATCTTATCCTAAGTCCAAGCTTTAATCGACCACATGGCATCATGCTATTCCATCTTCTTACTCTATTTTAGTGTGAACAATTTTGCATAACTATTTATCTGTTGACTCTATCTTGATGGAAAGAGGTTTTTATATGGTTTCCAAATGCTAGTGTTACTATTATATTGAAAACCATAATAATATTTTTACTCAAGGTCCAATGTCCTTTTAAGTTTGGTTATATTTTGATATTTTTTTTAATGATCAATTTTGTACTAATTATAATTCCATCACTAGTATTCTTCAAATTTGGTTTAGTGTTACCAAAGCTCATATTCATAATGTCTTACCTGCCATTATTTGTTGCTTTCTTTGAAGGAGTAGAACCAAAGCTAAGCATGAAAATATTTGTTTGAATATTGTGAGTATTATTATCAAAGTTAAAGATGAAATTTTGCTGCTTTTATTGACTAAGTTGCTTAATTTAGATTCTTTCCAAGGTCACCTTAATATTATTGCTGCATTTGGTATCTCTCTTCATTTTACTTCCCATGTTTTTAATGAGAGAATTGTGAGATGGCTTAAATCAAACTTAGTTGGTTTAAATTGAACACTGTTGGCTCTCTCAACAACTCTAGAGCAAATTGTGGGGGTATGATCCTAGACTTTAATTGCCATGTTATTGTTGCTTTCACGGGGCCTAGTACATCTACTAATGCAATTTTGCTAAGATTCAAGACCTTTAATATGGTTTACATTTGTACATTTCATTAGGAATCCTTAAGCTTTGGATTAAAGTTGATGTTATCCTTCCTATTCATTATATTAAGGGTAAAATGATGTCCAACCCATCTCATTTCTATATGATTAAGGATAGTAAGCAATGGCTTTCTTTTATTACTTATTCTATATCTCATGTTTTACTCGACAGAAATACGGCAGCTTATTTTTTAGCTAAAATGAGTTGTACATTATCTAATTTTACTGAATTTTTTGGGACTTCTTTACCCAAGAAATTGAAGGGATTGGTTAGATTGGATCGTATTGGGTTGCCTTGTGTTTATTTCACCTAATGATTTTTATTTTTTTCTTGCTTTCTCTTTGGTTGTTATGATTTCCTCTGGTTGCCATCTTTTGGTGATGGGTGATCTTGGCCTTTTTATTGACCTATTTTGGTTGTTGTTTACTCTATCGAGTTGAAATAGTGGTATCTTTTTGTTTTGGGAAATTTGAAGTGGGGCTAACTTGTCTAATTCATTCACCTCTCTATCATTGTTTCTAGGGTTTCCTAGTTATTGGCTTCTCTCAGCTCCGGCTTATATAATTATTTATTTTTCTTGTCATGATGGAGGGGTGGCCTATTTGTTGCCTTCTAAGCATTTCTAATTATTCAGCTTTTTCTTGTTACCTTTAGTTTATTTAGAAGGTTGTGGCCCTTCTTATCTATTCAAAGAATACGAGTTTTGCTCTTCTTATCTCTTCTTTCAACAATTTCTGGTGGTTTATTGGGCAAGCTCTCATGTACCTATGTGTCTATACTAGCTTAGCTGCTATCTGCTAAGAGAGGCATGTAACACATTTAACATTATCTTTTCTGTGATGATTTGGTTCTTTTGGCTATATTGGTTGTTCTTTAAGGTACAGCTATTATTCTTACTTATATTGATTTCAACCTCCTAGGCATCATTGGTTTTATTGGTTTGATTCTTACTAACGTGACGAATGTTTTGTGCAAGTTGTTGTTTTTTGTTTTTCCTTTTTTCTTAGAACTTATGTCATACTCTGTGATAATTTTGGATATTTTATGCCCATGAATTGTATGCGGCCTATGTAGGTTACCGCTTACTACTTTATGTTGTAAGGGGGTGCTCTCAAAATTTTATCATAACATTAGCCAAAGTTTTAACTCTATTTATTTATTTGTTGTGGGTGGCTATTCAGTTCAATTATTGGAGGTGCACCTTCATATCTTTTATTATTGATCATTTTATTTATGATTTTTTTGTTCTTGACTGTTACACTGATCTTAAGTATTATATATGTGGTTATATTTAGTTGCTATTCCTTGTATTATCATTTTGCCTTGTGCCTTTATTTTTTACAGGCTATTTTGCAGGTTATTTTGCTGATTACTTTGGGTTGCAAGTTAACCTTTTTTACTAGAATGATTATGCTTAACTAGTTTTTTCGGTCTTTTTTTATGTTGCTAGGTCTTGGCCGCCCTAGAATGTTATTAGGTTATTCTATTTTTTTTTAGGGGACTTTTGGCTCGTAGGTTTCCTTTTTATTTGTTTTATAGCTCTTTGGAGCAATAGAGAGCTGATGGTCCCCCTTAAGGAACTTGTAATTCCATTTTTAATTAACGTGTAGGCCCCTCTATTGGTTTTTTCCAAAAAAAAAGAAAAAAAAGGGATTTTTCATAAAACAACTGCTTCAATGCGTGCTCTGGAAAAATAAAGGCTACTTAGGCTTTCCTTCTCGACGCTCTTTTTCTCCTCATCGAGGTGGATTTCTTTCTTGGTTTTTGTGGATTATTTTTATTTTTTGTTTCTATTTTAGTTTTTGTGGATCTATTTTGTTTTTTTTTTTTTTTCTAGTTTTAATGTCATGTTTGGGCGATGGTGACCCCGTCATCTTTGAACACTTGGCTTTCTTCGAATCCTGATCGTATGACTCGATCATTTAAAGATGTTCTTGCCAGCGGTAGTTCATCTTTTACTCCCAAAATGTATTTGGTTCAAACCTTTTTTAAAGGTTCCTCTGGTTTGATGTTTGATAATAAAATGATCTCTTAATTAGTCACCCCCTTTGCTTAAACTTTAGTTGGAAAGTTCATTTTCTACCGTCTGAAGCTTGATGTTATTCAAAAATTTGTTAACCATCTGAAACTTTTTGGATCTTTTTCCATTGGATGGTTGGATCATCATCACATTGTAATACAACTGTCTAATGATTTAGATTATAATCGCATATTTTCCAAAAGAGCCTATTACAATAAAGCTTGTTAAATGCATTTGCTAAAATGGACTCTAGATTTTGATGTTAAGGAGGAGATGGCATTAGCACCAGTTTGTATTTCCTTTATAAATTTGAAACTTCATTGGTTTAATTCCCAAACCTTGTTTTCTTTAGCTTCAATCTTTGGTAGACAAACTTATTGCCAAGTTAATTGTGGGAAAGCTTGCTATTTTTGTACCAAAGATTATTTCTCTTTAATAGACGGGTTTTGTCAAGGGTAGGTCTATCTTCGATAATGTTTTACTTTCTCAAGAGGTACTGCATGACTTGAAGGCTAAAGTCTCATGTGTGAATATTATTTTCAAAGTGCGGACATTTATAAAGCCTATGAATTTTAAATTGGAAATATCTCTACATGATTTTAAGAATTTTTTAGCTTAATGAGGATTTTATTAAGCTTATGAAGAATAGCATTGAGAATTAATTCTTTTTTATTATTATTAATGGTAAGTGATAAGGGTACTTCAAATCTTCTCATAGCCTTAGACAAGTGGATCCTCTATCCCCTTCCTTGTTTATCATTTCTATTGAATATCTCTCTTGAGGCCTTAATAATTTGTTTATGATTCACCCTAATTTACAATTTAGAAGTATTGGTGGTTTTCCTATTACACATTTGAGCTTTGTGGATGATTTTATTATATTTACTAATGGCTCTATCAAAATGATGTACATCCTTTTTAAATTTCTTCAACTATTTCCAAAAGCTAGTGGTTTAATTTTTAATCGCATCAAATGTTGTTTTATTTCTTCCAAGTCTGTATCTGCTCAAAGAATTAATGTTATTCATAACAAGTTTAATTTTGCTCATAGGATGTTATCTTTGAAGTATTCAAACACTCCTTTGTTTAGAGGCAAAAGGAGATCTCATTTATTTGATGATATTTTTTTTGTTATTTAGAAGAAACTCTCTACTTAGGCTTTTAACTTCTTATCTTTTGGTGGTAGATTTATTTTAATTAGACTTGTCCTATGTTCTATTCCTATTTACCTTTTACATACTTTATGTCCTATTATCAATATTTATAGCAGAATGGAATGGTTATTCAAAAATTTCTTTTGGGGTGCTAAGGATAACAAGTAGGCCATCATATGGGCTTTTTAGGCTAACGGCTCTAGGGGTTAAAGTGGAAGGGAGATTGGGTTTTAAAAACATGGGTGACATGGCTAAGGCCATTTCTTATAAACTTTGGTTCCCTTTAAGATCTAAGAAAAGTTTGTGGGCTAACTTTATGAATGCTAAGTATTTTGGGGGTAGACACCCTCTTATATGTCATTTTAAACAAGGGGACTCTTATATTTGGAGAAGGTTGTGCTCCATTAAGTGGGAAGCTAAGCAGTTTATTCAATGAGTAATGTAGGCTGGCAACATCTTCTATTAATAGGATCGGTGGTTGGGGGATTTCCTATTAATAGTTTAATGAATACCTATTCCACTTCTCCTTGCAAATCAAATCACTTTATTCATGACGGTATGAGGAATGCCGCTTTACAAAATGATATTATTCCTCAGTCTATTGTTAATCTTATTCTTAAAATTATGCTTCTATTGGATAAAGAGGATTGCATTATGTTCACTCAAGATAATGATGGTAAGTTTGCTATTAAACAAGTTTGAAATTCTATTACGAAATCTTATCCTAAGTCCAAGCTTTAATCGACCACATGGCATCATGCTATTCCATCTTCTTACTCTATTTTAGTGTGAACAATTTTGCATAACTATTTATCTGTTGACTCTATCTTGATGGAAAGAGGTTTTTATATGGTTTCCAAATGCCAGTGTTACTATTATATTGAAAACCATAATAATATTTTTACTCAAGGTCCAATGTCCTTTTAAGTTTGGTTATATTTTGATATTTTTTTTAATGATCAATTTTGTACTAATTATAATTCCATCACTAGTATTCTTCAAATTTGGTTTAGTGTTACCAAAGCTCATATTCATAATGTCTTACCTGCCATTATTTGTTGCTTTCTTTGAAGGAGTAGAACCAAAGCTAAGCATGAAAATATTTGTTTGAATATTGTGAGTATTATTATCAAAGTTAAAGATGAAATTTTGCTGCTTTTATTGACTAAGTTGCTTAATTTAGATTCTTTCCAAGGTCACCTTAATATTATTGCTGCATTTGGTATCTCTCTTCATTTTACTTCCCATGTTTTTAATGAGAGAATTGTGAGATGGCTTAAATCAAACTTAGTTGGTTTAAATTGAACACTGCTGGCTCTCTCAACAACTCTAGAGCAAATTGTGGGGGTATGATCCTAGACTTTAATTGCCATGTTATTGTTGCTTTCACGGGGCCTAGTACATCTACTAATGCAATTTTGCTAAGATTCAAGACCTTTAATATGGTTTACATTTGTACATTTCATTAGGAATCCTTAAGCTTTGGATTAAAGTTGATGTTATCCTTCCTATTCATTATATTAAGGGTAAAATGATGTCCAACCCATCTCATTTCTATATGATTAAGGATAGTAAGCAATGGCTTTCTTTTATTACTTATTCTATATCTCATGTTTTACTCGACAGAAATACGGCAGCTTATTTTTTAGCTAAAATGAGTTGTACATTATCTAATTTTACTGAATTTTTTGGGACTTCTTTATCCAAGAAATTGAAGGGATTGGTTAGATTGGATCGTATTGGGTTGCCTTGTGTTTATTTCACCTAATGATTTTTATTTTTTTCTTGCTTTCTCTTTGGTTGTTATGATTTCCTCTGGTTGCCATCTTTTGGTGATGGGTGATCTTGGCCTTTTTATTGACCTATTTTGGTTGTTGTTTACTCTATCGAGTTGGAATAGTGGTATCTTTTTGTTTTGGGAAATTTGAAGTGGGGCTAACTTGTCTAATTCATTCACCTCTCTATCATTGTTTCTAGGGTTTCCTTGTTATTGGCTTCTCTCAGCTCGGGCTTATATAATTATTTATTTTTCTTGTCATGATGGAGGGGTGGCCTATTTGTTGCCTTCTAAGCATTTCTAATTATTCAGCTTTTTCTTGTTACCTTTAGTTTATTTAGAAGGTTGTGGCCCTTCTTATCTATTCAAAGAATACGAGTTTTGCTCTTCTTATCTCTTCTTTCAACAATTTCTGGTGGTTTATTGGGCAAGCTCTCATGTACCTATGTGTCTATACTAGCTTAGCTGCTATCTGCTAAGAGAGGCATGTAACACATTTAACATTATCTTTTCTGTGATGATTTGGTTCTTTTGGCTATATTGGTTGTTCTTTAAGGTACAGCTATTATTCTTACTTATATTGATTTCAACCTCCTAGGCATCATTGGTTTTATTGGTTTGATTCTTACTAACGTGACGAATGTTTTGTGCAAGTTGTTGTTTTTTGTTTTTCCTTTTTTCTTAGAACTTATGTCATACTCTGTGATAATTTTGGATATTTTATGCCCATGAATTGTATGCGGCCTATGTAGGTTACCGCTTACTACTTTATGTTGCTGAGGGGGTGCTCTCAAAATTTTATCATAACATTAGCCAAAGTTTTAACTCTATTTATTTATTTGTTGTGGGTGGCTATTCAGTTCAATTATTGGAGGTGCACCTTCATATCTTTTATTATTGATCATTTTATTTATGATTTTTTTGTTCTTGACTGTTACACTGATCTTAAGTATTATATATGTGGTTATATTTAGTTGCTATTCCTTGTATTATCATTTTGCCTTGTGCCTTTATTTTTTACAGGCTATTTTGCAGGTTATTTTGCTGATTACTTTGGGTTGCAAGTTAACCTTTTTTACTAGAATGATTATGCTTAATTAGTTTTTTTGGTCTTTTTTTTGGTTGCTAGGTCTTGGCCGCCCTAGAATGTTATTAGGTTATTCTATTTTTTTTTAGGGGACTTTTGGCTCGTAGGTTTCCTTTTTATTTGTTTTATAGCTCTTTGGAGCAATAGTGAGCTGATGGTCCCCCTTAAGGAACTTGTAATTCCATTTTTAATTAACGTGTAGGCCCCTCTATTGGTTTTTTCCAAAAAAAAGAAAAAAAAAAGGATTTTTCATAAAACAACTGCTTCAATGCGTGCTCTGGAAAAATAAAGGCTACTTAGGCTTTCCTTCTCGACGCTCTTTTTCTCCTCATCGAGGTGGATTTCTTTCTTGGTTTTTGTGGATTATTTTTATTTTTTGTTTCTATTTTAGTTTTTGTGGATCTATTTTGTTTTTTTTTTTCTAGTTTTAATGTCATGTTTGGGCGATGGTGACCCCGTCATCTTTGAACACTTGGCTTTCTTCGAATCCTGATCGTATGACTCGATCATTTAATGATGTTCTTGCCAGAGGCAGTTCATCTTTTACTCCCAAAATGTATTTGGTTCAAACCTTTTTTAAAGGTTCCTCTGGTTTGATGTTTGATAATAAAATGATCTCTTAATTAGTCACCCCCTTTGCTTAAACTTTAGTTGGAAAGTTCATTTTCTATCGTCTAAAGCTTGATGTTATTCAAAAATTTGTTAACCATCTGAAACTTTTTGGATCTTTTTCCATTGGATGGTTGGATCATCATCACATTTTAATACAACTGTCTAATGATTTAGATTATAATCGCATATTTTCCAAAAGAGCCTATTACAATAAAGCTTGTTAAATGCATTTGCTAAAATGGACTCTAGGTTTTGATGTTAAGGAGGAGATGGCATTAGCACCAGTTTGTATTTCCTTTATAAATTTGAAACTTCATTGGTTTAATTCCCAAACCTTGTTTTCTTTAGCTTCAATCTTTGGTAGACGCTTACAAACCAATCAAGCTAATGCTTTTGTATCCCGTCCATATGTGGATCATGTTTTGGTTGAAATGGACATATCAAAGAAACACCAAAGGAAATCTGGTTTGGACCAGATCTTTAGTGGGTATCAACAAAAAGTAGAATTTGAAAATTTACCAATTCTTTGCACTCACTATAAAATGCACAGTCATTATATCTCCGAATGTTTTATTGTGCTTCCTCATTTACGTAAGTAGAAGAAACCATCCAAAGAATCTAAGGAAAAAAATAATTTGGTTGCTCCTCTAACTCATGCTAATTCTAATCCAGTGCAGGAAATGTGAGTGGAATTGAATTCTCATCTAGAGAATCTTTCGAATGACCCACATTCTATTTTGAATACTGATAATGAACCTATTTTTTCTAGAGATGTGGAAAATGCTTAAGATGATAGTATAACAGAGGCATTCAACCCTTCAACTATTCAAGGAAGGATTAATGTCCCTCCTCCTACTGGTTTAGATACTCATTACCAAGTCACGAATGATCTTCAAAATGTGGATGAGTAAATGGTGGCTATTACTTGTAAATGTAATATCCTACCTACAACTACTCATTTACCTTGTGTTACTAAGAAAATTTTGTTTTTTTTTAATGTTATGGTGAACAATAATGAATGTGCTAATATATTGTCTTCTCATCCATTTATGAATGACTAAGAAAAGCCGTTAGAAGGGAGTATGGAAGAAGGATAATTGGTTCAGGATAGCCTGTCTGAAGAAGCTATTGGTTTGGGGAATGGTAATATGGAAGAAGGAGAACATCAAATTAATGATAATGGTAATGGTATTTGTAGTAAGGACTCTTCATCTCTAATTCATGATGCTTGTGCTGATAATAGTGCCTCTAAAAATTTTTCTAATGGAAGTATACTAAGTAATTAGTAGGATTATACACTAGTCAAAAGTAAGAAGAGTAAGAAAGCTAAAAACTTAAATGTGCAGTCTCCAAGAAGTACCCATTCTTAAACTTATAATAAATAGCAAATTAATGATTAAGTCTATTATTTGGAATGATAGTGGTATTGGTTGCCCTTCTTCTTGAATAAGGGTGAGGAATTTATGTGATATTCATAATGGTCATTTTTCTTTTTTTACTTGAACCTCTTATTTATCTACTAAATTGGATGTGACAACTAGAATTCTAGGTCTCAATCATAGTTTGGCTAATGTTTATAATAAAATACAAATTTTTTGGAAAGATCCTATTGTCATTAATATTATTGGTGATCTTTCTCAAGTTTTGCATTGTAATATTGAGTTCAAGCAGTTCAATTTCTATGCTTCTCTTATATATGCTTCTTCTTCTGATTTTACTAGAAAGGAATTATGGAATCAGCTTACTGCTTTTCATGGTTTAACTAAGTCACCTTGGCTAGTTAGAGGCGATTTCAACACAATTTCTAATCCTTCCGAAAGGATTCATGGATCTAACCCTATTAATCAGGCTATGGAGGAATATAATAACAAGATTAAGGATTGTAATCTTGTTGACATTGGTTTTATTAGAAATCCTTTTACTTGAAATTGTGGTAATATGTCGTAACATTTAGATCGAGTGCATTTTAATGATGTTTGGATTAACTCTAGTAGTAATTGCTTTTTGGAACACTGAAGTAAAACTTTCTCTAATCACTCTCCCCTCCTTATTGGTATTAAGTCAAGGCCGGATGGTATTTCTTCTAGTTTTAGATTCCAAAATATGTGGCTTTTAGATAAGTCTTTCTTAAATTTGGTCCAGGATAATTGGCAGGCTCTGCTACATCCTAATAATTCTATTATTGGTATGAAAAGACTATGGCTCAAGCTCAAAAGACTTAAGTTCAAAATTAGTCGGTGGAATAGAAATGTGTTTAAAAAAATTTTTGTAAATATTTTAGCTACTGAGGATAAATTTGATTCTATCAAGCACATTTACCAACTTAATCCTTCTTATTACAATTTTAGGACTCTGCAAGAGGCTAAAACATCCCTTTTAAACTTCAAGTGTAGGAGGAAGTTTATTGGAATTAAAAATCTACCTCTAAACATATTAGAAAGGGGGATAATAATACTAAGTATTTTCATGCTTTGTTTAAGAAAATAGAGATAAAAATTTCATTCACTTTTGAGCCACTTTGGATGAGTCTACTTTTGAGGATGAGGAGGAAATTGCTAAGTTTGTTGTGGATCATTTCACTAATTTATTTAATAAAAATTTTGAGCCTAACCCTTTTGACCATCCTGACCTCATTCCTTGTATCATTAATGAAGATGATAACAACTCTTACTATGCTTCCTTCTTTGGAGGGAGTTAACAAGATTGTTTTTGCTATGATTGTTGATTTAATGGCTGGCCCTGATGGTTTTACTACTAATTTTTTTCAAAAACCATGGAATATTATGTGATGATTTATTTGCTAATATTTTGGAATTTTTTGATGGAAATCCTAAACCTAAATTATTCTCTATTACCTCTATTATGCTTACTCCTAAGAAGGTGGTTGTTAATAAGTGAGATGATTTTTGTCCTATTAGTCTTTGCTCCTTTTTTATCAAATTAATTTCCAAAATTTTTATGAATCGTCTGTCTCCTTTGCTTTCTAGAAAGATTTATCCTAACCAAACTGGTTTTATCAAATGAAGAGCTATTTCTAATAATATTTTACTAGCTCAAGAGCTCATTCATGATCTTGATTTCAAAGTGAGAGGTGAGAACATTATTTTAAAATTAGATATTGCTAAATCTTAAGATAACATCAAGTGGAAGTTTCTGTATTCCATCTTATAGCTATTTCTTAACTCATACTTTATTAAATTGATTTAAAACTGTATTGATGCTTCTTTTTTCTTATTGTTATTAATGGTAAATGCAAGGGTTTCTTTAAGTCTTCTCATGGAATCGAACAAGGGGTCCTATCTCCCCTGCCCTTTTCATCATAGCTACTGAGTATCTTTCTAGAGGTCTTAGTCACCTTTATGAAAGTTACCCTAACCTTAAGTATAGACCAATAGGTGGTTTCCCTATCTCTCACTTATGCTTTGATGATGATGTTATTTTGTTTTCTAATTGTTTTGTGAATATGGTTAGTATTCTTATTAGATTATTGAAATATTTTGAGATGCTTAGTGGCTTAAATCTTAATAAAAATAAGTATTGTTTTATCACCCCTAAGAATTTTCCTGGTGATCAAGTTAATGCTATTAAGTGTATCATTGGTTTTATGCAAGGTTATCTTCCTTTAAAATATCATGGTATTCCTATCTTCAAAGGTTGTGAGTAATCATTTCTTTTTGATGATCTTATCACAACTATGCAAAATAGGCTCAATTCGTGGGAATTTAATTTTTTAAATTTTGGTGGGAGATTGGTGTTGATCAAGAGTGTGCTATGCTCCTTGCCTATTTATATACATCAAACTATTCAGCCTACTATTGCTGTGTGTAATAGACTTTAAAATTTATTCAATAAGTTTTCTTAAAAAGGTAGAAGTGGCAATTCTAAAATCATATGGACTTCTTGGCGAAATTGTTGTGGGGTTCTTAAGGAAGGTGCTTTGGGGTATAAGAATATGAGGGATTTTACTCAAGCATTCTCCTTTAAATTATGGTTTAATTTTTGTGTTAAAACTAGTCTTTGGTCCAAATTTATGACTTTTAAATACTATATTGGGAAACATCCGACTATCTATACTTACAATAAGGGGAATTCTAGAGTTTGGAAAAGACCATGTAATATCAAATGGGAAGTGGAGCATTATTTTATTTGGGATATTGGTTGTGCTAATTTAGTTTTTGTGCAAGACCATTAGTTAAGTCAAAACTTTATTGATCATATGCTCAATACATTTTTTTACTCCTATTATTAAGGCTAACATTTTTACTGATAACAATTATTAGGGATTATACTAAATTAGCTCAAGTTATTCTTGAATCTATTATTTCTCAGATTTTATAAACTACTTTAAATACTGATACTGGTGATTTCTTGTTATTGAATATGGCTAGCAATGTCATTTTTAGACTTAAGGATGCTTGGGATACTTTCAGAACTAGAAATACTACTACTAAAGTTTATACCATGAAATGGAATAAAAGCTTCCCTACTACTATTTGTACTTTTATTCAGATAATTAAGCATAAACATGTTCCTACTTATAAGATTTTATCAAAAAAAGGGTTTGTTTTTGCTTCCATGTGCAATATTGCTACCATGTAGAAAACATACACCATGTGTTTATTTATGGTCCCAATGCTACTAAGATTTTGATTTATTTTGAGGATATTTTTAAACTTAATTTTTTGAATGGTAATATTTCTATCAAGGATATCCTCAATCTGTGGCTCGCTAATTCGAGAGGTCGTATTACCAATCTCATCACTTCTCTCATTCTGTAGTACCTTTGCGTGGCTAGGAATAACTCTCTTTCTAAAAATACTGCTATGAATCATGATCAAATTATTAGAAATAATAAAGATTAAATTTGTAAATTGTTTAATGTCAATCTTTTAACCAATAGGGATTTTAAAGGGTTTTCTTTTGTTGCAAAGGGTTTTACTATTATCCTTCAGGATAAGTATAACACTGATGTCCCTAAATTGATTTACTGGTCTAAACCTCCACAAAACATGTTCAAGCTTAATACTGACGGTTCAGTAAAAGATAACTCTTGTGGTTGTGGTGGTATTATTAGAGATTCAAATGGCAATTTTATTGTAGCTTATACTAGCCCTTTCTAAAGATGCTCTATTATTTTTGTTGAACTCTCTACTATTTTATATGGTTTGCAATTATGTTAATCTCATTGTAGTGTTAACTTTTCGATTGAGGTTGATGCTTTACACATGCTCTTTTGTCTGAGAAATGGTGATCATAAGATTTGTAGTCCTGAGTTATTCTATCTGCTTAGAGAAATTAAACAACTTTTGACCCTTTTTAATTTCTAGCTGACTCATATTCATAGGGAGGCAATGCTTTTGATGATTGGTTATGTAATCATGGTTGTAATTTTGAATTTCATACTGATTTCTCTTATAACTATATTTCATCCTTTGTGAAAGGTCTCATTAGATTAAACACACTTGGTTTTCCTTATGTTAGAATTTAAATTTTGGCTTTGTTTTTCTTGGCTTGGTATGCTTGTTATCTCCATGTAGTGAATGTTAGTTATGGATTTTACTATATTCTCTTGAATGATTGTGGGGTTTTTTCTAAAAATAATTGGAATTCTATGAATTATGGCCTTAGTCTAATTTGTTGCTCATCTTGTCCTTCTCCCATCTTAAGAAGGATGAGGGCTAGTCAATTTGTGCATGTTGGCTTGCTTCAAGATACAATATTTATGTATTGCAAAGTCATTGGTTTTTAGGGCCTTATATGTTGCATATTCATAAGATTTGGACTTCATTCTCTCTGCAGTGGATTGGTTTTATGTTTATCTTCTTCTTTGGTGACGATATGGGTGCTGGTTTTCTAATTTTTGGCTGGTGTTATAGTAGCTTTAGTATCCTCTATAGCCTAATTTGGTGTGAGAATTTGCTCTTCTTGATTTGGACCTGGATAAGATTTGAGCAACAGGTAGACTATTAGCTTCATGATTGCTGGGATACTATGCACCTAAGCTATAATTTATTTCTTTACTGGTGTTTAAGTTTTCAGGATAGTTCTTTCATTATCTTGAATATGCAGTGATGCAATTGGGAGGATATGAATGGTAAGTCCTACGTATATTCTAGGTCTGTTAATATTATTTACTACTATTATCCTTTTGGGTTGGCTTGGATGGATGGTTTAGACCAAAGCAAATGGTTTAATATTTATATTTATTATATTGAACTTTACTGGCTTTTGTTGATCAATGATGTTAATTGGAATTTTATGCTTAAAATATTTTTTTTATTTAGTATATGGATTGTTTATTCAGTTTACGTAGAGCCTGTTGTCTGTTCAAGTGATGTCTTTTTCATTTTCAAGTTTTCTGAATGACTGTAATGCATGGCATAGTCTTGATAGGTTTCAAGATGAGCCTTGGATGGATTTTCAAGTCTACAACAATTATTTTTTGGTCTTTGGTGCTCTTCTTAGGCTGCTCTTGATTTCTATATTTTCCTGTCAGCTTGCTTGGTATTATTTTCTTTTGCTGGAGAGGTGGAGTACCTTGTTGGTAGCTTTTGATTTATTCACTTATCCTTCTTGTTTGTTAGTTTTTTGGTTTGGTATTAAATACTGCTGGTTGGGAAGGATTTATCTTTCAAGCAAGTGTGGTCTGGTCTTTGGCCATGGATTTTCTTGATAAGATGGTGGCATATTATTTCAATGTATTACTTGGGATATTCTAAGCCGAGAAATGGTATATTTAATAATTTTGTTGTGATTACATTGCACTTTACCTGCTACAACTCTACCTTTAATAGCTACCTTATGGAATTTATTAAAAAAATTTATAACATTGATCTGAATGATTTTTGTTCTTGTCTCTCTTGGCTATGCAATTCATCTTTTGTTGTTCCCTCTATTTTACAGGATTTGATCAGTGTAGGTTTTTTGGATTTTGGGTTTTTTGCTGGAAAGATGGGGCTTAAAGCTAACCTCTAGATCTTTTTTAATTTTTAGGTGTTGGCTACTTGCCACCCTAGAATGTTTATAGGAATTTTTGTATAATTTCGTAGTAGGGAACATGAGCTCATAAGTCTTTTTTTATTCTTTTTGTAGCTCTTATGAGTTGTAGAGAGCTCGAGGCCCCTTCTAAGGACCTTGTAATATTTTCCCCTTCTAAGGACCTTGTAATATTTTCCTCTAAGGGCTAAAAAAGGATTTTTAATAAAGAAAAGCCCGTTGGTGGGATTTAAGAAAAAGGATATTTAATAAATCAGAGTGGTTTAGTGAGAGCAGCTATGAAATGGTTAGTGGTGGGTGCCCTTGGTCACCTTATTACCTTGGTGGTGTTGATTGTGGAAAGAAAAGTTCTAGGTAAGGTAATTATTGGAAGGTTCTCGTCATTGAGGGGGTGGATGTTTCTATTCTAACATTGTCAAATTTCATGCTAGATAACTCTTAGTTTATAGAGCAATACTTTGAGCACACCTCTTAATGCATGCTGGGGAGATATTACCATAACATCAGAGGCTTTACTCCTTTATATTAAAACTAGGGAAGCCAAATTGATTGAAACTAATGGTTTGTTAATTAGTTTGAATAATCTCCCACCTCGTGCGATTCATATTTGTGAAACTCTCAACTCTAGTGATTCATCAGTTATGGGGTCACATCCTGATGGAATTGAATTCAGCTTTTATGTTTTCTTGGCCATTTCATCAAGTTTCTGACAGGACCTTATTTTTTACCCTTATAATTGAAATTCTAATTCATCCCTTTCCCTCCCTCAATCTTATAATCAAGAAGCTCACAACATTGGGTATTATAGTTCAAAAAATAATAGGGTTACCTTTGACACTTTCACAAAGGACACCGAGTACAAAATTTTAGTTGGATCCATCTAGGAATAGAACCTAAGTGATAGTGCTTCAAATGCAGTAATGGTATCATCTAATCATGACTCTCTGGGTAGCTGTGTCGGAACAAGTTGCGTTCAACTAGATGCCATCCAAGTTCATCACTTACACTCATCCATCCCATATGGGGATGCTACTGATAACGTGGATTGCATCAATGGTTTAGAAAGTGTTAATGGAAGTGTTTTGCTTGTGAACAAACCTTCCAACTACATGTGTTTAAATTATCAAGATACATCAATAATTGATACTATTGCTAAAAGATCTTACCTACAAGGTGCATGAAGTAATGCCTCCATGGCCCACAAATCTTATTTTCATTAAAAATAGGGTACATAAATTCCCACTTAGCCTTTCGGAGGCATGTCCAGTGACCTATTTACTTGAAGTAAAGTCTAGTTTGTTGCCATTGCCATAATGAGCAAGGAAATTTTATAGCGAAAGTAGGCCTTCACATGGAACTTGAATTGAGTGCAGTGAAAGAAAACATTTCAAGATTGGAGAAAGCTCTAGTGGAGAAGTTTTTAGGAAGGTGAATTTCTTTCCCCTTCCTCCTAAGTGAACTCAGACGTAGATGGTACTGCTATGGGGTGTTTGAAGTAATCACCACAATTCCTAATTCTATTATTTGCTTGTTTAAAAGTACTGAAGATAGAGACATGATTCTTATGATTAGACATTAGATTATACCTTGGAATGGCATTAGTATGGATCAGTGGACTCCCAACTCTTATCCTAACTCCTTACATTGGCTTTATTCACCAGTTTGGATCTACTTACCTCAGCTACCACTTATGTATTGGGATGCTTCCGACACTACTCATCTTGAAAACTTGTAAGGGGAGCTACTTTGGATGGACTCTCATATGAGCACTTGGGGAAGATCTTATGCTAGAATCTTTGTGAGGATTGACCTCTCATAGAAAATATTGCCTTGTGTGTGGGTTAATAGGCTTCATGGAAGATATTTTTAGAAGGTTGAATATGAAGGCCTTTCTAACATTTTCTTCTTTTGTAGATTTATTGTCCATAGTGGTGTGCCTTTCCAAGGAAAAAAACCCATATCCCCATCTCCCTTTTTCCAATGTAGCCATCTACTTTTTTGTAAGCCATGACTTTGGAGAGCAACTTAGGAGTCTCTCCTCCACCTCTTAGCCTCCCATTTAATGGGGAATATAGTAAGCCTATGAGTAACTATGGAAGCACCAATAAGGAAACCATATAGGAGATACAAAATAATGAAAGAAACAAGAATGACCTTCATAATTGGAACATATTAACAAAAGAAAATAGAGGTAATCTCAAGGCTAAGCAAAAAAATAGGTTGATACTCCAAAGCCCTCCCATCAACCTATAATGTTCTTTGCTTTTAAGGTGGAGGAGATGGAGGTGATGTCTAAGAGGACCCTCAATCTCAAAAAGCAACATAAATGGGTCTCTTAAGCTCATTTCACAAAGGAAATTCTCCAGCTTTGGCCATTTTCCACCTCTCTCTTGAAGAGAATGAAGACTTTTATAGATTTCACAAGAGGGAACCTTGTCCCCTTAAGTGCTTAATGGTTTGTCTCCTTTGGCTTGTTTGTAGTGGGCGATTTAAGATTCACATGCCCTTGCCAAACCTCTCAGACACTATTCAGCCCTTGTGGTTGTTTTTGTTGTTCCCATCTTTTTAATTGGTTCCCAATCTACCTTATTTGTGTGCACTACAATCTCATGATGGAACTCAACTTTTCACTTAAGGGGGTCTTCATTTTATTATTTTTTTGCAATTTCCTATCCCCATAGGTGTGTATGGGTTTATACTCTTAGTGGTTGCTCATCCCTATTTTGTTTTTTTGGCATTGTGAAGGCTTGTTCTATCACATACAAGATTGTATTCTTCTTTATTTTTTAATGGATACTTGGGCCACACATAAAAAAAAGGATTTTTAATAAATCATTAAAAATTTAAATTACTTTAGAAAAAAAAAATAAATAAATTAGATTCAACCCTAAATTAAAAAAACTTTAATGGAAAAAATAAAAGCCCTCTCAGATACCTTAAAAATAAAGATTAATATAAAAAATTAATAAATAATTAATTAAAAATAAAAAATTAAATTAAATTCTTAAATTGTGTGAAACTCTTGTATTAATACTTAGAGGTCATTCCCGAACTCTGGTGATGATTTCGAGTGGTTTGGAATTGATTTGGATCAAAAATTAAAAATAGCGTAATTATTCAAATTTTAATTCAATTATTTAGGCTTATTTTGTAAAAATCATAAATAATTATAGATAAATAAAAAGAATATAAACTAAATTGCATTCAAACTAAAATTAAATCTATAATTTAAGAAAAATTAAAAAGCACTAAAATCTTAAATAAAAATAAATGTCATAGTTTGCTTAACTCAAATAATAATGAGAATGAAATAATAATAAAAATTTGAATTAAACCTTAAAAATTAAATTTTAAATCAACTAAATAAATCAAAATCAAAGAATAAATAGCAAAAATAAAATTGATTTCAAAATTAATAAGCTTAAAATATAATCCAAAATAACTAAATAAAATTTAATAACTTCAATAAAGAAGATAAATAAGTCAAAGGACTTCATGCTCTTGATTTGATCCCTTAGGGTGAATCGAATGCATTATAATTATGATGTTAGGATCTTTCAATTGAGAACTTCAAGTTCTTGAAGTGATCAATTAACAAGATTCTTTAAAATCTAAATCATTAAAACACCTAAATAAAGTGAAGGACTTTATGCATTGGATTTGAACCCTTTCGGGAAATCAAATACACTATTAATATGAGCCTAGAACTTTTTGATCAGTGACTCTTAGAACTTAGGGCTTGTTTAATGCTATATCCTTTAAAAATTAAAATTCAATATGTAAAATATATATTTTAAAATAAATCATAAATTATAAAAAACTAAAATTTAAATTGAAATAAATACCCTTTGACCCAAAACAACTAAAAAATAAAATATTATAGAGCATTATATAATAAATAACCTCAAACCTATCACAACCCAATAACTTGTTGTACGCTTTAGATGGTTTGATAGGGCTTCTAACTATAGCCTAAGCTAGGCCTGTGTTGTGGGTTTTTTTTTTTTTTTTTTGCACCTTACTTGGAGGGTATTTAAGCTTGGTGAGTTTACTTTTGATACTATCGATGTCATGTTTATATTCTTGTTGGTGCACCTTAGTCTCTTAGGCTGTGCTATATTTTATACACTTACAAATATTTTGAATTACATTACTGTATTTTATATACATTACTATTATATTGATGAAGAAAGAAAATATAATTAGGTGATTGAAGATAAAGACTAAATGAAGCAATCATAGTTAAATCAAGATAATATAAGGATAGAAATCCATGCCTATTATGGTGAAGCTTGGCAACTATACTTTTTAGTAGACCATCCTTTGTATTTTATATTAAAAATAAATTAAATAAAGTTTTTTATTTATATACTATTATTTCATATTGGTTCATATTATATGCATAGCATTCATATGGGTTGTAGACTTGCATTAGAGAGTAGCCTTTTCATAGGTTTCTTTCGGTGTGCATGTCTTAGGCTTTGTATATTAATTCTAAGATGATACAGTAGTGGTACCATAAATAAGACAAACCTTTACCCTTACATACATACATACATGCATTTTAAATTTCTACAACATACATTGAACCAAAGCATACAAGCCAATGGCAAGGTGAGTGGGGCCTGAGCGATGGGACTGCCATAGTATTCCTTATGGAATAGGGTTGTTATGATGTTGGATTTTTTTAGAAAATTTTACAAATTTAATGTTAACCTAAAAATTATAGAGTTTAGAGTGTATTTACATCAAAACTATTTTAGTTAGATTCATCTAACCTGACTTATAATACCAAACTTTAATTTAAGATCTCAACAAGAATCATTGATTTCTTTGATATAGAGCCATCCTATCTTACATATATAAGGCGATTAATTTCTTTTTGGATATTAGGTAGCTTCCACTGTAGGTAGGCATAAGTTCAGTTTACAAACACATCTCTCTAAATCTCATCCTCAAGAGAGTTATCTAATCATTCTAACCTCTAAATCTTAAATCAAAAATCTATAATTTAAAGTCTCCTAAATCTTGAATTTAAAGTCTAATTTTTCTAAAAGTTCTTTTAAACCCAAACATTCTTTAAATCATTATAATTTTAAAAATTCTAGTCTTTCCCTTAATCAAGAACATTCTCATGACTTATCTTGGGATGTAATTAAATCTAAGGTCTTTCCTCTATAAGAAGTCTAAAACCCAGGAAAAAAATAAATGTTATCTTAGTTTCTTTTTATGGTTGGGGAAGAATCATGTCAATGCAGACTATAGCCTTATAAATTAGATTTGTTTCAGAATTAAAATGATAGGTGAATGTTTCTTATATCCTTTGGGATAAATTAGACATTCCTTAGGCTTAGTTTGGATATGAAAGTATTTTGTTTCTCATTTTAAATTGAAAATAAAATATTCATCAACCTTCCGAGATGCTATAATGTTTAGCTATGCAGATTTGACAAAAATAATATTAAAGCAAATCATGTGGCGCACATTTAATTTGTCCAAAAGACTTTTCTTGCGACTCTGTTAGGGATTGAATCCTCTCTTCATATTTATAAAAAGACTACACTTTATATATATATATATATATATATATATATATATATATATATATATATATATATATATATATATATATATATATATATATATAAGTTTGGGTTTACCAGATCTTTTCTATTTAACTCCATCAATTAAGAATTAAAGGTCAATAGATATTGATTTGGTTCTAGGTCAGGCAAGAATCCTATCCATTGTCATCTAAAATTAATGCCAAAATTTCCATCTAAAGTAAGTCCCTCCTGGTTTGAAAGACTTTGGACTTTGTCCTAGTTTAAATCCTATTCAAAATCCCTAATCTAACTTATATATATATATATATATATATATATATATATATAAGTTTGGGTTTACCAGATCTTTTCTTTTTAACTCCATCAATTAAGAATTAAAGGTCAATAGATATTGATTTGGTTCTAGGTCAGGCAAGAAGCCTATTCATTGTCATCTAAAATTAATGCCAAAATTTCCATCTAAAGTAAGTCCCTCCTGGTTTGAAAGACTTTCGACTTTGTCCTAGTTTAAATCCTATTCAAAATCCCTAATCTAACTTCAATTTTAAATTCTATCAAAATTGACAACCCTCTGATCTAAAGTCTTCAAACTATATCTTTGTCTAAATTCAAATTTAAATTCTATAAAAATCAATTATTCCTTGACAAATGTCTTTAGACTGAGCCAAATTTTAAATTTTGGTCCAAATCCATATCTTACTCATAGCCCAAGTTGGAGAATTTTCTAACCACTTTTAAATCTAAATTTCCCTAAAGCCAGAACAAAAATTGAGTTCCATTCTAGCTTAAACTTGTTTTAAGTAATAAGTAAATTTAGCTCAGCATTACCTTCAGTGATCTAATTATCCTACCTAAAACCAATATATGCAGATACTTATTTAAAATTCTATTTAATTAATGATAATATCTAGAAAGTTAATTTTCTCATCAAGTGATTTAGCATCATTGTTAACTAGGTCCAACCTATTATGTGCTCTCAGATTAAATTTGCATCTTGACTCAATAATATGCAGTTTACCTTTACTGGACCACATCCTAAAGTGGTTAATATTGCAGTTCCTATTGAGTCAATTCCCACTAAATCTATTCCTGTTGAGATTATCATTAAGAGTTAGTTCATAATGGCTCCTACAATTGTTAAACCCTCATTATTCTCCCACTTTTCCTTCCCAATGATATGAGCTGCTAGAAGGGAAAGGCTACTTTGAACACTAACCTAATATGCGATCAACAAAATGAGCAATCATAGAGTAAAAATAAGAACCATTGTATAAGGTGGAGGGTCGAAAAGGCCGAGCTATCAAAAGATGAGATCTTCTTAAGTTTTACAAGTGAGGTAACAAGAAAAAAATTTCCTCAAGTTCATATTGATCCTAAAATTCCAGAGTTTGATATCCCAAAAGATTTTTATACTATTGGGTGGAAATCACATTAAACCATTATCAACTGCTATCAGAAAAGAGATTGTTCTTAAGATAGTAAGTTTTCCCCTTACGGAAGTTTATAAAACTACTGTCCTACCATCCTTTTCTAAAAAGAAGAGAATTTTAATACCATATGAAATTGACTGATCCATAATTGTTCTGCAAGTTATGGGCAATTAAAGATTTAATTTTGTATGTTTGTTAAAGATGCAATATCTAGCCAGGCTAAACCTAAGCCACTTAGAGAGAAATCATTCCATTTCCTACTAAATAGAGAGCACAATTTATGGTGCACAACATGTAAAGTCAATTATTGATGCTCTTGTTAGAAGTGAACCAAATAAGTTCTCTATCTCCAAAAGTAAATATATTCATAATCATATTAGTGATTCGAATTATAAAATTCTTATTAAATATTGGGCTTGTGGTTCTCTGGCCCAAAGAGTTTACAATCCTATAACCTAACCTACCTCTTGTGATTATACAAAAAAATCTCTTAGAGTCCTTCATCTCTGATTGGTCCACAAATCACCATGAATTTACCAACACCACTTTGATGGTAACCAATCATCATCAGGATCTAATATAAGGGGTGTGAAATATATAAATCAACTAACTTAATATCAGATGGGAAGAAGGTTTGGTAACCTCAGATGTTAGCAACTTTGGCTTCATTGATCTCCACTAAAGATCATGTAATGATGGAAAAGAGAGATATAGGTAAAGCTCCAGTCTAACCCACTCTGATTAAAGAATATACTCTTATTTGTTGCAAATATGGATTCCAAAAGTATAGTTTTGATGATGAAAAACATGTTTGTATTATGTTTTGCTTGGCTAACCCATTTTAGGTACAAAAGATCAAATGCAATTCAAGCCAACTCAAGATCGGGTCCAAGAGTGTCTAAATGTAACGTTTTCCCTTTCTTGAGTCAAATGTAATGTAATTGATCCCCTAACTAAGTAACCTTACACACACACACTCAGGGGGAGAGTTTTAATGAATTAGAGTTTTTGTTCAATTTTTATTCTCAACGTCCGGGATGACATCCACATCATCCTGGACGATCCAGTGAAATCAGAAACCCTAATTAGGGCGACCAAATTAAGTCTGTCTGATTAAGTCGATAGTCCTAGATGATCCATTGATCGTACTGGATGATAGGCTCAAATCAGAAATTCTCAGCCGCCAGATCAAGTTAGGCAAGTTTTATTTTTAGAGATTTGATCTGATCATCCCACACGATACGTGTATCATTTTGGACAATCCATTACAATCATGCCTAAATTAGTCTAGTGGTTAAGGAAAGTAATTAAGGTCTGATTGATTTTTATCATATCGTCCTGGACGATCGCAGGATCGTACGAGACCATGCGTTAAAAATCATGACCATCTAGTGCCAATCACCTGTACATCCAGAGCTGTGTGCAGGACGATATTCTCAATTTTGATCTAATCGTACGGGACAATACCCATATCATCCCGGACGATCAAGTCATTTTGAAAATATCCAGCATGTTTCACATGTACGTCCAAAGTGGTGCTCAGGACCATTTTAGCACTTTTTGAACTAATCGTACCGGATGATAGACATATCATCCTAGACGATCAAGGCATTTTGAGATCGTCCAGCACAAGTTCCTCTGGATGACCAGAGCGGTCTTCTGAACGAAATTCCTGATTTACACTAATCGTCCCGGATGATCGCAAAATTATACGGGATGATCTGAACAACTTTTTTCTACTAATCGTCCAGAAGAACCAGATCGACCAGGATGAAACAGGTGATTATGAACTGATTGTATAGGATAATCGACCGATCATCCTGGATGATATTGGTCGACCAGTTGAGATTTTGGGCAAATTTTGAGCCCTCCTATAAAAGATCTTTTTCTTCCAATAAGAAAAATCTTTTGCCACTTTCCTTTCCTGAGAAACCTTGAGCGAGAGAGAGAGCTCGGGAGAGAGAGAGAAGATCTTGTGAGGGGGAGTTTGTAAGGGATTCACAAAGGTTGCTCCAAGCAAGGATTAGAGTAATCTTCTCCGTTCGTCGTCTCTCATCTTATTGGTGTTTTCTATGGGAGGATCATTCGCAAGAAGATCCGGGTTCTCTGCCCGCTTTAGGAGGAAGCGAAAGGAGTTAAGGTTCTCTGCCTGCTTCAGGATGAAGCGAAAGGAGTCCGGGTTCTCTTCCTGCTTCAGGAGGAAACGAAAGGAGTTCAGGTTCTCTGCCTCACCGGGTTGGTGGAAAGAAGTTTTATACAGGCTTCTCCACCTTACTGTGGGAGCAGAAGGAGAGTAACTTTTGTGTTAGTGCAATACCCAAAGGGGAGGCTCCGGTGAGTGGACGTAAGTCAAGTTGACCGAACCACTATAAAATTTGGTGTGTTCTTTCTGATTATTTTCTGCACTTTACTTTTTTGTTATTATCTTCTTGGGTGAAATCTGTGGGTGATCTTTTCATTTCTGTGTTTACTTGTTTCCGCTGTAAATTATCGAAAAGTTTTTTCCCGTCGCTCATGAATTTTTTAAATAACCAATTCACCCCTCCTCTTGGTTAGCCTCTGGACAAGTTCATCAGGCATAACATCCCTATCGAACTTTCATTTTTGACCCAGATAATGTGGCTAGTTAATCAATAGAGGAGATGATGAACCATCTTAAATAGGGCATAAAAAAAAGATAAAGAAAAAGTTGTTGAAAAGGCTACAATGAAATTTCATAATGAAGACTCAAAAAGAAAGCATAAAGGTAAATTAAATTCCTTAAATATTGTAAAACAAAATCAAACTAAAGGCATTAATTTGGAACAAACACTATATAGTTAGTAGATATAAAGTAGATAGTATAATAGTAAGTAAAAGAGGCTTTAGCACAATCCCAAGGCAATTTTTATATTCTGAGGGGTATACCCTACCCGAAATAATATGACCTAGTTCATTGTCCTAAAGGATTTTGGCCACCTCTATTCAAATACTTTATTTTTGGAAAACCTAAAGAATATTTAGCACACTTCTGGGCTAGTTATTGTAATAAAGGAGGTTCTGATGCACTATTATTCAGGAAGTTTTTTTGTTACTTGTCTATGATAGCCTTTGACTGGTATGAAAATTTATCAAATAGGGTAGTTAGTACCTTTGCTAAACTAGAATAGTTATTGATAAAATTGTTTGTAGGAGTACATCATCATATGATAGTCATGGTTTTAGTGATAAAAAAATATAAACCCAGTGAAAATTTGGTAGACTACATTCTAAGATGTTGGAATCTTAATATGATGTGTGAGCCTCTACTTCATGAGCAACATGCCATAGAGATATCACTCAAGAGTTTATATAGCCTTATCGCCTTTTTGTTAAAAGATTCACTATTAAAACTTTCAAAAATTTGTTTAGCAAAGCTGCAAATCTCTAAGAGAAGGCTTGTTAGTAATCTCTCTTTCAAAACCAGTCTCTAATAGAGGTAAACAAAATAAAACCTCAAAAGGTTTTGGTGAAGAAGTCTAGGTCAATGGAAATAGTTTACAAAGGCAAGCATGCTATGTAAATTCTAGTAAAAATCTCGATCATCCTTCCCAGTACAATCAATTTATGAAATCTTAGAATGAATAATTTAAGGCTTATTCCAGTTTAACTCCAGTAGAGAACATAGAGAAGTTTGATCCTCTTAAAAATAAATCGTATTCATTTAAAGGAAATGTTATTAAGAGAATTTTTTAGAATTTCTTAAAGAACTCCAGGTTCAAGTTTCCTAAGCCCAAGAGGACAAAAGACATGGGTAAATTGAGACAACCTCATTACCTCCCATATCACTAGATGCTAGGTCATGAACTGAATATTGGATAATCTTCAAGGAATTGCTTTGAAAGTATTTTAAATCTAGGGCGGTTGGGATACTCAAGGAGTATTTTGTTGATCTATGTCAATGATAAGCTAAATGTGTATTTTTTGAGCCTTCAATACCTTTTATAAATTTAAATTATTATGATTATTGGTATATTGCCTTATCCCAATTTTTTAAAAAGTTTCTAAATAAGTTATATCATTCATTTTCTCAAGTATCTCTAAGAGTTTAGAGTCCCATCAAGGTTGAACTTGTAACTCCTATGGAAGAGGTCCATAATAAAATTCTAGCTGAAGAACTCAAGAAGCAGTCATCTCGTTAGTCTTCAATAGTCTAGAAGGAGTCTATAAATAAAGGCTAAATATAAATAATATAATTATAATCTTTTTTGATGGAGATATTGGGCATCTTATACTATACGATTTCTATTTTTTCCAACCTAACACTAATATAGAAATAAAGAATTATTCATCGTATATTGATTGGGGTACTATAGAGTAAAATTATAAATAATAAAAAAATTTAAGGCTCTTTCTCCCATAAAAAAAGCATAGGTTTTCTTTAATTTATAAAAATAATAAATCCCACTTAATATATCAATTATACGTGTCAAATCAAGTTATAAAGTGATAGAACAAAGTGTTGAACCCACATAGAAGTACACTTTTAGCAATCAACTACTACTGTTTACTATAACTGCAAAATTATCGTACTATAATAAAATTGTTGGTTATGGAGATTCAATCACGAAATTGAAATAGTAAAATAATAGATACAATATTTAAATATAGTGGTTTGGACTGATGAATGTAAATTGCATATCTTTCTTAATGAAATTCTTAATTTTAATCTAATTCAGAGCATATGCATCCCAAGATCTTTGTTGAGCTTGTAGGGGTAAAAAATGATATACGCTAACCTCTTATATTTATATCATCTTCTAAGGAACCTAGCTCATTTTATATCCTATGACTAGTTATGAAAATATACTCTTTTAATTGAAATCAAAGAAGAATAAAAAATATAAGGGAATAATATCACCAAAAAGGATCAATGTGTCTCTTCTACACTTCTTCCTTAATGTATGGAGTTTCTAAAATAAACACTTAACTAAACACTCTAATAATTATATCTAATTCTTCCTATTCTCTCTTAAATTGGATTCCAAGAGACAGATAAAATAAGTTCTCTAAAAAGTACTAAAAATATAAGGGAGTTAAATCACTTACCACCACCTGCACCTACCTACCTGCATACACTCATGATGACATAATTTCGTGACTCGAGTCTAGCTACAAGGGCAAAGGTTTCCTCAAAATCTCTCTCTTTGATCTGGTTTTACCCCTTAGCTACTAATCTTCCTTTATTTCTCACTACTATTCAAGAGTCATTCATCTTATTTTTAAAAACCCACTTTATTCCAACCACACTCTGGTTTGTAGGTCTCTTAACTAATTCCCGTGCATCATTTCTAATGAATTAGTTTAGCTCTTCTTACATTGCTAAGATCCAAAATTCATCAACTAGGTCTTGATCTATATTCGTGGGTTTTATAATAGAGATAAAAGTTGAATGACTAACTTCCTTCCTAATTCCATGCCTAGTTCTAACACCTTCAGATGGGTCTCCTAAAATAAGTTCTTTAGGATGATAAGAAGAATATCTCCATTCTGTAGGCAATTTTTCTTGAGGTTCTACTCTATCTCATATAATAATGGTTTCTACCCATTGACAGACCTCCACTTCTTCTTCTTCATCTTTAGATTCAGAGGTCTGATCTGATTCATCAAATATCACATGGGTAGAATCTTCTACTACCAGGGTCCTCTTACTAAACATTCTATAGGCCTTACTTACAGATTAGTAACCTAAGAAGACACCTTCATCATACATGGGATCAAATTTTCCTAAGGGTGATTTTCTATTGATTAAGATGAAGCATCTACAGCCAAAGACATGTATGTGAGAAAATTTGGGTGTCATATCCTTAAGGAGTTCATAGGGTATCTTATTAAGCTTGGATCTAACATTCACCCTATTTAAAACATAACAAGTAGTATTCACTACTTATGCCCAAAAATACCTAAGAAGTGAATACTCAGCTACCATTGCCCCACCAACTTCCACGAAGGTTCTATTTTTCCTTTCAACTATTCTTTTCTGCTGGGGGATCCTAGGGGCAGAGAAATTATATTCTATTCCTATCTCTTAATAAAAGGATTCGAACTTATCATATTTGAACTCTCCACCATAATCATTATGATATGTTGAGATTTTATATCCTAATTTCTTTTCAATCTAAGTGGAGAATGTTCTAAATTCCTCAAATGACTCACTCTGATTGTTAGGAATCTAACCTAAGTAAATTTAGAGTAGTCATCCACTATTTCAAATCCATATGTCTTCCCTCCTAAGCTAGCTATACTAACAGGTCCAAATAGCTCTATGTAAAGAATTTCTAGTGGCCCAGAGGTGTTAATGTCTTTTTTTGAATGTAATGAAGACCTAACTTAATTTCCTAATTAGCAGACATCACAAATGTGGTCCTTAGTAAAGTCTAACATAGGTATTCCTCTAACTAGGTTTTTATGGGTGTTGTTCCTTAGAGTCTTCATGCTTCACCCCTGCCATAGCCAAGATTCATCAATTATAGTTATTAAGAACAAGTAATTTGAATGTTCAAAGTAATTTAAGTCTAACATATAAATATTGTTCATCCATTTTCCTTCTAACACAAGTTTTTCATTTAAACTAATCATGCATTTGTTAAAATAAAATATTATATCAAAGTCTTTGTCGCATAGTCGATAATACTTAATAAATTATACTTTAAACCATTAATTAATAAAATATTCTCAATCATAAACTTCTTAGAATTTCCAATTATATATGATCCCACCACTTTCCTTGTGGTGTTGTCCCCTAATCTCACCTTGCCTCCTAACCTAGCTTCTAATGTGATGAACTACTTCATATCCAGTCATGTGCCTTAAACATCCACTGTCCTGGTACCACATGCTCTCACTAGGCCTTTTGTGAGTACAGCCCTACATAGTTATTTAGAGGTTAGATTGGGGAACCCAAGTGAGTTTGAGTTCCACCTTATGCTTAGTTGAATGAGATGAATGCATGCTATGCTGTGATGAATGCCATTTAGACCTCCAGACTAGATGTGTCCTTTGGTTGATTCTACAAGTATGGGATATATGTCCAAGCATGCTCCAAGAGTAACACCTAACACCAGGAAATGGATTTATTAACCTATGTGGGTCATGGTTCCTTCTCCTTGGTTTAGGTGATGCATGTTGTGTTAAGGGGTTGTACCATTGAGCTAAGGTGGGTGATAGTTTATTATTCTTAAGTGCAATGACTTTTCCTATCAAAAATTCATTGGCATTTTCATAACTTACCACTTTAAGTTTTAATGCATGTTCACTATTATCTAATTAACATACAAGTTTTTCTAATTCCTTAACTGAGTTTTTTAAATCAATATGGTATGTTTTTAAGGATTCATGTGCATTAGTTAAGTTGATATGCTTCTTGTTTAAGGCATCATACTTTTTAAGCAAGGTCATGTGATCACTATTTAGACTAGCATGCTCTTTTTACAAAATAGATAATTCAGTATTAAGACTAGCATGCAACTTTTCAGCTTCATGTACGAATCATGAATATTTTGGAAATAATGAATAATTCATCATAGGAAACTTAACATACCTCATCTTGATCTAATTGATCAATATTATTGTTAGCCATAAGTCATAGGTGTGTTACCTCCTCCTCTACTTTTATTTTTTGATGATTTTGAGGTAGAGTCAACCCAAAAGGCTTTCAACTTCATTGCTTGTGCTTCTTAAACTTTTGCTTCAGTTTACCCATCTCCTTGATTGGATGAGTCTTCAAGTTCGAGCTGCAAGCTTGGAGGTGGCTTGGTTTTCTGCACTCGAAGCAAATTGTGTCAAAAGAATTTTAAGTATTTTTTATTTTTACCTTTGCTCTAATTATGCACATGACGTCTCTATTTTAATTTCAAAAAACTCTTGAATTGTCTTATCATAAAGGCAACTTCATCATCCTCCTCCGTTGTAGAATTAACACTGTCTAAATTATTTGTTTCTAGTGTTATACTTCTATACTTTGTCTTCTCTCCTGCATCACTTTGCCTTTGATTCACTCCTTGCTCGTAGGCAATGAGTGACCCAAGCAAATTATCAATAGAATAAACATTTAAATCTTTAGATTAAGTAATTGTGGTTATCTTAACATCATAAGAACTAGGTAAACAACGTAGAATCTTATTAACTTTTCCAAGTTGATAGTTCTTTATCGAGTGCATGTAAGGATGTCACTATCTGGGTAAGCCTAATGTACATTTTAGATAGTCTCACTAGGTTTCATGAGACAGAGTTCATAGTCATGTAGTAGAATATTTAGCCTAGACTATTTTACTTCAAAGTTCCCTCATAACTGATACATAATCTATCCCAAATCTCCTTTTCCCATAATGTATATAAAAGCTTGCATATAGCCTTCAGATTTTAAAGCATAAAAGAAATAATTAAAATATTTAGCATTTAATAATATGAGTTCCTATTCTCATAACTCCATTAAGAAAAAGGAATATCAGTTTTCACACAATTAACTACATGTGATGGAAGTGAATAGCCATTTTGAATCAAATGCCAAATTCCATAATCAATGGATTGTAAAAAAGTAGACATGCGTATTTTCTAGAAATCAAAAGGGATATTTTAAATAATGGTGGACAGGTTATCAAATAACCCTCCGCAGTGTTATGATTACAAAAATGAGTCGTCAATCATTTTTTAAAGGTTTTCTAAAACTTTGTTTTTAAAGCCCTCTCTGATACCACTTGAAAGTTTGTGAAGGTTGTTAAACCTTAACGAACTAGCCCAAGGCTCACCAAGAGTGGGGGTGAATTGGTAATTTAAAATTTTTCTTAGCTTGAAAATAATAATGATAATATTTTTAAATGTTTTCATAAATTGAAAGTACCAAATTTTAATTACTTGGAGAAGCAAATGAGTTTTTCAAAAATATTAATTTAACTATGAAAATATCTTGATTTATAAACTAAGCAATAATCACGAATTTTTCGAAGCAAATATCATGATAATAAAATGCAGGAAATATAAAAGTATGAAATGGAAAAAAATACACCAGAGATTTTTTTAGTGGTTCAATCAACGTTGACATACATCCACTCCCTGGATTACTTCGCTCCGAGAATTGCACTAAAATAAAGTGACTCTCCATTTTTTCCCATAGCATGATGGAAAAGCCCTTAAAGACTCACTTTCACCAAACCTAATACGGCAGAGTGCTGGACACTTTGTCACCCTCCCATTTATAATAGTGGACCATGACTCATTTTTCTCCTTCCTAGAGAAGGCAGAGAACCTCAGCTCCATTTTCTCTCTCCTAGAGAAGGCAGAGTACCTTGAGAACTTAACCATTAAACCTCTCTCCCTTGAGAGCTTCTAAAGACTCACCAAAACTATAGGAGGAGCAAGGGAGTAGCTATCCAGGAGCAACTATGTGATCCCCTTGCACTCCTTCTCCCTCATGCTCAACCTCACCTTCTCCTTCCTCAAACACTGCATTTCTTAAATGCTTCCCTCTTAGAGTATGTTCAGTAGTCACATGCTCCTCTCCACATTACTAAGAGAATCTTTAAAACTTGCTTAAATATTGGGCTTCAAGAAATCCTAAAAAATCAAGTAAGCAATCATTGTTCGAATAATACGATTGGAGTTCATACAGTATGATAAGTTTAAAACTAGACCCATCTAGTATGATATAAACAGTCGTTGAAACAAACAATTCAAATTTTATGAACACATTGTATAGTATGATCTGTTTAATTTCCTCTATTCGTATAGGATGATTCTTGGTATGACTTGAAATCATCTTTGCTAATCATCCCGTATTATTCTCATCTTACATTATAGTAAATTAATTTCAAGTAGGCCATCCTGACAATATTAATATCATATTGTACGATTAGTTCAATAACTCATGGTTATGTTTGTTATGATCTTTGGGATGACCAAATTTCATCTCTATTAATGATTTGGTATGATTAATATTATACAGTATGATCGACTATACCTAATTAAATCATGATTTGATTGATTATTTATGAGTATTAATGTTAGCAGGATTTTCAAATGTTCATACAGTATCATTAGGATCGTACAGTACGATTAGTTTAAAATCAAAATTTTAAATCTTACTTAAATTAATTTGGCACTAGGGTTTTTAGATCGTAATGAATTGTACATTACGATCAAGTTTGTAAAGTATGAATAGTTCACAAAAACCAATTTTTTATTAGTCGTTAAGCTAATTCTTTTTATACTGATCATACAATATGATTATAAGTTGTATAGTATAATTTGTACAAAAATTTAAAGTTTTTAAATTTATATCACTCCCCTATGTGTGTGTGCATAATCACCCAATTGCACACATTCTTATGAGGCCAGAATAATAAAATAAATATTAAAGAAAAATAAAATTACAGACTTTATTTACTTGACCTTCTTATTCTACCCTTTTTTGAGATCTTAGTAGCCTTGAGCAGTGTATGTCTTACCTGCTATATTAGTCCTCACAGATAGAAAAAATATCTAAAATACTTAGTGAGAAAAGTAACAATTTAATTAATTATGTTTGTCAGTATCAAGATCACATACTAAGGATATTGGATTGCAACACCTAGTCGTGTTGTCTCCTAGTGTCACCTTGCCTCCTACCCTGGCCTCCAGTGTGATGAACTGCTTCATATCACCAGTCATTTACCTCGAGCATCCACTATCTAGGTACCACATGCTCTTACTAGGCCTTTTTTGAGAGCACCCCTGTACAGTCATTCAAAGGTTAAATTTGGGAACCCAAGTGAGTTTGGGTTCAACCTTATGCTTGAATGAATGAGATGAATGCATGTTATGCTATGATGAATGCAATTTAGGCATCCACAGTAGATGTGTCCTATGATGGATTAGGCAAGTGTGGGCTATGTGACCTAACATGCCAAAAGAGTAACACCTAACACCAGGAGATGGATTTTCTAACCTATGTGGGTCATGGTGCCTCTTCTTAGATTTATGTGATGCATGCTTAAAATTGTTCTAAGGTTGGTAGTGGTTTGTTATTATCAAGTGCAGTTTACTTTGCTTCTAAAAACTTACTCGCACTTTTAAGAATGGACATTTCAATTTTCAATGTATGCTCCCTACCATCTATTTCTAATGCACATACTTATAATCCTTTGTATGCTTTTTCTGATTCATTATCTAATGTTTTCAAGGAGTTATCTGCATTAGCTAACTTAATATGCTTCATATTTAGGGCATCTTATTCATTAAATAAGGCCATATGATCACTATCTAAATTTGAATGCTTGATAATTAAACTAGCATGTTTTTTTTACAAAGTAGAAAATTTAGTATTGAGACTAACATGCATCTTTTTTAGCTTCTAATATGAATCATGGATATTTTCATAAATAATGAGTAATTCATCATAGGAAAGTTGACATACCTCATCTTGATCTGATTAATCAAGATTATTTTTAGCCATAAGACACAGGTTTAATACCTCCTCTGCATCTAATTTTGAAGATTCTGAGGTAGAGTAGGCCAAAAATGCATTCTGTGTCTTTTGCTTGCCCCTCTTAAACTTTAGCATCTCTTTGCCCTTCTCCTTGATTAGGTGAGTCTTCGGGTTGGGACATTCAATTTGGAGGTGGCCTTATTTCATGCATTCAAAGCAAGTTATGTAAGAATAAACTTTAACATTTTTGTTACTTTTACCTTTGCTCCAATGCTGTTGATCAAGCCTTTATTTTCTTTTCAGAAAGCTCTTGAACTGCCATATCATTAAGGTGATGTCATCATCATCCTCTTCCATTGTAGAACTATTACTATTAGAATCATTTGCTTTTATTACTACAATTCTCTCCTTCTTCTTCTCTCCTACATTACTTTGCTATTGACTCACTCCTTGCTCATTGGCATTGATTGACCCAAGTAAATTGTCAATGGTGTAAACATTCAAGTCTTTAGATTCAGTAATTATAGTTATCTTAGCATCGTAAGAGCTAGGTAGACAATGTAGAATCTTATTAACTTTTTTTAGAATTTATCAGTTCTCTACCCAATGCATACAGAGATGTAACTATTTGTGTAAATCCAGTATACATTTTAGAAATTGATTCACTAGGTTTCATGTAAAATTATTTGTAGTCATGATGTAGAATGTTTAACCTAGACTGTTTTACTTCACTAGTTCCTTCGTAGGTTATGCATAGTTTTTCCAAAATATATTTTCCACTAGTACAAGTTGATACATGCGTGTAGTCTTCAGATTTCAATGGACAAAACAAACTATTTAAATATTTTGCATTCAATTGGGCTAAATCCCTATCCTCATTACTCCATTCTTTTAATGGTAGTTTAGGTTTAATGTCATTCAAAAAATGATAAGGTGCAGAATATCCTTCTCAGATTTACATCTATATGCGTGAATCTATAGACTGGAAGAAAGTAGACATGTGAATTTTCCAAAAATTCAAAATGTATATTGCCAAATAAAGGTGGACAGGTTATTAAATAAACCTTAGCTGTGATACAATTACCAAAATGAGCCATTGATTGTTTTATAAAAGTTTTCTAAAACCTTATTTTTTAAACTCACTCTGATACCACTTGAAAGTTTGAGAAGGTTGTTAAACCTCTGCAGAACTAGCCCGAGGCACACCAAGAAGAGGATGATTTAGAAATTTAAAAATACTAAGCAGGAATACTATTTTTTTTGTAGGTTTTCAAAACTTTAAAATAAATAATTTGATCACCTAATACGGAAGTTAACAATTTAACAGTAATTTTAATAATGATGATGAAATTCAAATTAACACAATAGAACATTAATCTTGAATTTTCACCTAGCAATTTTCTCAAAAATTAAATGAAAAAAATAAAATGTGAAAAATTGGTTCAGTAAACCTTGACCTACGTCCACTCCCCGGAGTCCTCCACTCTGGGAATTACACTAAAATAAAGTGACTCTTCTTTTGCTCCCATAGTAAGGGAGAGAAGCCATTATAGACTAACTTTCACTAAACTTGATGTGGTGGAGTGCCAGAAGCTATGTCACTTTCCCCAGTGATGGTAGTGAACCTTGAATCATTTTTCTCCCTCTTAGTGAAGGTAGAGAACACATAACTTTTTCTCCCTCCTAGAGATGGTAGCATACCTCCAATCTTTTTGTCCCTCCTGGAAAAGGTAGAGTACCTAGAGGACTTGACTTAGATTCCTCTCTCCCAAGAGTGCCTTTAAGGACTCACTAAGGCCATAAGAGGAGCAAGGCTGTGGCTAGCCTGAAGTAACCGTGTGATCCCCTCACACTCCTTCTCCCTCACGCTCAACCTCATCTTCTCCTTCATCTTAAACCTTGGATCTCTCTCAGAAGCTTCTCTCTCAGAGTTCCTTTAGTAGTCACACAATCCTGTCTTATTTTTAAGAGATTCTAATAATATTGTTTTAGTATTGGGCTTCAAGAAACTCTAAAAATTCAAGTTGGCCATCACTATTTATACAATATGATTGGAATTCATACAGTACGATCAATTCACAAGCTAGACCCATCCAATATGATGCAAATAGTCGTTCAGATGAATTGTTTAACTTTACGAACACATCATACTACACGATCTAAAGATCATCCACTACGATCTATTTGCTTTCTCTTTATTCATATAAGATGATTCCTGGATGATTAGAAATCATCTCTGTTAACTGTCATGTACTGCTATCATTGTACAATACGATTAGTTGATTTCAAGTTAGCCATCTTGTACGATATGAATATAATACAGTATGACTAGTTTAAAAATCATTATTTCATTTGGTATGATCTTTAGGATGACCAAATTTCATCTCTGCCAATAGTACGGTATGATTAATATCATACAGTATGATTTGTTATCATTAATTAAACCATAATTTGATTAACTAATTACAGGGGTTAATTTAAGTAAGATTTCAAAATTTTGTACTGTACTAAGTGAATCATACACTACAATTAGTTCAAAATAATTTTTTCCAATATCTTAATTTATTTGGCTGCTAGGGTGTACATATTGTAACAAATTATATAATATGATATAGATCGTATAGTATAATTAGTTCACAAAAACTAATTGTTCAATTAGCCATTAAGCCCATTTTTTCTCTAATTGATCCTACAGTATAATTATAAGTCGTATAGTATGATTAGTATACAAATAAATTTTAACTTTAAATTTTTCTCACTCCCCTTGTGTCTGTGTACACGATCACCTAATTGCTAAATTTTTTTCCATTGTTTTTAGGCTATAGAGTTGTGGTTTCTTAAATTGGCATCAAGGAATTGTGGATGCAGTGGTGCTTGTAATTGAGGTGTTTTGGTATTGATTTTACACTTATAATTTTTTTTACATTTTCCTGAAGATTTCTTGTATAACAGCAATTAAAACACCACATTTGTATTGATAAACAAATAGTATAAAATGTACACTTAATTATATTCTTATATAATAGGTTCAATGAGAGTATGTGTTACCTAAATAGTGGAAACTTGAGGCATGTTAGTGGATATCTAAAGAAAATCATTACACTAAATGACGGGTGTGGAGGAAAAGTCACTTTGGGAGATGTAGTGTGTATATTAATTTTTAAGCAAGTGCACATGTTGATCAAGTAATAAAGTGAATTAGAGGGTCTTGATCCAGTGAGGAAAAAGTGTATCCCTAAGAATTCTCTTAATACAAGCTACTCAAGTCACAAAGGTTATCCTACTGAGTCTAATTAATTGTATGTTTCTACAAACTACTAAATAAGTTTAGAAGAGAAAGTACTTAGAATAAATGATTTCTTGGACTCATGATAATGGATGTTGTAATATTTTCCTACATAGGCTTATCTAACTTTGTTATGAATCACATCATATTCACCCTTAGATCTTTATCCATCTTATAAGGTTGTAAAGTACAGCTGCCATCTCACTATAATTATTTCATCTCCAAACACCCTAGAAACCTAATCATCCTATTTTAAAGATTGAAGGTTTTCAATCTCAATTCTCCTATTTGTTTCAATATTTCTCCATCAAGGTAATATATCATACTAGGTTATAATTTTACACATGGTCATTCCATGAATTAATTGATGTTTGGGATTAATTAAGAATATTAATAAAAAATTGTATACACAAGTGTCTACATTAGTAACAATACACTTCATTCACATTATAAGCCCAAAATAAAGGTTTTTAGTTAGCCATATAAGTTATTTTACACAAAACATATTCCATTAAAAATAACATAGAAGTTACAAGAGATTGGTGGAGAAAATATCACCCTCAAAAGTACTCATAAGAAAATCAAAACAACGGACACTTCTTGGGGTGAACACCCTTAAGAACATTCTCCCTCCACTCTAAACTTTCTCATAAACTATATTTTTAACAATATACAGATGAACAACCCACAACAAAATGAAAAGAATTCTATTTATATATAGTACACAAAAATAGACTCAAGCTCCTTGGTGTTACCATAATAAACTAGAGCCTCAGTGCCTAATAAATTAGCTCCACCACAGCATTACGCTAAATCAGTCTGATATTTCTTTAATGAACCAGTCTAAATCCTTTGTTGTAGAATTATAGGTGATTTGACTCTATGGTGCTATCTTGGCACAATGGTGTGGAAATTTTATAGGCACTATGGCATTTAGATCAATGATTTTATATAGTGCTTCAGATAGTAGAGCTATGGTGTTAAATTATTTTTGATATGATAGATTACTGACTATCACCATGATCCAATGTGTGGCACTAGGGCACTTATAGCACTATTGCTCTTAAACAAGTGAAATTATTGTGCTGAATTAATTTATAACTATCCTAAACCAATGGCACCACCATGCTCCGATGTTGCAATGGGGCTTTGAAGGTGATGCATAATTGGATGAATTAGCTTTACGGTGTTTATACTAGCTTTCATTTCCAAAGCATTTTCCTACACAGCATGATCTAAAAACAAATTTTCATTTGAATTTAAAGCACAAATAAATAACATAATATTCACATCAGAAGTTCACCCCAACTTAAGCTATTGCTAATCCTCAAGCAATTCAATTAAACTTTTGATTATTTTATTCACTCTAATGAGTTTGCATGTTTAAAATTGATTAAACTATAGAAATTTGCTTCACTATGTTACTGTAAATTGAAAGATTCAAAGTTTGGCAATTTTAATGAAAATAATTTTCAATAAAAATCCTAACAAATCACTTTCCTTAATATCCATTCTAAGCTTCACTACTACCGGTGTTTGTGTAAGATTTGACCCCCTCGGTTGAATTGAATTATTTATCATTTAGGAAATTTTTATACATTAGTTAATTTTTTAGTTCATCTATAAACACTACTATGTCTTAGATTACTTTCACTTCCCTTGTTTAATTTAGGTAGTAGGAACTTTCTAGCAAGTAAGTTTTTCTAATTACCAATTTTTGTATTCCAGTACTTATTTTTCTATTCAATCTACACTTTTTCCTTTTCTTCTTTTTTCTATTTTTTTATTTAAGATCTTTAGAGTGCCTTAGTACTGGTGTTTAATACATGATTTTTTTGTTCGTTCAAAGGCCCTAAATTTGATATAATTTAAGAGTTATTATAAGCTCACAAATGTCATACTTTAGTTTATAATAAATTTTTATAAATTAATCTGAGTACAATCTTTTTTTAAACTTTGTTAGGCAATTTGTAACTAGTAGTCAAGTACTTTTTGTGTTATTGTAGTTAAATTAAATTTGGAGTATTAACTTACATGATTTACTTAGTTGTCGTTAAAGTTCTTCTAATTTGTAATTGTTACCCATTACTCATTAAATTAACCACCTATAGTGTTGTATTATTCCTATTTTAAATCTCAATTTTTAATTTCAAATTGCATATAAGTTGAATGAATCTTAAAATGCAAGTAGCGTATAAAAATGAACAACCAATACTTGAAGCAAGTAGGAAATAGTAAACCAAACAACAACATAATTCAAAAAAAGTATATAAAATAATAAAATATATAAAAATAATTAACGATAAAATTAAATACACATAATATATTTGGGTTTCCTCCTAAGTAGTGTTAAGTTTAAAGTCTTTAGCTAGATTATGCCACATTTTTTATTTAGAATAACAAACTTAATAACACTCCTAAAAAGATTAATGTCCCCTCCTAAATAGGGGTTTAACCTTTGGCCATTAACTTTAAAAGTTTGGGAGGTCTCTCTATCCAAAACTTCTATAGCACCATAAGGAAACATCATAGTTATAATGAATAGTCCTGACCAACTAGACTTAAGTTCTCCAGGAAATAAATTTAATCTAGAATTAAATAACAAACTTCTTGTCTAGAGGTAAATTCTTTTTTAGCAAGCTTATGATCATGCCATCTTTCATTTTCTCCTTACCCTAATCCTTGGGGATGAACTTAAGTGGTACTAAGTAAGGTTCCATGGGGTCTACTATGAAATGAAATTGCTAACTACCCTAGTTGATTCTCCAAATTGCTAATGGTAGCAGTTTAACCTTCTAATTTACTCCACATTTAAATCTGTATATCTTCCAAAGATGTCATCTTATCTTTATATTTACTATTATGATTAAAACCCAGAGGATAAAAGGTTTATGGTAAACTGCAAGATTTTGAGAAGAGTTCCAAGAATTACCGACTGGTTTGGATTGGCTAGCATTCCATTGATTTTGACCTTAGTTATTACTCCAGCTAAAATTGTGGTGCTTCCTCCAACCTAAATTATATGTTTTATAATAGGGGTTATTTTTTCTTCCAATCAATTTCACATTCTCTACCCCTGCATGTTAGGATCATTAGAAGGATTAAACAAACTCTCTTTTATTGATATAGGTGATCCTGAGGCTATGCTAACTCCTAGATTATCTAACTTCTTAGACATGGCTACTACCTGGGTAGTAAAAATAGATAGAACGTTAGACTCATACACAATGAATATTCTCTTAGGATTTACCCTAATAGATGGTGAATATAAATCATTTTAAGTCAATTTCTCTATCAAGGAATAAGCCTCGTCAAAAGGTTTTGACTTCAAAGATCTTTCAGCTGCAACATCAATTATGGATCTAAGAGAACCTACAAGTCAATTATAAAATGTCTGAATCACTAACTAGTTAGGCAAAGTATTGCGAGGCACTTTCTAAGCTTCTCCTTAGATCCTTCCCAAATTTCATAAATTGGCTCTCCATCAAATTGGAAAAATGAGGTAATATCTTTCCTAAGCTTTATATTTTCAAAGATGGAAAGTATGCTGCAAGAAACTTATGCTCCACTCATTCCAAGTGGTTATTAAGCCTAATGCAATAGAATTTAAGAACATCTTAGCCTTGTCCCTTAAGGGAAAAGGAAAGAAATGAAGCCCATGGGCGTCATCACTAACTACATTATACTTGAATATTGTGCAGATTTCTAGGAAATTAGCTAGATGTAAAGTTGGATCCTATACAGTTATTACCCCAAACTATATATTCTGAACCATCTAAATAATTATGGGCTTCAACTCAAAGTTATTAGCTTGAATGGTTAGTCAGTTGATACTCTGGAAAATTCCATTTACTAAAAGATTAGCATACATTCTAAGAGGTATGGGTTATTCCTTGTCCAAGTTTGACTACATCATTTCTAAAGCTTGGTTGTATTTGTAGTTTGATCCTATGCAAGTGTCATTTCTATCTCTAGGTCAAACAATTACGGTCCCATACTGGATCTACTAAAATTCTTAAACAAACACCTAAATGATGTAATGCAATGTAAATTAAGTAAATATAAAAAAAATCACAACACTAAATAAGTGCTCAAATTAAAATCTAACAATTTGCAAATAACAATAAATTATAAAAAAAAAGTAGAATTAATAATATTACTTTTCCAAAACCTAGCAGAATAAGAAAAAAATACAACATGATTCCCCAATAATGGCACCAAAAACCTTATGCGGTGTACATATTTTTTCTTAAGCATGTGCACAGTAGATCAAGTAATAAATTGAATGAGAGGGTTACCGATCCCACTAGGAAAATGTGACTCCCTAAGAATTCTCCTAGTACTATCTACTCAAGTAACATAGGTTATCCAACTGAGTCTAATGGAAGGTGTGGTTCTACAAACTACTAAAATTGTGGAAAAGATAAAGTGCTCTGAATAAACGTTGTCTTGAACTCATAATAATGAATGTTGTAATTTTTTTTCTAAGTAGGCTTCTCTATGTTTGTTGTGAATTACACCATTGCACCGTTAGATATTTATCAATCTTATAAGGGCGTAAAGTAAAGCTCTCATCTCAAAATAGTTATTTTATCTCAATAGAACTAAGAAACCTATTCATCCTCCGTCAAGGTATGAAAAATTTCTTATCTCAATTCTCCTATTTGTTCCAACATTCCTTCATTGAGGTAATGAATCACACTAGGTTTTAATTTCATGAATCGTGTTTGTATAAATTAAATGAAGTTTAGGTGTAATTAAGAACAATCATAAATAATATCATATGCAAGAGTTTACATTAGGAACAATACACTTCATTTACATAGTAAGTCATAGATTAAGGTTTTTTTTCTAGCCATAGAAGATATTTTACATCAAATATATTCCATTAATAACAATATAAAGGTATAATATATTTGGGGATAAAATATCACCCAAATAAATATTTATAAGCAAATCCAAACAACAATCACTTTCTAGAGTGATCTCCCTGAAGCAAGTCTCCCTCCCTCAAAACTCTCACCTAATCTTTATTTTAAATAATGTATTGATGACCATCCCATAACTAAACAAAAAGATTACAATTTATACTTATTATAAAAAAAAACTACATACAAGCATGATGTTGTTGGAACAGGTGGGGCCACTTTATTACATTAATGAACTAGCACTACAACTCACAATAAGTTTGCTCTACCATGATGTTTGTCTAAACTTGTGTGAGCCAATGAAAATCCTTTGTCACAATAATATAAGAGATTTGGTGTCACGATACTTTATTAGCACTGCAATTTTAAAATCTTATGGGTGCTATAGTGCTCAGATCGATCATTTTATGATGTGATGCTTTAGATATCAATGTTGTGGCTTTGAATTACTTATACAATGATAAAAGATTGTGTGTCATGGTGTCCCAATATATACAACTGGCGCACAGATAACACTGTAGTGCTTGAAGATGTGAAACTATTGTGCTAAATTTCTTTGTAATTTTCTAGAACCAATGGCGTCGCATTGCTCCAATGTAGTGTTTAGGCTTTAAAGGTGCTACAATATTGAATGAATTAGCATCGTAGCACTCAAAGCATTTTTCCTAAATATTTCCTATACAACATGAACTAAAACTACATTTCCACTATAATTTAAAGCCTAAAATAATTATATAATTTTAACTTATAATAAGTCAACACTACCTGGAAGGTAGTTCGTACAAGTATTATTGGCAAAACAAATGGCCTTATAATTGAGAATGTTCAATTAGTTAAATGGTTAAATCATAATTTATTAAGCATTAGTTAACTCTATGATAAAGTCTTTAATCTTAAATTTCTTTTTAAAAAAATGCTTAATAATGTTAAATAGATAAATTGTTTTACACGGAATGAAAATAAACCAAGTTTATATGCTTTATTTGAATTGTATTAATAAATCAAGTAATATTTTCTATTTGAAAACTACTATTGATGAATATTGGCTATGACATAGGATACTATGCAATGAAAGTATGAAAGCCCTTAGAAAAATCATTAAACTAAATTTGGTTAGAGGCATTCCTAAGTTAGAATGGAAAGTTCATTAGGGATGTTAAGCCCTTATGAACTAGTCCCGAGCCTAACCAAGAGGGGCGTGAATTGGTAGTTTTAAAAATTCATGTGCAAATAATGTTTTAAAAAATCTTCTTGAATGTTTTAAAATATTTACATTTATGAGATGATGTGCAGATGTTCAATGATAACAGAATAATAATCACAATCACACAATCATCAACAGAAAAGTAAGTGTAAAAAATAATCAGAAAGAACACACCAGATTTTATAGTGGTTCGGTCAAATTGACCTACATCCACTCCCTAGAGCCTCCCCTCCGGGTATTGCACTAACACTAACTGACTCTCCTTCTGCTCCCACAGCAAGGTGGAGAAGCCTGTAGAAAACTCCTTTCCACCAACCTGGTGGGCAGAGAACCTGAACTCTTTTTGCTTCCTCCTGAAGCAGGTAGAGAATCTAGACTCCTTTTGCTTCCTCCTGAAGCAGGCAGAGAACCTGGACTCCTTTCTCTTTTTCCTAAAGCAGGTAGAGAACCTGGATCTTCTTATGAACGATCCTCCCAAAGAGACACCGATAAGACAAGAGACGACGAACGGAGAAGATGACTCAGATCCTTGCTTGAAATAACCTTTGTAAATCCGTCACAAACTCCCCCTCACAAGATCCTCTCTCTCTCTCTCTCAATGTTTTCTCTGGTAAGGAAAGTGGCAAAGATTTTACATGTTGATAGAAAAAGATCTTAAATAGGAGGGCTAAAAAATTGCCCTAAATCTCAACTAGTCGTTAAATATCATCCAGGACAATAGGTGGATCGTCCTATACGATCAGTTCAAAATCACATGTATCAGCTTGGATGATCTGGTTCCTCTGGATGATTAGTAGACAAAATTTTTTTGGATAGACCCGTACAATTTTGCCATCATTTAAGACGATTAGTGTAAATCAAGAATTTCATCCAGAAGACAGCTCTGGTCATCCAGGAAAACTTATCCTGTACTATCTCAAAATGACATCATCATCCAGGATGATATGTGTATCATCTTGTACGATTAGTTCAAAATGACAATATCGTCCAGCACATTATTCGGATCAGCTTGAATAAAACATATCGTACAATTTCAAAATGACTTGATCGTCCGGGATGATATCTCGATCATCCCGTACAATTAGTTAAAAATCAGAAATATCATGCAGCATATTTCTTGGATCATCCAGGTGAAGTACTCTAGACGGTCAGGATTTTGCATGGATCGTCCGAGATGATCTTGCGATCGTCCTGGATGATATGATCGTATCAATCAAAAATTAATTACCTTCCTTTATCACCAGACTAATTTAGGCATGATTGTAATGGTTCATCCAGGATAATACACGTATCGGTCGGGATGATAAGACCAAATCTCTAAAAAAGAAACTTGCCTAACCTAATCTGGCGGCTAAGAATTTCTGATTTGAGCCCATCATCTCGTATGATATGTGTATCATCCAGGATGATCAGCTTAATCAAATTGACTTAACATGGCCGCCCTAATTAGGGTTTTTGTTTTCACTGGATCGTCCAGGATAATATGAATAAAAATTTTAAATAGAAACTCTAACTCACTAAAATTCTCCCCCTGAGTGTGTGTGTGCAAGGTTACTTAGCTAGGGGATCAATTACATTACATATGACTCAAAAAAGGGAAAAAATATAATTAAATACACCCGGACATGATCTTGAGCTGGCTTGGATTGCATTTGATCTTTTATACCTGAGATGTTAGTCAACCAAAATAGAACACAAAAATGTTTGTCATCATCAAAATTGTAATCCTTAAATCCAGGTTTGTAACAATCTTCCCCTTTTTAATGATGGCAAATGTTTACTTAGTACTTTCAAATAAACCAGATTGCAGTAATTAAAGCACAAGCGAGAGAAAATAAATTTTACTAATCTTTGATAACCAGTGACATCCAATACAACAAACGAAACTACTACAAAACAAAAAACAACTCCCACTTTTTACATGACAAAAAGGAGGAACAGTAAAGATAAAAAACAATGGCAAACTGAAATATCAAAAATAAAGGAAAATAAACAAACTAAAAAAGAGGCGGATCCTGATCAGATGGAGGAGGTGGTGGTGGATGAAAGTAACTATGAATGGTGGTGAACTACTCACCAAAATAGGCCATGTCCTAGTCGTGCTGTTGTTGCTAGTAAGTCACGTAGGAGTCGAAGTGAGCCTCCCACTGGTCAAAGTGCTGCACCAAGTGATCTAAGGGTGATGCTATACGAAGAGGAGCAGGTGTAGCAGGTGCAGCTGGCTCAGGAGCGGCCTCCCCTTCTTCTCCCTCAACATCCGCTGCGGGCTCTGGATGAAGTCTAGTACTATGAAAAGTATGAAAAGAGCTGTTGGGGAAGAAGATAGGTGGGATTTTGGCTGGATCTGGATATTGAAAGTTGTATTTAGTTTCAAGGGCATAATGGATGAGATGTCCTAAAGCTAGATTGGGGTGTCTCCTGTGGCCCGGATCCCTAATGGTCATCAGTTGTTCAATGTAGCGAAAGATTAAATCAGTAGCATTAAAGTCACAACAGGCCATGATGTAGTAGGTAGTGATGGAGAGCAAAGGAGTGATGTGGATGTGGTCCCCAGCTTTAGGAATGATTGAGGAATGAAGAACATAATGAATTGTCCTAGCATCCTTAACGAGGGAGGAATCGGCTTGGTCGTGATATCAGGCATTGGTGTTTCTAAGGAAATAGATGGGGACACTCCAATCAAAGTCAGGGTCAGAGGCTAGAATATGAAGTTTATCGCCAGAAATGGACAGCTGAAGAATGTGATGAAAGTCCTAGAGGGTTAATTTAACAGGTCGTTAATTCACAAGGGACTGAAGGACTGAGTAATCAGAGGTGATGCGAAGTTTGGCAAAGAAAACCCTAAGGAGTTCAGTGCTGAAGGTAAAAGCCAAAGTAAGAATGAAGGTAAGGGATGTGTGCATGAACAATTCCAGTACTGGATAGGTGAGGGTCCCGGGGTTGATAGTTTTAGAGATTGTGATCCAAGCATCAAGATATCATTAAAAGGCAGCTTGATCTGATGCATCAGGAAAGTGGGGATTAGTATTTCCCCAAGAGGAACTGGCACCTTGTTGCCTGGATCTTTACCATTAGCCATTAGAAAAGGATTGGAGGAAGGACTGGAAGAAAATGTAAGAGAAAATTTGGAAGAAAAAGGCTATTTAAGTAGAATTTGGCCAGATCATCCAGAACGATCGCAGGATCCTCCAATATGATAGGGGTAATAGTAACATCCAGGCTGATTAATCAAAAAGGTGGTCCGATCATCTAGGACGATCAGATATTGCGCAAGACGATTAGACACAGGCGATCATCCTGAGGAGTCCAGCAGGATGACCTTTGATAAAAAGTATTATCCAGGACAATTCGGTGGATCGTCTAGGATAATATGCAATAAATGAATCAGACGGGCTGAATTTAAATCATCCAACTGCTGCCACATGGATCATCTAGGATGATGCGGTGGACCATCCAGGATGATCACCAATAATTGGTGCATCTCAACCGTTTGATCAGGATGGGGATGATTTGAATGGATCATCTAGGATGATGTATGTATCATCCAAGGTGAATCGAATTGTCCAGGATGATGTGGAGGATGATCCAGTATGATGTGAATAAAAAGTGAAAAAGATGAAGGATGGAGAGGAAAGATCAGGGATCCCAAAAAAATACACAAAAAAAGGAAAATCCAAAATCAAATCAAGAAAAATAGAAATGAGGAAAAGAATCGTGAAAAACAACAATTTTTTTATCAGCTCCAGTAAAATAGAATTTTCCCTGATTTTCAATTCAAAAGCCAATAAGAAGAAAATCGACAACATTGAAATAAAGAAAAGTTGGAAAATTAACTTTCGTAACTCCTACCTCGTACACCTTACATGTTCAAATTCGTTTCAAATAAAAATCTAATTCAGAAAAAAAGAAGTTAAATTAGAAAAGTGATCCTTTCAAGCCTTGTTCTGGAAACGTATATGATATAATAGTATTACAAAGTATGGAATCAGAAATCATGATTTTTCATCTCAAGCTTTTGAAAATATTAATTGGCGCATGGATTTTTCTAACACATTTAAAGATCAGAAAGGGAAGAAAGCTTGTTTCTTTGTGGGCTCATTTGTGCCTCTTTTTCAATTTGTTAGGTTCTCTTTGCACATATTGTGATTTTTGATAGACTTTGTGTGTCTTTTCAATTTGGCGCAATTACACATCTTTTCATCTTTGGGCTCAATTTGTACCTCTTTTCATTTTGGCGCTCTTTGCGCATCTTTTGTAAGCTTGATTCCTTTCATAATCGTTAAAAAATATCAACTGTTAAATTACCTTCCATACATAAGAGGTGACAAAACTCACTCTCTATAATAAGGAAGAGTAATTCACAAAACAAAAACTATACACCATATGATAAGTACAATCATCTGATTAAGAAAAACATAATAATGATTCAAAGCTTTGAAAACATTATTCATATGAGGTAGATTACTGTAGGAAGATAAAATAGTTCTCTATTTCAAAAACCACCTTTTTAATTTTGAAGAAGATTTTTATCCAAAAGAAATAATACACCATTCAAGGAGTTAGAGGAAGAGAAATAATCATCAATGTTTCTTCCCTTTAACATATCCAGAGGAGTCAAATACTGCTTACAAGCCTTTAAACAAAAATAAGGCAAAACTCTCAGTCAGAAATCCAATTCATCAGCAGTAGTGAGCAGTGATCTGATTTAGGAGTGAGTAAGCAGTAAATTAAAAATAAGAAGGAAGAAAAATAGACACATGAAAATCAGTAAGTGAAAATCAGCAAATAAAAATCAGCAGGAAATAATCAAATCTGATAAGTGAATCAAACAATGAAAATCAGCAGGAAAGGAAAAATTCTAAAGTAAAACGGACAATCAAATCAAATAAAAACTAAAGCAAAATGAAGAAAATAGAAAACATCAGAAATCAGTAATCATCAGATTTATGCATTTATGTCAATTACACCTAATTTGATCCTCAAAAAGCTGAATGAGTCAAAGGCTAGTGATTTAGTAAAGATGTCAGCCAGTTGATTTTTAGTTGCTACACGATGTAGCTCAATATCCCCTTTTGTAACATGGTCCCTAATATAAGTGATGCCTTATATCAATATGTTTGGTTCTAGAATATTTGATTGGATTCTTAGAAATGAAGATGCTGCTGGTGTTATCACATAGAACTAAAATTATGCCAAAAGGTAATCCTAAATCTAAAACTTGTTTCTCCAATCAAAAGACTTGGGCCACACAACTTCGTAAGGTAATGTACTTAGCTTCAATAGTGGAAAGTGCAACTGAGTTCTATTTTCTACAGGACCAGGAGACTAAAGACTATCCTATGAATTTGTAAGTTCTAGAAGTGCTCTTTTTATCCACCCTACACCCTGCAAAATCATAATCAGAATATTCAATTATCTCAAAAGAAGTGCTGTGCCTAGGATACCAGATTCCTAGGTTTGGAGTCCCTAAGAGATATCTAAGGATTCTCTTAACTGCAGTCTGGTGGGATTCCTTAGGATCAGCTTGAAATCTTGTACAAAGATAAACACTAAACATAATATCAGGTCGGCTAGCAGTCAGGTAAAGCAGTGATCCAATTATTCCCCTAAACTTCTTCTGATCAATAGATTTTCCATTTTAATTCTTATCTAACTGAATAGTGGAACTCATGGGAGTGTTGACTGGCTTAGCTTTATCTATTTCATATTTCTTCAAGATGTCCTTAGTGTATTTTGATTTATTCAGAAAGGTTCCATCATCTAATTGCCTTAGGCTAAACCCCAAAAAATAGGACAATTCTCCCATCTTACTTATCTCAAACTCCTTACTCATTATCTTAAAAAAATTATCACATAAATTTTTATCAGAAGATCTAAAAAGTATATCATCAATATAGATCTGGACAATGAGTAGATCATCTCCTACTTTCCTAAGAAAAAAGATGGTGTAAATGCTCCCCTTAACAAACTCTCTTTCTAGTAGGAATGTGCTAAGCCTCCTATACCAAGCTCTTGGTGCCTATTTCAATCCATATAAGGCCTTTTTTAATTTATAAATATGATTTAAAAATTGGGAACTCTCAAAACCTGGGGGTTGCTCTATAAAGATATCCTCTTTTATTATCCCATTTAAAAAGGCACTCTTGACATCCATTTGAAACAGCTTAAATTCCTCATAACAGGGAAAGACTAGTAGCACCCTAATGGCTTTCAATTTAGCTACAGGGGCAAAGGTCTCCTCAAAATTAATCCCTTCAATTTAATTGTACCCCTTAGCTACCAATCTTGCCTTATTCCTAACCACCACACCAGAATCATTCATTTTATTCTTAAAGACCCACTTGGTTTTCACTATACTTTGATTTCTTGGTCTTTCTACTAACTCCCAAATATTGTTCCTTACAAATTGATTCAATTCCTCTTGCATAGCTAAAATCTAAAACTCATCAGAAAGGGCTTGATTGATATTGGTGTGTATAGTCATTCAGATAAAGGCAGAATGGTTTACTTCCTACCTAAGTCCATGCCTAGTTCTAACACCTTCAGAACGGTCTCCTAAGATCAGTTCTTTAGGACGACTCGAAGCATATCTCCAATCTCTAGGCAAAGTATTTTGAGGCTCTACAATTTCCTCTAGATTTGCATTTTCAACTCCTTGGGTAATCTCTCCTACATCTTCTTCTTCCTCAACTCTAGTCTCCTTAGGATCAGATTCATCAAACACCACATGAGTTGTCTCCTCCACCACCAAAGTCCTCTTATTAAATACCTTAAAGGATTTCCCCACACTAGAATAGCCTAAGAACACTCCTTCATCAGATTTGGGGTCAAATTTTCCTAAGGTTGTTTTCCCATTATTAAGAATGAAAACCTTACGGCCAAAGACATGGAGGTGGGACAGGTTTAGAGTTCTACCCTTAATAATCTCATAAGGTGTCTTATTTAGATTGGATCTAACATTTACCCTATTTAGCACATAACAGGCAGTGTTCACTACTTCGGCCCAAAAGTATTTTGGAAGTGAATACTTAACAAGCATGGCTCTAGCAGCTTCCACTAAGGTCTTATTCTTCCTTTCAGCTACCCCGTTCAACTAAGGGGTCCTAGGAGCTGCAAAATTATGGCGAATCCCTTGCTCCCCAAAGAATGTTCTAAATCTCACATTTTCAAACTCTCTACTATGATCACAATGAATAATCAAGATCTCACAACCTAACTTCCTCTGAATCCAAGTGGAGAAATATTTAAATTCATAAAATGACTCAGATTTATGTGACAGAAATTTAATCCAAGTGGACCTCGAGTAATCACCAACAATCCCAAATCCATAGACTTTCCCCCCTAAGCTGGCAGTGCTAATGGGTCCAAACAACTCCATGTGAATGACTTCTAAAGACTAGAGGTATTGATGTCCTTAATTGAGTGGAAAGAGGAGTGGACTTGCTTCCCTAATTAACAGGCATCACATAGGTGGTCCTTAGTGAACTTAAGCTTGGAGACACCTCTAACTAAGTCCTTTTGGGTGACTCTTTTAAGGGTTTTCATACTAGCATGACATAACCTCCTATGCCACAGCCAAGACTCTTCCGCAGCAATTTTTACGCAAATAGCAACATCAGCTTTAAAGCAATTTAAATCTAGCATGTAAATATTTTTGACCCTTTTTCCCTGCAAAATAATTTAGTCATTTAAGCTTATAATGCAGCAAGTAGGTAGGAACTTAATGCTGAAGCCTTTATCACATAGCTGGCTGATGCTGAGCAGATTGTGTTTCAGTCCATCTACAAGTAAAACATTATCAAAAATGAAATTTTTTTAATCACCAATTATACCTGCTCCTACCACCCTCCTGGTGGTGTTATCTTTAAGTGTAGCCTTACCTCCTGCTCTGGTCTCTAGTAAAATGAACTGATTTACATCTCCAGTCATATGTCTTGAACATCCACTGTCCAGGTACCACATGGGCCTTTTGTGAGAGCACACCTACAAAATTATCAAATGTCAGATTTAGCAACCGAAACAAGTTTGGGTTCCTTCTTATGAAAAGAAGAATGCAATACATGTGTGTTGTGCTATGAAGCATGTAATTTGGGCCTCCACACCCAGTGTGTACTATAGTGAATAGTGTAGGTGTGGGAGTTGTGTCCTAACATGCCACAAAAAACATCTAACACTAGGAAAAGGGTTAACTAATCTACATGGGTGATAGTGCCTCTTCCTAGGTTTGAATGAAATATACTTTGATGATTTTGAAATAGATTCTTCAAAAGGTGGAGGTGTATAAAATTGTGTAAAAGTGGGAGATATGTCATTTTTCTCGAAAGCATTAATTTTTTACACTTAGAATTAAATTTTCTTTCTTAAGACTTATAATTTTAAATTTCAAATAATGCTCACTACTATCTAAATCAGATGCAAGAGTTTCTAATTCTTTAAAAGCTCTTTCTAAATCAACATGTAATGTTTTCAATGAATCATGCTCAATAATTTATTCAAAATAATTTTTATTTAATTCATCAAATTCATCAAGCAAGGACATGTGATTACTATTAAGTGTGGAATGATCTTTAACTAAAACATCATGCTCTATTTATAAATTTAAGAAGTCCAATTTTAGGCTGGCATTTGTTTTCTTAAGTTTCCTATAAGTAATTAATCGTAGGTGAGCTCACATACCTCTTCTTGGTCAGACTAACCAGGATGATCATCTGCCATCAAACATAGGTTTGTAGTTTCCTCTTTAGCTTCAGTCTCAGGGGAGTTAGATGCTGAATCTACCCAAAAAGACTTTTAAATCTTTTTCTTGTCCTTTCTAAACTAAGGTTTCTCCTCACCCTTCTCCTTGCTTGGGTGAGCCTTAAGTGTAGGATAATCAGTCTTTATGTGTCCAGACTTCCTGCATTCTAAACAAACAGTATCAGATGAACCTTTAAAATATTTGCTACTCTTACCTTCATTCCACTTCTGAAAGTTCTTATGTTTCTTCCTTATAAAGCTTTTGAATTGCCTAGTGATTAAGGCAATATTATCGCTATCAGACTGAGAAGAATCAATGTCAGTATTGTTGGCCTTCAGTGCCACAGTTTTCTCCTTCTTTTTCTCACCTAAATCAATTTTTTGTTGGTTCACTCCTTGCTCGTAAGAAATGAGTGACCCAAGTAAGTTATCAATAGAATAAGTGTTCAAATCTTTGGATTCAGTAATTATAGTTATCTTGGCATCATAGGAAGAAGGAAAATATCTCAAAATCTTGTTAACTTTCTCATAATTAGTAAGCTCTCTTCCTAAGGCATTTAGGGAGGTGATAATCTGAGTGAACCTGGTATACATTTCAGATATTGATTCACTAGATTTCATGTAAAAGAGTTCATAGTCGTGAAGTAAGATGTTCAATGTAGATTGCTTAACCTCAGATGTACCTTCATAAGTAATACATAATCTATCACAGATTTCTTTACCAGTAGTGCAAGTAGAAACACGTATGTAATCTTTAGATTTCAATGCACAGAAAAAATAGTTCAAATATTTTGCATTAAGTTGTGCTAAATCACGATCATCAAATATCTATCCAATAAAAGAAAGTTCAATTTTAACGCCATTAATAAGTCCAAACGGTGCTTCATAACCATTTTTAACAAGAATCCACATGCGATAATCAATTGATTGTAAAAAGGTGGACATGCGAGTTTTCCAAAAATCAAAAGGTATGTTATCAAACAAATGTGGTCGTGTAATTGAATAACCTTCAGCAGTATTATGATTACCAAAGTTAGCCATATATCAAAATTCAAAAGTTTTTAAACTTAATTTTTGAATCCCGCTCTGATACCACTTGAAAGTTTGTTACGGATGTTAAGCCCTTATGAACTAGTCCTGATGCTAACCAATAGAGGGGGTGAATTGGTAGTTTTAAAAATTCATGAGCAAATAATATTTTAGAAAATTTTTTTGAATATTTTAAAATGTTTACAGTTATGTGATGATGTGTAGATGTTCAATGATAATAAAATAATAATCACAATCACACAATCATAAACAGAAAAGTAACTGCAGAAAATAATCAAAAAGAACACACCAGATTTTATAGTGGTTCGGTCAACTTGACCTATGTCCACTCCCTAGAGCCTCCCCTCTAGGTATTACACTAACACTAAGTGACTATCCTTCTGCTCCCACAGCAAGGCGGAAAAGCCAGTACAAAAACTCCTTTCCACCAACCTGGTGAGGCAAAGAACCTGAACTCCTTTCGCTTCCTCCTGAAGCAGGCAGAGAACCTAGATTCCATTCACTTCCTCCTGAAGCAAGCAGAGAACTTAGACTCCTTTCACTTCCTCCTGAAGCAGGCAGAGAACCTGGATCTTCTTGTGAATGATCCTCCCATAGAGACACCAACAAGATAAGAAATGACAAACAGAGAAGATGACTCAGATCCTGATTTGGAGCAACCTTTGTGAATCCCTCATAAACTTCCCCTCACAAGATACTCTCTCTCTCTCTCTCAAGCTCTCTCTCTCTCTCTCAAGGTTTTCTCTAATAAGAAAAGTGGCAAAAGATTTTACTTGTTAAAAGCAAAAGACCTTAAATAGGAGGGCTAAAAAATTTCCCTAAATCTCAACTAGTCATCAAATATCATCTAGGATGATCGGTCGATCATCCTGTACGATCTGTTCAAAATCACATGTATTAGCTTGTACGATCTGATTCCTTTGGATGATTAATAGACAAAATTTGTTCTGATCATCCCGTATGATTTTAAGATCATCCAGGACGATTAGTATAAATTAGGAATTTCATCCAGAAGATAGCTCTGGTCATCTAGGGAAACTTATCCTGGATGATCTCAAAATGACTTGATCGTCCAGGATGATATCTGTATCATCCTGTATGATTAGTTCAAAAATAACAATATCATCCTGCACATTGTTCGAATTGGCCTGCACAAAACATGCTGTATGATTTCAAAATGACTTGATCATCCGGGATGATATCTCGATCATCCCGTATGATTAGTTCGAAATCAGAAATATCATCCAGCACATTTCTCGAATTGTCCAGGTGAAGTGCTCTGAACGGTCAGGATTTTGCATGTATCATCCAGGATGATCTTGCGATCGTCCTAGATGATATGATCGTATCAATCAAAAATTAATTACTTTCCTTAATGACCAGACTAATTTAGGCATGATTGTAATGGATCGTCCAGGATGATACACGTATCAACCGGGACCATAAAACCAAATCTCCAAAAATAAAAACTTGCTTAACTTAATCTAGCAGCTGAGAATTTTTTATTTGAGCCTATCATCCTGTATGATATTTGTATCATCCAGGATGATCAGCTTAATCAAACTGACATAACATCACCACCCTAATTAGGGTTTCTATTTTCACTGGATCGTCCAAGATGATATGAACAAAAATTTTAAATAGAAACTCTAACTCACTAAAACTCTCCCCCTAAGTGTGTGTGTGTGCAAGGTTACTTAGCTAGGGCATCAATTATATTACATTTGACTCAAGAAAGGGAATAATTATAATTAAACACACGCGAACCTGATCTTGAGTTGGCTTGGATTGCATTTGATCTTTTGTACCTGAGATGTTAGTCAACCAAAATAAAACACAGAAATGTTTATCACCATCAAAATTGTAATCCTTAAATCCAGGTTTGCAACAAGAATTCTCCAAAGAACACCTTTATGATGTTTATCGAATAGGAATGCAAATTAGGTCATCATTTCATTCAATATAGGAAGTAGTAAGTACCAAACCTCTAGAAATTCTTCATATAGATTTATTTGAACTTATCAGTATAGTGAAGCTAGGAGGTAAAACATTTAGATTTATATTTATGGATGATTATTCCAGGTTTACCTGGGTAAATTTTTAGCAAACAAAAGTGAATCATTTGAAGAGTTTAGGATATTTTGATTTGGATTTTGAGGAAAATAGAACATTTAATTTCAATAATTCATAGTGACCATGGAGGTGAGTTTGAAAATAAAAAATTTAAAATTATTTTGTTGATTGGTTGGAATAAAGAATAATTTTTATCACCTAGGACCCCATAACAAAATAGAGTAGTTGAAAGAAAGTATAAGATGCTAATAGAGGCAGTAAGGGTAATATTAACTGAATAGATTTACCTAATAATCTTAAAGCAGAGGCAGTGAATATTGCCTATTATGTGCTTAATCAAGTGAATATAAGATCCCAGCTGAATAAAGCACTATATGAATTACTTAAAGGTATAACACCAAATTTTCCATATTTACCCATATTTTGGTGTAAATATTTTATGTTAAACAATGGAAAATCTCATTTAGAACAATTTGATGCTATGATAGATGAACCAGTATTCTTAGTATATTCCTCAGTAGATAAGGCTTATAGAGTGTTCAGTAAAAGAACTTTAGTTAGTGAGGAATCCACCCATGTTGTTCTTGATGAATCAAATAGAATTACTAAAACTAGGATAAATGATGGCGAAGAAGAAGAAAAAACTTGTAGAGCATAAAATTTTGAATTAGAAAATAGAAAAGAAGCTCAGGATACATTACATAGGGAATGGATTTATTCATCTAGTCACCCTAAAGAAATTATCTTAGGAGACCAATCCATATATGTTAGGACTAGGCACGGTAATAGAAAGGAGCTTAGCCATAAGTTTTTTCTCTCTATGATAAAATCCACAAGTATAGATTTGGCACTGGTGATGAATTATTGATTATAAATATATTATAAGAGCTGAATTAGTTTATTAGAAATAATGTGTGGGAATTAGTAAGTGGATAATGTAATCAGAGTGTTGTTAGAACCAAATGGTTAATTCAAAATTGATCAAATAACACTAGATCACTGGTTAAAAATAAGGCTAGGTTGGAAGCAAAGGGGTATAACCAAATTGTAGGAATAGATTTTGAGGATAACATTACCCCCATAGCTAGAGCAGAATCCATTAGAGTGTTGTTAGTATTCATTTGCTTTATGGGATTCAAAATATATCAAATGAATGAAAGAAGTTCCTTTATAAATTGAGTAATTAAAGAAGGTGCCAATATCAAATAACCCATAGGGTTTGAGAATTCAACTTTTCCCATTCGTATTTATAAGTTCAAGAAAGAACTTCATGGGCTAAAGAAAAAACCTAGGGCATGGTATGATAGACTTAAAAACTTTCTATATAGAGAAATCTTTCAATAAGTGCACCATAGACACCCCCATATTTTTAAAGTGAGTTAGAGAAGATATACTTATAGTTTAGATTTATATTGATGAAATTTTTTTTTTTATCCACAAATATATATTTATGTAATGAATTTTCATCGACTATCAATAGTGAATTTGAGATAAGTATGATGGTGAGTGACGTTTTTCTTTAGTTTTAGTGTTAAGCAAAGACAAGATGGAAATTTCCTATGCAAATCTAAATGTATTAAAAATCTTTAAAAATTTTGATATGGAAAATTACAGAAGCATGAATACACTAATGAGCCCGACCACCCAATTAGATATGGATCTACATAGTAAATCAGTAGAGCAAAATAAGTTTAGAGGGATAATTGGATCCTTACTTTACCTCCTAGCTAGTAGGCTTGATACTATGTTTAGTGTTTACCTAGGTGCAAATTGCTGGTTGACCCTATGGAAGCCCATATAACCACTATTAAAAGAGTATTAAGGATTTAAAATTAAAACTAGAACAAAAAAAAAAACTAAATCCATTATGCCCTTAGAATATTTATTATAACTATAAAAAAAAACTAAATCAATTATAGATTTTATTAAATGTATGACATGTATACTAGTTACAATGGACACATACATGGTAAAAAGCGCACATTATTTTTTTTTATGTATTTCACTAATTTTGATTCATATATCAATTATACATGCATTGATATGATAAAGTAAGTGATGGAGATTTTGTGTTTTTACTTGGTTTGTGGATGAGTTAATGCTTTATTGGTGGAAAATTTTATATGCTAATCAAATTGCTTACCACTACACATTCATATGCTAAGTGCTCACAACTAACACAAGTGCACATGTTGATAAAGTAATAAAATGTTATAAGAAGAGTGTCAAACACACAATGAAATAGTTGAACAACTATTAACTCTAGTAATGTCTACTTAAACTACTAATTTTTTCCTACATAATGAAATTAAGGCGTAATAAGTTGAACTACTGAGAAATTCATAAAATAGTTGAGATAACTTAAAATGAAAATAATCTGGACCTAATAATGGTAAATGAATTTATGGTACCCTGACAAAACTCATCTATAATATTTTATTAATTACGGCTTATGCGCCTTTAAATCTATATCAAGCTTATGAAGGTGTAAATAATGATTTTTGCCCTCTCTATAATTATTATATCTTCATATATCATACCATCATAATCATCCTATATCTAGGTATGAAAGCATTCTATTTCAACAGTCCTAATTATTCCGTTATTCCTCTATCCAGGCAATGCTTCACACTAGATTTTAATTTTATGCATGGCCATTAGACAAATTAAATTAAGTAGGGGAGATATTAAACATAATAATTCCTAATTATATTCAAAAGTTTATAATAAGATAAAAGTAGATTTTTAAATAATCTGTCCAAAACTAGAGTTTTTTCAGCCATAAAAATAAATTAAACAAAACACTATCCATTACTTCTCATGGAAAGAGTATAAATAGAAAAGATGATGAAAAGAGCACCCAAAATGAAGAATCCCAAATAGAACCTTACAATTCAAATAGTGGTTGTTGGACCACTTACACTAAAATCGCACATCAAGAGGGGGGTGAATTAATGTTTTAAAAATTTTCTTTTTTCAAAAGCTCTTCTGTGAAAAACTTAACCAAATTAATAATTTAGATTTTTAAAACAAGTTTTCTAAAGTCAAAAAAAAAAAGACAACTAAATAAAAATTTTATTTTTGGCTTTGTAAAAAGATGAATAGATGTTTTTTAATTTGATTTTCTTTGCTAACCAAAACCTTAAATCCAAACTCAATCACAAAACTTTTAACATGGATTTGCTAGAACATAAACATGAATGAATGTAAAATTCAAAAAATTAAAATGTGGTAAAAAAAAAAGAATGAGCACTCAAAAATTTATAGTGGTTCGATCAACATTGACCTATGTACACTCCCCAGAGTCCACCTTTCAAGGTATTGCACTAAACCTTTTGTTTCTCTCCTTTTTCAGCCACAATAAGGTAGAGAAGCCCTTACAAAAAATTCTTCCACCAACCTAATGTGATAGAGTAGCCGAATCTCTTTCACCAACGGTGCAATAAAGTAGTTGAATGCCTTTCACCAACAATGCAACGGAGTTGCTAGAGGCCCTTTGACTCTAAGTGGTTTTTTCCAAAGTCTCCCTTATGTATAGCCTTAACTCATGGAAGAAGAAGGTGGATGATAGCTAGAGTAATGGTGTGAACACACACTCTCTCTCACACACACACACTCCTTTGATTCCACAAGATTATTCTCGCTCTCTCTCTATACAATTTTGTCTCTCAAGCTGAAAGCTCACCTTTCAAACTCCCTCTCTCACTAAAGACTATTTCCCCTTGACTACCAAAGAATTCTTTAAAAAAAATTAGAGATGTTTAAATAAGGGACTTCATGAAAACCGTAGTTTTTAGATTGGCCACGATTATTCGTATAGTACTATCTATTAATTTATGCAGTACGATTAGTACAATTATCCTTATGAATCCTTTTAACCGATGATGAGATGGAGTTACTGATGGCTCTTTGATACCAAGTGTTAATTCTTAGAGTTTCCCTCAAGTGAGGCTTTGACTCATGGAGGAATAAGGTGGACGATGGCCGAATCAACCATGTGAAGGCTCTTTCTCTCACATTCCCTTGATCCCACAAGTTATTATATGTCTGTCTCAATACACTTTTATCTCTTAGGCCCAATGTTTACCTTTAAAACTCTCTCCCATAGAAGACTCAGGCCCCTTCACTATCAAAGACTTCTCTAAATAAAATTAGAGATATTTAAGTAAGAGGCTCCAAGAATATCCTAATTTTTAATTTAGTTATCACTATTCATATAGTACGATTTATATATCATATAGTATGATTAGTGCAATTCTCCATCTATAGTATTGTACGATGAATAGCCTACAGAATGATCAGTTATAGTTCTTTAATTGATCATACCATACGAATGAATTATAGTATAGTAACATCAGTTCAACTGAAGATCAAATCATATAGGATGAACAAAAATCATCTAGAGAGCTCTCTGAGGATTTGGACAATACCATTTTTGGATTGTATTGGATGAACCAAATTTCATCCGTAGACACATCAAGTGATTCATACAGTATGAAATATGTATCATATAGTATGATCTGTAATCAATCAGCTTTTATTTGATTATTTAATTAATTGACCAAATTATATAATTATTTAAAAGATCTTATGGTACAAAATGATTTGTACAGTATAAATAGTTTAAATTTTAAAATTAAAATTTGCCTATTTTAGATATGTTTGATTCGATTGGCAGGTTTTTGATTATAACTGATCTTCGAGTAAGATGTTATGATGATACTGTATGATTTGTTAAATTTCAAAATATATTATTTTTTAAGCTAAAATACATTTTTAATTAATTTATGTAAAAACAAATCATGTAATATGATCAAGATCATATAGTATGATTTATATAGGAAAATATATTTTTATTTTCACTCCCCCTGTGTGTGTGAATGGTTGCTAAGCTAACATACACCTTTTATAATATATTGACTTAGGAAAAGATAAAAAATAGATTCATACAAAAAATTAATCTTAGACTACCCAAACTTGAACTCTGATCTTTTGTCCGTGCTTGGTGTATATTCTACCTGAAATGTTAGCACACAAAGAAAATATATTCAACAATGACAACTAAGAGAAATCAAGCAAACTCCCATAATTTTTGTAATCATCAAAATACATGCTCTAAATCTTAGATTGCATTAGATCCTTTAGATTAACTCTTTTTAAGGTGATTCTCCCCTTACAACTTCACTCATCACACTCCTTTCCACTCCTAAGTATGTTTTTTCTCTGGAAGGATGACCAGCCACTCCACTATATGACATTTAGTATCCTCTAGTTCCTCTCTTATAAAGAGAATCTAAAAAATAATTTATACTTAACATAAAAAGTCTCAAGCACCATAAAGCTTGATAAGGAGGCACTATAGTGTTATAATACAAACTACAACCTCAAAGCTGATAAAAGTGCTCTGCTGCAATGCTGGGCTAACATGGCGTGATTGTTGACTAGTTCTATCTAATGCTTAACTAATCTTAAGCAATGCTTATTTTCTCTAACTGCTCCACCACAACATTAAAAAAGATGAGGACTATTCTGGGCAAAATAAATGTGCCACTGGTTTACTTTAATGTTTCCTTAATTTAATCTTCATAGTTAAACATTATACTACCCCTGGATATAGAATAATGCCACACTATAGACTTAAAAAAGAGAAACAAAATTAGTTTTAATAATCAAATACATCATTTGGAATGTTCAATTCACCCCATAGAATAAAAGAAATATTCAACTATCATTTTAAAATGAAACTAACCAAGGATATATTTTATTCTACGTCCAAAAGATTTGTCCCCTACCTTAGAAAGGAACTAAGATAAGGTTTATTTTAATTTGGGTTCTTGGGCTCCTATATATACATGCCTTTATAGTTAATAACATCTCTAAAGAGAAAACATTTAATTAAAGTTAAGATTAGACTTTTTTTAAATTTAAATTTTAATAAATTTAATTTGAAGATTTAATGATTTCATTCAATCTTTCTATAAAATTAATTTTTAAGGTTTATAAAGCTTATTTGAAGATTGAAATAATCCTCATTGAAGGAAACTTGAGGGGTGAAATGCAGCTAGGCTTATGCTCGCTTGGAGTGCATTGCCAACTAAACACCTAAGCAAATCATTTTAATACCATGAATCTCATGTCTGGTGCATGCATGTAAGATAGCTATTTTCAACATCAAAATAAAGGATTCTGCTTCCGATTACACTACAGAAAAATTGGATATTATCGGTGGATTTTTCTGGCTGAACTGCATGAATTTCCAGTGATAATGAGGTTTTCTGTCAGCTTTCCAGCGCATTAATTTCTGCCAGTATAAACCACATAAGAAATTAAAATTAGCAGTTTATTTTTGACGATAATTATTTTTGCAATTTTTCGGTGGCAATAGCCAATAGAAATTAAAGTAATTATTAAAAAATGAAGCCATCTGGTTGCCCACATGTGCTGCCCACCACCCTGGCTACCTCCACGCAGCCTGCATGTGCTGCCCGCCCGTGCTACCCTCTGCTCGCCTACACTGTCCACCTGGCTGTTCGCTACCCTGGCTACCTCACACCTTACCCACTACCCTCCGACACTTCTCGCTTCCCTACCCACTTGCCCGGCTGCCCACCCGGCTGTCCGCCTAGCTGCCTGCTGCCTTAGCTGCCTCCCGTGCTGCCCGCTGCCTACATCCTGCCCGCTTGGCTACTCACTACCCTGGTTGCCAATGCTGACCACTTGTTGTGGGATTAGAAGTGATTATAAAAAATACTTCAAAGCCTCAACCAATTTTCTCGAAGAGCAAATGCGTTAAAATAGTCACATTTTTTATTTAAAATATAATAAGGAAAAGCTACTAGAAAGGCTGTAGAAAATAAAGCCACTGGATAGCCACCAAAAAATTTTGTCGGTAATGTGCACTTTTCCTATAGTGTTAATAATTAGATTTAGTAAGAATAGTTAGATCAAATATACCTAACTAATGCAAATTTGATGCAGAGACACCTTAAACTCTAACTTTTATATTTAGTTATCACTAATTTCTAAAATTTTCTAAATCCATATTTTTTATGAAAATCCATATACATAAAAGCCCTAAGCCATAGGAAAACTATGTAAGCCACAACTCTTTGGCAATCATTCATTATCGTTAGCTTATGTACTAGGCTATTATATGTTGCAAAAAGTAAATTACAAGTGTGTATGCAGGTCTGGGAAAAGGTGTTCGTGTATGTAGTACCATTACTGTATCATCCTAGAACTAGCATACATGCTCCAACAAATTTTGGAACATGCTCACCAAAAGAAACCTATTAAAAAGGTTACCATTAATGCAATTCTACCACCTATATGAATGAAAGGCATGTAATATGAAGTAGTGAGTTTGAAACATCTTTATTTATTTATTGAAATAGAGGGATAAAAACCAGGGTCTGTTGAAAAGAAATGTTGCCAACCTCCACTACAATAAGCTTGAAGTTTTACTCTTATGAATATGGTTTAGCTCCATTTGCTTATAGTCTTCTAGCTCCATGTCTCCTATAGGACTCCAAAATATAATGCTTCTTAAAGAAAGAGAATACATGTCCATTTAGAGCCCTCAGTGTATAACAGATACCTTAAACCTTTTATAACTATTTGTATAACTTAATCTAGATACATTATAGACATTTAACATTTAACATTTGTGTTTAAATTTTACTTTGAGAGACTAAGTAAATTCTAAAGAATATGTACTATAAGCAGTAAATAAAAAGAATTAATCAAAATTGGGAATACAATGCAATCATGCATGTAACTACTAAATATAGTGCATTATGCACGTAAAAGTGTGTAGACATGTATATTTATGCAAAGTTCTGAATGTAAATAAATAGATATTAGATGCCCTCCAAGAAAGGCATATGTAAGTAAACCAAAACAACCACTTACCTAGCCTAAGCTAAAGTAAGTTCTCTTAGCAAACCATCTACAGTTTATGAAGAAGGTTGTGTGGCTTTCATAAGTCCTAAGGCATTTCAATGTTTGAATTATTTAGATTTGAAATTATTGGTTTATTATAAGCCAAAGATATTATTGATTTAAGTTTACAACTTAATGATTTAGTGTGTTTTACTATTTGATTTTTAAAATATTTGAGTTTGAGTATTTAATTTTAAGGAAGCATGTAAGATAATTTCTCCAAAGTGTAGAAGCCACTAACTTATATGTCCTAAGAGTCATAAACGTAATCCATTTATTCTTCTTTATAAGATAGAAAGATTGCATAGATTCCTTGGAACTTGCTTTAATGTTTTAATTAATGATTTAGGAAATATAAATTATAAAGAATATGTTAATTGAAATACTTCAAATTTAATTGAAGTGGTCAACCCCGCATCTTATGTCTTATAAACCGAATGCATATAAGCTTTCTTAAAGGAATCAAGCATATTCATAAAAGTCTTCTTAATATAGTTTAAGTATTTATTAACTGAGTTGTGTATTATGTTTATGTTTGAATTGTTTAGTTTAGTTGACCTGAGTTTTAAGTGAAATGATTTAGGTAATTTTTTGGATTTTAATGTTTTAAATTTGATTTAAAGTTCTTTAATTTTAATTGAATTTATTTAACTTATTTATTATTTTTTGTATTTATTAAATTTCTAATTAATTATTTAATTCCCTTCTTATAGAAGGAATTTCATTTGTGCTTTGGTTAACTAAATCAACCTCAAAAGTTCAAGTGCTTGACAACATTGATTAGGAATAGTTGAAGGATCTATTGCTTAAAATTTGGGACCGAATGGACAACATTTATGTCCAAATTAATTTATTTAACTAATTCTTAATTAATGTTTAATTTTAAATTAATTTAATTTTTAAAAAAATTGAGGGTTGATTTTAATTTTTCTTGATTATAGGATTGATTTAGAGTTATTCAAATCTAATTTATATCTTTATGATTTTTATTTAATTATGTATGAACTTTTTAAATTTTAGCACCAAAATAGGGGCTGAATTTAGGATTTGTTAATTAACTAGCCTACTAAGCTCCAATCAAAATGAAATTAATTCATTTGGTTTCCTATCCAATTAAGTGTGCTAGGTTTAAATTTATCCTCTATTTGATGTAGGGAGAATTTCTTATAATTTTTCTAAATTAACTAAACATAAACCTATGTTGATTTTCCTAAGTGTCTATAGTGTTCAATTGGGCTCGTAATTAATTATATCTAACCCTTACAATAATGTTAACATTCCGCACAAATTTGTTGACCTAATTTTCCATGGATAATTCACTATGAATTTCCAAATGTTTGGGTCAAAATTTAACCCATGAACATGAAAATTCAAGTCAAAGAAATGCAGCCATCAAATAGACTTAAGAAAATTATGGTATGTGAGAAACGTGACATTGTTTAGCTCAGCCAAATTTTACCCAAAAAATAATGTATTTAATGAGTAATTAAGGAAAAATAGTGGGCATTTAAACCCGGAATACTCTTTATACACTAAATAAAATAATTTGACTTTTTTTTAAAATGAGATAGCTCTGCTGCTAGGTTCCATAAAGTATCTACATGAAAATATTGGATGAGAAATAAAATTATATGAGTATTTCCAAGTTTAATGCTATTTAAATCATTTTATACTAATTTTAATTAAATTTAATGGTGGTGGCACTGGCGTGGTGCCCCTTACACATGGTTCCACATTTTTAAAACACGTTAATGATGGCATTCATCTACTTGTCTAGTGCAGCAACTATCATGACCATCCAATCTCATGTGAATTGAGGGAACAACTTTGATCTAATTATATAAATTGCAAGTTTAACCAAATCTTAGCTACAATTTTAATGTGAGGGTGGAATAACGAGATCATTGTCATCCACTCAAATAGTTGGAGATGGACAACTATGATTTTGTCTTCCAAATTATAGAGGTTGAAACCCCAATAGTGGAAGTTCATTTAAAATCACTATATAATGAATGAATGGCTTCAAACTTCAGACAAATATTTCTATGGATTATTTACGTTGTTATGTAAGGTTTGGAGGCCTGATATAGTGTGTGTAAATAGTTATTTAAGAACTGAAGTAAAGACTTAGGGTACAATTTTACCTGCATAGGAATGATCATAAGAAGTGCTTTGTGGCTCATTTTGCTCTTTAGCTCGAAAGGAACAACCCATTGGAAGGACTTAAAGCTGGTGGAGAAATAGGGAAGAAAATATTAATCTTTAGACATACAAGTTTTTGGTTACCTCAAATTATTGCCACTGGTGGCTTACAAAGACCAGAAAAATGATGCGAGAATGAAGAGGGACCTATAAAATCCCAAAATGATATAAGAGCTATGTTGGAGAGGAACTCAGCAGGGAATAATTGTTAAGTGAAAGTTATGTGGCATTTTATTATCTAAAATTTCAATAAAATTTTTATTTTTAGTTGATGTTATGCTGGAATGTCTGAGGAAAAGGAGAAAAAATTTATAATTATTGAACTAACACCCAACACTCAAAATATCATTATCACAGCTTCAAGATTACCCCAACACACAATCAGGATATAGCAATGCAAGCCTAAAAAAATGTCATTTAATTTTGTCCTTTAGCAGAGCTAAGGTTAATGTCACAGTGCTACACAATGCTGTAGTGCCAGAAATCTGCATCGCATCATTGGAGTCCTAGGAATTTGAACACTAAAGCACTAAATTTAATATCATCACGTCATTAAATAACACATCCTTGCATCATTGTGCATAACATTTACAGTGTCATGATGAAATAGTTAAAAAAATATTGAGCTGCACTGAATTAGTAAAGTGACATGCCAGTTCAGCCAACAGCTACGACGAGTTCATCTCACACTATAATAGAGCCTACTTAGTAGTGCGGAGTTGCTAGTTCATATTGCAACACCACAGTGCCACCCTATCGAGCATTGCGATGCATGAGTCCATTTATGTACTTAACATAAAAAATTTTTCAATTTTTTATGGAATTCTATAATTTTTTAGGGTTTTATGATTTTGAGTTGGTTTTACAACTCCTATGAGTCCTAAGTGCTTAATTGTAGTGCCATCTTAGAGTTAAATCTTAGGGGGACAAAAGGTGAGAAAGATATAGTAATTATGCTGCTTAGCCTACCTTATCGTGAGAAAGCAGGCAATCTAAGAAGAAAATAGTGTGGAGAGGGAGGTTGTACTATTTGGGTGATTTTTATGTACACTTTTCTCCTTATATCATTTTTTAAAGCAATCAATGAAATTTACTTTTCTTATTTTAATTGCATGGAAAGCTAAACTCCTAGTCTTTGGCTAATGAATTGAAGCCGATTAAGAATGTAGATTGTTATGTTTTAATGAATTGTCATTTTTTTCAATAACTTTAGGTCTTAATTTAATCTATTCAATGGCCATATGTAGAGTTAAAATATAGTATGTTATATTGCCTCCATGGAGGATTATTTGAACAATTTGTAGCATTAAAATGGAACTCTTGCATACCAAGATATAAGATATTTGGTGTTCTATATTCTACGAAGAAATAGTAATTGTAGGAGTGCCATAAACCTTTCTCCACTTCCTTATAAGCTTAATAGAGATCTAAAAATGCAAATGATCTAATTCACAACCAACATAGGAGATTATACTTAAGAAAGCTTTAGAAATTCACTATCATTAGTTCAAAACACTTTATATATTGCTATCTTATTTTTCTTCTACATTTCTTAGTCCGAACAGAAACAAAACCTATTTTCACTATGTAGGATAAATATTGTAGCTCAAATATACAATACTAGTAAATTTTTAATATAACAAAATACCTCAGGGGATGTACACTCTCTTATATCACTATTATTACCTAATTAACATGTACACTTGTTATATTTTTTTGTATTTTTATATCAAAGAAAAATTAAGCATATTTCACTCACATTTCATTATGTATGACACGCACACTGCCCCACACACCATTAATTATCTGAGTATGAAAGAATATCTTTGTTTTGCCCTATTCAATGCTCTCCAAGCTAATCTAATGGTTGGGATTTATGAAAGATTTACCCTAGATGATTATTAGCTGGAATAAGCCATTAGGGAGAAGTCTTTGGGCAAGGAAGGGGTTTGGAAAGACAAATAATAATAATAACACGGTATCATTTTCCCATATGGAAACCATTAGGTTATTTTAGGCTGCTCCAAGTGCTATGTTGGTTATGGATTTATCTAGGAAGGTTTTAGGGTTGATTCAAACAAGTTAAATGGCCAAGCATGGAGAGAGTATGCAATCATTGAAAGTGTTGACCATTTTTCTTTTTTGGCACATTTTGACTATATTGACTAGTCAATATAGGTTAAGGTGGCAAGGGTAGACTTTCCCTAGAAGTTGATTACATGGAGTTTAGGTGGTTTTCTTACGTGGATATGAAGTTTGTAAGAAGGGAGTGTGTATGTAAGGGTTTGACCTTTATGAGTGATTTGAGCAAGTCAGCTCACTTTGGGATAGCTCACCCATTCATTGGATACAATCAAGATGTCAAACGAAATGATTTTGAGTATTCAGAAGAGTTGATGTGATTATAACTAGTAGTTTTACCCAAGCTAACTAGTTTGACATATTTTAGGTGGAGTTAACCCAGTGAACTAGGGACTATAACAAGTTGATCAAACATATTCAATCCATGAGGAGCTGAGTTTGAAATGATTTAGTGAAGTTCAGATACAAATTTGGATTTATAATAAATCAGTCAATAGTAAGTTAGATTTTTTAATGGGGTCTCTGATTATAGCTGATCATCTACTAAGTTGTGGTGATCATATTCTATGATTATATATATATGTATAATCATAGAATATGATCACCACAACTTAGTAGATGATCAGCTATAATCAGAGACCCCATTAAAAAATCTAAGGTGATCATATTCTATGATTATATATATATATATATGTATAATCATAGAATATGATCACCACAACTTAGTAGATGATCAGCTATAAGCAGAGACCCCATTAAAAAATCTAGTATATATATATATATATATATATAATTTGAAATAAAACATTTTAATTAGTTTTTGTAATAATAGATCATGTAATTTGATCAAAATCATATAGTATGATTTAAAAAAAAATTAAATATTTTCATTTTAACCCCCCTGTGTGTTTGCATGATTGCTAAGCTAAAATATACCTTTTACAATACATTAACTCAAGAAAAGATAAAAAAAAATAGACTCAAACAAAAAATTAATCCTATGCTATCCAAACTTGAACTCTGATCTTTTGCCAGTTCTTGGTGTATGTTTTACCCAAGCTAACTAGTTTGACATATTTTAGGTGGAGTTAACCCGGTGAACTAGGGACTATACCAAGTTGATCAAACATATTCAATCCATGAGGAGCTGAGTTTGAAATGATTTAGTGATGTTCAGATACAAATTTGGATTTATAATAAATCAGTCAATAGTAAGTTAGATTTTTTAATGGGGTCTCTGATTATAGCTGATCATCTACTAAGTTGTGGTGATCATATTCTATGATTATATATATATGTATAATCATAGAATATGATCACCACAACTTAGTAGATGATCAGCTATAATCAGAGACCCCATTAAAAAATCAAATATATATATATATATATATATATATATATATATATATATATATATATATATATATATATATATATATATATATATATAATTTGAAATAAAACATTTTAATTAGTTTTTGTAATAATAGATCATGTAATTTGATCAAAATCGTATAGTATGATTTAAAAAAAAATTAAATATTTTCATTTTAACCCCCCTGTGTGTTTGCATGATTGCTAAGCTAAAATATACCTTTTACAATACATTAACTCAAGAAAAGATAAAAAAAAATAGACTCAAACAAAAAATTAATCCTATGCTACCCAAACTTGAACTCTGATCTTTTGCCAGTTCTTAGTGTATGTTTACCTGAAATGTTAGTACTTAAAAAAATATATACAATAATGACAACTAGGAGAAACTGAGCAAACTCCCATAATATTTGTAATTATCAAAACACATGCTTGGGCTCTGATATTATAATAGAGCCTTCAGATGGACTCTTCCTAAAGTGAATCTACCCTTTCACCTTCACTCTCTGCACTCCCTTCCACTCCTAAGTGCGATTTTTCTCTCAAGAAGGATGACCGACCAATCCACTATATGTCACTCAATATCCTCTAGTTCATCTCTTACAAAAGGAATTAAAAAAATAATTTATACTTAAGATAAATAGACTCAGGAATTGTATTGCTCGAAAAGTTGGCACTACATTGTTATTATGAAAACTAATACCTCAGAGCTGATAAAAGTTCTATGTTGCTGTGTTTGGTTAACCTTGAATGACTGTTGACTCATTTGACCAATGCTTGACTAATTTTGTACAATTCTTTTTTTTTCTAACTCCTCCACCGCAACACTATAAAAAAAAATCACTACTATGGAAAAATAAATGTACCACAAATTTACTTTAATGTTTCTTTAGTCAAATCATCATAGTTGAACATTATACCAACTTGAGATATAGACTAATGCCTAACTATCAACTTGAAAAGAGAAAAAAAAATTTGGATTCATAATCAAACATATCATAGGGAATGTTAAATTCATCCCAAAGGATAATAGAAATATTAGTTGCAATTTAGGATACCTAGTCTGTGATTTTGATAAAGACAAATATATTTGATTAAATTATTACTTTTTTATTAAATATTTTAGATATTTCTTGTATGTGACCACTAACATTTCAGGTAAAATATACAATGCTCAAGACTGTTGAAGACTCAAGATTAGGTAGAATAGGATGTAAAAGAGTCTATAATTTTATGTTCTTTATTTTCTACTTCTTATGTTTGGCCACATAAGAGTGTATGCAAATTAGTTGACCATGCACACACACACAAAGGGAGAGAAAAATATTTTTAAAGTTAAATTTTTTAACTAATCGTACTGTACAATTTACCATCATTCTATATGATCTATTATTTGAAAATAGGCTAATTAAAAAAATTAGTATTTGTGAGCAAATTTTATTGTATGATCATGATCATACTGTACGATTCATTACGATCTTAAAACCCTAGATGCCAAATAAATTTAAGTAATATTTTAAAATTTAATTTTTGAACTAGTCATACTGTATGATTCAAATTATACTGTATGAATATTTAAAATCTTGTTAAAATTAAACCGCATAATTAGTCAAATAAATCATGGTTTAATTAATGATAGCCAATCATAATATATAATATTAATTATACCAAATGATTAACAGAGATAAAATTTTGTCATCCCAAAGGTCATACCAAATGAAACCATAATTTTTGAACCAATCATAGAGTAGGATATTCATATCATATTAGATGACTTACTTAAAATCAACTAACTATAATGTATGATGAGAGCAGTACGGGATGATTAATAGAGATGATTTTTGGTCATCCCAAAAATCATACTGTATGAATTGAGGAAATAGAACATATCATATTTGATGGTTTATTGATCGTACTGTATGATGTGTTTATAAAATTTGAACAGTTCATTTGAATGACTATTTACATCATACTGGACTGGACTAGTTTAGAGCTGATCGTACTATACGAACCATGTTCATATTGTACAAACAAAGATGGTTAAATTAATTTTTTTTTATTTTTTGAAGCCTAATACTTAAGCTATATTTTAAGATTTTCCTGAATAATGAAGAGAGGAATGTGTGACTATTGAAGAAATTCTAAGAGAGGAGCTTTGAGAAGAAAATTAGGGTTTGAGAGAGGAAAGAGATGTTGAGCTTGAGCGTAAGGGAGAAGTAGTGTGAAGGGATCACCCAGTTTCTTTGGGCTAGCTACACACTTGCTCCTCCTATGGCCTTAGTGAGTCTTTTTAAAGCTCTCTAGGGAGATTAAGGAGGGAGAAAAAGGAGTTGAGCTTCTCTTCCTTCTCCAAGAGGGAGAAAATAAGTCAAGGTCCGATGTCATCACTGGGAGGGTGACATAGCATCCAGCACTCTGCTGCATCAAAGGTTCAGTGAAAGTGAGTCTATAAGGGCTTCTCTGCCTTGCTAAGAGAGTAAAAGGAGTGTCACTTAGTGTTAGTGCAATACTCAGAATGGAGGACTCCGGGGAGTGGACGTAGGTCTATTACAATTTGGGGCTTAAGAACTGTGATTTAGATGATAATAAATAGTATTATTTTTGTGAGTATAAGAATCTTGTTCAAATTTGTGGAATTTTAAATTTTGTTTTTGCGGGTTGTTCATTTTTTTCCATGGTAGTGGAGGGTCACCGGCCACCTTTAGCTGGTGGTCCATTTGACGATCGGTGTTCTTCCTCATGAAATATGTAATATCCCGCTCGTTCCTTAACTTCATCTCCTCTAGCTTTCGGAGATGGTAAATCAAGTTTCGTTCAAGCTGCCAAACCAAAGAGTAATTTTGTTATGCCTTTAATCATTAATGAAGGGGGATTGATATCGTCTATGAAGGAAGTTGAGGTTTTTGGCATGGGCAAAACTTTTTTGATAGTACATAACATTAATAATCAATTCAAATCTAGATTGATTCTGAATTCAAGGGGAGTATCGGATGCTAGTGCCTCTTCTTCCTCAAGTCCTATGATTGAAATTATAAAATCTGCTAATAAAATTTTAGTTGTTTGGCTTCAGAGGGTATGTCTCCAAATCATTTAGGGTTTGGAGGTTCTAGTTTAATTTATGATCATGTTACAGGGAGAATTTTAACTGATAGAAGTTTTGCAGAGGTGATCAAAGCAAATGATTCTGCTAAGGTGAAGGAATTACAATCGGATCTGGTTGAGGTTTGCAATTGTGAATCAGGAGTGATGGGTGGATGTGATGATGGGCTAGCTATTCCAACTAATCCACCCAGCACTAATCAACAAAATGCTTGGATCAAGAAGAAGAATATTAATGTCTGCAATTTGGAGTTTGGCAATTATTTGTCCAAGGACGGTTCTACTGTCAAAATCCATTTTCATAATGAATTGGAAAATTCAAAAAAACTATGGAATTCATTGGTGATCAAGTTATTTGGTGGTGAAGCTCTTTTACCGATAATTAGTTTGGAATTAAGGAAGCAATGGTCCAAATTTGGCAAGTTTCATCTCACATTGCTCGGCATGGGTTGGGTGCTTTGCTCATTTTATGAGCCTGAACAGTTGGATTCAGTTTTATCTAATGGCCCATGGTTTGTTAATGGGCATATCATTGGAATGGATAGATTGTTTCAAAACTTTTTTCCTTCCTCACTTAAAGGCTTAACTTCTCCTATTTGGATAAGGTTACCTAATCTCCGTTTATAATGCTGGGATGAAATAAATATTTGTAGAATTACATATGTGGTGGGTAAGCCGTACTTTATTAACGGTAACATGTTCCAGTGGGGAAGAAGAGAATTTGGGAGGATCTATGTTCATATTAAACTGGATGCTAAATTACCCCTAAGGGTTTGGGTAGAGGGGAGTTGTGGGAAATTCTTTCAAAAGATTGAATATGAAAGAATTCCCAACTTTTGCTTCAACTGTGGAATGATTGGGCATATCAAGAAGGATTGTGTGACAAACTTATTGGAGGCAAACCTTCGTTCCAAACTACAGGAGGATATTGCTAATAATACTAATGTAGTAGGTAGTGCTGAAGCTACTCATAAGGAAATTGGTGTAGATGCTTGGAATGACAAAGAAGGTTATGGTCCATGGATGCTTGTGAATTATGGGAGAAAGTGGTCCAAAAATAATGTCAACAAGGGTTTTTATCCCTATCCAAGTGAGGATATTGGGACCAAAAAATTTGAATTGGTAAAGGTGAAAGAAGCAAAACCGCTTATTGTTACTAATGTTTAATGTATTTCTGAACCAGTTCTAGGTGATTTGGCTGCCAATCATCCACAGAGTGATATTGCTCATATTCCATAAATTTGGTTGATCGAGTGTGGACAAGGTTTTTATTCCTTGCAATAGTCCTAAAGATGATAATAAATTCAAAGTTTGAACTAACATTACTGAAGAAGGAGAAATATCAAATTCTGAGGAGGTGGCATCTGTTGGGGCTGCTGAATATAACGGTGGTCTTGTTGGAGAGTCTCGGGGTGGAGAAGCTGTTGATGTTGGGAGCAAGGATGGTGGCTCCTATCAAGGTAAAAAGAAGAGATCAAAACAACCAAAAGGACTAGGTCTGATTAGTTCAATTACTAGGAGCAGGAAATGTGATTTGGAGATGAAAGGTATGATAGGGTTGTCATCCCCTACTTCTCATTAATGTCATCCATTGCCTTTTGGAACTATAGAGGAGCAAGGAAGAAGGGTGCTTCTCTATATCTCAAAGAATTTGTAAAAGTGCATGGAGGTTTCTTATTGGGTTTGGTGGAAACCAAATTGACTTCCTTTGACAAAAATGAAGTCAAACTATTGATTGGGGATAGTTGGGAATATTTTTATTTGCCCTCAGATGGTTTGTCTGGAGGCATTCTAGTATATGGAATTCCAATATGGCTGATTTTTCTATTGTTGAATATTCTTCCCAAGTGGTGATTGGTGATTTAGATATTGTTAATAAAGGTACTTGGAGGATTGCTTCGGTTTATGGTAACAAGGATGTGTATAAAAGGAGATATTTGTGGGAGATGTTGGAAAAGCATTCTCCCATTGATGTTCCTATGGTGGTGGGAGGTGACTTCAATTGTCTAATTTCCAAGGAGGACAAGAGAGGAGAGAAGAGATTCTCTTTTACCCAAGGGCCAAAGGAGATGAAGTCCTTCTTGTCTATCAATGAATTACATGAGGTTGGGTTCATTGGCCCCAAGTTCACTTGGTGCAATAACACAGTTGGTGGAGCTTGGGTTCTTGAAAGATTGGATAGGTGTTTTCTTAACTCTACTGCTTTAAACTCCTCCCATCATATGGTAGTTAGACATTTAGCTAGAGTGGCATCAGACAATTGTCCAATTCTACTGAATCTCCTTGATTTTAATTCAGTTATTAAAAAAACCATCAAATTTGAAGATGTTTGGGCCTCCATTCCGGCTTCTTTTGCTGTGGTTAAGAATGAGTGGAACAAGGTGTATTTTGGGAGCTCTTCACACATTCTTAATATCAAATTTAAAAGAGCATTGAAATCTTTATTTTACTGGAGTAGAGCCAAACTCAAAAACATGAATCGGTTGAGGGATTCGCTTTTGATTGACATACTGGAACTTCAAACCAAGGAATCAAACATTGGATTTCTCTCGGAAGAGGAGTGCTAGATTCTTAAGGCTAAAGTTAATGAATTGAATTCAACTTGGCTCGGTTAACTTCTTGGTGGAAACAAAGAGCTAAGGTAAAATGGATGGTGGAGGGTGATTGTAACTCTAAGTTTTTTCATTCTTATGCTAGTGCAAGGAGGAATTCAAATTGCATTGTCAAAATCAAAGATGAGAATGGAGTGCTAGTGGAAGAGCAAAAGTAAATTAAAGATGTTTTTTTCTGGTTCTTCAAGAAGAATTGGAAACATAGGAGCTGCAGTTTGGATTGATGGCCTTTGCCTTTGAATTGCTTAAGTGATAATGAAAAGTCGGTGCTGAACAGAGATTTTACTGTGGAAGATGTGGAGCTGGTTTTGAAGCAAACTAGTGGAAACATTGCTCCCTAAAATGATGGTATCTCCTATTCTTTTATTAAAGCATATTGGGACATTATAAAACCTGATTTTTGGTAGGCTATCAATCACTTTCTTTGTTCCAAAAAGTTAACTGACATTTGGAAGGATACCTTAATTATTTTAATTCCTAAAGTATGTAATCTGATATCTTTATCAAATTATGGACCAATTAGTCTATGCAATTTTGTTTATAAGGTGGCGACTAAGGTGATCTTAAATAGATTAATTTTGGTTATTCCTAAATTGATCTCTAAGAAGCAAGTGGGGTTACTTTAAGGAAGATCGATGTCGGACCATGTGATGGTTACTTAAGAAATTTTTCACAAGTTGACTTGCAGCAAGCATATGATTCCATGTGATGGTCTACTCTGAGGAAAGTTTTGGAGTATTTTGTCTTTCCTTTCAAGTTCTCCAATCTCATATTGGTATGTGTTGAAGATCTGAGGTTCACTTTAACAATTAATGGCAACATTTTAGATTGGATTAAAGCAAGGAGTGGATTCCATCAAGGTTGCCCTTTGTCTCCTCTTCTTTTTATTCTTTGTTCCCAACTATTATCTAATGCATTTATTCAAAGCTCAATGGGGATTATCATTAATCCAGCCGGCCCAAGGATTTCTCATTTGTTGTATGCAGACGATTTTATTATTTTTTCAGAGGCCAATAAGAAAGTTGTGAAGGAGATTAAGGGGATTCTTAACGACTTTTGCACTTGGACTGGTCAACATATCAATGTTAACAAATCTACCATTCTTTTTGGTAAGGATGTTCATAGAAGGAAAAAGAAAGTTATTTCCTGCATTATGGGTTTCAAATCAGTGGAAGAATTTAACTATCTTGGTGTCAAAATTGCCTTAAGGAGATTTGTGCGAGCTTATTTTCAATTCATTATTGACAAATCATTCAGAATGCTTAATATTTGGCATAGCAAGTTTATTTCTTTGGCTGGGAAGTTCACTTTGGTTAAATCTGTAATGCTTTCTTATCCCACTTTTCATAGCACTCATTCTCTTATCCCAAAAGGAGTGCTGGAGGATCTTGATAAGTTATGCAGGAGCTTTATATAGAACAAGTCGAATGGGAGATTGGGGTTACATTATGTCAGCTGGAATGAATTGTGCAATCCACTGAAATGGAGGGGTCACGGATTGCATTCCATTGCATCTAAAGTTGCTACTTTAAGAGCAAGATTGGCTTGGGCAATTTTACAAAATAAAGAATTACTGCTATACAGGATTCTTTCTCTAAAGTATGGTATGTGGACAGATGTTGGAAACTCAAAAACCTGCTGCTCTTCTTCATGGAAAATTATATCAGATGGAGGCAGGTTGCTTAATCTGATTCTTAGATGGAACATTATGAATGGTGTTGATATTGATGTCTACAAAGATAATTGGATTATGGATAAATGCATCAACAAATGGCATACTTTTGTAGTGCTTCCTGATGATAATGCGGTGTCATTGGATAGATTTATTGCTAATGGCAGCTGGAATGTAGAAGAACTATTAAAATTCTTTGGCAAGGAATTGGTGAATTTGATTATTCAAGTAAAGATCCAACCATAACTGGGAGAAGATAAGATAGACCTTATTTATCAAAAATCTAGAAAAACCATTTTTGCTTTGGCATTTGAAGCTTCGTTGCAAGATAGGAATGAATCTATATTTTGGAAATGGATCAAAAAAGCTAAGCTAATCTCTCGGGTAGAGGTTTTCTAGTGGAGGCTACTCAAAAATGCTATTCTTACTACTAAGTTTTTATCGTACAGGAGATTGCTGAATAATAATACCCGTCTGAGATGCTATGGAGAGCTAGAAGACATAAACATGTTGCAATCAAATGTGGCAAATTGAAAGAAGGGTTTCAATATTTAAACAAATGGGGCTTTGGTATCCCATTGTTTGTTAAGCTCGAATATTACTGTAAGTGGTTGGAATTTTCTACCTTGCATAATAGTTTGCTTGTTAATCTATATTACAATGCTGTATTTCTCTCTTGGAAAGATAGGAATAAATTCAATCATGGAGGAATAGAAGAGAGCTCGGTCCTGATTGCTGCAAATGTTGATATCATCAAGAAACTTTGAATAAAGGTGTGCACGAGACAGAAGATCTTGCTTTTATCAAACAGATTAATCATGTCATTTTTAATTGTATTGGTAGAAACTGTAATAAGTTAGCAGATTTATGTGCTAACTCTGCTCTTTTTAGTTCATTTATTTGGGAAGACTTTAGTTTGAATAAGGTTCCTTCTTCCTTTTTTAATTTGTTAAAGGAGGAATCTAGCTTGTAGTTTGTCTGTTTGATTTCTTATTAATGAAAATGTTTGCTTCTTCAAAAAAAAGTATTATTTTTCTTTCCATGCTAATTCATATTATTTGAGTTTATTGCATACGTGTTTTTCTTTGCTACAAGCTAATATTTCAGGATCACAAGCTTACTTGCAAGCCAGCTCAAGATTGGGTAGATTAGGACTGAGTTAGTCTGTAATTTTAAATATATTTTTTACCTTTTCTTGATTCAAATATAATGTGGTAGATCCAAAAGCTGAGTAACCTTACACATACATACTCAAGGGAGTAAGTTAGAGAAATTTTTAATTTTTTTGAAAAATTGTATATGATGATTAAGTATCATCCTGGGTGATCTGTTTAGCTTAAAACCTTAATTAGGGCTTATATGTCAAATAAGCTTATCCACATTCCCAATATTCATATTCTCTCTGTACTCTGCTCTTGTGCTCTGGCGATCATGGTTTCCTCTATTCATATGGCTCATTACTATTGATTTTGATTCATTTTCATCTCGATTTGCTGGTTTCTTACTACATTTTTGTTTCCTAAAGGCCGGGTGGCCTTAGGTTTCATTATTTGTGGTATGGCACTTGGGAAGCCCTCTCCTCTGCCGAATCCTTGGGGTAAACCTCCAACGGAACTGGCTGCTTCCAAGCCTAGCTTTTTCAATGGTGATGGTATCACTGATAATCCTAAATCTAATTCTTTTTGTGATGTAGTCTTTGGTGCTTCTTCTTTTAAAGATCAAACTTTTTCATTTACGAAATCTTCTGTAAAAGGTGTTCTGACTCTTTTGTTCTCCGATGATGATATTTTGAAACTAGCTTCTCCTTACCAGTTTATCTTAGTTTGTAAATTGCCCATTCAGAGACCTAATCTTGGCACGATTCAGAATTTTTTCAGTAACTTAAACCTTTCTGGGGTTTTCTCGATCGAATTGTTTGATCCTACACATATCACTATACAATTATCTAACAATCTAGACTATAATGGTGTGTTTACTAGAAGATTTTATTATACCAATAACTATCAAATGCATTTATTGAAATGGACTCCTTTTTTGTTCATACAGGAAGAGTCACCAATTGTCCCGATTTGGATTTCATTCCCTAATCTTCGATTGCATTTTTTTAATTCTCACATTTGGCATGCTTTGGGGCCCATTTTTGGGAGACTCTTACAATCAGATCAAGCCACTAATTCCCACTCGAGACCATCTATAACTTGGATATTGGTTGAATTAGATATTACCAAGAAACATCCTAAAGAGATCTGGCTTGGATCTAAAAAATTAGGGTACCTATAAAAAGTTGATTTTCAAAATGTTCCAGATTTTTTCTCTCATTGTAAAATTCACAGACATTCTATTAATGACTTTTTTTGGTTTATTCTCAACCAAAACAAAACAAGAATGTTTCAAAAATTTTAGTTGATCCGATTATAATGGTTGGGAAAGAAAAGCTTAGGCAAAATCAGAATCAAGAAATAGACACTGATGACCCTAATTTTAGTGGTCATAACAATGAAAAGGTTAGGGAGTATGAGAATATACTTGATGAACATATTGAGACCGACCAACTTGATGACAACAATAGAGACATTGAAGGCCCTGCTTTAATCAACTCTTTTGATCCTCTTATTGGTGATTCCATTCAACAGGAAAATATGCATAAAGTGTGGATAATAACGAGAAGGTTATAGCTATTGTTGATGAGGAAGGATTGAATAATGTTAACTATTCCTTAAACCTAATGAATGTGGAAAATGCTAATATTAATTGTGATCCACCAACTAATTATCTTGAGGTTCCTTTTGATTTACAGATTGATGCTTTGGAAGAAGGGGAATATGTTGTCCATGACACCAAACCTTCTAAAAATCCTATAGAAGGTAATGCCTCAACCTTTTCTTCATACCTAATGGGAAATTTGATAGCATCGATGAGGGATATCAGAAAGTTTAAAAAAAAAAATAAGAGTATTAAGAACTCTATTAGTTGGACCCCTAGAAGTACTCATGTTTCAAATGCCTCGTTATTATTATTGTTTAAAGCTCTTGTGTGGAATATCAGGCGTGTTGGGGGTTCCCTATCTAAGGAAAAAGTTAAGAACTTATGTATAATTCATAATGTTCACCTTATTATTTTAATTGAGACTTTAATTTCTAAAAGTAAGTTGGATTATGTTCATAGAAAACTTGGTTTTGACATAGCTTTTGGTAATTGCACTAATAAAATTTGGATTTTCTAGAAGCATTTTATTTCTTTAGACATTTTTTTTTATTTGCCTCAAACGGTTCACACTAACTTTTTTTTAATTAGTTTTCTTATTACGCTTCTTTTATTTATGCATCTTGCTCCAAATTAGGTAGACAAATGTTGTGGAAATAACATACTGACTTTTCTTCCTCTATTAAGGCTCCCTGGTTAATTGGGGGGATTTTAATATTGTCACTAATGCTTCTGAAAGATTAGGGTGCAACCTTCCTAATTTTTAAGCTATGGAGGAATTTAATGATATGATTCATAATTACAATCTTCATGACATTGGTTTGCCTGGTAATGTTTTTACTTGGAATAAAGGTACTATGTGGCAAAGATTAGATCGCTTTCTTTTTTATGATTTTGGGATTTCTTCTTATCAATCAAACCAAATCAAACATCTAATGAGAACTTTATCTAACCACTGGTCTTTATTGCTTGATATTTCCATGAATAGTATAAGTATTTTTCTTCCCTTTAAATTTCAAAACATGTGGCTTCTTGATGAAAATTTTTTAAATGTTGTCCAAAGTAACTGGCATGCTCCCCTATTTCCCCTTGATAATATTTTTGGTATGACTAGGTTATGGTTTAAACTTAAGAGATTTAAACAAAATCTGTCTTGGTGGAATAAATGCATTTTCAAAAATATTTTTTCTAATATTATGCTTGTTAAAAAGAATGTGGACAATGCCGATATTTCGTACGTACAAGATCCTTCCACCAAAAACCTCTCTGATCTCAAGTTGGCTAAAACTATTCTTTTTAAACTTCAGGAAAAAGAAGAGGATTTTTGGAGACAAAAATCTTCTTCTAAATTTCTTGTTGGGGGTGATCGCAATACTTCTTTCTTTCATAATATTGCTAACCACAATAAACTGACTAGAAGGATTCACAAAATCACCTCTCCCGATGGCAATGTCATTGATAATCCTGAGCTAATTTTTACTTCAGGCATTGATTACTTCAAAAATGCTTTCAAAAAAGATTTCTGTTCAGATTTTAACTATGATTTCTCTTTTATTCCTTCCCTTATTGATGAGGAGGACAACTCGACCTTGGTTAAGGTTCCCTCTAAGGAGGAAATTTGGCATACCACGAATTCTTTGAACCCCGATTCAGTGGCTGGCCCTGACGGTTTCACCAATAAGTTTTTTCTGAAAACTTGTTCTATTATTAAAGTTGATGTAGTCAAAGCTGTGGTGGATTTCTTCTTAGGGAGCATGATTCATAATTTTTTTACTTCAACTTCTATAGCTCTATTCTTAAGTCTAATGTTGTTAACTTCTAGAATGATTACCGTCCAATCAATTTATGTTCTTTTTTCAACAAACTTATTGCTAAAATAATTGTGAATAGATTAGCTATCTTTTTACTTAAAATTATTTCTTTGGAGCAATCGGGTTTTGTTAAAGGTCATTTCATTTTTTATAATGTTCTCCTTACTCAAGAATTAGATCATAGTTTGCATTGTAAAGTTGTGGGTGGAACATTATTTTTAAAATTGACATCACCAAAGTATATGATAATTTAAAGTGGGAATTTCTTTATACTATGTTAAACCTTTCTTATTTCAATTTGTAGTTCATTAATTTGATTAAGAATAATATTGAGAATTTTTTCTTTTCTGTTATGACAAATGGTGAATCACATGGCTATTTCAAATCATCTCATGGGTTAAGACCGGGTGATCCTCTATCTCCTGCTCTCTTTATTATTCATGTGGAATTTTTATCTAGAGGTCTTAAAAATCTCTTTAACTTACATCCAAGCTTAAATTTTCATACGTCTGGTGGCTTTCCCGTTATGCATTTGAGTTTTGCTGATGATTTCATTATCTTTACTAATGGCTCTATTAAAATGCTTTCCATTCTCTTTACTTTCCTTAATAAATTTGAACTTGCTAGTGGGTTATGGTTAAACCCTTCCAAGAGTTGCTTTATTCTAGCCAAATCTATATCCCCGAGGAAGATTTCTAGTATTATTAACAAATTTTGTTTTACTGCTAAAAGCCTTCCTATCAAACACCTTAGCACTCCTCTATATAAGGGCAAGAAACATTCTCATTTATTTGATGACATCTTCATGATGGTTAATAAAAAGCTTTCTTCTTGGGCTTTCAATTTTCTTTCTTTTGGTGGTAGAATTACACTTATCAATCATGTCCTTTGTTCTATTCCTATATACTTGTTGCATACTTTATGCCCTACCATTAATGTTTATCACAGATAGGAGATTTTAAGGGATAAGTTTCTCTGGGGAGCTAAAGAAGATAAGCATGCCTTTTTGTGGGGTTCTTGAAAGAATTGTGCCAGGCTTATTATGAAAGTTTGAAAGGGATGTTAAGCCCTGATGAACTAGTTCCGAGGCTAACCAAGAGGGGGGGTGAATTGGTTATTTATAAATTTGAGAGCAACAGTAAAAACTTTTCGATGATTTGCAGCGGAAACGAATAGAACAATCAAACGAAAAGATCGAACACAATTTCACCCAAGTAGTTAATCACAGAAAAATAAAAGTGCAGAAAGTAATCAGAATGAACACACCGAATTTTATAGTGGTTCGGTCAACTTGACCTACGTCCACTCCTCGGAGCCTCCCCTCCAGGTATTGCACTAAATCAAAGTGTCTTTCCTTTTGCTCCCACAGCAAGGCGGAGAAGCCTGTACAAAAAACCTCCTTTCCACCACACTGTGAGGCAGAGAACCCAACCTCCTTTTGCTTCCTCCTGAAGCAGGCAGAGAACCTCGAATCTTCTTGCGAATGATCCTCTCCCAAAGAACACCGACATGACGAAAGATGAAGAGCATAGAAGATGACACTGATCCTTTCTTGGAGCAACCTTTGTGAACCCCTCACAAACTCCCCCTCACAAGATCATCTCTCTCTCTCCCAAACTCTCTCTCTCTCTATGGTTTCTCTGGAGAGGAAAGTGGAAAAAGATTTTTCTTGTTGAAAGAAAAAGATCTTTTATAGGAGGGCTTAAAATTTGCCCTAAATCTCAACTAGTCGGCTAAGATCATCCAGGACGATCGATAGATCATCCTGTATGATCAGTTCAAAATCAGCAGCTTTAGCCTAGACAATCTGGCTCTTCTGGACGATCAGTAGAAAAGTTCACTGAGGAATTTCGTCCAGAAGACAGCTCGGGTCGTCCAGAGAAACTTGTGCTGGATGACTCAAAAAGGACTTGATCGTCCAGGATGATCGGGATATCGTCCTATACGATTAGTTCATAAAAGTGCCCAAATCATCCTGAACACAGTTCGGGATGTACAGGTGAAACACACTAGACGAACATTTTCGTCCAGGACGATCCTGCGATCGTCCGGGACGATATGATCATATCAATCAAGTCTTAATTGCTTTCCTTAATTACCAGACTAATTTAGGCATGATTGTACTATATCATCCAGGACGATACATGTATCATCCGGGATGATCAGACCAAATATCTTAAAATAAAAACTTGCCTAACTTGATCTAGCGGCTGAGAATTTTTTATTTGAGCATATCATCTTATACGATGAAACGATCGTCCAGGACGATCTGCATAATCAGACACACTTAACTTGGTTGCCCTAATTAGGGTTTCTATTTTTACATGATCATCCAGGATGATGTGTCTATCGTTCAAGATGATCTGAATAAAAACTTGAATAGAAACTCTAATTCACTCAAGCTCTCCTCCTGAGTGTATGTGTGCAAGGTTACTTAGCTAGGGGATCAGTTACATTATAATTGACTCAAGAAAAAGAAAATAGTACACTTAGACCCGATCTCGAGTTGGCTTTAGTTGCTTGTGATCTTTTGTGCCTGAAACGGGTTAGCCAAGCAAAACATAATAGAAACATGTTTGTCATCATCAAAACTAGATTTGCAATAATTTCCCCCTTTTTGATGATGGCAAACATTTGTGCAGTAGTTTGAAAAATAAAATAACTAGGAGATTGAAAAATAATATATTTTTTTAATTTTCATTTAACAACCAAAGTAATACAGAAAACACAACTACAAAAATATAACAAGAATAGAAACTACTACAATTGACTCCCCCTTTTGACATCACAAAAAGGAGGAGGGTAACCAGAAAATGCTGAAACATCAGTACAAACATAAAAGAAAATAACTACAAAAACATAACACTAAAATGAAGGTGGATCCTGATCGGAAGGGGGAGGTGGCGGAGGTGGGTTAAAGTAGTTGTGAATGGCTGTAAAGTGGGCTCCAATCCAGGCAATGTCCTGGTCATGCTGTTGTTGCTGCAGAGCAACATAGTCGGTGAAGCGCTGCAGGTCCCCAGCATGCCGCTGCTCCTGCGCAGCAACATAGGAGTCAAATTTGGCCTCCCAATGGTCAAAGCGCTGCACCAGATGGTCAAAAGGAGAAGCGATGTGAAGAGGAGTAGGTGCATCGGGTGCAGTAGGAACGAGAATAGCCTCTTCCTCTTCCTCCTCAATATCCGGGGCGGGCTCCGGATGTAGTCGGGTGCTGTGTAGGATGTGAAATGAATTGTTTGTGAAGAAGGAAGGAGGGACATCAGAAGGGACTGGATACTGCAGATCATATTTAGTTTCTAAGGTATAGGCAATGATATGACCTAAAGCTAGATTTGTGCGACGCCTATGACCCGGATCCCTAATAGTGGTGAGGTGCTCGATGTATCGGATAATAAGGTCAGTGGCATTAAACTTCCTGTGGGCCAAGATGTAGTATGTGGTTAAGGAAAGTAACGGGGTGATGTGAATTCGATCCCCCACCTTTGGAATGATGGAGGAACGAAGGACGTGCTGAATGGTCCGTGCGTCCTTAAGAAGTGAAGTGCAAGCATTGTCAAGGTAGGGTGCATTTATATTGTGAAGGAAGTGATTGGCGACACTCCAATCATAGGTAGGGTCAGTGATAAGAGTGTGGAGTTTGTCACCAGTGATAGAAAGTTGAAGAATGTTGTGAAAGTCTTGGGTAGTGAGTTCCACGGGACGTTGATTGACATGCGAGCGAAGAGTGGAATAACCAGCAGAAATGCACAAATTTGCAAAGAAAACTTGAAGAAGTTCAAGATTAAATGGAAGGTCTAGGGTAAGGATGAAGGTGAGGGAGGTGTGTGCGAAAAGATCAAGAATAGGATAAGTGAGGGTGCGGGGATTTACTATTTTAGAATGCGTGATCCCCACCTCGCGATAGCACTCGAAGGCAGCCTGATCGGCTGCATTGGAAAAGCGAGGATCAACATGCCCCCGGGAGGAACTCACACCCTTTTGTCTAGAACATTTCCCGCCAGCCATGAGAGATCACAAGTGAGGGAGAGTGGAAGGAGAGGTGTGAAAAAACCTTAAGAAATTGGCTGTTTAAATAGAATTTGGCCAGATCGTCTCATACGATCGCGAGATCGTCCAAGATGATATATGCAATTATTACAGCCAGGACGATTGGTCAAAAAGGTGGTCCAATCGTCTGGGATCATCAGAGATCGTTCAAGATGATTAGACACAGACGATCATCCCGAGGAGTCAGGCTGGACGACCGTTGATAAAAAGTATCATCCAGGATGATTAGGTGGATCGTCCAGGATGATATGCAATAAATATGTCGGACGGGCCGAATTCGAATCGTCCAGCGGCCTGACATGTGGATCATCCAGAATGATGAGGTGGTTCGTCCAGGACGATGGACAATAATTGGTGCAATCTCAATCGTATGATCAGATCAGGAAGATATGGATCATATCATCCAAGATTATGTAAGAATCATCCAAGATGATCACCAATAATTGGAGTTTCTCAGTAGCAGAACAGAGTGGGGACGATTTTGAATGGATCATCTAGGATTATTTATGTATCGTCCAGGACGAAGAAGATCGTCCAGGATGATCGGGGAATCGTCCAGGATGATGTGAAGAAAACAGGAAAAAGATGGAGGATGGAAATGAACAATTAGGATCCCAAAAACACAACCATTAAAAAATAAAAACAAAATCAAGGAAATAAAATGTGAAACGAGAACACAAAAGCAACGGTTTTTTTTTATTGATCAAGCTGCTCCAGTAAATCAGATTTTTTTCTTGATTTTAGATCCAAAAATCAATAAGAAGACGATTGACAGCGCTGAAATCCAGAAAATGTTGGAAAACATCAACTTTCGTAACTCCCACCTTGGGCACCTTATAGATACAAATCTCTTTTAAACCAAAAATTCAATTCAAAAGAAAAGAAATTAGATTCGAAAAGAGGTTCTTTCAAGCCTTGTTCCAGAAAAATATCTGATATAATAGTGTTACAAAGTAAAAAATCAGAAATCAAGATTTTTAAACTCAAGCTTTTGAAAATATTAAGTGGTGCACGGATTTTTCTAAGACATTTGACGATCTGAAAGGGAAGAAAGCTTGGTTTGGGCTCATTTTGTGCCTCTTTTCCAATTTATTTGGCGCTTTACGTATCTTTTGATTTTTGATACACTTTGTGTATCTTTTAGTTTGGCGATATTTCGCATCTTTTCAGCTTTGGGCTAATTTTGTGCCTCTTTTTCACTTTATTTGGCACACTGCGCATCTTTTGTAAGCTTTCTCCCTCTCAAAATCATTAAAGGAATTTAACTGTAAAATTACCTTCCAGACATAGGAGATGCTCTCCACAATAAGGAAGAGTAATTCATAAAACAAATGCCAGACGTCATATGATAAGTGCAATCACTTGGTTTAGAAAATCAAAATAATGACTAAAGACTTTGAAAACACTATTGATATGAGGTAGATTACTATAGGAAGAGAAAATAAATCTCTATTTCAAAAACTAAAATTTTAATTTTGAAGAGGATATTTATCCAAAAGAAACAATACACCAACAAAGGAGTTAAAGGAAGAGACACAATCATCAATGTTTCTTCCCTTTAACCGATCCAGTGGAATCAATCACTGCTTACCAGCTTCAGAATAAAATTAAGGTAAAACTCTCAGTCAGAAGTTCAGTTTATCAGAACTAGCGGCAGTGATCGGATTTTCAAAAACATAAAATATTAAATAAAAGAGATGAACTAGAAAATAAAATAAGTAAAAAACTAAATCATATCAGAATAAATACTCAAATCAAACTAACACTAAAGCTAACCAACAAAAATAGAATAAAAATTAGAGAAATCAGATATCAGCAATCATCAGAATCAAGCATTTATATTAATCACTTCTAATCTGGTCCTTAAAATGCTAAATGAGTCAAAGGCCAGTGGTTTAGTGAATATGTCAGCCAGCTGATTTTCAGTTGCTACATGATGTAGCTCAATGTCCCCTTTTGTAACATGGTCCCTAATGAAGTGATGCCTTATATCAATGTGTTCGGTTCTAAAATGTTGTATTGAATTCTTAGAGATACAGATGGCACTAGTATTATCACACAAAACTGAAATTGTGCCCACAGGTAATCCTAAATCCAAGACTTGCTGCTTCAACCAAAGAACTTGGGCCAAACAACTCCCTAAGGCAATGTACTCAGCTTCAGCAGTGGAAAGTGCAACTTAGTTCTATTTTTTACTGGACCAGGAGACTAACAACTGTCCTATGAATTGATAAGTTCCAGAAGTGCTCTTTCTATCCACCCTACACCCTGCAAAGTCAGAATCAGAATATCCAATGATCTCAAAGAGGTGTTGTGCCTAGGGTACAAGATTCCTAGGTTTGGGGTCCCTAAAAGATATCTAAGAATTCTCTTAACAGAAATCAGGTGGGACTCTTTAGGATTAGCCTGAAACCTAGCACAAAGACAGACACTAAACATGATATCAGGTCAGTTAGCAATCAGATAGAGCAGTGATCTAATTATTCCTCAATATTTCTTCTGATCAACTGATTTTCCACTTGAATCCTTATCTAACTGAACAGAGGAGCTCATGGGAGTATTGATTGGCTTGGCTTTATCCATTTTATATTTCTTCAAAATGTCCTTAGTGTATTAGATTGATTGGGAAAGGTTCCATCATCCATTTGCCTTATGTTAAACCCCAAAAAGTAGGACAATTCTCCCATCATACTCATCTCAAACTCCTTACTCATTATTTTAGAAAACTCATCACATAAATATTTATCAAAAGATCCAAAAATTATATCATCAACATAGATCTGGACAATGAGTAAGTCATCCCCTATTCTCCTCAGAAAAAGGGTGGTGTCTACGCTCCCCTTAACAAACTCTCTTTCTAACAGGAATGTGCTAAGCCTCTCATACCAAGCTCTTGGTGCTTGTTTCAATCCATATAAGGCCTTTTTCATTTGTAAATATGATTTGGATATTGGGAACTCTCAAAACCTGGGGGTTATTCTACAAAAACATCCTCTTTTATTACCCCATTTAAAAAGGTACTCTTGACATCCATTTGAAACAGCTTAAATCCCTTATAATAGGCAAAGGCTAGTAGCACTCTAATGGCTTCCAATCTAGCTACAGGGGCAAAAGTCTCCTCAAAATCAATCCCTTCTATCTGATTATACCCCTTAGCCACCAATCTTGCCTTATTCCTAGCCACCACACCAAAATCATTCATCTTATTCTTAAAGACCCACTTGGTTCCCACAATACTTTGATTTCTAGGTCTTTCTACCAACTCCCAAACATCATTCCTTACAAATTGATTCAATTCTTCTTACATAGCTAACATCCAAAACTCATCCGAAAGGGCTTGATTGATGTTGGTGGGTTCAGTCATTGAGATAAAGGCAGAATGGTTTACTTCCTTCCTAAGTCCATGCCTAGTCCTAACACCTTCAGAAGGGTCTCCTAAGATGAGTTCTTTAGGATGACTCGAAGAATATCTCCAATCTCTAGGCAGTGTGGTTTGAGGTTCTACCCTCTCTTCCAGATTTGCATTTCCAACCCCTTGGGTAATCTCCTCTACCTCTTCTTCTTCCTCAACTCTACTCACCTTAGGATCAAATTCATCAAACACCACACGGGTTGTCTCTTCCACCACCAAAGTCCTTTTATTGAACACCCTAAAGGATTTCCCCACACTAGAATAGCCTAAGAACACTCCTTCATCAGATTTGGGGTCAAACTTTCCTAAGGATGATTTCCCGTTATTCAGAATGAAAACCTTACAGCCAAAGACATAGAGGTGGGACAGGTTTGGAGTTCTACCCTTAATGATCTCATAAGGTATCTTGTTCAGTTTTGATCTCACATTCACCCTATTCAGCACATAACAGGCAGTGTTCACCGCTTCAGCCCAAAAGTATTTTGGAAGTGAATACTCAGCAAGCATAGCTCTAGCGGCTTCCACTAAGGTCATGTTCTTCCTTTTAGCTACCCCGTTCTGCTGAGGGGTCCTAGGAGCAGAAAAATTATGACTAATCCCTTGCTCCTCACAAAAACTTCTAAATTTCACATTTTCAAACTCTCCACCATGATCACTATGAATAGTCAAGATCTCACAACCTAACTTCCTCTGAATCAAAGTGGAGAAGGACTTAAACTCATCAAATAACTCAAATTTTTGTGATAGAAATTTAATGCTAGTGAACCTCGAGTAGTCATCTACAATCACAAATCCATAAACTTTCCCCCCTAAGCTGGCAGTGCTAATGGGTCCAAAGAGGTCAATGTGAAGAACTTCTAAAGGTCTAGAGGTGCTAATGTCCTTAACAGAGTGAAAGGAGGACTGGACTTGCTTCCCTAACTGACAGGCATCACACAGGTGGTCCTTAGTGAACTTAAGCTTGGGCACACCTCTAACTAAGTCCTTTTGGGTGACTCTCCTAAGGGTTTTCATACTGGATTGACACAATCTTCTATGCCACAACCAAGACTCATCAGTAGCAGTTTTTAAGTAAATTAAATTTTCAGATTTAATGCAACTTACATCTAGCCTGTAGATGTTGTTGATCCTTTGTCCCTGTAAAATAACTTTATCATTTAAGCTTAAAGTGCAGCCAATAGGCCGGAATTTGATGTTGTATCCTTTGTCACACAGTTGACTGATGCTCAGCAAGTTGTATTTCAGTCCATCTACAAGCAAAACATTATCAATCATAAAATTCTTTGAATCACCAATTATACCTGAGCCTACCACCCTCCCGGTGGTGTTATCTCCAAGTGTAACCTTGCCTCCAGCCCTGGCCTCCAGCGAAATGAACTGATTTGCATCTCCAGTCATGTGTCTAGAACATCCACTGTCCAGGTACCACATGCTCTCACGAGGTCTTGTGTGAGAGCACACCTATAAAATCATCAAACGTTAGTTTTAGGAACCCAAATAGGTTTGGGTTCCTTCTTATGAAAAGAAGAATGCAATGCATACGTGATGTGCTATGAAACAGATAGTTTGGGCCTCCATACCCAATGTGTATTATGGTGAACAGTGCAGGTGTCGGAAATATGTCCTAACATGCCACATGAATAACATCTAACACCAGGAAAAGGGTTAACTAATCTACGTGAGTGATAGTGCCTCTTCCTAGGTTTATACAAAACATGCTTTGATGATTTTAAATCTGAATCTACAAAAGGTGGAGGTGCATAAAACTGTGCAAAAGTAGGAGGTGTTTGGTTTTTCTCAAAAGTACTGATTTTCACTTTCAAAAATTCATTCTCTTTATTTAAACTTGCAATTTCAAATTTTAAAGCACCATTGCTACTCTCCACTTCACATGCCATGGTATCTAATTCTTTAAAAGCTCTCTCCAAATCAACATGAGTGGTTTTTAATGAATCATGCTCAGTAACTAAATCTGAATACTTTTTGTTCAATTCATTAAACTCATCAAGTAAAGACATATGATTGCTATCAACAGTGGAATGATCCTTAATCAAAACATCATGCTCTTTTTGTAAAGTCAAATAATCTAATTTCAAGCTAGCATGGGTTTTCTTAAGCTTCCTATACGATGCATGAATTTTTTCAGATATTTCAAGTAATTGATCATAAGTAAGCTCACATACCTCTTCCTGGTCCAACTGACCAGGGTGATCATCAGCCATCAGACACAAATTTGTTTCCTCCTCTTCAGCTTCAGTCTCAGAGGAGTCGGATGCAGAGTCTGCCCAGAATGCCTTCTGATTCCACTTCTTGTCCTTTCTAAACATGTGTTTCTCCTCACCTTTCTCCTTGCTTGGGTGAGCTTTAAGTGTAGGACAATTAGCCTTAATGTGTCCAGGCTTCCTGCATTCAAAACATACATGATCAGATGAACCCTTAAAATTTTTGTTAGACTTACCCTTGTTCCACTTCTGAAAGTTCTTGTGTTTCTTCCTTAGAAAACTTTTGAATTGCCTTGTGATCAAGGCCATGTCATCGCTATCAGACCCGCAAGAGTAAGAATCACTATCGTTGGCCTTTAGTGCCACTGTTTTCTCCTTCTTCTTCTCACCTGCATCAAGCTGTCTTTGGTTCACCCCTTGCTCGTAAGTAATGAGTGATCCAAGTAAGCTATCAATAGAGTAAGTATTCAAATCTTTAGATTCATTGATTGCAGTTATCTTAGCATCATATGAAGAAGGCAAACATCTAACTATTTTGTTCACTCTTTTGTAGTTTCTAAGTTCTCTACCAAAGGCATGCAAAGATGTGACGATTTGAGTTAATCTTGTATACATTTCAGAAATGGTTTCAGTAGGTTTCATGTGAAATAGTTCATAGTCATGAAGAAAAATATTTAATCTAGACTGTTTGACTGTAGTTGTACCTTCATACGTGATGCACAATCTATCCCAGATTTCCTTACCAGTTGTACATGTAGAGACACGCATGTAATCCTCAAATTTTAAAGCACAAAAAAAATAATTCAAACATTTGGCATTTAATTCTGCTAAATCATGATCATCAAAAGTCCAATCATTAAAGGGCAGTTCAATTTTCATATTGTTAATCATCCTAAAAGGTGGTTCGTAACCATCCTTAACTAACATCCACATGCGATAATCAATCGATTGAAAAAAAGTGGACATGCGAGTTTTCCAAAAATCAAAAGGAATATTATCAAACAATGGCGGTCGTGTGATTGAATAACCTTCAGCAGTATTACGATTACCAAAGTTAGCCATAGATCAAATTCAAAAGTTTTTAAACTTAAATTTTGAATCCCTCTCTGATACCACTTGAAAGTTCAAAAGGGATGTTAAGCCATGATGAACTAGTCCCGAGGCTAACTAAGAGGGGGGGTAAATTGGTTATTTAAAAATTTAAGAGCAACAATAAAAACTTTTTGATGATTTGCAGCGGAAACGAATAGAACAATCAAACGAAAAGATAGAACACAATTTCACCCAAGCAGTTAATCACAGAAAAATAAAAGTGCAGAAAGAAATCAGAATGAACACACCAGATTTTATAGTGGTTCAGTCAACTTGACCTTTGTCCACTCCCCGGAGCCTCCCCTCCGGGTATTACACTATCTCAAAGTGTCTCTCCTTTTGCTCACACAGTAAGGCGGAGAAGCATGTACAAAAACCTCCTTTCCACCACACGGTGAGGCAGAGAACCCAACCTCCTTCTGTTTCCTCCTAAAGTAGGCAGAGAACCTCGGATCTTCTTGTGAACGATCCTCTCACAAAGAACACCGACACGATAAAAGATGAAGAGCGGAGAAGACGACACTGATCCTTGCTTGGAGCAACCTTCGTGAACTCCTCACGAACTCCCCCTCACAAGATCCTCTCTCTCTCTCTCCCAAACTCTCTCTCTCTCTCTATGGTTTCTCTAGAAAGGAAATTAGCAAAAGATTTTTCTTGTTGAAAGAAAAAGATCTTTAATAGGAGGGCTTAAAATTTGCCCTAAATCTCAACTGGTTGGCCCAGATCATCCAGGACGATCGATAGATCATCCTGTACGATCAGTTTAAAATCAACTGCTTCAGCCTGGATGATCTAGCTCTTCTTGACGATCAGTAGAAAAAGTTTCTCATATCGTTCCGTATGATTATGCGATCATCCGGGACGATTAGTGTAAATTGAGAAATTTCTTCCAGAAGACAGCTCGGGTCAACCAGAGAAACTTGTGCTGGATGACTCAGAAATGACTTGATCATCCAGGACGATTGGGATATCGTTCTGTACAATTAGTTCAAAAAGTGCCCAAATCGTCTTGAACATAGTTCGGGACGTACAGCTAAAACACACTAGACTATCATTTTCATCCAGGACGATCCTACGATCATCCGGGACGATATGATCGTATCAATTAAGTCTTAATTGCTTTCCTTAATTACCAAACTAATTTATACATGATTGTACTATATCGTCCAGGATGATACACGTATCATCCGGCACGATCAGACCAAATATCTTAAAATAAAAACTTGCCTAACTTGATCTGGTGGCTGAGAATTTCTGATTTGAGTATATCGTCCTGTACGATGAAATGATCGTCCAGGACGATCTGCTTAATCAGACACACTTAACTTGGTCGCCCTAGGATTTCTATTTTTACATGATCATCCAGGATGATGCGTCTATCGTCCAGGACGATCTGAACAAAAACTTGAATAGAAACTCTAATTCACTCAATCTCTCCCCCTGAGTGTGTGTGTGCAAGGTTACTTAGCTAGGGGATCAGTTACATTATAATTGACTCAAGAAAAAGAAAATAGTACACTTAGACACACTTGGACCCGATCTTGAGTTGGCTTGAGTTGCTCGTGATCTTTTGTGCCTGAAACTGGTTAGCCAAGCAAAACACAATAGAAACATGTTTGTCATCATCAAAACTAGATTTGCAACATATTGATGAAGGGAGATTGGGTTTTAAAACTTTGACAGATATGTCTAAATCCTTTTCCCATAAACTGTGGTTTGCTTTTAGATCTAAGAAAAGTTTATGGCCCAATTTTATGGTCTCTAAATACTGTGTTTGGAAACATCCCCTCAATTATTTTTTCAAATAAGGGGATTCTATTATCTAGAAAAGATTATGTTCTGTTAAATGGGAGGCCGAAGAGTTTATCCAGTGGGTTCTAGGAGTTGGTAACATTTTCTTTTGGCAAGATAAATGGTTGGGTAATTTTTTCATTAATAACATTTTATATACACATTCCACTTCTGCTTGTAAAGTTAAGAGTTTTATTACTAATGGCAATTGGAATACTTATTTACTTTCTTATTTAGTTCTGGATTTTATCATCAATCTTATTCTCAACATTTCGATTCAACTTGATACTGATGACACTACTCTATTTAATCTTTCCAATGATGGTAAATTTGCTACTAAACAAATTTGGAATTCGATTAGGCAAGTGCATCCTAAAGATTTAATTTATTCTGCGATATGGTATGCTAGTATTCTTCCCACTTATTCTATTCTTGTTTGGAGAATTTTACATAATTTTTGCTCGTGGATTCTATCCTTTAGAGTAAAGGTATTAATATCATTTCTAAATGCCAATGTTGTTATCATATTGAAAATTTGAATCATGTTTTTATTCAGGGTCCTATTGCTATGAAAGATTAGTTAATTTTTTTACGACATGTTTAATGTGCATTTTCTACATATCATAATTCCATTTTTGATTATCTTAATGATTGGTTCGTTACTACTAAGGGGCATATTAGGAACATCATCCTTGTTATTGTTTGTTGGTTTCATTGGAATAGTATAAATGAGGCTAAGCATGATGGGATTAAGATGAATGCCTTAAATATTATTTTTAAAATCAAAGATAAAATACTCCAATTGGGTGTGGTGAACCTTTTGAATGGTGATTCTTTTAAAGGCTATCATAATGCAGCTACTGGCTTGAACCTTACCTTTCAACCTTCTTCTTTTATTCCTAAAGACAAATTTGTTTATTAGATAAAACCTCATCTTGGTTTTTTCAAACTTAATACTGATGGCTTTAGGAACTGCTTGAATGCTAGCTGTGGCGATATTATCAGAGATTATAACAGTTATGTTATCATTTCTTTTGTGAGTCCTAGTAATGCTAACACTGTTATTAAAGTTGAAATTGAGGCTCTCCTCTTTGTCCTTTAATTATGCATTTCTGTTGGTATTACCAACATCTGGATTGAGGTGGATGCTTTGCTCTTGATTCATTATATTATGGGGGACTATATTTCTAATCTTGATAATTCTTATAAGCTTCGGGATATTAAGTTTTGGCTTTTGTGCATCAACATCAACATTTCTCATATCCTAATGGAAGGTAACGTAGTGGCTGACTCTCCCGCTAAAATTGGTTGTAACCTGCTTGGGTTCACCGAATCTACTAAGATGCCTTTACCTAAAGATGTGAGAGGATTAGTTAGATTGGATTGGTCTGGTTTCCCTTACATCCCATTTAATTAGTTCTTCTCTTTTGCTCTTCTCTTTTATCTGGTATGTTGTTTCATCATTTTCTAGTTGGGTATCTTTCTGCTCAGTTGGGTTTTGGCCTTGGTAATTTTTGCTTATCTCTGGTTTGGCTAGTGAGTTTGGGGTTTCATCCCAGAAGAACAAGAGTCTTTTGATGGCTGACTATGATTGCAGCCTGATGGTAATGAACTTTTGAGCCCTTTGTTGATCATCTGATCCTCCTCTATTTATTAGAGGTTTATGCGGTTGGGAGGGTGGCTCTACTGGTTCTTTTCCAAAGGTTTCCAATTATGGGTGGAATGTTTATGGGAATTATTATACTGATGTTTGTTTATATTGGCCCTCTACCAAGATAATCGGCTACCTTTATCATTTTGAGGATTTGAATTTTAATAGCTTTTTAGTTCTTTAGTTCTTTAGTTCTTTACCTTCACCCTTTTTCACGGGTTGCTAAGTTTCTATGAGACTCCTGATGCCAGTGCTTTACCTAACGGTTGTTTCCTATATTGGAGCTAGATCAGATTTGAGCAATAGGTGCTCTCCAATTGTTATGACTTTCCATCTATTTCTGTCCTGAGATTACTTAACTTTCATAATAATGTCATCATTTTTCACTCGGTTAACTGCTTGTGGAACCATAATTCTGGTGTGACTAGGCTGCTTATGGTCTTGTCTTCCCTTACACAGGATCACTACATTTGGCAGGGTTTTGATGTGGTAGGGGTGATTATCTCTTCCTTAATGGATTTTTTTCTTATAAATGCTAGTTTGATCATTCCGATACTCAACCTAATGTAATTTTGGATTTGAGGCATTTTATCCGGGAGTCTTTTTTGGTATACAATGGATTTGCCAGAATTCATTGGATAGATGTGTGGCTTCTAATTATTTCTCTTACCATTAGGCTTTATTTCTTCTGGTATGCTCAATTTTTTGGGATTATTTATAGTTATAATTGACAGCTTTTTGAGGCTTCTATTATCTTCTCTGAGATAGTCTGGATTGGTCTTTTGCTTGCTTTCTGGGTTAGTAGGTATGAGTTGGATTGGTTGTTTGGGTGGACTCTTTGTTCTAGTTTGCTAGTGGATTTTCCCATTGTCATGAATTGGTTTATTGATTGCTTGCTCTTTCACTCCCTACTGTTCTGCATCAGTTCTTTCGGTGACATGTTCAATAGCATTCCTTTTTTCAAATTTCCCTTTATGCTCTATAGTAACTATAATTTGGACCTTTATTTTAGTATTCTAAAGTTTTGTACTAACTATTTCTGGTTTCAGGTTATTATCAAATGCAATTGTTGTTTGATCCATATATCCTCTTATGTTAATTCTCAATATTATTTTATCTTTCACTTAAAGATTGCTCTTTTTTATTTATATAACATTTTGTGTATCAGTTTGTTGCCTTGCAGCCTCTATGTTTTTTAGGTGGGATCTCTTCTAGCTGTGATCATCATTTTTTACAGAAAGATTGTGCTTAAAGTACTCATCTCTATCTTTCTTTTCTGGGTGCCAGCTTCTAGTCACCCTAGCATGTTAATAGGTTATTCTATATTTTTATTTTGGGGGGGACTATCGCCTCGTGGGTTTTCTTTTGTTTTGTTTTGTAGTTCGTTCGAGCATTAGTGAACCGAAGGTCCCCTTTAAGGACTTTTAATTGCCCTTTTTATTTAACACATAGGCCCCTCTATGGGTTTTAATTAAAAAGAAGCTTGATTAAACCAATCATCCTAAAAAATCCTATCATCGTATCGGACAATATGCATTAATCAAAAATCCAACTGCCAGACATGATTTAGGAAAATTTAATAATTGAAATTTTATTCTAATCGTATAGGATGATTCTGATAATCCTTGACGATGTATAGCAAACATGCCTAAAATAATCCTATGATTATGGATCTCACTATGGTTAGATTGAACGATCATATTGAACAGGATGATCTTCTATAATCGTCCAGAACGATCCATGATTTTTCTTCTAAACATACTGGACATCCTGAATGATTTTTCAGGAGGATATTCTTGATTTGAACTAATCATACAGGACGATCACAAGATTATCCAGGATGATCAGTATATTTTTCTTCTAATCGGCCTGGACATCCCAAACAATTAATCAGGATGATATTCTTAATTTGAACTAATCATATAGGACTATCGCAGGATCGTTCGGGATGATCGATACATTTTTCTTCTAATCATCCTAGACGTGCCGAATGATCTACAGATGATAAATCATATTTTGAACTTATCATACAGGATGATATGCTAATAATCCTATATGATTAGTACATATTTATTACTCTAATCATACAGGCAACTCAGATTGTCCTGCATGGATAGGCTAATTTATACTAATCATACAGGATGATCGCAGATCGTCCTGGACGATCTTTAATGACAAGTTAAAATTTAGGGCACTTTTTGAGGCCTCCTATTTAAGCTCTCTTAATTGCTAATGATTAAATCTTTTACTGATATTCTAACCTAAGAGCTTAGAGAAGGAGAAGGAGAGTTTGAGAGAGAGAGAGAGAGGATCTTGTGAGGGGAAGTTTGTAAGGGATTCATAAAGGTTGCTCCAAGCAAGGATTTAATCATCTTCTTCCTTGGTTCCCTGGTGGCTCCAGGAAGATGATCATCAGCATCAGATCCAAATTCTATGCCTACTCTAGGAGGGAGTAAAGGATTATCGGGCTCTCTACCTACTCCAAGAGAGTGTAAAAGGATTGTCAGGTTCTCTACCTACTCTAGGATGGAGTAAAAGGATTCTCATGGTTCTCTGCTAACTCTAATGGGAGTAAAAGGATTTTGGGTTCACTTCCTTCACTAGGAGGATGAAAAAGGATTCAAGGTTCTCTACCGCATCGGGTCGGTGGAAAGATTTTATAAGGGCTTCTCCACCTTGTTATGGGGGCAAAAGGAGAGACACTAACTGATTAGTGCAATACCTAGAACGATAGGTTCTAGGGAGTGGACGGTTACTCCGGGCTAGCTGTACACCTGCTTCTCCTGTGGCCCTGACAAGCCTTTTGGAAGCTATCTACGGAGAGAGGCTTCTTAGTCCAGTCCTCAACGTTCTCTGCCTTCTCCAAGAGGGAGAAAAAGGAACTGAGATTCTCTGTCTTCTCCATGAGGGAGAAAAATAAGTCAAGGTCTACTACCATCACCGGGACAGTGACATAGCATCTAGCACTCTGCCACATCTAAGGATTGGTGAAAGTCAGTCTATAAGGGCTTCTCTTCCTTGCTATGGGAGCAAAAGGAGAGTCACTTAATGTTAGTGCAATACTCGTAGTGGAGGACTTGAAGGAGTGGACATAGGTCAAGGTTGACCGAACCATTATAAAAATCTCTGGTGAATTTTTTTTGTTTTGCACTTTTATATTTCTTGCATTTCATTTCCATTAATAATTACTTCAAAAAATGTTCATTAATGCACTGTCACATAGATCAAAATTTCGTTGTAGTAAAATTTAATATTTTTGATAAAATCTTTCGCTTCTGTAATCAATTAAGTGTAAGTTTTTCTAATTACCAAATTTTTTTTCAAAAATATTATTATTTTTATTTTGAAGTTAAGAAAACCTTTTAAAGCACCAATTCATCCCCCCCCCCCCCCCCCCCCCCCCCCCCCCCCCTTTTGGTGAGCCTCAGACTAGTTCCATAAGGTTTAAAAACCTTCATGAACTTTAAACATTCACCTATCATTTTAAAGAAGAAATTGACAAAGGATATGTTTTATCTTGCATCCAAAAGATATTTACACTACCTTAGAGAACTAAGATAAGATTTATTTTAATTTGGATTATTGGGCTCCTACATATGCATGCCTCTATAGGTAATTACATCTCTAACAAAAAAACTTTTGATTAACATTTAGATTAGATCTATTTTAAAATTTAAAATTCAACAAATTTGATTTGTCAATTTAATATTTTCAATCAATCTTTTTGGAAAGATGTTTTTTAAAGCTTATTAAAGTTATTTGAAGATTGAGATAATCCTCTTGGAAGGAAACTTGAGTTCAAATGCATCTAGGCTTTTTCTAGGTTGGAGTCATTGCCAGCTAACCATCTAGCAAATAGTTTTAGTGTTTAGTAATATGAATTTGTTCAAATATAATTAACTATTACATTTTTTATGGAAAGAAACCTTAAAATATAAATTTCATTTTCAGTTAACACTAATTTCTAAAATTTCTAAGTCTATCTTTTCTATGAAAGTCCAGCAGTATAATAGCCCTAACCCATAAGAAAACTACGGTAGCCCTAACTCTTATACTCCTCATTCCTTGTCTTTGTCTTGTGTACTGCGCTAGTGTATGTTGCAGAAAGTAAAATGCATATATGTATGCATGCTAGGGTATAGGTGTTCGGGTATACGGTACCACTACTTTATCATCATAGAACTAGCACACATGCTCCTATGAAGTTTGGTACATGACAAATAAAAGAAACCTATAAAAAGGCTTCTCTTCAATGCAAATCTAACACCATGTAAATGAAACTCATGTAATATAAAGCAGTGTGTATGAAAAATCTTTATTTACTTTTGAAAAGAGAGATAAAACCTAGGCTCTATAGGAAAGTAAGGTTGCCAAGCTCTACCACAATAAGCATGGATTTCTACTTTTTCAAATGTTGGATTAGCTACATTTGTTTATTATCATCTACCTCTATGTCTCATATTGGATTCCAAAAGATGATCCCTCTAATGAAAGATAATGCATTTCCTTTTAGAAACCTCTACATAAGTAAATACCTTTAGCCTTTTGTAACTATTTATACAACTCAATCTAGAACGATATGATCAAATAAATCTGACCTTAATTACTTTCCTTAATCATCAGACTAATTTAGGCATGATTGTAATGGATCATCTAGGATGATACACGTATCATCTGAGATGATTAGATTGAAATTCTAAAATTAAAAACTTGCCTGACTTGATCTGATAGTTGAGATTTTTTGATTTGAGCATATCATCCTGTACGATGAGTATATCATCCAGGAAGATCTGCTTAATCAGACTGACTTAACATGGCTGCCCTAATTAGGGTTTCTATTTTTAATGGATCATCCAGGATGATATGAATATCATCCAAGATGATTTGAACAAAAAATGAACAGAAACTCTAACTCACTAAAACTCTCCCCCTGAGTGTGTGTGTGCAAGGTTACTTAGCTTGGGGATCCATTACATTACACTTGACTCAAGAAAGGTGAAAAAGTACATTGAACCTTAAACGCACACAGACTGACTCGATCTTGAGTTGGCTTGGATTGCAACAAATTCTGTGAACCTGAAAGAGTAGACACTCAAATAGAAATAGAAATATTTGTTATCATCAAAATTATAGTCCTTAGATCCAGATTCGCAATAATCTTCCCCTTTTTAATGATGGCAAACATTTGTTAGTAAATCTAAATTCAGTAAATGAGCATTGTGAATATTAATAATTTAAAACATTGAATATTTGCACATTAATAATCCAAATCACTGAACTGAATATTTACAATGACCCAAAATGTAAACTACTCACCCTTTTGACATCTCAAAAAGGGGAAATCATCAGATAAATACAGAAGGAAAAAAAGTATAAAACTAACACAAGACATCAGCAAAGGAAAACAAACTAGTAGAAAGGGGGATCTTGATCAGATGGAGGAGGAGGTAGTGGCTGAAATAGGCTATGAAGGCTGGCAAACTATTCACCAAACCAGGCCATGTCTTGGTCTTGCTGCTGCTACTACTGGCTATATAGGATTTGAATCAGTTTTTATCCTCAGTATGATGTTGCTCCTGGGCAACTATATAGGAGTTAAAGCGTGCCTTCCACTGGTTAAACCTGTGCACTAGGTGATCAAGAGGTGATTCTATACGGAGAGGAGAAGGTGTGGCGGGTACCGGAGCAACTCCTTCCTCTTCTCCCTCAACATCTGTGATGGGCTCCGGATGAAGTCATGTACTGTGAAGAACATGGAATGAGTTATTGGAGTAGATGGAATGATTGATATCAGATGGAACTAGATATTGTAGATTGTACTTCATTTCAAGAGCATAGGCAATGATGCATCCTAAGGCTAAATTTGGGCATCTCCTATGGCCCAGATCCCTAATGCTAGTGAGATATGCAACGTATCGAATGATTAGGTCAGTTGCTTTGAAGTCACGATGGACCATGATATAATAGGTAGTCATGGAAAGTAAGGGGGTAATGTGGATGCGGTCTCCAACCTTTGGAATGATGGAGGAGTGAAGGACATGCTGGATTATCCTAGCATCCTTGACTAGGGAAGAATAATCATTATCGTGGTAAGGGGCATTGGTGTTCCTAAGAAAATAATTGGTGACGCTCTAGTTAAAAATAGGATTAGAGGACACAAGATGGAGTTTATCACCAATAATTGAAAGTTGGAGAATATCTTGAAAGTCTTAGGTTGTTAGTTCGACAGGGCGGCCATTAACATATGAGCGGAGAGCGGAGTAAGAGAAGTCGATGCAAAGATTCATAAAGAAAACACTGAGAAGTTTAGTACTAATTGAAAAGGTGAGAGTCAAAATGAAGATGAGGAAAGTGTGGGCAAAAAGGTTAAGTATTGGATACGTGAGAATGTGGGCGTTAATGATTTTAGATTGAGTGATCCCCACATCAAGATAGCACAGAAAGGCAGCCTAATCGGCTGCATCAGGAAAGTTGGGATCGACACTCCTCTAGGAGGAACTAGCACTTGGATGCCTAGATTGTTTTCCACCAGCCATGAGGAAAAGATTGTATGGGTGTAGAAGGAAAGTGTGGTGTAAAATCTGGACGAGATTGGCTGTTAAAATAGAAAAATGACCTATCATCCAAGACAATTGCAGGATCGTCCAGGATAATAGGAGCAATGATGGCATCAAAAATGATTGATCAAAAAGGTGGTCGGATCATCCAGGATGACCAGATATCATCCAGGATGATTAGATATAGATAATCATCCTGAGGAGAAAGGCTGGATGACTTTTCACTAAAGGTATCATGCAGGATGATTAGGTGGATCATCTAGGATGATATGCAAAAAATGAATCGAATAGGCTGAATTTGAATCGTCCAGCTGCTGCCACATGGATCATCCAAGATGAAGAAGTGTATCATTTAGGGCGATCACCAATAATTAGTTCAGATCAATCATTAGATCAAGATGGAGATGATTTGATCATATCATCCAAGATGATGTATGGATCGTCTAGGATGATGTGACAAAAAAATTAAAAAGGATGAAGGATGGAGAGGAATGATCAGGGATCCCAAAACACAAAAAAACAAAATTAAACCAAAGCAAAGAGAAAAAAATAAAAGACGAGAAAACATCAACACAAAAAAAAAATTTTTGAATCAATCAGCTTGAGTAAATCAAAATTTTTCCTTGATTTTCAATTCAAAAGCTAATAAGAAGAAAATTGATAACATTGAAATCTAGAAAAGTTGGAAAACTGATTTTCATAACTCCTTCCTCGGAGACCTTACAGGTTCAAATTCCTTTCAAAAAAAAGTCCAATTCAGAAGAAATGAAATTAGATTTCAAAAGAGATCCTTTCAAGCCTCGTTTTAGAGAAATATATAATAAAATAGTATTACAAAGTAAGGAATCAGAAATCATGATTTTTAATCTCAAGTTTCTAAAAGTATTAAGTGGCGCAGGAATTTTTTTTCTAAGATATTTAAAGATCTGAAAGCGAAGAATGCTTACTTGTTTGTGGGCTCATTTTGCATCCTTTTTTTTCAATTTATTTGGTGCATTTTGAACATCTTTTATTTTTTGATACACATTGTGTATCTTTTCAATTTTTGGCAGCATTATGAATCTTCTCATTTTTTGCCCATTTTGTGCCTCTTTTTATTTTTTTTGCAAACTTGCTTCCTTTTATAATCTCTAAATAATCTCAGTTGTGAGATTACCTTCCAGACATTAGAGAAAAAGAAAAAACTCACTCACTACAGTAAGGAAGAGTAATTCACAAAACAAAAATTATACTCCATATGATAAGTGCAATCACTTGATTAAGAAAAAGAAAATAATGATTCAATGCTTTGAAAATATTATTCATTTGAGATAAATTACTGTAGGAAGATAAAATAGATCTCTGTTTCAAAAACTAACTTTTTAATTTTGAAAATAATTTTTATCTAAAAGGAACAATACACCATTAAAAGGGTTAGAGAAAGAGAAATAATCATCAATATTTCTTTCCTTTAACTATTTCAGTGGAGTCAATCACTGCTTACAGGCTATCAATCTTTCAAACAGAAATAAGGCAAAAACTCTCAGTTAGAAATCTAGTTTATCAGCAGTAGCGAGCAGTGATCTGATTCTGAAAAAAAAAATAGTAAATCAATAAAGGAAGAAGGAAAGATGCATAAAGAGAAATAATCAAATCCAAAAAAGAACAATGATAAAAGGAAAATCTACAAAGAATAAAAACCAGAAGGAAAATAGAACAAACAAAACACATAAAAATAAAGAAAAGCTGAGAAACAGAAACATCAAAAATCAGTGATCATCGAATTCATGCATCTATGTCAATCACACCCAATCTGAACCTTAAAATGTTAAATAAGTCAAAGGCCAGTGGTTTAGTAAAGATGTCAGCCAGTTGGTTTTTAGTTGTTATATAGTGTAGTTCAATGTCCCCTTTGGTAACATGGTCCCTAATGAAGTGATTCTTGAATGCTGGATAGGATTCTTAGAGATGCAGATGGCATTAGTGTTATCACACAGAACTAAAATTATGCCAACAGGTAAGCCTAAATCCAAGATCTATTGCTTCAACTAAAGAACTTGGGCCATATAACTTCCTAAGGCAATATACTCAGCTTCAATATTGTAAAGTGCAACGGAGTTTTATTTTCTACTGGACCAGGAAAACTAAGGACTGTCAAATGAATTAGCAAGTTCCAGAAGTGCTCTTTCTATCCACCCTATACACTGCAAAATCAGAATCAAAATATCTAATAATCTCAAAAGAAGCATTGTGTCTAGGTTATCAAATTCCTAAGTTTGGGGTCCCTAAGAGATATCTAAGAATTCTTTTAATTGCAGTCAGGTGAGATTCCTTAGGATCAACTTGAAATCTAGCACAAAGATAAATACTAAACATGATATCAGGTCGGCTAACACTCAGGGAAAGCAGTGATCCAATTATTCCACTGTACTTCTTTTGATCAACAAATTTTCTATTTGAATCCTTATCTAACTGAATAGTGGAGCTCATGGGAGTGTATATTAGCTTGGCTTTATCCATTTCATATTTCTTCAAAATGTCCTTAATGTACTTTCATTGATTGATAAAAGTTTCATCATTCAATTGCCTTATGCTAAACCCCAAAAAGTTGGGCAATTCTCCCATCATACTCATCTAAACTCCTTACTCATTATTTTAAAAAAATCATCACATAACTTTTGATCAGAAGATCCAAATAGTATATCATCAATATAGATCTATACAATGAGTAAATCATCTCCTACTTTTCTTAGAAAAAGGGTGGTGTCTATGCTCACCTTAACAAACTCTCTTTCTAGTAGGAATGTGCTAAGCCTCTCATACTAAGCTCTAGGTGCCTGTTTCAATCCATATAAGGCCTTTTTTAATTTAAAAATATGATTTGGATATTAGGAACTCTCAAAACCTGGGGGTTTCTCTGTAAAGACATCTTCCTTTATTACCCCATTTAAATAGGCACTCTTAACATCCATTTGAAAAAGCTTAAATCCCTTAAAACAATCAAAGGCTAGTAACACCCTAGTGGTTTCCAATCTAGCTACAGGGGCAAAGGTCTCCTCAAAATCAATCTCATCTATCTTGTCTTATTCCTAACCACCATACCAGAATCATTCATTTTATTCTTAAAGACCCATTTAATTCCCACTACACTTTGATTCTTAGATCTTTCTACTAACTCCCAAACATTATTTCTTACAAATTGGTTCAATTCCTCTTGTATAGCTAAGATCCAAAATTCATCAGAAAGGGCTTGATTGATGTTGGTGGGTTCAGTCATTGAGATAAAGGCAGAATGGTTTACTTCCTTCCTAAGTCCATGCCTAGTTCTAACACCTTCAGAAGGATCTCCTAAGATCGGTTCTTTAGGATGACTTGAAGAATATCTCCAATCTCTAGACAAAGTATTTTGGTGTTTTACTCTTTCCTCCAGTTTTGCATTTTCAACTCCTTAGGTAATCTCTCCTACCTCTTCTTCTTCCTCAACTCTAGACTCCTTAGGATCAAATTCATCAAACACCATATAAGTAGTCTCCTCCACCACTAATATCCTCTTGTTAAACACCCCAAAGGATTTTCCCACACTTGAATATCCTAAGAACACTCCTTCATTAGATTTTAGGTCAAATTTTCTTAAGGATGATTTCCCATTGTTAAGAATGAACACCTTATAGCAAATGACATGGAGGTGGGACAGGTTTGGAGTTCTACCCTTAATGATCGCATAGGGTGTCTTATTCAGATTGGATCTAATATTCACCCTATTCAACACATAATAGGTTGTGTTCATCTCTTCTACCCAAAAGTATTTTGGAAGTGAATACTCAGCAAGCATGGCTCTAACGACTTCCACTAAGGTCCTGTTCTTCCATTCAGCTACCCCATTCTGCTGAGGGGTCCAAAAAGCTAAAACTTTATGGCTAATACCTTGCTCCTCATACAAGGTTCCAAATTTCACATTTTTAAACTCCCAACCATGATCACTATGGATGATCAAAATCTCACAACCTAACTTCTTCTAAGTCCAATTGGACAAAGATTTAAATTCATCAAATGACTCAAATTTATGTGATAGAAATCTAATCCAAGTGAACCTCAAGTAATCATTGACAATCACAAATCCATAGAATTTCCCCCCTAATCTGGCAGTGCCAATCGGTCCAAAGAGATCCATGTGAAGGACTTCTAAAGGTCTAGAGGTGCTTATATCCTTAATGGGTTGGAAAGAGGATTGGACTTGCTTCCCTATTTGACATGCATCACACAGGTGGTCCTTAGTGAACTTAAGCTTGGGAACTCCTCTAACTAAATCTTTTTGGGTAACTCTTCTAAGGGTTTTCATACTGGCATGACATAATCTCGTATGCCACAACCAAGACTCATCAGCAATAATTTTTAAGTAAAATGAAGCAGCACATTCAATGTTATTTAAATCAAGCATGTAGACATTGTTAATCATCTTGCCTTGTAAAATAATGTTATTATTTAAGCTTATAATGTAAGTGTTTGCCAAGAACTTGATTCTAAACCCTTTATCAAAGGGTTGACTAATGCTGAGCAGGTTGTGTTTCAGTCCATCTACAAGAAAAATATTTTCAATCAAAAGGTTCTTGGAGTTTCCAATTATACCTGCACCCACCACTTTCCTGGTGGTGTTGTCTCCAAGAGTGACCTTGCCTCCAGTCCTGGCCTCCAGCGAAATGAATTAATTTCTATCTCCTGTCATATGCCTTGAGTATCCACTGTCTAGGTACCAAATGCTCTCACGAAGTCTTGTGTGAGAGCAACCCTACAAAATCATCAAATGTCAGATTTAGGAACCCAAACAAGTTTGGGTTCCTTCTTGTGGAAAGAAGAATGCAATGCATATATGCTCTGTTATGAATCATGCAATTTGGGCCTCCAAACCTAATGTGTACTACGGTGAACAGTGTAGGTGTGAGAGATATGTCCTAACATGCCACAAGAGAAACATTTAACACCAGGAAAAGGGATTTGATGATTTTGAATGAGATTCTTCAAGTGATGGAGGTTTATAAAATTCGAAAAATATCGGGGTTATTTCATTATTCTCAAATGCATTAATTTTTACACTTATAAATTCATTTTTCTTTTTAAGACTTATAATTTCATATTCAAATAATGCTCACTACTATCTAAATCAGATGCATGAGTTTCTAATTTCTTAAATGCAGCTTCTAATTTAACATGCGATGTTTTTAATGAATCATGCTCAACAATCGAATCAAAATACTTTTTATTCAACTCATCAAATTCATCAAGTAATGACATGTGATTGTAATCAAGTGTAGAATGATCCGTAAGCAACACTTCATACTCTTTTTGCAGATTCAAGAGTTCCAATTTCAAACTAGCATGAGTTTTATGAAGTTTTCTATATGACAAATGAATTTTTTCTAAAACATCAAGTAATTGATTGTAAGTCAGTTCACATACCTCTTCTTGATCAGACTGACCCAGATGTTCATCCACCATCAAACATAGGTTTATAGTCTCCTCTTCAACTTCAGTCTCAGAGGAGTCAGATGTTGAATCTGCCTAGAAAGCCTTTTGATTCTACTTCTTATCCTTCCCGAACTTGAATTTATACTCACCCTTCTCCTTACTTGGGTGAGCCTTAAGTGTAGGACAATCAACTTTTATATGTCCTAGCTTCTTACATTCAAAGCAAATTATATCAGAAGAACCTTTAAAATTTTTGCTAGACTTACTGTTGTTCCACTTCTAATAGTTCTGGTGTTTTTCCTTAGAAAACTTTTGAATTGCCTAGTGATTAAGGCAACATCATCACTTTCAAACTCAAAAGAATCAGCCTCCATATCGTTGGCCTTCAGCGCCATAATTTTCTCTTTCTTTTTCTCACCTGCATCATGCTATCTTTGGTTCACCCCTTGCTCGTAAGCAATGAGTGATCCAAGTAAGTTATCAATAGAATAAGTGTTCAAATCCTAAGATTAAGTGATCGAAGTTATCTTGGCATCATAAGAATAAGGAAAACATCTCAAAATCTTATTAACTTTCTCATAGTTAGTAAGCTTTCTTCCTAAGGCATGCAGGGAGGTGACAATTTGAGTGAACTTAGTATACATTTCAGATATGGACTCACTAGGTTTCATACAAAAGAGTTCATTTTCATGAAGCAGTATGTTTAACCTAGACTGTTTGACTTCAGATGTACCTTCATAAGTAATCTATCCCAATTTTCTTTACCAGTTGTGTAAGTAGAGACACGCGTGTAATCCTCAGATTTTAATGAACAGAAAAAATAATTTAAGCATTTTGCATTCAGTTGTGCTAAGTCCCTATCATCAAAGGTCCATTCGATAAAAGAAAGTTTAGTTTTGATACCATTAACAAGTCTAAAAGGTGCTTCATAAACATCTTTAACATGCATCCATATATGATTATCAATAGATTGTAAAAATTTGGACATGCGAGTTTTCTAAAAATCAAAAGGTATGTTATCAAATAAGGGAGGTCTAGTAATGGAATATCCTTATAACGTCTTTTTATTACCAAAGTTAGCCATGGAACAAATTCAAAAGTTTTTCAAAACTTGATTTTATGAATCCCGCTCTGATACCACTTGAAAGTTTGTTAGGGATATTAAGCCCTTATGAACTAGCCCGAGGCTAACCAAGAGGGGGGTGAATTGGTATTTTTTAAAAAATTCATGAGCAAAAATAATTATAAAATAATTATAATTTCATGATGATGTGCAGATGTTTAACAAAATAAAATAATAACCACAATCACACGATCATCAATAAAAAAGTAAAGTGCATAAAGTAATCAGAAAGAACACAACAGATTTTATAATGGTTCGGTCAACTTGACCTAGGTTCACTCCCTGGAACCTCCTCTCCAGGTATTACACTAACACTAATTGTCTCTCTTTTTGCTCCTATAGCAAGGCGGAGAAGCCTTTACAAAACTCCTTTCCATCAACCCGGTGAGGCAGACAACCCAAACTCCTTTTGCTTCCTCCTACAGCAAGTAGAAAACCTTACCTCCTTTGCTTCCTCCTAAAGTAGGCAGAGAGCCTTGATCTTCTTATAGACGATCCTTCCATGGAGACACCAAAGGATAAGAGATGATGACCGGAGAAAACAACTCAGATCCTTTCTTGGAGCGACCTTTATGAACACCTCACAAACTCCCCCTCACAAGATCTTCTCTCTCTCTCTTTCAAGGCTCTCTCAGGCAAGGAAAGTGGCAAAAGATCTCAATAGTAAAATAAAAAAGATCTTAAATAGGAGGGCTCAAAAATTGCCCTAAATTTTAACTAGCCGTTAAATATCATCCTGGACGATCCTTCGATTGTCTTGTATGATCAGTGTAAATCAGACCCTTCTGGGCCTAGACAATCAAGTTCTTTTTGATGATCAGTAAACAAATTTATTCATATCATTTGGGGTAATTTTACGATCGTCCGAGATGATTAGCTCAAATCAGGAATATCATCCAAAAGACTGTTCGGGACATCCAGGAGAAAAGATTGGACAATCTAAAGAAAATGACTTGATCGTCTAGGATAATAAGTATATCATCCTATACGATTAGTTCAAAATTGCCCAAAATCATCCTACACATTGTTCGGGTCATACAGTCAAACCATGCTACATGATGTCAAAATGACTTGATCGTTCGGGATGATATTGATATCGTCTTGTGCGATTAGTTCAAATCAGGAATATCATCTAGAGGATTATTCGGGTCGCCCAGGTGAAATACACTGGATGGTTAGGATTTTTAATGGATCATCCTGGATGATCTTACGATCATCTAGGATGATATGATCGAATCAATCTAACCTTAATTACTTTCCTTAATCACCAGACTAATTTAGGCATGATTGTAATGGATCATTCAGGATGATACATGTATCATCCGGGTTGATTAGACCAAAATTCTAAAAATAAAAACTTGCCTAACTTGATCTAACGGCTAATATTTTTTAATTTGAGCATATCATCCTATATAATAATTATATCATCTTGGATGATCTGCTTAATCTGACCGACTTAACATGGATGCCCTAATTATGGTTTCTATTTTTAATGGATCGTCCAGGATGATATGAATATCTTCCAGGATAATTGAATAAAAAATGAACAGAAACTCTAACTCACTAAAACTCTCCCCATGAGTGTGTGAGTGCAAGGTTACTTAGCTTGGGGATCTATTACATTTTGCTTGACTCAAGAAAGGTGAAAAAGTATATTGAACCTCAAACACATATAAACTGACTCGATCTTGAGCTGGCTTGAGTTACAACTGATCCTGAGAACCTGAAAGAGTAGACACTCAAATAAAAATGGAAATAGTTGTTATTATCAAAATCATAGTCCTTGGATCCAGATTCATAACATTCTAGGGTAAAACACCAAATCTTCACATTTGTATATTTTAGGATGTAAGGTGATCATTCATAATAATGGTAAAACTCCTTTAGGAAAATTTAATCCAAAAACTAATGAAGGAATTTTTCTAGGATATTCTAGTGTTGGAAAATATTATAGAGTTTTTAACAAAAGAACTTTTGTAGTTGAGGAGACCACACATGTTATTTTTGATGAACCTGGTATATCGGAAGAGCCAAGGTTGGAAGAAGATTATATTGAAAATATTTCCCGTGAAATTGAAAAGACAAATTTGGAAGAGAACATAGACAAAGAAAATCCTTTGCTTAGAGAATGAATATTTTTAAGAATCACGCCAAGGAATTGATTTTAGGTTAACTTACTGAGGGTGTTAGGACTAGGCATGGACTTTGCAAAGAGGTGAATCATTCTGCCTTTATATCGATGGTTGAACCCACTAATATAAATAAAGTATTTTTGGATGAATTTTGGATATTTGTCATGCACAAAGAATTGAATCAATTTATAAGAAATGATATTTGGGAATTGATGGAAAATCCTAAGGATCAAAGTCTTGTTGGAACTAAGTGGGTGTTCAAAAATAAAATGAATGATTCAGGAGTTGTGATTAGAAATAATGCTATATTGGTAGCCAAGGGGTATAATCAAATAGAAGGGATTGATTTTGAAGAAACTTTTACACCTATAGCTAGACTTGAAGCAATTAGGATTTTGCTAGCCTTTGCCTATTTTAATAGTTTTAAATTATATCAAATGGATGTTAAGAGTGTCTTTCTAAATGGGGTGACACAAGAGGATGTTTATGTTGAGCAATCTCCAGGTTTTGAAAACTCTAAATTCTCTAATCATGTTTTTAAATTAAAAAAAGCATTGTGTGGACTGAAACAGGCACCTAGGGCTTGGTATGAGAGGTTAAGCACTTTTCTATTAAAAAGATCCTTTGTTAAAGGAAGTGTGGACACCACTCTCTTCTTAAAAAGGTAGGATATTATATACTCATTATTCAAATATATGTTCATGATATATTATTTTGATGGACTCATAAAAATCTTTGTGATGAAATTTCAAACATAATGAATAGTGAATTCGAAATGAGTTTGATGGGAGATGTGAGTTATTTTCTTGGTTTTAGCATAAAGCAAAGTGAGGATGGAATATTTATTAGCTAGTCAAAGTATGTTAAGGACATCCTCAAAAAGTTTGAAATTGATGATGCTAAACCAACAACTACACCAATGAGTTCCTCAGTGCAGTTAGATAAGGACCCTAAGGGAAAATATATTTATCAAAAGAAATTTAGAGGGATAAATGGATCATTACTTTACTTGACTGGTAGTAGACAAGACATCTTGTTTAGTGTTTGTTTGTGTGCTAGATTTCAATTTGATCCAAAGGAATCACATTTGATAGCAGTTAAAAGAATACTGAGATATCTTTTGGGAACTCTAAACTTAAGGATTTGGTATCTTAAGCACAGCTCATCATTTGAAATCATTGGATATTCTGATTCAAATTTTGCAGGATGCAGGGTAAGTACTTCTGGAACATGTCAGTTCATTAAAAATTCTATAGTTTCTTAGTCTTATAGGAAATAGAATTCTATAGCCCTTTCTAATGTTGAAGTAGAATACATTATCTTAGGTAGTTGTGTGGCACAGGTTCTTTGGTTAAAATAACATTTGATTGACTTAGGATTTTCTATTGGCATAATTCCAATTTTCTGTGATAATACTAGTGTCATTTCCATTTGAAAGAATCCTATTCAAAATTTTAGAACCCGCCTATAAACATAAGGCATCACTTCATTAGGGATCATGTAGCTAAGGGAGAAATTGAATTGCATCACATTACTACTGAAAATCAACTTGCAGACATTTTCACAAAACCACTAGCTTTTGACATATTTAGCATTTTAAGAACAAGGCTAGGTGTGATTGATCTTAATGCTTGATTTGAAATTTTGTAAACTTGACTTGTTGTGTGACCATATGTTTATTTAGTTTAGTGTATGTTTAGTATAGTTTATATGGTTTTGTTTTATTTTGTCTATTTTTGTTTGCTTTCTTTTTAGTATTTTATCATTAGTATTATTGTTGAAAAGTTTACTTGTCATTGGTTGGTTTTGAAAAGTTTTTTAGTTTATTATGTTTTATTTTAAGTGTTCTTTTTGTACTATATGAATTCTATAGCTTGTACATGATAGTTTTTTGAGTTGAGGTGACAAAACTTAGTTTTTCATAGGGTTTCATACTGTATGATGACATCATCATACTATATGATATATGCTGTTTCGTTTGTACAATCAGGGACTACTTTTCAAAACGTCAGTTATCCACAACAGATCATACGTATGAAATTCCATTTCATCTGTACAATGTAGTTATCAGTTTCTCATGTGGACGAACCTAACTGTTATAGAATGATCTTTAATATTTTGATCATCCCATATGATCACCCCTCTTTGTCTATATGATCTTTTGGTCAAAACGCCTATACGAAATGACTCCTCAAGAATGGTAGTTTACAAAAATTCATTTCATTTTTTGTCATTTCTATTCATCTGTACAAAATATTTTTCATCCCGTATGATTTATGGATTGTACGTACGATAAAAACTTTGTAATATATGGTAGGTTGTTTTTCTTTAAATAAGGGTCTTTGGATAAGATTTCCATCACTTTCCCATTCATTCCAAACCTTCTAGAGCCCACATATTAGGAATGGCAAGTAGTAGCAAATGACCTTGAACTTCAAGGGGCTCGTCTTCCCGATTCGGTAGGGATGACGACTTTCTTTCCAGAGAAAATGAGGATGTATTCTATAGGTATACTGCTGCGAGTATCACCCCTTCCCATCTCCTCATTCAAAATGATATTCACTTCTCTGTTATGCCCCAATTCACCTCTACACAATTTTCATTTATCCTGACTCTCATTTATGCCTACCATAATGCCAATATAAAAGTAAATCAAGACCACACTATGATCACTTATTATGTATTCAAGCAACGAGTTGAAATTACCAAAGAGGACTTAGGCACCTTCTTCCATCTAAGAACCAAAGGGATTAGGGCCCGCACATTAACTTCAAGGGTAGATTATGACTGGTCAGATGTAAATCAGGTTCTTAGGGGAGTAGCCCAAGTGATTCATTTACCACGTGTTTACACTCTCAATCAAAATGCTCGAATTATCCAGCATGTTTTGAGAACTTTGATTATTTCAAAAGCTGGTGACTGTATAAACATGACTCCTCTTCTATCCATAGTAATGTATTTGATCATGTCTGAACATCCTTTATATGAAGCCCAATTGATCATGGATTACCTTTATAACCATTCTGACATTGGCCTTCCATATAGTAAGAGAAAGAAAAATGTGGCTTTAGCACATTTAGTTGCCTAAATCTTAGATAAAAAGTAAAATCTTATACATCCTGATCCTCCCACTGAAATCCCTATCTACTTTTCTGATGCCTCTTTTTGGGCTCTTTTTGGGAGGGAGCAGAGTTCTAAGAGAGATGACTCTGAGGGAGATGGAGCCCCTGCCTCTGCACCTGCCCTTGGACCTGACAAAAATTTCTACCAAGAGATGGTCCAGTGCTTTGATAGAATGGAAACTCACTTTGATCAATGATTTCATTAAATTGAGAATCACCTGAATATACAGAATGCTCGATATAATGAAGACATGGGATGGATTCGTGGGCAGTTTGATTCAGTGAACATGAATGTAGATACAACCATTAGTTACTTTTCAATGTTTAATCCACCACCTCCTCCAGATCAGGGCCTTTCAGATTATTAGTTGTACTTCTTTTCTACTTTGATGATTTTATGAGTTTGCTGTTGTAATGTTTTATTTTTTGATTTCTTGTGTCGAAGTTTTTTTGTTGTAGTTCTTCCAGCTTTGAGTTATTGTACTGGATAAATGGGTTGGTTGTCCCATGCTATGATTTGTGTTTTGTTATATGATGGATGAATATAAGTTTTATAAGTGATAAATGGAATGATATTTTGACTTGACCTGAAATTACTCATCTTAGAATGTTTTTATATTTTTGAAGTTAAATCATTTATAGTTGCTCAGTAGAATTGAATTTTGAATTATTTTGTTTTATAAATTAATTTTTAAAAAAAAATTAATCTTTCAAAAAATTTAAATTAAACTATCACTAGATGTAGATTAGGAGATTAATTTCATTTTTATATAGACAAGTATTATTTATTCGTATAGTACGAACTGTACTTAGACAATTTTCCAGTCATGATTCAATCAACTCTGTTCTGGAGGAACACTCAGGACAAATCATCCCGTATAATCCAAGAACCATACAATATGATTAATTTTTAAAAATTCAAATCTTGTCTCACTCTTCCAGTGTGTGTACTGTTATCCAGTTACAATCACACTCTCTCAAACTTAAGAAAAATAAAAAATACAGAGTTCAATTATAATAAACCCTAATATAATCTGTCTTGTGTGTACTAACATTTTTCGGAAAATCATACTCCAGACTGCTAAAGACTTCGAGATAGATTAGATTAGGGTTTATTATAATTGAAGTCTGTACATTTTATTTTTCTTAAGTTTAAGTGAGTGTGATTGTAATTGGGTAACCATGTACACACACGCTTGTGGAGTGAGATAAAACTTAAATTTTTAAAAACTAATTATACTGTATGATTCTTGGAATATACAGGATAATTTATCCTGAGTGTTCCTCCAGAACATATTTGATTGAATCATGACTGAAAAAATTTTTAAGTATAGTTCATACTATATAAAATGGGTTCATCTCGGATGCTAATCACAGTACAAAATCAGATTCATACCAGGTCATCCCATACCAGTTCACCAAAATTTGAATTGATCAGCTTGTACAAACTGGGTTCATACATACATCGATCAGAGTACGAAATATGTCTTGTACATGATCATACAAATGAAGGGTTCAATTTTTAACTGATCATACTATGTGATATTGGTTTGTACAAATGCTGATCAGATAGGAAATTAAGTTCGTACAGCTTTGTACATCATTTTTTAAATTGTTCGTATGAATGAAATATGATCGTACTGTACAATCCAAGTATGTTTAACTTGAAATTTTTAGTTTTCTAGATGGTTTTTCTTGTCCTTCATATTTAAGAGTCCAAAAAACTAACACTCAATAATCTCTCTGACCTTGCTTTGAATTTCTCTTGAGTGTGCCTTAGGAGTGTGTTTGGAAGAGTGTTTTGAGAGTGAAAAAGTGAGAAATCTTGTGAAAGGGATTTGTGAGCGGATTCACAAAGGTGCCCAAAAGTAAGGATCTCTTGCTTGCTCTCCATAGTTCTTCCCAACTTCCTTAAAGGCTCTTAAGAGAAGATTTTCAAAAGAGATCTTGTACTCTGCCATCACTAGGAGGGTGAGAAAGGAAGAAGGTACTCTACTGACAGCAGGAGGGTGTGAAAGGATACTAGTACCCTGCCATCACCATGAGGGTGAAAAGAGAGGTTTTGGTAAGGTCTTCTCCGCCTTGCTGTGGGGGCCAAAGGAGGAACTTTTATTGGGTACGTAGTCCGGACGTAGCTCTACGTCCGAACTCCAGTAAATTTATGCCACCTGGATTTACCCCGACCCCACCATTTATTAACCCCGTTTTCCCCGTTACAGCGCGGCACAATGACCCGACCCACCCCATTCGCCAAAAAAAATGTGGCAATATCTAGGGTTTTTTCGAAGCATTTCAGTTATGCTTTTTGAAATCACCCGAAGCATTTTAGTTAACACAGCACAATCAAACGAGCATGTCCGTTTACTCCACATTTATAAAGAAAGAAAGAAGAGTTCCAGGCGACTATCTTCATCATCGAGAAGTACAGGAGGAATGGCTAAGGTATGTTTTTTCATAATAGGATAACTTATATTCATTTTGTATATTCTATAATAGTTTTTTGTTTGTATGTACTGCTGGGTACCCCCAATTGGTACCGCTGAGTTTCTTCATACTACTGGGTACCGGGGGGTACCGCTGAGTACCCCGTCTAGGTACCCAGTGGTATCCCGTCTAGGTACCCAGTGGTACCCCCTTCATTGCAGAAATAATAAGTTTAGGATTAGGGTTTTTTGTATTTTCTTAGAGGACAACATCTACGGTTTGGTTTTTTTTGTGTCGAGCTGTATCCCCTTCGTTGCAGAAATAGTAAGTTTAGGGTTAGGGTTTTTTTGTATTTTCATGCTGGGTACCACTCGATACACCATCTGGGTATTAGCTAATGCTGAGTGTACCGTATGGGTTTTGTTGGGTTGTGATCGATTGTTGTTGGGTATCACTAGATATCTTGAGGTACCCAATATATGTACCTAGTTTAGGTACTGCTGGGTACCCCGACTGGGTATAGTCGGTACTGTTGGGTATCAATGGGTACCTAGATGTACCAAGTATGTGTACCCAGTTTAGGTACTACTGGGTACTGGTGAGTACTGTTGAGTACTGCTGAGTACCACTGAGTACCAATGGGTACCTAGAGGTACCCAATATGTGTACCCCGACTTGGTATAGTAGGTACTGCTGAGTACTTCTGGGTACACCTACTTGGAACCGACTCCTTACTTATATGAGAACCACTCAGTATCGCTCGGTACCTCTAGGTACCACTGGGTACCGCTCGGTACCTATCGATATCACTCGGTACCGCTCGGTACCAATCGATACCGCCCGTTATCAAAATATTTGATGTTGATCTTTTTTTCTTTCCTTCTGCAGGGGTGACCTTATTTATTCAGCAGGGAACGTCCAAATTTTAAAAAGTCAAATATATGAACTTTAATGGATCAATACCTTGACAACAACCATATTGAGGCCTTCGACATTTTGCTAGCTGAGAAGAACACACTTCGTCCAGGCAATTACCATCCATTCATTTTTGTTTCTAGCTTGCATTGGGTAAGCTATGAAGTATTAAACTTTTTCCAACATAAATATGTTTAACTTATGTTAATATCCTTAAGCATGTTCCACAACAGGGGTCTGCATTATACAAGTATGAGAGCAAACGATATGTTTCCCATATAAGTAAGGAGTCAGTTCGGGCATCCAATTTCATGTTGTTGCTAGTGGCGAACAAGTCACATTGGACACTTCTAGTTGAAGATTTGAAAAGCAAGGCATGGATTTTCTTCGATTCTTTGCCTAACCCGATTCATAGGGCCGTCCTTCCAAATGTTGTAAGTGAATTTCCAGAAACAATAAGTGAAAAGTCACATGCATAACTTACCGGACGTAGGTACTAGGCGGTACCGAGATGTACCAAGCGGTACCGAGTGGTACCGAGTGGTACCAAGCGGTACTTAACTATACCCAGTACCGAGTATCGAGTACCAAGCGGTACACATCGATACCTAGCGATGTACCGCGTACAACATAAATGAGAGGTTATTTCGTATATATTTAACCATTAATTTGTAAAAATTTGTACAGATTAATCATTTATACACGGAAACATATGTGAATTATTTTGAAGGAGACATAAGGAATTGGCCTCTCAGTATTACAACCAAAATTCCAACGCAAACAAACGGCTTCGACTGCTGGATGTTCGTTTGCAAATATATGGAAGTTATAATCCTCCCTCGTGCAGTAAACTGGAAAGAACAATTACATTGGTAATCAAAGCTGCCTAAATATAGAGCTTAATTTGCATACTCAATTCTGTGCGGAACTATAAAATAAATACTATGGACTCATTAATCAAATATTGTACATGTTCTACATCTTCATATGTAGTTTGCAGTTATTACAAGAACTCTTGCATACACAATACTAGTTATACATAATATCACATTACTACATCTTAAGTAAATATCTAACATGTTGCTGGAGTTGAGACTGTGTAGGACAACATCCGAAGGTTGTCATGAACTAAAATTCTAAATCTTGCCAATCATTCAAGTTTAAGAACTTTTCTCGCTTCCCTCAATGTAAACGCTTCTTCAGTAATTGCTTATAAAGATCTAAAGTAAATGCATCTTCAGCTGCATACCGAAGGTGATAAAGAATTTCTTTTTTTAGATTACAAGGTGACCTTTCAACGTAGTCTGAAGAGGATGCTTCACATTTGGGCCACTTAATCTCATGAAAATGACGCTAAAGAAATTGACCACTTATAAGGTCATGATATTTCTCAAAAAATTTACCTTCCACTAAACGCCACCCTTTTGAATAAAGGAATCTTCCTATTCTGATGGCATCAATTGCTATCGCCTCCTTCCATGACTCTTCAAGAGCATTATCAGAACGATCTTGCCATGTATGTGCACAACATCTGAATATTTCATTTGCTTTGGCTCTTTGCTCAAGAAGACCATCGTAATAGCTCGACATGCATTCATGGATCCTAATAGTGCCAATATCGACATAAAGCTTCATAGGCATTCCTAGATGTAGTTTAGCGTCAGGCCAATGCAGTTGATAAACCATATTCAATGTAAAATGCCTAAGGTAATAACAACTTATATAGATGAAAGCAGGGAACCATATTAAATATCACAATAACCTAGCATAAATGCCGATAACTACCAAGTAATAATTATAAATGTCCTCACCAACTTACCTAGCTATATATCGATACATTGTGGAACCGGTACCTAGCGGTACCACACAGTACTGTGTAGTATCGCGGTACCGAGCGGTAACTAGAGATACCGAGCGGTAACTAGTGATACCGAGCGGTACCGAGAGATACCAAGCAGTACCTAGAGATACCTAGGGGTGCCGAGTGGTTCCTAGCACTATCTAGCGGTGAATAAAAATGAAATATCGAGGGTTAAATTGAAGACTACAGTAACAATTGGCACAACAAATAATAACAATTTTACATAAAGAACCATAAATCAATCATGTTTCTCAGAATCAATAATTCCATTCATCTTGCTTAGATATTCAGCTGACAGCTCACTGGGTGGTCGACGGAGAGTATACTCATCTATGAAGCATTCTGGTATGCTTGGAAATATAAACTCCCTAATTGGTTCCACAGGTTTGCTGCATTCTTCAGTTGACGGACTAGCTGCTTCTTCAGTTTTCTTTTTCTTACATTTCCTCTTCTCCCATGGACTCTTCAACCTTCCATTAGAGATACCTTTAGGCCTGCACTTTAGTGCGTCTTTTAATTTTTTAGCACCACCTTTGTTCGCAACAAACCTAGGGTTCTTCTTTCCTTCCAATATTAAGTAGACATTTTCAGCCATGTCAGTCATTGCAATTAACATTTACTGTTCGGCTTCTTTATTCCCTTTTCCTCGTGTGCTTATTTGATATGTGAATCTACTAAAATGATTTCTAAATATCATACCCCCCGAACCTCCTTATCCTCTTGATCCTCCTGATCCTTCCTGAGATGTGCTGACATTGTTCCCCCTATATACAAATGTCCGCCTACCATAAATGTCTTTTCTAGCTCTTCCCAACCATCTTAGAAATAGGTACTTTGTCAGAATATTCATAATATCTAACTACCTTATGACTCTCATGCAGTGAGAATATAGTAAACCCATCATATTGAACTTCCCAAAGCTGCATTAAATTGTACCTTTATTTGCATCAAAATGAACTGTCCAATGGTGCGACTCATCAGTCTTCTTGACACTTCTGACATAAAATGTTAAAGAGCCACTTGAGGCATGATCTATGCACATTCCTCCAACATCTTGTAAGAACTCCTCCTCAAAGAATGAATACAATTTTTGTGAATAAAACTGAGCAGCTTGCTTAAGTATTGGACTACTTTTGATTATTGGTACAACTTTAGACTGGCTGCATTTGAAATCTTCATCCTATTCATTTTGATGCCATGTGTTCATCACTTTCTCTAGCCCCCAAAAAATAATCATTTATACTGCTTGTCGCCTTATAAATGCCAAGATAAACTATGTTAGTGGATTAGCTATGCTGTGTTGAAAGAATACCAAGGTTAAAACAACTCTTGTTGAATGTTGTGGACCATTTCTTCCTTATTTTGTAAAGCTCTTTCAACCATTCATGGTTGTGGAGGTCCCCTTCTTTGATCATTTCAACCCAACTTCTCTCAAACTCCTCCTCAGAATCACACTTGCTAAAACATCTATAAAAAAGGCCTTTAACTTTGTTGTTGGTATTGAAGCAGCACGCCTTGGAAGGCGCCTTCTTCATGATGTGCCATTGGCAAAGTCTATGGCGTGTTTGAGGTAATGCAATCTCTATTGCCCTAGCCATAGCTTGGTCCTGATCAATAAATATTGTAACGGGATGTTTATCACCCATTATTCACAAAAATATTCTAAATAACCATGTAAATGATTCAATTGTTTCCTCTAATAGAAATTCCACCCCTAAAAGAATATTCTGCCAATAATTATTCACTCCAACAAAGGGTACGCACGCTAGATTATATTTGTTAAGCCTATAGCTAGTATCAAATATGATCACATCTCTAAAGTAATCATAATCTATTCTTCCCAAACCATCAACCTAAAAAAAATTCAACAATCTATCATCCTCATCAATTTGGACGTTCCATGCAAACATGTTGTCATGAACAAGTCGTTCTTTAAATATTTCAATTAGAGAATTCGTGTCCCCATTCTCAATCTTCGCTCTTCTCTCTTTTTGAATGTAGTTATATGCATCCCTTTTAGAGAAACTTAAATTTTCCACACCTCCTACTTCATCAGCTAGGTATGTAAATGCATCAACGGTTCTTATCCCGGCTTTTGTCATTGATTTAAGAATACATGGTTTCTCATCACTAATATTCCTATATGATCTTAGCAAATGCTGATCTTCATGCCTAGCTAATTTGTGATTGTGGATCTCTATGCATTTTTGCACCATCCACACTCCATCTAGATCCACTAAAAATCTAATCATTGCGGGACAACCGGTCCTGGTATTAGATTTTCTATATTTTAATTTGGAGTTTAAATCAACACCCTTCTTAAATCTAGCTTTCGAATAGACAAAGTTCTTGAATTTTATTCTTCTCGAATTAGGCCAATAAATGTGATATTCTTTGCAAACGCTAAAACCAACATTATGCGTAATGACAATACATCTCATACGCTTCCTTCTCACTGTTACAAATAACCTACAAAGTAGAAACTTTATAAAAAAACAACACTTACAATTTAACATCACCGATTCTACTGGGTACCGATCGGTACCGAGCAGTACCGAGATGTACCAAGCGGTACCGAGACGTACTGAGCATTATTGAGGTTAAAGTAGTTTAGCAGTAACCTTCAACCCTTCAACACCGGTACATACCATCTGAACCAATAGGTACCTAGGAGCACCTAGTGGTACCTACTGGTACCTAGTCGTGCCTAATAGTAATGCTATGGTACACGAGCTTCACACACTTAAAACATTTTAAAAATCACTCTACCTTCTTGATTTCTTGAAGAAAAAAGAATAAAACCTCTTTGGAATATTATATTTATCGATAGTATCTCCGACTTCTCTTCGATATTTTGCTTAGGTACTTCTTCCTTAGAGCGCTGCATCTCTTACGAAATGCCTCCCATGTCCTCGAAATATTCGCCATCCTCGAAATTGGATTCCATCTTCATAGCCTCCTCTCTTCTCTTTCTTCTCTTTCTCAGCTCTTCAGCTATCATAACCTATCTCAAGTGAGGAAATAAGTCAATGCCATTATTAAAAAAAAACCCTAGATATTGCCACTTTTTTTGGCGAATGGGGCGGGTCGGTTCGTCTGGCCATGCTGTAACTGGGAAAATGGGGTTAATAAATGGTGGGGTCGGGGTAAATCAAGGTGGTGCAAATTTACTGGAGTCCGGACGTATCCGGACGTAGAGCTACGTCCGGACTCCGCACCCAATAAAAGTTTCTAAAGGAGAGTCACTAGTGTTTAGTGCAAGACCTGGAGAAGGAGTCTCCAGGGAGGGGACTTAGGTCTTGTTGGACCGAACCACTATAAAATATGGTGTCTTTTATTCTTTACTTTTTACTGCATTTTTATTTTTTGCAATTTCTTTTATTTTTTATGGTTCAAAAAATTTTTTTAGAAAATTTTTTGTTGTGTTTAAAGTAATTAATCAGTTTTCAAAATAACCAAGAAGTTTAAAAATTACCAATTTACCCCCCCCCCCCCCCCCCCCCCCCCCCCCCTCATGGTTAGCTTTGGGAAAATTGCCTTAGGTTTAACAACCTACTGAGAATTTATAATAAGATGCCCTCTAAGCAAGGCATCTATAAGTGCACCACAAGAACCACTACCTAGCCTAACTAAAGTGAGTTATCCTAGCAAACCATCTACAACGTATAAAAAAGGTTGTGTGGCATTGATATATCCAAAGGGGTTTTAATATTTGAATTATTTACATTTGAGATTATTTGTTTATTATAATCCAAAGATATTAGTGATTAAAGCTTAAGTCTTAATGATCTAGTTTTTAATTATTTGATTTTTAAAATATTTGAGTTTGAGTATTTAATTTTAATGAACCATCTAAGCTAATTTCTCCAAAATGTATAAGCACAATAGAATCCCAACTTCCCAAATCTACACTTTATGAGTTGGAAGGATCCTTACATTAACTATCTCAGAACTAGATCAATTGATTCAAAGATCTATAATTAGAGATGATTTAAATTGATGGAAGTCAACTACTGGCTAATATGTGACCACCTATTCAAGAGATTTTCCTCCTCACTTAACCTTAAATGTGTTCGAGAAGACCAAAGGGAAGACTTAATAACTAAAATCTCTTTAAGTGAATGTAGAAGCCACTCCGATAGATGCACTCTTGCCTATCAAATCCTAAAGCAAGGATACTTTTGGCCTACTCTAAGGAAAGCCATTGAAGAATTCTATGCGATACATATGTTAGCAGAAGTTTGCTCTGATGTAGCTGTAACCTTCTCACAAACTACATTCAATAAGAAGCCCTTAGCCATTCACCTTGTATGGAATGGACTTGCTAGGCCCATTCTTGTCAATGATGAGGCAAAGATGCTTCATCCTAGTCATGATTGACTACTACACAAAGAAGATTGAAGAGAAACTGCTTGCTTACATCACCTTCATTGTAGTCTAAATATTTATTAAGATAAACATCATTTGCCGACACAGAGTCCTTTTCTTTTGCCATCATCACATATAATGGACCACAAATCTCCAATAAGAGCCTCAAAAAATTTTGTGAAGCCCAAGGCATATGCCTTAAGTCAACATCTGTTCATCACCCTCAAACCAATAGTAAGTACAACCCACCAATAATCTTATACTCATCCTCCTCAAGAAAAAGATTGAAGGAGCTAAAGGGAAGGGGGCCATACTGCTTCCTTCAGTATTTTGGGACCTCAAAATAACATCATAAACTATAATTGGTCATACCCCTTTTTTTTCATCAATGATACAGAGGTTGTACTTCCAATAGAGCTTGAGTTGCCTAGTGAAAGAGCAATGACCACTACTTGCTTACATCACCTTCATTATAGTCTAAAATTTTATTGAGATAAACATCATATGCCAACACAGAGTCCTTTTCATTTGCCATCATCACATATAATGGACCACAAATATCAAATAAGAGCCTCAAAAAATTTTGGGAAGCCCAAGGCATATGCCTTAAGTCTACATCTATTTATCACCCTCAAACCAATAGACAAGTACAACCCACAAATAATCGTATACTCATCCTCCTCAAGAAAAAGATTGAAAGAGCCAAAGGGAAGGGGTCCAAACTACTTCCTTCAAAATTTTGGGACCTCAAAATAACATCATGAACTATAATTGGTCATACCCCTTTTTTTTTCTTTAGTGATAGAGAGGTTGTACTTCCAATAGAGCTTGAGTTGCCTTGTGAAAGAGCAATGACCACAACCTAGACTGCAATTGACAAGTGGGAGGCATCAAACTAAGAAGGCCTGTAAACTATTACTAACCAATTAGAAGAACATCGGGCACAGGCCTCCCTCCAGCAAAAGGAAATCAAATGAAGAACTGCTATATACTATAATCTCCACATCAAAGAGAAGATCTTTTAATTAGGAGCCTTAATCCTTAAGCTGACAAATGTAGCTGCTCATTGTGCACACTTGAAAAACTAGCCAACACCTGGGAAGGTTCCTACATCAATAAAGATAAGCTGCTCCATGTGCCTAGCAATTATAGACTCACAACAAAATCAAAATAGCTAGAACCATGAGTGCTCATGACCTCAAATTACTTTATCTATAAGGGATAAATCTTTCTACATGTATTATCACATTTTTAATTCAAATAAAAATAAATCATTACTCAATTAATATCCCACATTAAAAAATAACATAATCTAAGGCTCCAACCAGAACCAAAAAACATTCAAAAAAATGCTAGGGGAACTCAGAATGTTGAGTATGAACTATAATTTCTATAACAAGAACTCCTCTTGAAGTCCCCCCCACCCCCCACCCCCCACCCCCCCTCCCCAATGTTAAAATATGTCGTAACCCAATCATTTATCCTCATATAACAAGCTGATCGCCCGAGCAGTATGGGATCATCTAATCCCCCTGCAGGTTCAAGCTAAAGGAAAAGATTGTACTACTCCCTAAGGTCTATCAAGGCCCCAGGCACTTAAGACCTAACTAAGCACCTTGTCCTAACATGAAGGAAAGTCATCTTTCTAGTGAGATTACTTCAATATCATTTATCACACTATTAGTAGTATATCACATCTTAGAATTCAAGGGACGATCACTTCCAACTAAGTTCATCCCTTTTTCTAAATTAGCTAAATTTTATTCTCTTGATTACTAAAAGTTTGATATGGATGTTAAGCCCTAATGAACAAGTCTCGAGGCTTACCAAGAGGGGGGGTGAATTGGTTATTTTAAAAATTTGTGAGCAACAGGAACGATCTTTTGATAATTTACAGCGGAAACAAGTAAACACAGTAATGAAAAGATCAATCCTAGATTTCACCCAAGCAGCTAATAATAGAAAAATAAATTACAGAAAATAATCAGAAAGAGCACACCAGATTTTATAGTAGTTCAGTCAACTTGACCTACATCCACTCCCCGGAGCCTCCCCTCTGGGTATTACACTAACACAAAAGTGACTCTCCTTTTGCTCCCACAGCAAGGCGGAGAAGCCTGTACAAAACCTCCTTTTCACCAACCCAATGAGGTAGAGAATCTAAACTCCTTTCTCTTCATCCTGAAGTAGGCAGAGAACCCGGACTCCTTTCGCTTCCTCCTGAAGCAGGCAAAAAACCTTGATCTTCTTGCGAATGATCCTCCCACAGAAAACACTGACAAGATAAGAGATGACGAACAGAGAAGATGACTCTGATCCTTGCTTGGAGCAACCCTTGTGAATCCCTCACAAACTCCCCCTCATAAGATCCACTCTCTCTCTCCCAAGCTCTCTCTCTCTCTCTCTCTCAAGGATTTCTATGCAAAGAAAAGTGGCAAAAGATTTTTCTTATTGAAAGAGAAAGATCATAAATAGGAGGGCATAAAAATTGCCCTAAATCTCAACTAGTCATCAAATATCATCTAGGACAATCGGTCAATCATCCTGTACGATCAGTTCAAAATCACATGTACCAGCCTGGATGATCTGGTTCCTCTGGACGATTAGTAGACAAGAGTTATTCAGATCAACTCGTACGATTCGGCGATCGTCCATGATGATTAGTGAAAATCAAGAATTTCATCCAGAAGATAGCTTTGGTCATCCAAGGGAACTTGAGCTGGATGACCTTAAAATGACTTGATCGTCCAGGACGATATGTCTATCATCCTGTACGATTAGTTCAAAAAGTTTCAAAATCGTTCGGTTCACAGCTCTGGATGTTCAGGTCATAACATGCTGGATGATTTCAAAATGACATGATAATACGGGATGATATGGGTATCATCCCGTACGATTAGTTCAAAAATGAGATTATCATCTTACACACAGCTATGGATGTACAGGTGATAGGCACTGGATGGTCAGGATTTTTAACACATTGTCCCGTACGATCCTGTGATCTTTCAGGATGATTTAATCGAATCAATTAGACCTTAATTACTTTCCTTAATCACCAGACTAATTTAGACAAGATTTTAATGGATCGTCCAGGATGATACACGTATCGTCTGGGACGATCAGATCAAATCTCTAAAAATAAAAACTTGCCTATCTTGATCTGGTGGCTGAGAATTTCTGATTTAAGCCTATCATACTGTACGATATTGGGATCATCCAGGATGATCAGCTTAATCAAACTGACTTAACTTGATCATCCTAATTAGGGTTTCTATTTTCATTGGATCATCCAGGATGATATGAATATCGTCTAGGATGATATGAATAAAATTTTGAGACAGAAACTCTAACTCACTAAAACTCTCCCCCTGAGTGTATGTGTGTAAGGTTACTTAGCAAGGGAATCAATTACATTATATTTGACTCAAGAAATGAAAAAATTATAATTAAACACACGCGGACCCGATCTTGAGTTGGCTTTGATTACATTTGATCTTTTGTACCTGAAATGATTAGCCAAGCAAAACAGAACACAAACTTGTTTGTTATCATCAAAACTATACTTCTTGAATCTAGATTTACAATAATCTCCCCCTTTTTATGATGGCAAATATTGATGCAGTAGTTTCAAATAAAACAGACAGGAGTAAACAACGCGCATACCAAAGAAAATATTTTATTTCAAATTTTACTAAACATAAAATACAATAAGGGAAACATTTACAACACAAAAATAGTAAAAGAAACTACTAGTCACTCAGAATATCAACTCCCCCTTTTGACATCATAAAAAGGAGGAAGAACAGACACAACAATACAAATAGAAAATATCACAACAAAAAGGGCTAAAAAGGAGGCGGATCCTGATCAGAAGGAGGAGGTTGTGGCCAAAAGTAGCTATGAATGCCGACAAAATATGCTCCAAATCAGGCCATATCCTGGTCATACTGCTGAGCAGCGTCGTCATTGAAGCGCTATAGATCCTCAGTGTGCTGCTGCTCCTAGGCAGCCACATAAGAATAAAATCGGGCCTCCCACTAGTCGAACCGCTGCACTAGATGATCAAAAGGAGATGTAATATGAAGGGGAGTAGGTGCATTAGGTGCAGCAGGAACAGGAACATCTTCTTCCGCTTCCTCCTCAACATCCATGGCGGGCTCCGGATGAAGTCGGGTACTATGGAGGACATGGAAGGAGTTGTCTATATAGTAGGAAGGAGGGACATCGGCAGGGACTGGATATTACTGATTATATTTCATCTCAAGGGCATAGGCAATGAGGTGGCCTAAGGCTAGATTTGGGCATCTTTTGTGGCCCGGATCCCTAATGCTAGTGAGATGTTCGATATAACGGAAAAGGATATCGGTAGCATTAAAATCCTGGCGGCCATGATGTAGTAGGTGGTCAGGGAGAGTAAAGGGGTGATGTGGATGTGGTCGCCAGCCTGTTGGATGATTGAGCAGTGAAGGATATGTTAAATTGTGCGAGCATCCTTAAGGAGGGAAGAACAGGCATTGTCATGGTAGTGGGCCTAGGTATTTCTAAGGAAGCGATTGGCGACACTCCAATTAAGCTCAGGATCAGAAATAATGGTGTGGAGCTTATCGCCAGTGATGGAGAGTTGAAGGATAGGGTGAAAATCCTGGGCGGTGAGTTCTACAAGTCGCTGATTTATGAAGGAGTGAAGGGCGAAGTAGTCAGAGGTGATGCAAAGATTTGCGAAGAAGACCCTAAGAAGTTCAGAGCTAAAAGGGAAGGCCAAGGTGAGAATGAAGGTCAGGGAGGTATGGGCAAACAGATCCAGAATTGGGTAGGTAAGAGTGCGGGGGGTTGACGATCCTGGAGTGAGTGATTCCAACTTCACGGTAATATTGGAAGGCAGCCCTAACAGCTGCGTCAAGAAAGCGTGGATCGACATTTCGTTGGGAGGAACTTGCACCTTGATACCTAGATCTCTTTCCACCAGCCATTAGAATAACAAGAGATGAAGTATTGAAGAAGAAGAATGAAGAAATCTGAAGTAAATGGCTATTTAAGTAGAAGTCGGATAGATCGTCCCGTACGATCACAGGAGCGTCCAAGATGATATGAGTAATTATGAAGGCCAGGATGATTGGTCAAAAAGGTGGTCAGATTATCCTGAATGATCAGAGATTATCCAGGATGATTAGAGATAGGCGATCATCCCGAGGAGTCCAGCTGGAGGACCGTTGATGAAAAGTATCATCAAGGATGATTAGGTGGATCATCCAGGATGATAGGCAATAAATGACTCGGACTGGCCAAATTTAAATCATCCAATTACTGCCACATAGATCATCCAGGATGATGAGGTGTATCATCAAGGATGATGACCAATAATTGGTGCATTCTCAGCCATTTGATCAGGACCAGAAAAACTGGATCATATCGTCTAGGACGATTGATGGATCGTCTAGGATGATCACCAATAATTGGTGCATCTCAGCCGTGTGATGAGGGTGGGAATGATTTGAATGGATCATCCAGAATGACATATGGATCATCCAGGATGAAGGGAATCATCTGGGATGATGAAGGGAATCGTCCGGGAAGATGTAGGGATCGTCTAGGATGATGTGAGAAAAAAATGAAAAAGATGAAGGATGGAGAGGAAAGATCAGGAATCCCAAAAACACACAAAACAAAAAGAAAATAAAATTAGATTAAATGAAAAATAGAAACAAGAAAAAAATAAAACTAAAAATAATAATTTTTTTTTAAATCGATCAGCTCCAGTAATTCAAAATTTTCCCTTGATTTTTAATCTAAAAATCAATAAGAAGAAGATCGACAGTGCTGAAATCCAGAATGGTTAGAAAATTGACTTTTATAACTCCCACCTCGGACACCTTATAGGATTAAATTCCTTTCAAAACAAAAGTCCAGTTCAGAAGAAAAGAAATTAGATTCGAAAAAAGATCCTTTCAAGCTTCGTTCCAGAAAAATATCTGATATAATAGAATTACAAAGTAAGGAATCAGAAATCATGATTTTTCATCTCAAGCTTTTGAAAATATTAAGTGGTGTATAGATTTTTCTAAGACATTTAAAGATCTGAAAAGGAAGAAAGCCTATTTCTTTGTGGGCTCATTTTATGCCTAATTTTTTTAATTTATTTGGCGCTTTACGCATCTTTTGATTTTTGATACACTTTGTGTGTCCTTTCAATTTTTTGGCGGCATTGAGCATCTTTTTAGTTTAGGCTAATTTTTTACCTCTTTTTATTTTGGCGCTCTGTACATCTTTTGTAAGATTACTCCCTTTCAAAATCATTAAAGAATCTCAGCTGTGAAATTACCTTCCAAACATAAGAGACGACAAAACTCACTCTCTACAATAAGGAAGAGTAATTCACAAAACAAAAACCATACATCATATGATAAGTGCAATCACCTGGTTCAGAAAAACATAATAATGACTCAAAACTTTGAAAACACTATTCATATGAGGTAGATTACTGTAGGAAGATAAAATAGATCTCTATTTCAAAAACCAACTTTTTAATTTTGAAGAAGATTTTTATCCAAAAGAAACAATACACCATTAAAGGAGTTAGAGGAAGAGAAATAATTATCAATGTTTCTTACCTTTAACAGATCCAGTGGAATCAATCACTACATACAAGCTTCCAAACTAAAAATAAGGCAAAACTTTCAGTCAGAAATTCAGTTTATCAGCAGTAGTGAGCAGTGATCTAATTTTTTTTTTTAGAATAAAACAGTGAATCAAAAACTAGTAGGAAATCTCATCAAAATAAATGCTTAAATCAAAAAAACACCAATCAATAAAAATAAAATCAATAATGAATAAAAATAAAATAGGAAACAGACAGTCAAATCTAAAGACTAACAGAAACAAAATAAAAACAAAAAAACTCAGAAATTATTAGCCATCAGAATCATGCATTTATGTCAATCACACCCAATCTGGTCCTCAAAATGCTAAATGAGTCAAAGGCCAGTGGTTTAGAGAAGATGTCAGCCAGTTCATTTTCAGTTGCTACATGGTGTAGCTCAATGTCCCCTTTTGTAACATGGTCCCTAATGAAGTGATGCCTTATGTCAATGTATTTGGTTCTTGAATATTGGATGGGATTCTTAGAAATATAGATGGCACTAGTATTATCACACATAATAGAAATTGTGCCAATAGGTAATCCTAAATTCAAAACTTTTTGCTTCAACCAAAGGACTTGGGCCACACAACTTCCTAAGGAAATGTACTCAGCTTCAGTAGTGGAAAGTCCAACTGAGTTCTATTTTATACTAGACTAGGAGACTAAAGACTGTCCTATGAATCGACAAGTTCCAGAAGTGCTCTTTCTATTCACCCTACACCCTATAAAGTCATATCATAATATCCAATAATCTCAAAAGAAATGCTGTGCCTAAGGTACCAGATTCCTAGGTTTGGGGTCCCTAAAAGATATATAAGAATTCTCTTAACAGCAATCAGGTGGAACTCTTTAGGATCAGCTTGAAACCTAGCACAAAGATAAACACTAAACATAATATCAAGTTGGCAAGCAGTCAAGTAAAGCAGTGATCCAATTATTCCTCTATACTTCTTCTGATCAATAGAATTTCCATTTGAATCCTTATCTAACTGACCAGAGAAGCCCATAGGAGTGTTGATTGGCTTGGCTTTGACCCTTTTATATTTCTTCAAAATATCCTTAGTGTATTTAAATTGATTGAGAAAAGTTCCATCATCCATTTTCCTTATGCTAAACGCCAAAAAGTAAGACAATTCTCCCATCATACTCATCTCAAACTCCTTACTCATTATTTTAGAAAAATCAACACATAATTTTTTATCAAAAGATCCAAAAATTATATCATCAACATAGATCTGGATAATGAGTAAAACATCCCCTACTCTCCTCAAAAAAAGGGTGGTATCTACACTCCCCTTAACAAACTCTCTTTCTAAGCCTTTCATACCAAGCTCTGGGTGCCTATTTCAATCCATATAACACATTTTTTAATTTGTAAACATGATTTGGATATTGGGAACTCTTAAAACCTAGGGTTTGCTCTACGTAGACATCCTCCTTTATAACCCCATTTAAAAAGGCACTCTTGACATCCATTTGAAATAACTTAAATCCTTTATAGTAGGCAAAGGCTAGTAGCACTCTAATGGCTTCCAATCTAGCTACAGGGGCAAAGGACTCCTCAAAATCAATCCATTCAATCTGATTATTCCCCTTAGCCACCAATCTTGCCTTATTCCTAACCACCACACTAGAATCATTCATCTTATTCTTAAAGACCCACTTGATTCCCACTATAATTTGATTCCTAGGTATTTCTACTAAGTCCCAAACATCATTCCTTATAAATTGATTCAGTTCCTCTTGTATAGCTAAGATCCAAAATTCATCAGAAAGGGCTTGATTGATATTGGTGGGTTCAATCATTGAAATAAAGGCAAAGTGGTTTACTTCCTTCCTAAGTCCATGCCTAGTCCTAACACCTTCAGTTCTTTAGGATGACTCGAAGAATATCTCCAATCTCTAGGCAAAATGTTTTGAGGTTGTACCCTTTCCTCCAAATTTACATTTTCAACTCCTTGGGTAATCTCTCCTACATCTTCTTCTTCCTCAACTCTACTCTCCTTGGGATCAGATTCATCAAACACCACATAATTTATTTCTTCCACCACCAAAGTCCTCTTATTAAACACCCTAAAGGATTTCCCCATATTAGAATAGCCTAAGAACACTGAATCAAATTTGGGGTCAAATTTTCTGAAGGATGACTTTCCGTTGTTCAGAATGAAAACCTTACAACCAAAGACATGGAGGTGGGATAGGTTTGGAGTTCTACCCTTAATGATCTCATAAGGTGTCTTATTCATATTGGATCTAACATTCACCCTATTCAGCATATAATAGGCAGTGTTCACCGCTTCAGCCCAAAAATATTTTGGAAGTGAATACTCAGCAAGCATTGCTCTAGTAGCTTCCATTAAGATTCTATTCTTCCTTTCAGCTACCCCGTTCTGCTGAGGGGTCCTAGAAGCTGAAAAATTATGGCTAATCCTTTGCTCCTCACAGAATGTTCCAAATCTCACATTTTCAAACTCTCCACCATGATCACTATGAATAGTCAAGATCTCACAACCTAACTTTCTCTGAATCCAAGTGGAGAAAGATATAAACTCATCAAATGACTCAAATTTATGTGATAGAAATTTAATCAAAGTGAACCTCGAGTAATCATCAATAATCACAAAATCATAGACTTTCCCCGCTAAGCTGGAAGTTCTAATGGGTCCAAAGAGATCCATGTGAAGGACTTCTAAAGGTCTAGAGGTACTAATATCCTTAACAGAGTGAAAGGAGGACTGGACTTGCTTCCCTAATTGACAGGCATCACATAGGTGGTCCTTAGTGAACTTAAGCTTGGGGACACCTCTAACTAAGTCCTTTTAGGTGACTCTCCTAAGGGTTTTCACACTAGCATGACATAATCTCCTGTGCCACAACTAAGATTCATCAGCAGCAGTTTTTAAGCAAATTGAAATATCAGCTTTAAAGCAACTTACATCCAGCATGTAGACATTGTTAATCCTTTATCCCTGCAAAATAATTTTATCATTTAAGCTTATAATGCAGCAAGTGGGCAGAAATTTGATGTAGTATCCTTTGTCATAGAGTTGACTGTACTCAGCAAGTTGTGTTTCAGTCCATCTACAAGCAAAATATTATCAATAATGAAATTCTTTGAATCACCAATTATACCTGTTCCTACAACCCTCCTGGTGTAGTTGTCTCCAAGTATAACCTTGCCTCTAGCCCTGGCCTCCAGTGAAATGAATTAATTTGCATCTCCAGTCATATGTCTTGAGCATCTGCTGTCCAGGTACCACATGCTCTCAAGAGGTCTTGTGTGAGAGCACACCTCTTCTTGGTCAGACTGATCAGGGTGATCATCTGCCATTAATCACAAGTTAGTAGTCTCATCTTCAGCTTCAGACTCAGAGGAGTCAGATGTAGAATCTACCTAGAATGCCTTCTGAATCTGCTTCATGTCCTTCCTAAACTAGGGTTTCTCCTCACCCTTCTCCTTGCTTGGGTGAGCCTTAGGTGTAGGACAATAAGCCTTTATATGTCCAGGCTTCCTGCATTCAAAACAGATAATATCAGATAAACCTTTAAAATTTTTACTACCCTAACCTTTGTTCCACTTTTGAAAGTTCTTGTGTTTCTTCCTTAGAAAGCTTTTGAATTGCCTAGTGATTAAGGCAACATCATTGCTATCAGACCCAAAAGAGTTAGTGTCAGTATCGTTGGCATTCAGTGCCATAATTTTCTCCTTCTTTTTCTCACTTAGATCAAGCTGTCTTTGGTTCACCCCTTGCTCATAAGCAATGAGTGATCCAAGTAAGTTATCAATAGAATAGGCATTCAAATCCTTAGATTCAGTGATCATAGTTATTTTTGCATCATAGGAGGAGGGCAAGCATCTCCAGATTTTATTAACTTTTTCATAGTTGGTGAGTTATCTTCTTAAGGCATGTAGGGATGTTACAATCTGTGTGAACCTAGTATACATTTTAGATATAGACTCACTAGGTTTCATACAGAATAGTTCGTAGTCATGAAGCAATATGTTTAACCTAGACTATTTGACTTCAGATGTACCTTCATAAGTGATGCACAATCTATCCCAGATTTCTTTACAAGTAGTGCAAGTGGAGACACGCATGTAATCTTTAGATTTTAAAGCACAGAAAAAACAGTTCAAATATTTGGCATTCAGTTGGGCTAAGTCCCGATCATCAAAAGTCTATTCAGTGAAAGGAAGTTCAGTTTTAACATTATTTACCATTCTAAAAGGTGCTTTATATCCATCCTTAATAAGCATCCACATGCGATAATCTATAGATTAAAGAAAAGTGGACATGCGAGTTTTCAAAAAATCAAAAGGTATGTTATCAAACAATGGTGGACGTGTAATTGCATAACCTTCAGTAGTATTTCTATTACCAAAGTTAGCCATGGATCAAATTCAAATGTTTTCAAACTTTATTTTTGAATCCCGCTCTGATACCACTTGAACGTTTGATAGGGATGTTAAGCCCTTATGAATTAGTCCCAAGGCTAACCAAGTGGGGGAGGTGAATTGGTTATTTTAAAAATTTGTGAGCAACAAGAAAGATCTTTTGATAATTTATAGTAGATAAAAGTAAACACAGTAATGAAAGATCAATCACAGATTTCACCCAAGTAGATAATAACAGAAAAATAAAGTGCAACAAATAATCAGAAAGAACACACCAGATTTTATAGTGGTTTGGTCAACTTGACCTATGTCCACTCTCCAGAGCCTCCCCTCTGGGTATTACACTAACACTAAGTGACTCTCCTTCTGCTCCCACAGCAAGGTGGAGAAGCATGTATAAAAACTCCTTTCTACCAACACGATGAGGCAGAGAACCAGAACTCCTTTTGCTTCCTCTTGAAGCAGTCAGAGAACCTAGACTCCTTTCACTTACTCCTGAAGTAGGTAAAAAACCTGGACTCCTTTCGCTTCCTCAAGAAGCAGGAAGAGAACCTGAATCTTCTTGTGAACGAATCCTCCCACAAAGACACCGACAAGATAAGAGACAACGAACGGAGAAGATTACTCAGATCCTTGCTTCGAGCAACCTTTGTGAATCCCTTATAAACTCCCCCTCATAAGATCCTCTCTCTCTCCCAAACTCTCTCTCTCTCTCAAGGTTTCTCTAAAAAGAAAAGTGGCAAAAGATTTTTCTTATTGAATGAACAAGATCTTAAATAGGAGGGCTCAAAAATTACCCTAAATCTCAACTGGTCGTTAAAGATCATCCAGGATAATCTGTCAATCATCCTATACGATCAGTTCAAAATCATATGGATTAGCCTGGATGATCTTGTTCCTCTGGATGATTAGTATACAAAATTTGTTTATATTGTCCCGTACGATTCTGCGATCGTCCGGGATGATTAGTGTAAATTAGGAATTTCATCCCGAAGACAGCTCTGGTCGTCTAGGGGAACTTGTGCTGGACAATCTCAAAATGACTTGATTGTCCGAGATGATATGGGTATCATCACGTACGATTAGTTCAAAAATGATAAAATCATCCTACACACAGCTCTGGATGTATAGGTCAAAATATGCTGGATGATTTCAAAATGACTTGATAATCCAGGATGATATATCCATCATCCTATACGATTAATTCAAAAATGACAATATCGTCCTACACACAGCTCTGGACGTATAGGTGGAAGGCACTAGACAGTCAGGATTATTAACATATCCTCCCGTAAGATATTGCGATCGTCTAGGATGAAATGATCAAATCAATTAAACCTTAATTACTTTTCTTAATCATCAGACTAATTTAGGCATGATTGTAATGGATCATCTAGGATGATATACGTATCGTCCGGGAAGATCATACCAAATCTCTAAAAATAAAAACTTGCCTAACTTAATCTGGTGGCTGAGAATTTTTATTTAAGCCTATCGGCCTTTGTGATATGTGTATCATCTAGGATGATCATCTTAATCAAACTGACTTAACATGATCGTCCTAATTAGGATTTCTATTTTCACTGGATAATCCAGGATGATATGAATATTATCTAGGATGATATGAACAAACTTAAAAATAGAGACTCTAACTCACTAAAAACTCTCCCCCTGAGTGTGTGTGTGCAAGGTTACTTAGCTAGGGGATCACTTACATTACGTTTGACTCAAGAAAGGGAAAAATTATAACTTAGACACACACGAACCTGTTCTTGAGTTGGCTTGGATTGCATTTGATCTTTTGTACCTGAAATATTAGTTGACCAAAAAAATAGAGCAAAAATGTTTGTTATCATCAAAATTATAATCCCTAAATCTAGATTTACAACATTGAATGTTTACTCCATTTATAATTTGCATGAATACTCATTGCCTATGAGTAAGGGGTGAGTTAAATTTAAAGTGATGCAAGAGAAAAGATTAAGGAGAGAATTATAACACTAAAAGCAAATGACTTTGATAGTAAAAGTTCTAGAGCAAAGGAGGATGACGACATTACCTTAATGTCATGGCAGTTCAAGAGCTTTTTGAAAAGGAAATAAAGGCATCATCAATAGCATTGTAGCAAAGATAAAAGAAATAACAATATTAAAGTTTCATCTAACACTATTTACCTTAAATGTAAGAAACCAGGCCACCTCCGAACTGACTGTCTCAACCTGAAGACTCACTCGATCAAGGAAAAGGGTGAAGAGAAGCCAAAGCTTAAGATGGGCAAGCTAAAGACACAAAAAGCCTTCTGGGCTGACTCTGCCACAGAATCTTCAGAATTGAAAGTAACGAAGGAGGTAACAAACTTGTGTCTTATGGCTAACATTAATCTTAATGAATTAGATTAAGATGAGGTATATCAACTTTCCTATGATGAATTACTCATAATTTTTAAAATATTCATGATTCATATAGGAAGCTGAAAAAGATGCATGCTAGTCTTAAAACTGAATTATTTATTTTGCAAAAAGAGCATGCTAGTTTAATTATCGAGCATTCTAATTTAGATAGTGATCATATGACCTTGCTTAATCAGCATGATGCCTTACACAAGAAGCATATCGACTTAATTAATGCACATAAATCCTAGAAAATATCACATATTGAACTAGAGAAAGCATAAAAGGTATTAGAAGTATCTGAATTAGATGTAGATGGTAGAGAGCATGCATTGAAAATTAAAGTGCCCATTCTTGAAAGTGCAAACAAAGTTTTAGAAGCAAAACTAATTACACTTGAGAATAACAAACCACCAACTACCTTAGAACAATTTCATAAGCCCTCTATACAAAATGCATCACATAAACCTAGGAGAAGGCACCATGACCCACATAAGTTAGTAAATCCATTTATTGGTGTTTGGTGTTACTCTTATGGCATGTTAGGTCATATAGCCTGCACTTGCATAATCCACTGTAGGACACATCTAGTATGGAAGCCTAAATTACATTCATCATAACATAGCTCGCACTTGCATTCAAGCATAACGTGGAACCTAAACTCACTTGGGTTCCCAGATCTAACCTTTGAATTACTATATAGGGCTGCTCCCACAAAAGGCCTAGTGAGAGCATGTGGTACCTTGATAGTGGATGCTCGAGGCACATGACTGGTGATATGAAGCTGTTCATCAAATTGGAGGCAAGGTCAGGAGGCAAGCTAACATTGGGAGATAACACCACTAGGAAAGTGGTTAACTCACATATAATTGGCAATTCTAATAATTTTATTATTGAAAATGTTTTAGTAGTTGATAGCCTTAAGTATAATCTACTTAGCATTAGCTAATTATGTGACAACGGTTTTGATATACAATCTTTATCAGTAAAATGCATGATTAGCTTAAATAACAAATTGGTTTTAGAAGGAAAAAGGGTAAATAACATATATATACTTGATTTAAATTGCATTGAATATTCTAATTCCATATGTTTGAAAATAATTATTGATGATTCTTGGCTATGACATAGGAGACTATGTCATGCTAGTATGAAAACTCTTATGAAGATTACCCAAAAAGACCTAGTTAGAGGCATACATAAGTTAGTCTTCACTAAGAATCACCTATGTGATGCCTGCCAACTAAAAAAATTAGTCATATCTTCATTTCATTCAATTAAGGATATTAACACCTTTAGGCCACTAAAAATCCTTCACATGGATCTATTTGGACCTGTTAGTACAGCTAGTCTAGGAGGGAAGACATATGGATTTGTAATAATAGATGACTACTCAAGATTTACTTGGGTTAGATTCTTAGCACATAAGTGTGAGTCATTTAAAAAATTTACAACTTTCTCCACTTAGATTCAAAAGAAATTAGGATATGAAATTTCAACTATTCATAGTGATCATGATGGAGAATTTAAAAATAATATATTTGAATCTTTCTATCAAGAGATTACTATAGAACATAACTTCTCTGCCCTTAGGTCCCCTCAACAGAATAGAATAGCTGAGAGGAAAAATAGAACCTTGGTAAAAGCTGCTAGAGTAATGCTAGCTGAATACACTCTCCCTAGTTACTTTTGGGCAGAAGTAGTGAATACTGCTTGTTTTGTTTTAAATAGGGTGAATGTTAGATTCAAGTTGAATAAGATACCCTCTAAACTCCTTAAGGGTAGAACACCCAATCTTTCCCACTTACATGTCTGTGGATGTAAATATTTTATCTTAATTAATAAAAAATCACCCTTATGAAAATTTGATCCAAAATCTGATGAAGGAGTCTTCTTAGGTTATTCATCTGGAGGAAAGGCCTATAAAATCTTTGATAAGAGGGCCTTGGTAGTAGAAGAGTACCCATATTATGTTTGATGAATTAGATAGGACCTTTGAATCTCAACCTAAAGAAGAAGAAGTAAAGGTATTTCAAGGGGTAGAATCCATTACTATAGGAGATAGAGTATAACTACAGGAGCCTTTGCCTAGAGATTAGAGATATTCTTCTAGTCATCCTAAAGAACTGATTTTAGGAGACCCATCCGAATGTTTTAGAAATAGATATGGTCATATGAACTCCATTATATAACCCACCAATATAATAAAGCTTTATTTGATGAATTCTAGATCCTAGTAATGCAAGAAGAATTAAATTACTTTATTAGAAATGATGTTTGGGAGTTGGTGAGTAGACCTAAAGACTAGTGTTATAGGAACCAAATGGTTTTTTAGGAATAAAATGAATAACTCTGGCATAGTACTAAGGAACAAGGCTAGGTTAGTAGCTAAGGGGTACAATCAAATTGAAGGGATTGATTTTGAAGAAACTTTTTCCCCTATAGCTAGACTAGAAGCCATCATGGTTCTCTTACCCTTTGCTTTTTTTAAAAGATTTAAGCTATATGAAATGGATGTTAAGAGTGCTTTCTTAAATTGGGTAATCAGAGGGGATATAAATCTTGAGCGACCCCAAGGTTTTGAGAACTCAAGATTCACAAATCATGTATTCAAACTAAAGAAGGCCTTATGTGAGTTAAAGCAAGCACCTAGAGCCTGGTATGAAAGACTGAGCACATTCCTTCTAGATAAAGGCTTTGTTAAGGGGTAGTGTAGACACCACCCTCTTCCTAAAGAAAGAAGGAGAAGACCTACTTATAGTATAAATCTATGTTGAAGATATACTATTTGGATGTACAGATAAAAATCTTTATGATAAATTCTCAAAAACTATGAGTGAGGAGTTTAAGATGAGTATGATGGGAGAGCTAAACTATTTTCTTAGAATTAGTGTAAAGTAGATGGACGATGGAACCTTACTTAGCCAATCTAAATACATCATGGACATTCTTAAGAAATAGTAATAAACACTCCCATGCGCTCAACTATAGAATTAGATAAAGACCTAAATGGAAAGTCAGTAGATCAAAAGAAATATAGAGGAATAATTAGATCACTTCTTTACTTGACTGCTAGCAGACCTGATATTATGTTTAGTATTTGTCCCTATGCTAGATTTCAGGTTGATCTAAAAGAATCTCACTTAAATGTTGTTAAAAGAATCCTTAGATATCTCTTAAGAATACAAAACTTAGGAATCTGGTATCCTAGACATAATATTTCTTTTGAAATCATTAGATACTTTAATTAGGACTTTGTAGAGTGTAGGTTTGATAGGAAAAGCATTTCGGGAACGTGCCAGTTCATAAGATAATCTTTAGTCTCCTAGTTCAGTAGAAAAATAAACTTTGTAGCCCTATCTACCACTAAAGCAGAGTATATAGATATAAGGAGTTGTGTTGCACAAGTTTTATGGCTTAAATAACAAATCTTTGATCTTGGACTACCTGTAGCCACCATTCAAATCAAGTGTGATAATACTAGTGCCATTTGCATATCAAAGAATCCTATCTAATATTGAAGGACCAAATACATAAACATTAGGCACCATTCCATTAGAGACCATGTAACAAAAGGGGATATAAAGCTACATCATGTAGCTACTGAACATCAATTGGCAGACATATTCACTAAACCCCAAGCCAATGACACCTTTAGTACCTTGGGGACTATACTAAGTGTTATAGACATTAATGCTTAAATTCAGGATAAATCAAACTTTGTCATCATTTAAAATCAAAAATTTATGTGTTATGTTGTATGTCTTATTTTATTTGGGATTTATTGATTCATGTATTGTCATATTTTTTTATTTTTAAAATTAAAAAAAGGGTGTTTTTTATCATCACACACACACTCTTCGCCAAAAAAATTTATTGAAAACCAAAACTTTCTTATCGTACTATATGATCCATGATTCATACTATATGATGTTATGATTTGTGTAAATCCATTCGTTCAAAAAAATTCTGATACAAATTGTTTTTGATGATTACAAAATCTTGTTATTTGTTTTATTTTTCTCCTAACATATATTGGAGTTTTCTTTTTCTATGCACTAACATGTTTTTCAGGATATTCACACTTCAGATTGTTGAAGACTTTAAAGTCATTTGATAATGTTTACTGAGAGTGAAGTCTATATTTCTTATTTTTCTTGAGTCTGAGGAAGTGTGATTGTAAGTTGGATAATTTTGCACACACACATAATGGGGGAGTAAAAACTTAAATTTTAAAACTGATCGTACAGTATGATAATGTATCGTACGGGATGATCTGTATTACATATCCTCCACAACGAACCTATCTGGCTTGAAAACTTCTCTAAGTTCAGTTCCTCGGTACTATTAGATAAGGATCCTAAGGAAAAATCTATTGATCAAAAGAAGTTTAGCGGAATAATTGGATCTTTTCTTTACTTGACTGCTAGCAGACCTGACATCAAGTTTAGTGTTTACTTATGTGCTAGATTTCAGCTAATCTAAAGGAATAACATCTGATAACAGTGAAAAGAATTTTAAGATATCTTCTAGAAACTCAAAATTTAGGAATTTGGTATCCTAAGAACAGTTCTTCTTTTGAAATTATTGGATACTCAGATTCTAATTTTGTAGGCTATAGGGTAGATCGGAAGAGTACCTCTGGGACTTGTCAAATCATTAGAAATTCATTAGTATCTTGGTCCAGTAGGAAATAAAATTTAGTAGCACTTTCTACAGCTGAAGCAGAATATATTTCCTTAGGGAGTTGTGTTGCTCAGGTGCTTTGGTTGAAACAGCAAATGGTTGATTTACGATTTTCTATTGGTAGCATTCCAATCTTTTGTGATAACACTAGTGCTATTTGCATTTCAAAAAATCCTATTCAACATTCAAGAATAAAGCACATTGATATAAGGCATCATTTCATACGAGATCATGTAGCGAAAGGGGAAATTGAACTACATCATGTCGCTACTAAAGATCAACTTGCAGATATTTTCACAAAACCCTTAGCTTTTGACACTTTTAGCTTTTTAAGGATAAGGCTAGGTGTAATTGATCTTAATGCATGATTGAAAATTCTACAAATTTTGTTTTGTTAGTGTTCATTAGTTTGTTTCTAGTCTATTATATTTTTGTGATTTCCTTATATGTTTTTTCTTTAAAATTAAAAAAATTTATCTTGTCTTATTTTGTGTTGGTCTTTTATTGGGTGCTGGAAATCTATAGAGATGGAGTGATGAATTCGTACTATATGATGACATCATCATACTGTACGATGGTAGGAGTTTTCATCTGTACGAATGGGGAGAATTCACGGTTAGTGTCAGTTATTAGTGTTGATCATCCCGGACGAATACATTTTTGTCTGTACGATCCATGTGTCAATTTGGATAAGGATGAACCTAACCGTCGCTTGAATGATCCTTTAATATCCTAATCGTCCCAGATGAACACGTCATCGTCTGTACGATTGGGAAGTCAAAAAGCCTGTATGAAAGGACACCTCAGGACAAGCCGTTTATGAAAAACCATTTCATTTTGACTGCTTTCGTTTGTCCCGAACAAAATTTGATTCATCCCGAACAAAATTAATTTTTTCTTGTACGAAATGGGTTTGTACAGTATGATTGAATTGATTTTCTATATAAAGGAGGGTTGTTTTCTCTAATTTCACCTTCACTTCAAACCCTTTAGAGCACAATATAGAAATGTCAGGAAGGGGTAAGAGAGTGCGTCAATCTATAGGGACATCTTCCAGGAGGGACTGGGATGATAATGTTTTAAGCAAACAAAATGAAGAGGCATACTATAAGTATGCCGCATCAAAAATCACCCCTTCCCGCATTCTACTACATGAAAACCTCCATTTTGCAGTAATGCCTCTATTCGATGCTACCCAATTTTCTTTCATTCTCACACTAATTTACTCATACAATAAAGACCTTTTTCACGTATTTCTAGCCAACATGACTTTTAGTCAGGATCATACTAGGGTCTCCTCCTATGTCCTGAAACAAAGGGTAGAAATTATGAAGGGGGATCTAGGAGCATATTTTCATCTAAGAACTTTGTGGATAAGGGCACATACTTTAACTTCTCGATCTGACTATGACTGGTCTGAAGTCAATCAGGTCATTAGAGGTGTAAGCCAACCAACTCAAGTACCTAGAGTCGACACCTTGAACCAAAATGCCTGAATAATTCAACATGTTCTTAGGACTTCCATCATTTCTAAAGCTAGAGATAGAGTAAACATGACCCCTCTTCTCTCTTCTGTCACTTGCCTGATTTTGTCTGGTAAACCTATTGATGAAGCCCAACTGATTTTGGACTACATCTTTTACCTTACTGATATTGGCCATCCTAATGTGAAGAGGAAGAAGAATATTGCTCTTGGCATGTTATCTATTATATCCTTGAAAAGAAATACAACATAATGCATCCTGACGGACCTTCTAAACTCCCACTCTATTTCACTGATTCCTCTTTTCGAGCACTTTTTGGGAGGGATGAACATGTAATCAGTTCTGATGATGAACCTACACCTGCACCTGGACCCAACAAAGATTTCTACTAGGATATGGTCCAGCGATTTGATAGACTTGATCAAAGATTTGATCATATGGAGGCACACCTGAAGCAGCAGGATGATCAATACAAAGAAGATAGGGGGTGGATAAGGGAACAATTCGAGTCTGTTAATATAAATATTACAACGATTAATAGCTACTTTGCTCTATTCAGCACTCCACCACCTCCTCCAGATCAGGGTCCATCAGATTACTAGCAGGATGTGTGTTGGCTTGGCTTGGCTTTAAATGTGATTGTTTTTGTTATTCTTCTGAGTTGTTGGCCTGTTAGTTGTTTGTGCTTGTGGTTGTTTGTATTTTCTTTGATTATCATATGGGAAGTAGCAAGTGAAATCTTATGTGATTGTGGGTATAATGTGAAGTCTTGTTATGATTAGATGTTTTAATTAATATCATGAATGAAAAAAGTTCAATGTTCATGTGCATATAATTCTGTGATAATGAGTATGACTGGAATTTACTAATTCTAAAACACTCAATTATAGTTGATTAAATTTTTAAAATGTTAATTGAGTTTATATTACAATAAAAAATTCTGTGCATATTTTTAAATTCTCAAAATATTTAGATTTCATTATGATTTGGTGTAGATTAGAAGATCTTACTTTATCTTATTTTAGACATGTATTACTTAGCCAAGATTGTTGTATATTTAATGTCTTAATATTAGTCTCCTATTCTATATCAAAGTGTTGATTATTGTAGTTGTGACCCAGAGATAGTGTTGTTGGAAAGAATCCTTTTAAATAAAAACAAAACAAGCAAAGCTTGAAAAGATGCACAAAATATGCCCTACTTGAAAAGATGTGCAATGTCGCAAAATCTAGAAAAAGGCACAAAGTTTGCCATACAATAAAAGATGCGCAATGTCGCCAAACCTAGAAAGAAGCACAAAATTAGCCCACACTTTGAAAAGATACGCAATGTCGCCAATTGTTCTTTCCTTTAGCATTTTCTCCAAGTTCATTAATCAATGATTGTCACTTTTGACTTAGAAATTTGGTAACATTATTCATCTTTTATGCAAAAGTTAAGGCTACTAATCTGTCTAATACATTACTACTTTAGATCAACTTTTTTTCTCTTTATTATAATATGCAATCTAGACCTTTTTGAGTCTTTACTTTTTGCATTTGATTTGAATATTGTAGTTAAACTTCATTTAACATTATTCCACTTCTCAACTAATTTGAGTATCCATTTTTGTTATTGTCAAAAGGGAAGAGTTTTATTGTTTGACTTTGTTTGATTTATTTTGTTTGACTTATTGCATTTAATTTAATTTAATTTTTTTTTAGTTGCTTGTATATGTGTTTGTGTTATATGTGCCTGAGTTGCATGTCTTGTTTATTTTTTTTTTTTTCTAATCCTTCCCTTCGCTTATTCAATATGTTAGATCATCTAACCTCCTTTTATCCCTTGTTTAGGATAGGTCATTCCTTTAGGGAGTGCTTAGGCTTTAGGGGGAGCGTAGGAGATTATTTACTTAGGGGGGAGTGTACATTTAGTGGAAGTTTAGGAGAAATGTGAATTAAATTGTTAAATCAAATAAATAAATGTTTTGCCATCATCAAAAAGGGGGAGATTGTTATGATTTGTGTAAATCCTTTCATTCAAGAAAATTCTGATACAAATTGTTTTTGATGATTACAAAAGCTTGTTATTTGTTTTATTTTTCTCCTAACATATATTAGAGTTTTCTTTTTGTGTGCACTAACATATTTTTCAGGATATTCACACTTCAGATTGTTGAAGACTTCAAAGTCATTTGATAATGTTTACTGAGAGTGAAGTCTGTATTTCTTATTTTTCTTGAGTCTGAGGAAGTGTGATTATAAGTTGGATAACTGTACACACACACACAATAGGGGAGTAAAAACTTAAATTTTAAAGTTGATCGTACAATACGATAGTGTATCGTATAGGATGATCTGTATTACATGTCCTCCACAACGAACCTATCTGGCTTAAAAATTTCTCTAAGTTCAGTTTGTACAGTATAAAATATGGTTCGTACATAAGGTTTTGTGGTACGAATGGCTCTATTTTTGGTTCGTACTGGTTCGTACAGGATGAATCGTTCAGTTTTTAAACTATTCATACAGTATGAAATATAATTCGTACAGAAGATTTTGTGATACGAACGAGTCTGTTTTTGGTTCGTACTGGTTCGTACGGGATGAATCGTTCAGTTTTTGAACTATTCATACACTACGAAATATAATTCGTACAGAAGATTTTGTGGTATGAACGGCTCTATTTTTGGTTCGTACTAGTTCATATGAGACGAATCGTTCATTTTTGAACTATTCATACAGAAGATTTTGTGGTACGAACGCTCTGTTTTAGGTTCATATGGGATCATACGAGATGAATCGTTCAATGATTTGAACTATTCGTAAAGTACGAAGATCGATCGTGCGGGACGATCGGGATGCGTGAAACTTGAAATATTCAATTTTTGGATGGTTTTTCTTCTCCTTAGTATTTAAGGACCTTTAAACTGACTTGAATAAAGATGCTTCTACGAATTTCTTCTTAAGAGTGGAAAGGAGAGTGATAAGGGAGAGTGTTTGGTGTGAGTTGTGTGAGATCCTTGGAGTGAAAATTATGAGGGGATTCACAAGGTTATCCACGAGTGAGGATTTCATTGTTTGTACTTCAAATCACTTCCCTATCTTCTTGAAGACTCTTGAGAGAAGATCTTTGAAGAAGGTTCGATTCTCTGCCATCACCAGGAAGGTGTAAAAGGATGCTTGATTCTCTGCCATCACCAGGAAGGTGTAAAAGGATGCTTGGTTCTCTGCCATCACCAGGAAGGTGTAAAAGGACGCTTGGTTCTCTACCATCACTTGGAGAGTGAAAAAGGATGATGGTTCTCTACCGCACCAGGTTGGTAGAAGAGAGTTTATAAAGGCCTCTCTGCCTTGCTGTGGGGGCAAAAGGAGAGTCACTTGAGTTTAGTGCAATACCTACAGAAGGAGTCTCTAGGGAGTGGATGTTGGTCGTGTTTGACCGAACCACTATAAATTCTAGTGTTTTCTATTCTTACTTTTTACTTTTCTGCACTGTTACTTTTATGCATTTTACTTTTCTGTGGTTGAATTTATGTGATTGAAGAAAGCATTGTAAAACACTCTGTTCGTATTGTACGAAGGTAAATCATACGGTACGATTTGCATTAGAATTTTTATTAAAAGTTTTTCCAAAATTCCAAGAGAAATTTTTCAAAGGAACAATTCACCCTCCGTCTTGGTTTGCCTAGGGACGTAAGCAATAGGTCTAACAACCTATTCGGACTTTCATATGATATGTCCACTTATTCATAAATCAGAACCAATAGCCGAATCAAAGGTCCAGATGAGGTCAATTATTGGTGATTGAACTATACGAATCCCTCTTCATACTATATGATATACGTGTTAGTATCTTTTGGGATAAATTTAGTACATTCATTATGATCATTATTACACTGTATTGTATGAACCTCCATTTGTAGTGTATGATACATATGTTAGAATCTATTAGGATGAATTCAATATGTTTGGCATGATCATAATTTCCATTCATTCTGTACTAACACCTGTTCATACTATAAATGGATGAACATAATTCCTTAAGATCATCCCACATGATATCGATCATACTGTATAATTTGTCCAACTTTTTTTGACAAGTCATCTAGATAATTTAACTTCCCTTATCATACTGTATGATCTCAATTTGTACTGTATAATAGGTTTCAAATCTATAAATTAGAGAGTATTTCAAAGGTTTCAATCACTCAACTCATCCATCCTTCAAACTCCTAACCTCTACAATTTAAACTCTTTAATGGTCACTGGAAGCAAACACGGTAAAATAACCCAAGGGAGCTCCTCCACATCTCATCACTTTGATAATAAATTTTAGTCTGTGAGAGATGAAGATGACTACTGCAGGTTCAAGGAGGCTCGAGTCACCCCTTTAAGAATTCTAAATCAACCAGCTCTCAACTTTGAAGTGATGAACCACTTTGCCTCTACCACTTTGCCTCTATCACTCTCCAATTCTTACTCACACTAGCCTTTCCTTTCAATTCTGAACTACTTTATGAATTCTTAGCCAACCTTAGACTCAATATGGAAACCTTTACCATGACTTCATATGTTTGTACAAAACACGTAGAAATCACTAAGGAAGATTTAGGGGAACATATCGATCTCTCTATTAAAGAACCTTGCCCACAATCCCTAATCTCTACAGTTAATTTTGACTGGACTTCTATAAGCTTGACTATTTAAAATGTGGCCAAAAATCAACATCAACCCTTAGTCCACACCCTAAATCAAAATGCTAGATTATTCAGTATGTTCTTAGAATCTCAATTATACCCAAAGCTAAAGATCGTGTCAACAACACCCAACTTCTTTCCATAGTCACCTATCTAATAATGTCAAATACCCAATTTAATGAAGCCTAGATGATCATTGATTACATCCAAAATATGGCTCCTATTCGGCATCCCAACATCAAAAGAAAGAAAAATGTCACATTAGGACACATTATAGGCTATGTCCTAGACAAAAAATACTAAATCAACTATCCTGCTCCTCTCGATAATGTTCCCATTTTTATACGGATGACTCATTTCATATTTTTTTCCATCGAGAGAATGAACAGGATGAGCCAAAGTTTGCTAAAAAAGGGGAAGCTGCTCCTATAGGTGGACCTCCACCACCTCTAATACCACCACCTGCACATGCCTACCCTCAGGATGATATAATTTAGAGGCTCGAGTAATTAGAAACTTGACTGGACTATCATATCCAACAATAACACTAGCATGAGGAAGACATGGGCTGGTTCGGAGAAAAGTTTTTTTACAATAAAGATTAATTTACGGGGGTTTATTCTAATCTTCCCAAGAATCATCACGTATGAATAGAGAGAAAGCTAACAGATCGTACTTGATGATCTTTGGATCATACTGTACGATGTGTTCAAAAAGCTATATAGTTCATCTGAACAACAGTTTACATCATACTAGAGGGGGGTAGTTTTTGAACTGATCATATTGTATGAACTAAAATCAAACTGTACGAATAGTGATGGCCAACTTGAATTATCATGGTTTCTTGAAGCCTATTCTTAAGTATTAATTTTTAAGAATCTCTTAGTAATGAAGAGAGGATTGTGTGACTGTTGAAGGTACTCTAAGAGAGAAGTTTTTGAAAGAAATCAAGGGTCTGAGAAGATGGAGAAGGTGTGGTTCAACGTGAGGGAGAAGGAATATGAGGGGATCACATGGTTGCTCTGGGCTAGCTACACCCTTGCTCCTCCTACGGCCTTAGTGAGTTCTTGAAGGCTCTCTTAGGAGAGAGGCTTCTAAGTCAAGTCCTCGAGGTACTCTGTCTTCTCTATGAGGGAGAAAAAGAACTTAAGGTTCTTTATCTGTGAAAAGATTCCAATTTTCTGCCATCTCTAGGAGAGAGAAAAAGGATTCGAGGTTCTCTACCCTCTCTAGGAGGCAGAAAAAAGATTCAAGGTTAATTGTCATCACCGAGGAAGTTGACATAGCTTCTGGCACTCTATCACATCAGGTTTGGTGAAAGTGAGTCTATAAAGGCTTCTCTGCCTTGTAGCGGGAGAAAAAATTGAGTCACTTTTTATTAATTTAATTCCCAGAGCAGGGGACTTCGAGGAGTGGATGTATGTCAAGGTTGACCAAACCATAATAAAATTTCAGGTGTGCTCTTTCACTTTCTGCATTTTACTTTTTGCACTTAATTTCTGTGATAACTGCTGGGTGAAAATCTGAGATTATTATTCTATTATTTTAATTAGAATTTCATCAATAGTATCTAATTTGTTTTTAGATTGTTAGCTTTCGCATTGGGTGATCAAACTATTTATTTCAATGATTTTGAAAAACAACTCAAAGAATAGAATTCTTGCTTAGGATTTTCTAAATTACTAATTCACCCCCCCCCCCCCCCCCCCCCCCCCACCCTAGCTAGCCTTGGGCTAGTTCTATGAGGTTTAAGAAACTTCTCAAACTTTTAACTTTTGTCTAGGATGTTAAGTTAACTAATAGGTAACTTCTCCATTGCTTGAGGATAAGCAAGAGTTTAAGGTGGGAAGAATTTATTAAGTGTAAATTATATACTTTTTATTATATTTAAATTTAGTGAAAATTTGTTATTTTAGTGGTGTTTGAACAAAAATTGTTTAGGAGAGGCAAACCTTCATAAATATGACGGGGCACTATAATGTCCATAGATATAGTATAGCAATGAGGCCATCTATAACACATCAACACCTATTTTTAACATTGCAATGCTCACCTCTTAGGAATTTAAGGAAAAATTAGAACCCCCATGAAGCCAAGGTTGGCACCATAATGCCTCGCAGCAAAGCAGCACTATAATCTCAAAAAAATGTGTGCTAGAGCACTGATCATCGAAACAACATAGTGTCAGATTTTTCTTTCAAGCACCACAATGCCCAACTTTTTCAGCACCATGGTGGAGCAATTTTCAAAATGAAAAGATGCACCCACTAAGCCAAATGATGTACCAGTTCAACTAATAATTGTGCTAGGACAACCCAGTGTCATAGTGGAGTAAGCATTACTATACCGAGGTGCTAGTTCATTTTATACTACTACATCACAACCATGTCAAGCGCCATAGTGCTTGAGTCCTTTTTATACTAATTTAAATAGTTTTTTAGTTGTTTTATTAGAGTTGTTCTATACTTTCAATGGAGTCTTGTACTTTTGAGTGTCTTTCTTTAGTTTCTCCCATAGTAAAGTCTAAGGGAGGCTAATGATGAGAAAGGTACTTTCATTAAGAGATCTTAGCCTATATTATGTAAGAATTTTATTATTGGAGGAAGAAGAACTGTGAAGAATATTAATTAAACCTTTTCAGAGACATTTATCTTATTAATTCTCCTGTATCTATTTCTTATATAAATGAAATAAACATTAGTTTACTTTTTGTGTTATGTATATGTGGCTAATTCTCTAAGATTTAGGCTTATGACAGAAAAGCATAACTAGTACAAATGAAGACTCTTATGCTTTAAATTATTTCATAGATGTTTTAATATCTCTCATTCTTAGTTTAATGTATATAATGTCATGTATGTTGATAACATCTAGTGCCATGTATTGCCTCGATGAAAGAATATTGGAACAATAGGAATATTTTAATTGAATGTTTGCATACCTATGCATAGGATGTTAAACCTTCTAGGTTCTATATAGATACTACAATTGTAGGAAGGCCATAAACCTTCCATTTTACCGCTATAAGCTCGACAAAGATCTAGGGATGCATATGCTCTGATCCACATCTAAGATTAAAGAGGCTCATTATGAAAATTATGTTATTTTTCATTTACTAATCTAAAACACTTTATTTACATTAGAATCAAATTTTCTTGCATACCTCCATTAAGTGGAAACAACTCAAAAACATCCATTTTACCTTTGGTAGGATAAATTGTGTATTTATATTAAGTAGTAGTAGCTTAATCATAATTAAACAAAATACTTCCTCGTGGGATCGACACTCTTCTCTATCACCTTATTATTTAATTGGCACATACACTTATGAATTCAGTGAACTATCATTATTTTTATATTAAATAAAACCTAAGCATATTCATATTACTTGCTAGTTCTTTTTATAACTCACATTGTTGACAGCATATTCCAACGCATGCCCCATCATGACAACACCAGGCATACTCTAGTACAGGATCCTTCTCCATCCTTAGCGACACATTTATTTTCCATCTTAAATATCTTCAATTATGATTACTTCTAAATTTAATAATAAGTTGTATATCTTAATTAAAGGAGATATTAAGATATATAACTTATTATTAAATTATTAAAATATCTTTAATATATTTTGATGATGTAATACATATTATTAAGATAGAACATCTTAATGTTATATAACTTACTATTAAATTTACTTAACTTATCTTAATGATACATAACTTATATCTTAAATTTTATATTAAATTAACTTAAATTATATTAATTTAAGATATATAATTTAAATTAAAATTTAATATAATATCTTAAGTTTAAGTTATTATTAATAGATAAAGAATTTCTTATGTCATATACCATTAATTAATAATACAAATAGGAAACATTATAATATCTTATAATTATCATTAATACCATTAAGATACATAGGGCGTAATAAACTTGTCCCGAGGGTGGCATAGTGTCAAGGTAGATATTTTAATAATATAGTACAGGTTATGGAAGTATGGCTTATTATTAAAAAGTATGGCTTATTGAATACATTTCATACAAATGGTATCATTAAATTTGATCATTTGGCCCTTAAATTTAAACTTAAATTTTAACATTTGAAATTTATGTTATTAATTTCATGCAAAATGGTATCATTAAATTAATGTTATTAATGATAATTGTAAGATATTTTAATAATAAGATATGTAACTTATTATTAAAAAGATACCTTTCTTTTAATAATAAGACATTCTTATGAAATTAATAAACTTAAATTTAATAATACATGTTATGAAAGTATGACTTATTGAATACATTACCATCAGCACTATAGAGATAACAAACCAACACTATGGCACTTGAGATAATAGTGTCGAGGCACTTGGTAAGGCAAAATAGCACTGCAATGTTTAATGATACATTGCTACGATGGTGCAATCTAGATAATTTTCTTTAGGCTTTAGCACTGTAATGTCATTTTTGAATGTTGCGGTGCTTGACATGTAAATGTTGTGATGCTTCAAATACTAACATTGTGATGCAAGCTCAATCTTTAGTATAGGAAAAAAAATTTCATAGGAATCCTTTAATAACCTAGTCAAATTAATATTAATAATTTTATAAATAATATATAACGCACACATAATATAAATTATATAATATAACATAAAAATATAAATTAAAAAACAAAATATAAAAACTCAGCATAGAACTAGGTTGCCTCCCAACATAATGCTAAATTTATAATCTTCAAACAAACTTGCCTAGATATGTCACTTTGGCTACAATGAATTACCACCACTTCTCAAGTTGTCTACACAATGCTCTATTAAATTCTCATTTGGAGTAGTTTCAGCATTATTAGGTAAAGTTCCAAGAGGACTACTACTAAGAGAGATTGTAAGGTGTCTTAATTAATTTTCTAAGCTTTACTTTACAATTGGGTCCCTAACTTAATCATAATATATTCCAAAGGTAATTTCCACTCTCTATCTGAATTAATTATATTGGTTAAAACAAGGGGGATATGAAAGTCTAGGATTTACTATTGGTTGCAATGGATTATTATAATTTTCTTTTTGACTAGATTGACCTATAATCCCCTAATTATTGCCACAAATATTATTATTTTACTAACTAAACCTAGGGTGGATCCTCCAACCTGGATTATATGTATTGGAATAGGGATTATTTTATCTTCCAATCAAATTTATATTCTTAATCCTTAGTGCATTTCTATCATCAATAAAATTTAAATCATGCTCTTCTAATTACATAGATGATCTTGATCCTAAACTAATGCTAATATTATCCAATTTTTAAAAATTATATCTACTTGTGCAGTAAAAATAAATAATCTGATTCATACACACCAACTACTCTCTAAGGATTCGTCTTATTAGAAGGCGAATTGAAAATTATTTATAGCCATTTTTAATTAGTTCATATACTTCCTCTAATTGTTTAGTTATTAAAGATCCACTCGCTGTTGTATCTATAATTAACCTAAGGGATCCTATTAATACAATATGAAAATTTTGAATACCAAATAATTGGTTAAAGTATCATTATGGAATTTCCTAAGCATGTTCTTAAATTTCTCTGAAGTTTTATAAATTGAATCTTACTCAAATTGGGCAAAAGATGTGATATTATTCTTAGGTTTGGCAATTTCTAAAGGTGTGAAAAACTTAGTAAGAAGTTTATGTGCCAACTCATTCCAAATCTTTATTAAGACTAGGGGCAAGAAATTCAACTACATCTTAGCTTTGTCCTTCAAAGAAAATGGGAAAAATCTAAGTCTAATAGCTTCATTATTGACAACATTATACTTAAATGTTGCATAGATTTTAAAAAGTTAACTAAATGTAGGTTCAGATCATCGACAGGAGTTCTCCAAAACTAGGAATTTTAAACCCTCTAAATTATGGCAGATTTCAATTCAAAGTTATTTTTTGAACTGTACGTCAATTGATACTCCAACAGATTCCTTCTACTGCAGAATTAACATACTCTCTAAGTGGTCTAGGCTGGTCTTGATCTTTTACACATTCAGAAATCTATAAAATCTTCTTTTTTTTTTTAATTTGGTATGGGTCATGTATATCTCAAAATCAAACAACAAGGGCTCCATACTAAATCTACTAAGCAAGAAATAATGATAAAACAAAATAAAAATTACAAACTAAATAATTAATAAAATACTTTTTACCTTTCAAAATTTTAACAAAAACAACAAAAATAAAAATACATGACACAATTATGTCTAAATAAGCAAACCAATATATTATAAAATTATAATGCACACAATACTCCCTTGACAATGGTGTCAATAACTTGATGGGGCGTGCGTTGGACTATGCAGTCAACAATGTGAGCCACACACAAAACTTGTATGCAATTTGAATATGCTTAAGTTTTACTTGATATAAAAAATTGAAAGCCCACTAAATGCACAAGTATATGTGCCAATTAAGTAATAAAGTGAGAGAAGACTGTTGATCCCATGAGGAAGTATTCTGCTTAATTATAATTAAACTACTACTTCCTACCGAAGGTAAAATGGATTTTTTTTTTTTGACACTTAATGAAGGCTTATAAGAAAATTCGATGCTGATGTAAATAAAGTTTTTTAGACAAATGAGTGAAAAATAACATAAATTTCATAATGAGGCTCTTTAACTTTAGATGAGGATCAGGTCATATGCATCCCTAAATCTTTATCAAGCTTACACTTAATAAAGTTTATGGCCTTCGTATAAATATGCTATCTCCATAAATAGGTTTAACATCCTATTTGTAGGTAAGCAAACATTCTATTTCAATACTCCTATTTGCTCTAACATTGCTCCATCAAGGCAATACATCACACTATATATTAACTACATATATGTCCATTATGTGCATTAAATTAAGAACAGAAGACATTTAAAACATCTATGAAATCATTTAAAACACAACAGTCTTCACTAGTACTGGCTATGCTTTTATGTCACTAGCCCAAAACTCAGAGATTTACACATTTATGGATAACATAAAGAGTAAACTCATGTTCATTTTATTCATATATAAAATAGATATAGCAGAATGAATAAGATAAATATCACCTTAAAGGATTAATTGATATTTTCCACACTACTTGTTCCTTCAATAATTGAATTGCTTACACAATATAGGCTAAGATCTCCTAATATAAGTATCTTACTCTTCCTTAGCCTCCCTTAGACTTTATTATAAGGAGGAACTCAAGGAAGACACACAGAAGTATAACACTCCACTAAAATGAAAAAACTCCCCTAACAAAAGAATTAAAAAATTATTTACATAAGTGTAGGAATGCACATACGTGTTGTGAGGCTCGACATGGTTGAGCCGTATAAACTGAGCTAGCATCCCAACGCTATAATTCTTGCTCTGCTGGAGTGCCAGGCTGACCTGGAATAGTTAATAATTGAATTGGTGTGTATTTGGTTTAGTTAATGTGGCTTTTCATTTTGATAACTATTCTATCATGGTGTCATAAAATTTGAGTGTTATGGTGCTTGAAAGCATAATCTGGCTCTATGGTGTTTCGATGATCAGTGCTTCAAAACTGATTTTCTTGAGACTATAGTGTTGTGGTGCAAATTATTTTCATTGTGGCACTGACCTGGCTCCCTCAAGGCAGTAATATTTCCTTAAATTCCTAAGAGGCAAGCACTTCAAGTTTAAAATAAGTGCTCGGGTTTTCTAGATTGCCTCATTGCAGAACTGTATCTATGGGCACTATGGCACTCATTAACATTTGAGAATTTTTGCCTTCACCTGAACATTTTAGGAATAGACACCATTAAAGCAATACATTTTTATTTAATTTAAACCTAATGAATAGTACATAATTTACATATAATAGGTCACTATATCAGCTGATTTATTTTCCTTTCTTTTTATTTTGTTTTACACTGTATTTGACTATGTCCTAGGTTTTGTTAGTCCATGTATGAATAAAATTTGAAATTTCTAGTACTATTCTATATCATATATAGTGTCGAGGAAATCTTACCTTGACTATCAAAAGTTGCTTCTAAGAACAGGTGCATTGAGGTTATCTTGATCTCGTTAGGAAGAAAGGGAGGGGCAAGATCTTCCCACATTCATTTTGATTTAAGATCTTCTATAATCTCATGCATTCAGTTTTTTAGCTATAAATAGAAGCTTAGAACCTTGTGGCAAACCTCTTGCTTTGTCTTCATCTATTTCTTTTGATTCTTTTATTCCTTGATTGTCAAAAAGGCTGGTTTGAGTTAGTTTATGAACAAATGTCTTACCAAGAAGAACTTGGTTAAGTCTATGTTAACTAAGGAGAATGTCATTTATGTGTTTAAGTCACTCTTTTTTTCTCATTAGGATTATATTATTACAGTGGCGACTGATGATGAGAGGCTAACCTCTTTATTGGATGGGGAAAAAGTGATTTACATTGATCATCTAAAGCTGGGCAACAAACTACTATTGTTTACTCTAAAGATATAAATTATCCTACTAAAATAAAAATAATATTTTTTGGAGTTTTATCATTAGATTAAACTAGTAGAATAGTATATATAATTTTATTGAAAATATTTTGAATTGATGAATATAAATTTCATGTTTTTTTCTAATGAGACTCTTAATTATATATTTGGTTCAGAGCATATGCATCATAGATCTCTACCAAGCATATAGGGGAGAAAAGGATCTGTTGATCACTTATAGTTATATCTCCTTTGGAACCTAGAATATTTAAACATCCTATGTCTAGGCATGCCAATATTTTATCTCAGTATTCCTGGTTGTTCTTGCATTTTTCCATTGAGGCTATACATCAAACTAAATTTTAACTACACAAATGGCCACTATGTAAATTAAATAAAGAATGAGAGATAGTTGAAAACACCATTAAAACTTTAAAGTATAAGAGTCTTTATTAATACTAATATGCTCTTTGCATCATCAATCCAAAATAAGAGCTCTATCTAGAAATAGAATAAATAACAAGCAAACTCAATTTTAATAAATTCATAGGAGAAATAAAGTACAAGAGAATGATATCACTAGGAAGGATCAAGTATCTCCTCTATACTCCTTTTTCCTTAACCTATAGAGTTACATCAACCAACAAAGGCTAAACACTCTAATTAATTGTATAAAGCACTTCCTTAGCCTTTCTTAGATTTCAGTCTAAGAGGTAACTAGAGAAGTGCACTAAAAAAATACTACATTTTACACTAGTAACTGAACTTCATTACTAGAGAACTTAACACCTATTTTTAGGAAAACACTAAAAAGGAATCTACATTTTTTATTAATTTAATAACAAAAGTAAAAGTTTATAATCTAAAATTAATAAACTAGAATAATACATCACATCCCATAAGTAGTAGAAATGAACAAAAGTTATAATTCTAGTTTAGCAAAATTCTTAATAGTTGACCTAACCAGTCACCCTTACTACTGCTTATTTTAAATTTATACATTATGAAAATAATTATTAACTTTTGAATTTTTAAATGAATAATGTAGTTTAAAGACTAGATGTATTTGTAATTAAAATTGAAGTTTCATTAGTTCACAAATACTTGTACTAGTTCACCTAACTTATCCTTTATAAATTTAAGTATAAGATTGCAATCAAATTTTTAAGCTTTCAATTGATACAATTTTTTGAATATACTCATTTTCTTTTCATTGTTCATAGAACTCTTTTCATATTTGTATTCTTTTTATTTGTAAGGAGTATATAATTAATGATTTTGAATAACAGTTTTGCTAATATCCTTTTGTAAACTTAATTATGTTAATGTAAGGATTTATTAAGATCACTAGTTCCAAATTCAAGTTACCATGATTTCCAATTTTATGCTACAAATATCTATTCTTTAAATTCAATGGTCAATGTATAAATGTATAACTTATAAGCTAAGTTAATAGCTTAAATCCAAGTTAGTTAATTATTATGTTTATCCAATCTATAACTTGTAAAGAAGTGTTCATTCAAACTATAATATAGGGTTTTATTTTTATCATAATTTTACATAATTCTTAATTATCATTTTTATTCTAGTAAAATAAACAATAAAAAAGTATAGATGTTAATGAAAGATAATGTAACGGTGTAAGCTTAAGAGAAATTAAATCAAATGTAAATAGAAACACAGTTGGAACATATTTAATAACACATGCTTTCATATAAATGATAAAAAGCTTAAGATCAAGTGATATATATGAAACTAAACAATTGATATAGTATAACTAGTGCTTAAGGCGCCACTCTAATATAACAATACATTGGCTTTCATGACCATAAAAAACATAACAAGAACTACAATAAATCAAAACACTCGAATCTTCCCCAAAGTAAACAAATGAAAAAGAAATTAAATAAAGACATGATTCAAATCAGGGGTAGCATTCACTCCCTCACTCCTTTCAAGCCAAATTACAAAGAAGGCTCCTAACTAGTAGAATTAGGATCTTCCACTTCCTCATCATCATCAAAAAGGTTTCAATCTATGATCATTAACATTAAAGATGTAAATTTTTATTTATCTTAATTTTTTTTTTCCACTATTTGAATGTACTTTAACAACCATAAAAGGGCCAGTCCATTAAGACTTATGCTTTCCATGGTAAAATTTCTTCCTAAAATCAAAAAGCAAAACATATTGACTGGGAGAAAATATGTAATTGAGAACCTCACAGTGATGCATTTTCTTCATTTCTGCACTATAAATCTTTGTATCTTTATAAATTTCATTTTTGAATTTGTGAAGTTTATTAATAATTGTAGAACTCTGAATGTTTAGAATAGAAAATGAATCTTTATTCTTCATGCAAACTTCATTTCTTTTTAAGGAGGAATGCTTCTACTTCTTCCCACCCATTTTCTTAAGATCAAGAGAAGAAAGAAGAGTACTCAAGAACACTTCACCCAAGAAGAACTATCACAGACAAAAAATAAAATAGAAGCCCAACTAGTTTATAACTTACATGAGCACTACAACACAAAATTTTGAATTTTCATTGGCTACAGTACGACTCAGCACAGTGGCACTACTAATGGTGTTGCAATGCTATCTCTCTATTTGTTTTTTACTAAGAAAACTCACTACTAAAAATTTAAATGCAAGAATAAATCTATAAAGCATATTTTGATAAAAAACTTGGTTGACTCCTATATAGCACCATGTTTGTAGTCATCAGCTAGACTTGCATAAATTTCTCAATTTTGCTAGGGTGCATCACAACCATTCCTCAAATGCTTTTAACTAGGATCGTTTCCTTTTTCATTTAGATTAACTTCAGTATTGCTAGGCAAAGATTAAAGAGGCCTACTACTAACTTAAATTACCAACTAACTTAATTGAGTTTTCAAATTTTTAATAGATACAGGTTGACTATGTAATTGAGTTCCTAACTGCATTACTACCTCTCTAATGGTAAATTTTTATGTCCAAACTGATTGTTTGGATTAAAAACTGGCAGATAATAAGGTCTAGAATTTACAACAAGTTGTTGAGGATTTTTCCAATTTTTTCCTTAATTATTTTGACTAGAATTCCATTGATTATTAACTAATATATTTGAAAAATTAAAATTAGGATGGTTTCTCTATCATAAATTATGCATATTAGAGTAAGGATTTATTTGTCTTTCAATCAAATTAACATTTTCAATCCCTTGCAAACTACTATCTCCCTTAGAATCTTTATCCTCTGATTGCATAAATGACCATATCCTGCTCAAAAATTCATTCCTATTATACTCAACTTCTTGGAAATTTATGCACCTTGTGCAATCAGAATTGACAAAGCATCTGATTCATAAATTCCAGCTACTCTCAAAGGATTTACCATTATAGTAGGCCACTGGAAATATTAGTAGCTATTTCCTTTATTAATTCATATGCTTGCTCAAATGGCTCAGACATTAAAGATCCTCTAGTTGCAGTATCTATGATTACTCTAAGGCATCCTACTAATTTATTATAAAAATTTTGGATAACCAACCAACCAGGTAAGGTATAAGGAGGGCATTTCTTAAGCATTTTCTTATATTTTTCCCAACTTTCATAATTTGATTCTGCTTCAAACTAGGCAAAAGAGGTAATATCATTTCTAAGTTTAGCAATTTTTGAAGGTGGGAATTACTTAGCAAGAATTTTATTAGCCAACTCATTTCAAGTGCTAAGGCATCTTCCTCGGGTGGCCTCAGACCATTGTCCCATATTGTTAAATTTGGTGGATATTATGCCTTTGGGTAAGAAACCTATTAAGTTTGAAGATGTTTGGGCCTCTTACCCAGCATCAACTGCAGTGGTTAAAAACTCTTGGAATAGAAGTGCAAGGGGGAATTCAGCTCAAGTTCTTAATCAAAAATTAAAACGTGCACTGAAGGCATTATTCTACTAGAGTTGAGCTAAATTTGAGGTCCTTAGCAAGCAGAAGGAGAAGCTAAAAGTTGAAATCCTGAAACTTCAAACTCAAGAAGCGGAAGCTGGCTTTCTTTCAGCAGAGGAGATGGGGAAACTTAAGGTTAAGAACAGTGATTTGAACTCCATCCTTGCTCGGCTTAACACCTGGTGGAAAAAAAGTGCTAAAGTGAGATGGATGGTGGATGGCGATTGTAATTCTAGGTTCTTTCAGGCTTTTGCTAGTGCTCGGCGTAATTCCAACTTCATATTCAGTTTAAAGATAGAAGGTGGTATTATGGAAGAAGATCCAGCCTAAGTGGAAGACATTTTGGTACAATTTTTTAAAAAGAAGTGGAGTGGAAGGAGTTGTGATTTGGAGGAGTGGCCTACCCCATGGAGTACACTTCAAGCAGAGGATCTACAAGTCTTAAACAAGGAATTCTCGGTCCAGGAAGTTCAAGTTGTTGTTAACCAAACCGGAGGGTTCATTTCCCCTAGGAAGGATGGTATAACCTATTCTTTCATCAAGAGCTATTGGTACAACATCAAGGAGGACTTATGGAAGGCTTTGTATGGTTTCTTCAGCATGTCTGGAATGTGTCAGGACTGGAAGGAGACACTTATTGTTTTGATCCCTAAGGTTTCTAATCCTTTATCTCCTTCTGATTTCAGGCCTATAAGTCTATGTAACACTGTTTATAAGATCGTAGCCAAGGTTCTGTTAAATAGGTTGGCTTGTGTTATTCCAAAACTTATTTCTGATGAGCAGGCGGCGTTTCTAAAAGGTAGATTGCTTTATGATCATGTCCTGTTAGCACATGAGGTGTTTCACAAGTTTAGGTACTCTAAAGCTTCAAAAGGGTTAGTCTCCTTTAAAATTGACATGGAATAGGCGTATGATTCTATGGGCTGGCCTACGTTAGCAAAGGCACTGGAGTACTTTGGTTTCCCTTCTATATTTTCTAACCTACTTTTAGATTGTGTTCAACATCCTGCTTTCTATTTACTTATCAATGGCAATCCTTCCCATTGGATTTTTGCTAAAAGCGGGTTCAGACAAGGGTGCCCGTTGTCTCCATACTTATTCATACTTTGTTCTCAACTTCTGACTAATGCTTTTTATTCCAAGACTTCTATTAGTATCCAGGTGAGCCCCTATGGTCTGAGAATCTCGCACCTTCTATATGCAGACGATGTTTTAATTTTTTCTGAAGCTAAGATAGAGAAGGTGAAAGAGATCAAAGTTATTCTGAAGAACTTTTGTAACTGGACTGGACAAAATATTAATGTCAAAAAATCTGCTATCCTTTTTGGAAAAGCAGTTAAGGGGAGAAGGAGGCGGGCTATTACCAAAATCATGGGATTTAAAAGAGTTAAGGAGTTCAATTATTTAGGTGTTAAAATGGCCTTGAGCAGACTTACTAGAGCTGATTTTCAATTCATGACTAACAACATCTTGAAGAAGTTGAACACTTGGGGTGGAAAGTTCATTTCATTGGCAGGAAGGATCACACTAGTTAAAACAGTATTACTCTCTTATCCCATCTTTTATTCCACTCTATCTCTCATTCCGGTGGGAGTTTTAAATGAGATCGATAAGCATGGTAGGAGCTTCATTTGGAATAAGATGAATGGTGGGGCTGGTCTTCATTATGTGAATTGGGAAACAATGTGTAGGCCACGAGATTGCGGGGGACGTGGTTTGTTTTCATGTGCTAATCGTTGTGGACCTCTTAGAGCTAAGTTGGCTTGGAGATATGCTCAAAATAAAGATTCCTTCCTGCATAGACTACTATACCCAAAGTATGGTTCTGTTTGGGAAGCCAAAGGCAGGAGGAAGTTGGGTTCAAATGCATGGAAATTAATTACAGCCGGGTGGAAGTTTCTCAAGCCAATTGTTAAATGGTTCATTGCAAATGGGGAAGACATTGATATCATGAGGGATACATGGATCTGGGACAAAAACATTAGCAGGTGGCCTACTTTTGTCAATCCTATTGTTAGCAGTGACGGGATGATGAGCAGATTCATTTCCAATGGCAGGTGGAATAATTCTGCACTACAAGGCTGTTTTGGACCAGAGCTGGTGGCCTTGGCTAATCAAGTTAAGATTAATTCTAGCTTATCTGAAGACCATTTGGAACTAATCTAGCAGCACTCTGGTAATTTTATTTCCTACTTGGCAGCTGCGGCAGTTGAGGGTTGTTCTGATGATTTGAAAATTTGGAATTGGTTTAAAAAGGCTAAGCTAAATTCTCGAATTGAGAATTTCTGGTGGAGAGTGTTTAATAGAGCCATTCCAACTCATAAATTTCTATCCTATAGAAGGTTTATTACGGATGATACTTATTCGAGAAGCTGTCAGGAGGTAGAGGATATTGATCATGTGGTTTCCAGATGCAGCAAACTCAAGGAGGTGATGGTGCATTTAAACAAATGGGGCTTTGCTATTGTTGAGTCCAATTCATTGGAAGGAATAAGAAAATGGCTGGATATTCAAAATGCTTCTTTGATTACACTATTCTATAATGTGATTTATTTTTCCAGGAAGAATAGAAATGAGGTGGTTCATGGGAAAAGTGGGAAGTATTCCCTGGTGGTGGCGGTGGAAGCGGTTTGTTATGCAGCAGTTTCATCTGAATTCAATTATTTTAGCTCGGGCCAGTTGGATGCTAATCAGCGATTACTGTTTGGAAATTATTGGCATCCTCCTCCACCCGATTGGCTCAAGGTGAATGTGGATGTAGCTCTATTATCCACCTATAGAGCTGGTTTGGGTGGAGTATTCCGTGATCATAGAGGAAGATTCCTTTCAGCTTTTGGATATTCTGGAATGCATTAGGACATTGCTCAATTAGAACTCCTTGCTATTACTTCAACTGATCTTGGGTTTGAAGATTGGATGCTGGATTTTAAAGGTCTTATAATGGAAGGAGATAATGCCAATATCATCAAGTTACTGAAAAAGGAGTGGAGACAGGGTGGATTGAAGGGCTGCTCTTTCACAAATAATTTTGATTTTATCTTGTTCAATTGTATTGATAGGAGTTGTAATAAGTTGGCTGATTTATATGCTAACTATGCTATCTTTGGTTCGTTCTATTGGGATGATATCACTGTGAATAAGATTTCTCCTTCATTTCTACGTATAGTGAAGGAGGAATCAGATTGTAGTTGCTTATAGTTCTTCTTGTTTTGGTTTTAATGCAAATTTTCTTTTTGCTTCTTCAAAAAAAAAACTCATTTCAAGTGGTTATAGAGCCTAGGGGTATAGAATTCAACCATATCTTATACTTATCTCATAAGGTAAATGGAAACAATCTAAACCTAATAGCATCATCACTGATATCATTATACTTAAATGTTGCATAAAGTTTGAGGAAATTAGCTAAGTGTAAATTGAAATCTTTAACAGGAGTTCCCCTACATTAGGAATTTTGAACCATCTAAATTATAGTATATTTTAATTCAAAATTATTATCTTGGATAGTAGGTATATTAATACTCTGACAAATTTCATCTACTATAGGGTTAAAATAATCCCTAAGAGGTCTAGAATGATTATGATCTTGTATAGGTTCAGACATTTTTGAATTTTTTTTATTTTTCTAATTTTTGAAAAGGTTCTTTCTATTTTAGAATCAAACAAAAATGGTTCCATTCTAGTTCTACAAAGCTTGCAATAATGAATACATAATCAAAAAACAAAATAAGATATAAGATATCAGTAGGTCTAAATATGCACCTATTTCAATAATATAGTTAAGATTACAAAAGCAAATTGCTTCACAGGCATCGGTGCCAAAAACTTAATGGGGATTATGGAGTAAAATCATAATGATCTAATAATTTCTTGCTCTGTCAAACTGAAATAATGCTTAGGTATTCTTTGATATATCAATAATAAAACCTAACTTAATATATATAAGTATACATGATAAATCAAGTAATAAAGTGATAACTAGAGTGTCAAACCCATGAGAAAGTATTATGCCTATTTGCAACAAACTAAAACTATTTACTATAAATTTATAAATTATTCTATAGAAATAAAAATGATGTTTTTTGTGTTTTATCACTGGGTAAAAAAAAGTAGAATAGTAGATATAATTTTTAATAAAAATATTTTGGATTGATGAATGTAAATTTCATATTTTTTCTAATGGATCTCTTACCTATATATATTTTTAGAGCATATGTATCTCTTGGTCTTTGTCGAGCTTTTAAGGGTGAAAAGGATATCTACTGGCCTCCTATAGTTAAAATATCTCCTTTAGAATATAGAATATTTAAACATCCTATATCTAGGCATGCCAACATTTTATCTCAATATTCTTGATTATTCTTGCATTCCTCCGTCGAGGCTATACATCACACTAAATTTTAACAAAATAGATGGTCATTATATGTATTAAATAAAAAATGGGAGATAGTTAAAAAAATAATAAATATTTAAAGTATAAAAGTTTTCATTAATAATTAAAATACACTTTTCATCATCTACCCAAAATAAGAGATCTAGCTAGACATAAAATAAATAACAAACAAACTCCTTTTCATAAAATTCATAGGAGAAATAAAGTAAAAAAGAATGATATCATAATGAAAGATTATGTATCTTCTCTACACTGCTCCATCCTTAACTTACAAAGTTCCTTCAATAAATACAGGCTAAACACTTAGATGAATTGTATATTGTATTTCCCTAGCCTCCCTTAAATTTCACTCTAAGAGGGAACTAGAGAAGTACACTGAAAAGTACTAAATTTTACACCAATGACTGAACTCCTCCATAATATAACATAACACCTATTTGTAGGAAAACATAAAAAAGACATCGGATGCTATAATACTAAAAACTATTGTGCTGTGACACTTAAAAATGGACTAGCACCTCAACACTAAAGTATTTGCTCCACCGTAGTGCTTGCTAACATAGAACAGTTGTCAAGTTAACAAATGCACCTTCTACTACCATAGTGTATCAGCATGAAATTGTAATGCCATGGTGATATCAGTATGGGAGTGCTGTAGTGCCAAAGTAGATAAAATTATGCCGAGGCACTTAAATGTTAGATGTCACAGCATTCAATTTCCATGAGAACCCAGTCCTACAAAGTTGATTATCCAACACAGCAACACCCAAAATGCTATAGCACTAATAATGATGATGTTCCAACTCTCACAAGTAAAGAGGATCGCTATAGTGTCATGAAATTTCTCTTCATTGGTATGGAAAGTGACATCTTGGAAGTGTTTCTTTCAATGCAATGGCGCTTGATATGATTTAAACTTTTTACCTATCTTGAGTTTTTTTTTGTACAATAATAACAAAAATATTTTATTTTCATTGAAAGTCAAACATAGCAAATAGTAATTAATTTACACTTATCAATAATCATTTAATTTATTCTTAAAAACTCATTCGGTACCAACTATAGTGTAATCATAAGGTCTACTAACCAACTACCACACATCATTCCTAATAAGGTTAGTTAAGCTCTTCTTGCATAGCCAAAACTTAGAATTTATCACTTAAGCCTTAATTACACTAATTGGTTCTATCATCGAAATAAATGTAGTATGATTAACCTCTTTCCCAAGACCTTGCCTAGTCCTAACCCATACAGATGGATCTCCTAAGATGAGCTCTCTAGGTGACTAGATGAGTACCTCCATTCTTTAGATAAAGGATGTTGAGGTTCTACTCTATTTTCTAGATTAATAACCTCTAAACCATAAGTTATATCAACTTTCTCATCATTATCTGTTATAGTTTCAATCAATCTATCTTATTCATCAAATACCACATAAGAGGATTCCTCTATAGCTAAGGTTCTTTTATTAAAGACCCTATAAGATTTTTTATTATAGAATATTATAAGAAAATAGATTCTTCTACCTTAAAATCAAATTTTCCTATGTGAGGTTTTCCATTATTATAATATGTTCTATTGAGAATGTTCATAAGTTTACATGATTCAACACATAGCAAGTAGTGTTAACTACCTCTGCCATAAAATATTTAGGTAAGATATATTAACTAAAAATTGCCCTAGTAGCCTCTACTAAAGTCCTTTACTTTCTTATAACTAATATATTTTATTATGGGGTTCTGGGGGCTGAGAAATTATAATCTATTCTGGATAGTTGATACAATAATTCAAACTAATCATTCTTGAACTCACCTCTGTGATCACTATGAATTAAAGAAATTGAAAATCTAATCTTTCTTTGAATCTAAAAAGAAAAATTTTCTATTTTCTTTAAACTAGTCACTTTTCCTTCCAAAAACTTTATCCAGATAAATCTAAAATAATCATCCACAAAAACAAATCCAAATAATTTACCTTCAAAGCTTTCTATACCAACCATTAGAACCATACTAAAAATTGATATTGATCTTAGTGGTTATAATGTTTTTAATTAAGTGAAAGGATAATCTAGTATGTTTCCCTAATTGACATGCATCACACAAATGACCTTTTATGGATTCTTGCTTTGGATTGCCTCTAACTAAATCTTGTTGACTTATTTTCCAAAGTGTTTTCATACTAGCATTTTATAGTCTCCTATCCCATGTTGCATTCTTGGATCTCAAGCTTGCGATTTTGATGTTAATAATTATTGTTGATTATCACCTTATTTCTCTTAGCATTTATCTTGTATATCTATTTTTTGTGTGTACTAACATTTCAGGTATATCATACACCATGCAAGAAGATTAAGAGCTCAGGAATGTGTAGAATAGGATAATATTTGTAAGATTTTGTAATCTTTGTTTCTTTATTTTATATTTCTTGAGTCAAAGTCCTATAAAAAGATGTATGCTAACTTAGTGACTATGCATACACATAGGGGAGTGAGAAAATTAAAGTTTAATTTTTTTTAACTAATCATAATGTATGATCCAGATCATACTATATGATTAAGTATTTAAAAAATGATTTAAATAGCTAATTATATAACATCTATTTTTTAATTAATCATACTGTACGAACTAGATCATATTATTTGATCATTTTAATTTGAAAACACTAGCCACCAATTAGATTTAGGTAAGAATCTTAATTTTCAATATTTGAATTGATCATACAGTATAATCAATATTGGATAGTTTGATATTTGAGAACATACCTAAATTAATCGCCATAATTAGTTAATCAAATAAAGATTTATTTAATATTACAGATTGTATTGGATGATTGGCAAAGAAAAAAATTGGTTATCCCAGCAATCATCTTCAATGATATCTTAATTTTTGAACTAATCATATAGTATAATGTCAAACGTATGGATAACTAATAGAGATAATTTCCAATCATCTCGAAGTTCATCCTCTATGATCTAAAGAATAATGAACTTATCATACAATACAAATGCCTGATCATACTATATTATCTATATAAAAAACTTAAACATATCATACTGGTACTAGTCATACTATTATCCTTGATAGTACTAGATGAATAGTTTCGACTGAATTAAAATTTTAGGTTTTTTTTGAAGGCTTGTATAAAAACTTTCTTAATGGACTCTTGAGAACTCTTTAAATGTTGAAGGAATTTTGTAATAGAGCTTTGTGAGGTCTAAGAGCATAGAGAGGGAAAGTAGAAGTTGTGTGAGAGGGAGAAGTTGTGTGAGAGGGTACACACAGTTGCTCTAGGCAAAAGCTTCTGCATTGATTGCTCCAGGTGTCTTTGTTCATCTCTTGGATTGCTATGGGAAGAAAGGCTTCAAGGATGAATATTATTGGGTTCTCTACCTTCATTAGGAGGGTGAAAAAGGATTCAAAGTTTTATGCCTTCACCAAGAGGGAAAAAAATATTCATGTTCTCTTCCTTCACCAAGAGGGTGAAAAAGCTTCAAGGTTGTATGCCTCACTAGGAGTGTGAAAAGGATTATAGTACTCTATCGTATTAGGTTGGTGGAATAGATTATTATAAGGGCTAAGTAGACTTGTTGTGGGGGCTAAAGGTGAGACACTAAAGGTTTAATGTAATACCCAGAGAGCAGGACTTCACTCCTCTCTAGAGGATAGATGTAGGTCAAGTTTTGATTGTACCACTATAAAATCTGGATTGCTCATTATACTTTACTTTTTACACTTTATTTTTCCTATATTTTTAATTTCTTGCATATTTATTATTCTTGTAAATTTGTGTATTGATTATCAAGCTGTGTTTGGTATAATTCATGTTAAAGATGATAATTAAAATTAAAAAACTAAAGAAAAATATTTTATCATTAATATTTGTTATGATAGTTGAAAAGAGCATAATTACATTTTTTTTATTTTTATGTTTTTTTGCTTGCATTTTTGATTGATTTAAATTTCAAAAAGGTTTCATTATTGAGAAAATTATAATTAACAATTTCATCCCCCCCCCCCCCCCCCGGCCGTCCCTCTTAGTGTGTCTAGGGCAGTTCAATAAGGTTTGCTGACCTCACTTGAACTTTCAGTTGGTGTTCGAGAGGGTCTTAAAATTAGTGATTTAAAATTTCTTGAGAAAATATCAAATGCCACATTTTTGAAATCAAAATACCATTGAGGTTATTCAATAACTCATCCACCATTATTTTATAATATTCCATTTAACTTTTGCCAAATCACATGTCTACTTTTTACAATCAATGAATTTTTTCATGTGGAATACAATTCAAGAAGGTTACTCTGCATCATTTAGATTTGTTAATGGTGTTAAAGTTGAAACACCTTTTACAAAATGGAGAAATGATGACTACTCAGATATGTTCACTAGGTTTACTCAGATAGTGACATCCCTATAAGCTTTAGGTAGAAAGTTATCAATCTTAGAGAAATTTTAAAAAATTCTCTATTATTTACTTGATAACTATGATGATAAAGTTATCTTTATATATGAATCTAAAGATTTGAATGTCTATTCTATTGATAATCTACTTGGCTCACTCATTTCCTACAAGCAAAGGGTGAGTTAGAGACTTTTAGATGCAGGTGGCAAGAGGAAAGAGAAAGCAGTAGCACCGAAAACCAATGATTCAGAAAGTGACAACTTTATAGCATATGAGGATGATGATATTGCATTGATGACCTAATAATTCAAGAGCTTCCTAAAGAGAAAGAAAAGATGTCATCAACACTAGACTAAAGGTAAATCAGGCAGAACTACTAAGCTTTCCACTTACACTATTTATTTTGTATGTGGGAAATAGGTCATTTATAATTAAAATGCCCCAACTTAAAAGCTCAGCCTATCAAGGAGAAGGTTGAGGAGAAGACAAACCTTAGAAAGGGGAAGTAAAGGACATAGAAGGCTATTTTGGGTAGATTGCACCTCAGACTCATCAAAACATGAAGTAGAGGAGATAACTAATTTGTTCCTTATGGTTAATGATAGTTTGGATCACTTTGATCAAGATGAGGTATATGAACTCACCTGTGATGATTTATTTGCTACCTCTAAAAAAATGTATGAATCATATCGGAAACTAATGAAACTCCATGCTAGTTTGAACTTAAAATTTTTTGAACTACAAAAGGAGAATCATAATCTAAGAATTAAACATTCCTCACTAGATTAAGAACATGCTTCTTTACTCGATGAGTTTGATGCATTAATTAAGAAGCATATTGAATTAACCAAATCATATGAATCCTTAAAATTTGATCATATTGAATTAGAAAAAAACATCTAAAAAATTAGAGGAAGTTGGAATGGAATTGCTCTCTAGTGAGTATGTATTAAAACATGAAGTTTAAAGCTTTAAATGTGCTAGTAAGCTTTTGAAAGCAAAAATTGATACACTTCAAAACAATAGACATCGCCTACACTATCACAATGGTATCAGACCAAAACACAGCATGTATCTCATATCTCTAAAAGGAGGCACTACCACTCACATAGTTAATGAATCTATTTCAAAGTGTTAGGTGCTATTCCTATGGCATGGTAGGACACACAGATCATACTTGCAATATACACCATAGAATACTTCTAGTATGGAGGCCAAAATTAAGTGCATCATATAATAGCATGTCAATCATTCAAGTAAGCATAAGGTGGAAACCAAACTCACTCAGGTTCCCAAATCTAACCTGTGATAGATATTATAGGGATGCTCTCACAAAAGTCCTAATGAAAGCATATGATACCTAGACATTGGATGCTCATAGCATATGACTGAAGATTTAAAGCAATTCATCACGCTGGAGGCCAGGGTAATAAGTAAGGTCATATTGGGAGATAACTGAAAGTTCGAAAGGGATGTTAAGCCCTAGTGAACTAGTCCCGAGGCTAACCAAGAGGGGCGGTGAATTGGTTATTTAAAAATTTCACGATAACTACAAAAATCTTTTCGATACTTAGCAGCGGAAACAAGTAAACAATAATGAAAAGATCAACCAACGATATTCACCCAAGCAGTTTATATTGAAAAGTAAAATGCAAAACTGAATCAGAAAAGCAAACCAGATTTTATAGTGGTTCGGTCAACTTGACCTACGTCCACTCCCCGGAGTCTCCCCTTCGGGTATTGCACTAAATGAAAGTGACTCTCCTTTTGCTCCCACAGCAAGGCGGAGAAGCCTGTACAAAACACCTCCTTTTCGCCACACGGTGAGGCAGAGAACCCGACCTCCTTTCGCTTCCTCCTGAAGCAGGCAGAGAACCTTCGAACTCCTTTCGCTTCCTCCTGAAGCAGGCAGAGAACCTACGAACTCCTTTCGCTTCCTCCTGAAGCGGGCAGAGAACCCGGATCTTCTTGCGAACGATCCTCCCACGAAGAACACCGACTAGACGACAGACGACGAGCGGAGAAGACGACTCTGATCCGTGCTTGGAGCAACCTTAGTGAATCCCTCACTAACTCCCCCTCACAAGATCTCTTCTCTCTCTCCCAACTCTCTCTCTCTCTAGGATTTCTCAGGGAAGGAAGGCAGCAAAAGATTTTTCCAAATCTAGGAAAAAGTTCTTTTAAAGGAGGGCTTAAAATTTGCCCTAAATCTCAACTTGTCAGCCAAGATCGTCCAGGACGATCGGTAGATCGTCCTGTACGATCAGTTCAAATTCAGCTGTTTCAGCCTGGACGATCTGGCTCTTCTGGACGATCAGTAGAAAAAGTTGTTCATATCGTCCCGTACGATCCTGCGATCGTCCGGGACGATTAGTTCAAATTGAAGGAAATCGTCCAGAAGACAGTTCGGGTCGTCCAGAGAAATCTGTGCTGGACGACTAAAAAATGACTTGATCGTCCCGGACGATAGGGTAATCGTCCGGTACGATTAGTTCAAAAAGGCCCCAAATCGTCCTAACTTAATCTGGCGGCTGAGAATTTCTGATTTGGGAATATCGTCCCGTACGATCCGTAGATCGTCCAGGACGATCGGCTCAATCAGTCCTTCTTAACTTAGTCGCCCTAATTAGGGTTTCTGTTTTAACTGGATCGTCTAGGACGATGTGGATATCGTCCAGGACGATCTGAACAAAATTGCAACAGAAACTCTAATTCACTCAATCTCTCCCCCAGAGTGTGTGTGTGCAAGGTTACTTAGCTAGGGAATCAGTTACATTACAATTGACTCAATAAAAAGAAAAATCATACATTTGACACACTTGGACCCGATCTTGAGTTGGCTTGAGTGGCTCGCGGTCTTTTGTGCCTGAAACAGATTAGCCAAGCAAAACACACTGGAAACATGTTTGTCATCATCAAAACCAGATTTGCAACAATCTCCCCCTTTTTGATGATGGCAAACATTTGTAAAGTAGTCTGAAAATAAAAGTAAACTAGGAGATCCAACAAACAAATATTTTTTTTTTTTAAATTTTCATTTAAAAGCTAGAACAATACATGGAGCATGACTCAGAAAATAGAAACAGACACGACTACAACTGACTCCCCCTTTTGACATCACAAAAAGGAGGAGCGAAAAACATAACACGGAAATAAAACATAAAATAAAACATATTGATTTTAGATTCAAAAACCAATGACAGGACAATTGACAGCGCTGAAATCCAAAAAAGGTTGGAAATAATCAACTTTCGTAACTCCGACCCCGGGCACCTTATCGATGCAAACCTCTTTCAACACAAAAATCCGATTCAGAATAAAAGACATTAGATTTGAAAAGAAATCCTTTCAAGCCTCGTTCCAGAAAAATATCTGATATAATAGTGTTATAAAGTAAAAAATCAGAAATCATGATTTTTAAAACTCAAGCTTTTGAAAATATTAAGTGGCGCACAGATTCCTCTAAGACATTTAACAATCTGAAAGGAAAGAAAGCTTGTTTTGGGCTCATTTTGTGCCTCTTTTTCAAATTGGTCGGCGCTTTGCGCATCTTTTGATTTTTGATACACTTTGTGTATCCAATTTGGCAATTTCGCATCTTTTCAGTTTTGGGCTCATTTTATGCCTCTTTTTCAAATTATCTGGCGCACTGCGCATCTTTTATAAGCATTCTCCTTTTCATAATCATTAAAGAGTCTCAGCTGTGAGATTATCTTCCAGACATAGGAGATGACTCTCCGCAGTAAGGAAGAACGATTCACAAAACAAAATCCATACAACATATGATAAATGCAATCACTTGGTTTAGAAAATCAAACTAATGACTCAAGACTTTGAAAAACACTATTGATATGAGGCAGATTACTGTAAGAAGAGAAAATAATCTCTATTTCAAAAACTAACATTTTAATTTTGAAAATGATTTTTATTCAGAAATTACACACCAGTAAAGGAGTTAGAGGAAGAGAAACAATTATCAATGTTTCTTCCCTTTAACAGATTCAGCGAAGTCAATCACTGCTTATCAGCTTCCAAACCAAAACAAGGTAAAAACTCCCAGTCAAAAATTCAGATCACCAGAAGTAGTGAGCGGTGATCAGATCTTGAAAAGCATAAAATAGTAAGTGCAAGATATGAACCCGTAAATAAATAAAAAATAGGTAGAAAATCATAGCAAAGTAAATACTCAAATCAAACTAACAAAAAAAGGTAACACAGAAATCAGCAGAAGAAATAAAATCAACTGAAAGCAAATAATCAAACCAAAACTAACTAACAGAAATCAGAAATCAGAATACAAAAACTAACTAATAGAAATCAGAAAACAGAATATAAAAACTAACTAACAAAAATCAGAATACCAATCATAACAATCATAAATCAGCAGTCATCAGAATCAAGCATTTATATCAATCACTCCTAATCTGGTTCTCAAAATGCTGAATGAGTCAAAGGCCAGTGATTTAGTGAATATGTCAGCCAGCTGATTTTCAGTTGCTACGTGGTGTAGCTCAATGTCCCCTTTTGTAACATGGTCCCTAATGAAGTGATGCCTAATGTCAATGTGTTTGGTCCTAGAATGTTGGATTGGATTCTTAGAGATACAGATGGCACTAGTATTATCACACAGAATAGAAATTGTGCCAACAGGTACTCCTAAATCCAAGACTTGCTGCTTCAACCAAAGAACTTGGGCCACACAACTCCCTAAGGCAATGTACTCAGCTTCAGCAGTGGAAAGTGCAACTGAGTTCTGTTTTCTACTGGACCAGGAGACTAACGACTGTCCTATAAATTGACAAGTCCCAGAAGTACTCTTCCTATCCACCCTACACCCCGCAAAGTCAGAGTCAGAATATCCAATGATCTCAAAAGAGGTGCTATGCCTAGGGTACCAAATTCCTAGGTTTGGGGTTCCTAAAAGATATCTAAGAATTCTCTTAACAGCAGTCAGGTGGGACTCTTTAGGATCAGCCTGAAACCTAGCACAAAGATAGACACTAAACATGATATCAGGTCGGCTAGCAGTCAGGTAAAGCAGTGAACCTATTATCCCTCTATACTTCTTCTGATCAACAGATTTTCCATTTGAATCCTTATCTAACTGAACTGAGGAGGGCATGGGAGTATTGATTGGCTTGGCTTTGTCCATTTCATATTTCTTCAAAATATCCTTAGTCTATTTTGATTGATTGAGAAAGGTTCCATCATTCGTTTGCCTTATGCTAAACCCCAAAAAGTAGGACAATTCTCCCATCATACTCATCTCAAACTCTTTACTCATTATTTTAGAAAACTCTTCACATAAGTATTTATCAGAAGATCCAAAAATTATATCATCAACATAGATCTGGACAATGAGTAAGTCATCTCCTAATCTCCTCAGAAAAAGGGTGGTGTCTACGCTCCCCTTAACAAACTCTCTTTCTAACAGGAATGTGCTAAGCCTCTCATACCAAGCTCTGGGTGCCTGTTTCAATCCATATAAGGCCTTTTTTAATTTATAGACATGACTTGGATATTGGGAACTCTCAAAACCTGAGGGTTGTTCTACAAATACATCTTCTTTAATTACCCCATTTAAAAAGGCACTCTTGACATCCATTTGAAACAGCTTAAATCCCTTGTAACAGGCAAAGGCTAGTAGCACTCTAATGGCTTCCAATCTAGCTACAGGGGAAAAAGTTTCCTCAAAATCTATCCCTTCTATCTGATTATACCCCTTAGCCACCAATCTTGCCTTATTTCTCACCACCACACCAGAATCATTCATCTTATTCTTAAAGACCCACTTGGTTCCCACAATACTTTGATTTTTAGGTCTTTCTACTAACTCCCAAACATCATTCCTTACAAATTGATTCAATTCTTCCTGCATAGCTAAAATCCAAAATTCATCCGACAGGGCTTGATTGATGTTGGTGGGTTCAGTCATTGAGATAAAGGATGAATGGTTTACTTCCTTCCTAAGTCCATGCCTAGTCCTAACACCTTCAGAAGGGTCTCCTAAGATCAGTTCTTTAGGATGACTCGAAGAATATCTCCAATCTCTAGGCAATGGGGTTTGAGGTTCTACCCTTTCCTCCAAATTTGTATTTTCAACTCCTTGGGTAACCTCAACAATCTCTTCATCTTCTACTTCAGATCTAGACTCCTTAGGATCAGATTCATCAAACACTACATGGGTTGTTTCTTCCACCACCAAAGTCCTCCTATTGAACACCCTAAAGGATTTCCCCACACTTGAATATCCTAAGAACACTCCTTCATCAGATTTGGGGTCAAATTTTCCTAAGGGTGACTTCCCGTTGTTCAGAATGAAAACCTTACAGCCAAAAACATGGAGGTGGGACAGATTTGGTGTTCTACCCTTAATGATCTCATAAGGTGTCTTGTTCAGTTTGACTCTCACATTCACCCTATTCAGCACATAACAGGCAGTGTTCACCGCTTCAGCCCAAAAGTATTTTGGAAGTGAATACTCGGCAAGCATGGCTCTAGCGGCTTCCACTAAGGTCATGTTCTTTCTTTCAGCTACCCCGTTCTGCTGAGGGGTCCTAGGAGCTGAAAAATTATGACTAATCCCATGATCCTCACAAAAACTTCCAAATCTTTCATTTTCAAACTCCCCTCCGTGATCACTATGGATGGTAATAATCTCACATCCTAACTTCTTCTGAATCCAAGTAGAGAAAGATCTAAACTCATCATATGACTCAGATTTGTGTGACAAAAACTTAACCCAAGTGAACCTTGAATAATCATCAACAATCACAAAACCATAGACTCTCCCCCCTAAGCTGGCAGTGCTAATGGGTCCAAAGAGGTCCATGTGAAGAACTTCTAAAGGTCTAGAGGTGTTAATGTCCTTAACAGAGTGAAAAGAGGACTGGACTTGCTTCCCCAACTGACAGGCATCACACAGGTGATCCTTAGTGAACTTAAGCTTGGGCACACCTCTAACTAAGTCCTTTTGAGTGACTCTCCTAAGGGTTTTCATACTGGCATGACACAATCTCCTATGCCATAACCAAGACTCATCAGCAGCAGTTTTTAAGCAAATTGAATTATCAGATTTAATGCTACTTACATCCAGCTTGTAGACGTTGTTGATCCTTTGCCCCTACAAAACAACTTCATCATTTAAGCTTAAAATGTAGCCAGTGGGCAGGAATTTGATGATGTATCCCTTGTCGCAGAGTTGACTGATGCTCAGCAGGTTGTGTTTCAGTCCATCTACAAGCAAAATATTATCAATCATAAAGTTCTTTGAATCACCAATTATACCTGTGCCTACCACCTTCCTGGTGGTGTTATCTCCAAGTGTAACCTTGCCTCCAGCTCTGGCCTCCAGCGAAATGAACTGATTTGCATCTCCAGTCATATGTCTAGAACATCCGCTGTCCAGGTACCACATGCTCTCACGAGGTCTTGTGTGAGAGCACTCTTACAAAATCATCAAATGTCAGTCTTAGGAACCCAAACAGGTTTGGGTTCCTTCTTATGAAAAGAAGAATGCGATGCATGCGTGCTGTGCTGTGCAACAGGCAGTTTGGGTCTCCACACCCAATGTGTACTACGGTGAACAGTACAAGTGTGTGATATGTGTCCTAACATGCCACATGAAAAACATCTAACACCAGGAAAAGGATTAACTAAACGTCGTGAGTGATAGTGCCTCTTCCTAGTAGTGTATGAAACATTCTTTGATGAACTTGCAACAGAATTTTTAAAAGGTGGCGGTGCATAAAATTGTTCAAAAGTAGGCGGTGTTTTGTTATTTTCAAAAGCACTGATTTTCACTTTGAAAAACTCAATGTGTTTGTTTAAACTTCCAATTTCAAACGTTTTTGCACTTTCAATACTTTCTAACTCAGATGCCAAATCATTCACTTTCTTAAAAGCAAGTTCTAATTCATCATGCGATGTTTTTAACAAGTTATGCTCAACAATTAAATCAGAATGCTTTTTATTCAGTTCATCAAACTCATCTAGTAAAGACATGTGATTGCTATCAATGGTGGAATGATCCTTAACTACAGAATCATGCTCTTTTTGTAAAGTCAAATAATCTAATTTCAAACTAGCATGTGTTTTCTTAAGCTTCCTATACGATGTATGAATCTTTTCAGAAACTTCAAATAACTGATCGTAAGTAAGCTCACATACCTCTTCCTGGTCCGACTGACCAGGGTGATCATCCGCCATCAGACACAAGTTTGTTTCCTCCTCTTCAGCTTCAGTCTCAGAAGAGTCGGATGCAGAGTCTGCCCAGAACGCCTTCTGAATCCGCTTCTTGTCCTTTCTGTACTTTGGTTTCTCCTCACCCTTCTCCTTGCTTGGGTGAGCTTTAAGTGTTGGACAATCAGCCTTTATGTGTCCAGGCTTCCTGCATTCAAAACAAACCGATTCAGATGAACCCTTAAAGTTTTTATTGTACTTACCCTTGTTCCACTTCTGATAGTTCTTATGTTTCTTCCTTAGAAAGCTTTTGAATTGCCTTGTGATTAAGGCAACTTCGTCGCTATCAGACCCGGAAGTGCTAGCATCTGAATCTTTGGCCTTTAGTGCCACGGTCTTCTCTTTCTTGCGTTCACCTGCATCAAGTTGCCTTTGGTTCACCCCTTGCTCGTAAGCAATGAGTGATCCAAGTAAGCTGTCAATAGAGTAAGTATTTAAATCTTTGGATTCAGTAATAGCAGTAATCTTAGCATCATAAGAAGCAGGCAAACATCTAAGAATCTTGTTCACTCTTTCGTAGTTGGTAAGTTCTCTACCTAAAGCATGCAAAGAGGTAACAATCTGAGTGAACCTTGTGTACATTTCTGAAATAGTCTCACTAGGTTTCATGCGAAAAAGTTCGTAATCATGTAACAAGAGGTTTAACCTAGATTGTTTGACTTCAGTTGTACATTCGTATGTTATACATAACCTATCCCAGATTTCCTTCCCCGTGGTACAAGTAGAAACACGCATATAGTCTTCAGATTTCAAAGCACAAAAGAAATAGTTCAAACATTTTGCATTCAACTGTGCTAAATCACGATCATCAAACGTCCAATCAGCAAACGACAATTCAGTTTTCACATTGTTAATCATTCAAAAAGGTGGTTCGTATCCGTCCTTAACTAACATCCACATGCGATAATCAATAGATTGCAGAAAAGTAGACATGCGTGTTTTCCAAAAATCAAAAGGAATATTGTCAAACAACGGTGGTCTGGTAATGGAATAACCTTCAGCAGTATTACGATTGTTACAATTAGCCATTGGATCAAATTCAAAAGTTTTTAAACAGAAATTTTGAATCCCTCTCTGATACCACTTGAAAGTTCGAAAGGGATGTTAAGCCCTAGTGAACTAGTCCCGAGGCTAACCAAGAGGGGGGGTGAATTGGTTATTTAAAAATTTCACGATAACTACAAAAATCTTTTTGATACTTAGCAGCGGAAATAAGTAAACAATAACGAAAAGATCAACCAACGATATTCACCCAAGCAGTTTATATTGAAAAGTAAAATGCAAAACTGAATCAGAAAAGCAAACCAGATTTTATAGTGGTTCGGTCAACTTGACCTACGTCCACTCCCCGGAGTCTCCCCTCCGGGTATTGCACTAAACGAAAGTGACTCTCCTTTTGCTCCCACAGCAAGGCGGAGAAGCCTGTACAAAACACCTCCTTTTCACCACACGGTGAGGCAGAGAACCCGACCTCCTTTCGCTTCCTCCTAAAGCAGGCAGAGAACCTTCGAACTCCTTTCGCTTCCTCCTGAAGCAGGCAGAGAACCTACGAACTCCTTTCGCTTCCTCCTGAAGCAGGCAGAGAACCCGGATCTTCTTGCGAACGATCCTCCCACGAAGAACACCGACTAGATGACAGACGACGAGCGGAGAAGACGACTCTGATCCGTGCTTGGAGCAACCTTAGTGAATCCCTCACTAACTCCCCCTCACAAGATCTCTTCTCTCTCTCCCAACTCTCTCTCTCTCTAGGATTTCTCAGGGAAGGAAGGTAGCAAAAGATTTTTCCAAATCTAGGAAAAAGTTCTTTTAAAGGAGGGCTTAAAATTTGCCCTAAATCTCAACTTGTCGGCCAAGATCGTCCAGGATGATCGGTAGATCGTCCTGTACGATCAGTTCAAATTCAGCTGTTTCAGCCTGGATGATCTGGCTCTTCTGGACGATCAGTAGAAAAAGTTGTTCATATCGTCCCGTACGATCCTGCGATCGTCCGGGACGATTAGTTCAAATTGAAGGAAATCGTCCAGAAGACAGTTCGGGTCGTCCAGAGAAATCTGTGCTGGACGACCAAAAAATGACTTGATCGTCCCGGATGATAGGGTAATCGTCCGGTACGATTAGTTCAAAAAGGCCCCAAATCGTCCTGTACATAGTTCTGGACGTACAGCTGAAATGCACAAGACGATCACGATCGTCCGGGACGATCCTGCGATCGTCCAGGATGATGTGATCGTATCAATTAAACATTAATTACTTTCCTTAATTACCAGACTAATTTAGGCATGATTGTAGTGAATCGTCCAGGACGATACACGTATCGTCCGGGACGATCAGACCAAAATACTTAAAATAAAACTTGCCTAACTTAATCTGGCGGCTGAGAATTTCTGATTTGGGAATATCGTCCCGTACGATCCGTAGATCGTCCAGGACAATCGGCTCAATCAGTCCTTCTTAACTTAGTCGCCCTAATTAGGGTTTCTGTTTTAACTGGATCGTCTAGGACGATGTGGATATCGTCCAGGACGATCTGAACAAAATTGCAACAGAAACTCTAATTCACTCAATCTCTCCCCTAGAGTGTGTGTGTGCAAGGTTACTTAGCTAGGGAATCAGTTACATTACAATTGACTCAATAAAAAGAAAAATCATACATTTGACACACTTGGACCCGATCTTGAGTTGGCTTGAGTGGCTCGCGGTCTTTTGTGCCTGAAACAGATTAGCCAAGCAAAACACACTGGAAACATGTTTGTCATCATCAAAACCAGATTTGCAACAATAACAGCACCCAAAAAGTGATAGTTTAAGGTAAGATTGGTAATTCAAATAACTTTATTATTTAAAATATTTTGATAATAGTTAGATTGAAGCATAACTTGCTTAGTATACATCAACTGTGTGATGATGGATTTGATATTAAATTTCTTTCTAGCAGATATTTGATAAGTCTAAATAGTAAAATTATTTTAGAAGGTAAAAGAATAAATAATGTTTACATGCTTGATTTCAATTATATTAACTATTCAAATTCTTTATGTTTAAAGTCTATTGCTGATGAATCCTGGCTATGGTACATGTGATTATGTCATGCAAGCATAAAAACCCTTAAGAAGATTACTCATAAAGATCTAGTTAAAGGCATACCAAAGTTAGTTTTCTCTAAGACCACCACTGTGATGCCTACCAATTAGGAAAGCAATCCAAATCTTCATTTAATTCCATTAAGGACATCACCACCTCTAGAACATTAGAAATCCTGTATATGAACTTGTTTCAGCCTATTAGTACAGCCAGTTTAGGTGGGAAAACTTTTGGATGTATAATAGTTAATGATTACTCTAGATTCACCAAGGTTAAATTCTTGTCTCATAAAAGTGAATCATTTGAGGAATTTAGAATGTTCTCTACTTTGATTCATACAAATTTAAGATATGAGATATCGACTATACATAGTGATCATGGAGGAGAATTTGAGAATGATAAGTTTGAATCCTTCTATAATAAATTTGGAATTGAACATAACGTTTCTTCCCCATGGACCCCTTAGCAGAGTGTGATAGATGAAAGGAAGAATTGAATATTAGTGGAAGTTATTAGGCCAATATTAACTGAATATTCTCTCCTTAGGTATTTTTAGACAGAAGAAGTGAATACTACTTATTATATTTTGAATAGCATTAATATTAGATCCCAACTCAATAAGATATCCTATGAGATGTTTAAGGGTAGGACACCCATTCCTTCACATATTCATAACTTCAATTGTCAGTGTTTCATTATTATTAATGAAAAATCTCCACTAGGAAAATTTTGTCCCAAATATGATAAAGGAGTCTTCTTAGGTTATTCCTTTGAAGATAAAGTCTATATGTTCTTTAATAAAAAGATTTTTATTTTATAGGAGACAACCCATATGGTATTTGATGAATTTGATAAATCTGGTGAGCCTAAGTTTAATGGAGAAGGCGAAGAGGTAGAGGCTACCCAAAGAGTAGAATCCATTGATTTAGGAAATAGAGAAGAATATCAAGATCCATTGCCTAGATAATGGAGATATTGCCTAGAGAACTTATCTCAAAAGATCTGTATGTAGGAGTTAGTACTAGGCATGGACTTTCAAAGGAGCTTAGTCATATTGCATACAACTTTATGGTAGAACCCACTAGTGTAGATAAAGCCATGTCTAATGAATCCTGGATCCTAGCTATAAAAAAAGAGTTGAATAAATTTATCAAGAATAATGTATGGGAGTTGGTTAGTAGAACTAAGGACCAGAGAAATGCAAGAACTAAGTTGGTATTCAAACGTAAGATGAATAATTCTAGAGTAGTGGTCAGAAATAAAGCCAGATTAGTAGCTTTGGGGTAAAATCATATAGAAGGGATCAATTTTGAGGAGACCTTTACCCTTGTATCTAGTTTAGGAGCCATTAGGATTGTATTAGCTTTGGATATTTTAGAATCTTCAAATTATATTAGATGGATGTTAAAAGTGTCTTCCTAAATGGGGTTATTAAGAAGGATGTCTATATAGAATAACCCCCTAGATTTTAAAATGCAACCTTTCCCAACGATGTCTATAAATTGAAAAAGGCATTATATGAACTAAAGCAAGCACCTAGAGCTTGGTATGAGAGACATAACATAATTCTCCTAGATAGATCCCTTATTAAGGGTAGTGTAGATACCACCCTATTTATAAAGAATGAAGGAGATGATATACTCAATATTCAGATATATATGAATGACATACTATTTGGATCAATAAATGAAAGAATATGAAATGACTTTTTGAAAATAATAAGTTGAGAGTTTGAGATGAGTATGATGAGAGAGCTTACATATTTTCTTTGATTTAATGTAAAATAAAGAGATGATGGAACCTTCCTCAATCAGAGTAAATTGATTAAGGAGATTCTAAAGAAGTGCAGGATGGAAGGTGCTAAGGCAATAAATACACCCATGACCTCTACCATTTAATTAGACAAGGATCCAAATAAAAAATTAGTAGTGTAGAAGAAGTATAGGGGGATTATAGGATCACATCTATATTTGACTAGTAGTAGACATGATATAATGTTTAGTGTATGTCTTTGTGCAAGATTCCAAGCTAATCCCAAGGAATCTCATATGGCTATAGTTAGAGAATTCTTAGATAAAATATAGGTATTTGGTATCCTAGACATAGCTCATCATTTGAAATCATAAGATATACAGACTTTAGACTTTATAGGGTGTAGGATATATAGAAAAAGCACTTCTAGAACATATCAATTCATAAGGCAGTCATTAGTTTCTTGGTCTAGTAGGAAGCAAAATTCAATATCCCTATCCACTAGTGAGGTGGAATGCATAGCTATAAGAAGCTGTGTTGGTCAAGTCTTTGGTTGAAGCAATAGAAGCTATACTTTGGATAATCTATAGGCACCATTCCTATCTATTTTAATAATACTAGAGCCATTTGCATTTCTAAAAATTTAATTCAATACTCCCATAATAAGCATATAGCAAATAGACATCATTTCATTAAAAATCATGTAGCTAAGGGAGATATAGAACTGCATCATGTTGCCCCTAAAAATTAATTGCCATACATTTTCACCAAATCCCTAAACTATGATACCTTTAGTACATTGAGGACTAGATTGGTGTCATTGATATTATTGCTTGATTTAGGGCAGAGTGAAATCAACAACATGTAGAGTAATTTCTTTTTTGTGTCTTTCTATTATTGTTTTTATTTATTTTTGCTATTGCTTTTGCCTTATGCATTTAATAATTCTTGTTAGTAATTATTTCTTGATCTTCATAAAACAATTTATTTCCAAAAATGAAATAAAATAAAATAAAAACTTCAAAATAAAAAAATTGCTCACATCATATTGTATGAACCTCACTTTTACTATATGATCTTCACCTGTCCCTGCACATCCTCAACACTCATGAAATCAACATCCTAATCGGACTAATAATTTGTTATCGTACTGTATAACCACCATTTTGTACTGTACAATCCACTTGTCGACATCCATTGGATGAATTCAAATTGATAGGCACGATAATAATTGTACTATCATACTTTATGAATACCTATTCATACTGGACGATCAATTAGTCAACATTCATACTAGACGACTCCTCGGAATGACTTCTTCTTTTGAAAATCATTTAGTCTGATTACTGTATGATTTGACCACCATTTTTTACAAGATCTCCAGATGATATAACTCTATTTAATTTTATTATACAATCCAATATGACACTATATAATATGCTAAAAATTCTATAAAATGGAATGGATTCTAAGGATTTCAGTCACTCAACTTCAGTTTCCCTTAACTCAAATCTATTCTAAACTTCTATATTCAAAATATCTGAAGGCAGCAAAAGAGCTTGCCTATTATAAGGAAGTTCTTCTGGTCGTCCTGTGGATGACAGATTTTAAAGTGTTGAGGATGAGTTAGCCTATTATTGATTTAAAAATGCTCACATCATTGTCCTCACTATTGGATCAGAATGTACTATAATATTGGGTCATGGACTTTTTTGCTTCTACTACCTTGCATTTCCTTCTAACTCTTGCATTTCCTTTTAACTCAGAACTTCTCTTTGAGTTCTTTGCAGGCCTCAAAATAAGCTTTAAAATAAATGCTAATTATTCTATAATGACTTCATACGTGTGTAGGCAACCTGTAGAAATCATACAAGAGGACCTAGACCAATACGTACACCTATCCACTGAGGGGCCCAAACCCCACTTATTTTATTATAGGTGAGACTAAAATTGGACTCATATAAACCTCCCTATTAGGAATGCCCACTTTAATGAGCAATAACCTTTAGTTCATTTCTTAAACCAAGATGCTCGAGTCATCAAGCATGTCCTTAGAACTCCAATCCTTCCTAAGGCTAGAGATAGAGTCAATATTATTTTACTCTGATATTTGGTTACATATTTTATTATGTTTGACACCCAATTCGATGTAGCCTACATCATTATCAGCAACTTTCAAAATCTCACTACCATCCGTCGCCCATCCATACGATAGAAGCAAAATATTATCTTAGGACATCTAGTTGATGATATCCTAAACAAAAATTATCAACTTGTCTATCCTCGAACTGTAAAAAATTTTCCCATATTATATACTAATAGCTCATTTAACCCTTTAATGAGGAAGGGGGAGACCTTCTTGCTCCACCACCAGCTTTAGCACTAGTACCAGCTCCTACAGCCCCAAGTGATCACTAAACCACCATGGTAGAAGTTTTGTTACCTTGAATACTAGGATCACCTTGCATATTAATGAATGTAATCAACACTGGACTCAAATATAATAGTAGAATAAAGTGCTTCTATAGAACCCCCAGTAGCTACGCTAGCAACATGAGGCTGATAGGGAATGGTTCACTGAGTAGTTTACTACTCTTCACCAGCATTTTTAGCCACCACCACCACCCTCTAATCAGGGACCATCGTACTTCTAGTGCATGTGATGTGTTCTAGTCTATGTTGGTTTATTTCTTTTAGTTGCTTTCTATTTTTTTACTTGTGCATTTAGTTTGTTTCATTATTCCTCTTTTTTGGGGATGTCAAAAGGGGAGTAGATGTCGGTTATAAATTATTCATATTTTATTTATTTTAATGTTCTTTTCCTATGTTTGTGTTGTCTTTCCTTTCTGCTTAAAAAAATCCCCTAATTTAAATTTATCATTTAGTGAGGGGGACATAAGGAGAAAATATAACTAATCTTACAAATACAACCAAAAAATTTTGTCATCATCAAAAAGGGGAAGATTGTTGTAATCTAGGATTTCGAGCTTGTGATTTTATTGATAAAAAATATTATTGATTATCTCCATATTTCTCCTACCATTTGTTTTGTATATCCATTTTTTGTGTGTACAAATATTTCAGGTACATCATACACCATGCAAGAAGAATTAGGGCTCAAGAATGGGTAGAATATGATGATGTTTGCAAGAGTCTGTAATCTTAATTTCTTTAGTTTATAATTATTTAGTCTAAGTTCTATAAAAGGTTTATGCTAAAATGGTGATCATATACAATGAAAGTTTAAATTATTCTAAACTAATTATATCATATAATCCATATCATACTGCTAGAAGAAGTATTTAGAAAAATGATTAAAATGGCTAATTATTTAATTAATATTTTTAAACTAACTATATAGTATGAACAAGATCATATTGTATAATCAGTTAAATTTGAAAACTCTAGCTACAAATCAAATTTTTGTAAGTATTATTTGAAAATTTTGAATTGATCATACAGTACAATCTATATCAGATTGTACGATATTTGAAAACTTAACAAAATTAATCTGGTGATTAGTTAATCAAATTAAGATTTATTTAATATTACAAATCAATTAGTGTGAAGTAGATTATAGTGAATGATTGGAAGAGGTGAAATTTGGTCATCCTGATGATCATCTTGGATGAATCATTAATTTTTGAACTAATCATATAGTATGACGCCAATAATACCCGATGACTAATAAAGATGATTTCCAATCATCCTAAAGTTTAACCTGTACTATCTAAAGAACAATGAACTAATTGTATCATATGATCCCATGATCAATCTTTACGATTGATATAAAAAACTTAAATATATCATATTGGAATTAATCATTCTATAGGATCCTTGATCGTATTGTATGAATAGTTTTGGATGAACTAAAATTTTATGTTTTTTTTTAAGCCTTATATAAAAACCTTCCTAATGGATTCTTAAGGAGTCCTTAGCTATTGAAGGAATTTTTTGAGAGAGCTTTATGAGGTTTAAGAGCTTAGAGAGGAAGAAGGAGAAATTGTGTGAGAGGGAGAAGTTGTGCAAGGGGGTTCATGCAGTTGCTCTAGGTAATAATCTGCCTTGATTCCTCCAAGTGTCTTTTTTGATCTCTTGGGTTACTAGGAAAGAAAGGCTTCAAGGCTAAAGATTGTTGGGTTATCTTCCTTGAAAAGGAGGGTGAAAAGGATTTGGGTACTCTGTCGCACGAAGTTGTTGGAAGACATTATTGCAAGAGCTTTACCACCTTGTTGTGGGGGCTAAAGGAGAGACACTAAAGGTTCAGTAAAATACCCATAGAGGAGGACTCTGGGGAGTTGACATAGGTTAAGTTTTAATCGAACCACTATAAAATCTTATGTGCTCATTTTACTTTACTTTTTGCACTTTTATTTTTCTTGCATTCTTATTTTCTTGCACAATTATTATTTTTCCAAATTTATGTGTTGATTATCAAGTTATGTTCAATTTCATTCTTGTTAAAAAAGAAAATGAAAATTGAAAATTAAAATAAAGAAAAATATTTTGTAATTTATATTTCTTACAAAAATTAAAAAGAGCAAAATTATATATTCTTTTATTATTAAGTTTTTCTACTTACATTTGTGATTTGTTTAAATAATCAAAAAGGTTCATTAAGAAAGTTTTAAATAACCAATTCACCATCACTCTTGGTGTGCCTAGGGCAGTTCAACAAGATTTAAACCTCACTTGAACGTTCAACCAAGACTCATCTACATCAATTTTCAAATAGCAGAAATTATTTAATACATTAATACAATTCAGGTCAAGCATGTAAACATTATTTATCCTCATTCCTTCAGCAATAGTTTTTCCATTTAAAATAGTTAGGCATTTATTAGAAAAATTAATATTAAAGCCTTTGTGATTAACTAAAACATAGCAAGTTATGTTTTAATCTTTCTACTAATTAAAATTTTTTAAAAGTAAATCTGCTAGTATTTCTAATTATACTTGTACCTACTATCTTCATGGTAATACTATCTCTCACATGACTTTTCATCCACTTCTATCCTCTAGAGTAATAAAATACTTTAGGTCATCAGTCATATGCCTTGAGCAACCTCTGTATAGGTACCACATGCTTTCACTGGATCCCTTGTGAGAGTATACCTACAAAATAATCACACGTTAAGTTTGGGAACCCAAATAGGTTTGGGCCCTACCTTATGCTTGAATGTATAGATGTGATGCTGTGATGGCGATGCTTTGGGCCTCCAAATCATGTGTCCTATGGTATAGCGTACAATTGCGTGTAATGTATCTTATTATGCAATATTAATAACACCTAATCCCTAAAATGGATTTACTAATCTAAATGATGAATTAACTCTTCTTCTAGAGAAAGATGATCTATGTTACGTTGTAGGCTATGGCGTTACTATGTGTGTAGGCCCAAGTGCATTTTCTTGAAGTGCTATTATTTTCTCTATTAAATGCTCATTTTCACTTTTATACATGCCCACTTCCTCGTTAAATTCATGTTCATTGCTATCTAATTTTAATGCCAGCTCTTCTGATTCCTTAAATGTTATCTCTAGCTCCATATGATCTTTATTTAAGGAATTATGCTTCTCTTATAATTCAATATGTTATTTATTTAATGAATCATGCTCTTCCTTTAATGATTCACGCTCCTTATCTAATTAAATGTATTGAATTTTTAAGCTTGAATAATTTGTTAAATTTATATACTCTTCTTTTAAATTTGAAAATTCTCTTTTCAAGTGGGAGTGTTGCATTTTTATATTTCTATAAGAATCATGCATTTATTCAGATAAAGAGAATAATTCATCATATGAGATCTAGCATACCTCATCATTGTCAAACTCCCCAAACTTATCTTTATCCATTAAGCAAAGGTTGGTTACCTCCTCATTTGGTTCTGTTTCGAATGATTCTAATTATGAGTTTGCCTAGAATACCTTATGCAGCTTTTGTTTGCCTTTCTTTGAATTTGATTTTTCCTCAACCTTATCCTTAGCTGGGTTACTTTTAATGTTAGGGAAATATGAACTAATGTTTCATAGCTTCCTACACTAGAAAAAATCATGTTAAAAGAAAACATATTACATTTTATAATTTTACCTTTATTTTTATGGAAGGATTCCTTGTGTTTACATTTCAGGAAGCTCTTAAATTGACATGCCATTAATACAATGACTTCACTTCCATCAGCTCCTGAATCACTACTCTTAGTGTTTTTAGCCTTTATTATTATAGTCCATTCTTTATTTTGCTCCCCTACATCTGTATGCCTTTGGATCATATTTTACACAAGAAATTAGAGAACTGAGAAGATTCTCAATAAAGTAAACATTTAAATCTTTAGGTTTATATATAATAGTCACTTTAGCATCCCATGATTTAGGTAGGCAACGTAGAATTTTATTAACTTTTTTTCAAAATATGAAATCTCTCTACCTAAGGCATGCAAAGAAGTGATAATTTAGTAGGCCTAGTATACATATCTAAAATAGACTCACAAGATTTCATACCAAAAAGTTCATACCCATGTAAAAATAGATTCAAGCCTAACTGTTTAACTTTGTTGGTGTCTTTATAGGTAATGCAAACTTTGTCCCTTCCTAACACAAATGCAAGTATAAATATGCATGTAATTTTCATATTTAAATGCACAAATGAAATAATTTTAAAACTTTGAATTAGGTTGTGTGAGTTCTTAGTCTTCTAATGACCATTTAAAAAATGAGATTCTACTATTACTCCATTCATAATGTGAAACGATACAAAATATCTAGATTATATCATGTGCCATATGCAAAATAAATTAATTATAAAAATGTTGACATATGGATTTTCCAAAAATCAAATTGTATGTTTTCAAGCAGTGGTGGTAGGGTTATTGAAAATCCTTCTAAAGTGTTACAATTACCAAATTGAGTCATTGGATCTACTCAACATATTGAAATCTAAAAACAGTGAGAACCTTGCTCTTATACCAAATCAAAGTGCTTATAAAACTTATTAATTCTCTTAAAATCTTTTGCTTAAAAGATAAAACATGAAATATTATGGAAGTGATTATGAAAAATGATTTACCAAATCAAAAACCAAACCAAAAATAACTATGATTTTTTTTTGTGTTTTTGTAGAAAACAAATTATATATATATGATTAAATGTAGGTTAAATCAGAAACTACCTCACATGATGGTGAAACCCTCAAAACAAAAATGCAAGTCAAAGAAGAAAGGTAAAAATAAGTGTAATAATTTCGATCTCACAAAGGAATAGAGTTTAAGAAATTACTCTCAAGCCCAACAAAAATATAGTTTTAATCAGAAAAGAATAAATGAGTTTGCTCACATATTTCATATTATATGAAGATGCAAATATGATGAAATGAAGTTTCTAAATGTGTTTAAAAAGAAAAATGCAAGCAAATAACTTTTTTAATAATTTTCCAAGATTAGGTAATGTGGACAATGAAGCAATATAAGTACTTGAGAAATGTAGGTTATTTATAAAATTTTAAAATTCTAGAATAATATGTTTAAAGCCACCATAGATGATAGATAGAGAAATATATAAGATAAACATCAGGTGATTCAAACATAAGGAAAAACTAAGTTCCACCAAAAGTTATTAAATCACAAAATAGTATACAATAAAAATATTTTTTGAAAAGATGTCTACTATAAAAATATTTTGGATTTTATGTGAAGAAAATATAATAATGATTTCAAATCTTTTAATGATTATATATTTAATTTATAAAATAAATAGTCAAAAGGGTTTTACAAAACTTTTCAGATCAAGATGTATTTAACTAGTATACAAAATATACCAAGCTTCCACTTGAAAAACAAACCAAAATTAATATTTTGAAAATCAAAAGGATCTAGAAGTGTATGATTTAAACTACTAACAATATGAATAAGATACAGCAATTTAGTCTCAAAAAAAATATTTAAAAAAATAGCCACAAGTGAAAGAAAACAAGTCTCCAAATATTTTCACTCAAAAATCTCAACTATTTAACTCAATAACATAGAATAATCCAATAGAATTTGATCTTTATAAATTCTAGAAAATATATAATATGAAAATCCACAACTAGTTGATCAAAAAGACTAGTGATATTTGAAAATAATTTTGACTTAATAAAATGTGAAAACATATAATTTTGATTACTAATATGATGGAGCTTCTACAGCAATAAAACCAATTCAAAAGATTTGCACATATGGTCACAATATGACTCAAACTAGATTTAAATTCAACACAAATAAATATTACTAGTTTGCACCAAGAATCAAAGTCATGTTATATCTCTTTATATTTGTGAATAAGATGTAAAGATGAGATTGTGAATCACAAAAGCACAAATATAAATAAATAATTATAAAGTCCTTACTGCAACTTTGGATCAAATAAAAAATGTTTTAGCAAGAAGTCACCCAATCTTGATCCAAGGAAAAGACTCCCTACTAGGTTTCCTCCAAGCGAACTCCATGACAAGTTGAAAGATCCTCCAATAAAATTGATAGAATTTCTTCAAGATTCCTTTAGGTTGCTAGAGATTCATGTGGAGAATGAATTAAGGTGGGGAACTTTAGGTTTTCTCTCAAAACAAATTAAAAATTTTGGCAAAGGAGGATGGAGCAAAATTTCAGCCAGCATAAGGAGAGATTAGGGTTCAATTGAGTTGTTTTTAGCCTTAAGTAAACCAAGGAACTTGGAGGGAAGATTTTAAGGAAGTAATTTGAACCAAGGGACAAGATTAACATGAAATTTGATCAGGTTTAATTAGGCCTTACAATAAAATATGAAAGGATTTAATGAGGGCAAAAAAAAGGCTAGGAAGAGATTTAATGAAAATTTCAGCTAGAGAATATTAAAAAAGAGGTATTTTAAATCATCCAATGAGAATTGATATCATGGATTGATGAGGTGTAATAGGGATCAAATTAATTTAATAAAAAAATAATTCAAGACATTTAATAAATGGTGTTTCCTAAAATAAAATCCCTAAGGAGGGATTTCCTAAACTAAAATCCTTAAAGAGGGATTAAACATTTTCCATGGGAGGAGATTAATTAATTAATTAATTATATTAACTAAACTCCAAATGTTTAATAAAAATAATTAATAATTATTTAACACACACAACTTCAACAAAATGTTAATCCAAATGAAGGAAATGAAAGAAGGACACACAAAAAAAATTTGTATGTGAGTTATTTTAGGAAAGTTTTTGGAATTTTGAAAATTATGAAAATCAAAGTGAAAATTCCCAAAATAAATAATATGAAATAATAAATTATGAAAATTAAAATCACATGAAATCATGAGACATGTCAATAAAATGGTAAGCACAAATTGAACTAGTTAGCAAACTTATCATAAATAAATCTAATTTCACATCAAGATAAAAATGAGTTATCTAATGCATGATGATGTGAAATGAAATATGCATGAAATCATTTAATTAATGAGCACATTTATTGTGATTAAATCATTGTTAAGTATTTAAAAGAAAAAATACCCCAAATTCAGTACCCACCCAAGCTTTAAGCAGCTTCCTCCATAATTTGGCTTGATCATTTGTGAGGTCCTAAAATACTAAATTTGAAGCATTAGTCACACCAAACATGTGTTTGTTATCATCAAAATCAAAGTGGCCTACACCAAGGCTCATAGGGCTAACAAAAATGGATGAAAAATGAAGTTAGAGTAACTTATTTAAGTTTCAACCATTTTTTAATTTTAAAATGGATTTAAATAAAAAATTCAAATGGTGGCCAATAATTGGCCATGATTATGCAGTGATGGTCACCATGTGTCAGATGGCGGAAGGTTCACACGCTTTCACTTGTCGCATCAGCAATGGTGCGGCACCATTGGATCCACACAATCGTAGATCAACCGCAGTAATCTGCCCAGATAAGGCTTTGTCCTTCTCTCATGTAAAATTGGATGGATCAGACAATCCCTTCAACATGATCCTGGTCATTTAAGCAAAATAAATGGCTCAGATCAACCAGATTCCATGCATAAGGGTTTTAGAGCTCAAAGAAGAACCTCCCAAACTTCATATACAGTGAAACAAATGCCATGAAGCTTTAGGGAGAGCTTTAATACACTCGAAGAAAGAGTGGAAATGTTTTTGGAAGGTTTGAAGCTTTTGGTGCTCTAAATGAGGAGTATAGTTAGAATTAGTGAAAAAATGAGTGTTACCCCAATTCAAACTCCCCAAGAAAAATGAAAGGCTGAGATTCACTAGAGCTCTTCCCTAAGATGCTTACATGTGTCTCAAGCAGTTAGAGAGGATAAGGAATGGCCACAAAAGGACATGATGTGTAAAGGGACATTTGTCCTTTCATGCACATGGGGTAGTTTTAGTAAAATCAATGCTTAAGCCTAGTTTAAAAGGTAATGAGGAAGCTTCTAGAATCAATTTAAGTAGGTTACATTGGCTGGAGTGGATGAATTCTTAAAATTTGGGCTTCTTTGATAAATTTTGACCATTTAAGCATTTTTTTATGATTTTAACTAGTTTGACCAGTCAACTTTGGTCAAGGCTACTATATTAGACCCAAAAAAGGTTATAGGTGTTAATTAGCTCAAGTCCAAGGAGTTTGAACCATGCAATTTATATTTCAATGAAGGAATTTCATGTGTAAGGGAGAATGACCAAAATTGGTGAGTTGACAAACTCCACTCACCCTGAATTGACTCACATAGGGTTTGAGTTGACTCAAGGCATGAAATGGAATGATATTGAGTGATTAGAATGGTTGATTTGATTGTATGCAGAGATTTGTCCCAAATTGACTTATTTTGATCAGATTTGGGTTTAGTTGACCAAGTCAATTGCTGACTAGGTTGAAATGACCAAACATGTTCAATTCATTAATGTTGCAAATCTGGTTTTGATGATGACAAACATGTTTCCAATGTGTTTTGCTTGGCTAACCCGTTTCAGGCACAAAAGATCATGAGCCACTCAAGCCAACTCAAGATCGGGTCCAAGTGTGTCCAATGTAATGTTTTTCTTTTTCTTGAGTCAACTGTAATGTAACTGATCCCCCAGCTAAGTAACCTTCCGCACACACACTCAGGGGGAGAGCTTGAGTGAATTAGAGTTTCTGTTCATTTTTTGTTCAGATCGTCCTGGATGATATTCACATCGTCCTAGACGATCAGGTAAAAATAGAAACCCTAATTAGGGCGACAAAGTTAAGAGGGTCTGATTAAGCAAATCGTCCTGAACGATCTTTGGATTGTACGGGATGATATGCTCAAATCAAAAATTCTCAGCCGCCAGATCAAGTTAGGCAAGTTTTTATTTTAAGTTATTTGGTCTGATCATCCCGGACGATACGTGTATCGTCCTAGATGATTTAGTACAATCATGCCTAATTTAATCTGGTAATTAAGGAAAGCAATTTATTTTTGATTGATACGATCATATCGTCCTGGACGATCGCAGGATCGTCCTGGACGATCGCAGGATCATCCTGGACGATCGCAGGATCATCCTGGACGATCATGATCGTCTAGTGCAATTCAGCTGTACATCCCAAACTATGCTCAGGACGATTTTGGCACTTTTTAAACTAATCGTACAGGACGATACCCTTATCATCCTGGACGATCAAGTTATTTTTTGGTTGTCTAGCACAAGTTTCTCTGGACGACCCAAACTGTCTTCTAGACGATATTCCTCGATTTGCACTAATCGTCCCGGACGATCGCAGGATCGTACGGGACGATATGATCAATTTTTTCTACTGATCGTCCAGCATAGCCAGATCATCCAGGCTTAAACAGTTGATTTTGAACTGATCGTACATGATGATCTAGCGATCATCCTGGATGACCATGGCCGACCAGTTGAGATTTAGGGCAAATTTTAGGCCCTCCTATAAAAGATTTTTTTCTTCCAACAAGAAAAATATTTTGCCACTTTCCTTCCCAGAGAAACCCTAGAGAGAGAGAGAGTTTGGGAGAGAGAGAGAGGATCTTGTGAGGGGGAGTTAGTGAGGGATTCACTAAGGTTGCTCCAAGCACGGATCAGAGTCGTCTTCTCCGCTCGTCATCTTTCTTCTAGTTGGTGTTTGTTGTGGGAGGATCGTTCGCAAGAAGATCCGAGGTTCTCTGCCCGCTTCAGGTGGAAGCAAAAGGAGGTCAGGTTCTCTGCCTCACCGTGTGGTGAAAAGGAGGTTTTGTACAGGCTTCTCCGCCTTGCTGTGGGAGCAAAAGGAGAGACACTTTTTATTTAGTGCAATACCCGGAGGGGAGGCTCCGAGGAGTGGACGTAGGTCAAGTTGACTGAGCCACTATAAAATCTGGTTTGCTTTTCTAATTCTGTTCTGCACTTTACTTTTCTGATATTAACTGGTTGGGTGAATATCTGTGACTCATCTTTTCGTTGTTGTTTACTCATTTCCGCTGCAATGTATCGAAAAGATTTTTCTGTTCCTCATGAAATTTTTAAATTGAAAGTTCGATAGGGATGTTAAGCCCTAGTGAACTAGTCCCGAGGCTAACCAAGAGGGGGGGTGAATTGGTTATTTAAAAAGTTCACGATAACAATGAAAATCTTTTCGATATGTAGCAGCGGAAACACATAAACATGAATGAAAAGATCAACCACAGATATTCACCCAAGCAGTTAATATCAGAAAAGTAAAGTGCAAAACTGAATCAGAAAAGCAAACCAGATTTTATAGTGGTTCGGTCAACTTGACCTATGTCCACTCCCTGGAGCCTCCCCTCCGGGTATTGCACTAAACAAAAAGTGTCTCTCCTTTTGCTCCCACAGCAAGGCAGAGAAGCCTGTACAAACATCTCCTTTTCACCACACGGTGAGGCAGAGAACCTGACCTCCTTTATCTTCCTCCTGAAGCAGGCAGAGAAACTTCGAACTCCTTTTGCTTCCACCTGAAGCGGGCAGAGAACCCCGGATCTTCTTGCGAACCATCCTCCCACGACAAACACCGACTAGACGACAGACGACGAGCGGAGAAGATGACTCTGATCCATGCTCGAAGCAACCTTAGTGAATCCCTCACTAACTCCCCCTCACAAGATCTTCTCTCTCTCTCCCAACTCTCTCTCTCTCTAGGGTTTCTTAGGGAAGGAAGGCAGCAAAAGATATTCCTTGTTTTTGGAAAAAATTCTTTTATAAGAGGGCTTAAAATTTGCCCTAAATCTCAACTGGTCGGCCAAGATCGTCCAGGACGATCGATCGATCGTCCTGTACGATCAGTTCAAATTCAGCTGTTACAGCCTAGACGATTAGGCTCTTCTGGACGATCAGTAAAAAAAGTTGTTCATATCGTCCCGTATGATCCTGCGATCGTCCGGGATGATTAGTGCAAATCAAGGAAAATCATCCAGAGGACAGCTCGGGTCATCCAGAGAAATCTGGGCTGGACGACCAAAAAATGACTTGATCGTCCAGGACGATGGGGACATCATCCTGTACGATTAGTTCAAAAAGGCCCTAAATCATCCTGTACACAGTTCGGGTCGTACAGCTGAAATGCACTAGACGATCATGATCGTTCGGGACGGTCCTGCGATCGTCCAGGACGATATAATCGTATCAACCAAAAATAAATTGCTTTCCTTATTTACCAGATTAAATTAGGCATGATTGTACTGAATCGTCCAGAACGATACACGTATCGTCCGGGACGACCAGACCAAGTAACTAAAAATAAGAACTTGCCTAACTTGATATGGCGGCTGAGAATTTATGATTTGGGCATATCGTCCCGTACGATCCAGAGATCGTCCAGGATGATCTGCTTAATCAGACCCTCTTAACTTAGTCGCCCTAATTAGGGTTTCTGTTTTGGCTGGATCGTCCAGGACGATGTGAAAATCGTCCAGGATGATCTGAACAAAATTTGAACAGAAGCTCTAATTCACTCAATCTCTCCCCCTGAGTGTGTGTGTGCAAGGTTACTTAGCTAGGGAATCAGTTACATTACAATTGACTCAATAAAAAGAAAAATCATACATTTGACACACTTGGACCCGATCTTGAGTTGGCTTGAGTGGCTCGCGGTCTTTTGTGCCTGAAACAGATTAGCCAAGCAAAACACACTGGAAACATGTTTATCATCATCAAAACCAGATTTGCAACAATCTCCCCCTTTTTGATGATGGTAAACATTTGTAAAGTAGTTTGAAAATAAAAGTAAACTAGGAGAACAAAAACCCAAACATTTTTTAAATTTTCATTTAACAACTAAAACAATACAGGAAATATGACTCAGAAAACAGAAACATATACGACTACAACTGACTCCCCCTTTTGACATCACAAAAAGGAGGAGGTAAAAATAGAACACGAAAATAAAACATAAAATAGAACAACTACAAAACAGGAAACTTAAACAGAGGCGGATCCTGATCGGAAGGAGGAGGTGGCGGTAGAGGGTTGAAGTAATGGTGAATGGCCTGAAAGTGTGCTCCAATCCAGGCGATGTCCTGGTCATGCTGCTGTTGCTACTCCGCAGCATAGTTAGTGAACCGCTGGATGTCCTCGGCGTGCCGCTGCTCCCGGGCAACCACGTAGGAGTCAAATCTGGCCTCCCACTGATCGAAGCGCTGCACCAGGTGGTCAAAGGGAGAGGCAATGCGAAGGGGTGCAGGTGCCTCTGGTGCAGCAGGAACAGGAACGGCCTCTTCCTCTTCTTCCTCAACATCCGGGGTGGGCTCCGGATGTAGTCGGGTGCTGTGTAGGACGTGGAATGAGTTATTTATGAAGAAGGAAGGAGGGACATCAGGAGGGACAGGATACTGAAGGTCATATTTTGTCTCAAAGGCATAGTGAATAAGATGACCTAAAGCTAGATTTGGGCGACGCCTATGGCCCGGATCTCTAATGGTGGTGAGGTGTTCTATGTATCGGATGATCAGATCAAAGGCATTAAATTCTCGACAGGCCATGATGTAGTAGGTGGTCAAGGATAGGAGCGGGGTAATGTGAATTCGATCCCCCGCCTTTGGAATGATGGAGGAACGAAGGACATGCTGAATGGTCCGGGCGTCCTTGAGAAGGGAAGTGCAAGCATTGTCGTGATAGGGTGCATTGGTATTGCAAAGGAAGTGATTGGTGACACTCCAATCATAGTCAGGATCGATGATAAGCGTGTGAATTTTGTCGCCAGTGACAGACAGGTTGAGAATATTGTGAAAATCGTTGGTCGTGAGTTCCACGGGGCGTTGATTTACATAGGATTGAAGAGTGGAATAGTCCGCAGAAATGCGCAAGTTGGCAAAGAAGATTTGAAGGAGTTCCAGATTGAAGGGAAAGGCTAAGGTCAGAATGAAGGTGAGGGAGGTGTGTGCGAACAAATCTAAAATGGGATACGTGAGAGTGCGGGGATTGACAATCTTAGAGTGTGTGATCCCCACATTACGATAGCATTCGAAAGCCGCCTGATCGGCAGCATTCGGGAAGCGAGGATCGACATGTCCCCGGGACAAACTGGCACCCTTTTGATGAGACCTTTTGCCACCAGCCATTTGGAACCCAAGGAGTAAGAAAGTGGAAGGAGAGGGGAAGATAAAACGGTGTGAAAAATATGAAGAAAACTGCTGTTTATATAGAAAATAGACTAATCGTCCCGTACGATCGCGAGATCGTCCGGGACGATTTGGTCATTTATGACGTCCTGGACGATTGGTCAAAAAGGCGGTCCGATCGTCCAGGACGATCAGATATCGTCCAGGATGATTAGACACAGGCGATCATCCCGAGGAGTCAGGCTGGACGACCGTTGACAAAAAGTATCGTCCAGGATGATTTGGTGGATCGTCCGGGACGATATGTAATATATATGTTGGACGGGCCGAATTCCAATTGTCCAGCGGCTGACACGTGGATCGTCCGGGACGATGAGGTGGATCGTCCAGGATGATGGACAATAATTGGTGCAATGTCAGCCGTTTGATCAGATCAGGAAGATATGGATCATATCATCCAAGACGATGTAAGGATCGTCCAGGACGATCACCAATAATTGGAATTTTTCAGCAGCAGGAGCAGTGTGGGGATGATTTTGAACGAATCGTCCAGGACGATGTTTGGATCATCGAGGACGATAGTGGTATCGTCCAGGACGATGTGAAGAAAACAGAAAAAAGATGAAGGATGAAGATGATGGATTAGGATCCCAAAAACACAACCATGAAATCAAAATAACACAAAAAAATGAATAAAACTTACCGTAAAAACACATAAAAGCATTTTTTTTTTATCAAGCTGCTCGAGAAAATTAAAATTTTTTTTTCTTGAATTTAGATTCAAAAACTAATGACAGGACGATTGACAGCGCTGAAATCCAGAAAAGGTTGAAAATAATCAACTTTCGTAACTCCGACCCCGGGCACCTTATCGATGCAAATCTCTTTCAAAACAAAAATTCGATTCAGAAGAAAAGACCTTAGATTTGAAAAGAGATCCTTTCCATCCTCGTTCCAGAAAAATATCTGATATAATAGTGTTACAAAGTAAAAAATTAGAAATCAGGATTTTCAAAACTCAAGCTTTTGAAAATATTAAGTGGCGCACAGATTTCTCTAAGACATTTAACAATCTGAAAGAGGAGAAAGCTTGGTTTGGGCTCATTTTGTGCCTCTTTTTTAAATTGGTTGGCGCTTTGCGCATCCTTTGATTTTTGATACACTTTGTGTATCCAATTTAGCAATTTCGCATCTTTTCAGTTTTGGGCTCATTTTATGCCTCTTTTTCAAATTATCTGGCGCACTGCGCATCTTTTATAAGCTTTCTCCTTTTCATAATCATTAGAGAGTCTCAACTGTGAGATTATCTTCCAGACATAGGAGATGACTCTCCACAGTAAGAAAGAACGATTCACAAAACAAAAGCCATACAACATATGATAAATGCAATCACTTGGTTTAGAAAATCAAACTAATGACTCAAGACTTTGAAAACCACTATTGATATGAGGCAGATTACTGTAGGAAGATAAAATAATCTCTATTTCAAAAACTAACATTTTAATTTTGAAGAGGATTTTTATTCAAAAGAAACCATACACCAGTAAAGGAGTTAGAGGAGGAGAAACAATCATCAATGTTTCTTCCCTTTAACAGATTCAGTGGAATCAATCACTCCGTATCAGCTTCCAAACCAAAACAAGGTAAAAAACTTCTAGTCAGAAATTCAGATTTTCAGAAGTAGTGAGCGGTGATTAGATTTTGAAAAACATAAAAATAGTAAGTGCAAGATATGAACTAGTGAATAAAAACAGGTAGAAAATCACATCAAAGTAAATACTCAAATCAAACTAACAGTAAGGCCAAAATAGAAATCAGCAGAAGAAATAAAATCAACTGAAAGCAAATGATCAAACCAAACTAACTAACAGAAATCAGAAATCAGAATACCAAAAACTAACTAACAGAAATCATAAATCAGAATACCAAAAACATACTAACAGAAATCAGAATACCAATCAGAACAATCATAAATCAGCAGTCATCAGAATCAAGCATTTATATCAATCACTCCTAATCTGGTTCTCAAAATGCTGAATGAGTCAAAGGCCAGTGGTTTAGTGAATATGTCAGCCAGCTGATTTTCAGTTGCTACGTGATGTAGCTCAATGTCCCCTTTTGTAACATGGTCCCTAATGAAGTGATGCCTAATATCAATGTGTTTGGTCCTAGAATATTAGATTGGATTCTTAGAGATACAGATGGCACTAGTATTATCACACATAACAGAAATTGTGCCAATAGGTACTCCTAAATCCAAGACTTGTTGCTTCAACCAAAGAACTTGGGCCACACAACTTCCTAAGGCAATGTACTCAGCTTCAGCAGTGGAAAGTGCAACTGAGTTCTATTTTCTACTAGACCAGGAGATTAACGACTGTCCTATGAATTGATAAGTCCCAGAAGTACTCTTCCTATCCACCCTACACCCCACAAAGTCAGAATCAGAATATCCAATTATCTCAAAAGAGGTGTTGTGCCTAGGGTACCAAATTCCTAGGTTTGGGGTCCCTAAAAGATATCTAAGAATTCTCTTAACAGCAGTCAGGTGGGACTCTTTAGGATCAGCCTGAAACCTAGCACAAAGACAGACACTAAATATGATATCAGGTCGGCTAGCAGTCAGGTAAAGCAGTGAACCTATTATCCCTCTATACTTCTTCTGATCAATAGATTTTCCATTCGAATCCTTATCTAACTGAACTGAGGAGGGCATGGGAGTATTGATTGGCTTGGCTTTGTCCATTTCATATTTCTTTAAAATATCCTTAGTGTATTTTGATTGATTGAGAAAGGTTCCATTATCCGTTTGCCTTATGCTAAACCCCAAAAAGTAAGACAATTCTCCCATCATACTCATCTCAAACTCCTTACTCATCGTTTTAGAAAACTCTTCACATAAATATTTATCAGAAGATCCAAAAATTATATCATCAATATAAATCTGGACAATGAGTAAGTCATCCCCTAATCTCCTCAGAAAAAGGGTGGCGTCTACGCTCCCCTTAACAAACTCTCTTTCTAACAGGAATGTGCTAAGCTTCTCATACCAAGCTCTGGGTGCCTGTTTCAATCCATATAAGGCCTTTTTTAATTTATAGACATGACTTGGATATTGGGAACTCTCAAAACCTGGGGGTTGTTCTACAAAAACATTTTCTTTAATTACCCCATTTAAAAAGGCACTCTTGACATCCATTTGAAACAGCTTAAATCCCTTGTAACAGGCAAAGGCTAGTAGCACTCTAATGGCTTCCAATCTAGCTACAGGGGCAAAAGTCTCCTCAAAATCAATCCCTTCTATCTGATTATACCCCTTAGCCACCAATCTTGCCTTATTTCTCACCACCACACCAGAATCATTCATCTTATTCTTAAAGACCCACTTGGTTCCCACAATACTTTGATTTCTAGGTCTTTCTACTAACTCCCAAACATCATTCCTTACAAATTGATTCAATTCTTTCTGCATAGCTAAAATCCAAAACTCATCCGACAAGGCTTGATTGATATTGGTGGGTTCAGTCATTGAAATAAAGGCAGAATGGTTTACTTCCTTCCTAAGTCCATGCCTAGTCCTAACACCTTCAGAAGGGTCTCCTAAGATCAGTTCTTTAGGATGACTCGAAGAATATCTCCAATCTCTAGGCAACTCGATTTGAGGTTCTACCCTTTCCTCAAAATTTGTATTTCCAACTCATTAGGTAACGTCAACAATCTCTTCATCTTCTACCTCAGATCTTGACTCCTTAGGATCATATTCATCAAACACTACATGGGTTGTTTCTTCCACCACCAAAGTCCTCCTATTGAACACCCTAAAAGATTTCCCCACACTTAAATATCCTAAGAACACTCCTTCATCAGATTTGGGGTCAAATTTTCCTAAGGGTGACTTCCCGTTGTTCAGAATGAAAACCTTACAGCCAAAGACATGGAGGTGGGACAGATTTGGAGTTCTACCCTTAATGATCTCATAAGGTGTCTTGTTCAGTTTGACTCTCACATTCACCCTATTCAGCACATAACAGGCAATGTTCACCGCTTCAGCCCAAAAGTAGTTTGGAAGTGAATACTCGGTAAGCATGGCTCTAGCGGCTTCCACTAAGGTCATGTTCTTCCTTTCAGCTACCCCGTTCTGCTGAGGGGTCCTAGGAGCTGAAAATTTATGACTAATCCCATGATCCTCACAAAAACTTCCAAATCTTTCATTTTCAAACTCCCCTCCGTGATCACTATGGATGGTAATAATCTCACATCCTAACTTTTTCTGAATCCAAGTAGAGAAAGATCTAAACTCATCAAATGACTCAAATTTATGTGACAAAAACTTAACCCAAGTGAACCTCGAATAATCATCTACAATCACAAAACCATAGACTCTCCCCCCTAAGCTGGCAGTGCTAATGGGTCCAAAGAGGTCCATGTGAAGAACTTCTAAAGGTCTAGAGGTGCTAATGTCCTTAACAGAGTGAAAAGAGGACTGGACATGCTTCCCCAACTGACAGGCATCACACAGATGATCCTTAGTGAACTTAAGCTTGGGCACACCTCTAACTAAGTCCTTTTGGGTGACTCTCCTAAGGGTTTTCATACTGGCATGACACAATCTCCTATGCCATAACCAAGACTCATCAGCAGCAATTTTTAAGCAAATTGAATTATCAGATTTAATGCTACTTACATCCAGCTTGTAGACATTGTTGATCCTTTGCCCCTGCAAAACAACTTCATCATTTAAACTTAAAATACAGCCAATGGGCAGGAATTTGATGCTGTATCCCTTGTCACAGAGTTGACTGATGCTCAGCAAGTTGTGTTTCAGTCCATCTACAAGAAAAACATTATCAATTATAAAATTCTTTTAATCACCAATTATACCTGAACCTACCACCTTCCTAGTGGTGTTATCTCTAAGTGTAACCTTACCTCCAGCTCTGGCCTCCAGCGAAATGAAAATATTTGCATCTCCAGTCATATGTCTAGAACATCCGTTTTCCAGGTACCACATGCTCTCATGAGGTCTTGTGTGAGAGCACACCTACAAAATTATCAAACGTCGGTCTTAGGAACCCAAACAGGTTTGGGTTCCTTCTTATGAAAAGAAGAATGAAATGCATGCGTGCTGTGCTATGAAACAGGCAGTTTGGGTTTCCACACCCAATGTGTACTACGGTGAACAGTGCAGGTGTGGGAAATATGTCCTAACATGCCACATGAAAAACATCTAACACCAGGAAAAGGGTTAACTAATCTACGTGGGTGATAGTGCCTCTTTCTAGATGTATATGAAACAAGTTTTGATGAACTTGCAACATATTTTTCAAAAGGTGGCGGTGCATAAAATTGTTCAAAAGTAGGCGGTGTTTTGTTCTTTTCAAAAGCACTGATTTTCACTTTCAAAAACTCATTTTCTTTCTTTAAACTTACAATTTCAAATTTAAAGGGTTCCATTGCTACTTTCTACTTCACATGCCATTGTATTAACTCTTAAAAGCTCTTTCTAAGTCCACTTGTGTAGTTTTCAATGAATCATGCTCAGAAACTAAATCAGAATATTTTTTATTTAACTCATCGAATTCATCAAGCAAAGACATGTGATTGGAATCAAGTGTGGAATGATCTTTAACTACAGAATCATGCTCTTTTTACAAAGTTAAGTAATCTAATTTCAAACTAGCATGAGTTTTCTTAAGCTTCCTATACGATGTATGAATTCTTTCAGAAACTTCAAATAATTGATCGTAAGTAAGCTCACATACATCTTCCTGGTCCGATTGACCAGGGTGATCATCAGCCATCAGACATAAGTTTGTTTCCTCCTCTTCAGCTTCAGTCTCAGAAGAGTCGGATGCAGAGTCTGCCCAGAACGCCTTCTGAATCCGCTTCTTGTTCTTTCTGAACTTTGGTTTCTCCTCACCCTTCTCCTTGCTTGGGTGAGCTTTAAGTATAGGACAATCAGCCTTAATGTGTCCAGGCTTCCTGCATTCAAAACAAACAGATTCAGATGAACCCTTAAAATTTTTATTGGACTTACCCTTGTTCCACTTCTGATAGTTCTTATGTTTCTTCTTTAGAAAGCTTTTGAATTGCCTTGTGATTAAGGCAACATCATCGCTATCAGACCCGGAAGTGCTAGCATCTGAATCTTTGGCCTTTAGTGCCACTGTCTTCTCTTTCTTGCGTTCACCTGCATCAAGTTGCCTTTGGTTCACCCCTTGCTCGTAAGCAATGAGTGATCCAAGTAAGCTGTCAATAGAGTAAGTATTTAAATCTTTAGATTCAGTAATAGCAGTAATCTTAGCATCATAAGAAGCAGGCAAACATCTTAGAATTTTGTTCACTCTTTCGTAGTTAGTAAGTTCTCTACCTAGAGCATGCAAAGAGGTAACAATCTGAGTGAACCTTGTGTACATTTCTGAAATAGTCTCACTAGATTTCATGCGAAAAAGTTTGTAATCATGTAACAAGATGTTTAACCTAGACTGTTTGACTTCAGTTGTACCTTCGTATGTTATACATAGTCTATCCCAGATTTCCTTTCCCGTTGTACAAGTAGAAACACGCATATAGTCTTCAGATTTTAAAGCACAAAAGAAACAGTTCAAGCATTTTGCATTTAACTGTGTTAAATCACGATCATCAAACATCCAATCAGCAAAAGGCAGTTCAGTTTTCACATTGTTAATCAATCTAAAAGGTGGTTCGTATCCGTCCTTAACTAACATCCACATGCGATAGTCAATAGATTGCAGAAAAGTAGACATGCGTGTTTTCCAAAAATCAAAAGGAATATTGTCAAACAACGGTGGTCTTGTAATAGAATAACCTTCAGCAGTATTACGATTATTACAGTTAGCCATGGATCAAATTCAAAAGTTTTTAAACCTAAATTTTGAATCCCGCTCTGATACCACTTGAAAGTTCGATAGGGATGTTAAGCCCTAGTGAACTAGTCCCGAGGCTAACCAAGAGGGGGGGAATTGGTTATTTAAAAATTTCATGATAACAATAAAAATCTTTTCGATACATAGCAGCGGAAACACATAAACATGAACGAAAAGATCAACCATAGATATTCACCCAAGCAGTTAATATCAGAAAAGTAAAGTGCAAAACTGAATCAGAAAAGAAAACCAGATTTTATAGTGGTTCGGTCAACTTGACCTACGTCCACTCCCCGGAGCCTCCCCTCCGGGTATTGCACTAAACAAAAAGTTTCTCTCCTTTTGCTCCCACAGCAAGGCGGAGAAGCCTGTACAAACACCTCCTTTTCACCACACGGTGAGGCAGAGAACCCGACCTCCTTTCGCTTCCTCCTGAAGCAGGCCGAGAACCTTCGAACTCCTTTTGCTTCCACCTGAAGCGGGCAGAGAACCCCGGATCTTCTTGCGAACGATCCTCCCACGACGAACACCGACTAGACGACAGACGACAAGCGGAGAAGATGACTCTGATCCGTGCTCGGAGCAACCTTAGTGAATCCCTCACTAACTCCCCCTCACAATATCTTCTCTCCCTCTCCCAACTCTCTCTCTCTCTAGGGTTTCTCAGGGAAGGAAGGCAGCAAAATATATTCCTTGTTTTTGGAAAAAATTCTTTTACAGGAGGGCTTAAAATTTGTCCTAAATCTCAATTGGTCGGCCAAGATCATCCAGGACGATCGATCGATCGTCCTGTACGATCAGTTTAAATTCAGCTGTTACAGCCTGGACGATTAGGCTCTTCTGGACGATCAGTAAAAAAGGTTGTTCATATCGTCCCGTACGATCCAGCAATCGCCCGGGACGATTAGTGCAAATCAAGGAAAATCGTCCAGAGGACAGCTCGGGTCGTCCAGAGAAATCTTGGCTGGACGACCAAAAAATGACTTGATCGTCCAGGATGATGGGGACATTGTCCTGTACGATTAGTTCAAAAAGGCCCTAAATCATCCTGTACACAGTTCGGGTCGTACAGCTGAAATACACTAGACGATCATGATCGTCCGGGACGATCCTGCCATCGTCCGGGACGATCCTGCGATCGTCTAGGACGATATGATCGTATCAACCAAAAATAAATTGCTTTCCTTAATTACCAGATTAAATTAGGCATGATTATACTGAATTGTCCGGGATGATACACGTATCGTCCGGGACGATCAGACCAAGTAACTAAAAATAAGAACTTGCCTAACTTGATCTGGCGGCTGAGAATTTCTGATTTGGACATATCGTCCCGTACGATCCAGAGATCGTCCAGGACGATCTGCTTAATCAGACCCTCTTAACTTAGTCGCCCTAATTAGGGTTTCTATTTTGGCTGGATCATCCAGGACGATGTGAAAATCGTCCAGGACGATCTGAACAAAATTTGAACAGAAACTCTAATTCACTCAATCTCTCCCCCTGAGTGTGTGTGCGCAAGGTTACTTAGCTAGGGAATCAGTTACATTACAATTGACTCAATAAAAAGAAAAATCATACATTTGACACACTTGGACCCGATCTTGAGTTGGCTTGAGTGGCTCGCGGTCTTTTGTGCCTGAAACAGATTAGCCAAGCAAAACACTCTGGAAACATGTTTGTCATCATCAAAACTAGATTTGCAACATAAATAACCAATTCACCCCCCCTCTTGGTTAGCCTCGGGACTAGTTCACTAGGGCTTAACATCCCTATCGAACTTTTAAGTGGTATCAGAGCGGGATTCAAAATTTAGGTTTAAAAACTTTTGAATTTGATCCATGGCTAACTGTAACAATCGTAATACTGCTGAAGGTTATTCTATTACAAGACCACCGTTGTTTGATAATATTCCTTTTGACTTTTGGAAAACACGCATGTCAACTTTTCTTAAATCGATTGACTATCGCATGTGGATGTTAGTTAAGGATGGATACGAACCACCTTTTAGATTGATTAACAATGTGAAAACTGAATTGGCCTTTGCTGATTGGATGTTTGATGATCGTGATTTAGCACAGTTAAATGCAAAATGCTTGAACTGTTTCTTTTGTGCTTTAAAATCTGAAGACTATATACGTGTTTCTACTTGTACAACGGGTAAAGAAATCTGGGATAGATTGTGTATAACATATAAAGGTATAACTGAAGTCAAAGAGTCTAGGTTAAACATCTTGTTATATGATTACAAACTTTTTCACATGAAACCTAGTGAGATGATTTCAGAAATGTACACAAGGTTCACTCAAATCGTTACCTCTTTGCATGCTCTAAGAAGAGAACTAACTAATTACGAAAGAGTGAACAAAATTCTTAGATGTTTACATGCTTCTTACGATGCTAAGATTACTGCGATCATGGAATCTAAAGATTTAAATACTTACTCTATTGACAGCTTACTTGGATTACTCATTGCTTACGAGCAAGGGGTGAACCAAAGACAACTTGATGCAGGTGAACGAAAGAAGGAGAAGACAGTGGCGCTAAAGGCCAAAGATTTAGATGCTAGCACTTCCGGGTCTGATAGCGATGATGTTGTCTTAATCACAAGGCAATTCAAGAGCTTTCTAAGGAAGAAGAATAAGAATTTTCAAAAGTGGAACAAAGGTAAGACTAGTAGAAACTTTAAAGGTTCATCTGAATCTATTTGTTTTGAATGCAGGAAGCCTAGACACATAAAGGCAGATTGTCCTACACTCAAGGCTCACCCAAGTAAGGAGAAGGGTGAGGAGAAACCAAAGTTTAGAAAGGACAAGAAGCGAATACAAAAGGCGTTCTGGGCAGACTCTGCATCCGACTCCTCTGAGACTGAAGCTGAAGAGGAGGAAATAAACTTGTGTCTGATGGCTGATGATCACCCTGATCAGTCAGACCAGGAAGAGGTATGTGAGCTTACTTACGATCAATTATTTAAAGTATCTGAAAAAATTCATGCATCGTATAGGAAGCTTAAGAAAACCCATGCTAGTTTGAAACTGGATTATTTGACTTTACAAAAAGAGCATGATGTGTTGATTAAGGATCATTCCACTATTGATAGTAATCGTATGACTTTACTAGATAAGTTTGATGAACTGAATGGAAAGCATTCTGATTTAATTGTTGAGCATAATGCATTAAAAATATCGCATGTTGAATTAGAAGCTGCCTTTAAAAAATTGAAAGATATGGCATGTGATTTAGAAAGTAATGAAAGTACAAGAACTTTTGAGATTGCTAGTCTTAACAAGGAGAATGAATTTTTAAGAGTGAAAATTGCTGCTTTTGAAAAGAACAAAAAACCACCTACTTTTTAACAGTTTTATGCACCGCCACCTTTTGAAAAATCTGTTGCAAGTTCATCAAAGCATGTTTCATACACTTCTAGGAAGAGGCACCATCACTCACGACGTTTAGTTAATCCTTTTCCTGGTGTTAGATGTTTTTCATGTGGCATGTTAGGACACATTTCCCACACCTGCACTGTTCACCGTAGTACATATTGGGTGTGGAGACCCAAACTGCCTGTTTCACAGCACAGTACGCATGCATTGCATTCTTCTTTTCATAAGAAGGAACCCAAACCTGTTTGGGTTCCTAAAACTAATGTTTGATGATTTTGTAGGTGTGCTCTCACACAAGACCTCATGAGAGCATGTGATACCTGGACAGCGGATGTTCTAGACACATGACTGGAGATACAAATCAGTTCATTTCGCTGTAGGGCAAGGCTGGAGGCAAGGTTACACTTGGAGATAACACCACTAGGAGGGTGGTAGGCTCAGGTATAATTGGTGATTCAAAGAATTTTATGATTGACAATGTTTTCCTTGTAGATGGACTAAAAAATAACTTACTGAGCATCAGTCAACTTTGTGACAAAGGATACAGCATAAAATTCCTACCAACTGGCTGCATTTTAAGCTTAAATGATAAAGTTGTTTTACAAGGACAAAGGATCAATAACGTCTACAAGCAGGATGTAAGTTGTATTAAATCTGATAATTCAATTTGCTTAAAAACTGCTGCTGATGAGTCTTGGTTGTGGCATAGGAGATTGTGTCATGCCAGTATAAAAACCCTTAGGAGAGTCACCCAAAAGGACTTAGTTAGAGGTGTGCCCAAGGTTAAGTTCACTAAGGATCATTTATGTGATGCCTGTCAGTTAGGGAAGCAAGTCCAGTCCTCTTTTCACTCTGTTAAGGACATTAGTACCTCTAGACCTTTAGAAGTTCTTCACATGGACCTCTTTGGACCCATTAGCACTGCCAGCTTAGGGGGGAGAGTCTATGGGTTTGTGATTGTAGATGATTATTCAAGGTTCACTTGGGTAAAATTTTTGTCACATAAATCTGAGTCATTTGATGAGTTTAGATCTTTCTCTGCTTGGATTCAAAAGAAGTTAGGATATGAGATTATTACCATCCATAGTGATCACGGAGGGGAGTTTGAAAATGAAAGATTTGGAAGTTTTTGTGAGGAGCAAGGGATTAGTCATAATTTTTCAGCTCCTAGGACCCCTCAGCATAACGGGGTAGCTGAAAGGAAGAACAGGACCTTAGTGGAAGCCGCTAGAGCCATGCTTGCCAAGTATTCACTTCCAAAATACTTTTGGGCTGAAGCGGTGAACACTGCCTGTTATGTGCTGAATAGGGTGAATGTGAGAGTCAAACTGAACAAGACACCTTATGAGATCATTAAGGGTAGAACTCCAAATCTGTCCCACCTCCATGTCTTTGGCTATAAGGTTTTCATTCTGAATAAAGGGAAAGCACCCTTAGGAAAATTTGACCACAAATCTGATGAAGGAGTGTTCTTAGGATATTCAAGTGTGGGGAAATCCTTTAGGGTGTTCAATAAGAGGACTTTGGTGGTGGAAGAAATAACCCATGTAGTGTTTGATGAATCTGATCCTAAGGAGTCTAGATCTGAAATAGAAGATGAAGAGATTGGTGAGGTTACCCAAGGGGTTGGAAATACAAATCTGGAGGAAAGGGTAGAACCTCAAACCACGTTGCCTAGAGATTAGAGATATTCTTTGAGTCATCCTAAAGAACTGATCTTAGGAGACCCTTCTGAAGGTGTTAGGACTAGGCATGGACTTAGGAAGGAAGTAAACTATTCTGCCTTTATCTCAGTGACTGAACCCACCAACATCAATCAAGCCCTTTCGGATGAGTTTTGGATCTTAGCTATGCAAGAAGAATTGAATCAGTTTCTAAGGAATAATGTTTGGGAGCTAGTAGAAAGACCTAAAAATTAAAGTATTGTGGGAACCAAGTGGGTCTTTAAGAATAAGATGAATGATTATGGTGTGGTGGTGAGAAATAAGGCAAGATTGGTGGCTAAGGGGTATAATCAGATAGAAGGGATTGATTTTGAGGAGACTTTTGCCCCTATAGCTAGATTGGAAGCCATTACAGTGCTACTAGCCTTTGCCTGTTATAAGGGATTTAAGCTATTTCAAATAGATGTCAAGAGTGCCTTTTTAAATGGGGTAATAAAAGAAGATGTTTTTGTAGAACAACCCCCAGGTTTTGAGAGTTCCCAATCTCCAAATCATGTTTATAAATTAAAAAAGGCCTTATATGGATTGAAACAGGCACCCAGAGCTTGGTATGAGAGGCTTAGCACATTCCTGTTAGAAAGAGAGTTTGTTAAAGGGAGCATAGACACCACCCTTTTTCTAAGGAGAATAGGGGATGACTTACTCATTGTCCAGATCTATATTGATGATATAATTTTTGGATCTTCTGATAAATATTTATGTGATGAGTTTTCTAAAATAATGAGTAAGGAGTTTGAGATGAGTATGATGGGAGAATTGTCCTACTTTTTGGGGTTTAGCATAAGGCAAACGGATGATGGAACCTTTCTCAATCAATCTAAATACACTAAGGATATCTTGAAGAAATATGAAATGGACAAAGCCATGCCAATCAATACTCCCATGACCTCCTCAGTTCAGTTATATAAGGATTCAAGTGGAAAATCTGTTGATCAGAAGAAGTATAGAGGAATAATAGGATCACTGCTTTACCTGACTGCTAGCCAACCTGATATCATGCTTAGTGTCTATCTTTGTGCTAGGTTTCAGGCTAATCCTAAAGAGTCCCACCTGACTGCTGTTAGGAGAATTTTTAGATATCTTTTAGGGACCTCAAACCTAGGAATCTGGTACCCTAGGCACAGCACCTCTTTTGAGATCATTGGATTTTCTGATTCTAACTTTGCGGGGTGTAGGGTGGATAGAAAGAGCACCTCTGAAACTTGTTAATTCATAGGACAGTCTTTAGTCTCCTGGTCCAGTAGAAAACAAAAATCAGTTGTACTTTCCACTGCTGAAGCTGAGTACATTGCCTTAGGGAGTTGTGTGGCCCAAGTTCTTTGGTTGAAGCAACAAGTCTTGGATTTAGGGTTACCTGTTGGCACAATTTCTGTTCTGTGTGATAATACTAGTGCCATCTGTATCTCTAAGAATCAATCCAACATTCTAGGACCAAACAAATTGATATAAGGCATCACTTCATTAGGGACCATATTACAAAAGGGGACATTGAGCTACATCATGTAGCAACTGAAAATCAGCTGGATGACATATTTACTAAACCACTGGCCTTTGACTCATTCAGCATTTTGAGAACCAGATTAGGAGTGATTCATATAAATGCTTGATTCTGATGACTGCTGATTTCTGATTGTTATTCTGTTTTCTGTTAGTTAGTTTTTGGTTTGATTATTTTCTTTCAGTTGTTTTTAGTTTTTATTCTTCTGTTTTCTATTTTAGCTTTAGTGTCAGTTTAATTTGAGTATTTATTTTGATATGGTTTAGTTTTTACTTGTTTTATTTACTGATTCATCTCATTTATCTACTGTCTTATGTGTTTGAAAATTAAAAAAAAAGGATTTCTGACTAAGAGTTTTGCCTTATTTTATCTGAAAGCTTGTAAGCAGTGATTGATTCCACTGGATCTGTTAAAGGGAAGAAACGTTGATGATTATTTCTCTTCCTCTAACTCCTTTACTGGTGTATGGTTTCTTTTGGATAAAAATTATTTTCAAAATTAAAATATTAGTTTTTAAAATAGAGATTTGTTTTATCTTCCTACAGTAATCTACGTCATATGAATAGTATTTTCAAAGTCTTGAGTCACTATTATGATTTTCTAAACCAAATGATTGCATTTATCATATGATGTATGGCTTTTGTTTTGTGAATCATTCTTCCTTATTGTGGTGAGTCATCTCCTATATCTGGAAGATAGTTTCATAGTTGCGACTCTTTATTGATTATGAAAAGGAGAAAGCTTACAAAGATGCGTAGTGCGCCAAATAAATTGAAAAAGAGGCATAAAATGAGCCCAAAACTGAAAAGATATGAAATTGCCAAATTGGATACACAAAGTGTATCAAAAATGAAAAGATGCGCAAAGCGCCAACCAAATTGAAAAAGAGGCACAAAATGAGCCCAAACCAAACTTTCTTCCCTTTCAGATTGTTAAATGTCTTAGAAAAATCCGTGCGCCACTTAATATTTTCAAAAGCTTGAGTTTGGAAATCCTGATTTCTGATTCCTTACTTTGTAACACTATTATATCAGATATTTTTCTGGAACGAGGCTTGAAAGGATCTCTTTTAAAATCTAATTTCTTTTCTTCTAAATCGGATTTTTGTTTTGAAAGAGGTTTGCATCGATAAGGTGCCCGGGGTCAGAGTTACGAAAGTTAATTTTTTCCTACCTTTTTTGGATTTCAGCGCTGTCAATCGTCTTCTTATTAGTTTTTGGATCGAAAATCAAGGGAGAATTCTGTTTTGTAGTTGTTTTCTTTTCTGTTATGTACTAATATTTTTAGTATTTCTGTTTACCCTCCTCCTTTTTGTGATGTCAAAAGGGGGAGTCAGTTGTAGTCATTTCTGTTTTTTGGTATGTGTTATGTTTCCTGTATTGATTTAGTTGTTAAATGAAAATTCAAAAAAATATTTGTGTTTTGATCTCCTAGTTATTTTTTATTTTCAAACTACTGTACAAATGTTTGCCATCATCAAAAAGGGGGAGATTATTGCAAATCTGGTTTTGATGATGACAAACATGTTTCCAGTGTGTTTTGTTTGGCTAACCCGTTTCAGGCACAAAAGATCACGAGCCACTCAAGCCAACTCAAGATCGGGTCCAAGTATGTCCAATGTAATATTTGTTTTTTCTTGAGTCAATTGTAATGTAACTGATCCCCCAGCTAAGTAACCTTGCACACACACACTCAGGGGGAGATAAAGTTTCTGTTCATTTTTTGTTCAGATCGTCCTGGACATTATTCACATCATCCTGGACGATCAGGTAAAAACAGAAACCCTAATTAGGGCGACTAAGTTAAGAGGGTCTGATTAAGCAGATCGTCCTGGACGATCTTTGGATCGTACAGGATGATATGCTCAAATCAGAAATTCTTAGCCGCCAGATCAAGTTAGGCAAGTTTTTATTTTAAGTTATTTGGTCTGATCGTCCCGGATGATACTTGTATCGTCCTGGACGATTCAGTACAATCATGCCTAATTTAATCTGGTAATTAAGGAAAGCAATTTATTTTTGATTGATACGATCATATCGTCCTGGACGATCGCAGGATCGTCTCGTTCGATCATGATCGTCTGGTGCATTTCAGCTGTACGTCCCGAACTATGCTCAGGATGATTTTGGCACTTTTTGAACTAATCATACAGGACGATACCCTTATCGTCCTGGACGATCAAGTCATTTTTTGGTCGTCCAGCACAAGTTTCTCTGGACGACCCGAACTGTCTTCTAGACAATATTCCTCGATTTGCACTAATCGTCCCGGACGATCGCAGGATCGTACGGGACGATATGATCAATTTTTCTACTGATCGTCCAGCAGAGCCAGATTGTCCAGGCTTAAACAGCTAATTTTGAACTGATCGTATAGGACGATCTAGCGATCGTCCTGGACGATCATGGCCGACCAGTTGAGATTTAGGGCAAATTTTAAGCCCTCCTATAAAAGATATTTTTCTTCCAACTAGAAAAATCTTTTGCCACTTTCCTTCCCAGAGAAACCCTAGAGAGAGAGAGAGAGAGGATCTTGTGAGGGGGAGTTAGTGAGGGATTCACTGAGGTTGCTCCAAGCACGGATCAGAGTCGTCTTATCCACTCGTCGTCTTTCTTCTAGTTGGTGTTCGTTGTGGGAGGATCGTTCGCAAGAAGATCCGGGGTTCTCTGCCCGCTTCAGGTGGAAGCAAAAGGAGGTCGGTTTCTCTGCCTCACCGTGTGGTGAAAAGGAGGTTTTGTACAGGCTTCTCCGCCTTGCTGTGGGAGCAAAAGGAGAGACACTTTTTGTTTAGTGCAATACCCAAAGGGGAGGCTCCGGGGAGTGGACGTAGGTCAAGTTGACTGAACCACTATAAAATCTGGTTTGCTTTTCTGATTCTGTTCTGCACTTTACTTTTCTGATATTAACTGCTTTGGTGAATATCTGTGATTGATCTTTTCGTTGTTGTTTACTCATTTCCGCTGCAAAGTATCCAAAAGATTTTTCTGTTCCTCGTGAAATTTTTAAATAACCAATTCACCCCCCCCCCCCCCCCCCCCCCCCCTGGTTAGCCTCGGGACTAGTTCACTAGGGCTTAACATCCCTATAGAACTTTCAAGTGGTATCAGAGCGGGATTCAAAATTTAGGTTTAAAATAAAAATTCAAGAGTGTCAACTAATTTTATTTTAGTTTTATAATTAAATAAGGTTTTATCTTATATTTCTTGGGATAAGGTGAAGTATCCGGTTTTCAAGAATTTTTATGCTGCTTTTTTTAACAATTTTTATAGAGTTGATTGGTATTATTATGTTTGACATAAGAGGTATTCTTTAAGGTTCTCTTATTTTACTTGGATGGCTAGGTTAAATGGCTTGAAAATAGCAAATCTTTTAATCAAATGGAATATTTTTGTGCCTGCTAACTATATCCTTTATAATAAAGGGACTGATTATCATAGGCATTTGTTTTTTGAATGTGATTTTTCTTTCAATATCATATCTAAATTTGTGCCAGTGTTAAATTTCATTATGCTTAGACCAAATTTAATGCAAATGTTTTAATTCATTTGGAATTCAAGCTGGCCTGCTGATGCTGAATACATTTTTCTTCTTTACACGCTGCACTCTTTATTTCATTTGAAAGGAAAGAAATAGTAGAAAGATGAAAAATAATTTTAGTGGTTAGGATGTTATTTGTAAGATTATCAGATTTGTTGTTAAAGCTGAAGCTTTTAATTTGGCTGTTCTTCCCAAAATGCAGCATCTTATTGTTTAATTTGGTTTGATTTGGGCTTTTTTTCTCTTGGAGGTGTTTTTCTTTTTCTTCTGTTTTCTCTTTTTGTTGGACTATGATATTTGGGCAGCTTCAATTCACTCGGACGGATCAATTTTTTCTTCTTTTGGATGATTGGATTGGCAACCAGATTTTACTGGACGGCCTGGTCTAGCAACCAAAGATTTTTCAAGTTTTGGGGGTACATTGAAGGTTATCCCTTTAGCTGAGCCCTGGTTCTTGGGACTGCTTTGGGGGTTTTTTGCTTCTTTTGGTTTTTTCCTTTCCTCTGGTTTTGTTGGTTGGTTATGTTTGCGGGTTTATTGGGCCGGTTTACTTCTGATATTGGGAGGCCTTTTCTTGCTCATTGGATGGTTTGTGTTGCGGCTGTTTTGGGGGCCTCAGTGGTGTAGTCACTGTTTGCTCTTGTTCGATAGCTTGGCTTGGTTGCTGCTTCTAGCCTAGTTTCTTGAGTTGGGTCGGTGGGTTGCTGTCTTGGAGCAATTTTGGAAACCTGGATGTTCTTTTTCTGATTGTTCCTACAACTTCTGTTTTGGCCTGGGTGTTTGAGAGCTTATATGGGAGCTCCTGGTTGGATGTTGAGCTATTTGTCTAAAGGATATTCCTTTTTTTTCCTCTAATTTTTGAGATCTTTTAGACCAGACTGTAGATTTATCTTGTTTGTATTATTTTCTTTGTTCTCCTTTTTGAAGGAGTTTGGTAGTTAGTTTAGTTTTATAAGTTTTTTTGTTTACTTACAATTCTATTTTTCTTGTAACTGTTCATTTTTTGGAATAAAATTGAGCATGTTTGACCCTAAATTTTCAAAAAAAAAGCACATATGCTCCAGAACAATGTAGTACAATCTCGCTCGCATATTACTAATTGATTGGAGCTCAATCAAGTGTAACAACCGTGCGCCTCATATGGATCTGAATTGGTGAGAAACAAACAGAAGCGTTAATCGTTAAAAATAATCACAGCTTTGAAGAATTTGACTGCCTTCAACTACGAGAACTTCATTTTCTAGAAATGATTTTAAATTATAGAAACTAGCCGCATACGCTGGGGCACAATCTGACAAATCACCGATTAATTGGGTGCACCCTAAACTAGTTTGTACGTCCAAATATCCAAACTACTAGCATAAAACCTCAAGACGTAAGCTCCCTTGATTGAGATAACGATGAGAAAACACAACATACCAAAAAAATAGTATGCTAAGAATTACTATATTTCCCAGTCGTGGCTAGTGCTAAAATGCAGAAGCACGACGCTTAGAAGAAAATACAAAAATTAACATTTCCCAATTACTTCAAATACAGAATGCCAAACAGCAACATAGCAGCTTTCATGAGCAACTCCTAGCTAAAGCATAACCGCACAAGATTTACAACCATGCAAACCTTCTAACCGCCCCATTTCAGCTACTGAATAATTCAGATGCAACTGCAAACTTTGCATGTTGAGCTCAATTGCCTGGAAAACAAGGTAAAATACACATGATGAAAGGACATCAATTTGACTTGGGACTTAAGAAATAAAGGCCTTAAACTTATGCCATGCTAGTTTTGGCTTATTTGGGAATAAAAATCATACTCGGAGGATTCCGCCATTTAAAATAACAAAATTTAGTTTCACATCACAACTAGAAATTAACATAAACTTCCTCTGCATCAAAAATAATGCCTGTAATAGCATAAACTGATGAGGAGTTTTATTCACTTCTTCTTTCCACCCTTCGCAGCATCTCCAGCCTTGGTCTGCACACAATTAAAAACAGAAGCCATCAGCATTTCTGTCAGCATGAGAAAAGAAAAGCAAAACTAAATAACCAGAATAAAAACTCACCTTTTTTACGCCACGAATTTTCTTTGCCCTGTTCTTCCTCTCCTTCATTTGCTTCCGTGACTTCTCCACCTTTGTGGCCAACCCATTCTGTTAATACAAAAATTATAAATCAGACAGTGGCGAGCATTCTATGATGCAAACATGAGTACAAAACAGCTCAATGACTCTTAAGGATAAGAGAACTTTGAAAAAAAGACATTGGTTATAAATAAACTTAAACATACTATGAATAGAGAATGTCATTAATAAACATACTGTAGTTATAAGCTATTATGAAAGGCCAAGATCTTCAAAAGGAAAATTCTTCAAAAATCTGGCACATTAATACGTCATTTTACTCATTCCTCTATTTCAGCTGGCTGGTCGGTGAATCGAAACAAGTAGAATAATGACTTTCATAACACCTTTATAACAATAATAAGTACCAATCATGCCCCGAAGATATGTAAAAAAGAGTAGGACGCTACTGTTCTTGTTTTAACGAACACAAAATGATTTTACTAGAAAATGACATTGAAAACTATCAAATTTAAAGCACCAAATTTGGGATAAAATAGTTACCAACAACTAGACACAACAACAACAAGCTTTTATCCCACTATGTGGGGATGTCCTCTTAAGAGTCAAATTAAGATCTAAATCTAATAAAGAATGGTCATTTCTAATATTTTCTAACCAAGGCTTTTTAGGCCTACCTCTACCTTTCTTATCATAAGTCAACTATAATACATCTATACTTTCCTAACCAGGTCATCGGAAGGCTACCGTTTTATGTGACCAAACCATCTAAGGCGACTCTCTCTAATCTTATCTTCCATTGGAGCTACTCCAACCTTTTCACGTATATGCTCATTTCATATCCTATCTCTAAGAGTAAAGCCACGCATCCACCTGAGCATCTCATCTCTGCAACACTTAAGTTAAAATTATGCTTCTCTTTAAATGGCCAACATTCTGCACAATAAAGCATTGCAGGTCTCACTACCATCTTATAGAATTTTCTCTTAGGTTTGAGAGGGACTTTTCTATCACACAACAAGCCAAATGCATTCCTCCATTTCAACCAACCAACTTGAATTCTACTAATAATATCCCCATCTATTTCACCATCACGTTGAGCAATAGACCCAAAATATCTAAAACGTGTACTCTTATTAATGACTTGATCCCCCAAAGTCACAATCCCCCCACTATATCTATTATTACTAAAATTATACTCCATATGTTCAGTTTTAGATCTACTCAAACGAAAGCCTTTAGACGAAAGCCTTTAGACTCTAAGGTTAATTTTCATAATTCAAGTTTACCTTCAACTCCCTCTCTAGTCTTATCAACAAGAAGAATATGATCAACAAAAAGCATACACCAAGGTACAATCTCTTGCAAATGTCTAGTGAGAACATCCATGACTAAAGCAAAAACATATGGGCTTAAGGTTGATCCATGATGTAATCCAACTAAAATAGGAAAATACTTGGTCAAACCACATTGTGTTTGAACAAGTAACAGCTCCTGTATACATATCCTTAATGATTTCAATATAAGCATTATTAACCTCATTCTTATGTAGAACTCTCCATAGCACTTATCTTAAATCAATAAAAATCATATGTAGATCCTGCTTATTCTCTCTATACTTCTACATCAAACCTCTCAATAAATGTATAGCTTCCATAGTAGACCTACCTAGCATGAATTCAAATTGATGTTGAAAAACATTAGTGTCACACCGCAACATATGCTCCATAACTCTCTCCCATAATTTTAATGTATGACACATTAATTTAATTCCTTTGTAATTCGCACAATCTTGTGCATCATCTTTATTCTTAAAAATAGGAATCAACACACTTATTCTCCACTCATCTGGCATCTTTTTAGTCTTCAAAATAATATTAATAAGTTAAGTAAGCCAAGAAATTCCTTATCTCCTAAGCATTTTCACACCATTATTGGAATATCAAGTCCAATAGCTAGCTTTTCCACATTTCATTTTCTTTAAAGCCTCTTTAACTTCGGTTTTACTAATACGCGGATAAAAACATAAATCTTTATTTTCATTTAGGGTGCTAAGGTTACTAAAATCAATCATATTTTTATAATCTTCATTGAAAAATTTAGCAAAATATATCATCCACCTTTATTAAATATCCTCTTCTAATAAAAGCACTTTTTGATCTTTATCCTTAATACATTTCACTTAACTAAATCCTTACTACTCCTATCTCTTTGTTTAGCTAACTTATACATATATCTTTTGCCCTCCTTAGTATCTAATATACTATATAAATCATTAAAAGCTAAAATCTTTAAATTACAAATTGCTTTCTTCGACTCCTTATAGGCCTCTTTATATCTTTCCCAATTATCAAAATTTTTACAGCTAAACCAATTTTTATAACAAATCTTCTTATTTTTTATCTTTTCATGCACATTTTGATTTCACCAACTATTTTTACTATAGTACTTTTTTCCCATTGATACTCCAAACACATCTTTTGCAACATTCTTAATATCACTAGCTACTTTTTCTCACATAACATTAGCTTCCTCATGCATAAACAAAATCTTAATATCTAGAATCTTTTTCTCAAAAATATTTTTGTTAATATTATTTAAATGCCCCCATCTAATCTTAAAACAATGATTTATTTTAATTTTTATCTTCAGCACCTTCATCTTAAAGTCCAAAACTACTTAAGCGATGTTATGTACATAAACTTTCACTCGGAATAACTTTGCAATCTTTGTAATCTAAACGATCTATTTTTTTCTTATAAGAAAATAAACAATCTGAGTTTTACTATATCTATTCTTATAAGTGATGACATACTCATCTCTTTTCTTAATAAAGTATTAGCAATTAAAAAATTATAAGCTGAAGAAAAATCTAAATTGTATTACCACCTTCATTAGTCACTCAAAGCCATAGCCACCATGAATGCTTTTAAAATCATCTACATCTCTACCGACATGTTTATTTAAATCTCCTTCAATAAAAACTCTTTCTTCAATCGAGATGTATCTTTTGTATTAATTATTCTAGTTATTCGAAATTTTAATTTTGAACACATATCCAAACCTACTAGAGGAATATAATTGCTTATAATATCAATAATCTTACCATCAACAATAATCTTTAAAGCTATAATTCTATCTCTAATAAAATTAATTTTTATAATATTATCCTTCAAATTTTTATCCATAATCACACCTACATCAACTCTATTACGACTCCTACTAGAATATCATAGTTTAAATCCTAAACTATCAATCTCCTTAGCCTTCTCTCAAACCTATTTAGTTTTTTGAATACATAGAATATTCATCTTCCTATGAATCATAATATCTATTAATTCCATTAATTTGCCTGTAAGAGTACGTATATTCGAAGTTCATATCTTAATCTTAATTTCATGGACTAACTTCTTAGCCCACATCCATCCATGATGTGGGGACCATTGCCTATTTAACACTACACTCGGGCGCTAGTGCAGCGGCCCTTGCTCACTTATCGCTGTATTCAGGCTATACAACGTGTCTCTTGTAGGGAACGCCCTAGCATTAACACAATGTATTAAATGATTCATGTTATGATTATTCGACAAATTTTATGCTGGTTGTCGACTATCTAATGCATCCCTCCACTTTCTCATCCCGGACTTGGGACCTGGCAACGACAGTGTTTACCAACAACTAGAAAATACAAAAAAAAAGCATTGGTATCAACAATGGAAAAATACCTTTTGTTTCACTTACAAGACTTCCAATGCTTTATTGCAATTAAAAATACATATTTTTTACAACTACTACGACACAAGGGGATTGTCACTTAAAATGCTTTTTTAGAGGATTTATTTAACCTTGAGAAAACATTCATAAACCACACTAAGTTGTTGCTTTGCAACAGGCACTTCCCAATTCATTTTTTATTTTCTAAAAGACAAAGCTAGAGTTTCAAGCTCTAAGACACAAAATACTAAATAGAATTTTCTGGATTACATAACAAAAAGTCCTTACATATAAGAAACAATTAGCGGTGTAGCTAAACAAAATTCAACACAAGTTTGGGATGAATTCAGCAGTAACTTGAGAGCCTTACAGAGCTCTAAGTAAAGTAAACATCACCTCAGGAGGTCTATGTCAACTTGAGCGCTTCATGAGCTCTCAAAAAGAGGAAATTTTGCGCTGGAACGAATGATGCACTACATTGTAAGGTTTACAGGCTAGGATACCACTTATGAAACCCACATAAGCTCAGGGTTGAGGCAAACCACAGGAGAAGACTTGGAGAGAGCTGTAGCGTGGAAGATGGGAGGTAAAAAAATAGGACAAATGGTAGAAAATTTGAAGCAGGCGGCTCCTTGAATCTTGACTAAAGTAGGGTTAGAATTAGTGCGCTTAAAATATAAAGCATAGCTGCATTATAAATGTGTCCAACAAAAAAACTTAAAATAAATAAATATGTCAAACTAAAACTTCAATAAGTTAAGAGTGCACATCGAGACAACAAGCTGAGCCACTCTTGCTCAGGCTTTAAACTCCTGACACTAGCTCAGACTATAACCTCAAGAGACTAATGTGTAACTCACAAAATTTGTCCTAAGTTTGATCTGGCTTGCAAACTGGGTTGGGCCACTTGCATTCAAAAGAACAAACTAAATTGCCCCATTACGCATTGTGTGGTTCTGAACTGATGAAAACTACAGATTGCGATCTAATCAAATGCTCCCAGATTATTACCGTTTCAAGAAGCACATAAGGAAATGCACTTATACATTGTAACAGGATGATAAATTACCGAGTCTGCAAAATTACATTCAAATTTAGGCTTCGTTTGGGACGGCATTCTAATTGCTTCTTAAAGCAGCTTTTTAATAAAAAATTAAACTTTTTATACTAGAAAGCTACTTTAAGAAGCTGTAAGAAAGCCGTCCCAAACGAAACCTTAATCTCATCTAGGCGAGAACTAATCAAGCCCCATACCATGGAAACCTAATCCGTTAAGTTCAATTTTTTTAAAAAAACAAGAAAGCTCATATATCAAAAATTGATTAGATCTATTAAAAAATAAATGATCAAGATGTATGTTATTTTCCAAATGAATTATTTTATTTTATTATAAAATTAAACAGAAACAGAATTCCTATTTGAAAATTGCAAAATGTATCCATTAACTCAGAACAAAGATATCACTCATTCCCTTGTTCCTTTGGGGATTTTGAGGGAGTTGGATAGAATGTGCAGAGATTTCTTGTGGAATAAGTTTGGTGGAGGTAAAGGACTTCATTATATTGCTTGGGAGGTTTTGTGTATGCCGGGAAGGAGAGGTGGGCGTGGTTTGAAGTCGGTTGCAGGCACGATTAGTTCGTTGAGAGCTAGATTGACTTGGAACTTTCTATCTAAAACTGATTCTTTGCTCAGAAGTATTTTGGTTCCTAAATATGGTGCAGATGTGTTCTTCACTGATCCAAAGAAGGGGGCGTCGTCTACATGGAAGATTATAATGGTGGGTGCTAGTGCTCTACGACCTCTGGTTCGTTGGAAGATCAAGAATGGCGTTGATATAAACATTTCCAAAGATGTTTGGATTATGGATAAATGCATTGCAAGATGGCCTACCTTCGTGGGCAATTTGGATGAGGAGTTAGAAAGCCTTGCTTGTTACATCAAAGATGGCAAATGGGATGAAGTAAGGTTGAAACAGATCTTTGGTCAACATCTGGTTGAGCTCGTCTTATCAATTCCAATATGTTCAGGAGAGCACAGAGATTCTTTGGAATTGCTTTATAAAGGAACGGGGAAGACTATTCCTTCTTTAGTCTTGGAGAACCTGCATAAGGAAGATAATGAAATTGAGTGTTGGACCTGGATTAAAAAACTTAAGCTAAGGCCTGCGGTGGAAATGTTCTGGTGGCGTCTGGGAAAGAATGCTATTCTTACGAATAGTTTTCTTTCATATAGAAGACTGCTGGATGATGATTGTTGTCCAAGGGGATGCTGTGAAGTTGAAAATGCAGATCACGTTGCAGCTAGATGTATGAAGATTGTTCAAGTTGTTCAAATGCTTAGCAGCTGGGGATTTAATACTCCGTTGGTTGGCTCATTTGAAGAATGTATTATTGCTCTAAAACGCCTTGCAAAAGATAATCCATTTTGTGGAAATCTCTTTAGTTCTGCTCTACACGGATGCTGGAAGAGTAGAAACAAGTTTATTCATGGGAAAACGGAGGATAGTGCAGCCTTCATAGCAACTAACTGTGTGAGTCTTGCTGTGGCTTCTTTTCGTAAAAGCATCAATTGTGAGAACTGGGATGTTAATCAGCCTCATCAGCTGCTTCGTCATTCTTGGCATCCCCCACCTCCCAATTGGATCAAAGCTAATGTGGATGCTTCTTTGTTGAGTTCGAACAAGGCAAGTGTTGGTGGTGTATTCCGTGACTCAAAAGGAAGATTTTTGGGGGCATTTGGATTTAGTTTGGTCCATTGGGACAGCACACAAGTTGAAGTTCAAGCTATTCTTACATTGAGAAATTTTGTTCAAGATTGGATGCTAGAAAGTAATGGAATTATAATCGAAGGAGATAACTGTAATGTTATCAGACTGTTTCAAAGGGTGTTGAGGGAAAAGAAAGAAGACAATGAGAAGATGTTGAGCTATCAAGACTTACTTTTTCTTAATGACTTTAAAGAAGTTTTATTTCTTTATGTGAATATAGAATGTAATAAGTTAGCGGACATGTGTGCTAACTATGCTCTTATTTCTGACTTCAATTGGGATGTAATTAGTGCTAATAATGTTCCTCCTTCCTTTATTTCTTTATTAAAGGAGGAATGTGATGACTGCTCTTAGGTTATATTTGGTTTAATAAAATTTCTACCTAGTGCATCTTCTAAAAAAAAAAATCTTTTCTTAGTGCCCATTATTCAAGACGTAATTAAGAACAGCCAAACTGCTGGTGGGAAAAAAAAAATTTCTACAATGTCCAGACAAAACTGTATAAATAAAGATCAACTAGATTTTCATAACATTTTATGATTGCTAGGAAATTCCTGGCGGACAAAAATTCACAGCATTTACGCATTTTTGTCCTGAAGCTGCAATATTAGATCACTTGAGTAAAACTAGCGATGTGAATGTCACTCAGAAAATTGAGGATCTATCAATAAAAAAAACTATTTTTTGCATGAAAGCTCAAACCAAAGATAAATTGAGGTTTAAAATTACATAATAGAGAACTTTGTCAGTTTTCTTTTCATGAGACTAGGCATAAGCCTCAAAATAAAATGTTAAATAAATTAAAAATATGATAAAAAATATTTAAGAATAAAATTTTTAAATTATAGCATGTTTTAAATATAACACCATAAGAAGTTTAGCATGCACTCAATCATAAGAAAAAATTCTGAGATAAAATGTGAATATAAACAAGAAGTCTAAAATAAACAAGTAAACATATTTTAAAACAAATTAGGTATGACTTAGGACTCCAAATTCACAAGTCTCTCCCACTCCCATCACTTAAAGGGTCTTCATTAAATCATTATTTTAGTTGATTGCTTTCACACCTCTTATCTTTACTTGTATCAACATCCTCTCAATCTTAATCACTTTCAATCTCAAACACCTTCTTCTTCCCTATTCAATAAAATCCAATGAGAATGTTATTTAAAATAATGACTATATTGACCTTTAACAATATAAATTACATAAAGTTTTATGCTTATATTTTTTGTAGTTTTCTTGTCAATTTTTCTATTCTTGTTCCTTCATTAAAAAAGTCAACATTAAAATCTTCCTCATATAATTGTAATAATGAAACTCCATTATCATCTTCCATAAACTATTAGTCATCCAATGACACATAACCAAGGGATCTTTATCATCATCTACTATTTTCTTTCTCAAATATCTATCTTTTAATCTCTTGTTATACAATAGGTAAACAAATGATTTTATCCTTAAGGAAATTCAATGATTTCTTCTCTTTATAAGAAATTGGATATAGATATTCAAAATTTGCTCACACCATATTAATGAGCATGTAAGGCTCAACACTTCGAATTCATAATAGAGGCATAAGTCTCTTTAAAAACATCTCAAGGCATGCCTCCCTTGTTTGAGGTGTAAGCTTCTTTTTCCTCAAGTGAGGTTGTAGCCTTAAGGCGCTTTCCATGCACCTTATAGATTCAAACAAATAAATAAAATAAACATTGCAATGCAAGGAAAAGTCTTTGTAACATCAACTGCTCCCTTAACATTGCCCAAGCAAAAACATTGTATAATGTGTAAAGGCGATTTAATTGTCAATTTGACCTCCATGTTTCCTAGTAAAGCATAAATATTTCTTGTACGCTTATAGAAAAATCATGGAATAAAAAGGCGGACGAGGCGGACACCCTGAGGCGCGCCTCAAGTCGAGGCGAAACCTAGGAGACTCGAGGCTTAAGCCTTGATGGCTCGGGCGAAGAGTGCAATTTTTTCTCATGAAGCGTATGCCTCAATTCATAGCGCCTCGAGGCACCGCCTCAGTTTATTTGTTATATACCATCTAGCGATGGAGTCGAGTATAAGGATTAGGGTAGGACTTATCTGCTTCGTGTGAGAACTAAAAGAAAACTCCTTCGCCGAATTCGATAGCCACAGTCCGCTTGACTTCGACGTACCTCGAGGGAAAGGTAACAATTTATTTCCTTTCGTGGGGTTTTGCGGGTTCGTTTTCTACGTGCTAAAGTTCCGCTCGTGTACTATCGAAGATTGCAATGTAGGTGACGATCTTTCTTCTCGTCGTTTGCTTCCTCTTCATCTGCTTGTCGCCTATGAGTGATTCATGTGAGAACTGAGGGGTTTTTAAAGCCAACTCCTTCGACGACTTCAGAAGCCACAATCTAGTCGACTTCAACGTATGTCGCAGTGAAGGTAATGATTTATTTTCCTAATTCCCTTTCGTTGTTTACTTCCTCTTCGCCTGCTTCCTGCCTGCTACAGTGAAAGTAGCATTCTTTCCTCCTGTTTGTCAATTGATAATGTTAATTTTTACAGTTATATTTATGTATTCTTATTTTCATTTAAAATAGTATTTTTTTCATGGAGTTTGATTTTATCAAATACAAATTACTGTAAGTTAAAACATTTACAGGCCTACAAAAATAGGTAAGTTACTGTATTACTCGATTAACATGAACATTCTCAGCAAAATATTTGAGGGAGATGATTGGTCATGTCCATTTCATAAAGACACATACTCATAGTTGATTTTGATCAAATCTCCATTGAAGATAAACCATAAAGCCTTTAAGAGTTATATATGTCGTTCAATTTGATTGAAAAAATTAATATTATCAACATTTTTAATGCAGACTATAGAATCTGTTATAGGGCATAAAATCTACATTAAAGTTTGTTAGAGATTGTAGGCTGCATCAAACAAAGACTAATAGACAATAAAAAATATAATAATATTTTTATGTGAAAATTTCTTTTGAAGATGATAGGATTAATCCTTCCTTAGAAATAGATAAGAGCAATTTCCAATTAAATGGTACTTGCAATTGATTTTTTAATTTATATATGATCATTAATATACATTTGATAATTTATATATGATCCAAATATAATTTTTAAATAATCATATGATATCAAATAATAAGTAGATTGATGAACTTTTTATTACAATTAACTTCACACATTACAAATAATCATTTCACACAATCAAATTGGAACGAAACATAGACCACAACTTCTTTGATTTTGCTTTTGTCGTTCACCTTTCTCGAGCTACTGTTAGCTCTGCAAATAAAGTGGACAAATAAATAATAAGTTTTTGTGCCATTAAAAGAATAGAGTACTTTCTGATTTAAAGAATTCTAGGACATGAAAATTATAAATCTTTCCATACAAAAAATTTGCTATATTTCATCAATTTATGTTGATATATGTCATCAATCAAAAAATTCTTTATGTACATGTTGATATTATATTTTTTAGTTGTTAATTGTTTATTTCTTTCAATTATTAGAATGACTGGCGGCACGAGAAGAAAAGATCATGCATGAAAATATGGCACTCAAGTTGAAGTGCCAGGTGAAGGTGCAAAAAAGGGATATGTTATATAAAATGCAATTTTTATGAGAAGTGCATTACTGATGGTGTCAAGAGGCTAAAGGATCACCTAGCTTATATGCACGTCAATGTTGGATCATGTGCAAATGCATTTGAAGAAGTGAAAAAAGAATGTATAAATTATTTAAAGAAATTTTCCACCACCAAAGAGGTAATATAAAGAAATATGGAGATTATTGAAAATTTTTCTTATTATGATTCACAGCATGTAGGTTCCAATAGTGGGAGCCAGTTAATTTCTTTTAACAAAGGCACTCAAAGCCAATGAAAAGATTTATGGTTAATGTTGATGACGAGGAGAACACAAGCACTCAAAATATTCCTCCTCCTACTGCTACAAAAGAACTCAAGAACAACGTTTGTTTAGATATTGCTAGGTTCTTCTATGAAAATGGCATATCATTCAATGTTGTTAGGAGTCCGTCATGGATCAACATGCTTCGATTTGTTGGGAGCTATAGTCGAGAACTACAACTTCCAAGCATGTACAAGTTAAGGACCTTAATTTTAGATGAGAAGGTCAGGATAATTTCAAAGATGGTGGATAAGTTAAAGATACTTTGGTTGAGATAGGAGTGACCATAATGTCAGATAGTTGGTCTGATATTCGATAGAGTATCATTAACTTATTGATTAACAATAAATATTGAACTATTTTTCTAAAATCTGTTGATGCTTCAAATTTTGTATAAGATGTATAACCATTGTTTGAAATGTTGCATGATATTGTGAAGGAAGTAGGAGAGACATTAGTAGTTCAAGTTACTACTGATAATGCAAGTGCATATAAAGCTATAAGGAGATTGTTAATGGAGAAGAGAAAGCACCTTTATTGGACTCCATGTGCTGCGCACTGTATTGATTTGATGCTTAAGAGATTAAGACAGTTGCCTCAGCATAAATCAGCTCTGCTGAAGGCTAAAATCTTCGGCAAGTTCATTAATAATCACTCTTGGGTACTCAACTTAATGAGAAAATTTACTAAAAAAGAAATTATTCGACCGACTTTTACTAGATTTAAACTGTATATTAACATTGTAAAGATTTAAGGAGTTAAGGCAATCATTAGAAGCTATGTTTGCTTCTGAAGAATGGAATAGAAGTTCATAGGTCAAAAAACAAGAAGAAAAACAAGTGAAGAATATTGTAATGAAAGATCATTCATTTTGGCGTAGTGTAAATTATGCTTTGAAGACAACATGGCATTTAGTTAAGATGCTAAGAATGAGTGATGGTGAGAAGGCCCCATCTATGGGATTTATTTATAAAGTAATGAATAATGCTAAAGAAGATATAACAAGAGATTTGGACGATCAGGAAGGTACCTACAAAGAAATATGGGATATTATAGATGTGAAGTGGGATCGTCAATTACACCAAAACTTACATGCTGCTACATAATATTTAAAACCTTAATTTCATTATGATAAAGACCTTCATGTTAATAAAGAGGTAAAAACTAGTTTATATGCATGCATGAATAGGTTTGTTTCTGAAGGTGATTATCTCAAAGTGAATGATCAACTTGAGAATTTTCATATGAAGAAGAGAATGTTTGGATTTCGAGCAACACAAGCATGCTACAAAACACAATCTCCCAATATATTTATAATTTATACATTTATAATTTTAAATTTTAATATTTATGTTCAAGCTTCCTAATTAAATATATATTCATAATATACTTTTCATTTTAATGTAGAACGTTGGTGGGCACAATTTGAAAATAATGTTCCTAAATTAAAAGTATTTGCAGTTAAAGTTCTTAGCCTAACATGTTTGGCTTCAACATACGAGTGTAATTGGAGCACCTTCAATCAAATTCATACAAATAGATGAAATAGATTGGTTGAAGGAAGAATGAATAAACTAGTATATGTTATGTTTAACAAAAAACTGAAAGATAGATATCTCAAATTATAGAAGCAAGGAAATAGTGATAATGAATTATATCATTTACTTGTTAATGATTTACAATCTAATGATGAATGTGTTACTCCTAAAAGTATTCATGTTCTTGAAGTTAAAGCTAAAGGAGAAACTTATGCCAATGAAGACAACGAAGCAATCACTGTAGATATCGAAAGGTCGAATGAATTGGAGTTATTGTCTACTTCCCAAGTATATAAAAGAAAGAAACAAAGTGAGATTGGAGCTTCAAAAAATTCATAAGTAATCTTAAATATAATGAATTATTTTTTATGTAATTATTATTATTTTTTAGAACTAATAAAATGTTAACTGATATAGGAGATATACGAAAAAATATTATAAATGAAGAAGTGTTTGAAGATGACTTTGACATAAATTATGAAGATTCTTCTGAAGACAATCAAAGTGATGATAAGCCTGCCTTGGGTCTTGATTCTAAGGGCATGTTTTATTTTTAAGTGAGTTTATTTTGAGTCTTATGTTCCAGTAATATTATCTGCAAACAAATCACCATGTTGATAATTTACTTTATATTTTGTCATTTTTTATTATTATTTATAATTTTAAAGTACTTTATCTTTACGTTTTGAGGCTTATGCCTCCATCTGCCTTAAGGCTTACGCCTCACCTCGCTTAGACAAAATGCCTTGATTCTTGATTTCGCCTTTTAAAATCTTGAGAAAATTTAGTTAAACTAAAAAAATTCATTATCTCAACCATCGCTTAGATTAACAGAGATAACATCCACATTAAATATTTAAGTAAAATAGACTAATATCCCATTGACTCCAGCAAAAAAAACTCATAGGTTAACACTTGGAAGGTCATACTGGTCTAGCTAAATGGAAATAAACACAACCATCACTTAAATCATGATATTCATCATTTTTTTGTCTGAATTTGAAGTTCGTGGTGCGGATATTGTTGACAGTTATAAAGGGAGGGCATATATTTTTAGACGCAACATTAGATGACATTTTAGCATACCATTATCAACTAATAAAACATTAAAAACTACAGACATATATAACCAAGTCTCAAGGTTAATTAATCAAAATTAAGATGTCGATTAAGAAAGACTAAAAAACTTGGTGAGCATCTATAAGTCCATAACAATTTGAATCGGCAAAATGGTAAGCTATTCTAAGCTCAACAAAAGTCAATTGGCAAAAAAAGTGTAGCCATTTAAGTGTACAAACAAAAATAATCCATCGGTTAAAGGACACACTACTTCAGGCATTGATGAAAAGGTGTTCACTAAGAGCATATAGCTGCAAAAGAACACAGGTCGAAGAAGTTTGCAGAAATTGGAATTAAAAAACACTAATTACATTATCAAGGAGTGCAAGAGTAAATCACAATGCTACAAAAAGACTTTACACAAATGTCCTTTACACCAAGGTGCTGTTATAGCCATCATACGCTCATTATTAATGAAGAACATATAAACTTGCATAAAACACGCTTAAAAACTTTTAGGCTTGTTTTGTTTTTTTTTATGTCCAACAAAAACACATGGTTTCCTAGCATTTCAGAGGTGCTGTGATTTGAAACTATTAATATGCTAAAAACATACTTCTGAAAGAATGCTTAAGGTAAATCTATTAATTAACACTATCCCAATTAATTTAGGAGGCTTTATGGATCCTAATTCTTCATTCATTCCATTGAGCATTGCTTGAGGTGATAAATGTAATCGGTGCACATCATCTTAAACAACTTTTTTCCACGCAACTTTTTCTAAACCCTTTTCAATCAATTTTTTTCTATATTAATATTATGAACCCTTCCTGTTGATGCATCTTACATCTTAAATACCAAAATAACGTAAGTCTATTATTATCTTTAATAAAGGTTACTTGTACAACTTCACTCATAAAGCAATTTCTCAATCCATACTCATAATGTGGCAGCACATCCATTTTAACATTCACATTTATGTATGTTTGGCTGTCAATGACTTTCTTAATGCTCAATAGTCAAGTCCGATATAGCATAGCAAGTTTAATTATGGTCTATAACATTTTTTTCCATTTAAATTTTCATTAAATTCTTTTATCACATAGTACTCTTGAGATACTTCACAATTTCAACCATCCAACCTTAAATCTCTACATTATATCATCTTCAATATCCTCATTCTTTTGCATGATAGATATACGATAATTAAAACTATTACATCAATGTAAAATTTAATTTTCTAGCAATATTGACTCATAATTATCAATTTCGAAACACAAAAATAAATCCATTGCTTGAGATATAGAAAATATAATAAAATCCTAAGAGATGCCAAGTTAAAATATATTCATATTACCTAATGCAAATATATTCATATTACCTACTGCAAAGATTTATACAAAGGACCACAGCTTTACATATTTATTGGTGGTATAAGAGGCCTCCAAAAATGACAATGATGGATTTGTTGAAAAAGAGGAAGAATATGAAATAACAAACTTTTAAGGTTTACTGGTGAAACATGCAATGTTGCTTAAAGTTTCAAGTGCCTTCAAGAGAATATTGTTTGTAGAAGCATGAGCCACTTGTCTAAGAGATGTTGAAAGTTTAAAATAAAATAGCTATATCATGTACTTATCTCAAATTTGAAGAAATGGTATAAAATTATACTCATAACATTTACTGATCTTAAGCAAAGTAACATATTTTCAATTTTACAAGCACTTAAATTTAAAAAACTTGCAAAAGAGAATATCTTTAAAAATACTTTAAAAATGTTGAAATAACTTTAAATGGCCTAAAGTTGTAACAAATATAGCCTAGAGATACTTACCACTTTATCGTCATCTAATCCTTTTCACAATCACCAAACTCTCATCACCAACCATACATTTATAGCTTTCCATCTCATCATTTATATATTTGGACTCATCCTATTGATTTTCAATACTTACTATTCTAGAGCTTAAAATTTTTGCACCTATATTTGACCTAAATTATTTCTTAGGTGAATCATTATATTCCTGATCTTGATACTCTTTTCGCATCACCTCATGCCATTTTTTTTATTATTAGAACTAACTTATCTATGAAATTTAAAGCACTCATCCCTTGAATCAAGAGGGAGCACCCAACTCATTGTTTGTGCACTAAGGAGAACTAACTTATCTATGAAACATAAAGCACCCATCCCTTGAATCAAGAGGGGCACCCAATTCATTGTTTGTGCACTAAGGCAAGGCCCTCGCTTAGACAACGCCTTAGTACTAATTGTACATTACAAAAACAAACGAACTAAAGCTAACCCCATACTCACAAAAGGGATTTTATTAAAAAAGCACTTGCTGACTCAACTGCTGAGCTAAATGTAAACAAGTTCTCCAATAAAAGCACCACTGCAAAACTTGGAACACAACAGCAACATTATTTCAAAAGCTGATGTGATTTTGCAGTAGGTCAAGCGGCTCGGAAATAAAACTATTCATAAAGACAAATGCAGCAATGTCGTGGAATATGAACATCAATGTCGTGGAATATGAAATAGTATTTGTTATACTCAAGAACTCCAACAGAAATTGTACTAAAATGTAAATGAGCAGTATTAGTGATAACATAAACAAGGCTTGATCGATGAAATGGTGAAGGTTAGGTGACAAAGCAATTTATACATAGATATCATAGAGAGACTTAGCACTGAAATGAAAACGAAAGAAAATCTAAGAAAGTCAGAAGGTCGGAAACTTACCCTAATAAGCCGGTATTTGGGCTCAAATTTCTTCGCACTCTCCACAGAGTCATAGATAAGGCCGAACCCGGTGGACTTCCCACCTCCAAAGTGCGTTCGGAATTTAAACACAAAGATCGAGTTAATATCCTTCACATCATAAAGCTTCGCCAGCTTCTCCTTCAATTCAGACTTCATTTCGACGACAAAAAGATCCAAACATTATCAGCGAAACAAAACAACATAGTTGAAACCAGGATATTAATAAGGGCAAAGCAGACCTTCGATACGTTCGGTCTACCGGGATGAAGGACATCGATGACCTAGAACAGGAACAAAAAAAAAACTACTCATCTAAACCAAAAGATTCTTTATCAAATGATTGAAGAAGGCGTACGAAACTTTGGTTTCGGAACTCACAAACTGCTTGCGCGATAGAAGACGATTGGTCATGAACTTTCTGGTTCTGATCGTCACCGCCTTCGAGTCCGCCATTGTTTCTCCCTCTAACTAGAAAGCTCGCGCCACCGTTAAGAAGCGAATAGTCAGAAGAAAATATGCGAACGAAACCCTAACGATTTTTCATAGCTTGCGCCGGGCGGCTTGATCCATAATAACCTAATAACGCAAAAAGAAAAATCATTGAACAACAAAAAAATAAATAGTGAAAAAAATTTAGAATATTATTCTAATTTATTAGATCAAATTTACTTGTACATCTAGCTAATAAATTTTTGGTGAATTAAAGCTATAAAATCAAGTGAGAAAAAATATGAAAAGTATGTTGAAAGCTTTAGTACTTCTGTGAATAATCAATATAAAATGAAATCCAAAATATGCATATTCATCCGTTATTTATATAACTAAGAGGGCTACAGAAAATGCTACACCTAAATAATTAGAAAATAATAATATATGATGTGATCAATAAAGACTGATACAAACACGTGGACTAGCTGGATGGTATTCACACATATCTTTTTTGAGTTTTTAGGACCCGACATATTTATTGATTCTGTGATGACAAGTTTTCAAGAACAAATTGCGAGCATCATGGGTGGAAGCTGCTACTAGCTAAGGATGAGTTTAGCCCACAGAGTTATAGTCATAAATTTTGTAGGTGACCATTCCTATAAATTGATTTAAGATAATCGTGGAAGGCGGGTGCACTTAGACATGGACAATTGCTATTGGGGAGCAAACTCTCTTTGGGAGAGTGCCCTTTAGGATGAAAGCTTATCTGGTACAATCCTTTGGAGATGTTTGTCGAGAATAGTTGCACCTTGGTTCGATCTTCATAGTGGTGAGTGACCGCTAGACCACAGGCTATCGTTGGCAACCACTCTAAAGGGCAAAGCTTCTTTTTGACAAGTGTTACTTTTATCACATGCTCCTTTGGCTAGGTCCCTTGAACTAGAAATTAATGAAATACTTATGAGCTATCTATATAGGCATAGATGTATATACATTCAGCTTTCTGATTTACTTACTCCCTTGATGGGCATGTTTGTTGATAATCGGGTTTTTTGATAAAACCCCGCCATTGAATTTTGGATACAAAAATTAGGCAAATTGAAATTTTAAAATTTAAACTAATCATATTGTAAGATTATTGATGAATGTTTCCAAATTTTTTCTGTAGATTAAGGAATCAAATCTTGATTGGAGATCATACTATACGATCTAAATCATATATTCTAATTAAACAAAGTGCTCAATGGCCGAACCTCGGTTCATCCTGGATCATCCCTGATTTCATATAACAGATCATACCATACGACAAAAAATTATAGTCTGATTTGAGATGGGAGTTGAACTAATCAGACAGTACGAACATAGTATTGTAATGTATTATTAGTAGCATTAAATTAAAAATTATAGTTTAATTTAAATAAAGTACTTTGATTATTCCACATAAGGCCTTGAGGGGTTGAGTGGAGTAGCCAAAGATGTTTTTCCTGTGTGAGAGAGCTTTGGTGAGGGAGAGGTATCTTCTTGCATGTGAGAGAGTTTAAATCACTTATGAGAAAGGGAAGGTGTGGTTATAAGGTTGTCGTTGAGGGAGTCAAGGGAGTGAGAGAGAGTCTCATGTTACTCCTCGTTGGCTTGGACCTTAGGTCCTCCAAGTTATGGTTATGGAGCTATTCAACAGGAGATCTAGGAAGAAATCTTCGGGTGAAAGACTTTTTTAGTCGAGGAGGCTAGGGGAGCGGTATCTCCGCCGTTGCAAGGAGCAAAATAAGGGAGTGACATCTTCTCCATTACAAGGAGTAGAAGGAGGGAGTGACATCTCCATCATTGTTTGGAGTAGAAGGAGAGAACAAAATCTCTGTCCATGTTGAAAGCAGAAGGAGGGTTTAGGCTTTTCATGAGGAAGTGTTTTGTGAAAGTCATTCTCCACATGGGAATTGAGAAGGGCTTCTTTGTCTTACTAAGTGTAGAAGGAGCGTACTAGTGGAATACCCGAAGAGGGGGCTCTTCAGGGAGTGGACGTAGGTAGTTCGACCGAGCCACTATAAAATTGTGGTTTTATTTTATTTTTTACTTTATTGCATTTTATTCTCTATATGGATTTACTTTGAGAGTTGTGTTTTGATTATATTGTGCTTGTAATCATTCCTAAGTATGTTTTAACATTTTGTTTGATTTAGTCTTTAGAAATTTTATTTCTCTAAAAATTTAAAACCAATACACACACACACACACACAAAATTTAGAACATTAAACATCTTATATCTAGGTTTGTAAGAGTTTCATTTCAATAGTCCTAATTATTCTAATATTCCACCATTGAGGTGAAAGTTCGATAGGGATGTTAAGCCCTAGTGAACTAATCCCGAGGCTAACCAAGAGGGGGGGTGAATTGGTTATTTAAAAATTTCACGACAATAATGAAAAATCTTTTCGATACTTATCAGCGGAAACAATTAAACAAGAATGAAAAGATTAATCTGAGATATTCACCCATGCAGTTAATATCAAAAAGTAAAGTGCAGAAGTGAATCAGAAAAATAAACCAGATTTTATAGTGGGTCGGTCAACTTGACCTACGTCCACTCCCCGGAGCCTCCCCTCCGGGTATTGCACTAAACAAAAAGTGTCTCTCCTTTTGCTCCCACAGCAAGGCGGAGAAGCCTATATAAGACCTCATTTTCACCACACGGTAGGGCAGAGAACCCGACTTCCTTTTGCTTCCTCCTGAAGCAGGCAGAGAACCTTCGAACTCCTTTTACTTCCACCTGAAGCGGGCAGAGAACCCCGAATCTTCTTGCAAATGATCCTCCCACGACGAACACCAACTAGACGAAGGACGATGAGCGGAGAAGATGACTCTGATCCGTGCTTGGAGCAACCTTAGTGAATCTCTCACTAACTCCACCTCACAAGATCTTCTCTCTCTCTCCCAAACTCTCTCTCTCTCTCTAGGGTTTCTCTGGAAAGGAAGGTGGTAAAAGATTTTTCTTGTTTCAAGAAAAAGTTCTTTTATAGGAGGGCTTAAAATTTGCCCTAAATCTCAACAGGTCGGCCAAGATCGTCCAGGACGATCGGTATATCGTCCTGTACGATCAGTTCAAATTCAGCTGTTTCAGCCTGGACGATCTGGCTCTTCTGGACGATCAGTAGAAAAAATTGTTCATATCGTCCCGTACGATCCTACAATCGTCCGGGACGATTAGTGCAAATCGAGGAATATCGTCCAGAAGACAGTTCGGGTCGTCTAGAGAAACCTGTGCTGGACGACCAAAAAATGACCTGATCGTCCAGGACGATAAGGACATCGTCCTGTACGATTAGTTCAAAAAGTGCCCAAATCGTCCTGAACACAGTTCGGGACGTACAGCTGAAATGCACTAGACGATCATAATCGTCCGGGACGATCCTGCGATCATCTAGGATGATATGATCATATCAATTAAATATTAATTGCTTTCCTTAATTACTAGACTAATTTAGGCATGATTGTACTGAATTGTCCAGGACGATACACATATCGTCCGGGACGATCAGACCAAATAACTTAAAATAAAAACTTGCCTAACTTGTTCTGGCGGCTGAGAATTTCTGATTTGAGCATATCGTCCCGTACGATCCAAAGATCATCCAGGACAATCTAATTAATCAGACTCACTTAACTTGGTTGCCCTAATTAGGGTTTCTATTTTTGCTGGATCATCCAGGACGATGTGAATATCGTCCAGGATGATCTGAATAAAAAATGAACAGAAATTCTAATTCACTCAAGCTCTCCCCCTGAGTGTGTGTGTGTAAGGTTACTTAGCTCGAGGATCAGTTACATTACAATTAACTCAATAAAAAGAAAAATCATACATTTGACACACTTGGACCCGATCTTGAGTTGGCTTGATTTGCTCGTGATCTTTTGTGCCTGAAACAGGTTATCCAAGCAAAACACACTGGAAATATGTTTGTCATTATCAAAACCAGATTTGCAACAATCTCTCCCTTTTGATGATGGCAAATATTTGTACAGTAGTTTAAAAATAAAAATAAGCAGGAGATCAAAAAACATATATATATTTTTTTCAAATTTTCATTTAACAATCAAACTAATACAGAAAATATAACACATAACAAAAACTGAAACAACTACAACTGACTCCCCCTTTTGACATCACAAAAAGGAGGAGGGTAAAACAGAACACGGAAATACAAGTACAAAACATAAAAGAGAACAACTACAAAATAGAAAGCTAGAACGGAGGCGGATCCTGATCGGAAGAAGGAGGTGGCAGTGGTGGGTTGAAGTAATGGTGAATGGCCTGAAAGTGGGCTCCAATCTAGGCAATGTCCTGGTCATGCTGTTGTTGCTGCTGCGCAGCATAGTCAGTGAAGCGTTGGATGTCCTCGGCGTGCCGCTGCTCCTGGGCAACCACATAGGAGTCAAATCTTGCCTCCCACTGATCGAAGCACTGCACCAGGTGGTCAAAGGGAGAGGCAATGCGAAGGGGAGCAGGTGCCTCTAGTGCAGTAGGAACTGGAATGGACTCTTCCTCCTCTTCCTCAACATCCGGGGCGGGCTCCGGATGTAGTCGGGTGCTGTGTAGGACATGGAAGGCATTGTTGGTGAGGAAGGAAGGAGGAACATCTGGAGCTGCGGGATATTGCAGGTCATATTTGGTTTCGAGGGCATAGGGAATGATGTGTCCTAAGTCTAGATTTGGACGACGGCGATGACCTGGATCCCGAATGGTTGTGAGGTGCTCGAGGTACCGGATAATAAGGTCGGTGGCATTAAATTCCTTATGGGCCAGGATATAGTAGGTGGTCAAGGACATGAGTGGGGTGATGTGAATTCGATCCCCCGCCTTTGGAATGACGGAGGAACGAAGAACATGTTGAATAGTCTGGGCATCCTTAAGAAGTGTGGAGCAGGCATTGTCATGATAAGGGGCATTTGTATTGTGAAGGAAATGATTGGCGACACTCCAATCATAGTCTGGGTCGGTGATAAGGGTGTGGATTTTGTCGCTAGTGACGGAAAGTTAGAGAATGTTATGAAAGTCTTGGTAGGTAATTTCGATGGGGCGCTGATTTACATAAGAGTAGAGGGTGGAATAATCAGCCGAAATCCGCAAGTTTGTAAAGGAAACGCGAAGAAGTTCCGAGCTAAAGGGAAATGCGAGAGTCATGATGAAGGTGAGGGAGGTGTGTGCGAAGAGGTCAAGGACAGGATAAGTGAGAGTGCGAGGATTTACGATTTTCGACGGTGTGATCCCCACTTCACAATATCGCTCGTAGGCAGCCTGATCGGCTGCATTGGGGAAGCGAGGATCAACAGGTCCCCGGGAGGAACTGGCACCCTTTTGACGGGACCGTTTGCCACCAGCCATTAGGAATCAAAAGTGTAAGGAAGTAGAAGGAGAGTGGAAGAAAAAGGTGTGGAAAATCCTTAAGAAAACTGTTGTTTATATAGAAAACGGCCTGATCGTCCCGTACGATCACGACATCGTCCGGGACGATATGGGCATTTATGACGTTTTGGACGATTGGTCAAAAAGGTGGTCTGATCGTCCAGGACGATTAAACACAGGCGATCGTCCCGAGGAGTCAGGCTGGACGACCGTTGACGAAAAGTATCATCCAGGACGAGTAGGTGGATCGTCCGGGATGATATGCAATAAATATGTCGGACGGGCCGAATTCGAATCATCCAACGGCTTGACATGTGGATCGTCCAGGATGATAAGGTGGATCGTCCAGGACGATGGCCAATAATTGGTGCAATATCAGCCGTTTGATCAGATCAAGAAGATATGGATCATATCATCCAGGACGATGTAAGGATCGTCAAGGACGATCATCAATAATTTGAGTTTTTCAGCAGCAAGAGCAGTGTGGGGATGATTTTGAATGAATCGTCCAGGATGATGTTTGGATCGTCCAGGATGAAGAGGATCGTCCAGGATGATAGGGGTATCGTCTAGGATGATGTGAAGAAAACAGAAAAAGATGGATGATGAAGATGACCGACCAGGATCCCAAAAACATAACCATGAAATCAAAATAACACAAAAACGAAAAAAACTCACAGAAAAAATACACAAAAGCAAAGATTTTTTTTATCAAGCTGCTCGAGTAAATAAGAATTTTTCCTTAATTTTAGATTCAAAAACTAATAAGAAGATGATTGACAGCGCTGAAATCTAGAAAAGGTTGAAAAAATCAACTTTCATAACTCCAACCCCGGGCACCTTATCGATGCAAACCTCTTTCAAAACAAAAATTTGATTCAGAAGAAAAGACATTAGATTTGAAAAGAGATCCTTTCAAGCCTCGTTCCAGAAAAATATCTGATATAATAGTGTTACAAAGTAATAAATCAGAAATCAGGATTTTCAAACACAAGCTTTTGAAAGTATTAAGCAGCACACGGATTTTTCTAAGACCTTTAACGATCTGAAAGGAAGGAAAGCTTGGTTGGGCTCATTTTGTGCCTCTTTTATAATTTAGTTGGCGCTTTACGCATCTTTTCATTTTTGATACACTTTGTGTATCTTTTAGTTGGCAATTTTTCCCATCTTTCCAGCTTTGGGCTCATTTTATACCTCTTTTTCAATTTATTTGACGCACTGCGCATCTTTTGTAAGCTTCCTCCTTTTCACAATTATTAAAGAGTCTCAGCTGTGAGATTATCTTCCAGACATAGGAGATGACTCTCCACAGTAAGGACGAATGATTCACAAAATAAAAGCCATATATCATATGATAAATACAATCACTTGGTTTAGAAAATCAAACTAATGACTCAAGACTTTGAAAAATACTATTGATATGAGGAAGATTACTGTAGGAAGATAAAATAATCTCTATTTCAAAAACTAATATTTTAATTTTGAAGAGAATTTTTATCCAAAAGAAACTATACACTAGTAAAGGAGTTAGAGGAAGAGAAACAATCATCAATGTTTCTTCCTTGTAATAGATTCAGTAGAATCAATCACTGCTTACCAGCTTCCAAATCAACACAAGGTAAAAACTCCCAATCAGAAATTCAGATTATCAGAAGTAGTAAGCGGTGATCAGATTTTGAAAAGTATAAAACAGTAAGTGCAAGATATGAACCAGTGAATAAAAACAGGTAGAAAATCACATCAAAGTAATACTCAAATCAAACAAACAGTAAGGCTAAAATAAAAATCAACAGAAGAAATAAAATCAACTGAAAGTAAATAATCAAACTAAAACCTAACTAACAGAAAATAGAATACCAATCAGAACAATCAAAAATCAGCAGTCATCAGAATCAAGCATTTATATCAATCACTCCTAATCTGGTTCTCAAAATGCTGAATGAGTCAAAGGCCAGTGGTTTAGTGAATATGTCAGCCAGCTGATTTTCAGTTGCTACATGATGTAGCTCAATGTTCCCTTTTGTAACATGGTCCCTAATGAAGTGATGCCTTATATCAATGTGTTTGGTTCTAGAATGTTGGATTGGATTCTTAGAGATACAGATGGCACTAGTATTATCACACAGAACAGAAATTATGCCAACAGGTAATCCTAAATCCAAGACTTGTTGCTTCAACCAAAGAACTTGGGCCACACAACTTCCTAAGGCAATGTACTCAGCTTCAGCAGTGAAAAGTGCAATTGAGTTCTATTTTCTACTAGACCAGGAGACTAACGACTGTCCTATGAACTGACAAGTCTCAAAAGTGCTCTTTCTATCCATCCTACACCCCGCAAAGTCAAAATCAGAATATCCAATGATCTCAAAAGGGGTGCTGTGCCTAGGGTACCAGATTCCTAGGTTTGGGGTCCCTAAAAGATATCTAAGAATTCTCTTTACAGCAGTCAGATGGGACTCTTTAGGATCAGCCTGAAACCTAGCACAAAGACAGACACTAAACATGATATCAGGTCGGCTAGCAGTCAGGTAAAGCAGTGATCCTATTATTCCTCTATACTTCTTCTGATCAACAGATTTTCCACTTGAATCCTTATCTAAATGAACTGAGGAGGTCATGGGAGTATTGATTGGCTTGGCTTTGTCCATTTCATATTTCTTCAAAATGTCATTAGTATATTTTTATTGATTGAGAAAGGTTCCATCATTCGTTTGCCTTATGCTAAACCCTAAAAAGTAGGACAATTCTCCCATCATACTCATCTCAAACTCCTTACTCATTATTTTAGAAAACTCATCACATAAATATTTATCAGAAGATCCAAAAATTATATCATCAACATAGATCTGGACAATGAGTAAGTCATCCCCTAATCTCCTCAGAAAAAGGGTGGTGTCTACGCTCCCCTTAACAAACTCTCTTTCTAACAGGAATGTGCTAAGCCTCTCATACCAAGCTCTAGGTGCCTGTTTCAATCCATATAAGGCCTTTTTTAATTTATAGACATGATTTGGATATTGGGAACTCTCAAAACCTGTGGGTTATTCTACAAAAACATCTTCTTTAATTACCCCATTTAAAAAGGCACTTTTGACATCCATTTGAAACAGCTTAAATCCCTTATAACAGGCAAAGGCTAGTAGCACTCTAATGGCTTCCAATCTAGCTACAGGGGCAAAAGTCTCCTCAAAATCAATCCCTTCTATTTGATTATACCCCTTAGCCATCAATCTTGCCTTATTTCTCACCACCACACCAGAATCATTCATCTTATTCTTAAAGACCCACTTGGTTCCCACAATACTTTTGATTTTTGGGTCTTTCTACTAACTCCCAAACATCATTCCTTATAAATTGATTCAATTCTTCCTACATAGCTAAAATCCAAAACTCATCCGATAAGGCTTGATTGATGTTAGTGGGTTCAGTCATTGAGATAAAGGCAGAATGGTTTACTTCCTTCCTAAGTCCATGCCTAGTCCTAACACCTTCAGAAGGGTCTCCTAAGATCAGTTCTTTAGGATGACTCGAAGAATATCTCCAATCTCTAGGTAACGTGGTTTGAGGTTCTACCCTTTCCTCCAGATTTGTATTTCCAACTCCTTGGGTAACCTCAACAATCTCTTCATCTTCTACTTCAGATCTAGACTCCTTAGGATCAGATTCATCAAACACTACATGGGTTGTTTCTTTCACCACTAAAGTCCTCTTATTGAACTCCCTAAAGGATTTCCCCACACTTGAATATCCTAAGAACACTCCTTCATCAGATTTTGGGTCAAATTTTCCTAAGGGTGATTTCCCGTTGTTCAGAATGAAAACCTTACAGCCAAAGACATGGAGGTGGGACAGATTTGGAGTTCTACCCTTAATGATCTCATAAGGTGTCTTGTTCAGTTTGACCCTCACATTCACCCTATTCAGCACATAACAGGCAGTGTTCACCGCTTCAGCCCAAAAGTATTTTGGAAGTGAATACTCGGCAAGCATGGCTCTAGCGGCTTCCACTAAGGTCCTGTTCTTCCTTTCAGCTACCCCGTTCTGCTGAGGGGTCCTAGGAGCTAAAAAATTGTGACTAATCCCATAATCCTCACAAAAACTTTCAAATCTTTCATTTTCAAACTCCCCTCCGTGATCACTATGGATGGTAATAATCTCACATCCTAACTTCTTCTGAATCCAAGAAGAGAAAGATCTAAACTCATCAAATGACTCAGATTTATGTGACAAAAATTTAACCCAAGTGAACCTCGAATAATCATCTATAATCACAAACCCATAGGCTCTCCCCCCTAAGCTGGCAGTGCTAATGGGTCCAAAGAGGTCCATGTGAAGAACTTCTAAAGGTCTAGAGGTGCTAATGTCCTTAACAGAGTGAAAAGAGGACTAGACTTGCTTCCCCAACTGACAGGCATCACACAGGTGATCCTTAGTGAACTTAAGCTTAGGCACACCTCTAACTAAGTCCTTTTGGGTAACTCTCCTAAGGGTTTTCATACTAGCATGACACAATCTCCTATGCCATAACCAAGACTCATCAGTAGCAGTTTTTAAGAAAATTGAATTATCAGATTTAATGCAACTTACATCCAGCTTGTAGACGTTGTTGATCCTTTGCCCCTGCAAAACAACTTCATCATTTAAGCTTAAAATGCAGCCAGTGGGCAGGAATTTGATGCTGTATCCCTTGTCATAAAGTTGACTGATGCTCAGCAAGTTGTGTTTCAGTCCATCTACAAGCAAAACATTATCAATCATAAAATTCTTTGAATCACCAATTATACATGAGCCTACAACCTTCCTGGTGGTGTTATCTCCAAGTGTAACCTTGCCTCCAGCTCTGGCCTCCAGTGAAATGAACTGATTTGCATCTCCAGTCATATATCTAGAACATCCACTGTCCAGGTACCATATGCTCTCACGAGGTCTTGTGTGAGAGCACCCCTACAAAAATATCAAACGTCAGTATTAGGAACCCAAACAGGTTTGGGTTCCTTCTTATGAAAAGAAGAATGCAAAGCATGCGTGCTGTGCTGTGAAATAGACAGTTTGGGTCTCCACACCCAATGTGTACTACGGTGAATAGTGCAAGTGTGGGAAATGTGTCCTAACATGCCACATGAAAAACATCTAACACCAGGAAAAAAGGGTTAACTAATCTACGTGGGTGATAGTGCCTCTTCCTAGATGTATATGAAACATGCTTTGATGAACTTGCAATAGATTTTTCAAAAGGTGGCGGTGTATAAAACTGTTCAAAAGTAGGCGGTGTTTTGTTCTTTTTAAAAGCACTGATTTTCACTTTCAAAAACTCAATATGTTTATTTAAACTTGTAATTTCAAAAGTTCTTGCACTTTCATTACTTTCTAAATCACATGCCATATCATTCAATTTCTTAAAAGCAACTTCTAATTCAACATGCGATGTTTTTAACAAATCATGCTCAACAGTTAAATCAGAATATTTTTTATTCAACTCATCGAATTCATCAAGCAAAGACATGTAATTGGAATCAAGTGTGGAATAATATTTAACTACAGAATCATGCTCTTTTTGCAAAGTCAAATAATCTAATTTCAGACTAGCATGAGTTTTCTTAAGCTTCCTATACGATGTATGAATTTTTTCAGAAACTTAAATAATTGATCGTAAGTAAACTCACATACCTCTTCCTGGTCCGACTGACCGGGATGATCATCAGCCATCAGACACAAGTTTGTTTCCTCCTCTTCAGCTTCAGTCTCAGAGGAGTCGGATGCAGAGTCTGCCTAGAATGCCTTCTGTATCCGCTTCTTGTCCTTTCTGAACTTTGGTTTCTCCTCACCCTTCTCCTTGCTTGGGTGAGCCTTGAGTGTAGGACAATCCACCTTTATGTGTCCAGGCTTCCTGCATTCAAAACAAATAGATTCAGATGAACCTTTAAAATTTCTACTAGTCTTACCTTTGTTCCACTTGTGAAAATTCTTATTCTTCTTCCTTAGAAAGCTCTTGAATTACCTTGTGATTAAGGCAACATCATCGCTATCAGACCCGGAAGTGCTAGCATCTGAATTTTTGGCCTTTAGTGCCACTGTCTTCTCCTTCTTTCGTTCACCTACATCAAGTTGTCTTTGGTTCACCCCTTGCTCGTAAGCAATGAGTGATCTAAGTAAGCTGTCAATAGAGTAAGTATTTAAATCTTTAGATTCTGTGATAGCAGTAATCTTAGCATCATAAGAAGCAAGCAAACATCTAAGAATTTTATTCACTCTTTCGTAGTTAGTAAGTTCTCTACCTAAAGCATGCAAAGAGGTAACAATCTGAGTGAACCTTATGTACATTTCTAAAATAGTCTCACTAGGTTTCATGCAAAAAAGTTCATAATCATGTAACAAGATGTTTAACCTAGACTGTTTGACTTCAGTTGTACCTTCGTATGTTATACATAATCTATCTCAGATTTCTTTTCTCATTGTACAAGTAGAAACACACATATAGTCTTCAGATTTTAAAGCACAAAAGAAACAGTTCAAATATTTTGCATTTAACTGTGCTAAGTCACGATCATCAAAAGTCCAATCTGTAAACGGGAGTTCAGTTTTAATTCCATTAATAAGTCTATGTGGTGCTTCATAACCATCCTTAACTAACATCCACATACGATAATCAATAGATTGTAGAAAAGTAGACATGCGTGTTTTCCAAAAATCAAAAGCAATATTGTCAAACAACGGTGTTCTTGTAATAGAATAACCTTCAGCAGTATTACGATTATTACAGTTAGCCATGGATCAAATTCAAAAGTTTTTAAACCTAAATTTTGAATCCTGCTCTGATACCACTTGAAAGTTCGATAGGGATGTTAAGCCCTAGTGAACTAGTCCCGAGGCTAACCAAGAAGGGGGGGGGGGGTGAACTGGTTATTTAAAAATTTCACGACAATAATGAAAAATCTTTTCGATACTTAGCAGCAGAAATAATTAAACAAGAACGAAAAGATCAATCTGAGATATTCACCCACGCAGTTAATATCAAAAAGTAAAGTGCAGAACTGAATCAGAAAAGCAAACCAGATTTTATAGTAGTTCGGTCAACTTGACCTACGTCCACTCCCCAGAGCCTCCCCTCCGGGTATTGCACTAAACAAAAAGTGTCTCTCCTTTTGCTCCCATAGCAAGGCGGAGAAGCCTGTACAAGTCCTCCTTTTTACCACACGGTGGGGCAGAGAACCCGACCTCCTTTTGCTTCCTCCTGAAGCAGGCAGAGAACCTTCGAACTCCTTTTGCTTCCACCTGAAGCGGGCAGAGAACCCCGGATCTTCTTGCAAACGATCCTCCCACGACGAACACCAACTAGATGAAAGACGACGAGCGGAGAAGATGACTCTGATCCGTGCTTGGAGCAACCTTAGTGATTCTCTCACTAACTCCCCCCAGAAGATCTTCTCTCTCTCTCCCAAACTCTCTCTCTCTCTCTAGGGTTTCTCTGGAAAGGAAGGTGGCAAAAGATTTTTCTTGTTTCAAGAAAAAGTTCTTTTATAGGAGGGCTTAAAATTTGCCCTAAATCTCAACTGGTCGGCCAAGATCATCCAGGACGATCGGTATATCGTCCTGTAAGATCAGTTCAAATTTAACTGTTTCAGCTTGGACGATCTGGCTCTTCTGGACGATCCGTAGAAAAAATTATTCATATCGTCCCGTATGATCCTGCGATCGTCTGGGACGATTAGTGTAAATCAAGGAATATCGTCCAGAAGACAGTTCGGGTCGTCCAGAGAAACCTGTGCTGGACGACCAAAAAATAACTTGATCGTCCATGATGATAAGGACATCATCCTGTACGATTAGTTCAAAAAGTGCCCAAATCGTCCTGAACACAGTTCGAGACGTACAGCTGAAATGCACTAGACGATCGTGATCGTCCGGGATGATCCTGCGATCGTCCAGGACGATATGATCGTATCAATTAAATATTAATTACTTTCCTTAATTACCAGACTAATTTAGGCATGATTGTACTAAATCGTCCAGGATGATACACGTAACGTCCGGGACGATCAGACCAAATAACTTAAAATAAAAACTTGCCTAACTTGTTCTGGCGGCTAAGAATTTTTGATTTGAACATATTGTCCCATACGATCCAAAGATCATCCAAGACGATCTGCTTAATCAGACTCACTTAACTTGGTCTCCCTAATTAGGGTTTCTATTTTTGCTGGATCGTCCAGGACGATGTGAATATCGTCTAGGATGATCTGAACAAAAAATAAACAGAAACTCTAATTCACTCATGCTCTCCCCCTGAGTGTGTGTGTGCAAGGTTACTTAGCTCGGGGATCAGTTACTTTACAATTGACTCAATAAAAAGAAAAATCATACATTTGACACACTTGGACCCGATCTTGAGTTGGCTTGATTTGCTCGTGATCTTTTGTGCCTAAAACGGGTTAGCTAAGCAAAACACACTGGAAACATGTTTGTCATCATCAAAACCAGATTTGCAACATGAGGCAATATATTAGACTATATTTTAACTCTACACATGGTCATTGTATAGATTAAATTGAGAATTAGAGATATTGCAAGAATCACTAATTCTTTAATGTACAAGAGTCTATATTAGTACTAAAAAAGGATTCACCAAAATAAGAGAATTATTCAGCCATGGGATTAAAATAGAACAACAAAGAATTTATTGATTGCATAAAATAGAAAGTACAAGAATCAAAGTGAAAATAAATATCACCAAGATAGTATAAGTTCACTCTCCAAAATTCTTCCTTACTCCGAATGTTTGTTTTATCATAATAAGATAGGTCAATAATCTCTAAAAGATGTATCTTTCTCTCCCTTGGCCTCCTTAAATTTTACTCTAAGGTGACACTTCACTTAGGCTCTAAGGACTCACTGAAATGACTAAACCCCTCTAAAATGATAGAACCCCTACTAAAATGAACTTAAAAAATTATTTATACTAGTACATAAACAGACTCAGGCACCGTGACACTAAAAAATATGTGTCATGACATTATAAAAAGAACTAGCCCCTCGGTGTTGTTGGGCTTACTCCATTGAGGCACCAGGCTAACTTAACATATTTATTGGCTAAACTAATGGGTTTATTGGCTAAGCCGGAGTGGCTCCTCATTTTGGTAACTCCTCCACCATGGTGCTGAAAATCTTAAGCACTACAATACTGTAATGTGTAATTTAGTGTTATAACATTGTGTAGTTCGATGCTCTGGTGCTCAAATTCATGAGACTCCAGTGTTGTAGTGTCCTGATCTTGCATTGGGGTGTTATGGATGTTGCGGCATTGATAGTTGGAGCACTACGGTGCTAGTTTAACACTTATAAATTCTTTTCTTTTTTCTGAGACATTCATGCATAATAATAATTAAAAAAAATGTTTTTATTGATATTTAAGATAGAAAATAATACCAAATTTATAATTAATTGGTACTTATTTATTGATATTTAAGATAGAAAATAAAGTTCCAATTGAAGAAACTTAAGAATATGCTAGTAGGTCAGTCTGCAGTAGTTCAAAAAGAGAAAACCAAAAATAAAAGTATTGATGTAAATAGTAAAGTTGTAATTTCTTCAAATGGGAAAGCGAACGCTCCTATACCCCTTACACTGTATAATTTTTATTTCATCCTGCCAAAGGCTAAGAAATCAATGAAGAATGATTCATTATATATTTTGTCTTTATTTGGAGATGATGAAAAAAATAGTAACATAAGCAGTGCAACAAAAAATAACCTTATAGAATTAGAAATAAGCTTAGATGAGTCAAAAGAATCTCTTCAATATTTCTTTAATAGTGATTCCTCTATCCTTGATATTCATAGTGATGTTATTTGTATAGGAATTGAGATGTCTAATTCCAATAGTTATCAGATAAAGTTTTAAAAGTTAATAATAATTTTGAACTAAATGAAACTACCATCTCTTCTCTATAAGAAATTGTTCAAGTAAACTTGCGTAGTGGTAAAGTATTACCAATATCCACATCTGTAGCCAATAAAGGAAAGTAAATTATTGATAATCTAGAGACTTCAACATCGGTTAAACCAGATTTAGATATTTCTAAAGTAGATTATAATATTTTAGCTCATCTCAAAAAATTGCCTACAAAATTGAGCATTTGTGATGTTTTGGTTCGTTCTAAAGAAAAAAGCGAGGAATTAAGTAAAGATTTACTCAATCCAAAGATCTATATGGCTTAGTTAGCATCAACTCAATCTAAAGAAGCAATAAGTTGTAAAGAAATTTTAGAAAACACATTCCCAAATGATGATTTTCTCTTGGGAAACATAGATCATAATCTTTTGTTGTATATTTCTATGAATATAGACACTTTTAAACAGACTCATGTTCTTATTGATCAAGGTACATCAGGCAATATTATAACTCTTATAACTCTTGCATACTTGAAAGTGGATACTTATAAATTTAATTCTGATAAAATAATGTTACAAGGACTCGATGAAAAAGGAAAGAGAGCTTTGGGTTCCATAAACCTTCTCTTAGAAATAGAAACCTTGAAAACTAAAGCCAAATTTCATATAATAGATTCAAAAACTTCTTTTAATGCTCTCCTAGGAATACCCTAGCTCCATGATTATAGAATGGTGTATTCCACACTTCATCAATGTATCAAATACTCCCACGAGGGGGTAGAACACTTTATTAAAGGTGAATTACAACCATTTTCAATTCATGAAGTCAGTATATACAAAGATGCTTCATATTATCTTCCTAAGAAGTAGACTATCTTCTCTAAAAAGTTTGAAGTGGTTGTGGAAAAATTTAACATGAAAGATGCAAATTTCATAAAAGATTTATTTTAAATTTATATTTTGGGTTTCTTTAATCAATTCTACATAGGTTGACATTATACCATCCCTAAGGATAGACTAATGTTTCACTATCTATTTAAAAAGAAAAACTTTCCATTAATAAGGAACACTTCATAGTAAATATTCAATTAGCTTGAAAGGATAAAAGAAATATTCACCTATAATTTCAATTATAAAATCATAAATCTTTCCTGTACCTTAGAAAGAAACTAAGATAGGGTTTATTTTATTTTGGGTTATAGAGTTCCTATATGAGAAAACACCTATAATTAATTACAACTCATAAGAGAATACTCTTGATTAATATGAATTTTAAAGATTTTCAAAGGCATAGGGATCTAAATAAATGTTTGGAATAACAAGATTTAATTCATAAGTATTTGATTATAAATTCTCTAGTTGTCCTTAGAATTTAGATTTAGTCTTTTTGGATTGTAAGAGAATTGAATAAGAATATGCAAAGATTGAAGAGGTGTTTATAATTTGGACTTATACTTACTTGGAGTGAGTTCCCAGCTAACAATCCTAATGCAAAATCAATCACCTTAGATATAATGTATGATAAACTAAGCTCTATGATAAGAGATTAAAGGATGAATCAGACTCTAAAATTTATGACTCAAGATGAGTAATTTTAATTTAAAGTTCAAATGATACAAGTGAGAAGAATCGTTAAGAACTCTAAATTTTATCTTATTTAATTTACCTAACTAAATTTTCTAACCACCAAAATTTCTTAAAAACATTGGCAGCATAACGGCCCTATACAAAAAGGAAAAGCGTAGCATCCTTAGAGCGTAATGAGGACCCCTCTACCTTGCCCATGTTGGGCATAAATGTTTGGATTAACATACATTATAGAGATAAAATACATTCATTTATGCATGTATTGTTAAAGGGGTTGGTATATTAAATACACAATACTATATCCTCTTAGAACTAGTATACATGTTCCTACAAAATCTAGAATATATACACCAAAAGAAACTTAGAAAAATTTGTACTCACTAATGCAAATTACCACCCATATGAACGCAATGCATGAAGTAAGATAATAATTGAAAGACTGAACATAAAAGGTAATTTATTTATTTAATTAATTGATAATTTACAATAGGCTCAAATTCTACGGAAAAGAAAGGTGGCCATGCTCTACCATAATAAATCTAGGTTTCTAACCCTACCATATATATAGATTCAAATATACTTGGTTATGTTCTTCAAGCTCCAAGTCTTTTATGAAATTCTAAAAGAGTGTATCCTCTAAAGGAAAGGATATCAATTTTTGGCACCAAATTTATATATGTACAAGTAGGAATATTTAAATCTTTTACAACTCAAGATGCTGTACAACTTGATCAATATACATTTTACTTTAACAATGGCTTATACATATATACATCATTCCTAAGAATATTTTACTTTAACTCTTACAGGAATTTAAAGGTAATATAAAAGCATATAATATATAAGGTGTAAAAGATAGTTGTGTAATAACCTGATGCTTCTAATGCAGTCCGTAAAGAGCCTAAGTGTACCAACAATAATTTAAAATGTATGACATCAAGATTGCTGAAAATAATTAAACACACATGAGGTGCTATCCAAGAAAAGTACCTGGCAAGCAAATCACACCATCGGCCTAGCCTAGGCTAGAGTTGGTATTCCTAGTAAACCATGTAAGTGTGTGTACAAGGGTTTTGTGGCATGGATAGTTCCTAGGCTTTATTAGTTTAGAGTTATTTATAAATGAATTAATTTATATAAAATCTTTAAAGGATGGTTTGAGTTCAAGTTTTAATGATCTTGATGTTTTAAATTTCTTTTAAGGATATTTTGATTATTAAAGTTATTTAACCAAAGGTTTTAATGAACATAGTGTTCAACAACTTCTAAGTATCAGAAGCTATTGATCAGTATGTCCTAGACTTCAAAATGTAATGCTACCAATCCTCTAAGACACGGGTAGATTGATAGCATAGATTCCTCCATTTTAATTAAATATTTTGGTCCTTAAAGCTTTCTCAATCAAATACACCTTGGCCCTCCTAAAAGGAATAAAGCATAAGGGTATGAAAAACTATAATGTTTATATCATTTATTAATAATTTTTATTTAAATTTAATTTATTATTTACTAATTTGTTTAAATTTATATTTTAGTATTTACATTATAACAAATTCATTTATGGCATTGTCACAACAAACATGAGAACCAAAGGCCTCCATAGGACATGTAGCCCTATAGCTCGAGGTAGTCTAGCCTACAAAATTCATTGACAAGAATGTTGATTGTTTATTTAATGTTTGTTTACTTATTTAATTTCATTAGATTGATAATTTTCTTGATTTTTAAAATTAATTTTAATTTTGGATGAATCTGATAGGGCTTTAATTTCTCCTCTATTGTGCTTTTAATTATGAGAATTTTGATGTATTAATTATAATTTTTTAATTTAAAATGAATTTATTAAGATTTTTTAAAGATCCTAGACCAATAATATACATGAATCTTGGATTTACTAAATGACAGACAAAATAACCTTCAAATGTGGTTAAATTTGAAACATATGTACATGAATGTGCTTCATACCCATTGAATTTGGACTCATCAAAGCCTCCCTAGGTTGAAACATCAATCACAAACGCTAAATATATCTATACTTTGGAGATTTATTTTAGGATCTAAACTTACTAGATTTGGATTAAATCAATGGCAAACTAACCCAAACATACATATAAACACAAAATAGAGAAATAAAATCTAATTATATATACAAGAATAGTTATGAATTTTTAAAGTTATGGCTCCAAAATGGACCCATGACTTTTGAAATTAAAAACACACAAATCATGATCTCACCATAACTCAAGAAAATTACAAGAAGTGAATAACATACTCACAAATAGACCCCCAAAATTTGAGCTCAATTGGACCAATGGATCTTAAAAAAAAAGGTTTCACACAAAGATAATTTTCTTAAACTCAAGTGGACAAAAATGATTGAAATTATTTTTTAGATAATAATAGGTCTCAAGACCTTTCCAATGAGCCCAAGGTTACTCAATTTGGAGTTTATTTGGATTTTCTATAATGTTTTGGTGTTTATAAGCATTTAATAAAATTTTTAAACAAATTAATGGTCGGCAATGATTGGAAAATGTGTTTCCAATCAATAATAGTTTGGCAATGGCCTTAAAATCCCAAATCCACATTAGCAATCACTTAGGAACATCAGATCGACCATGGGATCGGATGAAGGGCCAGTATTGCTCCACATAGCCTCCTGCGGTTCCAAGCGACAAGGGCTCGAATCCCTCAACTAACATGCTTTTTCAATCAGGGTGATGTGGCGGATTATGGGTCATCCGACTAAAATTTTTAAATGCTCATAACTTTCAATGTAGTTATCCTAATTTGACAAAATTTGAATCATAGAATCTAGATAACCTAATCTTTCAACTGCTTGGAGTTTGGGGGCTCCATGCATTGAGATCTTGAAGAATTTGGAATTTGAATTAAAAACTTTAAATGGCTTTAAGTCACTAACCAAAAGATAGATTATGATGACCATAGACTCTATGGAAGGCTTGGGAGATCCTGTTCAACTTCCTTGAAGACCTCTTGAGCTGATTATGGCTAGATCAAAAGTTGGACAGCAATTATCCTTTCTCTTTACTTTTCTCTCTCCCTTGATGGTTTTGTAGTTTCTTAAACTATGGAAGGGCTGGGGAGGCTCTGGGAACACTATAGAGGTTCATAGGAGACTAGAAAATCAGATTGATCAACTTCAAACCCTTAGGAAGTGATGATATTTATAGGAGAGAGAAAATAAAATGGAGGGCCTAAATCTTGCCTCCTAAGCCAAGGCCAATAGCAATTTCAATTAGGGACTAACCAATGGGATCCAAGGGAAGGTTTTGGAGATTTTTAAACCACTTGGTTTATTATTGAGAAAGTTATGGTTAAACCAATCATTGGAGAGAGATTGTTGTAGGGTCTCTTTCTACATTAGTAGCTCAGGTGGCTTGAGCTTGACATGGATTGTTGTAGGAATATTCTAGAGTCTATTCAATGCATTGGTTGGGTCTAAGTTAGGCTGGGTTGGTTTAGGGTCCAAAAATATGGGTTTTGGAGAGCTTGGTTCAACCCATACTTTTAAACCATGTTAAACCAAGATTCAAACTATTGGGGTGTGTGCATGTGGTTATTACACACCTGTTATAGCTATTTTTAAAATTTATTTTGAGAAGGGTAATGATTTAGACCAAGAAAATCTTTTTTTCAGCACTTGGTTTAACTCCATTGGCCAAACCAGTGGCCCATGGGATCAAAATATTTAAGATTACTTAGGGGAGTCCAAGGAGCTATCCCCTAGAGTTTAGTTCTATGGTGAAGTCAAAATCATGAGTTTTAAATTTTTAAAATGTATAAGACATGTTTTGGTCAGCCATGTTAACTTGGTCAACTAGGTTTGACTAGGTGTTAAGAGTGGGTCCAACTCATTCCAAATAACATTTTGGACATATTGGATGACATCCCAGGGCTTGGTTGGGTCATTTGGTCCAAAATGTATATTTAAGGGCTAAAAGGACCCTTTGGTCAACCAGGGTTAATTAAGGGTTAAAACATAGTTTAATGCATTCTAAATGATATTTAGGGTTTATTGGAGGTGGTTCGAGGTTTGGTTGGGTCTCTATGCATGTAATATAGTTTACAGGGCAAAAGGGCAATTTGGTCAACCTACATTGATTTAGTTATTTTTAAGCTTTTTGCTTTGGAAAAGGTGCAAAGTAATTAGAAATTTTAATTTCTTTTGAAAACTTAAAATTAAATTTTGAATTTTAATTCTAAAATTAAACTTACGGTTGGAAATGATATACCGCCTTGGAAGGTGGAGATAAAATTTCCTGATGGGTTCAAATTTAGAATTATAAATTTTATCATGAATATCGTTGCTAAATTTAAGAAGTAACTACATATAATCCTGAATGATCAAAATAATGTTCGATCAAATATTTAGCTTTGATAATCTAGATGGGTTATCATTAATTATATATTAAAGTCAATCACAAATAATATATCTTCCAAAGGGAAAAAAGTATCATTCCTTATTAATTACTTGAATATGATGATAACAATTGTTGTTGGTTTTTTTAATTTTCACAAAGAGAATTAATTAATTTTTAATTGATCTAGGGTCTTAAATCTTCTACGAAAGCAAGCCTTCATAGCTAATTACATCGTAGGAAGCTTGAGTTTCCTATGAATACTCTCGGTTAAAATAATGGTAGAAATTTTATTTTTGAATTTTTTAAGGAGTGATATGAGAGTAGTGAGGTTGGAATTTTAACTAGGATTGGATTAAATTTAAACACTTATTTTGGAGGCAAATGGAGGATGATTAGGAGGCATTTTGAGATTCTAAAATAATTCAGAAATGCCTCAGTCTACCCTTTTATTTGGCTTTATAGTTTGGATTAGAGAGAAATTTTAATTTGAGTTATTGTTTTATTAGAATGTTGGGATTATATTTCCAAAATTAGGGACTTATGATTTTGGTGCTGCCTCGGATCCTAAATCTATTTTGGGCACTAAACCATAGTGACCCGAACCTAGCTAATGAAATGGAAATATGGACTTATCGGCCTGGATTGGGGAGCCGGCTAACCACCTAACGCTTCAAAACTATAAGTCCGGTCTCTTATGAAAGATGAGTCAATTATTATTTATGTTTTGAGGAATTGGGGTCGACGTCTAGAGAATGTCCAAATTGGTACCTTTACTTATGTTATACTTTAATGCAATTAAAATTTTATTAATTTAATTAGTTTCTAATACAATACATACTGATTGACTTTGCATATAAAAGTGATATAAAATAGTTTAAAAATAAGGCTTAAAAAATAATTTTTTTCCTAGAGATTGTATAACGTCCCCTAAACTGAACTGTACCCTAATAGGTCAGGTGGTCTGTCACAACCCGCAGGTGGGGAGGTGCCTAATAAGGAAGAGAAAGCATAATATACGTGCATGAGACCCTTGGCGAACTTGACCTTACTTCTTAAAATTATTTATATTTCTATGTTTTCCTAAAATTTTTATTTAAATTACAAGTAGAAAACATTTTAGTCTTTAAATAACCTAAATGCATCCATGTTAAAACAAAAATGGCATGCAAGCGTAAGAAACCTAGAAAGATTATAAAACTCCTACTGTACAAAATTAAATTCATCAATTAAATTATATAATCAAAATATAAATCAATTGTTAGAAAAGTTAATGTGCCAAATGACCCTTAATTATAACCTAGGGTCTGCAGAAAGTAAAAGTCACCGGGTACCATGAACAATAACATGGATTCTAATTCCTGTAAATGACACAAGTAATTTTAAAATGGGATATTTTTGAAGTCTTCATTCCTTCATTTTACTCCCTTCTATGAGCTCCTTGGATTCGTCCGGTCCAGTATCCAAATGAAAAGAACTCCTCCCTGAAGGGGTGTTTCTTTCCTCTTTAGAATTTTAAATCATCCTAATATGAATCCCTAAATGAAAGGAACTCTCCCCTAAGGATTTTTAAATCATCCTAATGAAAGGAATAACTAGCATGCAATGAAATCCATGAAAAACTTCACCACATAAAGTAATAAAAAAGAAAACACCAGCCTAGCCTAAAACTAGATGTGGTTATCCTAGCAACTAGTGTTTGTATTTTAATGTTTCATTTTAGAATGAATTTTAAGTGTTGAGTGATTATCATCTTTATTTATACTAGGGTCGTGAAGTTTATTTCACCTTCCTTGGGGTTATGTTAATAGCCTCATAGGCCCGGGTTATCTAGTAGTAACCAATAGTATTTAATTAATTTAATTGGTTAACATTAAGGGTTAATAGTTTTTAAACTAATAGGTTGGTTTCTTATTTAACTTATTAAATTAATTATTTTTATTTTCCATCAACCAGTTTATGGTGTTGTTATAGTGGGCTCGAGGAACCAGGCCTCCTTAGGACACATAGTCCTGCAGCGCATGGTAGTCCATCCTAAAACTAGGTTGATGTAGTTGTATTAATAATTTAAATTTTTTTTAGTAATTATAAATTAATAATTAATTAATTTTATGATTTTGTACTCCATTGAATTCTTTGTAGCATTGTCATTGTCGGCTCAAAGAACCAGACATTCTTAGGATACATAGCCCCGCAGCTCAAGGAAGTCCATCCTAAAAACTTCATCAATGGAGTGTTTATTGTGTATTTTGGGTTGGTTGTTTGATTTTACTGATTAGATTAATGTTTGCTAGAGTTTTGATTATTGATTGAATTTTTGAATTTTTATGAATTATTTAACTCATTAAATAAAGAGGTCCAATTTTGACTTTTTAATTTAGATTGAATTCTGAAGTTTTAATATTTTTCATAAATATTAGACCTTAAAATGAGTTAAAGGACACTAAGTTTTCTAGATTTGGATTTTTCTAGATTAGGTTATAATTTTTTAAAGTTTTATCTATTTTTGAACTAAATTTGACCAAAGAGCTAACTTTTTTAATTTGATTTAATTTTAGAAGTTTGACATTTTTAATAAATATTAGACCCTTAAAAGATTCCAATGCATTTGAGTTTGTTTAATTTAGAATTTTTTTGGAGTTACTTATGAATTTTCAAAGTTATGGTATTTAATTGAATTATTTAATTATTTAATTAAGGAAGTTTTGTTGATTTTGCACCTAACTCACTCCAAACTCCTTGAAATCACTCCTAAAGGTTAGGGATGACTTGTTGGAGTGTTTTTAAGGGTTTGGAATTAATTTGGTATTTTTTTAATAATTTTTAATTATTTAATTTAACTAATTAATAATTTTTCTTAAATATTAAATTAAGGTCAAAATTGAAGTCTGGTGAAGGGGCTTTTAATTTTCTTAGATAGAGGATTTAATTTTGAGTAGTTTGATATATTTATTTAAATTTTTTAGATTTAATTTGAATTTATGATATTTTTTTGAAGTTTCAGGCTCCTTAAAATGGCAGATTTTAACTTGATTACTTTTCTGACCTAAAGGGTTCCAATTCTGTAAAATTTGAACCTATGGTGTATAATGTCACGAAGTTCAATATTCCAAAATTTCACCCCTATTTGGTGTGTGTGAAATTTCATAAAAAATTTTCAAGTCATCTCGATAATGACCTTAGTTATTTTTTTATGTGTCACTAGTGTTCCAATGGGCCTAAAATCTTATCCAACTAACCCTAGAACATATGCAAGCACGCCACAAAAAGCACACAGCCTAATCCTATCAATTTGGAGAATTAAGTTTGGGGTCCAACATAGAGATATTACTTTATAAATTCACACCACAATAATTCGAAGATTATCTGAACCAAAGAAAAATACAGGGAATGCCTAAGATACTCAAAATATTTTTCAGCAAAAATTTAGTCTAGTTTGTGTTATGATTTGTGCAAATCTGTTTGTTAAAGTGAATTCTGATACAAATTATTTTTGATGATAACAAAAGCCTATTATTTATTTTATTCTTCTCCTAATAAATATTGGAATTTCTTTTTGTGTGTACTAACATGTTTTTCCGAAATTCATAATCCAGACTGCTGAAGACTTCAAGTTCATTTATTTATGAGTAGTCTATATTTTTTATTTGTACTTGAGTCTAAGAGAGTGAGATTATAAGTTGGATTACTGTGCACACAAACATGGGGGAGTGGAAAACTTAATTTTTTAAAATGGATCGTACAGTACAAAATCTGATCATATAGGATGATCTGTATTTGTCTATCCTCCACAACGAACCTGCATGCATAGAAATTTTTCTAAGTCCAGTTCGTACAGTACGAAATGGACTTCATACAGAAGGCCATACAGTATGAACGGCTCTGAATTAGGTTCATACTGGATCTTACAGGATGAATCATTCAATTTTTTAAACTATTCATACAGTATGAAGTAGAGTTCATACAGGAGATTTTAAGGTACGAACGGCTCTGAATTAGGTTTGTACTAGATCATACTTGATGAATCGTTCATTTTTGAACTGTTCATACAGTACGGAATAGGGTTCGTATAGAAGGTTATACAGTACGAATGACTCTGAATTAGGTTTGCACGGCAAGATTCGTTCATTATTTGAACTATTCGTACAGTACGATGTACAATCATACGGGATGATGGGCATGCGTGAAACTTGAAAAATATAGCTTTTTGATAGTTTTTCTTGTCCCAAGTACTTAAGGGTCTTAAAACTGACTTGAATAAAGACCCTTCTGTGAAAATTTTCTTGAGAGTGAAAGGGAGAGTGATTAGGAAAGTGTTTGAGAGAAAGTGTTGAGAGATTGTTGAAGAGAAAATTGTGAGGGGATTCACAAGGTAATCCAATAATGAGGATCTCAGTGTTTGTACTTCAAGCATCTTCCTAATCCTTGGAGGCTCTTACAAGTGAATTATTCGAGAGGTTTTCAGTTCTCTGCTGTCACTTGGAGGGTGAAAAAGGATGTTTGGTTCTTTGCCGACACCAGGAGGGTGTGAAAGGATGAGTCGGTTCTCTACCATCACTTAGAGGGTGAAAAAAGGATGTTTGGTTCTCTGCTGACATCAGGAGGGTGTGAAAGGATGAGTTGGTTCTTTGCCTTCACCAGGAGGGTGAAAAAGGATGTAGGTTCTCTGCCGCACCGGGATTTGGTGGAAGAGAGTTTGTAAAGGCTTCTCCGCCTTGTTGTGGGGGCTAAAGGAGAGTCACTTTGATATAGTGCAATACCTAGAGAAGGAATCTCTAGGGAGTGGATGTAGGTCGTGTTTGACCGAACCACTATAAAATCTGGTGATCTCTTTTTTATTTTTTATTTTACTATCTGCATTTTCTTACTGCACTACATTTTATTTTTCTGTGGTTGAAAAGCATCAAAAATTTACTTTGCTCGTACAATATAAATAGTGATCATATAGTACGATTTGCTTTTTATTGTGTTAAAAATATTTCCAAAATTCTAGGAGAATTTTGAAACTACCAATTCACCCCCCCTGGTTAGCCTAGGGACGTAATTAATAGGTCTAACAACCTATTCGCTCTTTCAAGTGGTATCAGAGCCTATTTTAAAAATCACTATTTAGATTACTTTTTGAAATTTGATCATGGTTAATTTTGGAAACTGAAACATGTTAGAGGGTTACTCGATCACTAGACCACCTTTGTTTGATAATATTCCATTTGATTTCTGGAAAACTCGCATGTCCACTTTTCTGTAATCCCTTGACTATCACATGTGAATGTTAGTTCAGGATGGTTACATTGAACCTACTAGACTTGTAGATGGCATAAGAGTTGAAACACCATTTGCTGATTGGACTTTAGAAAAAAGGGAATTAGTACAACTAAATGCAAAATACTTGAATAGCTTTTTCTATGCTCTTAAATTCGAAGACTATACGCGTGTCTCTACCTTGTAAATTTGGAAAGGAAATATGGGATAGACTTTATATTATATATGAAGATACAAATGAAGTGAAGCAAACTAGGTTGAACATTCTTTTGCATAATTATGAACTCTTTCGCATGAAACCAAATGAATCAATCTCAGACATGTACACACATTTTACACATTTAGTCACTTCATTGCATGGCTTAGGTAGGGAATTAACAAATGCAGAAAAAGTTAATAAGATACTTCATTATTTACCTACGGTATATGATGCAAAGATAACTGTAATAATAGAATCTAAAGATTTAAATATCTATTCTATTGACAATCTTCTTAGATCATTAATTACTTACGGCAATCTGTGACTCAAAGAAAGATTGATGCAGGTGAGAAGCAAAAAGAGAAGAACATAGCTTTGAAGGTGGACAATTAAGAAAGTGACCAGTCACTACCTAAGGATGAAGAGGACATTGCCTTGATGACAAGGCAATTTAAAGTTTCCTAAAAAGGAAGCAGAGAAGACGCTAACAGTGGAACAAAGGTAGGTTCCAAAAGAATGTTAAAGCTTTTAATGAAGTTATTTGCTATGAATGCAGAAAGCCAGGAAACATATAGATAGATTGCCCCAATCTCAAGGGAAATCCTAGCAAGGAGAAGGCCGAGGAGAAACCAAAGGAAAGAAGGGGTAAAAAGAGACTTCAACGAGCTTTTTGGGCGGACTCAGCTTCAGATTCATCAGAAATAGCACCTGAAGAGGAAGTCACAAACTTGTGCTTAATGGCTAACAATCTTGATCATTCAGATCAAGAAGAGGTATGTGACTTAAGTTACGATAAACTATTTGAAGTTTCTAAATGCATTCATTCTACATATAGGAAATTAAAAAAGTTGCATGCTAAGTTAAATTTAGATTATCTAGAGCTGTAAAAAGAGTACGAAATTCTTACTAAAGATCATGCTTTAATTGATAGCAACCATATTACTCTATTGGATGAATATGATGATTTAAACAAACAGCATGAACTTTTAAAATCATCACATACAGAACTTAAAAATGATTTTAAAACTTATATAGATGAATCGGATACTAGAGAGCATAATTTGAAGATTGATAATTTGATTCTAGAAAGTACTAATGCTTATCTTGAAGTTCAGTTAAAAGCACTTAAAGAAAATTGGGAACCACCCAAACTTGAAGATTTTCACAAATCCTATTATAAGACCACTGGTTCAAAGTCTAAGAAGAAATCTTTCAGGATGAATAGATTGGTGAATCCTTTTCCTGAAATGAAGTGTTTTTCTTATGGTATGATAGGACATATTTCTCACACCTATATTATTCATCATAGAACACACCTAGTGTGGAGACCTAAGATGTATAAATCATAGCATATCACACATGCATCTATTTTAAAATTATCTAGAGGTGAACGCAAACTTGTTTGGGTTCCCAAGTCTAACGTTTGATATTTTTATTGGAATGCTCTCACACAATATCTCGTGAGAGTATTTGATACCTGGACAGTGAATATTCTAAGCATATGACTGGAGATGTAAATTAATTTATAACACTGGAAGCCAGGAATAGAGGCAAGGTTACACTTGGAGACAATACTACCAAGAGAGTGGTAGGTACATGTATAATTGGAAATTCTAGAAATTTTGTGATTGAAAATGTTCTGTTGGTTGAAGGCTTAAAATACAATCTGTTGAGCATAAGTCAATTGTGTGATAAAGGTTATCATATAAAATTCTTGCCTACTAGTTGTGTTATTAGTCAAAATGAAACTGTTGTGTTATATGGTGATAGAGTGAATAATGTTTACATGCTAGATTCGATTTTTGTAAAACCTTCTACTGCTCTTTGTTTGAAAACTATATCTGATGAATCATGGTTATGGCATAGAAGGCTTTATCAGCTAGTATGAGAAATCTTAGGAAAATCACCCAAAAGGAGCTAGTTAGAGGTGTACCCAAATTGGACTTTACTAAAGACCACTTGTGTGATGCATGTGAATTAGAAAAATAAGTCAGATCCTCTTTCAGTTCAAACAAGGTAATTAGGACTAGCAAGCCCTTAGAAATTCTTTACATGGATCTATTTGGACCAGTTAGTACCTTAAGTTTAGGAGGAAAAAGATTTGGGTATGTAATTATGGATGATTCTTCTAGGTTCACCTGGATTAGATTTTTGAATCATAAGAGTGAATTATTTGAAGAGTTTAGAGATTTTGCCACTTGGATTCAGAGAAAATTAGGTTTTAAAATTATAACTATCCAAAGTGATCATAGGGGAGAATTTGAAAATAAATTATTTGATGATTTTTACAAATCTCATGGGATTGAACACAACTTCTCAGCTTCTAGGATACCTCAATAGAATGGAGTTATAAAAAGAAAGAACATGACATTAATTAAAATTGCTAGAGCCATGTTGGCAGAATATTCACTTTCAAAATATTTTTGGGCAGAAGCAGTTAGCACAGCTTGCTATGTGTTGAATAGGGTGTACATTAGATCTAAATTAAATAAGACACCTTATGAACTAATTAAAGGTAGATGTCCCAACCTCTCATATCTACATGTTTTTGGATGTAAAGTGTTCTTTCATAATAATGACAAAACTCTCTTAGAAAAAATTAATCCCAAATCTGACGAAGGAATCTTTCTAGGTTATTCAAGTATAGGAAAATCCTATAGAGTTTTCAATAAAAGAACATTGGTAGTTGAGGAGACCACTCATATTTTTTTTGATGAATCTTATAATAGTGAAGGGTCTAAATTGGATGAAGATGAGGTTGAGGAGGTAACCCAAAAACTTGAAAATCAAAAGGTTGAAGAAAGGGTTGAAAAGGAAGAAGAAAACCAATTTCCTAAAGAATGGAAATTTGTTAGAAGTCATCCTAAAGAGTTGATTTTAGGAGAACCAAATGAAGGAGTTAGGACTAGGCATAGTTTGAGGAAAGAAGTAAATCATTCGGCTTTTATTTCAATGATTGAATGTACTAATATAGATCAAGCACTTTGGATGAATTTTGGATTTTGGCCATATAAGAAGAATTAAATAAATTTAAAAGAAATGATGTTTGGGAACTGATTAAAAGGACAAAAGATCAAAGGATAGTTGGGACTAAGTGGGTGTTCAAAAATAAAATGAATGATTCAGGAGTTGTTATAAGAAATAAGGCTAGATTGGTTGCTAAGGGGTATAATCAAATAGAAGGGATTGATTTTGAGGAGACATTTGGCCCTGTAGCTAGACTTGAAGCAATTAAGGTGTTATTAGTCCTTACCTGTTTTAAATATTTTAAATTATATCAAATGGATGTTAAGAGTGCCTTTTTTAATGGGGTGATATGAGAGGATATTTATGTTGAGCAACCTCCAAGTTTTGAACATTCTAAATTCCTTAATCATATTTTTAAATTGAAAAAGGTATTGTATGGACTAAAATAGGCACCTCGAGCTTGGTATAAGAGGTTAAGCACTTTCCTATTAAAAGGATCATTTGTTAAAGGAAGTGTGGACACCACTCTATTTTTGAAAAGAATTGAGAATGAAATACTCATTGTACAAATATATGTGGAAGACATCATTTTTGGATCAATTGATAAAAATCTATGTGATGAATTTTCAAAAATAATGAGTAGTGAATTTGAGATGAGTTTAATGGGTGACTTGAGATATTTTCTTGGTTTTAGCATAAAGTAAAATGAGAAAGGAACATTTCTTTGTCAATCTAAGTATGTTAAGGATATTCTCAAAAAGTATGAAATGGATAATGCTAAACCTGTAACTACACCCATAAGTTCCTTAGTACTATTAGATAAAGATTCTAAGAGAAAATCTGTTGATCAAAAGAAGTTTAGAGGAATAATTGGATCATTGCTTTATTTGACAGCTAGCCGACCATACATTATATCTAGTGTTTGCTTATGTGCTAGATTTCAATCTGATCTAAATGAATCACATTTAACAGTAGTGAAAAGAATATTGAGATATCTTTTGGGAACTCAAAATTTTGGGATTTAGTATCCTAAGAATAGTTCTTCTTTTGAAATCATTGGATACTCAGATTCTGATTTTGTAGGCTGTAGGGTTAATCGAAAGAGTACTTCTAGAACTTGTCAATTTATTAAAAATTCTTTAGTATCTTGGTCCAGTAGGAAATAAAATTCAGTAGCACTTTTTACTGCTGAAGCATGATATATTGCCTTAGGGAGTTATGTTGCACAGGTACTTTGGTTGAAACAATAAATGGTTGACTTAGGATTTTCTATTGGTACAATTCCAATCTTTTATGATAACACTAGTGCCATTTATATTTCAAAGAATCTTATTCAACATTCTAGAACAAAGCTTATTGATATAAGGCATCATTTCATAAGAGATCATGCAGCGAAAAGGGAAATTGAACTACATTATGTCGCTACTAAAGATCAACCTACAGATATTTTCACAAAACCCTTAGCTTTTGACACTTTTAGCATGTTAAGGATAATGCTAGGTGTGATTGATCTTAATGCTTGATTGAAAATTCTACAAATTTTATTTTGTATATATTTATGAGTTTATTTTTTTCTAGTTTATTGTATTTTGTGGTTATCTTATGTGTCTTTTTTAAAAAAAATAAAAATTTTGTCTTGTGTTGGTCTTTATTTTAGTGTTAAAAACCTGTAGGTTTGGAGTGACAAAACTTTTTTTTCTTTATCTGTTTGTACTGTACGATGAGGTCATCATACTATACAATTGTAGAAGTTTTATCTGTATGAATGGGGTAGGTTCACGGTTAGTGTCAGTTACTAGTGTTGATCGTCCCGAATGAACACGTTTTCGTCTGTATGATCCATGTGTCAATTTGGATAAGGATGAACCTAACCGTCGCCTGAATGATCCTTTAATATCCTGATCATCCCAGACAAACATGTCATCATCTGTACGATTAGGAAGTCAAAAAGCCTGTATGAAAGGACCCCTCGGGACGAGTAGTTTACGAAAAGCTATTTCATTGTTGACCGTTTCTATTCGTCCCGTACGAAATTTGATTCATTTCAGAGGAATTTCATTTCATCCCGTACAAATTTTTTTTTGTACAGTACGATTGATTACTTTTCTATATAATGGAGGGTCATTTTCTTTCATTTCACTTTCATTTTCAAGCCCTTTGGAGCATTAAAAGAGATGTCAGGAAGTGAGAAGAGAGTGCGTCAATCTAGAGAGTCATCGTCTAGAAGGGACTGGGATGATAACTTCCTAAGTGCATAAAATGAAGAGGCATACTATAGGTATGCTACATCTAAAATTACTCCTTCCCACATTCTACTGCAAGAAAATCTTCATTTTATAATAATGCCTCTATTTAATTCTACCTAGTTCTCTTTCCTTCTTACTCTGATCTTTGCATACAACAAAGATCTTTTCCATGTGTTTTTGGCCAACATGACTTTTAGTCAGGATCATACTAGAATCTCTTTCTACATCCTAAAATAAAGAGTTGAAATAATCAAAGAGGACCTTGGAGAATTTTTTCATCTAAAAACTTTAGGAATACGAGCACATACTCTAACTTCTCGATCGGACTATGATTGGTTTGAAGTCAATCAAGTCATTAGAGGTATAAGCCAACCTACTCACATTCCTGAGTTGACACCTTGAACCAAATTGCTCGAATAATCCAATATGTTCTTTGGACCTCCATCATTCCCAAGGCCAGAGATAAAGTAAACATGACCTCTCTTCTCTCTTCTGTCACTTACTTGATTATGACTGGCCAACCTATTGATGAATCCCAATTAATTTTAGACTATATATTTTACCTCATCGATATTGGCCATCTTAGTGTGAAGAGAAAGAAGAACATTACCCTTGGTCATGTGATTTGTTATATCCTTGAAAAGAAGTACAATATAGGACACCCTGACAGATCATCTGAACTGCCACTTTATTTCACCGATGCTTCTTTTCAGGCACTTTTTAGGAAAGATGGAAATGTGGGTAGTTTTGAGGATGAACTCGAACCTATACCAGCTCATGCACCTGCACCTAGACACAATCAAGACTTCTATCAGGATATGGTCCAGCGATTTGATAGGCTTGATCGAAGATTTGATAATGTGGAGGTGCATTTGAAGAAGAAGGACGATCAATATAATGAGGATAGGGGGTGGATTATAGGACAGTTTGAGACAGTGAACACCAACATTGTAACACTCAATAGCTATTTAGCTATGTTCGCTTTTCCTCCACCTCCTCCAAATGAAGGTCCTTCAGACTTTTAGAGTTGTTCTTCTTATTGTTTGGCTTGGTTATTGATTTACTTTTCTGTGAGTTATTGATTGTTGTGACTGTGGTTCTTGTTATGTATTCCTTTGATAGTTGTATGGATGGTAATTCTGTTGGCAAGCTTACTCTTATGAAATTATTTCTGAATGTAAAAGCTTGCTATGTTATATATTTCAATCAAATGAAGATGTTAAGTTTTTAATGCATACTATTTTGTGATTATGATAATGACTGGAAATTTACTAATCTTTAACACTCGACCATAGTTGATTAAATTTCTAAAATGTTAATTGAGTTTATATTACAATAAAAATTTTAATGCATAATTTAACTTCTCAAAATATTTAGATTTTATTATTATTTGGTGTAGATTAGAAGATCTTACATTATATTATTTTAGACATGTATTACTTAGCCTAAATTCCTGTATATTTGATGTCTTAATATTGATCTTGATTTCTACATCAAAGTGTTCGTTATTAAAATTATGACAAATGGATGGTGTTGCTGGAAAGAATTTTATTTAATAAAAACAAAAAGAGCAAAGCTTGAAAAGATGCACAAAGTGTATCATACAATAAAAGATGTGTAATGTCGCCAAAAATAAAAAGAGGCATAAAATTAGCTCAAATATTGACTAAGTACACAAAATGTGCCCCTTCATTTGAAAAGATGTGCAATGTCACCAATTATTCTTTCCTTTAACATTTTCTCCAAGTTCACTAATCAATGATTGTTACTTTTGACTTAGAGATTTGTTAATTTTATTTCATCATTTGTGCAATAGTAGTGGTTACTTAATCTGTCTATTACATTACTGCCATAAATCAACTTTTCTTCTCCTTATTATAGTCTGTAATCTAGACCATTTTGAGTCTTTACCTTTGGCATTTAATTTTAATATTGTAGTTAATCTTCATTTAACATTATTTAAATCCTCAACTCCTTTGAGTGTCTTCCCTTTTGGTTGTTGTCAAAAGGGGGAGTTTTGTATTGTTTGACTTGCTTGTTGCATGTTTTGTATTGTTGCATATTAGTCTTGTTGCATGTTTATGATGTCATGTTATTTGTGGTATTTTTGTTATTTTGTGGGTATTTTTATTATTTTGCATGTGTATGTTATGTTATTTATATTCATGTTATTCATGTTATGTGTATGTGTTTGTACTTGTATATGTGTGTCTTGTTTGTTCTTGTCCTCCTCTTCCCTTTGCTTATTTCGTGTTAGATCATCTAATCTCTTCTTATCTCTTGTTTAGGATAGGTCATTTCTTTAGGGGGAGCTTAGGAGATCATTTATCTAGGGGGAGCATACATTTAGTGGAAGCTTAGGAGAAACGTGAATATAATTATTAAATCAAACAATAAATGTTTTGCCATCATCAAAAAGGGAGAGATTATTATGATTTATGTAAATCTGTTCGTTCAAGTGAATTCTGATACAAGTTATTTTGATGATAATAAAAGCCTATTGTTTGTTTTATTCTTCTCCTAATAAATATTAGAATTTCTTTTTGTGTGTACTAACATATTTTTCAGGAAATTCACACTCCAGACTGCTGAAGAATTCAAGTTCATTTATTTGTGAGTAGTCTATATTTTTTGTTTGTACTTGAGTCTGAGAGAGTGAGATTGTAAGTTGGATAACTGTACACACACACATAGGGGAGTGGAAAACTTAATTTTTTAAAATGGATCATACAGTATGAAATATAATTGTACGGGACGATCTATATTTATCTGTCCTCCACAACGAACCTGCCTGCCTGGAAAATTTTCTAAGTCCAGTTCGTACAGTATGAAATGGACTTCGTACAGAAGGATATATAGTACAAACGACTCTGAATTAGGTTCGTACTGCTCATATGGGATGAATCGTTCAATTTTTGAACTATTCGTACAGCATGAAGTAGAGTTCGTATAGGAGATTTTGAGGTACGAACGACTCTGAATTAGATTCGTACTAGATCGTACGGGATAAATCGTTCATTTTTGACTTATTTGTATAGTGCGAAATAGGGTTCATACAGAAGGTTACGCAGTACGAACGGCTCTGAATTAGGTTTGTACTAGATCGTACGGGATGTATCGTTCATTATTTGAACTATTCATACAGTACGATATGCGATCATACGGGATGATCAGAAACTTAAAAAATTCAGTTTTTGGACGATTTTTCTTCTCCCAAGTACTTAAGGGTCTTAAAACTGGCTTGAATAGAGACCCTTCTGCGAAAAGTTTTCTTGAGAGTGAAAGGGAGAGTGATTGGGAGAGTGTTTGAGAGAAAGTGTTGAGAGATTCTTGAAGAAAAAAAATGTGAGGGGATTCACAAGGTTATCCAATAGTGAGGATCTCAGTGTTTGTACTTCAAGCATCTTCCGAATCTCCTTGGAGGATCTTTCATGTGAATTATTCGAGAGGTTTTTAGTTCTCTACCATCACTTGGAGGGTGAAAAAGTACATTTCGTTCTTTGCCGACACCAGGAGGGTGTGAAAGGATGAGTCGGTTCTCTGCCATCACTTGGAGAGTGAAAAAAGGATGTTTGGTTCTCTACCGACACCAGGAGGGTGTGAAAGGACGAGTTGGTTCTCTGCCTTCATCAGGAGGGTAAAAAAGGATGTCGGTTCTCTGCAGCATCAGGATTTGGTGGAAGAGAGTTTGTAAAGGCTTCTCCGCCTTGCTGTGGGGGCTAAAGGAGAGTCACTTTGATATAGTGTAATACCAAGAGAAGGAGTTTCTAGGGAGTGGATGTAGGTCGTGTTTGATCAAACCACCATAAAATCTGGGGTTCTCTTTTCTATTTTTATTTTACTTACTGCACTGCATTTTATTTTTTTGTGGTTGAAAAGCATCAAAAATTTACTTTGTTCGTACAATACGAATAGTGATCGTACAGTACAATTTGCTTTGTATTGTGTTAAAAATATTTCCAAAATTCCAAGAGAATTTAAAAGTACCAATTCACCCCCCTTCTTGGTTAGCCTAGGGATGTAATTAATAGGTCTAACAACTTATTTGCTCTTTCAGTTTGACCCATAGATTGTGAGAAAATTAATAAAATTGAATTTGAAACAATCATAAAAATTTCATAATCCACTGATCAAAATGCATTGAATTTAATTTTAATAAATATTATGGCTCAAGCCCTTTTAATGACACAAAAATCACTCAATTTGGTGAATAATTAGATTTTCTATGAATTTTCAAAGTTCTGGCATTAAAATTGATTTACTTAAATTAAATTTAGTCATTTTAGCCACCAACGTAATCATTGACAATCATTGGGGATGTGACGCACCACCGTCGTTGACTTAATTCGAGTTAGCACACAATCTTAGTCGTTAGATCGAACTAGGGTGATGCTGATGGCAAAGATTGCACCACGTAGGCTAGATATCGACAAAATGGTGCATGTTCGAAACCTGAAGACCATACGGGGTTTTGTCTAGGCAATGTGTCTGCTTGTGGGCCGTCTGATTGCACCTTCTGCAATCAGACGGCTCTGATTGACCTAGAGAATTTTAGTTTAAAATGAATTGAAAATTCAAACACCCATAATTTTTAAAATACTAAACTAAATTCTACAAAATTTTAGACACAAGCTCATGACAACTTAATATTCCAATTCATGGAGTTTGGAGGCTCAATGCATTATAGATTTTTAGTGGTTTCAAATTGAAGTTTAAACTAAAAGTTGAGTTTTCTCACCAACCAATGGATGGATTTTGATGATCTTAGACTCCTTTTGCTCCTGGTGATATCCTCCCCAACTTTGTGAAGACTCCCTAAGCAGATGATGGTTGGATTAAAACATTTGGAGGAAACCTCAATTTCTCTCAATAGGACCCTCTCTCCTCACCAAAATGGTATTTGGAGGCTTTGGCTTGGTTGGGAAATGCTTAGGAAGGCTAGGGAAGAGGATAGAGGAGCTAGAGAAAGAGTTTGGAGAGCTGGGGGCTGCTAGAGAAGAAGTTTGGATGAATGAGGCCTTAGGTTAAGTTTTCCCTCACTTAACCCTCACCTTTTGAATTGAATGGCTTGGATTGAGTTGGGAGAAGCTTGGATGCTTGCCAAGTGTCTCAAAGATATTAAAAGCCAAGGGAGAGGTCAGGAGGTGAGTCTGACTTCCCTTTGTTCATGGGAAGGGAAACTATATGCCTTTTCCCTCTTTTGGCTAAACTAATGCATGGTTTGGTTTAAGGAGCTAGATTAGGCTCTCTTAGAAGGGGAAAATGGGCTGGTTTAGAGAAAGTTAGAGTAGATTTTAATGGGAAAAGGTTTGCTTATGTGACTTAGCATTTTGACCTTATATAAGCTCCTAGTTGAATGTTTGACCAGTTGATTGGTTGAGTTGACTGGTGAGGTGGACTTGAGGGAGTGTACTTATCCTTGAGCTGGAGTGGAAGGGATCAAGAGTGCTAGGTCTAATATGAGAGTGAATGAATGCATGTAGGGTGGAGTTTGACCAAATATTTTTAGTTGACTTGGTCAAACTCCCCATGGTTTGACTCATAATGATTTTGAAATTATTCAAGCCATGATATGAAATGAGGTTGAAGGCTTGATGGGGTTTGATTTGAATATGTGTGAGAGGTTGACGTAAATGGGCCTGATTTGACTAAAATTTAACTCAGTTGACCAAGTCGATTGTTACTGTATCTAGGTGACTAATCATGAGTAATTCAATAGGAGTTATGTTCAAATAAGTTTGGTGAAGACTAGAGGGTTAATGCACTAAGCTGGGTAGTGCACTAAACTCAAGAGGCTTTAGTTCATAGCTAATTTTTTCAACCATGGTTGACTTTGTAAACTAGGTCAAATTAGGAGTTAGAGTTAGGTCTAATAGATTCACGATGATATTTTAGACCTAATGGATGTGATCTCATGCAATGGTGAGGTCTCTTTACATAAAATACATATTTGGGCCCTTAAGGGGCATTTTGGTCAACCATGATCGACTTGATCAATATAGTCAAATAAAGCTTGGGTTTGAGTCCAATGCACTCCTAATGATATTAGGATGTATTAAAAGGTTCCATGTCTTAATATGGATTTGCCATGTTGAAGTTTAGAGAAAACTTTAATTTTCACTTGAAGGGCATTTTAGTCATTTGGACCCCTTGTCAACTCTGAGTTTACTTGGGTCTACCATAGAGCAATTTTGTGTTTAACATGTCATAATGAGGGTTATGAATATGGTCAAAGGTTTTGGAAAAGGTCCCAAAGTCAAATTCCATAAGGTGGAGGTCCAGGGGTATGGGCTATAAATATTTGAAGGTTTTACAGCATTTGGATTTCAATCAAATTTCTGAAGTAAGAGGTCTTAGATTGGCCTGAAATTTATAGGATTAGCCTTATGGATATGCCTAATAAATATGGAATTGATAGATCATGTCATATAACCCTTTTTGACTAAGTTTTGGGGTGATTAAAAAATCACTCAAAAAAGGTTATATGACATGGGCCTTTAACCTTAAATTTTGGTCTAGAATTTTAGATTTGAATGCAATTTTGAATTTGATTGATTGAATTTGAATTTTGCACATCAATGACATTCAATTAGGTGATTATTGATGATTGTAAAAGTTTGTTAGGATTGTTAAGCCCTTATGAACTAATCCCAAGGCTAGCTAAGAGAGGGTGGGTGGGTGGGCAGGGTGAATTGGTATTTTAAAAATTCTTACACAAAAAGAAAAATATTTTTGTCTTTTTAAATGTTTTAAAACACAAGCAATGTAAGTGGAAGAAGATAACTAAAATCAGATAATTTCAACCACAGATCACATCATAGAAATATGCGAAAATTAAAGTGCAGAAAAATAAATGAAAAGTAAGTATTGCACTAAAACTACGTCCAAATTAAAGGCACACCAAATTTTTAGTGGTTTGGTCAACTTGACCTACGTCCACTCCTTGGAGCCTCCCCTCCAAGTATTGCACTAAAACTATAGTGACTCTCCTTTTACTCCCACAGTAAGATGGAGAAGTTCTTACAAAATCTTTCCACAAACACCGATGAGAGAGAGAACCTTGACTCCTATTGCTTCCTCCTGAAGCAGGTGAAAGTACGAGATGTGCCAAGAGGGAGATGAATTGGTATTTTAAAAATAAATCCTAAACACGAGTTCTAGTTTTTGAAGGATTTTTTAGATTTTTAAAATAAAAACTTTACTAGTTAGATGCGGAAGCTAATGATTCATACACAATTACAAGAGAGGTGAAACAATTTTAAATCTCACAATGAAAAGCGAAAATCAGATTTTTCAGTAAGCCATTAGCATAGAAAATAAATGCACAAAAAGTAAAAATGTTAAAAATGGAAAAAGCACACCAAAAATTTATGTAGTGGTTCGATCACTTGACCTACGTCCACTCCCCAGAGTCCTCCACTCTGAGAGTTGCACTACAAAAAGTTGACTCTCTTTCTACTCCCACAGCAAGGTGGAGAAGCCTTTATAAAACTCACTTTTACCTTCCCCAGTGTAGCAGAGTGCCAGATGCTATGTAACCCTTCTGGTGATGACAGCGGACCTTCTCCTTTGTCTCCCTCCTCGAGAAGGTAGAGAACCTCGAGGAAGTTGACCTTGAAGCCTCTCTCTCCCTAGAGAGCTTCCACAAGATTCACCAAGGCCATAGGAGGAGCAAGTGTGCAGCTAGCTCAGAGCAACCGTGTGATCCCCTCACACTCCTCCCTCACGCTCAAGCTCACCTTCTCCTTCCTCTCACAAACTCTGGATCTCTTTAAAAGCTCCCTCTCAAGAGTTCCTTCAGTTATCACACTCCTCTTCTTCACACAGTAATCATAATAAAAATAACTCTCTGAATAAGAAAAACTTCTTTTTAAATTAGGTTTCAGAAAACCCTAATGATTCAATTCAGATGATATTATTTATATAGTACGATCCAATATCGTACAGTATGATCAGTTCAAAATCAATTCTATCCAGTACGAATGCAGACAAACAGTTCAAAAATTTTATGAACATCATATAATACGATCAAGAGATCATACTGGACGATCATTTTTTTTTAACTTTTTGTACGGGATGACTTATGGGATGACTAAAATTCATCTCTATACATCATCCCACACTATACACTTCATACAGTATGATTAGTTCAATTCAGACTATCTTCCTGTACGATATAAATATTGTCCGAGATGAATCATTCAAAAAACTGTGGTTTCGTTTGGTATAATCTATGGGACAACCAAAAATCATCTCTGCAGTTCGTCTAGTATAATTCATATCATACATTACAAATGATAGTAATTAAGAAACCAAGATTTAATTATCTGATTATGGGGGATAATTTTGGTAAGATTGAAAGTTTGAAAGGGATGTTAAGCCCTAGTGAACTAGTCCCGAGGCTAACCAAGAGGGGGGGTGAATTGGTTATTTAAAAATTTCACGATAACTACAAAAATCTTTTCGATACTTAGCAGCGGAAATAAGTAAACAATAACGAAAAGATCAACCAACGATATTCACCCAAGCAGTTTATATTGAAAAGTAAAGTGCAAAACTGAATCAGAAAAGCAAACCAGATTTTATAGTGGTTCGGTCAACTTGACCTACGTCCACTCCCCGGAGCCTCCCCTCCGGGTATTGCACTAAACGAAAGTGACTCTCCTTTTGCTCCCACAGCAAGGCGAAGAAGCCTGTACAAAACACCTCCTTTTCACCACACGGTGAGGCAGAGAACCTGACCTCCTTTCGCTTCCTCCTGAAGCAGGCAGAGAACCTTCGAACTCCTTTTGCTTCCACCTGAAGCGGGCAGAGAACCCCGGATCTTCTTGCGAACGATCCTCCCACAAAGAACACCGACTAGACGACAGACGACGAGCGGAGAAGACGACTCTGATCCGTGCTTGGAGCAACCTTAGTGAATCCCTCACTAACTCCCCCTCACAAGATCTCTTCTCTCTCTCCCAACTCTCTCTTCTCTCTAGGGTTTCTCAGGGAAGGAAGGTAGCAAAAGATATTTCCAAAAATTGGAAAAAGTTCTTTTAAAGGAGGGCTTAAAATTTGCCCTAAATCTCAACTGGTCGGCCAAGATCGTCCAGGACGATCGGTAGATCGTCCTGTACGATCAGTTCAAATTCAGCTGTTTTAGCCTGGACGATCTGGCTCTTCTGGATGATCAGTAGAAAAAGTTGTTCATATCGTCCCGTATGATCCTGCGATCGTCCGGGACGATTAGTTCAAATTGAGGGAAATCGTCCAGAAGACAGTTCGGGTCGTCCAGAGAAATCTGTGCTGGACGACCAAAAAATGACTTGATCGTCCCGGACGATAGGGTCATCGACCATTACGATTAGTTCAAAAAGGCCCGAAATCGTCCTGTACATAGTTCTGGATGTACAGCTTAAATGCACTAGACGATCAAGATCGTTCGGGACGATCTTGCGATCGTCCAGGACGATATGATCGTATCAACCAAAAATTAATTGCTTTCCTTAATTACCAGATTAAATTAGGCATGATTGTACTAGATCGTCCGGGACGATACACGTATCGTCCGGGACGATCAGACCAATTATCTAAAAATAAGAACTTGCTTAACTTGATCTGGCGGCTGAGAATTTCTGATTTGGGAATATCGTCCCGTACGATCCGTAGATCGTCCAGGACGATCGGCTCAATCAGACCCTCTTAACTTAGTCGCCCTAATTAGGGTTTCTATTTTAACTGGATCGTCCAGGACGATGTGTATATCGTCCAGGACGATCTGAACAAATTTTTAACAGAAACTCTAATTCACTCAATCTCTCTCCCTGAGTGTGTGTGTGCAAGGTTACTTAGCTAGGGAATCAGTTACATTACAATTGACTCAATAAAAAGAAAAATCATACATTTGACACACTTGGACCCGATCTTGAGTTGGCTTGAGTGGCTCGCGGTCTTTTGTGCCTGAAATAGATTAGCCAAGCAAAACACACTGGAAACATGTTTGTCCTCATCAAAACCAGATTTGCAACAATCTCCCCCTTTTTGATGATGGCAAACATTTGTAAAGTAGTCTGAAAATAAAAGTAAACTAGGAGATCCAACAAACAAATATTTTTTAAATTTTCATTTAACAGCTAAAATAATACATGAAGCATGACTCAGAAAACAGAAACAGACACAACTACAACTGACTCCCCCTTTTGACATCACAAAAAGGAGGAGCGAAAAACATAACACGGAAATAAAACATAAAGTAAAACATACACAGAACAACAACACAACAGAAAACTAAAACTGAGGCGGATCCTGATCGGAAGAAGGAGGTGGCGGTGGAGGGTAGAAGTAATGGTGAATGGCCTGAAAGTGAGCTCCAAACCAGGTCATGTCCTGGTCGTGCTGCTGCTGCTGCTGCGCAGCATAGTCCGCGAAGCGTTGGAGGTCCTCGTTGTGCTGCTGCTCCTGGGCAACCACGTAGGAGTCAAAACGGGCCTCCCACTGGTCGAAGCGCTGCACCAGGTGGTCAAGGGGAGAGGCAATGCGAAGGGGTGTAGGTGCCTCTGGTGCAGCAGGAACTGGAGCAGCCTCTTCCTCTTTTTCCTCAACATCCAGGGCAGGCTCCGGATGTAGGCGGGTGCTGTGTAGGACGTGGAATGAGTTGTTTGTGAAGAAGGAAGGAGGGACATCAGGAGGGACAGGATACTGAAGGTCATATTTTGTCTCTAAGGCATAGTGAATAAGATGACCTAAAGCTAGATTTGGGCGACGCCTGTGGCCCGGATCTCTAATGGTGGTGAGATGTTCTATGTATCAGATGATCAGATCAGAGGCATTAAATTCTCGACGGGCCATGATGTAGTAGGTGGTCAAGGACAGGAGCGGGGTAATGTGAATCCGATCCCCCGCCTTTGGAATGACGGAGGAACGAAGGACGTGTTGAATGGTCCGGGCGTCCTTGAGAAGGGAAGTGCAAGCATTGTCGTGATAGGGTGCGTTGGTATGGCGAAGGAAGTGATTGGCGACACTCCAATCATAGTCAGGATCGGTGATGATCATGTGGATCTTGTCGCCAGTGACAGACAAGTTGAGGATATTGTGAAAATCATCGGTCGTGAGTTCCACGGGGCGTTGATTTACGTAGGAGCGAAGAGTGGAATAGTCCGCGGAAATGCGCTAGTTGGCAAAGAAGATGCGAAGGAGTTCCAGATTGAAGGGAAAGGCTAAGGTCAGAATGAAGGTGAGGGAGGTGTGTGCGAACAAGTCTAAGATGGGATACGTGAGAGTGCGGGGATTGACAATCTTGGAGTGCGTGATACCCACATTACGATAGCATTCGAAAGCTGCCTGATCGGCGGCATTCGGGAAGCGAGGATCGACATGTCCCCAGGACGAACTGGCCCCCTTTTGACAAGATCTTTTGCCACCAGCCATTAGGAAACCAAAGAGGAGGAAAGGAGAAGGAAAGTGGAGGAAAAACGATGTGAAAAACATGAAGAAAACTACTGTTTAAATAGAAAACAGACTGATCATCCCGTACGATCGCGGGATCATCCGGGACGATGTGGTCATTTATGACGTTCTGGACGATTGGTCAAAAAGGCGGTCCGATCGTCCAGGACAATCAGATATCATCCAGACGATTAGACACAGGCGATCATCCTGAGGAGTCAGGCTGGACGACCGTTGACGAAAAGTATCATCCACGATGATTAGGTGGATCGTCCAGGACGATATGCAATAAATATGTCAGACGGGCCGAATTCCAATCGTCCGGTGGCTGACACGTGGATCGTCCAGGACGATGAAGTGGATCGTCCAGGACGATGAAGTGGATCGTCCAGGATGATGGGCAATAATTAGTGCACTGTCAGCCGTTTGATCGTATCAGGAAGATATGGATCATATCGTCCAGGACGATGTAAGGATCGTCCAGGACGATCACCAATAATTGGGATAGTTTCAGCAGCAGGAGCAGTGGGTATGATTTTGAATGAATCGTCCAGGACGATTTTTGGATCGTCCAGGACGAAAAGGATCGTCCAAGACGATCGGTGTATCGTCCAGGACGATGTGAAGAAAAGCAGAAAAGAATGGAGGATGAAGATGATCGATCAGGATCCAAAAAACACAACCATGAAATCAAAATAACAAAAAGATGAATAAAACTTACCGCAAAAACACATAGAAGTATTTTTTTTATTTAAATTTTTGATTAAGCTGCTTCTTAGAAAATCAGAATTTTTCCTTGACTTTAGATTCGAAAACCAATGACAGGACGATTGGTAGCGCTGAAATCCAGAAAAGGTTGGAAATAATCAACGTTCGTAGCGCCGACCCCGGGCACCTTATCGATGCAAACCTCTTTCAAAACAAAAATCCGATTCAGAATAAAAGACATTAGATTTGAAAAGAAATCCTTTCAAGCCTCGTTCCAGAAAAATATCTGATATAATAGTGTTACAAAGTAAAAAATCAGAAATCATGATTTTTAAAACTCAAGCTTTTGAAAATATTAAGTGGCGCACAGATTCCTCTAAGACATTTAACAATCTGAAAGGAAAGAAAGCTTGTTTTGGGCTCATTTTGTGCCTCTTTTTCAAATTGGTTGGCGCTCTGCGCATCTTTTAATTTTTGATACACTTTGTGTATCCAATTTGGCAATTTCGCATCTTTTCAGTTTTGGGCTCATTTTATACCTCTTTTTCAAATTATCTGGCGCACTGCGCATCTTTTATAAGCTTTCTCCTTTTCATAATCATTAAAGAGTCTCAGCTGTGAGATTATCTTCTAGACATAGGAGATGACTCTCCGCAGTAAGGAAGAACGATTCACAAAACAAAATCCATACAACATATGATAAATGCAATCACTTGGTTTAGAAAATCAAACTAATGACTCAAGACTTTGAAAAACACTATTGATATGAGGCAGATTACTGTAGGAAGATAAAATAATCTCTATTTCAAAAACTAACATTTTAATTTTGAAAAGGATTTTTATTCAAAAGAAACTACACACCAGTAAAGGAGTTAGAGGAAGAGAAACAATTATCAATGTTTCTTCCCTTTAACAGATTCAGCGAAGTCAATCACTGCTTATCAGCTTCCAAACCAAAACAAGATAAAAACTCCCAGTCAAAAATTTAGATCACCAGAAGTAGTGAGCGGTGATCAGATCTTGAAAAGCATAAAATAGTAAGTGCAAGATATGAACCCGTAAATAAATAAAAACTGGTAGAAAATCATAGCAAAGTAAATACTCAAATCAAACTAACAAAAAGGGTAACACAGAAATCAGCAGAAGAAATAAAATCAACTGAAAGCAAATAATCAAACCAAAACTAACTAACAGAAATCAGAAATCAGAATACAAAAACTACCTAATAGAAATCAGAAAATAGAATACAAAAAACTAACTAACAGAAATCAGAATACCAATCATAACAATCATTAATCAGCAGTCATCAGAATCAAGCATTTATATCAATCACTCCTAATCTGGTTCTAAAATGCTGAATGAGTCAAAGGCCAGTGGTTTAGTGAATATGTCAGCCAGTTGATTTTCAGTTGCTACATAGTGTAGCTCAATGTCCCCTTTTGTAACATGGTCCCTAATGAAGTGATGCCTAATGTCAATGTGTTTGGTCCTAGAATGTTGGATTGGATTCTTAGAGATACAGATGGCACTAGTATTATCACACAGAACAGAAATTGTGCCAATAGGTACTCCTAAATCGAAGACTTGCTACTTCAACCAAAGAACTTGGGCCACACAACTCCCTAAGGCAATGTACTCAGCTTCAGCAGTGGAAAGTGCAACTAAGTTCTGTTTTCTACTGGACCAGGAGACTAACGACTATCCTATAAATTGACAAGTCCCAGAAGTACTCTTCCTATCCACCCTACACCCCGCAAAGTCAGAATCAGAATATCCAATGATCTCAAAAGAGGTGCTGTGCCTAGGGTACCAAATTCCTAGGTTTGGGGTTCCTAAAAGATATCTAAGAATTCTCTTAATAGCAGTCAGGTGGGACTCTTTAGGATCAGCCTGAAACCTAGCACAAAGACAGACACTAAACATGATATCAGGTCGGCTAGCAGTTAGGTAAAGCAGTGAACCTATTATCCCTCTATACTTCTTCTGATCAACAGATTTTCCATTTGAATCCTTATCTAACTGAACTGAGGAGGGCATGGGAGATTGATTGGCTTGGCTTTGTCCATTTCATATTTCTTCAAAATGTCCTTAGTGTATTTTGATTGATTGAGAAAGGTTCCATCATCCGTTTGCCTTATGCTAAACCCCAAAAAGTAGGACAATTCTCCCATCATACTCATCTCAAACTCTTTACTCATTGTTTTAGAAAACTCTTCACATAAGTATTTATCAGAAGATCCAAAAATTATATCATCAACATAGATCTGGACAATGAGTAAGTCATCTCCTAATCTCCTCAGAAAAAGGGTGGTGTCTACGCTCCCCTTAACAAACTCTCTTTCTAACAAGAATGTGCTAAGCCTCTCATACCAAGCTCTGGGTGCCTGTTTCAATCCATATAAGGCCTTTTTTAATTTATAGACATGATTTGAATATTGGGAACTCTCAAAACCTGGGGGTTGTTCTACGAAAACATCTTCTTTAATTACCCCATTTAAAAAGGCACTCTTAACATCCATTTGAAACAGCTTAAATCCCTTATAACAGGCAAAGGCTAGTAGCACTCTAATGGCTTCCAATCTAGCTACAGGGGCAAAAGTCTCCTCAAAATCAATCCCTTCTATCTGATTATACCCCTTAGCCACCAATCTTGCCTTATTTCTCACCACCACACCAGAATCATTCATCTTATTCTTAAAGACCCACTTGGTTCCCACAATACTTTGATTTTTAGGTCTTTCCACTAACTCCCAAACATCATTCCTTACAAATTGATTCAATTCTTCCTGCATAGCTAAAATCCAAAATTCATCCGACAGGGCTTGATTGATGTTGGTGGGTTCAGTCATTGAGATAAAGGCAGAATGGTTTACTTCCTTCCTAAGTCCATGCCTAGTCCTAATACCTTCAGAAGGGTCTCCTAAGATCAGTTCTTTAGGATGACTCGAAGAATATCTCCAATCTCTAGGCAACTCTGTTTGAGGTTCTACCCTTTCCTCCAAATTTGTATTTCCAACTCCTTGGGTAACCTCAATAATCTCTTCATCTTCTACTTCAGATCTAGACTCCTTAGGTTCAGATTCATCAAACACTACATGGGTTGTTTCTTCCACCACCAAAGTCCTCCTATTGAACACCCTAAAGGATTTCCCCACACTTGAATATCCTAAGAACACTCCTTCATCAGATTTGGGGTCAAATTTTCCTAAGGGTGACTTCCCGTTGTTCAGAATGAAAACCTTACAGCCAAAGACATGGAGGTGGGACAGATTTGGAGTTCTACCATTAATGATCTCATAAGGTGTCTTGCTCAGTTTGACTCTCACATTCACCCTATTCAGCACATAACAGGCAGTGTTCACCGCTTCAGCCCAAAAGTATTTTGGAAGTGAATACTCGGCAAGCATGGCTCTAGCGGCTTCCACTAAGGTCCTGTTCTTCCTTTCAGCTACCCCGTTCTGCTGAGGGATCCTAGGAGCTGAAAAATTGTGACTAATCCCATGATCCTCACAAAAACTTCCAAATCTTTCATTTTCAAACTCCCCTCCGTGATCACTATGGATGGTAATAATCTCACATCCTAACTTCTTCTGAATCCAAGTAGAGAAGGATCTAAACTCATCAAATGACTCAGATTTATGTGACAAAAACTTAACCCAAGTGAACCTCGAATAATCATCTACAATCACAAAACCATAAACTCTCCCCCCTAAGCTGGCAGTGCTAATGGGTCTAAAGAGGTCCATGTGAAGAACTTCTAAAGGTCTAGAGGTGCTAATGTCCTTAACAGAGTGAAAAGAGGACTGGACTTGCTTCCCCAACTGACAGGCATCACACAGGTGATCCTTAGTGAACTTAAGCTTGGGCACACCTCTAACTAAGTCTTTTTGGGTGACTCTCCTAAGGGTTTTCATACTGGCATGACACAATCTCCTATGCCATAACCAAAACTCATCAGCAGCAGTTTTTAAGCAAATTGAATTATCAGATTTAATGCTACTTACATCCAGCTTGTAGACGTTGTTGATCCTTTGCCCCTGCAAAACAACTTCATCATTTAAGCTTAAAATGCAGCCAGTGGGGAGGAATTTGATGCTGTATCCCTTGTCACAGAGTTGACTGATGCTCAGCAGGTTGTGTTTCAGTCCATCTACAAGCAAAACATTATCAATCATAAAGTTCTTTGAATCACCAATTATACCTGTGCCTACCACCTTCCTGGTGGTGTTATCTCCAAGTGTAACCTTGCCTCCAGCTCTGGCCTCCAGCGAAATGAACTGATTTGCATCTCCAGTCATATGTCTAGAACATCCGCTGTCCAGGTACCACATGCTCTCACGAGGTCTTGTGTGAGAGCACACCTACAAAATCATCAAATGTCAGTCTTAGGAACCCAAACAGGTTTGGGTTCCTTCTTATGAAAAGAAGAATGCGATGCATGCGTGCTGTGCTGTGAAACAGGCAGTTTGGGTCTCCACACCCAATGTGTACTACGGTGAACAGTACAAGTGTGTGATATGTGTCCTAACATGCCACATGAAAAACATCTAACACCAGGAAAAGGATTAACTAAACATCGTGAGTGATAGTGCCTCTTCCTAGTAGTGTATGAAACATGCTTTGATGAACTTGCAACAGAATTTTTAAAAGGTGGCGGTGCATAAAACTGTTCAAAGGTAGGCAGTGTTTTGTTCTTTTCAAAAGCACTGATTTTTACTTCCAAAAACTCATTCTCTTTCTTTAAACTTGCAATTTCAAATTTTAAAGCGCCATTGTTACTTTCTACTTTACATGCCATTGTATCTAACTCTTTAAAAGCTTTTTCTAAATCAACATGCGTGGTTTTCAAAGAATCATGCTCAGAAACTAAATCAGAATATTTTTTGTTCAATTCATCAAACTCATCAAGCAAAGACATGTGATTGGAATCAAGTGTGGAATAATCTTTAACTACAGAATCATGCTCTTTTTGTAAAGTCAAATAATCTAATTTCAAACTAGCATGGGTTTTCTTAAGCTTCCTATACGATGTATGAATCTTTTCAGAAACTTCAAATAACTGATCGTAAGTAAGCTCACATACCTCTTCCTGGTCCGACTGACCAGGGTGATCATCCGCCATCAGACACAAGTTTGTTTCCTCCTCTTCAGCTTCAGTCTCAGAAGAGTCGGATGCAGAGTCTGCCCAGAACGCCTTCTGAATCCGCTTCTTGTCCTTCCTGAACTTTGGTTTCTCCTCATTCTTCTCCTTGCTTGGGTGAGCTTTAAGTGTTGGACAATCAGCCTTAATGCGTCCAGGCTTCCTGCATTCAAAACAAACCGATTCAGATTAACCCTTAAAGTTTTTATTGAACTTACCCTTGTTCCACTTCTGATAGTTCTTATGTTTTTTCCTTAGAAAGCTTTTGAATTGCCTTGTGATTAAGGCAACATCATCGCTATCAGACCCGGAAGTGCTAGCATCTGAATCTTTGGCCTTTAGTGCCACGGTCTTCTCTTTCTTGCGTTCACCTGCATCAAGTTGCCTTTGGTTCACCCCTTGCTCGTAAGCAATAAGTGATCCAAGTAAGCTGTCAATAGAGTAAGTATTTAAATCTTTGGATTCAGTAATAGCAGTAATCTTAGCATCATAAGAAGCAGGCAAACATCTAAGAATCTTGTTCACTCTTTCGTAGTTGGTAAGTTCTCTACCTAAAGCATGCAAAGAGATAACAATCTGAGTGAACCTTGTGTACATTTCTGAAATAGTCTCACTAGGTTTCATGCGAAAAAGTTCGTAATCATGTGACAAGATGTTTAACCAAGATTGTTTGACTTCAGTTGTACCTTCATATGTTATACATAACCTATCCCAGATTTCCTTTCCCGTTGTACAAGTAGAAACACGCATATAGTCTTCAGATTTCAAAGCACAAAAGAAACAGTTCAAACATTTTGCATTCAACTGTGCTAAATCACGATCATCAAACGTCCAATCAGCAAACGGCAATTCAGTTTTCACATTGTTAATCATTCGAAAAGGTGGTTCGTATCCGTCCTTAACTAACATCCACATGCGATAATCAATAGATTGCAGAAACGTAGACATGCGTGTTTTCCAAAAATCAAAAGGAATATTGTCAAACAACGGTGGTCTGGTAATAGAATAACCTTCAGCAGTATTACGATTGTTACAGTTAGCCATTGGATCAAATTCAAAAGTTTTTAAACAGAAATTTTGAATCCCTCTCTGGTACCACTTGAAAGTTCGAAAGGGATGTTAAGCCCTAGTAAACTAGTCCCGAGGCTAACCAAGAGGGGGGATGAATTGGTTATTTAAAAATTTCATGATAACTACAAAGATCTTTTCAATACATAGCAGCGGAAACAAGTAAACAATAACGAAAAGATCAACCAATGATATTCACCCAAGCAGTTTATATTGAAAAGTAAAGTGCAAAACTAAATCAGAAAAGCAAACCAGATTTTATAGTGGTTCGGTCAACTTGACCTACGTCCACTCCCCGGAGCCTCCCCTCCGGGTATTGCACTAAACGAAAGTGACTCTCCTTTTGCTCCCACAGCAAGGCGGAGAAGCCTGTACAAAACACCTCCTTTTCATCACACGGTGAGGCAGAGAACCTGACCTCCTTTCGCTTCCTCCTGAAGCAGGCAGAGAACCTTCAAACTCCTTTTGCTTCCACCTGAAGCGGGCAGAGAACCCCGGATCTTCTTGCGAACGATCCTCCCACGAAGAACACTGACTAGACGACAGACGACGAGCGGAGAAGACGACTCTAATCCGTGCTTGGAGCAACCTTATTGAATCCCTCACTAACTCCCCCTCACAAGATCTCTTCTCTCTCTCCCAACTCTCTCTTCTCTCTAGGATTTCTCAGGGAAGGAAGGTAGCAAAAGATATTTCCAAAAATTGGAAAAAGTTCTTTTAAAGGAGGGCTTAAAATTTGCCCTAAATCTCAACTGGTCGGCCAAGATCGTCCAGGACGATCGGTAGATCGTCCTGTACGATCAGTTCAAATTCAACTGTTTTAGCCTGGATGATCTGGCTCTCTGGACGATTAGTAGAAAAAGTTGTTCATATCGTCCCGTACGAGCCTGCGATCGTCCGGGACGATTAGTTCAAATTGAGGGAAATCGTCCAGAAGACAGTTCGGGTAGTCCAGAGAAATCTGTGCTGGACGACCAAAAAATGACTTGATCGTCCCGGACGATAGGGTCATCGTCCGGTACGATTAGTTCAAAAAGGCCCCAAATCGTCCTGTATATAGTTCTGGACGTACAACTTAAATGCACTAGACGATCAAGATCGTCCGGGACGATCCTGCGATCGTCCAGGATGATATGATCGTATCAACCAAAAATTAATTGCTTTCCTTAATTACCAGATTAAATTAGGCATGATTGTACTGGATCGTCCAGGACGATACACGTATCGTCCGGGACGATCAGACCAAGTATCTAAAAATAAGAACTTGCCTAACTTGATCTGGCGGCTGAGAATTTCTGATTTGGGAATATCATCCCGTATGATCCGTAGATCATCCAGGACGATCAGCTCAATCAGACCCTCTTAACTTAGTCGCCCTAATTAGGGTTTTTGTTTTAACTGGATTGTCCAGGACGATGTGTATATCGTCCAGGACTATCTGAACAAATTTTTAACAGAAACTCTAATTCACTCAATCTCTCTCCCTGAGTGTGTGTGTGCAAGGTTACATAGCTAGGGAATCAGTTACATTACAATTGACTCAATAAAAAGAAAAATCATACATTTGACACACTTGGACCCGATCTTGAGTTGGCTTGAGTGGCTCGTGGTCTTTTGTGCCTGAAACAGATTAGCCAAGCAAAACACACTGGAAACATGTTTGTCATCATCAAAACCAGATTTGCAACAAAGATTTCAAATAATCATACAATACAATTAGTTCAAAAAATTAAATTTAAAATCTTACCTAAACTATGCTGGCGGTTAGAGTTTTCAGATTGAAATAAATTATACAGTATGATCACGATTGTACAGTACGATTAGTTAACAAACTAATCATTCAGAATTAGCTGTTAAGCTTAAGTTTTAAGGATAGATCCTACAGTATGATTAAAAATCATACAGTATGATTTTCTTAAAAAAAATTTTAACTAAAAAAAAAGAGAAACTCTCCCCCTGTGTGTGTGTGCATGGTCACCCCATTTACATACACTCTTTTGTGATAGACGTAATAAATAAAAATTAAAGAAAATAAAATAAAATTCCTTTATATCTTATTCTACCCATTCTTGAGTCTCTAGCTGTCTTGAGCGGTGTATATCTTACCTTAAATGTTAGTGCTCACAGACAAAAATAAACATCTATATTTTTTAAGGAAGAATATAGTAATCCAGTTAATATTATTTATCATCATTAAAATCAGATGGTAGGGATCTTGGATTACAATAATCTCTCCTTTTTTGATGATATCAAGTAATGTTATCTAATAGGCAAGATAAATGTTATTTCTTCATTAGCTCCCCCTCTCTAGATGATGGATTTAAAAAAATGGGAGGATTTACAAACAATTTTTTTTTAATTTAAAAATTTTTGTTGTTTTATTTTTTTAATTTTTTTAAAATATAAATAAAGCATAATAAGATTTAGAAAAAAAACACAACAAAAGAACATACGTAGCTTTTTGAAAAATATCATAGCATACAAACAAACGGGAACATAGAACTTTGCAAGAACATAACATAGAAATTTCTTCTCCTTTTGACATTAACAAAAAGAGGAGTACACACAAAAATAGGGAAGTAAAATAGTATAAGGAAAAAAAATACACGACACACAAGTAAAAGCAACTAGTAGTCGGGATCTTGATCAGGTCGTGGTGGTGGTGGAGGTGGCTGATAGTATTAATGGATGGACGTGAATTGTTGATCTATCGAGGTGAATCGTTTGCCAAACCATCACATATCATCTTCATGCTGTCAATGTTGTTGGTCAATGTGGTAGTTCAGTCAAGTTTCAAGTTAATCAAGCCTCTGAACAATATCATCCTAAGTGAAGGTAGGGTAGGCAGGTCCAGGTGGTGGTATCGGTGGTGGTGGAGGTCCTTCTGTAGGGGCAGCTTCCCCTTCTTCATCAAAATTTGGATCAGCGTGCTCTTTCCCCTGATGGAGGAGAATACAGAATGAGGCATCTGTGTAGAAGATATGATGATTATCCGGTGGAATAGGATAGCTGAGTTGATATTTGGCTTTGAAGATGTATCCTATGATATGTCCTAAGGAAATATTTTTTTTTCATCGGGCACTGGGATATCGAATAGCAGATAAGTTATGAATGTAATCTAAGATCATTTGATCTTCATCAAACTTGGTGGCTGACATGATTAAGTAAGTGACTACAGACAGAAGCGGGGTAATGTGTATGTGATCTCCAACTTTTGGAATAATAGATGTTCAAAGAACATGCTGGATAGTGCGGGCATTTTGAGTTAGAGTTTGGACAAGTGGTAGGTGTTGGTTTGTGGGCACATTCCTAAGAAGCATATTAACTGAGGTCCAATCAGAGTCATTGGTGAGTAGAGATTTGGGACAAGGTCTGTCGGTAGAGAGTCCAATGTATTCAGCTAGATCGACTTTTGTGATTTCCCCATTTCATTTACACACAAAGGAGGTCAAGGTTGTGCATTCAAAATCTATCCTAAGATTTGCTAAATATTCATAGAGGAGTTTAAAGTGAAAAGGGAAGGCCAGAGTAAGAAGAAACTGGAGAGTGGTGGAGGCAAAAAGATTCATAACCTTAAAGATTAAAGTGGTTTGGTTAAGCATGCATGAAAGAGTGATCTTTACCTCTTTGAACTTGTTGTAGGCTTTTTCATCAATGGGTGAGATAAAATGGTTGTCGAACTGCCGAGAGGAGGAATAAATCCCCTCGATCAGTCTACCACATTTGCTTTCACCAGCCATTGGATAGAAATATTGAAGGGATGATAGATTTGGAGAAGTTGGAGTGAATTAAGCCAAAGAAACCCTTCAATTTATAGATTTTCTAGATGATCGTATAGTACGATAGGGATTCATACAGTACGATCAAATGAATTATTTCATCTGGATGACTTGTTAGAAAAAGCAATCAAATCATACAGTATGATCAGGATCATACTAGACGATCTTAAGAGATTTCATTTGTCCTGAGGAGTTATCAGTATGACCTTTGATAAAAGGTCTCATACAGTACGAACAGGTGTTCATCCAGTATGAAGAGTAATTATGATTATACCGGCCGAGTTTAAATTCATCCCCATCCACTTTGACACATGGATCGTACAGTACGAAGATAGCAATCGTATTATACGATGATCAATAATGGGTAACATACAGTACGAGTGGTGGTTCGTATAGTACACTGTATATATTAGTAAGCAAATTTGGATCGTTGATTGAATTAAGGGCAATGATTTGTGTATTTGCGAGGATCGTACAGTACGATTGTGTATCGTATAGCATGATATACAAAAAAATTTAAGGTTTTGGTGTCACTAAGATATGTGTGAGATGATTAGGAACCCCCCCCCCCCCTTTTTTTAATTTTCTAACAAAATAACAACATAAAAAAATGAGTACAAGCACATGAGTTTTAAAAATAAATATTTTTTTATTTGTTTTGTTTTTGTTTTGATTAAGATGAACGTGTATGGCACCCAATTTTGTCCTCAATGTGCTAAATGTGTCATAAGCTAATAATTTTGTGAAAATATCAGCAGTTGATCTCCGGTAGCTATATGGTGTAGTTCGATATCTCCCTTGGCTACATGATCTCTTATGAAGTGATGCCTAATATCTATATAATTTGTGCATAAGTGTTTAATTGGATTTTTAGATATGCAAATTGCACTGGTGTTGTCACACATAATTGGGATGGTTCCTATAGGTAGTCTAAGATCTAAAAGTTATTATTTTAACCAGAAAACTTGAGCAACATAGCTTCCTACTGCTATATATTCCACTTCAGCCATTGAAAGGGCTATCGAATTTTATTTTCTACTAGACCATAAAATTAAAGATTGTTCTATAAATTGATAGGTACAAGAGGTACTTTTTCTATCTACCCTACATCCTGCAAAATTAGAATATGAATATCCTAATATTTAAAATATAGTGCTGTGTCTAGGATATCAAATTCCTAAGTTAAGGGTGCTTAGTAGATATCTAAGTATTCTCTTGACAGCAGTCATGTGGGATTCTTTTGGGTCGACTTGAAATTGAGCACAGAGACATACACTAAACTGTTGAGATTTGTGCAATCTGGTTATTCAAGTGAGTTTTTGATGATTACAAAATCTTATTATTTGATCTTATTGCTTGTTTATTGTTTCACCTAACAATTGTTGAATTTTTTTTTGTGTGTACTAATCTTTCATTTCGTGAAAAATTATTTTTCAGATCGTGGAAGACTTCAAATTGATTAAATTAGAGGATATTAGTCTTGGGGTCTGTATTATTTTTCTTTCTTGAGTCTGAGAGATGTGATTGTAATTGGGTAATCATGTACACACAAACTAGGGGTGTAAGATAAATTTTTTTTTAAAAAAAACTAATCGTATTGTACAATATTAGAATGTACGGGACAATTTGTCTAGTTTCTCCTCATAAAACCTACAAACCTGCCTGACTAAGTGAAATTTTTTTTTCTAAGTATAAATCATACAGTTCAAAATATTTTCATACATTATTTTCCAGAGTATGAAACAGGGCTTCCATGGTTCATACGATGTATCGTACGGGGCGAACTATTCATTTTTGAACATTTAGTACAGTATGAAATGTTTTCGTACATCATTTTTTAAAGTACAAAATAAGGCTTCCATGGTTCATACGAGGTATCGTACGGGATGAACTATTCATTTTTGAACTGTTCGTATAGTACAAAATGTTTTCTTACATCATTTTCCAGAGTACGAAATGGGGCTTATATGGTTCATACGGGACATCTTACGGGATGAACTGTTCGTAAAGTATGATATGGTTTCTTATTTCATTTTCCAGAGTATGAAATGGGGCTTATATAGTTTGTATAAGATATCATGTGGGATGAACCGTTCATTTTTTGAACTATTCGTACAGGATGATTGTCGATCGTACGGTACGATCCTACTTTATAAAACTTGAAATTTTTAGTTTTTGGGCCATTTTGTACGGTACGATCCTACTTTATAAAACATGAAATTTTTAGTTTTTGGGCCATTTTTCTTATCCTTTGGATAAAAGGTTCCTAAAAACTGACTGTCAAACTAATCTTCTACAAAGTTCTTCTTGAGAGTGGAAGGGAGAGTGATTAAGGAGAGTGTTTGAGAGTGAGTGTGGTGAGATCTTTGAAGAGGAAATTATGAGGGGATTCACAAGGTTACCTAAATGTGAGGATCTCATTATTTGTACTTCAAGTCTCTTCCCCATCTCTTTGAATACTCTTGAGAGAAGATCTTTGAAGAAGGTCCGGTTCTCTGCCTTCACCAGGAGAATGAAAAAGGACACTTGGTTCTTTGCCGACACCTGGAGGGTTTGAAAGGATGAGTGGGTTCTCTGCCCTTACCAAGAGGGTGAAAAAGGACACTTGGTTCTCTGCCAATACTTGGAGGGTGTGAAAGGACGAGTGAGTTCTCTGCCATCTCCAGGAGGGTAAAAAAGGATGACAGTTCTCTGTCGCACTGGGGTTTCGTAGAAAGGAGTTTGTAAGGGCTTCCAGGCCTGGCTGTGGGGGAAGAAGAAGAGTCACTTTGATTTAGTGCAATACCTAGAGAAGGTGTCTCTAGGGAGTGGATGTAGGTCGAGTTGGACCAAACCACTATAAAATCTGGTGTTCTTTGTTCTTATTTTTTATTTATCACATTGTTAATTTCTGCATTGGACTTTATTTTTCTATGATTGAAAAAGTAGAATTCATAATTGTTCGTACAGTACAAACTGGATCGTACTGTACGATACACTGAAGATTTTAATAAAAGATTTTCAAAACTTCCAAGTAATTTTTAAAAGTACCAATTCACCTCCCTTCTTGGTTAGCCTAGGGACATAATTAATAGGTCTAACAACCTATTCACACTTTCAAGTGGTATCAGAGCATATTTCAAAAATTACTTTTTAAATTACTTTTTAAAATTCGATCATGGCTTATGTTGGAGATTGAAACACACTTGAGGGTTATTCGATCACTAGACCTCTGCTGTTTGATAATATCCCATTTGATTTTTGGAGAACTCATATGTTTATATTTCTGCAATCACTTGACTATCACATATGGATTTTAGTACAAGAAGGTTACACTGAACCTATTAGACTTGTAGAAGGAATTAGAATTCAAACACCTTTTGCTGATTGGACTGTAGAAAAATATGAATTAGCTCAATTAAATGCTAAGTGTTTGAATACTTTCTTTTATGTACTAAAATTGGAAGACTACATGTGAGTTTCTACTTATAAATCTGGAAAAGAGAATTGGGATAGACTTTGCATAACATATGAAGGAACCAATGAAATGAAATAATCTAGATTGAATATTCTACTGCATGACTGTAAAATTTTTTACATGAAATTGAATGAGTCAATTTCTAACATGTATACTCATGTTATACAGATAGTAACTTCATTGCATGCTTTAGGTAGGGAACTAACTAATTCTGAGAAAGCAAATAAGATATTACATTATTTACCTACTAGTTATGATGCAAAGATTACAACAATAATGGAGTTGAAAGACTTAAATCTTTACTCTATTGACAGTTTGCTTGGATCACTGATTGCTTACAAGTAAGGAGTGACTCAAAGATAGATTAACGTAGGTGATAGACAAAAAGAAAATAATATTGCACTGAAAGTGAATGACTCAGAGAGTGATCAGTCCTAGCCTAAGGATGAAGAGGATATTGCCTTAATGACAATGTAGTTCAAGGGTTTCATAAGGAGGAAGCAGAGGAGATGCCAGCAATGAAAGAAAGGTAAGTTCCATAAAAATATTAAGGCTTCTAATGATGTTATTTGCTATGAGTGCAGGAACCCAGGACATATAAAGACTGAATGCCCTAATCTCAAGGCCAATCCTAGCAAGGAGAAAGCTGAGAAGAAACCAAATGATAGAAGGGGAAAGAAGAGACTACAGCGAATTTTTTAGGCAGACTCAGCTTCAAATTCATCAGAAATAGTACCTAAAGAGGAAGTCACAAATTTATGTTTAATGGCTGACAATCTTGATCATTCAGATCAAGAGGAGATATGTGACTTAAGTTATGATGAATTACTTGAAGTTTTTGAATGCATTCATTCTGCATATAGGAAACTAAAGAAAATATATGCTAAGTTGAATTTGGATTACTTAGAACTGCAAAAAGAATTTGGAATCCTTAGGAAAGACTATGCATTAATTGATAGCAACCATATGACTTTATTGGATGAATTTGATGAGTTGAGTAAATAGCATGAACTTCTAAAATCATCTTACACTGAACTTGAAAATAATTTCAAAACTTTTATGGATGAATAAGATAGTAGAGAGCATAACTTGAAGATTAAAAATTCGATTCTAGAAAGTGCTAACGTATATCTTAAAGTTAAGTTGAAAGCACTTGAGAAAAATAGGATTCCACCCAAACTTGAAGATTTTCATAAATCTTACCATAATTCAACTAGTTCAAAATCTAAGAGAAGATCTTACAGTACACATAGATTGGTAAATCCTTTTCCTAGGGTAAAATATTTTTCTTGTGGTATGATTGGATATATTTCCCACACATGTACTGTTCATCATATAACATATTTAGTGTGGAGACCTAAGATGCATAAAACACAACATATCACACATATATCGGGTTTAAAATTGCCAAGAGGTGAACCCAAACTTATTTGGGTTCCTAAGTCTAATGTTTGATGATTTTGTAGGAACACTCTCACACAAGACCTCATGAGAGCATTTGGTACCTGGACAACGGCTGTTTAAAATATATGACTAGAGATGCAAATCAATTCATATAACTGGAAGGCAGGAATGGAGGTAAGGTTTCACTTGGAGGCAATACCACCAAGAGAGTGGTAGGTATAAGTATGATCGGAAATTTTAAAACTTTGTGATTGAAAATCTTCTGTTAGTAGAAGGCTTAAAACATAATCTGTTGGGCATAAGTCAACTATACGATAAAGGTTATCATATTAAATTCTTGCCTACTAGCTGTGTTGTTAGTCAAAATGGAATTATTGTGTTGATGATGATAGAGTAAATAATGTACATGCTAGATTTGAATTCTGTAAAATCTTCTACTACTTTTGGTTTAAAAATTATATCTGATGAGTTATGGTTATGGCATAGAAGACTTTGTCATATTAGCATGAGAAATCTTAGGAAAATCACACAAAAAGAGTTAGTTAGAGGAGTACCCAAATTAGACTTTACAAAAGATCACCTATGTGATGCATATCAACTAGGAAAATAAGACAAATCCTCCTTCAATTCAATCAAGGAAGTTAGAACTAGTAAGCCCTTAAAATTTCTTCACATGGATCTCTTTGGACCCGTTAGTACCTTAAGTCTAGGAGGAAAAAGGTTTGGGTATGTAATTATGGATGATTACTCAAGATTCACATAGATTATATTTTTAAATCATAAGAGTGAATCATTTGAGAAGTCTAGAGATTTTTCCACTTGGATTCAGAGAAAACTAGGATTTAAAATTATTACTATCTAAAGTGATCATAGGGAGAATTTAAAAATGAATTGTTTGAAGATTTTTATAAATCCCATGTAATAGATCATAACTTCTCAGCTTCTAGGATATCTTAGCAGAATGGAGTAGTTGAGAGAAAGAATAGGACATTAATTGAAGCTGTTAGAGCCATGTTGGCAGAATATTCACTTCCAAGATATTTTTGGGCTGAATCAGTTAGTACCGCATGTTATGTGTTGAATAGGGTGTACATTAGATCAAAATTAAACAAAATACCCTATGAACTTCTTAAGGGTAGAATTCCCAACCTCTCACACCTACATGCTTTTGGATGTGAAGTGTTCATACATAATAATGGAAAAACTCTCTTAGATAAATTTAATCCTAAATCTAATGAAAGAATTTTTCTAGGATATTCAAGTGTTAGAAAATTCTATAGAGTTTTTAATAAAAGGACAATGGTAGTTGAGGAGATCACTCATGTTGTTTTTGATGAATTAGATAATTATGGAGGGTCTAGGTTGGATGAAGATGAAGTTGAGGAAATTACCCAAGAACTTGAAAATGAAAAAGTTGAAGAAAGGGTTGAAAATAAGAAAGAAAACCAATTTTCTAAGGAATGGATATTTGTTAAAAGTCATCCTAAAGAGTTAGTTTTAGGTGACCCAAGTGAAGGAGGTAGGACTAGGCATGGTTTGAGGAAAGAAGTAAATCACTCAGCTTTTATTTCAATGATTAAACCCACTAGTGTAAATCAAGCACTTTTGGATGAGTTTTAGATTCTAGCTATACATGTTGAGTTAAATCAATTTGCTAGAAATGATTTTTGGAAATTGGTAGAAAGATCGAAAGATCAAAGAGTTGTTGGAACAAAGCGGGTATTTAAAAATAAGATGAATGATTCTAGAGTGATTGTAAGGAGTAAAGCAAGGTTAGTGGCTAAGGGGAATAATCAAATTGAGGGAATTGATTTTGAGGAGACTTTCGCACCGGTAGCTATACTTGAGGCAGTTAGAGTGCTTTTAGCCTATGCCAATTTTAATGGTTTTAAGTTGTATCAAATGGATGTAAAGAGTGCCTTTCGAAATGGGATGATAAAAGAGGATGTTTATGTTGAGCAACTCCAGGTTTCAAAAATGCATAATTTCTTAATCATATTTTTAAATTAAATAAAGCATTATATAGACTTAAACTGACACCTAGAGCTTGGTATGAAGGCTAAGCACATTCCTAGTTGAATGATTATTTATAAAAGGGAGTGTGAACACCACTCTCTTTATAAAAAGAGTAGGAGATGAAATACTCATTTTTTAAATTTATGTGGATGACATCTTGTTTGGATATACTGATAGAAATCTTTGTGATGAATTTTCAAAAATAATGAGTAAGGAATTTGAGATGAGCTTATTTGGAGATTTGAGTTACTTTTTAGGGTTTAACGTTAAGTAGGATGAGGATAGAGCCTTTCTGAGCCAGTCAAAATATGTTAAGGATATCCTTATGAAGTATGAAATGGATAAGGCTAAACCAGTGAATACACCCATGAGTTTCGCATTGCAGTTAGATACGGAACCTAAAGGAAAACTTATTGATCAAAAGAAGTTTAGAGGGATGATAGGATCTTTGCTTTACTTAACAACTAGCAAATCAGATATCATATTAAGTGTTTATTTATGTACTAGATTTCAAGCAGATCCTAATGAGTCACATCTGACTGCAGTTAAGAGAATTATGAGATATCTTTTGGGGACTTAAAACCTAAGAATTTGGTATCTTAAGAATAACACTACATTTGAAATAGTTGGATACTCTGATTCAAATTTTACTGGTTGTAGGGTTGATAAAAAAGCACTTCTAGAACTTGTCAATTTATAGAAAACTTCTTAGTTTCTTGGTCTAGTAGAAAATAGAACTCAGTAGCCCTTTCAACTGCAGAAGCTAAATATATTGCCTTAGGAAGTTGTGTTGCACAAGTACTTTGGTTAAAATAACAATTAATTGACTTAGGTTTTTCTTTTGGTATAATTCCAATCTTTTATGATAACGCTAGTACCATATATATTTCAAAGAATCCTATTCAGAATTCTAAAACTAAGCACATTGATATAAGGCATCATTTTATTAGAGATCATGTAGTAAAAGGGGAAATTGAATTACATCATATTGCTACTAAGGATCAACTTGCAAATATTTTCACAAAACCACTAGTTTTTACACATTTAGCATTTTAAGAATAAGGCTAGGTGTGATTGATCTTAATGCATAATTAAAATTTTTGCAAACTTATTTTGTGTGTGATTGTACGTTTGTTTATGTCAAGTATGTGTTGTATTAGTTGTATGTTTTGTTCTATTTTTATTTTTTAAGTATTTATTTTTTTCTTATTTGTACTTTAATAAAAAAAGAAGGAAGTGGGAAAATATTTTGCTTTAGAAGTTTTCTAAGTTTGTCCTTGTACTGTCTTTTTGTTCTATACGTACTATATGAAATTATTTCATACAATACGAATTCTGTAGCGTATGCTTGAAAAGATTCTGAGCTGAAGATATGAAACTATTTTTTTTCTGACATTTCATACTATATGATGACATCATTATACTGTACAATTAAAGTAATTTTATCTGTACGAATATGGACGATTTTCTGGGTGTTGTCATTTATTATTATTGATCATACGTACGAACTGGATGTTTGTCTGTATGATCATAGCTGTCCATTTTGGATAAGAATGAACCCAACCATCATGAAATGATCTTTAATTTTTCTGATCATCCCAGATGAACACCTCTTCGTCTGTATAATCGGTTAGTCCAAAAGCATGTACGAAAGGATGCCTCAGGAAGGGCAGTTTATGAAACGCTATTACATTTTTGGCAGTTTTTATTCGTATGTATGAACTTGAGTTCATCCCGTACAATTTTTGATTTCATACGTACAATATAAATTTTGTACTGTATGATCGGTGATTTGTTTTAAATAGAAAGGCATTTGATGTTTTTCAATTACAGTCCCTTTCATAATCAAATCTTTCAGCGTTTAGACAGTTAAATGGCCAGTGGTAGTAGCAAGCGTGGACGGCTCTCTAGTGGTTCTTCTTCTAGATCTACTAGGGACGATAATTTTTTTTGAGTAGAGAAAATGAAGAAGCATTTGAGAGGTTTAGTGTTGCCAAAATTAATGCTTCTAGAGTTCTTTTGCAACGTGATATAAATTTTTTTGTCATGCCTCTTTTTGATTGTACCCAACTGTCTTTCATTCTAACTCTAATTCATGCCTATAACTGTGAAACTTTCTGTCTCTTCTTAGAAAACATGAAAATGAATCAGGACCATACCATAATTTCCTCCTATGTCCTCAAACTATATGTCGAGATTACTAAAGAGGATCTAGGGAATTATCTGCGTCTTAGGACTCTTGGTGTTAGAGCCCACACAATGAGTTCAAGGGCTGACTATGATTGGACAGATGTGAATCTGACCCTTAGAGGTGTAGAATAAGTGTGTCACCTTCCTCGAGTCTATACTTTAACTCAAAATGCTAGGATCATTCAACATGTTTTAAGAACCTCCATAATTCCTAAGGCTGGTGATCGTGTAAATATGACTGCTATTTTGTCCACTGTCACATATCTTATCATGACTGAGACTCCTATTGATGAAGCCCAATTAATAATGGACTATCTCTATACACTTTTTTATATTGGAAGTCCTCATAGCAAGAGAAAGAAAAATGTGGCATTAGGACATTTGGTGACTAATGTTTTAGAGAAGAAGTACAACCTGGTCCATTCTGATCCTCCCACTGAATTGCCTATTTACTTTACCAGTGGTTCATTTAGAGCATTATTTAATCAGGATTAAGGCTCAAAGGAAGATGATTCTGAGGGAGAAGGAGCACCTGCTCCACCACCAGCACCTGCACCTGGACCTGATCAGAATTTTTATTAGGAAATGGTCCAGCGATTTGATAGATTGGAAACTCACTTTGATCAACGATTTGATCAAATTGAAACCAGGATGAACCAGCAGGATGCTCGATATACAGAAGACATGGTTTGGATTCGTGAACAATTTGATTCAGTAAATGGAAATGTAGTTACCATAAATAGCTACTTCACAATGTTCACTCCTCCACCACCTCTAGATCAGGGCCCCTCCAAATTTTAGATGATTGTACTTATGTTTAGTTTTTTTGTGTCTATGTTGTTCCTCTAGACTTGGATGTTTGCTAACTTGGTGTTTTGTTCTAATTGTACTTAGTGTCTGTTCTGATTGCACATGTAGTGGTGTCTGTTCTGTTTGATCTATTGGATGATGATATGTTATGTATTTGATCTGATGTTAAATGAAAAGAACAAATCATGTTGTTTTTATGCATATTGTTATATGGATGAAATTGTGACTTGGAATGTTTTAAAATTTTTTTTCTCAATCAGACATAGTTGATTATCTTCATAAAATATTAGTTGAATTAGCTTTACTATATTAATCTCTATGCAAAATTTAATCTCTCAAAATGCTTAAATTATTTTATGACTTGGTGTTGATTAAATATCTAATTTATATTCTTTATGTAGACATGTATTACTTAGCTTAAATTGTAGCAAATTTGATGTCATACTTTTGCTATTGCTTCTATCACAAAGTGTTCATTATTATATTTGTGTCAAGAGATTATAGTTTTTGAAAGATTTTTTTTAAGTAGGCACAAAATGAGCCTAAAAATGAAAAGATGCACAAAGTGTGCCACGAATATAAAAGATACGCAATATTCGCCAAATTATAAAGAGGTATAAAATTAGCACAAAATTGTCAAGATGCACAATTGTGCCATTCAATTTGAAAAGATGTGCAATGTCACCAATCGTTCTTTCCTTTATTATTTTCTCAATACACTAAACAATGATTGTCACTATTGAATTAGAAAATTATTAATTTTATTTCATCATTTCTGCAACAGTTGTGGTAACTTAATCCGTCTATTACATTACTGACATAGATCAACTTCTCTTCTCCATGTTATTCTGTGATTTAAACTTTTGAGTCTTTACCTTTTGCATTTGATTTTAATATTATAATTATACTTTATTTACCAATATTTTAATAATCAACTATTTTTTATTTGAACTTTTCTCTTTTTGTTGTTGTCAAAAGGGGGAGTTATTTGTTAATTATTTGAGTTTGTTTGATTTGTATGATTGTATGTGTATGTGTATGTTTGTATGTTGTAGGAAATCCTACCCCTTGCTTGTAGGAAATCCTAGGGTTTAGAAACCCCTTCACTTGTAGGAAATTTTACCCCTTGTTTAAAATTGATCCCTTGTTTGGGGGGGAGCTTATTTTTAAGGGGAGCTTAGGAGAAAATTTACGTTCACTTATTAACTTAAATAATAGTTATTTTGCCGTCATAAAAAAGGGGGAGATTGTTGAGATTTGTGCAAATCTTATTATTCAAGTAATTTTTTGATATGAGTTTTTGATGATTACAAAATCTTATTGTTTGATCTTATTACTTGTTTATTGTTTCTCCTAACAAATATTAAAAATTCTATTTTGTGTGTACTAACCTTTCATTTTAGGAAAAATCATTTTTTAGATAGTGGAAGACTTCAAATTGATTGAATTAGAGGATATTAGTCTTGGAGTTTATATTATTTTTCTTTCTTGAGTCTGAGAAATGTGATTGTAATTGGGTAATCATGCACACACACACTGGGGAGTAAGACAAAAACTTTTTTTAAAAACTAATTGTACTATATGATATTAGATTGTACGGGACGATTTGTCTAGTTTCTCCTCTTAAAACCTACAAACCTGCCTGACTAAGTGCAAAATTTTTTTCTAAGTATAAATCGTACAGTATAAAATATTTTCATACATTATTTTCCATAGTACGAAATAAGGCTTCCATGGTTTATACGAGGTTTCGTACAGGACGAACTGTTCATTTTTGAACTGTTCGTACAATACAAAATATTTTTGTACATCATTTTCTAGTGTACGAAACAGGGCTTCCATGGTTCGTACGAGGTATCGTACGGGACGAACTGTTCATTTTTGAACTATTCATACAGTATAAAATATTTTCATACATCATTTTCCAGAGTATGAAATGGGGCTTACATGGTTAGTATGAGACATCGTATGGGACGAACTATTCATTTTTGAACAGTTCATATAGTATGATATGGTTTTGTATTTCATTTTTTATAGTATGAAATGGGGCTTACATGGTTCATATGGGATGAACCGTTCATTTTGAACTGTTCATACGGGATGATTGTCGATCATATGGTATGATCTGACTTCATAAAACTTGAAATTTTTAGTTTTTGGACCGTTTTTCTTATCCTTTGAGTAAAAGGTTCCTAAAAACTGACTGTCAAACTAATCTTCTACGAATTTCTTCTTGAGAGTGGAAGGAGGAGTTATTAGGGAGAGTGTTTGGGAGTGAGTGTGGTGAGATCTTTGAAGAGGAAATTATGAGGGGATTCACAAGGTTGCCCAAAGGTGAGGATTTCATTGTTTGTACTTCAAGTCTCTTCCCTATCTCTTTGAAGACTCTTGAGAGAAGATCTTTGAAGAAGGTTCAATTCTCTTCCGCCACTAGGAGGGTGAAAAAGGATGCTTGGTTCTCTACCGACACCTGGAGGGTGTGAAAGGATGAGTGGGTTCTCTGCTGTCATCAGGAGGGTGAAAAAGGATGCTTGGTTCTCTGCCTACACCTGGAGGGTGTGAAAGGATGAGTGGGTTCTCTACCACCACTAGGAGGGTGAAAAGGATGACAGTTCTCTACCGCACTCGGGTTTGATGGAAGAGAGTTTGTAAGGGCTTCTCGACCTTACTGTGGGGGGCAAAAGGAGAGTCACTTTGGTTTAGTATAATACCTTGAGAAGGTGTCTCTAGGGAGTGAATGTAGGTCGAGTTTGACCGAACCACTATAAAATCTTATGTTCTCTGTTCTTATTTTTTATTTATCACATTATTAATTTCTGTATTGCACTTTATTTTTCTGTGGTTGAAAAAGTAGAATTCATACTATTCGTATAGTACAAACTGGATCGTACTATACGATACACTAAAAATTTTAATAAAATATTTTCAAAACTTCTAAGAGATTTTTAAAAGTAACAATTCACCCCCCATCTTGGTTAGCCCAGGGACATAATTAATAGGTCTAACATCCTATTCACACTTTCATAAACATTATACCTGGTCTACTGGCAGTTAAATAGAGAAGTGATCCAATTATTCCCCTATACTTCTTCTAGTCTACTGACTTTCCATTTGAATCTTCATCTAATTGAATGGTAGAACTCATGGGAGTATTCATGGCCTTAGCATTGTCCATTTTATACTTTTTTAGAATATCCTAGATGTACATAGATTGGCTAAGGAATGTTTCATCTTCCATATATTTTACACTGAATTCAAGGAAGTAATTAAGTTCTCCCATTATACTCATTTCAAACTCGTCACTCATTATTTTTAAAAATTCATCACATAAGGTTTTCAGTGTAGATCCAAACAAGATGTCATCTATATAAATCTAAATAATGCGTATCTCATCACCTACCCTTTTTAAGAAGAGGGTGTTTTCCACACTACCCTTAACAAAGCCTCTATCTAGTAGGAATGTGCTAAGTCTTTCATACCAGGCTCTAGGTGCTTGCTTTAACCCATACAATGCCTTTTTTAATTTAAATACATGATTTAGAAATTGTGAGTTTTTAAATCTGGGGGTTTGCTTAGCATAAACATCTTCTTTGATTACCCCATTTAGGAAAGCACTCTTAACATCCATTTGATATAATTTGAAACCCTAGAAGCAAGCAAAGGCTAAGAGTACCCTTATGGCTTCTAGTCTGGCTACTGGGGCAAAGGTTTTCTCAAAATCTATTCACTTAATTTGTTTATACCCCTTAGCTATTAATCTGACCTTATTTCTCACTACTATTCCAGAATCATTCATTTTATTTTTAAAGACCCACCTTATTCCAACCACACATTGTTCCTTAGGTCTCTTAACTAATTCCCACACATCATTCCTAACAAATTTGTTTAGCTCTTCTTGTATTATAAGGATCCATAATTCATCTCCTAAGGCTTGATCAATATTGGTGGGTTCAATCATGGAGATAAATGCAGAATAACTAACTTCCTTCCTAAGTTCATGCCTAGTTTTTACAGCTTCTGATAGGTCTCCTAGGATCAATTCTCTAGGATGACTAGAAGAATATCTCTAATTTCTAGGAAATCGCTCCTGAGGTTATACTCTATCTTCTATGGCAATGGTTTATACCCCCTGAATGACCTCGACTTCTTCTTCTTCTTCAGGATTAGGTTCAAAGGTCTTATATGATTCATCAAATACCACATGGGTAGACTCTTCTACTATAAGGGTTCTCTTATTGAAAATTCTAAAGGCTTTACCTACAGATGAATAGCCTAAGAAGACGCCTTCATCAAATTTAGGATCAAATTTTCCTAAGAGTGACTTACCATTAATTAAGATAAAGCATTTGCATCTAAAAACATGTAAGTGAGAAAGATTAGGTGTCCTACCCTTAATGAGTTCATAGGGTGTCTTATTAAGTTTGGGTCTAACATTCACCCTATGTAAAACATAACAAGCAGTATTCACTGCTTCTATCCAAAAATATATAGGAAGAGTATATTCAGCTAACATTGCCCTAGCAGCTTCAACCAAAGTTCTATTCTCTCTCAACTATACCATTTTATTGAGGGGTCCTAGGGGCAGATAAGTTATGTTCTATTCCTATCTCTTGATAGAATGATTCAAACATATCATTCTCAAAATCTCCACCATAATCACTATAGATTATTAAGATTTCACATCCTAATTTTCTTTGAATCCAAGTGGAGAAGGTTCTAAATTCTTCAAATGACTCACTCTTGTGTTCTAAAAATTTTACCCAAGTAAATCTAGAGTAGTCATCCACTATTACAACTCCCTAAGATTTCCCTCCTAGGCTAGCTATACTAACAGGTACAAATAGGTCCATGTGAAGAATTTCTAGTGGCCTAGTGGTGTTGATATCCTTGATTGAATGAAATGATGATTTCACTTATTTTCTTAGTTGGCAGGCATTATATAGGTGGTCCTCAGTGAAGTCTAGCTTAGGTATGCCTCTAACGAGATCTTTCTGAGTGATATTCCTAAGTGTTTTCTTGCTAGCATGGCATAGTCTCCTATGCCATAGCCAAGAGTCATCAGCTATTATTTTTAAACATAAAGGGTTTAAATTTTCAATGCAATTGAGATCTAACATATAGACATTATTTATCTATTTTTCTTCTAACACAAGTTTATTATTTAAGCTAATCATGTATTTGTTAAAAAAAAACTTTATGTCAAAACCCTTATCACACAGTTTACTAATACTTAACAGATTGTGCTTTAAACCATCAACTAAAAGAATATTTTTAATTATAAATTTTTTAGAATTTCTAATTATACCTGAGCCCATAACTTTCCTGGTGGTGTTGTCTCCTAAAGTCACCTTGCCTCCTGACCTGGCCTCCAATGTCATGAACTGCTTCACGTCTCCAGTAATATGCCTTGAGCAGCCACTGTCCAGGTACCACATTCTCTCACTAGGTCTTTTGTATAATATCAATCAAAGATTAGTTTTGGGAACCCAAGTGAGTTTGGGTTCCTCTTTATGCTTGATTGAATGAGATACATATATGTTATGCTGTGATGAATGCAACTTAGGTCTCTATACTATATGTGTCATATGGTGCATTGTACAAGTGTGGGCTATGTGACCTAACATGCCACAAGAGTAACACTTAACACCGAGAAATGGGTTCACTAACCTATATGGGTGATGGTGCCTCTTCTTAAGTTTGTGTGATGCATGTAATGTAGAGGGGTTATCCCATTGGACATGTGAGGGTAATGGTTTATTATTTTTTAATACTATAACATTTGCTCTTAAGTTTTCATTTGCCTTTTCATAGCTTAGTACTTCTCATTTCAATATATGCTCATTGCTATCTAGTTTAGATGTAAGTTCTTCTAATTCCTTAAATGCATTTTGTAGTTCAATATGGGATGATTTCAAGGAATCGTGTGCAATATTTAATTTGACATGCTTCTTATTTAATGTATCAAATTTATCAAGCAGGGACATGTGATCTCTATCCAAGTCAGAATGTTCTTTAACTAAACTAGTATGCTCCTTTTGTAAAGTATTAAAATTAGTGTTAAGACTAACAAGTATTTTCCTTAACTTTCTATACGAGCCATGAATTTTTTCAAAAATGACTAATAGTTCATCATAAAAGAGTTGACATACCTAATCTTGATCTGATTGATCAAGGTTATCGTCAGTCATAAGACACAAATTTGTTACCTCCTCCTCTGCTCCTTCTTCTGACGATTTTGAAGTAGAGTCAGCCCAAAAAGATTTTTGTGTTTTTAGTTTGCCCTTCTTATACTTTGACTTCTCCTCGCACTTCTCCTTGGTTGGGTGAGTCTTGACATTAGGGCAATCAGCTCAGAGATGTCCTAGTTTCCTTCACTCAAAGCAAATTGAGTCAGATGCAACTTTAGTATTCTTTGAGCTTTTACCTTTATTCTAGTTGTTTTGATGACATTGTTATTTTCTTTTCAAAATTTTTTTGAACTGACGAGTCATCAAGGCTATGTCGTCATCTTCCTCCATTACAGAATTATCACTTTCTAAATTGTTCACTTTTAGAGCCACAATTTGCTCCTTCTTTTCTTATACATCACTTTGCCTTTGACTCACTCCTTGCTAATAGGCAATGAGCGATCCAAGTAAATTATCAATTGAATAAATATTTAAATCTTTGGAATCAGTTATTATAGTTATTTTTGCATCATAAGAGTTAGGTAAATATCTCAAAATTTTATTAACTTTTTCAGAATTAGATAACTCTCTTCCTAGAGCATGCAAGGATGTCACTATCTTGGTGAATCTAGTGTACATTTCAGATACAGTCTCGCTAGGTTTCAAGCGAAAGAGTTCATAATCATATAGTAGTATTTTTAGCCTAGACTATTTAACTTCACTGGTTCCTTCGAACATGAGACACAATCTATCCCATATCTCCTTACCAGTACTACAAGTAGGCACTCGCATATAATCTTCTGATTTTAATGTGCAAAATAAATAATTCAAGCATTTTGTATTTAATTGTACGATTTCCCTATCCTCATTCTTTATTTATTAAATGATAAAATAGTTTTAACGTATTTGTGAGATGAAAAGGTGCAGAGTAGCCTTATTAAACCAACATCCACATGCGATAGTCTATAGATTGTAAAAACATAGACATGCAAAATTTCCAAAAGTCAAATGGTATATTGTCAAATAAGGGTGGACAGGTTGTTGAATAACCCTATGCAGTATTACAGTTACCAAACTGTACCATGGATCATATGTTTATAGGTTTTCTAAAATACTATTTGAAACCCCGCTCTGATACCACTTGAAAGTATGAGATGCGTCGAGAGGAGGGGGGGGGGGGTGAATTGATATTTTAAAAATAAATCCTAAACACGAGTTCTAGTTTCTGAAGGATTTTTTAGATTTTTTAAAATAAAAATTTAACTAGTTAGATGCAGAAGCTAATGATTCGTACACAATTACAAGAGTGGTGAAACAATTTTAAATCTCATAATGAAAAGCTAAAATCAAAATATTCACCAAGCAGTTAGCACAAAAAATAAATGCATGAAAAGTAAAAATATAAAAAATGGAAAAAGCACACCAGAAATTTTTATAGTGGTTCGGCCACTTACGCCCACTCCCTGGAGTCCTCCACTCTGAGAGTTGCACTACTAAAAGTTGACTCTCCTTCTACTCCTACAGCAAGGCAGAGAAGCCTTTACAAAACTCACTTTCACTTTCCCCGATGTGGCGGAGTGCTAGATGTTATGTCACCCTCCTAAGGAAGACAGCGGACCTTCTCTTTTGTCTCCCTCCTAGAGAAGGTAGAGATCCTCAAGGACGTTAACCTTCAAACCTCTCTCCCTAGAGAGCTTTCACAAGAGTCACCACGACCACAGGAGGAGGAAGCATGCAGCTAGCTCGGAGTAACCATGTGATCCCCTCACACTCCTTCTCCCTCACGATCAAGCTCACCTTCTCCTTCCTCTCACAAACCCTGGATCTCTTCAAAAGCTCCCTCTCAAGAGTTCCTTTAGTTATCACGCTCCTCTTCTTCACATAGTAATCATAACAACAACAACTCTCTGAATAAGAAAAACTTCTTTTTAAATTAGGCTCCAGAAAACCCTAATGATTTAATTTAGATGATGCTTTTAGTACAGTACGATCCAATATTATACAGTACAATCAGTTTAAAATCAGTTCTGTCCAGTACGACGGTAGAAGAATTATTCATAAATTTTATGAACATCATATAGTACGATCAAGAGATTGTACTGGATGATCATTTTATTTTCAAATATTCGTACGTGACAACTTATGGGACTACCAAAATTTGCCTCTGTATATTGTCCCACACTATACACTTCGTACAGTATAACTAGTTCAATTCAGACTATCATCCTCTATGATATAAATATCATTCGGGATGAATAGTTCAAAAAACCATGGTTTTGTTTGGTACGATCTATTGGAAAATAAAAAAATTATCTTTATAGTTCATACAGTATGATTCATATCATATAGTACGAATGATAGTAATTAAGAAACCAAGATTTAATTATTGATTACGGTGGATAATTTTGGCATGATTTCAAATGATCGTACAATATAATTAGGATTGTATAGTACGATTAGATCAAAAATTAAATTTAAAATCTTACCTAAACTATGTTGGCAGCTAGGATTTTCATTTGGAAATAAATCATACAGTACGATCATGATCGTATAGTATGATTAGTTCACAAACTAATCATTCATAATTGGCAGTTAAGCCTGAGTTTTAATGATATATCGTACAGTATGATTAAAAATCATACAGTACGATTTTCTTAAAAAAAAATTTTCACTACAAAAAAAGAGAAACTCTCACCCTGTGTGTTTATGCATGGTCACCCCATTTACATACATTCTTTTGTGACAGACTCAATAAATAAAAATTAAAAAAAATATATAAATTCTTTTACATCCTATTCTACCCAATTTTGAGTTTCTAGCAGTCTTGAGTGGTATATATCTTACCTGAAATGTTAGTGCTCACAGACAAAAATAAACATCTATATTTTTCAAGAGAGAACATAGTAATCCAGTTAATATTATTTGTCATCATCAAAATCAGATGCTCGGGATCCTGGATTGCAATAGCAGGCAGAGAACCCCAACTCCTTTTGCTTCCTCCTAAAGTAGGTAGACAACCCAAAATCCTATTGCTTCCTCCAAAAGTAGGCAGAGAACCCCAACTCCTTTTGCTTTCTCTTGAAGCAGGTAGAGAATCTAGATCTGATGCTAACAATCATCTCCCTAGAGCCACCATAGAACCAAGGATGAAGAATGAAGACAACGATCGAATCCTTGCTTGGAGCAACCTTTGTGAATCCCCTCACAAACTCCCCCTCACAAGATCCTCTCTCTCTCCCAAACTCTCCTTCTCCTCTAAGCTTAAATAGAAGGCCTAAAAAAGTGCCCTAAAATTCAACTTGCCAGCTTTATCATCCAGGATGATCTGTAGATTATCCTATACGATTAGTACAAAATTAGCCATTTTTTCAGGATGGTTGCCATTATCTGGACGATCAGAAGAAATACTTTCTACATATCGTTCAGCATGATTTTATGATCATCCGGGATGATTAGTTCAATTTGAGTGAAAAATGACAAATTATCCAGACAAACATTTGGGACGTCCAGGATGATATCCTGGATGATCAAAAGAAAATAAGGGTTTTTATCTTGGATGATTTCATAATCGTCCGGAACGATTAGTTCATTTTAAGTGGAATTCGACAAATAATCACACACAATGTTCGGGATGTCCAGGACGATATCTTGGGCGATCAGAACAAAATCGTGGTTTTCGTCTGGGACGATTAGAGATCATCCCACAAAATGTAAAGGATCGTCCGGGATGATCGAAATGATCATCCTGTACGAAGTGATTGATGAATTAAACTATAATTAGTCTCCTAATCAAGGAATCATTTTTAGCAAAATTGTAATGAATCATCAAGGAATGATATAGTATCGTCCTATACGATCAAAACAATATTCTAAAAATAAAATATTTCCTAAAATGTGATTGGCGGCTGATTTCTGAATTTAAACATATCGTCCAAGATGATGGGAGGATCATCCAGGATGATCGGCCTAATCAAGTTCACTTAACCCAAATGCCCTAATTAGTGTTTTTATTTTGAACTAATCTTCCAGGATAATTTTGGATCATCTTGTATGATATGCACAAAATACAGAAGACTCTCAAACTCACCAAATTTCTCCCCACAGTGTGTGTGTGCAAGGTTACTTAGCATCAGGATCTCTCTTATTACATTTGACTCAAGAAAAGGTAAAAACTATTGGAAGTTAAACTTATAGACTAACTCAGTCCTAATATATCCAATCTTGAGCTGGCTTGAACTACAATTAACTTTGTGAACCTGAAAGGTTAGTAGGGATTGGGCAACTAAAATAGATGTGCAGTAGTAACTATAAAGAAGTAGGAATATTTGATATCATCAAAACTACAATGCTTGAATCCAAATTTGTAATAATCTCCCACTTTTAGTTGATGGTAAATATTTGTTAGATAATTTCAAATTAAGCAGATAAAAAAATTGAAACACAAAGCAAAGAAAAATAATATAAGTAAAGCAAAGCAAATTTTACTAAAATAGGCAAATAGTACAACACTAACAACACTACTCTCCCTTTTAACATTACAAAAAGGAGGAAATAGAAAAACAACCACTAAACAGAATACAGAATAGAAACAAGTACAATCTCAAAAACAAACACACAAAAAACTAGAAAGATAAACTCTGATCATTTTGGAGGTGGTGGTGGCAAAAAGAGTCTGTAAATGGAAATAAACTACTCCTCAAACCAGGCCATATCCTGGTCATGCTACTACTGCTGTTGGGCTATATAGGCATCAAAATGAGCAATATCCTCTATATGCTACTGCTCTTGTGCAGCTATATAGGGGTCAAATTGGGCCTCCCACTGGCTGAACCTTTATACCAGCTGATCAATCTGAGGTTGCTGGTTGATAGGGGTAGGTGTAGGAATAGGACCTTCCTCTTCTTCCCTAGGCTCCTCGTGCTCACAGGGATGATAAGTACTGTGGAAGGTATGGGAGGAGCTATTTGAGTAGAAGATTAGATGGTGATCAGGTGAAGCAAGGAATTAAAGGTTATATTTTGATTCAAGAGTATATACAATTAGGAGTCTAAGAGCTAGGTTTGGCATTCTTTTGTGTCTTTGATCTCTAATGGATGTTAAGTGCTTGATATATCAGATAATAAGATCAACATCATTAAATTGGAGGTTAGTCATGATATAGTAGGTGGTGAGTAAAAGGATAGGAGTGATGTGGATCCTGTCTCTAGCTTTTAGAATTATTGTGTTGTGAAGGATGTGCTGGATTATGCGTACATCATTGACTAGGGAATTGATAGCTGAGTCATGAAAAGGAGCATTTATTTTCCTACGAGTGGTGTTGACAGGGGTCAAATTGAAGTTATGATCATAGGCTAGAAGATGGAGCTTATCTCCAGTAGTGGATAGTAGAAGAAATTCATAAAAATCTTGATATATTTTTTGATAGGACGTCGATTAACATAGGACTTGAGGGAGGTGAAATCAGTATTGAAATAGGGACTTACAAAAAACTCAAAGAGGAGTTTAGAATTGAACAAGAAAGCTAGAGTGAGAATGAAGGTCAGTGTGGTGTTGGCGAAGTGATGTAATACCTAAAAATTTAGGGTGGCTTGATTGATGATTTTTGAGGGGTTTATGCCAGTAGATTTGAAATGAGCATATGCTACTTCATCAGCAGCTTCAGTGAAGCGAGTATCGACAGCGCTCCTTGAAGAGCTGCCTGCATGTGTATTTAATCATTTGCCATCGCCAGCCATATGAAGGAGTTGAGACCTTGAGTGAGAGAGGAGTTAGCAATTGTAGTGAAAAATAAAGTCTCAAGGGCTATTTAAATAGTTTCGAGAATATCATCCAGGATGATCGTGGGATTATCTAGGACGATCAAAGTAATTATTATTGCCTAGAATGATTGGTCAAAAAGGTGGTCATATCATCCAGGATGATCAGATATCATCCAGGATGATTAGACACAAGAGATCGTCATGAGGAGACATTCAGGACCATCGTTGACAAAAATTATCATTCAAGACGATAAGGTGGATTATCTAGGACGATTTGCATTAATGGATCATACCAATCGAATTTAAATCATCCAGCACATTTTTAATATGGATTTTCTAGGATAATGAGGTGGATCATCGAGGATGATTGCCATTAAATGGTACAAATTAGACGTTGGATGTGTGATGAGTGGTGATTTGATCAGATCATCCAGGATGATGTGGATCGTATAGGATGATGTGAACAAAAATTGGAAAGATTGAATAATGGAGAGGGATAATCAGAGGATTTTAAAAAAAAACTAAAATTAAAATACCACGAAAAACAAAACAAGAAAAATAAATGAATGAAAATATAAATAAAGAATTTTTTTTGAATCGATCAGCTTCAGTAAATCAAAATTTTTTCTTAATTTTCAATTCAAAAGCCAATAAGAAGAAATTAACGTTACTGAAATCCAGATAAGTTGAAAAATCAATTTTTGCAAACCTTACCTTGGACACCATATAGGTTTAAGTTCCTTTCAAACAAAAATCTAATTCAGAAGAAAACATTAGATGATAAGAAGAGTGATCGTTTCAAACTTCGTTCCCGAAAAATATTTGATAAAGAAGTATTGCAAAGTAAAGAATCAGAAATCATGATTTTCAATCTCAAGTGTTTGAATATATTAAGTAGCACATAAATTATTTTATGATTTTTAAAGATTTGAAAGAGGAGGAAGCTAATTTATTTGTGGGATCAATTTGTGCATTTTTTTTTAGTTAATTGTCCCACTTTATGCATCTTTTGATTTTTGATACACTTTGTATATCTTTTCAATTTATTGGCAAACTTTGGGCATCTTTTTAGTGTTGGACACATTTTGTGCCTCTTTTTTAGTTGATTGGTGCATCTTTTGGGAGCTTCCTTTCTTTAAAAACCTCTAAAAGACTCTCAGTTGCAAGATTATCTTCAAAATATAAGAGTGGAAAATTCACTCTCTTATATAAGGAAAGTAATCCACAAAACATAATCATTCTGATATGATAAATACAACTACCGGATTAAGAAAACATGAAAGTGATTCAATGATTTGGAATACTACTCATATGAGATAGATTACTGTAGGAAGATAAAATAGATATCTATTTTAAAGTTCAACTTTTTATTTTTGAAAAAATATTTTATTCTAAAAATAAAAATATACCTTTAAAGGAGTTATAGGAAGAGAAACAATCTTTAATATTTTTTCCTTTAACTATTTTAGAGAAGTCAATCATTGCTTACAAGCTTTTAAATAAAAACAAGGCAAAAATCTCATTTAGAAAATAAGTTTATCAGCATATGCGAGTAGTGATCAAATTGTTAAAATACAAAAGTAAAAATAATGAGAAATTAAGAACATAAAGAAAGAATACCAAAAGAAATAAACAGAAAAATCAAACAACAAAAAAATGAAAAAATAAGTAGGAAATAAGAAGAAAAAGCACATAAAAAGAAATAAACAAGCAAATCAAATTGAAACTAAGTGCAGAAACATTAACAGAAAGCATCAATTTCAAGCAAGAATATCTATGACATGTAATCTAATTCTTAAGGTGCTAAAGGTTTCAACGGCCAGTGGTTTAATGAAGATATCTGCTAGTTGGTTTTTAGTGGCTACATGAGGTAGCTCTATGTCTCATTTGGTAACATGGTCCCTAATGAAGTAGTGCCTGATGTCGATGTATTTGGTCCTCGAGTGTTGGATTGGGTTCTTTAAAAATTATATGATGGCACTAGTGTTATCATATAGGATAGAAATTATGCCTACAGGAAGTCTTAAATCTAGAATTTATTACTTTAACCAAAGGACCTGGGCCACACAACTTCCTAAGGTAATATATTTAGCTTCAACAGTGGACAGTGCAACTGAGTTCTATTTTTTACTGGACCAGGATACTAAGGATTATCCTATGAATTGACATATTTCAGAGGTGCTCTTTCTATCCACCCTACATCCTACAAAGTCAGAATTAGAATATCCTATAATTTTAAAGGAGGTGCTATGCTTAGGATATCGAATTCCTAAGTTTTGGGTTCCAAAGAGATATCTAAGAATTCTCTTAATAACAGTTAGGTGGGACTCCTTTGGATCAGCTTGAAACCTAGTATAAAGATAAACACTAAATATAATATCAGGTCTGCTAGCAGTCAGATAAAGAAGTGATCCAATAATTCCTCTGTACTTCTTTTGATCAATAATTTTTCCATTTAAATCCTTATCTAACTGGACACTGGAACTCATAGGAGTGTTGATTGGCTTGGCTTTATCTATTTCATATTTCTTTAGTATGTTTTTAATATATTTTGATTGATTAAGAAAAGTTTCATGATCCATTTACCTTATGCTAAATCCTAGAAAGTAGGATAATCTCCCATCACACTCATCTCAAATTCCTTACTCATTGTTTTAAAAAAATCAACATATAAATTTTTATTAGAAGATCCAAAAAGTATATCATCAACATAGATCTGGATAATGAGTAATTCATCTCCTACTCTCCTCAGAAAAAGGGTGGTGTCTACACTCCCCTTAACAAACTCTCTTTCAAGTAGGAATGTGCTAAGCCTCTCATACCATGCTCTGGGTGCTTGTTTTAATCCGTACAAAGCCTTTTTTAATTTGAAAACATGATTTGAAATTTAAGAATTCTCAAAGCCAGGGGGTTGTTTTACAAACACATCTTCTTTTATTATCCCATTTAAAGAGTCACTCTTGACATCCATTTGGAAAAGCTTAAATCTCTTATAACATGTAAAGTCTAGTAGCACTCTAATGGCTTTCAAATGGGCTACAAGGGAAAAGGTTTCCTCTAAATCAATCCCTTTTATTTGGTTGTACCCCTTAGCCACTAATCTTTCCTTATTCCTAATCACCACACCAAAATCATTCATTTTATTCTTAAAGACCCATTTGGTTCCCACTATACTCTGGTCCTTAGGTCTTTCTACCAGCTCCCAAACATCATTCCTAACAAATTGGTTTAGTTCCTCTTGTATGGCTAAAATCCAGAATTCATCAGAAAGGGCTTGATTGATGCTGGTGGGTTTAGTCATTGAAATTAAGGCTGAGTGGTTTAATTCTTTTCTAAGTCCATGCCTAGTTCTAACATCTTCAGAAGGGTCTCCTAAGATCAATTCTTTAGGATGACTCGAAGAATATCCCCATTCTCTAGGCAGTGAAACTTCAGGTTTTATCCTTTCCTCCAGATTTGTAGATTCTATTCTTTGGGTGACTTCTATAACCTCCTCTTCTTCTACCCTTGACCCTCTAGAATTATTAGATTCCTTAAACACAACATGAGTGGTCACCTCAATAATCAATGTTCTTTTATTGAAGACTCTATAGGATTTCCCAATAATTGACTAACCTAGGAACACTCCTTCATCAGATTTTGGGTCAAACTTTCCTAGTTAAACTTCCTATTATTTAGAATGAACACTTTACATCCAAAGACAGAGGTGAGAGAGGTTGGGTGTCCTACCCTTATGAATTTCATAGGGTGTTTTATTTAGCTTAGATCTAAGATTTACCCTATTCAAAACATAATAAGATGTATTCACCACTTCAATCCAAAAGTATTTAGAAAGTGAGTACTCAGCTAACATGGCTCTAGCAACTTCTACCAGGGTCCTATTCTTCCTTTCAGCTATCCCGTTCTACTGAGGGGTCCTAGGAGAAGAAAAATTATGATCTATCACTTGCTCCTTATAATAGGTTTCAAACTTTCCATTTTTAAATTCAACACCATGATCACTATGAATAGTTGCAATCTCACAACCTAGCTTCTTTTGAATCTAAGTGGAAAAAGATATAAACCTCTTGAATGATTCACTTTTATGAGACATGAATCTAACCCAGGTGAACCTCGAATAGTCATCAACAATCCCATACCCAAATACTTTCTAAGGGTTTTCTAGTGTTTATGTCTTTGATTGAGTGGAAGGAGGATTTGACGTGCTTTCCTAACTGACAGGCATCACACAGGTGGTCCTTAGTGAACTCTAGCTTAAGGATACCTCTCCCTAAGTCTTTTTGGGTGATCTTCCTAATGCTTTTCATGTTTGCATGACATAATCTCCTATGCCACAGCCATGATTCATCAGCAATTGCTTAAGCAAATAGCAACATTAATTTTAAAGTAATTCAGATCCAGCTTGCAAACATTGTTGATCCTTTTTTCCCATAAAATAATTTTGTCATTTAAGCTTATAAGATAGAAAGTTGGCAAAAATTTTATACTGAAGCCTTTATCACAGAGTTTGCTGATGTTGAGCAGATTATATTTCAGTCCATCTACAAGTAAAATATTATCAATAATAATTTTTTTTGAATCACCAGTTATACCTGATCCCATGACTCTCCTAGTGGTATTGTCGCCATGTGTAACCTTGCCTCCTGCCATGGTATCCAATGAAATAAATTGATTTGTATCTCCTGTCATATGCCTTCAACATCTGTTGTCCAGGTACCACATACTCTCACAAGATCTTTTATGAGGGCATCCCTAAAAAATCATCAAATGTTAGATTTAGGAACCAAAATAGGTTTAGGTCCCTTGTAATGAAAAGAAGAATGCAATGCATGTATGCTATGCTGTGAATTTTATAGTTTTGGTCTCCACACCAAATGTGTTTTACGGTGAATGATGCAAGTGTGGGAGATATATCTTAGAATGCCACAAGAAAAACATCTAACACCAGGAAAAGGGTTAACTAATCTATGCGGGTAATAGAGCCTCTTCCTAGGTTTGAATGATGCATGCTGATGTGCTAGTTAATGAAATTCTTCAAGTGCAAGAGGTTTTTTATTTTTCTTGAGGGCAGTTAATTCAGCTTTTAAAAACTTATTTGCACTTTTAAGAATTGAAATATCCATTTCTAAGGCATGCTCCCTACTGTCTAATTCTGATGCAAGAGTTTCTAGTTTCTTGAATGCCACTTCTAATTTAACATGTGATGTTTTTAATGAATCATTCTCAATAGTTAAATCAAAATGCTTTTTATTTAATGAATCAAATTCATCTAGTAAAGCTATGTGATTTCTATGTAGCATTGAATGATCTTCCATTAAAATCTCATGCTCTTTCTACAGATCTAAACATTCAATTTTCAGGCTTGCATGAGCTTTCTTGAGCTTCCTATATGAAAAGTGAATTCTTTTAGAAACTTCAAATAATTGATCGTATGTAAGCTCACATACCTCTTCTTGGTCAGAGTGACTAAGATCATCAGTCATTAAGCACAAATTTGTAATCTACTCTTCTGCTTCAGTTTTAGAGGAGTCTAATGCTGAGTCTACCCAGAACGCCTTTTGGATCTTCTTTTTCTTGTCCTTCTTAAACTTAGGCTTTTCCTCACCCTTTTCCTTACTTGGGCGAGCCTTCAAGATTGGGCATTTAGACTTCACATGCTCTGTCTTCCTGCATTCAAAATAGATAACATTAGAAGAACTTTAGAATGCTTATTATTCTTACCGTTATTCCACTTCTGATGATGCTTTTGTTTCTTCCTCAAGAAGCTCTTAAATTGCCTTGTGATTAAGGCCATATCTTCATCATCAGAACTTAAAGAGCCAGAGTTAGAATCATTAGTCTTCAAGGCTATGAATTTCTCCTTCTTCTTCTCACCTGCATCAAGCTGCCTTTGGTTCACTCCTTTCTTGTAAGCAATTAGTGATCCAAGTAAGTTATCATTTGAATAAGTATTCAGATCCTTAGATTCAATAATGACATTTATTTTAGCATCAATGGAAGAAGGCAAACATCATAAAATCTTGTTCACTTTTTCATAATTAGTGAGTTCTCTTCCTAAGGCATGTAACGAGGTAACAATCTGTATAAATCTAATGTACATCTCAGAAATTGATTCATTGGGTTTCATGCAAAAGAGTTCATAATCATGCAAAAGAATGTTCTGTCTAGATTATTTAACCTCATTCATTCATTCATAGGTAATGCATAATCTATCCTAGATTTTTTCCTAGTTGTACAAGTTTAAACATGTATATAATCTTCAAATTTCAATGAATAGAAAAAGTAGTTCAAACATTTGGCATTCAATTGAGTAAGATCTCTATCATAGGTTTTCTATTCAACAAAAGGGATTTCAGTTTTAACACCTTTAACAAGTCTATAAGGTGTAGTATAACCTTCTTTAACAAGCATCTACGTATGATAATCGATCAATTGTAAAAAGGTGGACATGCGAGTTTTCCAAAAAATAAAAGGAATATTATCAAATAAAGGTAGTCGTGTGATTGGATAACCTTCCACAGTATTACGATTACCAAAGTTAGCCATGGATTAGAATTCAAAAGTTTACCAAAACTTAATTTAATGAATCCTACACTGATACCACTTGAAAGTTCGTTAGGGTTGTTAAGCCCTTATGAACTAGTCCCAAGGCTAACCAAGAGGGGGATCGTCGATCGTCCATCACCCTTCATCCATCAATGCCACATCTATTTTTGTAAATATCGGTGTTCCAAATGATAAGAGACTGAACAAACAAGATGTAAAATGACAAATCAAGAATTTTCAAAAGCCACTGATTATCTAAGAAGATTTTCATTCAAATGTTCTCTAAGATTCGATAAGCGAAGGGAAGGGAAAGAAAACAGTTGCAATTTCGATGACGTCTGGTGCGTCCAAACCAGATAATGATGCCATGATGATTTCCTCTGGGATTTTTGATCATGAAGCCTCTATATCTTCAGATTTGGTTTTGAAAGTTAACAAATTCATTGGTAATAATGAAGGTACATTGAGTCATAATCTGTCGTTGAATTTTTCTAATCCTGAAATTACAAATCTAAATTCATCAAGACTGGATACACTGAATGAAGAGATTACAATTTAGTCGATTGAGATAAATATACAGAAAGAAGCTTTTATCAATGCCTGGAATATAACTTAGCATATCAAAATCAATTTTGATTTGGATTCAGCAAAGATGTCAGACGATGGAGTTGCTGTCAAATTAAATTCTGATTTGGAGTTAGCAAACTCAAAGATTTTGGAAAAGTTAGTGGTTTTGAAAGTTTTGGGGAAGAACATCCCATTTACTGTATGTAGCATGGAACTTAGAAGATAATGGAGCAAATTGATAATTTTCACTTAATAACTTTGGGATTGGATTGGATCCTTTGTTCATTTAAGACAGCTGATGCTATGGAAGAAGTTCTCAGTGGTGGCCCCTGGTATGTTGGGGGACACTTTATAGGGATGGATAAATGGTCTCCAAACTTTTCACCTTTATCATTAAAAGGTTTAACTGCACCTGTCTAGATTCAATTAACCCTCTTTCATTACATTGTTAGGATGAAGTAAACATTGCTAAAATTACCTCATAGGTTGGTATACCCATATACTTAGATGGCAATTCATTTAAATGGGGGAAGAGGGAATTTGCATGAGTGTGTGTCCGGATCAATTTGGGATCCAAATTACCATTGGGAATTTGGGTTGACGTTTGGGTGGAAGATTTCTCCAAAAGGTGGAATATGAAAAGCTCACTTCTTTTCGTTTCCATTGTGCAAAGATTGGGCATTTGAAATTGGAAGGCCCGGTTCTTCTAGCTGAAGAAGAAAAGGGAAAAGGTATTAATAGAGGCTTAATAAGAGCTAATCCTGATACATTCAACCATCAAATTGAGGAATATGGGCCATGGATGCATGTTAAATGCAGAAATAGAAAATATAAGAATTGGAGAAAGGAGGCTGGAGATTGGAAAAAGGTAGATGAATCAAAACATTTGAAGAAATCAAATGAAACAATTGCAGCCAGAATTCAATCAGTTGGCAATATTCAAGTTGATATTATTGATGACATAGGAATGCCTGCAGTTTTTGATAAATAGCAAGACAAGGTGGTAGGAGGGATGACTAAAAATTCTGATAGTTTAAAGTCTGATGTTTGTATTGCTAACAGATTTGATATGTTAGCGGAAGATATTGAAGATGCAACTCTTGTCACTCATAATGCTATTCCAAAAATTAATAATGAGTCTATGACTAAGAAGGAAGGTCCTCTTGTAGCTGTTTCAAATGAAATTCCAGAAATTAGCAATGAGTCTACAAGATTGGTGGCATGTCCACCTACAGCTGTTCCTGGAGGTATAATTGCAATGGTTAATTCTTCAAATGGTATGAAAGTAACCCCTTCTTCTGCAATGAACGTTTCTAACATTGGGGTTATCAAATCTGGAAAGGAAGAGTCATTGGTTGCTGATAATGAGGTGCTGAATCCAAATTCTGCTAAACAAAAATCAAAAACCCAGTTGAAATTCTTGGGACCCATAGAATCTGTTCCTAAAAAATAAGAGGAGAAGGAATGGTGAAGAAGATAGGCGGTGACTCTTTCCCTTTGTGTAATTAATGTCTTCCTTTGTGTTTTGGAATTGTAGAAGGGCCAAAAAAAGGAAGCCTCTCTTTATCTTAGAGAGATTGTGAAAGATAATGCTATTTTCTTTATTGGGTTATCAGAGACCAAATTAGTTAGTATTGATAGGGGTGATGTTGATAGAATTATTGGGAGTGATTGGGATTTTTTTCACCATCCAGCTGAGGGTACGTCTGGGGGTATTCTTGTGCTTTGGAATAGGAATATTGTGTCATTCTTTGTGTTGGAGCATTCTTCATAGTTGGTGTTTGGGGTTCTTGATACTGCTAGTAGGGGTCGTTGGAATGTGGCCACAATTTATGGCAATAAGGAGTTTCATGTTAGAAGGGGGCTTTGGGAAAGTCTTGAGAGGAATGTGGTTGGTAGTGTTCCTACTTTAGTGGGAGGGGACTTCAATTGTCTTTTGTCTAAGGAAGATAAGAGGGGTGGTAAAATATTTTGTATGTCTCAAGGGCCGAAGGAAATGAAGGTTATTATGGCTAACAATGATTTTCATGATGTAGGTGTTGTTGGACCAAGGTTTACTTGGTGTAACAATAAACAAGGAGCTTCTAGGATTTGGGAAAGACTTGACAGTTGCTTGCTGAATTCGGCGGCTTTGTAGATGGCTCCATTGGCAATGATCAGGCATCTTGCAAGGGTTGCATCTGACCATTTTCCCATTGTTTTTAAATTTGATGAGGTGCCTTGGTTCCAATCTAATTTTTTCAGATTCGAAGACACTTGGAAGTCTTACCTGGCAATGTGGAGCATTGTCACTAAAGCTTCGGAGAAGAAGGACATCAGGGATGATAATGGTAACATGATTATGGCTTTTGTTGGCCCATTGGAGAAGTGTTTTATGGTTAGGGCTGAGCTATTTGCTATTCTTAATGGCCTTAAATAATGCTTTTCGCTTGGTATTACCAATATTTGGATTGAAGTGGAAACCACTTCTACTATTTATTTCGTTATGAATCTGTTCAATAGATTTTTTAATCCAGATCTTTTTTATCTTATTAGAGAAATCAATCAGCTGTTCATGTTTGTTAACTTTTATATTTCTCATGTGCATAGGGAAGGCAATGTTTGCGCTGACTGGTTAACTAATTTGGGTTGCACGTTGGATTGTTTTACTGACTTTTCTAACTCTAATTTAACTTTATTACTTAAAGGTTTGATTTGGTTGGATATAATGGGATTGTCATATCTCAGATTTTAGCCTCTCTATGAGTTTTGCCTTTGGTGAGATTTGTTTTGGATGGGTTGTTGTGCTAGCAGTGGTGGTGGGTGTTCTGTTCCCTTCGCTATTGCTTGTTGCCTTTGGGTCATGGTTTTTATTCTTATTTTTTATTCATTGGTTCTTTTGGAGCAGGCCACGTATTGCTTTAGTTATTTATTTCAGTACAACACTCTTGTGTGTGTTGTGGTGATGGGCTTCAGCTGTGATTGCACCTTTTGGTATACTAATGTTTTCCCTATTAGTTACTCTTCTACTCCAGGAGGTGTAGTGTGTCTCGGTGCTATTTGTGCATTATGTCTGCTAGCAACTTTGGGAGGTCTGTTTGGGGCTTTTTCAGTCTTCACCATTTTAGTTTTGTTGTTATGTTGGGTTTTTCCTGTCATTCAGATTTCTGGTTGCTGGTGTTTATCCATTGCTATTTTTGGGGGTTTCTCTTATTTTGTGTGTTCTTGATAAGGTTGTTGGTATGGCCTTTTGGCTTTTTTGGGGGGTCTGTTGATGGCTTTGGTTGCCTTTATGTCCTACAGTTTCATCCATTTATTTGGGTGGTGCTATTGCCTGGATTTCACCTGCTAGTGGCCTTACCATTGTGTAGCTCTATTCTCTATTTTTCTTTTCCTTTAGTCTTACTCTGAGCATCTTCTTGTGGCTGAGTGTTTCTGGGTATAAGATTGAGCGCAATGGGTTATCAATTTCATGGCTGCTTTGGTTGTCTCTTCCTGAGCTCTAATAGCCTGTCTCTTCTCCTCATTTCTCTATGGAGGATATGTTCTCGTATTCTATGTGGAGTGAAGGTGTTCTTTCTTTTGTTGTTGCATTTTCCTTATTTGTGGTGGTGTGTTCATCAGCTTTTCTATGGTTGTCTAATTTTTATGGACTCGTCTAGTAAATGTGCTATCTGGATGGTTTTTTATGCTATCTTGACCCTCTGGAACTATTTTTTGTTTTTTATTTGGCTGTCTGGCATCATTAGTTGTGTTGTGTTTTATTTCTGTATTTTCTTATTGGTGTCGGGTGAGATGTTGTTGGTTGTGAGCCCTTACTGCTTTGTTCTTTTCGATATAGATTCTTTGCTGTGCTATATTGGCTTTTCTAGCTACTTTTGTATGTCGGGTTTGATGGTCTAGAATTGCAATTCTATTCTCTACTGTATTTACTTTTTATTTAGCCTTGTTTATGTTGGGCACGGCCATCCTGTTGTTAGCGTTGGTCATATTGGGAAGCCTAACTATAGTTGTGGTGGTATGATCTTTGACAGTCCCTAAACATTGCTGGAGCTTTTGTTCAGTATCATTATGGCTTGTTATATTATCAATTTACATAACCCTTTTTTAGTCGGTAGATTAATTAATTTGCTTAGTACTTTTACTTTTTATGTTATTTCATTTTGGCTTTTTTTAATTGCTTTATTTAGTGTCCCTACAAGCCTTCTTTAAAGGTTTTTGGAGACTTGTTCTTGTTTTGTTCAGGGTCCTTTTTGGTTGGAAATTTTAAGCTGAAAGGGTACTTTTTCTACCTTTTCAGTTGGTTTTTTAAAATGTTATTAAGCATTCTTGTATTCATGCTTAGTGGGGATTTCTGTCACTCAAGTTTTTTTTTTTACTTTCTTCTTTTATAGCTTTTTTGAGCTGTAGCGAGGTAGAGATCCCCTTAAGGACTTGTAATCCTTTTTTTTATATTAATATGTAGGCTCCTCCAGTTGGTTTTAACCAAAAAAAAGCCTTAGGAAGTTATGTGGCACAGGTCATTTGACTAAAACAATAAATTCTTAATTTAGGGCTACCTATAGGCACCATTTAAATCTTATGTGATAACACTAGTGTTATCTGTATTTCAAATAATTCTATCTAACATTGCAGGACCAAATACATAAACATAAGGCACCATTTCATTAGGGACCATGTCACCAAAGGAGACATAGTGCTACATCATGTAGCCACTAAAAATTGACTTGTAGATATTCATGCTTGAAATTGAATGCTTTGAAAATCTAAAATCTAATTGTTGTGTTTTTATTTTATGTTCTATCTTTCAGTATTTTATTTTCTTTATGCTTTTATGCATGTGTTTGTCTATTTAAAAAAAAAATTGAATCTGATCACTACTCACTTTAGTAGTTGAATTTTTTCTGTAAAATGAAAATCTTACCTTATTTTTTGCTTAATTTTATATAAGCAGTGATGACTCCTTTAAAATAATTAAAGGAAGAAAAATTGATGATTATTCCTCTTCCTATAACTCCTTTAGTGGTGTAATTTCTTTTTGAATCAAAATCTATTTCAATTTAAAAATTGGACCTAGAAATAGAGATCTGCTTCATCTTCTACAGTTCTCTATCTCTTATGAAAATTTTTGCAAGTCAATGAATCTACTTCAAATTTTCTTAATCAAGTTGTTTGTTTCTATCTTATGGATCAGATTTTTCTTTGTGGTTTACTTTTCCTTACATAAGAGAGTAAATTCTTCTTCTCTCATATTTGGAAGATAATCTCACAACTGAGAGTCTTTAAAGATTTGGGAAGGAAGCAAGTTTTGAAAAATGAAAAGAGGCACAAAATGAGCCCAAAATTATAAAGATGTGTAATGTTTGCAAAAATTGAAAGATGCACAAAGTCTAAAAAAAATTGAAATATTATCAAAGTGGGTCAAAAATTGATCAAGAGGTATAAAATGACCCCACAATGACTTAGCTTCTCTTTCTTTCAAATTTTTAAATCTTATAAGAATCCATATGCCAAGTGCTATCGTCTACACTTGAATTTAAAAATCATGATTCATGATTCATCACTTTGCAAAGATATTCTCTTAGATATATTTCTGAAAAGAAGTTTGAATAGATCACATTTTCTCTCTAATTTATTTTCTGAATTAGATTTTGTTTAAAAAGGCTTTAACCTATATGGAACTTGAGCGAGGGTTAACAGAATTCAAATTTCCAACCTTTCTGGGTTTAAGAGTTTTCAATGCATTTTCTACTAAGTTTTTTATCTAATGATAAGGTTAAATTATCATTTGATCCAATTGATCGATTCTTAAAAAATTAAAAAAAAAATATGTTTGAGGTGTATTTTTTCTTGATTGCTTGATTTCTATTATAATTTTTTTATATTTTATTGAGATTTGATTTATAATTTCGTTTATGGAGCTTTCCTGATCATCAACCCCTATCTCAGATTTTTTATTTACATCATACTATACGATCCACATTGTACTGTATAATCTTCACAACTATAATCACATATCTGATCACAATGCATCCAACAGCCAATATTGATCAATCATTAGTCATCATACTGTATGAATATCAACTTCGTATTGTATGATACTCATGGCTATAGATGTTGGATGAATTGAATTTTGGCTGGTATGATATTTAATATCATATTGTTCAGTACGAACACCTATTACTACTATACGATCCATTTAGTCAACAATCATCTAAACTGACTCCTCGGGATGAATGCCTTCTCTCTAATCGTCGAGTATGATTCTGATCGTACTGTACAATGTGACTGACTTTTTTATAGGATTAGATTAGATAAATTGATTACATTTGATCATCCAGTATGATCCCACCCTCGTACTATATGATTTGGCTGATTTATATTTAAACAAAGGGATTTCAACATTTTCTTCAATCAATCACTTTTAATCCTTTTCCCATCTCTCTTAAGCTCTCCATCTTTGAAATGGCCAGAGGCAAGCATTTTCGTACACTTGTCGGGAGTTCCTCCCAATGCCATATAGATCTTAGATTTCCTGAGGCCACTGATGAAGAGGCCTATCATAGATATAAGATTGCTGGCATCATCTTATCCAAAATCATCAAATAGGAGGATCTAAACTTGCAAGTACTGCCCCTCTTTGCTCACACCACTCTCACCTTCATCCTTATTCTTGCTTATCCCTTTAATTATGAACTACTTTTTTAATATTTTGCCATCCTTAGAATAAACAGTGAGGATACTGCCCTCCAATCCTATGTTAATAGGCGACCAGTACAAATAACATATCAGGACTTTCATGAATTCCTACACCTCTCTACTATTGGCGAGAAAATTGACATTGTGTCCTCAACTCCTAACTTTGATTGGACACCTGCCAACACCACTCTTAGGGAATCCAAAGCTAGATACCATATAGCCCAAGTTAACACTCCAGTCAAGGATGCTCGAATCATCCAGCACATTCTTTGTAACTTCATCATTCCTAAGGCTGGTGATAGGATCAACATTACACATGTTCTCTCTTTTGTTACCTATAACATTATGGATTAAATTAATTTTAATGCAGCTGATCATATAATCTGATATCTTAAAAATTTTACTTATATTAGATATCTTAGACACAAGAGAAAGCCTAATCTTACCTTAGGACATCTCATTGCTTTTGTCCTGGAAACAAAGAACAATTTCTAATTTCCTACACCACTTGATCACCTCCTAGTCTACTATTCCAATAGCTCCTTCCACATCCTTCATAGTGTTCACCATCGTAATGTTCACTATGTGGATGAAGAGCTTGTGGCAGAAGAGGGAGAAACTATTCCAACACCTACCCTTATCCTACAACTATCTCAGCTCGATCTGGTGGTCCAGAGGTTCGATCAGTGGGAGGCCCACTTTGACTCCTATATAGCAGAGTAGCACCAATAACATGAAAATGATTTAGCTCATCTTGATCACTATGTAGCCCAATAGCAGCAACATGACTAAGAAATTTCCTGGTTTGGAGAACAGTTTGCCTCCATTCATCAATACTTCCAACCACTACCACCACCTCCTCCAACTGATTAGGGTCCTTATGATTTTTAGTTTGTTCTATTTTTGTGATTATTATTTATTCTTGTACTTTTTGTTGATTATAGTTGTCAATTTTTTTTATTTTGTTTCCTCCTTTTTATGATGTCAAAAGGGGGAGTAACATGTTGTTGGTAGATTGTATTTTATTTTGAAATATTTAATTCCATGTTTTTCTCTTAATATTATATGGTCTGAAGTTACATGTTTTATATTATTTTAAATAAAAAAATTTAAAATAAATCAAACGCCTCCCCTATTTTAAAAAAAATTACTTAGTGAGGGGGAGCTTAGGGAATAGCAAAACACTCTTGAATCATAAACCAACAATATTTTCCATCATAAAAAAGGGCAAGATTTTTACAAATTTGGACCCAAGTCTTATGATTTTGATGATTACAAACATAATTGGATTTCTCACTATACTAATTAAATTTATTGCATATCTGTATTTTCTTTACTAACATTTCAGGTCCACTGTTCACTTGCAACCACAATCAGCTCAAGATTGGGTTGACTAGGATTAAAGTCTATATTTTTAATATTTGTGTATTTTTTTCTTTTTTGAGTCAATTATATATTTTTGTGGATTCTAAAGCTAAGTAGCCTTGCACACACACACTCAAGGGGGTGAGTTAGTGAGTTGGGAAGAAGTTGACTTTTTTGAACTAATCATACATTACAATTTATATCATACTAAATGATCAGTTAACTAGAAAATCCATAATTAGGGTACCTATGATAATTAAGATTGATTAAATTAATCAAACTGTATGATCTATATTGTAAAGGATGATTAGTTATAATCATAAAAAAAGCTACCAATCATAATTTATGTAATATTTTATAATTCAAATTTTTTTCTAATTGTATCGTACAAAATTCATCATATTGTATGATATATGACAATCATGCCTAAATTGATCATGTGATTAGGGGAACAATTATGGTTAATTTATTCAATTAAATTATATAAGATGATTGGTGATGATCGTACAATATGACCTTAGTGATGCATGGGATGATAATTTATCATCATTTATCATCCATGATGAAATGCCATAGTTTTTTTAACTAATCGTATAGGATGAACCCCCAATTTTGTATTGTAACAATCAAGCTCTGTATGGAATGATAATTTATCAACACCTATCATACTAGATGATCAGTACAAACTCTTGAACTGATCGTACAGGGCAATACATTTCATACTATCTAAAAAGGTTATTTTGAGTTAATTGTACTAGACGATGCTCTCAATCATCCTGGATGATCAGCTCATCTTTTTAAACTAATCATATAGAGTCTGTCTCCTTGTACAACACTAACAGGAATATATTGAACTAATTATATAGGATGATCTTGGATCATACAGGATGATCTTGGATCGTACAGGATGATCAGAGTTGATAAATTGAAATTTATGGCTTTTTGAGGGGCTTTCTATTTAAACTCTCACTTGGTCTTATTTTAAAAGACTTTTGCTGCTAAGTGTCTTGAGAGAGAGCATATAGAGGGTGTTAAGGAGTGCTTTGGTAGAGAAGAGAGGGAGAGTTATTTATGAGGGAGAGTTGTGAGGGATTCACAAGGTTACTCCAAGCAAGGTTCTTCCCTGTCTTCTTCAAGATTCTGCCTTGATCCTTTGGTGGTTTCGGGGAAACATTCTATAGCACTAGGTCTTAGTTCTCTTCCATCTCCAAGAGGGAGAAAAAAGATTCTTGGTTCTCTGCTATCTCTAGGATGGAGAAAAAGGATTTTGAGTTCTTTGCCTTCATAAGGAGGATGAAAAGGGATTCTAGGTTCTCCACCTTTAACAAGAGGGTGAAAAAGAGTTTGGTCCTCTGCCACACTAGGTTGGTGGAAGAGATTTCGTAAGGGCTTCTCCACTTTGTTGTGGCGGTAAAAATAAAGACACTAGTTTTAGTGTAATACCTAGAAAGGAGGTTTCTAGGGAGTGGATGTAGGTCAGATTGGACTGAACCACTATAAAATTTGGTATGTTTATTCTTATTATTTTCTTCACTTTATTTTTTGGTGATTGATAGTGTGGTTAAAAACTTTGACCTTTTTTTTATTATGTATTTAATTTGCTTCTGCATTGAGGGATAAATTTTTTTATTTTTTAGATATTAAAAAAGTTATAAAAAGATTTTCTTTTTGTTAAATAAATTTTTAAATTACCAATTCAGCCCCCCCATCTTTGTTAGCCTCAGGCTTGTCCTTTGAGGTCTCACAACATCCTCGAACTTTCATAGGATCTACCACAGGATTAGAGTAATTACTATGTCTATGTGTTCCAACTCTAGCTCCCATAGTATCTAATTTCTTTGTTATTGTAGCTACTTGTACAGTAAGAATGGACAAAGTATCTGATTCATAAACTTAAGGTATTCTCGTAAGATTTAACCTTTTAGCAGGACACTAGAAATTATTTAGAGCCATTTCCTTTATTAATTCATATACTTCTTAAATGGCTTAAACATTAAAGATCCTCCAGCTGTAGCATCTTTGATTGATCTAAGGGATCCTACTAGTCAACTATAGAAAGTCTAAAAACACACCAACCGGGTAAAGCATGGTGAGGGTATTTTTTAAGCATTTTCTTAAATCTTTATCAACTTTCATAAATTGATTCTCCCTCAAACTCAGAAAAAGATGTGATATCATTCCCAAGTTTGACAATTTTTGAAGGTGGGAAATACTTAGGAATTTGAGAGCCCACTCATTCTATGTGGTTATAGAGCCTCGAGGCAAAGAATTCAACCACATCTTAGCTATGTCCCTTAGAAAAAATGTGAAAAATCTACGTCTAATAGTATCATCATCGACACTATTATAGTTAAATGTTGCATAAATGTTTAAGAATTTGGCTAACTGTAAATTTGGATCTTGAACAGGAGTTCCCCAAAACTAGGATATTTGAATAATTTTAATTATGACAGGTTTCAGCTAAAAGTTATAATCCTTGATAAAAGATTTATTAATAATCTAATGAAATCCTTCTATTACAAGATTAACATATTCTTTAAGAGATCAAGAATGATTCTGATGTTGCACTAGTTTTGACATTTCTTCAATCTTTTTTGTTTTTTAATTTTTTTAATGGTCTTTTTTATCTCAGGGTCAAATAACAAGGCTCCATACTTTAATGCATACAATAATGATAAAACAACTAAAATATAAATTATAGGCTAAACAATCAACAAAATACTTTTTTGGCATTTTTAATATTTTTTATCATATAGAATAAAGATACATGATACAAGTAAGTTTAAATATGCAAATGTTTCAATAATTTAATTAAAATTATAATACAGATATTAGTTCCCTTGAACGACCCCAAAAGCTTGATGTGGGCTTGATTTGAATTAGTGCTTTCTTTGAATTGATGTGCAGATCTGCTTTGGTTTTATTTGATATAAAAATAATAATACCTCACTAAAATAAATAATTATATATGTTGATCAGGTAATAAAGTGTTAGTGTAAAGTGTCGATCCCATAAGAAAGTGTTCTACTGAATTACAAATACATTATAACTGCTTACTTCAAATGCACAATTTATCCTACTAAAAGTTAAAAATGGATATTTTAAAGTTTTTATTACTTAAAAAAAACATGCAATAAGATTTGATACCAATAAAAATAGAATATTTTGGACTAATGAATGCAACAACATAGTTTTTTTAATGAGACTCTTAATTTTAGATGGGGATTTGAGTAATTGCATCCCTACATCTCTGTCGAGGTTTTATGGGTTAAAAGAATGGTTTATGGCTTTCCTATAGTTTTATTATCTTGATTGAATCTAGAATATTAATTATCCTATATCTAGCCATGCCAACATTCTATTTTAATACTCCTAATTATTCCAAAATTCCTCCATCAAGGTTATGGAATACACAAGATATGAACTACACATATGGCCACTATATACATTAAAAGAAGAATAAAAAATATTGAAAACATATATATATTCATTAAAAGCACGAGAGTTTACATTAGTACTTTCTATACTTTTACGTTATTAGCCCTATACTAGGGAATTAGCCAGTCATGGAAGATAAAAGAAGTAAACTCATTTTTATTTTATTCATTCAAAGAAGACATATAAGAAAACTAATAAGAAAATTATCACCCGGAAGGATAAATTGATCTTCTCCACACTACTTCTTTCTCCAATAATAGAGTTTCTCTCATGAGATAGGTTTGGATCTCTCTATAAGTACCATGCACTTCCATAGTCTCCCGTAGAATATACATGAATGTGGCACTAAAGAAACACACTAAGAGTTACAAATTTTTGCTCAAGTAATAGAACTTCTTAAAAAAAATGAAAAATTATTTATAGAAAGTACATGGTCTGGCTCAGGCAACATGGCACTAAATAAAGTGACGCCATGGTAGTATAACATGAACTAGTGCCTCAGCACTATAATGCTTGATCTGCTGTGGTGCTGGATTACCTAACATAGTTAATGGTTGAGCTAGCAGCTCTTTCGGGTGAGTTGGTTTGGCTTTTAAACTAGACAATTGCTCCACCATGGTGCTCTAAAATTTGAGCTTTGTGGTGCTTGAATGTGATTTTTGGTGCTATAGAGTTGCAAGACTAGGCACTCTGGCACTTATTTTCCTAAGCTATTAGCACTGTTGTGCTGAATTTGGGCACAATGGTGTTATGTTATGGCACAATGCTGACGTTAGTGTCACTACAATGCTAAAAATAAAAGACATAGATGCTGTAATGTCTAAATTAGGCGCCTCAACATTCAAGATCAAAATGTTGTGGCACTTTATCTGATTACGCTGTGACACTGTTCAACACTTATAGTGTTTTCCCTTTTACTATGCATTTTCTGCACAAACATAGCTAAAATAATATATTTTTACTAAATATAAATAAAATAAAGAGTACATAATTTACACCTAACAATCACGATCATCAAAGGACCATTCAGCAAAAGAAATCTATTATTTAAATCAATTCACAATTCTAAAAGGTAAAAGTTAACTAGTTTGAATCATATGCCACATACAAAAATCTATAAATTGCAAAAAAAAATGGATATACAAATCTTCCAGAAATTAAAAGGAATATTATCAAGTAAATGTGTTTCAATAATGGAATACCCTTCTAGGGTGTTATGATTTCAAAAGTATATAAGGAGTTTAAACCTAATAAAGTGAGAATCCCACTCTATTACAACTTTGAGGTGCTATGGCGCCCCAAGAGGGGGGTAAATTGGTATTTTTAAAAACTTTTCTATAACTTAAAAATAAATCAAAGGAACATGCATAAGCTTTAAGAAAAATTTTTAAACCAAAAAGAAAAAAACAAATATTTTTGTTTTTCAAACATTTTAGAAATTATTTAATTTGTTTGTTGCTAGTATCTTTTAACAAAAATTTCAATCAAGAAATTTAAAATTATAACTTTCAAAAAAACAACCAAGTAAACAAAAGTGCGGAAAGTAAATGCAAGAAAATACTTATAGGAAAGTAAAAAATATGCCAAAAAGATTTATAAGGGTTAAGTCAGATCAACTATCTCCACTTCCTAAAGGTTCTCCTTTCTTTTTTTTTTTTTTGAAGATCTACAAATAGCATTAATGCATAAAAAAGATACAAGATACTAAGTGATAGATAATCTATCACAATCCTTCCTAATCAAGTCAATAAAACTTGAAGGAAGCTCACTAACTACAAAAGTGTCCAAAAACAATCACCTAAAAGGGCATAATGTGAACAAAATTAGCCACATTATTACTATCTCAAGAGACAATTTGAAACATTACATTCTTGAAAACTTCTAGAAAAGTAAAATCCAAACTTTGAATTTTTTTCTTCAATCATTTATTCTTCATAACTGAATTCTTCAACAAATTGATAATATTGATATTATCTCCTTCAATAATAATGCCTTTCTTGCCACTCATCCACTTTTGAATATTTTTTTCGAAATCAAAAATAGCAATTAGCTCCAAAAAATAAATATCCCATTGCAATAACTTTTTAGCATAAGCAAGTAAAAATTTCCCTTTATGATCCCTTAATACACCATCAATTCCTACCAAGTTAGATTGAAGAAGAGAGACACCTACATTGAATTTAATCCAATCCGTAAGAGGGGATACCAATTTTTAAATAGTATATCATGCTGGTTACTATCCCAATTCTGACAAATTGGATACAATTGAGGTTGAATTAATAGAGAAAGAATCTATGATGCAATCAAATAATAAGATGGAACCGGTTTACCATGCTTGCAGAGATTTCTTACTTTCCAATTTTGGTAGACAACAGAAATGTATATATGAATGAGCCCTATATTTGAAATTGAAATCCTTTTCATATTATTCCAGTAATGAGAAAAATTATTAAATTTAGGTAGAGAAAACCCCACTTTTTAAACATATCAACCACTTTCAATAACTTTTACAATAAACTAAAATACGATGGATAATTCAACTTCATCACAATCTCTTGTGCATGCAATATTATCATTCAATCTTCTATAATGAAACCGAGAATTCATAGAAGAGAATTATTTACAAGCCTCGACCAAAATAAAATTTCACTTGGACTGATCTTCAGATTTTTCACCATTTTGTTTTAACTTCAGAGTTAAAGATTCTCCCTTTTGGGCATTATACAAACTCAGGCTTCCTTAGCAATCAACTAGGTGGTGAAATGCTTCTTCCTTACTTGATGGAGAATGACATTTACAATCTTATTTGACCCTAAAGAATATGCCTCTTTCTACTTCCTAGGATAGTGCAGATGTCACTCCCTCCATCAGCACCTCCTCTCTACCACTGAGATTCTGCTTCCTACTTTTTCTAGCAAGCTTGATGGAGATGTTGCTCCCTCCTTTAACTCCTCAGTTTTGTGGATATGTCATTCCTCCTTTTGCCTCTTAGTGTGATGGAAATTCCGTCCCTTAGCCTTCTTGGCTACTAAGTCATTCACTCAAAGACTTTTCCTAGAGCTCTTCTTGAAGCTCTTTAAAACCATAACACTAAAGATAATAAGCTACAAGATGAATAGAAATAACCTTATGAAAATCTATAATACCCCATTATGCACTCATAAAAGAATTCCCTCAACCTCACCTTCACTCTCCCGCAAGTGGGTTACACTCTCATATGAGCAAGGAGACTCCCCTATCCTTATTTTAAGCTATTTCATTAGAAAATGTTCTCTACTACTCAACTTTTTATTCTTCAAGCCTCTAATTTTTAGTTTATAAATTGGTCTCTTAAAAAACTCTAACTTTTAAAATAATTACTCAAATCTTATAGTATGAACCTTAGATCATACTATCTAATTTGTTCAATTCATGTCTCTTATAATATGGTAAAATTTATAATCATACAGTATAATTAGTTCTCTAAAAGCATGGATTCTCCAGATCAAACAAATGTTTAGCCAGTGATCTCAAAATTTGATGGCCCTATATGATGGTGATCGTACAATATGATAATCTAATGATGATTTGATCATGATTCAATTCTCTAATCCTTGGGATTAAATTAGGCAATTCTAAGTAATGTTTGTACAGAATGAACTAGTGCACACAATATGATCATTTCAAATTTTTAATTCAAATTTGCCTAATTTTGGCAACATGGATTTGACAGCGCGGTTTATCAAAATACCTGATAGTTCTATATGATTTGAGATTGTAAAGTATGATTAACTATAACTAAATTAATTAATCTTATTTAATTTAAGTATTTGAATTATTATTATTTTGAATAGATTGTATAGTATGATTTAGATCATATAATATAATATTAAAAAAATTTAAGTGTTAAACTTTTATCCCCAAGTGAGTGTGTTCTCAATTATTTAGCTAATGTACAACTAATACATAAAATGTCTTAAGAAAATAAAAAAGTATAGACTCTATCAAACATAAAATGACTTAGACATTGATGCTACACTATCTTGAGTCTTGATTCTTCAATTCTACTCGGGGATTTTTGTACCTTAAATGGTTAGTGGCAAAAATGATTGCAATATATAAAGTTGTAATAAGCAAATGATTATGCAATAATATTTGTAGTCATTAAAACACAAGGTCGTGGTCCTAGATTACAATAATTCCTACTCTACCTCATTTGTTCTTTTGAGTAGTAATAACTCCACTTATTAGTTAGTATTGATCTAAAATTTCTTACAACCATCAATGACATTTCTATATCTCAATTCCTATCACTTAAATGTTATGCTACCTCTACCTCTAGAGGAAGAGCCTAATTTTTCAATTAATCACCCTTATAATTATCTTAATGACTCTTTCATTTTTTAAAAGTTATGTTATCTCTATATCATTAAGAGTATAATTTTGGTTGCACCTAATCACCTTTTTTCCTTACATATGTCAATTAAAGTTCAAGTCAGCCTACCTACAAGGAAGGTCTAATCAAGAAAATTTTTGTAATTTATCTAACCTTGGTAGATCACCTCAATAATGCCTTAAGATTGGGCCTATTGAATTCTAGGAGAGGACATTAGTTATCTTTAGTGGACCTACTAAACATCATGCACTCTTGTCATTGAGTAATGCTATGGAAAACCTACAGGGGTGTGAGTTGGGTTGTATACAAAAAGAGAGGTAATTTAAAAAATATTTAATTTTATCTTATAAAAAACTTAGTAATATGAGTGAGATATTTATTCCACAAAATCAAATGCAAAAGGGTGTGTGTGAGAGAAAAGAACACCCAAGAACTTTTACGTGGTTTGGTCGCCACTGGCCTACATCCACGCCTAGTCCAACACAAGACTAGGATTAACCTAACAACCAAAATAGGTTACATCAATTGTATCTTCCTAACACTAGGAAGAGACTACCTTACATGATGGTCAGAACATTACAACAAGGTTTATAATAAAAAATAGATAACATTAAGCCAAGTCATAGCTTGATATAATGTAGCTCTCGTAAGGAATATAACATATATAGCTCTAACGATCCCCACACAAAACAAAGAGTAATTACCACTAAAAAATGAGATAGCTAACTAATTTTTATGTTTATGATAGTGAAAATGTGGTATTAAAATATTTTCATATTATTTTGCAAAGTTAAAACACAAGAAAATTAGCTACAATGCAACATACAAAAGACTAGCTATATTAAGCAAATATATGATATGAATAATTATGAAAAAAAGATGTTTTGTAAAATAAGCTTTGCAAGAGTTTAATGTCATAAAAATGTAATGAAGATAGCAACAAATTAATTCAAAGTTATCCATCTAGTTTCTCTCAAATTAACTCAAAAGATATGGCAAGACTAGTTGGAAAACACCCACAAATCAAAGACAACTAGTCTCACTTAAAATTGTAAACAAGGTGAGTTATTTAAATAACTTTAAAACCTCAAAAAACATGATAATAATCACCATAAATATTATAAATAATAATATTCAAGTTTATCCAATGGTGATCCAATCAAAAGTTATAAACAATGTTTCCCAACAAGTCCATTATACCTCAATGGCAAGTCATAAAATTTTTTATGTTAGAAAGATGCTTGTCTATAATGAAAATGTTTTTTATTTTATTCTTATGATAAACAATATGCATGATAATTATATAAAATCAAATTATAAAAAAATTATTATTAAGCACAAGAATTAAAGCACTAAAAGTTTCACAAGCCAAATTAAAACATTGTGACAAATAGGGTGTTGACTAGGTAACCTAATTTTCACAAAATCAACCACCAAAAGGGAATGTTTTTAATTTTGATAAAGTCAAAACAATATGGTTTAAAAAATAAATTTTATTAGAATTCTACAGCAAGGAAATCACACAAAAAGGTTTAAAGTGAAAGTATCAAAGTGATGGAAACTAGTTGCAAAAACTAGCACTTAAAAAATTAAAACTAATTAACATAACTTATGATATGCAAAATATTCTTATATTTTTGTATGAGCCAAATATATGAGATGAGAAATCACATAAAAACCAAATGAAATAGTAAGTTCATTCAGGAGTAGATCCAACGATAAGCAAAGTTTATGCAAAAGTACTAATGATCTTAAATCAAGTATACTACAATAATTTCAAATGACATTCCCCAAGTAATCTCCAAGAAATGTGAAAAATCCTAAAAGGAAATGAAATAAATGAAGTATATGACCTTTAGGTTTGGGAGATCCAAGAGGAGAAGAAGTGGCTAGCTTTTGGTGTACTTCAAGATTAGATGAAAGCAATTTGCCAATGGGATAGAACATCAAAATTGTTTGCCACCATTAAGAAATGGGGTTTAAATAAAATTTCTTTGACCTAAAGTATTCAAAATAATTGAAAGAAAAATTGATTAGGTAATAATTCAAATTTATGGCCTCAACTTCGTCAAATTAAATCATGGTTTAGTTTGAATTAATTAGAGGATCAAGAAGGCCCCAAATAGTTTGTGCCAAGCATGAATCAGGGGGGAAAAATTCGGCTAAACATGAATTAAGGGAGTCGAATTTCAATTAGAAAATATGTGAAGATCTCAAGGATTGATGAGGCAGATAATAGATCAGTTTATTTCAATAAATAACTCAACTTATAAGAAAATTGATATAGGGGCTAGCCATATGTATTAGCAAGTTTCCTAATCCACTTCCACTCTTAAGAATTCAACCAAGCCAAGAAAAGAAGGGTATTTTGATAAATATGAAAGGAGAAAATTAACTAATATATATTATCACATTAGCCAATGATTTATACATGGAAAGTGAGTTATATGTGGAAAATGAGTTGCCTGTGGAAAGTTTCCTTTTTTCTAAATTTTGCAAGGAATGAATTTTAAATTATACAACTTAAAGCATGCTTTAGTATAAAGCTTTAGGTGTCATGAACTTGCAAATCAAACATAAAACTTACCATAAATAGAATGTAATGCACAAAGTAAGCAAGCAAGCTATATTTCCATGAATGAAGTTAGTTTGAAATCCAGGTCAAAATAAAGTTGCTAATGCTTAATAATGAGAATAACTTATGCATGAATTCATTTTATTTGTGAGCACATTTGTTGTGTTTAAGTCATTGTACCTGTTTCTAAAGATATTAATACCCAAAACCCCATCTTCACACTAGCTTGAGAGGATTCCTTTGCAATTTAGATCAATCACTTTTGAAGACCTGAACACTAAAATGAAGACATTTGATACATCAAACATGTGTTTGTTATCATCAAAAATTAAATGGGCCTACTCTAAGGCTCATGGGGTTAACAATCTCCATATTTTTTATGATAAAAAACAACTATTTGTTTGGGCTATATAATGAAGGTACAAAATGATTTTTATCCTTGCGTATAACAGATATTTCGCAAGTAATACTGAAAATTATTTTGCAATTAAGTTTAGAATGAAACTATGAAAAACTCTAAAGTGAAAAAACAATCCTCCCCCTAAATCTATGCATAAGACAAAATAAGTGACCAAAGCAAAATATGAAATAAGTTAAATATGTAAATATTTTCTCCCCCTTAATATACATCAAAAATAATAATAAAAAAATAATGAGATCAAAATCAAATATAGGGATGCAACATTCCCTGCAGTCAACGTAAAGTATAATAGCGAACTTCTTATAAGAGTTTAATAAAAATGTAAGCAATCTAAAAAATAATAGAACCAAATTCAATACACACATCACCCTTCAAAACATGATCATGAATGAAGTGATGCCTCACTTTAATGTGTTTGGTCTATGAGAGTTGGATTAGATTCTTAGTTAAAATGATAACACTACTATTATCACAAATATGAAGGCTTTTGGGGCATTTTTAACCAAGATGCAATAGCTCAAAAGGTTTAGATGTAAAAATAAATTTTCTTTTTTTAAAAGATGACTTATGAAGTTTATCATGCACATAAGATTCACATACAAAATCAATTTTAAAATCAAGTTTTGGCCAACTAATGACAACATCTAATTTTGAAATTTTGTGTAATGTGTGCATGTTGATGTGACATAGTTTCCTATGCCATTATCAACTATCATCTATTGTGATTTTAAAACATACTAAATCTAAATCAATAGATAAGCTTTCTAAATTAACAAGGTTAACATTCTGAATCTTTTAGAAATAAAAAGAACTTATCCTTTTTTTAACAACACAGAAAATTTGTTATCACAAAGCTAACTAATAGAAACCAAACTATATTTTATACTTAGAACAAGAAAAATATTATTTAATGTTGGAAAAAACTACTGATACTTCCAATGCTAATGATTTTTCCTTTAATATTATCATCATATACTTCATGTCCACCACCATTATTTAAGTTCATTAAATTTAGCTTTATCTCTAGTCATATACCTTAAAGATCCGTTGTCCAGGTACCACATGCCTTCCTTAATTTTCCCATAAAGACATTCCTACACAAATCAATCATGGTTTAACTTTTGGAACCCAACTAGACATGGGTACAATGTTATAAGAATAAATTGGTGCAAAAATATTAGGTGTAGAAATGCTAGAAGCTAAAGGTAAACCTAGAAGTTTTGGTAACAGTATAAAACTTGATTTACAATATATTTCTTTTTAGATAAGCAATCAAACAAAATATTTCCTTTGTCGCCACAATAATTACACTGATATTAGTTACACCATGAGATCTAGTAGCCTGTGTTCTATCATAAAAGAACTTATATATTTAATGTTATACATGTTAGTTGAGTGAACATGAGACAATCTCTCTAATCTTGCTTTAAGAATCTTCTTCTCACTTTCAAGTAAGCTAACATGTTTGGTATTTTTTAGTAAGTGATAAGTTTTATGCTTTCAAAATAAAAAACTTTGTATATAATAAATGGAATTGAGAATAAGTTGCTTATTCAATTTAGTAATACAGTTTTTTTATTCAGTTTTTGTAAAAATTTAATAAATCATTAAATGCCTCATTAGTCTAATCATAGGATATTTCATCACATTCCTCTTGAGAATTCAAAGAGACCTCTTCATTTTCCATTAGACACAGATTGACGTCCTCCTCAGAACTATCTTTACTATATTCCTCACTTACTTGAACAACCCAAAGTTCCTTCTTCTTTTCTTGAGGTGCTTTTTCTCCTACCTTTTTTCTTACTCCTTATATTTATTTTAATGTTCATTTTTAAGCTCAAGGCATTCACCCCTTACGTGCCTGGGCTTGTGGTAGATGAAGTAAATAATATAATATATAAAATATTATTTCTTACCAAAAGGCTTACTAATTTTGAACTTCTATACCTAAAATTTTTCTTCTTCAAAAAAAGAAAAACTATTTAAACTTATTATAAAAAGACTCAAGTGCAGCAGTTGTTGAAAAGGTGGTATCGCAATGTTATAATATAAACTAGCACCTCAACACTACAAAAGGCTCTTCATTGTGGCACTAGACTAACCCGACGTGACTATTTGCTGATTTGACATGACGGTTGTCTGAGTTGATGCGATGAACTCTTCCCCAAATACTTTATTATGGTGCTATAAAAGTTGGGTGCTACAGTACTCGCTTATGTCATCTGGTGTTGTAGTGTTTTTAAGGTCAATGCTCCAATGTTGAGTTATTCTATAATTTTTTTGAGACTTTGGTGATGTAATATCATTTTCTAGCACTATGGCATTGACCTCGGCTCCACTGGGGCACTGAATTAAGGTGCTGTAATTTTCATTTTACTTGAGATTAAGGTGCTGTAATTTTCTAATATGTCACTAGGGTGTTATAGATGTCGTGGCGCTTATTATTGTGGCACTGTGATGCTGGTTTAATACTTATGAAATTTCTCCATTTTGTGAGAAATTACTGCATAATATAAATGAAATTACTTCATAATTCTTTCTTGTCCTCAAGCACTCATGTTTACACTTTTGATTATCTTCATTAGTTCAAATGAAAATTTTGCCATTTAAAATTAACTAAAATTATAAGATAATACTCCACAATTTAGATGTGAGTTGAAATGATCAAGAATCACAATTCTTATTCTACAAATCATCCTATGTTTCACCTTCATTAATATCCAAATTGAATTCATCTACTACAAATGTAACTGTAATGTTGACTTATTAGAATTCTTTTTGGAATTCAACATACTCGAATATAATTTTTTTATGTTATAGTACTCATTTTTCTTTTGATTCTTTCTTTTAATTTTTAATCCTTTCACATCTATTCTTTTTTAATGCACTTGAGTACAAATGTAATAATTTTGAATGTCATTTTAACTTTCTTCCTTTAGAAATTCCAAGTTTTCAATTATGTAAGGATGGTGCAAGGTTACTAATTTCATACATTAGTTAATAATATGTTTTATAAATTAATCTAAGTACTTCATTTTTCTAAACTTTGTTATCCAATCATGTTACAATAGTCAAAGCTTAATTGTTGTAGTATTTAAATTTAAAATTGAAGTAGTAACTTAGATAATTTTTCTTAATTGATTATGATGATTTTGAAATTAGAAATTATTATTCTTTATTCATTAAACTAAGCACCTATAGTTTAGTATTATTCTTAATTTTTTAAAAAATTTTATATCTAATTTTCTTTCTAGTTAAATTAGCTATCAAAATGTAGTATTTTGAGGACAATTCAACATTTTAAGCAAATTAGGAAATTTAACTTATGAAAATTATACTACAAAGATAATGTTGCCACTTAAGATTTATTATTATGATTTTTTATGATAACAAAAATAATATCTTTCTCATTTTATTATTTCTCCGAGTATACATTGGATATATCTATTTATTTTAGTGTGTGTAGTAACATTTCAGGGAAATAATATACTATTCCAGATTGCTGAAGATTTCATAACAAGTTAGGATATGATTTCTTGTAATAAAGTCTGTATATTTCTTTTTTTCTATTTCTTGAGTCTGAGCAAGTCTGATTATAAATTGGGTAACGGTGCACACAAATATTGGGGGATAAAGTTAAATCTTAAATTTAAAATATCCAGTCGTACTGTACAATTTGCCATTGATTTCCTCCATAATGCAGTTTCTCAAAACTGGTCTTGATTTTTTTTAACTTTTCATACTGTACAATGTTAGTTCTTACAGAAGACTTACAGTGTACAAAATAAAGTTCGTACCAGATCGTACCAAATGAACACCTTGATTTTTTAAACTATTGGTACAGTATGATCTGACTTCATACAGATAACTGATAGTGTATGAAATAAGGTTCGTACCAAATCATACCAAGTGAACACCCTAGTTTTTTGAACTGTTCACACAGTATAATCTAAATTCATAAAAATGACTAACAGTGTACAAAAATGGGTTCATACTAGATCATACTAGATGAAGCCCTATTTTTGGATTGATCATACGGGATGATCCACGATTGTACTATACGATCGTATGTCGGTTCACTTAAATTTTTTAGTTTTTGGATGGTTTTTCATGTATTTTTTATATAAAGAGTCCTAAAATATATCACTCAAGACCTTTGCTACAAATTTTTCTTGAGAGTGGCCATTGATTGTGAGTATTTGTGAGAGATTGAGAGTGAAGTGTGAGATATCTAGTGAGGGGGAGTTGTGAGGATTCACAAGGTAGCCCAAAGCGAGGATCTCTTTATTTTCTATAAGTTTCTACCCATCTATACTGGAGGCTCTAGATAGAAGATCTTCAAAATTGTGTCTAGGTTCTCTGCCTTTACCAGGAAGGTGAAAAAGGATGATGGTTCCATGCCTTCACCAAGAGGGTGATGAAGGATGACGGTTCTTCTCCTTCACCAGGAGGGTGAAAAAGGATGATGATTATTTGTCGCACCGGGTTGGTGGAAGAGTGTTTGTAAGGGCTTCTCCACCTTGCTATGGGGGCAAAAGGAGAGTCGCTATTATTTAGTGCAATACTTGGAGAAGGAGTCTCCAGGGAGTGGATGTTGGTCGAGTTTGACCGAACCACTATAAAATTTGGTGTTCTTCTATTCGCTTTTAATTTTTCTTGCATTTTTATTTTTAGTACTTAATATTTTTGTGATTAAAAAATTCTATTTGGTAAGCACTTCTATAAGCAACTTCATATTTTGAGATCAGTGATTTAATTATCTAAAAGATTAAAAAAGGTTTTAAAAAATCTAAAATATTTTTAGAAAATAACCAATTCACCCCCCTCTTTGTTATGCCTTGGGATAGTTCTATAAGGTCTAACAACCTAGACGAACTTTTAGATAACATTTAACAAAATATTAAAATAACAAAAAGAATAGAGCTATGTACTATAGAGGAAACTAAACATGCCCTTTTTCATTCATATTGAACAAAAGATATAATAGCTATTTATACCTAACTATTCAATCTCAAAAGCCTCTAGTGCTTCATGCAATCACATGATCAAATATTGTAAATTAATCAAAATAATTACATGCAATCAACGTGGACCACCACAAGCAAAATAAATGAAAAATAAAGAAAATAAAAAGAACTACCAACCATAACATCAACTCACCCAATATCTCTCTCATGTAAGCTAGGAAAATAAAATAAATAAAAATAAATCATGAGGATCAATCCCAATCCTCCACCTCCTCCACCTCATAATCATTATCATTTCTCATTGCTACTATTGGTAGTGGGTAACAAATATTGCAGACATAAGCTGGGGTAGAAGGAAATTGCATCTGATCATGGTTCTGTATAAAACGACTCCTCTTAGGCATCCTAACTAACATTTCATTAAAATTTGAAGTGTAGTAGCATAGCCTCTCTTGCATGTCCATAAAATGTGCAACCCATTAAGATAACTCCTACAACCACACCTTGCTATCCTTACCATAAGATGTAGCACTAATGGGGTAAACAACATGTGAATGCAATATGCTTAGGATTTTTTTGATGTAAATGTCCATAATAAAATGCTAGTGTATGAGTTGATCAAGTAATAAATGTGATATTAAAGAGTGTCAGTCCTATAAAGAAGTGATATGGTATTATGCAAATATGATAGAACTATCAATTTGAGCTACAACATTTATCCTACAAAACAAAAATTGGGTTGAGATTATGTGCTAACAAAGAAATGCAGAAGAAAGATACGATATTACTAGATAAAGTTTTTTGGACTAATGATAGTGAATTTCCAAAGTTTTCCTAAGTAGACTCTCTTTTGTTGGTTATGAATAAAACCATATGCATCCTTAGATCTCCATAAAACTTATAAGGAAGTAATGAATGGTTTATGGCCCTCTACTAGTTATTATTTCTCCATGGACTCTAGAATACTAAACATCCTATATCTTGGTTTGCAAGAGTTCTATTTCAATACTCCAAATTATTCTAATATTCCACCACCGATGCAATATATCACACTATATTTTAACTCTATTCATGGCCATTGTATAGATTAAATTTAGAACAGGAGATATTAAAAATATCCATTAATTGAATAAAACACAAGAGTCTACATTTTTAATTACTAAGGCTTCACATCATTAGCCAAAAACTATGAGTTTAGCTTGCCATGGAATTAAAATGAAATAAAAAAAATTTCATTAATTGCTTTAAAAATAAATTACAATGAGAAATGTATAAAAAAATATTTTCTGGATAGCATAACTTCACTCCCCACACCCCTTTCTTCTTTGATTTCATACTTTCTCACAACAAGGTAGGCCAACCACTCCAATTGCTAATTTGCTATATCTTTCTCGCCTCTTGTCCCCCTAAAATTTGAATCTATGTGGCACTATAATTAGGCACTTAGCACTCACTGAAGTGATAGATCCCACTCAAAATGTTAGAACTCTCCTAAAAAATGATAGAATCCCCAAATAAAAAAAATAAAAAGCTATTTATATTGAATACATAAATAGACTCAGACATTATGTTGATCGACATGGTGGTACGGTGGTGTTATAATATGAAGTAGCAGCTCCGTGATGCTAAGTAGGTTTTGTTATGATACTCGACTCACTCAAGGAGGCTTTTAGCTATACTTGTGTCTCACTTGATTGATATAACACAGCCTTACATTTCATCGACTACTCTATCATAGTGCTGCAAAAAATGAGCATTGTGGTGATTGAATTTTTAACCCAACATTGTGGTGTTGTGAAGTTTAGCACTCTGATGCTCAAATTCACAAGACTCCAATACTACATAATAATTTTGGCATTACGGAGTTGTGAAGTGTTGTGATGCTGACCTTAGCTCCAGGGCTAAATTAAATGACATTTTTCTTGAGGCTCCTGTGTTGCTATGTCCTGATCCATCAAAAGCGTGTTATTAATACTGAGTCAGAGCTTAGCGGTGCATGTTAAACACTTATGATTTTTTCTCCTTTTCTTGAGATATTCCTGTATAATATCAACTCTTTTTCTTGAGATAATCCTATATAATTTGTTTTATTTCTACACATGGTATAGATTAAATTATGAATGGGAGACATTAAAAACATTCATTAATTCCATAAAACACCAGAGTCAATATTAGTGAGGCTTCACATCATTGGCCCAAAATAAAGAGTTTAAATAGACATGTAATTAAAATTAAATAAAACATATTTCATTGATTACTCTAGAAAGAAAGGATAAGGAGAAAAGTGTAAATAAATATCACCTGGATAATACAACTTCACTCTCCACACTCTTTTCTTATTTAATTGCATGCTTTCTCACAATAAGGTAGGCTAATCACTCCAATAGTTATATCTTTCTCTCCTCTAGTCCCCTTAGATTCTACTCTAAATTGGCACTATAATTAAGCACTCAGGACTCATTGGAGTGATAAATCTCACTCAAAATACAAAACTCTATAGAAAAATTATAGAATCCCCAAATAAAAAGACTAATAATAATTTATATTAAGTACATAAATGGACTAAGGCACCTTCACACTCGACATGGTGGAACCACGACACTCAACATGGTAGCACTATGATGTTATAATATGAATTAGCACCTCAAAGCTGCAAGGTAGGCTCCATTGCAATGCAAAATTGATTCAGTGCAGCTATTGGTTGAACTTATGCATCATTTAGCTATTTTAATGTGGCTCCACATTTCAATAAATACTCTATTATGGTACTATAAAAAATGAGCATTGTGGTGCTTGAATATGTAAATCGGCACTGTGGTATTGTGAAGTTTAGTACTGTGGCACTCAAATTCTTGAGACTCTGGCACTAAAATGTTGATTTATAGCATTAAGGCATTATGAAGTATTGCGACACTGACCTTTGCTACATAAGAATCTTAATTAAATGACATTTACCTTTGGCTCTAATGTTTTTATGTCCTTAGCTGGCACCAGGGAGTTTTAGACATTGTGACACTGATAGTCAGAATGTTATGGAGCTGGTACAACACTTATGATTTTTTTTCTTTTTCTAGAGACATTTTTTGTGTAACATCAAAGAAAATTTATTTTATTAGAATTTAAGATAATAAAATACTACATAATTTGTACTTAACAAACACCCTCCATTTGGTTTCATCAAATCTACCACCTGCTTATCTAAGGATCTAAGAGAACAAGCAATCGATTGACTACCACTGAGCTTACTCGTCAAATGAGGCTCAGTAGGTCCTTCCTCCTACTCTTTCTTATTCTTCTTAAAACTCTTTATTTCTTTCTTTGTATGAGCAAAATTAGGAAAGAGATGTTCCTAAGTAGAATCACCTAACATTCTAGCAGTTACACGAAGGGAATAAATAAGTGAAGCATGGCATAACCAAACTAAAGTAGAACCCCAAATAATATATGTAAAAGAAGAGAAAATTAACTTCCCTACATCTATGGTATAAACCACATGAATTGCATATTTTAAAATATATATCACCCTAGTCACATCACTAATATTTTAACTTGGCAAATATTGAGTAGGAATAAAATAGCGCCAAATTTTGGATAATTTGGTTAAATAGGATACAAGAAAATTTATTATCTTTCCATCTCTCTTTTTCTAAATAGCCCCACTCTTAGGTCCATAAAGATCTCTAAATAAATCTTGAGGATCTATGGGTGCACTGCTAAAGGAAAAATAATGATCAAACTTGATTTTTGTAAGCTTATAAATGTGTTAGATCCTTGGAGCATTGAAGGGGACCCACTTTCCTCTCACCAAACAATTATGATTTTGGGATTCCTTGGCTTTGGCAAAAAATTCCTTCACTACGTTCACAATGCACACACTAGGCTTTTCACGCAGTGTCTCCCAACCCCTTATTTATATAATTTACTTTATCGCTCCTCTGGGATTTTGAAAACCTTACTCAGGAATTAACTATTTGCCTACAAATAATTACACATATCATTCTTAAGCCTTAGTTGAAATAAACCTCCTCCTATCATAGGAAGAGCATGGTCTCTTCATACTTATATTTTTGGGGCCATCTAAGAATAATTTTTGTATGAGAAGAGGAAATCATAGAATCATAACACAAGTGACTCAAAACAAAGTAAAAATACCAAAACTAGGCCTTCCTATTTTAAAACTCGATGAGCCTTGTGGCACTATAATGGATAATAATGCTTCACTGGAAAATCACTAAATGATAAACTTTCAAACTAACTGAATTCTACGACATGGTAAGACATATAGAACTGTGGCATTTATATAGGAAATCAAAGTGTAACTTTTTGACCAATGGATCACCATGGAAATTGATACATTTGAGCATTGCAGCACTGGGTAAAGACTACTAGCATGGTGCCATAACCATTAATTATTATCTTAACCTAACACCGTAGTGTTGTAGCCAGTGCTGCAATGCTCAATAAATTATCATAGTGAAAAATTTACGTTGTATTGTAGCGTTGAATAAAAAGTTATAGTGCTATAAAAAATAAAAAATTTAGTATCACAAAACTACACATATCAGCACTAAAGTTCTATAAAGTGCAAGGTTGTGCTGTGATGCTTAAATATACAACATTATGATATTATGATACTAATTGTCTGGAGAAGTCAATGTAGTGATGCTTGATTTAGGAGCTTTAGCACTTGACAAGAAAATGCTTGGGCGCTCTATGCTCTAACTATGCAGTGCGAGCTCAAATTTACAAATTATATTAATTCTAAAAAAATAAATTGTAATTATTTTAGCCATAACAATACTTAGTAACTAATAAAAAATTTTCACATGATATTTTTCATAATTATAAAATAAAAATAAAAGCAATACACAAATAAAAAATAGTTTAAATAAAAAAGCTCAGACTTAACATCAATGGAATTGGGTATTCTCCCAAGCAATGCTACGTTAATAATCTTCAGCCAGACTTTTAAAAATTCATTTTGGCCAGGTGGTATCATTACTACTCAAATTTTCCAAGCTATATTCTTTCCCTTTTTTCTTTGGATTAACTTTTGTATATAGGGTAAGGTTCCATGGGGCCTACTACTAAACGATATTGCAAGTTATCCTAATTTATTTTCCAAATTGATATTAGATGCATCTTCACTCTGAAATTGGATTCTCATTTGAATCACTAAATCCTCCAAGGTGTCTTCCTATCATTAAATTGATTATTTTGATTAAAGCCTATAGAATAAGATGGTTTAGGGATCAGCAAAGGAGATACAAGATGATTCCATTTTCCTAGAAAATTTGATTGGTTTGCATTCCATTGATTTTCAAGATTTATATTATTCCAAATAAAATTAGAGTGGTTCCTGCAACTTGTATTATAAGTATTAGAATAGGGATTATTTTATTTTCTAATTAAATCAACATTCCTAATCCCTTGAGCACTAGAATCACTAGCAAAATTAAAATATTTCTCCTTAAAATGCTTATGTGATCTTGAACCTGGATTAACTCAAAATTTGTCTGCCTTCTTAGACATAGTTGTTGCATGTGCTGTCAAAATTGATAAAGAATCTAAACATTGACACTTTCTACTCCCTTAGGATTATCCCTATAAGAAGGCCACTAGAAATTATTTATTTCCATCTCCTCTATCAAGGTGTAAGCCTTTTCAAAAGGCTTTAACATCAACAAACCTCCAACTGCACCATCAATTATTGAACGAAGGATCCTACAAGCCCATTATAAAAAGCCTAATTCAACAATCAATTAGGTAAAGAATGATGAGGGTACTTTCTTACCATCTCACAAAATTTTTCCCAACTTTCATAAATTAACTCTCCTTTAAATTGGGAAAAGAAATAATATAATTCCTAAGCTTAGTAGTTTTAGACGGTGAAAAATACTTTACTAGGAACTTATGTGTTAAGTCATTCCTAGTGGTTATAGAGCCTAGTAGCAAGAAATTCAACTACATTTTAGCTTTGTCCCTTAGAGAAAATAAAAAAGAATGAAGTCTAATAGCATCATCGCTAACTTCATTATTCTTGAATGTTGCATAATTTTTTATGAAATTAACTAAGTGTAAGTTGGGATTCTCAATAGGTGTTGCCCCAAACTAAGTATTCTTAATCATTTGAATTATGGTGGGTTTGAGCTTAAAATTATTCACTTGGATAATAGGACAGTTGATACTTTGATGAATTCCATCTACCACAGGATTAGCATACTCCCTAAGAAGTCTAAGATGGTCCTAATTTGGATTTTGTTCAGTCTTTCCTAATAATAAAGTATTTCTAGGTTTTCTAATTTTTGTAAGGGTCCTTTTAGTCTCTAAATCAAACAACAAAGGGTCCTTACTAGCACTACTATGTATACACCAATAACAAACAAAAATTGAAATGTAGATACAAAAAGTAAAAAAAGAACATACAAGATGTAAATAGTTAAAGATTCACAAAAGAATAATGCTAACTAAACAAGATATAAGTAGGACTAATTATGAATCTTTTCTCAACTAATATAGAAATAATATTAATAATAATACATCTTACTTCCATGGTAATGATGCAAAAGATAGGGGATTAATTGATGTTGGTTGTATATGTTAGTCTATGCTTATGTGTATTTAAATATAAATCCCCATTACAAACATAAATATATGAATCAATCAAGTAATAAAATTGTTTATGAGAGAGTGTCAATCCCACGAGGAAGTGGTCTACCTCACATAATTGTTCTAGTATTATCTACTTTAGGTTTTACAAATTATCCATCACAAAAAAATTAGGTTTGTGTATTGTCTAGAATGAGAACTGTAGAAGAAAAGTGAATATACTAAAAGATAAAATGTTTTTGACTAATGACAATGGAATATCATAAGCTTTCCTAAATAGACTCTCCTAAATTAGTTGTGAATCATAGCATATACATCCTTAACTATATGTCGAGCTTATAAAGATGTAAGGAAGGGTTATGACCTTCTTATTGTTGTTTTATCTTCATAGTCCCTTTAAGACTAAACAACCTACTAGGCATGTTATTATTCCATTCCAATTCTCCTAATTATTCCAATATTTCTCTTTCGAGGTAATATATCACACTAAGATTTAATTTTACACATAGACACTATAATGATTAAATTAAGAGTGAGATATATTTAAAATAGTCATTAATAATATAAAGTACTAGACTCTATATTAATAATTACTTAGGTTTTCATAATATTAGAGCAAAAACTATGAGTTTAGACAGCAATAGAATAAAAATAGAACAACCTACTTTCTACTACTTATTCAAGAAAGATCGAATGAATTGAAAAGATTAAAAAATATCACTTGTAATGAAGAATCCCAAACTAAGATGCCAGATGAATCCTTCCCAAAGTGAATCTACCCTTAGAACTTTTCTCCCTTCACGCATTTTTGGTCCCAATGCTTTCTTGTTCAATACAACATTAGCCAGCTAATCTAAAGTATGTATCTTTCTCTCCACTATCCTTTCCTCTTAGAAATTATTCAAAATTACAGTACCATCACACATAAAAGTAAAAATATTATTTATTAGTAATGAATGAATTAGGAGCTATAATACTCAACAAGGTGGCGCCGTAGTGTTACAATATGAACTAGTGTGATTAAAGCATCTCCACTGTGGTGCTGGGCTGACTCGTCGTGGCTATTTGTAGATCTAACATGATGGTTAACTTATCCAACTCCAGGCTTCTTTTCCTCAACTACTCCATCATGGCAATAAAATAGTTGGGCACTATAATGCTCGCTTACATCATCTGGCATAACTACACTCTTGCGGTTGGTGCTTTGCCATTGAATTAATGTGCAATTTTTTTGAGATGATTCTGAAATGATATTTGTTGGCACTGCAGCATTATGAAGCAATGTGGCGCTAACCTCAGCCCCACTAGAATATTGAATTAATTGTAATTTTCTTGAGAATCAAGCACTACATTATCCTTATATAGTGTTAGGGCATTGTAGACACTACGGTGCAGATGGTTCTAGTGTTGTAACGCTAGTTCTAAACATATAAGTTTTCTCCATTTCTTAAGAAATTCTTGCATAAGATCAACTAAAGATAAACAATTTTACTAGAATTTAACATAATAAAATATTTTATACGTTTCACTTAACAAAGTGCACCATTATAAAAAATGAATGCCATAGAAGTGGCATGGATCTTAATATAGGGTTTAATCGAAAGAAGAGCCAAGGCTCTCATACCAATTGATAAACTCTATGCAACCCAAGAGGGGGAGGGATTTGATTTGGTTGTATACAAAAGAAGCAATAATTTAAAAATTATTTAATTTTATCTTGTAGAAACTTAGTGATGTGTTTGAGATAGTTATTCAATAAAATAACTTACAACAGAGAGTGCATAAGAGAAAAGAATGCACATTGATTTTTATGTGGTTCGATTCCCACTAGCCTCCGGCCACATCTAGTCTAACCCTAAACTTGGATTAAACTAAAAACCAAAATTGGTTACAACAATCATATCTTTGTAACAATATGATGAGACTATCTCAAATGAACATGAGGACCTCACAATTTGTTTATAATAAAAAAGAAAATAAAATCAAGCCAAGTTATAGTTTGATACATTTTAGCTCACATAAGGACTATAATATATATAACTCTCACAATCTCTATATAAAATAAGGATTAATCACCACTAAAAAATTGTGTTTGCTTTTGCAAATCTGGATTCAAGGACTATAATTTTAATGATAGCAAACCATTTCATTTTTGTTTAAGTGCCTAACATTCAGGTTCACAAGATCAATTACAATTCAAGCCATCACAAGATCGAGTTAGTCCATTTGTGTTTTTCAGGTTCCATGTAATTTTTCATCTTTTTTTTGAGTCAAGTGTAATGTAATGGATCCCCAAGCTAAGTAACCTTGTACACACACACTCAGGGGGAGAGATTTAGTGAGTAAGAGTTTCTATTTTGATTTTATTCATATCATCTTGGATGATCCATTAAAAATAGAAACCCTGATTAGGGTAACCATGTTAAGTTGGTCTGACTAAGTAGACCATCCTGGATGATATACCCATCATATAGGATGATATGCTCAAATCAAAAATTCCTAGCCGCAAGACTAAGTTAGGCAAGTTTTATTTTTAGAGATTTGATCTGATCATCCCGGATGATACATGTATCATCCTAGATGATCCATTACAATCATGTCTAAATAAGTTAGGTGATTAAGAAAAGTATTTCAGTTTTGATTGATTCAATCATATCGTCTTGGACGATCGCAAGATCATCCTGGATGATCTATTAGAAATCCTGACCGTCTAGTGCATTTTATGTGGACGCCACTAAGTATCATCTGGGCAATATTTCGAATGATAGAAATATCATCCAGTATGATCCAGTCATTTTGAATCATCCAGCATATTTTTGACGGTACACCCCGAAGTATCCTCTGGATGATATTGGACACTTTTGAACTAATCGTATGGGATGATAAATATATCATCTTGGATGATCAAGTCTTTTCCTTGTGATCGTCCAATCTTTTCACTTGGATGACCCAAAGTATTCTCTAGATGATATTGTGATTTTAAACTAATCATCTAGGATGATCATAAAATCATCCTGGATGATTTGAGTAAACATGACTTCTAATCATCCAAGGAAACCAGAACATCCATGCCAAAAGGGGTTGATTTGCACCAATCGTACAGGATGATCTTTGATAATAAGTTGTAATTTAGGGCTATTTTTGAGCCCTTCTATTTAAGATCTTCTTCTTAAAATAAGAAAAATCTTTTGCCACCTTCCTTGCCTGAGAGAACCTTAAGAGAGAGACAGAGAACTTGGGAGAGAGAGAGAGGATCTTGTGAGGGGAAGTTTATGAGGTGTTCATAAAGGTGGCTCCAAGCAAGGATCTGAGTCATCTTCTCTTATCTTATTAGTGTCTCTATGGAAGGATCTTCTGCAAGAAGATCCAGGTTCTCTGCCTGCTGCAGGAGGAAGCGAAAGGAGGTAAGGTTCTCTGCCTGATTCAGGAGGAAGCGAAAGGAGTCTGGGTTCTCTGCCTCATCGGGTTGGTGAAAAGGAGTTTTGTACAGGTTTCTCAGCCTTACTGTGGGAGTAGAAGGAGAGTCACTTAGTGTTACTGTAATACCCGGAGGGGAGGCTCCAAGGAGTAGATGCGGGTCAAGTTGGCTGAACCACTATAAAATTTGGTGTGTTCTTTCTAATTATTTTTCACACTTATTTTTCTATTAATGATTGTGTGACTGAGATTATTATTTTTTATTGTTGAACATCTGTACATCATCACAAAACTGTAAATATTTTAAAACATTCAAAAAGATTTTCTAAATTATTTTTGCTCATGAATTTTTAAAATAATCAATTTACCCCCCCCCCCCTCTTGGTTAGCCTCGGGCTTGTTCATAAGAGCTTAACATCCCTAACGAACTTTCAGGTGATATAAGAGAGGGATTCATAAAATCTAGTCTTGAAAAACTTTTGAATTCGATCCATGGCTAACTTTGGAAATAAAAACACCGCTGAAGGATATTCAATCACACGACCACCATTATTTAATAACATGCCTTTTAATTTTTGGAAAACTCGCATGTCCATGTTTTTATAATCTATTGATTATCGCATGTGGATGCTTATTAAAGATAGTTATGAAGCACATTTTAGACTTGTTAATGGTATTAAAATTGAACTTCCTTTTGCTGAATAAACTTTGATGATCATGACTTGGCATAACTGAATGCAAAATATTTAAACTTTTTTTTTTGTGCACTAAAATCTGAAGATTACATGCATGTCTCTACCTGCACTACTGGCAAAGAAATTTAGGATAAATTATGTATCACTTATGAGGGCACAACTGAAGTTAAATAGTTTAGATTGAACGTTCTTCTTCATGATTATGAACTCTTTTGCAAGAAATCTAGTGAGTCAATATCTGAAATGTATACTAGGTTCACTCAAATTATCACCTCCCTACATGCCTTAGGAAGAGAACTCACCAATTATGAAAAAGTAAATAAAATCTTAAGATCTTTGCCCTCTTCCTATGATGCCAAGATAATTACTATCACTGAATCGAAAGATTTGAATAATTATTCTATTGATAACTTACTTGGATCACTAATTGCTTATGAGCAAGGAGTGAACCAAAGACAACTTGATGCAGGTGAGAAGAAGAAAGAGAAAAGTGTGGCGCTGAAGGCCAGTGATATAGATACTGATACTTTCGGGTCTGATAGCGATGATATTGCTTTAATCACTAGGCAATTCAAAAGCTTTCTAAGAAAGAAGCACAATAACTTTTAGAAGTGGAACAAAGGTAAGAGTAGCAGAAATTTTAAAGGTTCTTCTGATACAGTTTGTTTTGAATGTAGGAAGCCTTGACATATAAAGGCTGATTGTCCTACACTTAAGGCTCACTCAAGTAAGGAGAAGGGTAAGGAGAAACCCAAGTTCCGGAAGGACAAGAAGAAGATCCAAAAGGCTTTCTGGGCGAATTCTACATCTGACTCGTCTGAGACTGAAGCAGAAGAGGAGACTACAAACCTGTGTCTGATGGTGGATGAACATCGTGGTCAGTCTGACCAAGAAGAGGTATGTGAGCTAACCTAAAATCATTTACTTGAAGTTTTTTTAAAAAATCTATTCATCATATAGGAAACTTAAGAAAACACATGTTAGCTTAAAATTGGAACTCTTAAACTTGGAAAAAGAGCATGAAACTTTGATTAAGGATCATTCTACACTTGATAGCAATCACCTTTCATTACTTGATGAATTTGATGAATTAAATAAAAAGCATTCTGAATCTATTATCGAGCATAATTCACTAAAAATATTGCATGTTGAATTAGAAGCTACATTTAAGAAATTAGAATATCATGCATCTGATTTAGATAGTGATGAGCATTATTTGAAAGTTGAAATTACAAGGAAAATGAATTTCTAAGTATAAAAATTAGTGCATTTGAGAAAAATAAAACACCTCCTATATTCACACAATTTTACAAACCTCCATCACTTGAAGGATCACATTCAACATCATCAAAACATGTATCATTCAAACCTAGGAAGAGGCACTATCACCCTCATAGATTAGTTAATCCTTTTCCTGGTATTAGATGTTTCTCATGTGGCATGTTAGAACATATCTCTCACACCTACACTGTTCACCGTAGTACACATTAGGTGTGGAGGCCCAAATTACATGTTTTACAGTATAGCACACATGCATTGCATTCTTCTTTTCATAAGAAGAATCCAAACCTGTTTGGGTTCCTAAATCTGACATTTGATGATTTTTTAGGGTTACTCTCACATAAGTCCTCATGAGAGCATGTGGTACCTGGACAGTAGATGCTCAAGACAAATGACTGGAGATACAAAATAATTCATTTTGCTGGAGGCCAGGGCTGGAGGCAAGGTCACTCTTGGAGACAACACCACTAGTAAAGTGGTAGGCATAGGTATAATTGAAAACTCCAAGAACCTTTTGATTGAAAATATTTTTCTTGTAGATGGACTGAAACACAACCTGCTTGACATCAGTCAACTCTGTGACAAAGAGTTCAGCATCAAGTTCCTGGTAAACACATGTATTATAAGCGTAAATAATAACATTGTTTTGCAGGGCAAGAGGATCAACAATGTCTACATGCTTGATTTAAATAATATTGAATGTGCTGCTTCATTTTTCTTAAGAACTACTGTTGATGAGTCTTGGTTGTGGCAAATGAGATTATGTCATGCCGACATGAAAACCCTTAGAAGAGTCACCAAAAAGGACTTAGTTAGAGGTGTCCCCAAGCTTAAGTTCACTAAGGACCACCTATGTGATGCCTTTTAGCTAGGGAAGCAAGTCCAATCCTCTTTCCACTCCATTAAGGAGATTAGTACCTCTAGACCTTTAGAAGTCCTTCACATGGATCTCTTTGGACCCATTAACACTGCCATCTTAGGGGGAAAAGCCTATGGATTTATGATTATCAATGATTACTCGAGGTTCACTTGGATTAGATTTCTGTCACATAAATGTGAGTCATATGATGAATTTATATCTTTCTCCACTTAGATTCAGAAGAAGTTAGGCTGTGGGATTGTGACCATCCATAGTGATCATGGTGGGGAGTTTAAAAATGAAAAATTTGGAACCTTCTATGAGGATCAAGGGATTAGCCACAACTTTTTAGCTTTTAGGACCCCTCAAAAGAATGGGGTAGCTGAATGAAAGAATAAGACCTTAATGGAAGCCACTAGAGCCATGCTTGCTGAGTATTCACTTCCAAAATATTTTTGGGCAGAAGCGGTGAACATAGCCTGTTTTGTGTTGAATAGGGTGAATGTTAGATCCAATTTGAATAAGACACCCAATGAGATCATTAAGGGTAGAACTCCAAACCTGTCCCACCTCCATATCTTTGGCTATAAGATTTTCATTCTAAACAATGAGAAATTATCCTTGGGAAAATTTGACCCTAAATCTAATGAAGGAGTGTTCCTAGGCTATTTTAATGTGGGGAAATCCTTTAGGGTGTTTAATAAGAGGACTTTGGTGGAGGAGGAGACAACTCATGTGGTGTTTAATGAATCTAATCCTAAGGAGTCTAGAGTTGAGGAAGAAGAAGAAGTAGGTGAGATTACTCAAAGAGTTGAAAATATAAATCTGGAGGAAAGGGTAGAACCTCAAAACACTTTGCCTAGAGATTAGAGATATTCTTTGAGTCATCCTAAAGAACTAATCTAAGGAGACCCTTTTGAAGGTGTTAGAACTAGGTATGGACTTAGAAATGAAGTAAACCATTCTAGCTTTATCTCAATGACTAAACCCACCAACATCAATTAAGCCCTTTTTGGTGAATTTTAGATCTTAGCCATGCAAGAAGAACTTAATCAATTTTATGAGAAATGATGTTTGGCAGTTAGTAGAAAGACCTAAGGATCAAAGTGTAGTTGGAACCAAATGGGTTTTTAAGAATAAATGAATGACTCTGGTGTGGTGGTTAGTAATAAGACAAAATTGGTGGCTAAGAGGTACAACCAAATAGAAGGGATTTATTTTGAGGAGACCTTTTCCCCTATAGCTAGATTGGAAGCCATTAGGGTGCTACTAGCCTTTACCTGTTATAAGAGATTTAAGCTTTTTCAAATGGATGTCAAGAGTGCCTTTTTAAATGGGGTAATAAAGGAAGATGTCTTTGTAGAGAAACCCCTAGGTTTTGAGAGTTCCCAATATCCTAATCATGTTTACAAATTAAAAAAGGCCTTATATGGATTAAAACAGGAACCCAGAGCTTGGTATGAGAGGCTTAGCACATTCCTATTAGAAAGAGAGTTTGTTAAGGGGAGTGTAGACACCACCCTTTTTTTTAGAAAAGTAAGTGTTGATTTACTCATTATCCAGATCTATGTTGATGATATACTTTTTAGATCTTCTGATAAAACTTTATGTGATGATTTTTCTAGAATAATGAGTATGGAGTTTGAGATGAGTATGATGGGAGAATTGTCTTACTTTTTGGGGTTTAACATAAGGAAAATGGATGATGGAACCTTTCTAAATCAATCAAAATATACTAAGGACATCTTGAAGAAATATGAAATGGACAAAGCTAAGCCAATCATACTCCCATGAGTTCCACTGTTTAGTTAGATAAGAATTCAAATAGAAAATCTATTGATTAGAAGAAATTCAGAGGAATAATTGGATCACTGCTTTACCTGACTACTAGCTGACCTGATATCATGTTTAGTGTTCGTCTTTGTGCTAGATTTCAAGCTGATCCTAAGGAATCCCACCTAACTGTAATTAAGAGAATCCTTACATATCTCTTAGGGACCCAAAATCTAGGAATCTGGTATCTAGGCACAGCACCTCTTTTGAGATTATTAGATATTCTGACTCTAATTTTGTAGAATGTAGGGTGGATAGAAAGAGCACCTTTGAAACTTATCAATTCATAGAACAGTCTTTAGTCTCCTGGTCCAATAGAAAATAAAACTCAGTTGCACTTTCCTTTGCTGAAGCTGAGCGCATTGCCTTAGGAAGTTGTGTGGCCCAAGTCCATTAGTTGAAGCAACAAATTCTAAATTTAGGATCACCTGTTGGCACAGTTCCAGTACTCTGTGATAACACTAGTGTCATCTATATCTCTAAAAATTCTATCCAACATTCAAGAACCAAATACATCGACATAAGGCATCACTTCATTAGAGGCCATGTTACAAAAGGGGACATTGAGTTACACCATGTAGGAACTGAAAACTAACTGGCTGACATCTTTAATAAACCACTAGCCTTTGACTCATTCAGCATTTTAAGGATCGGATTGGGTGTGATTGATATAAATGCATGAATTTGATGATTCCTGACTACTGAAGTTTTTTTCTTTTCATCTTCTTTTCTTTAGTTTTTGTTTGATTTGACTGTTTGTTTCTTTTCTTTGGATCTTTTATTTTCTTTCTGATTTTGCTGGTTTTATTTGCTTATTGGATTTAATTCCTTCTTTTAACATGCTTTCCTCTGTATTTTTTATTTACTTCCTATTTTCTTAAAAATCAGATCAATGCTCACTATTGATGATAAACTGGATTTCTGACTGAGAGTTTTTGCCTTAGTTTTTATTTGAAATCTTGTGAGCAGTAATTGACTCCTCTAAAATAGTTAAAGGGAAGAAAGATTGATGATTGTTTCTCTTCCTCTAACTCCTTTAATGGTGTTTTGTTCCTTTTGGATAACAATCATTATCAAAATTAAAAAGTTAGTTTTTGAAACAGAGATCTATCTTATCTTCCTACAGTAATCTATCTCATATGAATAGAGTTTTCAAAGCATTGAATCATTATTATGTTTTTCTTGATAAGGTGATTGCACTTATCATATGGAATATAATTTTGTTCAGTGAATTACTCCTCCTTACTGTAGAGAGTGAGTTTTTTTCTCTCTTTTGTCTAGAAGGTAATTTCACAACTGAGATTATTTAGGGATTATGAAAGGAAGAAAGCTTACAAAATAAAGAAAAAGCGGCACAAAAGGGGCCCAAAAATGAAAAGATGTGCAATGATGCCAAACAGTTGGAAAGATACACAAAGTGTATCGAAAATCAAAAAATGCACAAAGTGTGCCAAACAAATTGAAAAAGAGGCACAAAATAAGCCCGCCAAGAAATAAGCTTTCTTCCCTTTCAGATTCTTAAATATCTAAGAAAATTCCATGCGCTACTTAATACTTTCAAAAACTTGAGATTGAAAATCATGATTTCTTATTCTTTACTTTGTAATACTATTTTGTCAGCTATTTTTCTGGAATGAGGCTTGAAATGATCTCTTTTTAAATCTAATTTCCTTTCTTCTGATTTAGATTATTATTTGAAAGGAATTTAAACCTGTAAGGTGTACAAGGTAGGAGTTACAGAAATAAATTTTCCAACTTTTTTGGATTTCAGCATTATCCATTTTCTTCTTGCTGACTTTTGAATTGAAAATTAAGGAAGAAATTCTGATTTACTGGAGCAGATAAAAAAAATTTATGTTTTAAGTATTATTTTCCCATTTCTATTTTTTATTTGATTTTATTTAATTATTTATTTCATTTTTTATGAGTTTTTGGGATCCCTTATCATTCTTCTCCATCCTTCACCTTTTTTAATTTTTGGTCACATCATTCTGGATGATCCCCACATCGTCCAGGATGATATGATCAAATCATCCCATCCTGATCTAATGGCTGATATGCACCAATTATTGGTGATTATCTTGGATGATACTCCTTATCATCCTAGATGATCCATGTGGTAGCAGCTGGATGATTTAAATTTGGCCCGTATGATTTATTTATTGTTTATCATCCTGGATGATCCACCTAATTATCCTAGATGATACTTTTCATCAACAGTCGTCCAGCTTGACTCCTTGGGATGATCGCTTGTGTCTAATCATCCTAGATGATATTTGATCATCCTGGATGATACAACTGCCTTTTTGACCAATCATCCTAGATGCCATTATTGCCCTATCAACCAGGATGATCCTGCGATTATTATAGATGATCTGGCCATTTTCTATTTAAACAGCCAATTTCCTACAGTCTTTCACCACACCCTTCCTTTAATCCTTACTCGCTCATCTTCTCATGGCTGGTGGCAAGCAATCCAGGCACCAGGGTGCTAGTTCCTCTGAGGAAATGTCGATCCCCTCTTTTCTGATGCAACAGATCAAGCTGCCTTCCAGCGATACCTTGAGATGGGGATCACCCAATCCATAATCTTCAATCCCCGCATTCTGACATATCTGGTATTAGATCTTTTTGCTCACACTTCCCTTACCTTCGTCCTGACACTAGCTTTTCCATTCAGTACTGAGCTTTTATGTGTTTTCTTTGTGAACCTTCACATCGATTCCTCTTACTCCGCCCTCCGATCTTTTGTTAATCACCACCCTATTAAACTAATCACCCAAGACTTTCACAATATTCTTCGACGCTCAATTACTGGCGACAAACTCCATCTCATCTCCTTTGACCCTGACTTTGATTGGAGTGTCGTAAATCACTTTCTTAGGAACACCAATATCCCTTACCACGATAATGTCTATTCTTCGCCAGTCAAGGATGCAAGGATAATCCAGAATCTCCTTCGCTCCTCTATCATTTTAAAGGCTGGAGACTGCATCCACATTACCCCCTTACTCTCCCTGACTATTGTCTACATCATGGCCAACCATAATTTTAATGCTACTGATCTCCTCTTTCGTTACATCGAACACCTCACTAGTATTAGGGATCCGGGCCATAGGAGACTTCCAAATCTAGCCTTAGGATACATCATTGCCTATACTCTCGAGACCAAATACAATCTACAATATCCAGTTCCAGCCAATGTCCCTCATTCCTTCTTCTCCAACAACTCCTTCCATGTTCTTCACAGTACTAGACTTCATCCAGAGCCCAGCACGGATGTTGACGGAGAAGAAGAAGAAGCTATTCCTGAACCTGCTGCACCAGCTCCTCTCTGTATAGAATCACTGATAGATCACTTGATGCACATGTTTGACCAATGGGAGGCTCATTTTGACTCCTATGTGGTTTCCTAGGAGCAGCAGCATGCTGAAGATGTCAACCACTTCAATGCCTACGTAGCCCAGCAGTAGCAGCAGCACGACCAGGATATGGCCTGGTTTGGCAAACAGTTTGCCTCCATCCACAGTCTGTTCCAGCCACCTCCTCCTCCATCTGATCAGGATCCCCCTTTGTACTAGTTTTTTTGCTCTTGTTATTTTTCTTGTGTTGGTTTTTTATACTTTTTTCTTATGTGTTTCTATTGTCTTTTCCCCTTTTCGAGATGTCAAAAGGGGGAGTAGTTTGTAGTTTGTGTTCTGGTATCTTGTAGTAGTTAGTGTACTAGTTAAGTTATCAATGTTTAGTGTTTTATTGATGTTCAGTGTTCTTATGTTATTCACCTGGCTAAAAGAAATTGAACTCCTTGATTTTCATGGCTTTATTATTTATTTACTGAATTTTGAATTAATAATAAATTTTTGCCATCATCGAAAAGGGGGAGATTGTTACAAAACTGGATTCAAGGACTATATTTTGATGATATCAAACATTTTCATTTCTGTTTGAGTGTCTAACATTTCAGGTTCATAAGACTAATTGCAATTCAAGCCAGCTCAAGATTGAGTAAGTCTGTTTATGTTTTTTAGGTTCAATGTAATTTTTCATCTTTTTTTTGAGTCAAGTGTAATGTAACAGATCCCCAAGCTAAGTAACCTAACACACATACAGTCAGGGGGAGAGATTTAGTGAGTAAGAGTTTCAATTCTGATTTTGTTAATATCATCCTAGATAATATTCATATCATCCTGGACGATCCATTAAAAATAAAAACCCTGATTAGGGCAACCATGTTAAGTCGGTCTGATTAAGTAGATCATATTGGGTGATACACCCATCATACATGACTATATGCTCAAATCTGAAATTCCCATCCGCCAGACTAAGTTAGGCAAGTTTTATTTTTAAAGATTTGATCTGATCATCCCGGATAATACGTGTATCATCCTGGATGATCCATCATAATCATGCCTAAATAAGTCAACCTATTAAGGAAAGTATTTAAGTTTTGATTGATTCGATCATGTTATCTTGGATGATCGCAAGATCAGCCTAGACAATCCATTAGAAATCCTGACCATCCAGAGCATTTCACCTGGATGCCCCTAAGTATCATCTGGATGATATTCCTGATTTTGAACAGATTATATGGGATGATAGAAATATCATCCGATATGATCCAGTCATTTTGAATCATCCAGCATGTTTTTGATTGTACGACCGAAGTATCCTCTATATGATATTGGGCACTTTTGAATTAATCATACGGGATGATAGATATATCATACTGGACGATCAAGTCTTTTCCTTGTGATCGTCCAGTCTTTTCACTTGGACAACCCAAAGTATCCACTGGATGATATTGCGATTTTGAACTAGTCATCCAGGATGATCGTAAAATCTTCCTGGATGATCTGAACAAACATGACTTCTAATTGTCCAAAGAAACCAGATCGTCCAGGCCAAAAGTGGCTGATTTGCACTGATCATACAGGACGATCGACAGATCATCCAGGATGATCTTTGATGATAAGTTGTAATTTAGGGTTATTTTTGAGCCCTTCTATTTAATACCTTCTTCTTGAAATAAGAAAAATCTTTTGCCACCTTCCTTGCCTAAGAGAATCTTGAGAGAGGGAGAGAGAGAGCTTGGGAGAGAGAGAGAGAGGATCTTATGAGGGTGAGTTTGTGAGGTGTTAACAAAGGTTGCTCCAAGCAAGGATCTGAGTCATCTTGTTCGATCATCATCTCTTGTCTTGTTGGTGTCTCTGTGGAAGAATCATCTTCAAGAAGATCTAGGTTCTCTGCCTGCTTCAGGAGGAAGCAAAAGGAGTCTAGGTTTGCTGCCTCACCGGGTTGGTGGAAAGGAGTTTTATACAGGCTTCTCTTCCTTGCTATGGGAGCAGAAGGAGATTCACCTAGTGTTAGTGCAATACCCAGAGGGGAGGCTCCGAGGAGTGGACGTAGGTCAAGTTGAACGAACCACTATAAAATCTGGTGTGTTCTTTCTGATTATTTTTTGCACTTATTTTTCTGTTGATGATTGTGTGATTGTGATTATTATTTTGTTATTTTTAAAGATCTGCACATCATCGTGAAACTATAAACATTTTAAAACATTCAAAAATATTTTCTAAATCATTTTTTCTCACAAATTTTTAAAATAACCAATTCACCTCCCTCTTGGTCAGCCTCGGGCTTGTTCATAAGGGCTTCACATCCCTAACGAACTTTCATTTGCCCATGAATTTTTATGTTTATAAGAGTGAAAATGTGGTATAAATATATTTCTATATGATTTTGCAATCAAAACACAAGCAAATAAACTACAATGTAATTTTTAAAAGACTAGCTATATTAATCAAATATGTGATAGGAATACATATGAAAAAAATGATGTTTCATAAAATAAGATTTTCTAGAGTTTAATATGATAAAAATGTAATAAAGACATCAAAAAATCACTTCAAAGTTCTCTAAAAGTTCCACTCAAATTAACTCAAATGATATGACAATACTAGTTGAAAAACACACACAAATTAAAGGCAACTAGTCTCACTTAAAATTATAACCTAAGTGAGTTATGTTTCATAAATTTAAAAATTGGAGCCTATTATCATAATAATCACAAATATAAGATATAATAATATTCAAGTTTGTCCAAAGGTGATCCAATCAATAGTAATAAGCAATGTTTAACAACAAGTGCACTATGCCTTAACGATGAGTCACAAACAAGTTTAGTTTTGAAAGTTTTCCATAATGAAATTTTTTTTATTTTTCTTCTTATGGAAACAAAGATGAATGATAATTATAGAAAATTAAATTATAAAAAAATTCTATTTTCAATCTAAATAGTTAAAGCACCAATATCACTAGGCAAATTAAAACAAGGCAACAAATTAGTTGTAGACTTGGTAACCTGGTTTTCACCAAATCAATCACCAAAAGAGAATCTTTTTTATTTTTATAAAATCTAAAAAATATGACATAAAACATTAATATGATGAGAATTTTATAACAAAGAAATAACATAAAAGATTTAAAGTGAAAGTATCAAAGTGATTAAAACTAGTTGTAAAAACCATCACTTGAAAAATAAAAACTAGTTAACAACACAATAATGTAAGCTTGCAAATAACCAAAATTAGATATTTTTAATCACAGTCGGATCACAAAAATATGCAGAAATTAAAGTGCAAAAAAATAAATGAAAAGAGAACACCTGATTTATAGTGGTTCGGTCAACTTGACCTATGTCCACTCCCCAGAGCCTCCCCTCTAGTTATTACACTAAAACTATAGTGACTCTCCTTTTGCTCTCATATCAAAGTAGAGAAGCCCTTACAAAATCTTTCCACTGACATTGGTGAGGCAGAGAATCTTGACTCCTTTTGCTTCCTCCTAAAGCAGGCAGAGAACCTCAACTCCTTTTGTTTCATCTTAAAGCAGGCAGAGAACCCAGAATTCTTTTACTTCCTTCTGAAGCAGGCTGAAAACCCTAACTCCTTTTGCTTCCTCTTAAAGTAGGCAGAGAATCTAGATCTGATGCTGATAATTATTGCCCTAGAGCCACCACGGAACTAAGGATGAAGAAGGAAAATGACGATCGAATCCTTGCTTGGAGCAACCTTTGTGAATCCCCTCACAAACTCCCGCTCACATGATCCTCTCTCTCTCTCTCCCAAACTCTCCTTCTCCTCTAAGCTCTCTTGAAGTGAAAAATAGCAAAAGAACTATTTTTGAAGTAAAAATAAGTTGCTTAAATAAAAGGCTTCAAAAACCTTAGTTTTTCAATTTTGCGTAATTTACCATCCTGTACGCTCACCAGATTATCCTATATAATTAGTAAAAAATTGACTAAATCATCCAAAATATGGTTCGAGTCATCCAGTAGATTAAATGGGATGATATGCAGAAATATAATTGATCGTCCAGGATGATGTTGCGATCATCCTATACGTTTAGTTCAAAATAAGACATTATCATCCAATAGATAGTTCGGGACGTCCAGAAGATGAGTCGGGATGAATTGAAATATAACTAATCATCCAGGATGATGTTGATATCATCCTGTATGATTGGTACAAAAAGGAACATATCATTCAGCAGATAGTTCGAGACATCCAGGTGAAAGTTAAGGTTTTTCTTATTGATTGTCCTAGAGATCCTGCGATCATCCCAAATGATATGATCGATCAATCAATCTTAATTACCTGACTAATTTAGGCCTGATTGGTATGAATCATCCAGGACAATGTGGGATCATCTTGTACGATTAGACACATAAATTCAATTTTAAAAACATTCCTAAATAAGTTTGGCGGTTGAGTATTTTTAATTTAGGAATATCATCCAGGATGATGGAAGGATCATCCTGGTCGATATGATCAAAAATTAAAAAAAAAACTCTAACTCATTAAATTTCTTCCCCTGAGTGTATGTGTGCAAGGTTACTCAGCTTCAGGATCCACCTTATTATATTTGACTCAAGAAAAGATAAAAATATTAGAATTAAGCTTACAGACTGACTCAGTCCTAATCTACCCAATCTTGAGCTGGCTTGAATTGCAATTAACCTTGTGGACCTAAAAAGTTAATAGGCATGGGCAACTAAAACAGATGTGTAATAATAATAGTAGTCGAGAAACAAAAATATTTATTATCATCAAAATTATTATCCTTGAATCCAGATTTACAACAATCTCCCCCTTTTTAATTATGGCAAATATTTATTAGATAATTTCAAATTAAGTTGATAAAATAATAAAGAAAATGAAACACAAGGCAAAGAAAAACAATATAAGTAAAGCAAAGCAAACTTTACTAAACCAAGCAAACAATATAACACTAACAACACTACTCCCCCTTTTGACATCACAAAAAGGAGAAAATAGAAAAGCAACTACTAAACAAAATAAAGAACTGAAATAAGTATAAACTCAGCAACAAACACATAAAAACGAACTAAAAAAAGGAATCCTGATCAGGTGGAAGTGGTGGTGGCAGAAAGAGTCTCTGAATGGAAGCAAGCTGCTCCCCAAACCAGGAAAAACAAAACAAGAAAAATAAAAGAATGAAAATGAAAATAAAGATATTTTTTTTAATCCATCAGCTCCAATAAATCAAAATTTTCCTTAATTTTTAATTTAAAAGACAACAAGAAGAAATTGATGATGCTGAATTCCAAAAAAGTTGGAAAATCAGTTTTTGTATGCCCTACCTCGGACACCGTATAAGTTCAAATTTCTTTTAAATAAAAATCTAATTTAGAAGAAAAGAAATTAGATAAGAAAAGTGATCCTTTCAAACTTAATTTCAGAAAAATATCTAATAAAATAGTATTACAAAGTAAAGAATCAGAAATCATGATTTTAAATCTTAAGTTTTTGAATATATTAAGTGGCACATAAATTCTTCTAAGATTTTTAAAGATTTGAAAGAGGAGGAAGCTTATTTCTTTGTGAATTCATTTTGAGCCTCTTTTTCCAGTTAATTAGTGCACTTTGTACATCTTTTAATTTTTGATACACTTCGTGTATATTTTCAATTTATTAGCAAACATTGTGCATCTTTTCAATATTGGGCTCAATTGTTTCCTCTTTTTTAGTTGATTGGTGCACTTTACGTATCTTTTGTGAGCTTCCTTTCTTTCAAAACTTCTAAAAGACTCTCAGTTGTGAGATTATCTTTCATATATAAGAGAAGAAAAAACTCACTCTCTTAGATAAGGAAAAGTAATCCACAAAACCTGATTAAGAAAACACGAAAGTGATTCAATGATTTGGAACACTTCTCATATGAGATAGATTACTGTAGGAAGATAAAATAGATCTCTATTTCAAAGTCCAACTTTTTAATTTTGAAAAAATATTTTTATTCAAAAAGAAAAATACACCATTAAAGGAGTTAGAGGAAGAGAAATAATTATTAATATTTCTTCCTTTAACTATTTTATAAAGTCAATCACTACTTATAGGCTTCTAAATAAAACATGGCAAAAATCTCATTTAGAAATCAAGTTTATCAGCAGTAGTGAGCAGTGATCTAATTCTGAAGAAAGTAGCCATGAAATAAAAAAACTAAAGGAAAGCACATAAAAAGAAATAAACAGATCAAACAAATAACAACAACAAAAAGACTGAAGAAAATCAGCATGAAATCAACAAATACATAAAAAGAAATAGACAAACAAATCAAACAAAAACTAAGTGCTGAAATATAAACAAAGAGCATTAACTTCAAGCATGAATATCTATCACACCTAATCTGGCTCTTAAGGTGCTAAAGGTTTCAAAGGCCAGTGGTTTTGTAAAGATATCTGCCAGTTGGTTGTGTAGCTCTATGTCTCCTTTGGTAACATGGTCCCTAATGAAGTGGTGTCTAATGTCAATATATTTGGTCCTAGAGTGTTAGATTGGGTTCTTTAAAATGTATATGGCACTAGTATCATCACATAGGATAGAAATTGTGCCTATAGGAAGTCCTAAATCAAGAATTTGTTATTTTAACCAAAGGACCTAGGCCATACAACTTCCTAAGGCAATGTATTCAGGTTCAACAGTGGACAGTGCAACTGTGTTTTATTTTTTACTAGACCAAGAGATTAAGGATTATCCTATAAATTGACATGATATAGAGGTGCTCTTTCTATCCACCCTACATCCTGCAAAGTCAGAATCAGAGTATCCTATAATTTCAAAGGAGGTGTTATGCCTAGGATACCAAATTCCTAAGTTTTGGGTCCCTAAGAGATATCTAAGAATTCTCTTAATAGAAGTCAGGTGGCACTCCTTTAGATCAGCCTAAAATCTAGCACAGAGACATATACTAAATAGAATATCAAGTCTATAAGTAGTCAAGTAGAGAAGTGATCTAATTATTCCTCTATACTTCTTCTAATTAATAGATTTTCCATTTGAATTCTTATCTAACTGGACACTAGAACTCATGGGAGTACTGATTGGCTTGGCTTTATACATTTCATATTTCTTTAGGATATCCTTAATATATTTTGATTGATTAAGAATAGTCTCATCATCCATTTGCCTAATGTTAAATCCCAGAAAGTAAGATAATTCTCCCATCATACTAAATCCCAGAAAGTAAGATAATTCTCCCATCATACTCATCTTAAATTCTATACTCATTATTTTAGATAACTCTCTTTCTAGTAGGAATGTACTAAGCCTCTCATACCATGCTTTGGGTGCCTATTTTAATCCATACAAGGCCTTTTTTTAATTTGAAAATATGATTTAGAAATTGGGAATTCTCAAATCCAGGGGATTATTCTACAAACATATCTTTCTTTATCATCCCATTTAAGAAAAAGGCACTCTTAACATCCATTTGGAAAAACTTAAATCCCTTATAACATGCAAAGGCTAGTAGCACTCTAATGGCTTCCAAACAGTCTACAGGGGCAAAGGTTTCCTCAAAATCAATCCCCTCTATTTGGTTGTACCCCTCAGCCACTAATCATGCCTTATTCCTAGCCACCACACAAGAATCATTCATTTTATTTTTGAAGACTCATTTGGTTCCCACTACACTCTGGTCCTTAGGTCTTTCTACCAGCTCCCAAACATTATTCCTAATAAATTGGTTTAGTTCTTCTTGCATGGCTAGGATCTAGAATTCATCTGAAAGGGCTTGATTGATGTTAGTGGGTTTAGTCATTGAAATGAAGGAAGAGTGGTTTACTTCTTTTCTAAGTCCATGCCTAGTTTTAACACCTTTAGAAGGGTCTCCTAAGATCAGTTCTTTAGGATAAATTGAAGAAAATCTCCATTCTCTAGGTAGTAAAACATCAGGTTCTAGCCTTTCCTCCAGATTGGTAGATTCTACTCTTTGGGTAACTTCTACAACCTCCTCTTCTTCTACCTTAGACCCTCCAAAATTATCAAATTCATCAAACACAACATGAGTGGTCTCCCCAATAATTAAGGTTCTTTTATTGAAGACGCTATAGGATTTCCCAACACTTGAGTAATCTAGGAACACTCCTTCATCAGATTTTGGGTCAAACTTTCCTAGTTGAGACTTCTCATTATTCAGAATGAACACTTTACATCCAAAGATATGAAGGTAAGAGAGGTTGAGTGTCCTACCCTTAAGAATTTCTTAGGGTGTTTTGTTTAGCTTAGATCTAAGATTTACCCTATTCAGAATATAACAGGCTATATTCATCACTTCTATCTAAAAGTATTTAGGAAGTGAGTACTCAGCTAACATGGCTCTAGCAGCTTCTACCAGGGTCCTATTCTTCTTTTCAACTATCACATTCTGCTTAGGGGTCTTAGGAGCTAAAAAATTGTGATCTATCCCTGGCTCCTTACAATAGGTTTTAAACTTCTCATTTTTAAACTCTCCACCATGATCACTATGAATAGTCACAATCTCATGACCTAGCTTCCTTTAAATCCAAGTGGAAAAAGATCTAAACTCTTCAAATGATTTACTTTTATGAGACAGGAATCTAACCCAGGTGAACCTCGAACAATCATCAACAATCACATACCAAATAACGTTTCCTCCTAAACTTAAAGTGCTGATAGGTCCAAAGAGATCCATGTGTAGGACTTTTAAGGATTTTATGGTGTTTATGTCTTTAATTGAGTGGAAGGAGGATTAGACTTGCTTCTCTAACTGACAGGTATCACACAGGTGGTCCATAGTGAATTCTAGCTTGGGGACACCTCTCACTAAGTCTTTTCAGGTGATCTTCCTAAGGCTTTTCATGCTTGCATGACACAATCTCTTATGTCATAGCCATGATTCATCAATAATGAATTTTAAGCAAATAGTAATATCAGCTTTAAAGCAATTTAGATCCAGCATTTAAATATTATTGATCCTTTTTCCCTACAAAATAATTTTATCATTTAAACTTATAAGGTAGCAAGTTGGCAAAAATTTTATGCTAAAGCCTTTATCATAGAGTTGGTTGATGCTGAGCATAATATGTTTTAGTCCATCTATAAGTAAAATATTATTAATGATGAAATTTTTTGAATCACCAATTATACCTGATCCCACCACTCTTTTGGTGGTGTTATCTCCAAGTGTAACCTTGCCTTATGTCCTAATTTCTTATAAAATGATTGATTTGTATCTCCAGTCATATTCCTTGAACATCTATTATTCATATACTACTTGCTCTCACAAGGTTTTTTATGAGTCCATCCCTACAAAATTATCAAATGTCAGATTTAGGAACTCAAACAGGTTTGGGTCCCTTGTGAAGGAAAGAGGAATGTGATGCATGCATGCTATACTGTAAATTTTGTAATTTTTGTCTCCACACCAAATGTGTTTTATGGTGAATGGTGTAAGTGTGGGAGATATACCCTACCATGCCACAAGAAAAATATCTAACACCAGGAAAAGGGTTAACTAATCTATATGGGTGATAGTGCCTCTTCCTAAGTTTGAATTATGCATGATGATGTGCTAGTTTATGAAATTCTTCAAGTGCAAGGGTTTTTTATTTTCCTTGAGGGTAATTAATTCAGCTTTTAAAAACTTATTTTCACTTTCAATAATTAAAATATCTATTTTTAAGGCATGCTCCCTACTGTCTAATTCTGATGTAAAAGTTTCTAGCTCCTTGAAAGTAATTTCTAATTCAATATATGATATTTTTAATGAATCATGCTCAACAGTTAAATCAAAATTCTTTTTATTTAATGAATCAAATTCATCTAGCAAAGCCATATGATTGTTATCTAGAGTTGAATGATCTTTTATTAAAATTTCATGCTTTTTCTGCAAATTTAAAAGTTCAATTTTTAGGCTAGCATGTATTTTCTTGAGCTTCCTATATGAAGAATGAATTTATTCAGAAACTTAAAATAATTGATCATATGTTAACTCACATACCTCCTCTTGGTTAGAGTGACCAAGATCATCAGCCATTAAGCACAAGTTGGTTACCTCCTCTTTTGCTTCAGTTTCAGAGGAGTCTGATACTGAGTCCTCATATAAAGCCTTTTGCATCTTTTTCTTGTCCTTCCTAAACTTTGGCTTTTCTTCAACTTTCTCCTTGCTTGAGTGAGCTTTCAGGGTTGGGTAATCCGATTTCAGATGCCCTGGCTTCCTACATTTAAAATAGATAATGTAAAAAGAAACTTTAGAATGCTTATTATTCTTACCTTTATTCCACTTCTGATGACACTTTTATTTCTTCCTCAAGAAGCTCTTAAATTTCCTTATGATTAATACCCTGTCATCATCATCAGAACCTGAAGAGCCAGAGTCAGTATCATCAGCCTTCAAGGTTATACCTTTCTCCTTCTTTTTCTCGCGTACATCAAGCTATCTTTAGTTCACACCTTGCTCATAAGTAATTAGTGATCCAAGTAAGCTATCAATTGAATAATTATTTAGATCCTTAGATTTAATAATGGTAGTAATTTTAGCATCAAAAGAAGAAGGTAAACATCATAAAATCTTATTCACTTTTTCATAATTAGTGAGTTCTCTTCCTAAGGTATGTAAGGAAGTAACAATATGTGTAAATCTAATATACATCTTAGAAATTGATTCATTTGATTTCATGCGAAAGAGTTCATAATAATATAAGAGAATGTTCAATCTAGATTGTTTAACTTCTTTCATTCCTTCATAAGTAATGCACAACCTATCCCAAATTTCTTTACCAGTTGCATACGTTGAAACATGCATATAATCTTCATATTTTAAAGCAAAGAAAAAAGAAGTTTAAACATTTAGCATTCAATTGAGCATGATCTCTATCATTAGTTGTTTATTCAGCAAAGAGAATTTTAGTTTTAACTCCATTAACAAGTCTATAAGATGCAATATAACCTTCTTTAACAAGCATCCACATACGATAAGCAATCGATTGCAAAAATCAAAAGGGATATTATCAAATAAAGGTAGTTGAGTAATAGAATATCCTTCCATGATGTTATGATTACCAAAGTTAGCCATGGATCAAAATTCAGAAGTTTTTCAAAACTTGATTTTATGAATCCCGCTCTGATACCACTTGAAATTTTGTTAGGCTGGTTAAATCAGTTAGAACTAGTCCTAAGGCTAACCAAGAGGGGGGGGGGGGGAATTAGTATTTTAAAAAATCTTACACAAAAAGAAAAATATTTATTTCTATTTAAATGTTTTAAAATACAAACAATGTAAGCGAAAGAAAATAACTAAAATTAGATATTTTCAATACATATCAGATCATTAAAATATATGAAAGCTAAAGTGCAAAAAAATAAATGAAAAGAGCACACCAGATTTATAGTGGTTCGGTCAACTTGACCTACATCAACTCCCTGAAGCCTCCTCTCTAGGTATTATACTAAAACTATAGTGACTCTCCTTTTTCTCCTACAGTAAGGCAGAGAAGCCCTTACAAAATCTTTCCACTGATACTGGTGAGGCAGAGAACCTTAACTCCTTTTACTTCCTCCTAAAGCAAGTAGAGAACCCCAACTAATTTTGCTTCCTCCTAATGCAGGCAACCCAGAATCCTTTTGCTTCCTCCTGAAGTAGGCAGAGAACCCCAACTCCTTTTGCTTCCTCATGAAGAAGGAAGAGAACCTAGATCTAATGCTGATAATCATCTCCGAAGAGCCACCACGGAACCAAGGGCGAAGAAGAAAGATGATGATCGAATCCTTTCTTGGAGCAACCTTTGTGAATCCCCTCACAAACTCTCCCTCACAAGATCCTCTCTCTCTCTCTCTCCCAAACTCTCCTTCTCCTCTAAGCTCTCTTGAAGTGGAAAATTGCAAAAGATTGATTTTTGAAGTAAAAACATGTTGCTCAATAACAGGCTTCAAAAACCCTATTTTTTCAATTTTGAGCAACTGATCATCCTGTATGATCGCAACATCCATCTTTTAATTCTCACAATCCACGTGAGCTCTGGTGATTTGGAGGTGATCTAGGGTTCCACCTTTGTGTGGCTGATTCTGCCCTTCTAGCATGGTTTTCTTATGATTTTTTGTTGATGTTTAGTTTGTTTTCTTCTCCGTGGTCTTTTCCTATTGTTTTCTATTTTGGTTTTGAGATTTCTTTGTGGTTTTGGGTGTTGGGAGATGATGAATCCATCTTCATCCTTCCCTTCAGCTCCCTCTTCTACTGAGGGTAAATCTCGTTCGTTCAAAGATATTTTTGCGGGTTTCGCATCTTCTTCTTTTAAGATGTATTTTATTCATTCATCATTTAAGGGTTGTACGGCTTTGATATTTGAGGATTATGTGGTAGCTCATATGGTGGCTCCTTTTGCTTTAACATTGGTATGCAAGTTTCTCTTGAGATGTTTTATCCTTGATGTTATATGAAAATTTTTTGTTAACCTTAAACTCTCAGGCTTTTCCATATTGATTTACTTGATCATAGGCATGTTGTGATCCAACTTTCTATTAATCTTGACTATAGCCATATATTTTCTAGGAGTTCTTACTATATCCAAGCATGTTAAATGTGTTTGCTCAAATGGACAAAGCTTTTAACGTTAGGGAGGAATCTCCTATTGCGTCGATGTGGATTTCTTTTTTGAATCTGAGACTTCACTTCTTTAACTCTCAAATCTTATTTGGTTTTGCTTCGATCTTCGGAAGACCTCTATAAATGAACCATGCCACTACTTCTGTGTCCCTTTGATTCGTGGCCAAGGTTTTGGTTGAGTTGGACATTTTTAAGAAACATCCAAATGAGATCTGGATTGGGTTGGAATTGAAGGGTTACTTCTAAAAAGTGGAATTTGAAAACATGCCCATTTTTTGTTCTCATTGCAAAATGCATGGTCATGGTATAAATGAATGTTTTAGGAAGCATCCTCACCTTCACAAGGAGAAGGAGTCTTCCAAACAACCGCAAGGGAATGTAGTGGATTCGTCCTCTCATGAAAATATTATCCCATAGCTTGGAAACCTAGAGGGTAATATCCCTCAACAAAGTGAAAATACTGAGGGTCCTATGCAATTATCTTATGCTTGTGATCTTGAACCAACTGTTACTAATGGTGATTGTTTGAATCATGATCAGGGAGTAAATGTTGTATCTACACTTATTTTATCCTTTGGATGTGAAAATATGGGTAAACAAATTGTGGATAATACTTCTAACCAAAATATTGCTTGTACCAACTCTATTGTTCCTTGTATTATTAACAAAAATTTGTATGAGCTAAATGTTATGCTACCTTCTAATATGCCTACTAATCTATCTATTTTGAATGAGCAGGAGAAAGTGGTAGAAGTTAATGTGGGTAGTGAATTTCTTAGTAAAGATATTACTAGAAATGCTAACACATTGGAGGAGGGTGAGTTAGCTATAGCAGAGGATAGCCTTCCTCTTATGGAAGGCAATGATGAGCATGACTTGAGGAGAAAAGGTAATATGGAGGATGGTATGTTTATGGAGGATGAATTTCCTCAACAGGAAAACCAAGTGGCCCAACAAAATAATAGTAAGCTTCCTTCAACTTCTCATCATAATAGTCATGCTTTTACTGACATAGAGGAAATGGAAATTGTTGCTAAATGTTTCACTAAAGATGATATTGACACTTGTTTTTCTAAATTTTAGAATAGGAAAGGCAGGAAAAGCAAAAACATTATTTTACAATCTCCTAGAACCACTCGTCGCTCGCGTACTAGTCATTAACCAATTTTTTATGTTTAAAATGATTGTTTGGAATGTTAGGGGTATTGGGTGCCCCTCTTTTAGGTTGAGAGTTAAGAATTTATGTCGCATTTATAATGTCTCTATTTTTATTTTTCTTGAGCCGCTTATTAATGTATCTAAACTTTCTTCTACTGCTAGAATCTTGGGTTTTAAGCATTGTGTTTCTAACTCTACCAATAAAATTTGGGTTTTTTGGAAGGAACCCGTTAGGATAGATGTTATTGGTGATTTTACTCAAGTTTTACATTATAGTATTGAATTTTTAAATATGAATTATTATGCTTCCTTTATCTATGCTGCTTATGCTCGGAATATTACAAAAACCTTATGGGAGCAACTTATTAACTTTCATAGTATTTGCAACTTACCTTGGCTTATTGGTGGCAATTTTAATACGATTTCTAATCCTTCTAAGTATTTGGGGGGTTCTACTCCTAACTTTCATTTGATGGAGGATTTTAATAATATGATTATGGAGTTAAATTTGATTAACATTGGTTTTACTGGTAATCAATTCACTTGGAATCATGATCATTTATGGTAATGTCTGGATCGTGTTTTGTTTAATGACAATTGGTTGAATTCCATTAACACTATTTTTGTTGAGCATCTTAGTAGAGCTCTTTCTGATCATTCTCCTTTGTTGATTACATTTAAAGTTAGACAGATGAATTATATGCCTCAATTTAGATTTCAAAATATGTGGTTGCTTCATGAGACTTTCCTGGAGGTTGTTCAAGAAAATTGGCATGCCCCTTTACACCCTGATAATTCTGTTCATGGCATGAAAAGGTTTTGGATCAAGCTTAAAAGATTGACACAAGTCCTTAATTGGAAAAACCATAATGTCTTTAAAAATATTTTCACTAATATTCTGATTGCTGAAAACAAGGTTAATTCTATTGAGGCTACCTATCAAGTTGTTCCTTCTGATGCTAATTTTAATTTACTTAAAGAGGCTAAAGTTTCTTTGTTTAAATTACAAGCTTAGGAGGTAGCCTTTTGAAAATAAAAAGTTGTTGCTAAACACTTGGTTGATGGAGATAAAAATACCAAGTATTTCCATGCTTTGTTTAAGAGAAAAAGAGCCAAAAATTCTATTAATAAAATCATTCATAATGATGGCTCTAATATTAAAGATGGGGAGGAAATTGCTAATTTAGTTGTTCAGCATTTTCAAGATGGCTCTGCTACTAAAGATAGGGAGGAAATTACTAATTTAGTTGTTCAGCATTTTCAAAATCATCTTAATAAAGTTTTTACTCATTGTAATGTTGATAACCCTCATATCATTCCTAATCTTATATCCCAGGAGGATAATGAAATACTTTCTAATCCCCATTCTTTGGAGGAATTAAAAGAGATTATTTTTGGCATGAAAGGTGATTCTGTGGCTGGTCTTGATGGTTTTACTACTATGTTTTTTTCAGAAAGCTTGGAATATTATTAGCTCAGATCCTTTTTTGGCTGTTTTGGATTTTTTTGCTGGGAATTCTATCCCCAAATTCTTTACCTCTACTTATATTGTGCTTATTCCTAAGACTAACTCGATTACTAGGTGGAATGATTTTAGACCTATTAGTCTTTGTACCTTTTTCAATAAGTTAATTTTTGACATTTTTATGAGTATGTTAAACTCTATTTTGCCTAAAATTATTTCTCCCTATCAAATGGGTTTTGTTAAGGGCCGAGCTATTGCTGATATTATTCTTTTGGCTCAAGAATTTTGTCACAACCTGGATGTTAGGGTGAGAGGTAACAACATTATTTTCAAACTAGATATTGCCAAGGCTTATGACAACATTGATTGGAGTTTTCTTTATAAGATTTTACATTTATTTGGTTTTAATTCAATTTTTATCAACCTTATTAGGAATTGTATTGAAGGATCCAATTTTTCCATTATTGTTAATGGCAAGAGTTCTGGTTTTTTTAAATCCTCTCATGGCCTTAGATAGGGAGACCCTATATCTCTTGCCCTTTTCATTATTGTGGTAGATTATTTGTCTAGAGGTATAGCCAACCTCTTTGAGAATCACCCAAGCCTCTATTTTAGAACCTTAGGTGGTTTTCCTATCTCTCATTTATATTTTGCTCATGACTTTATTCTTTTTACGAATGGTTCTTTAAATCAGATCAATAAACTTTTAGAGTTTTTTCAGTATTTTGAGAATGATAGTGGACTTTCTTTAAACAAAAATAAATGTTATTTTATTTCCCCTAATAAAATGCCTAATGATCGTATTGTGGCTATCAAAGCTCTGTCTGGCTTTGTGCAAGCTCATAAGCCTATTAGATATCTTGGGGTCCCTCTATTTAAAGGCCACAAGTAGTCTTATCTTTTTGATGATTTAATTACTTCGATTCAGAGCAAGCTTCTATCCTGGGATTCTAATTTTATGAGCTTTGGTGGTAGGCTTACTCTCATTAGAAGTGTTCTTTGCTCGCTTCCGATTTATACTTTTCAAACTCTTCAACTGACTCAAACTTTTTGCGATAGAATTGATAAAATATTAATAAGTTTTTTTGGAAAGGGGCTAACATTAATTCTAAAATCACCTGGTCCTCTTGGGATAAATGTTGTGGTGTTTTAAATGAGGGTGCTTTGGGTTGTAAGAGCATGTCTGATTTATCCGATGCTTTTTCCTTCAAGTTATGGTATACCATTCATGCTAATAGGAGTCTTTGGGCTATGGTTATGGTGGCTAAATATTGTGCGGGTAAAAATCCTACTATTTGCACCTTTAACCAAGGGGATGCTAAAGTTTAGAAGAGACTTTGCAAGGTTAAATAGATGGTTGAACCTCATCTCTCTTGGGGGCTTGGTGGTGGTAACATCTTCTTTTGGCAAGATCATTGGATAGGTAAGCATTCTATTGATTCTATCACTAATACCTCTTCTACAGGGGCTGTTAAGGTGAACTTTTACATTTTTGATAACTATTGAAATTATGTAATCTTCTTACTCTATTATTCATCAAATTCTTAATCTCCCCCTAAACACTAATTCTGAGGATCTACTCTTATGCAATTTGTCCAATGATGGTACTTTTAAATTAAAGGATGTTTGGAATGCTTTTAGAAATAAGAATGATAATTCTTGTATTTTCTCTGGGATTTGGCATAAAAGCATTCCTTCTACCATTGCTATTTTCATTTAGAGAATTTTGCTTAAGTTTATTCCTACTGAAGATAATTCAATTAAAAGGGGTTTCATTATGCCTTGCAAATGCCAATGTTGTTATCATGTGGAGAATATGCATCATGTTTTCCTTTCTGGTCCTTTAGCTGTGAAAACTTGGTCTTATTTTGATGATATTTTCAAATTAAATTATGTTAATGTCAATCTTTCTATTAATGTTAATCTTAATTTTTGGTTTGCCAAGTTTAAAGGATATATTAGAAATGTTATTCCATCCCTCATTCTTTGTTATTCCATCCCTCATTCTTTGGTATTTATGGTTGGAGTGGAACAATTTTTATTTTAATGGTGTTGGCATGAACCATCATAGGATTATCAATAATGTGAAAGATAAAGTCTTGAGATTGTTTTCTATTAACTTACTTTCCTATAAGAGTTTTAAAAATTATTGGTTTGTGGCTGATGACTTAGGCATTAAGTTGGATGGTTTCCTGTATCCGGCTGGTTCTAAAATTGTTTACTGGATTAAGCATCCCATTAACACTTATAAATTGAATGTGAAGGGTGTTTTACCCAGCAACTTTGGGGTTGTGGTGGGATTCTCAGGGACAATGAAGGTAACATGGTTATGGATTTTGTTGGTCCCTTACCCTTGCATGATAAGAACTTTGTTGAGCTCTTGGGTATTCTCTATGGGATTAAATTATGTATTTCTTTGGGTATTTTCACTATAAGTATTGAAGTTGATTCTAATTATATTATTCAATGCTTAAATTATCTGGAGGATTATATTTGCAATGCTAATCTTTTTTACTTATTGAGGGATATGAAGCTATTATTAATTTTTATTAATGCCTCCTTGTCTCTTATCTATAGGGAGGGAAATTCTTGTGCACTTTGGCTTGCTTATTGTGGTTGTAATTTGGAGCACCTCACTGATTTGGCTGCTAATAACTTACCTACTCATTTAAAAGGGCTCATGAGATTGGATAAAATTGGTACCCCATATATTAGAATTTAATGAGTTTGGGTTGTTGGTTTGCAGTTACCTCCTGGTGGGTGATTGTCTTGGCCTTCTTCTGGTTTCTCCTAGATACTGAGGGTTTGGCGTCTTGTGCTGTTTGGTTTTTTTTTTCATTTTTTTTACGTTGTTTTGGCCTGGTGGTTGGTTGTCCTGGTGCTTTACCTGCTCATGCTTGGCCTGGTGGTTGGTTTGTTCGTTGGCATTGCTTTTTGGGTTATTTTTTTTCCTGGTTGGTACTCCTTCTAGGAGCTCTCATGTCTGGGTGCCTTTTGAATGTCTTTTGGCTGTCGGCTGGAGCTGTGATTGTACCAGTTTGTATGCTGACGGTTTGCCCAATTGTTGCTCTCCTACCTTCTTATGCTGGTTTGTGTATTGGGATTGGACGTGTTGGTTGGCTGTGGTTAACTTTATACTCTGTTGTGAGCTGGGGCTATTTCTTTTCTCTGTGTTGGTGTTGTTTAGGGTTTGTCCGGTATGGCTAGTATTGGGGTTGTTGGGGCTTTCGTTAGTAGCCTTGTGATGTTACTGGGGCATAGTCTGGGTCTTTACCATTTGGTAGTTATGGTTGGTTCTGTGTTCTATAATGGGGTTTATTGGTGGCTTTTATGCCTTTGTCTTTGCTTTTCTACTATCTTGTTGCTCTGTCCTGAGAACTATGGAACCTCTATGGTGTTGTGGACTTATCTGCGCTCCATTTCGAGTTTCCTCTATTGTTGTCTGTTTATCCAGGTTATTCTGGTGTGGCTGAGTTGCGTTGGAGGTAGGATTGAGCGGCATTTGGTCTATCCTAGTGATGGCAGTTGGTTCTGTGACTTCCTGATCCTTATTAGCCCTTATTCCTTCTGGGCTTTTGACTACTGTTTTGGTCTTTGTGGGTTACCTATTATTCTGCTCCACGGGTATCTTATGATTGATGTAGTTTCTATCACTTGTGGTCTGAGTCATTTTATTGTTTTAGCTATTGGGGTTTTAATATTGTGGATATTTTGTTCATTACCAATATTAGGCATTATGACTTTAAACATCACAATACTAATCATTTTGGGAGTTTTTCCTATCCTAGTAATATATTGTTTTATTCTAATACTCCTTATTTTGTGTTATATGCTACTTTTAGTGTCCCTGCAGGCCTTTTTATCAGGTTTTTGGAGACTAATGCTCATTTTGTGCAGGGTCCTTTTTTAGATAGTGAGGCTGTGCTGATTGCTGATTCCTATGCCTCTTCTGTTTTCTATTATAAAATGTTATTAGGCCCTCTTATACTTGTGCTTAGTGGGGATCGCTGGCTCCTAGGTTTTTATTTCTCTTTTTATATTATAAGCTCCTTGGAGCTATAGTGAGCTAGCTTTCCCTTTAAGGACTTGTAATTTTTTCCTAATATCAACGTGTAGGCCCCTTCTATGGGTTTTAACAAAAAAAAAAGATCATCATGTACGATCACCGGATTGTCCTGTACGATTAGTATAAAACTGACTAAATTGTCCAGAATATAGTTCGGGTTGTCTAGGAGATAAATTGGGATGATATACAGAAATATAACTGATCGTCCAGGATGATGTTGCGATCGTCCTGTACGATTAGTTCAAAATAAGACATTATCGTCCAGCAGATAGTTTGGGACGTCCAGCAGATGAGTCAGGATGACTTGAAATATAACTGATCGTCCAAGATGATGTTGATATTATCCTGTACGATTAATATAGAAAGGAACATATCATCCAGCACATAGTTCGGGACATCCATGAGAAAGTTAAGGTTTTTCTTATTGATCATCCTGGACGTTCTTGCGATCGTCCCGAACGATATGATCGATCAATAAATCTTAATTACTCTTCTTAATCACCTTACTAATTTAGGCATGATTGGTACGAATCGTCCTATATGATTAGACACATAAATTCAATTTCAAAAATATGCCTAAATAAGTTTGGCGGCTGAGTATTTTTGATTTAGGAATATCGTCCAGGACGATATGATCAAAAACATAAAAAAAAAACTCTAACTCACTAAATTTCTCCCCCTAAGTGTGTGTGTGCAATGTTTCTTAGCATCAGAATCCACCTTATTATATTTGACTCAAGAAAAGATAAAAACCTTGGAATTAAGCTTACAGACTGACTCAGTCCTAATCTACCCAATCTTGAGCTGGCTTGAATTGCAATTGATCTTATGGACCTGAAAAGTTAGTAGGCATGGGCAACTAAAACAGATGTACACTAGTAATAGTAGTAGAGAAATAAAAATTTTTGTTATCATCAAAATTATGATCCTTGAATCCAGAAAGTATCAAAGTGATTAAAACTAGTTGCAAAAACCATCACTTGAAAAATAAAAACTAGTTAACAACACAACATATGAATATACAAGATATTTTAGGATTTTTATGTGAGACAAATATATGAGATGAGATATCTCACAAGAACCAAATGAAATATCAAGTTATTTATGGAGTTGATAAATTGATAAGCAAAGTTTATGCCAAAGTAGTAAAGAACTTTAACCAAGTAGACTCCAACAATTTAAAATGACTTTTTCCAAGTAATCTCCAAGAAATGTTCTTTAATCCTCGATGAAAATAAAATAAATGAAGTATATGACTTTTAGGTTGCTTAAACTCCAAGAGGAGAAGATGTAGCTAGCTTTTGGTGTCCTCCAAGAGAAGATAAAACCAATTTTCCAAGAGTAGGATAGAGGATGAAATTTTTTGGCCACCATCACGAAATATGATAGAAATAAAATTGCTTTAATCTAATGCATTCAAAGGAATTGGAGGGAATATTAATTAGGCAATAATTTAAAAAAATTAAATCACTACAACAAAGTTGATTATTAGCATCCAAAAAATTAGAGACTTAAAAAAATGGACGATAAAATACACTTTAGCGGCCAAAGATGAATATGGCCACTAAATTTATAAGAAGCACGAAATTAGTTACGAAAAAAGAGAATTGGCTGCTAATTTTTTCTCTAATTATTCATAGAATAATTTTTTCATAAATAAGTTAGTTTAGTAACCAATATTTTTTTTTCGCTTAAATGAGTAAACACTAACTTAATTAAAATTTCATAAACATCCCATATAACAATAGTTAGATCTACTAATGAATAATTTATCAAAATCATACAAATATATTTAAAATGATTCATTTCCTATAGCCTCAAAGGTATTTATATTAATACTTATTTTGATAACACATATTCAAGCTAGGTTGATATTCTTGACTGAAGTTATATAAAAATTAAAAGCAAAAATTATCTTTATCAAATTAACTCATCTAATTATAAGTAAAATTAATTTGTCTGATTTTTTAGAGATAAGTTTTATTGTGCTCAAGTGCTTAGTTTATTTAAGAGTTTTTTTTATATATTTAATTTAATTAAATATAATCAATTTACTTTTTATTAATAATTATATCATCAAATTTTAAATATATATGATAAAAATTTAAAGCTCTATTCAAAAAGAAGCACTATTCAAAAAGAAGCTGCAGTATTTTCCAAAAAACTACAACTATTCAAAAAATTAATACTGCAGCTTTCCAGCTGAAGAGAATTCGATCGGCGAGAGTGAAACCCTAGCCGCCTCTCTTCTCTTCCCACCCTCTGCGTCTCATCTCCCGCCTCTCTCCTCCGGCCTGGCCGGAGGAGAACACCCTTCATCTTCGGCCATGGACTCTTCCTCCTCTTTGGCGTTCCCTCCACTTTCTTCACCTATCCCCAACCCCTCGGCCCTCTCCCCGCCCCTTAACTGGGCCAATATGGTTAACCCTGCATGCCTCTCCTCCAAAGATATTCCAGTTTTCAATTTTGTTGAGCAAGACGAAGTCATAGTGTTTCCTAAAGCAAAAACTGATGCAGCATCCGAGGAGTGGAACTTATCTCTAGTCGGATATTCGGTTGGTAGAAGGCCATATTACGAAGCCCTCCTTGCAGCTCTCTGAAAAACTTGGAAGCTTCAAGGTACTCTGCATCTATATAATTTAAGCGATGGTTTTTTTCTCCTTAAGTTTTCGTCTTCCCTAGACTACGAGATGGTGTGGTCTAGGGGAGTTTGGTTCATTTTGGGAAAGCCTTTCATATTACAAAAATGGACTCCTAGATTCCGTCCCCAAAGAGACAACTTCAAAACGGTCCCCATCTGGTTTAAAATCATCGATTTGCCGTTATGCTGCTGGAACTCTGAAGGTATTTCAAGGATTGCCAGTAAGATTGGCATTCCGCTTGCTGTGGATGCTCTTACAGCTCAAAAATCGCATTTGACTTACGCGCGTGTCTGTGTTCAAGTTAACAGTAAATCTTCTTACCCAGACACGATTCCCATCTCGGTGGAGGATGAAATTGTTCACCTCAAGATTCAGTATGAATGGAGGCCATCTGTTTGCCATCTCTGTGACTCTATATTACATGCTCCGTCATCCTGCCCATCCAATCCAGCCCCTCAGTCCCAAAATACCATTGCTGCTCCCCCCCGTGGCCGGAGTCAAAGTAGAGCCCCCCGTACCTCTCGTGCCCGTGGCCTTAACCATAATTCAGATCCTGCCTCCCGGATCTCTTCAACTCACAATCTACCTAACTCCTCTGCTCAGTCTTATGTTCAACCTCAAAATAATCTCTCCTTTCCCTCAACCTCAGCTCTCCCCTCCTCTCAACCTGATGACACCTCCATGGCTCCTCCTAACACTACAATCCCTACACCAGATATCCCTCCCCCTGCTGCTGGCCCTGCTCCTCCCAGTCTCCCTGCCCCACACTCTTTTAGCAACCCTCCCAACAACACCATGACCTCCATTCCAAATCTCAATTCTCCTACTGAAGACTCTGTTTTATCTACTATCATACCAACCTCTCCTGCAAAAAAACTCAACTTGTATTATTTCTCCTAACAAGTATGATGTTCTTTTGGATTCCAATATGGAGAACCCTTCTATTGACTTATCATCCTCTACCTTAATTCTAAAAGAAAAACTCCAACATCAACCGAATCCAACAATTACAAACTCCCATATTCCCAAGCAAACCAGGGGCAAGCACCCTAGAAAGCCTGCTAACTCCACCACTAAATCCCAATGACCCTACCTACCATAGCTTGTTGGAATATTAGGGGATTTAATAACCCCAGCAAAGTGACCACCTGCAAGCAACTTGTCAGGAATGAAAATCTGGACATGCTCTGTCTTTTAGAGAATAGAATTAATGCTAACTCTCTGAATGATCCTTGGTTTTGCAACTCCCACCAAATTTTCAATAATGAAGGTAGTTTCAATAACTTTGATTATGCCAAATCTGGGAGAATTTGGATCAAGTGGTCTTCTTCTAAGCTGAGATTCTCTCCAAAATTTTGCTCATCTCAGCTGATTAGTGGGACTATATCCGTTAGTGCTACTTGCACCTTTCAACTATCCGTCGTTTATGCTTCAAACTTCTTTGAAGATCGCTCCTCTCTCTGGCAACAAATAAGAGACATAGCTTCTTCTACTTCGATACCCTGTATCGTTTTAGGCGATTTTAACTGTTGTTTGTATCAAAATGAAAAAGCTGGAGGATCCAGCCTGCACTTCAGTAAACTTGGGGAACTTCAATCCCTTCTTTTTGACACTCAGTTGAAGGACCTTGCTTCCTGTGGCCATTTCTACACCTGGTTCAATCAACGTATTGACAATCCCATCCATATTAAGCTGGATAGAGCTTTAGTCAATGAGGAATGGATGAACGCCTATCCCCATTCGTACTATGTTGTTGGGGAACCCCTTTGCTCGGATCATTCTCCTATTGTGCTTAGAAACTTGGTGGCCTATTCTAAAAGGCATCGTTTTCAGTTTAAAAATTTCTTGACCAACTATGAGGGATACTGGACCATTTTACTTAATGTGATGATGGAGCCTTGTCATGGCAATCCTTTAGTGGATTTTTGCTCCAAGCTTAAGAAAATCAAGATGTGTATTAGAAAGGAGGGTTGGGCTTCCTCCTCTTCTCTCGAAGGAGCTTTAAGCGATCTCACATCAAAACAAAATGCTATCCTTTCTGCTTTGGAGACTGACCCCACCAACTCTTCCTTTAATCTTCATTTAAAGGATCTTAATGGAAAAATTGCTGATCTTACTTCTTATTGGTTTTCTTGGATTATTCAGCGTGGCAAAGCAAAATGGCTTAAGCATGGGGAAGATGACCTCAAATTCCTTTACTCCAAAATCAATATGAGGAAAAATCTCAATGGTATGTCTGTTGCTGCTGCTCTAGATGGGGGCTCTAATGGTCATTGTGGTGCCATTCAAAATATCATTAATCATTTCCAACATATCTATAATCCCCAGATCCTCCCTAATTCTGATGTCTGTCGATTTCCTACTGGTACCATTTTTCCACCTCACCTTTCTTCCATGCTTACTGGCCCGATCACTACTGCTGAAATCAAATGGGCTGTTTTTAGTGGCTCCTCTAACTCCTCCCCTGGTCCGGATGGATTTAACTTCCACTTTTTCAAAATTGGATGGCACATCATTGGTCCCCATCTATGCAAGGCTGTTCAATCCTTCTTCTTTAAAGGTTTTGTACCGAGAACTGTTAAGGCTACCGCCGTTGCTTTAATTCCCAAAATCTCTCATGCTGGCTCTATCAATGACTTCAGACCGAATTCTCTTTGCAACAATCTTTACAAAGTTATCTCCAAAATTTTGGCTGGTAGACTCAAGCATATTATGCCCATGATCATTAACCCTTCTCAAGCTGGTTTTATTAACAAAAGGATTTCTACGGATAATGTCATTTTGGCCACTGAAATTCTGGGTTTTTTCAAGAAAAGTAATAGACCTAAACATATGTGCGCTAAGCTTGACCTCAAGAAGGCATTCGACTCTGTCTCCAGAGAATTTATTCTCAATAGGATGGCGCAAAAAGGCATCCCTCCTACTTTTATTAGCTAGGTCAAATCTTGTATTATGGATGTTCATTTTTCTATTTGTATAGATGGGGCGCTGGAAGGTTTCTTCCCCTCTAAGATTGGCTTGCGTCAGGGATGTCCTCTGAGTCCCTATCTTTTTTGCTTTGCAATGGACGCCTTTTCCTGTCTTATTGACTCCCCTGAGGCTGAAGTGGCCTTTAAGCCTTTTAAAGTTAACTCCTTCACCCTTACACACCTCCTGTATGCTGATGACGTCTTAGTTTTTGGGGAGGCTACTGTTTGCAACAGCCGTGCTCTTAATTATATTCTCAACATGTTTGCTGAGTCCTCGGGCCTCCATGTCAATATGCACAAAAGCTCCCTTATTATCCAACCCAATACCCCCCATTGCAATGAAATTTGCTCTACCCTTAATATCCCCACCTGCCATACCAAGATCTCCTATCTTGGTATGCCCATTTCCATTAAGAAGGCCTGTTTAGCTGATTTTGCCCCCCTTTTGGATATTATTACTAACAAACTTTCCGGATGGAAAGCAAAAATTCTCTCTTTTGCAGGAAGACTACAATTTTTAAGGTATACAATTTGGAATACCATTGCTTATTGGATTCGTGGGGCAATTATACCTAAAGCTTGTTGCAAGCAAATTGACAAGCTCTCTGCTAGATTTCTCTATTCTGGTGATGTGTTGGTAAGAAAACTGCAACTAGTATCTTGGAAAAACACCTGCAAACCCAAATTGGTTGGGGGTTTAGGACTCCCCTCTCTTAATGCAATTCGTTTTGCCTATAACTGCTCTGTCATCTCCAGAATGTATAATTCCTCTTCCCCTCTAGCTTCCTGGCTATCTCAGAGATATTGCTCTCCTTGGAAACCTGTACACTCTACGGCCTCTTCCATGTGGAAATCCATCTGTGCTATCGCTGTGATTGTGAAAGGGAATTTTGTTTTCAAAGTTAATGCCAATTCATACATTTCACTGATTTGGGATCACTGGTGTCATGGCTCGTGCTTAGCTGAACTTCCCCTCTGTGCCTCTTTCATACATTCTTTTGATCAGAATTCCTACATTGCTGAAATTGTGGATTCTTCTGGTTGGATTTTTCTAATCAATACCCATCATTCCATTATCTCGAACATTACTGCTATCCCTATTTACTCTGGGACTGAAACTTTGCTATGGAAGAATGGGAGATCTGGTAAATTCAATGAATTCTTGAAGGAGTATTACTCTAATGAGAGTGAGGTGGCCTGGTCTCAAATTGTCTGGCACAAGCGAGCTGCTATTCGTTTTTCTGTTTTTGGTTGGCTCAGTTTAATTGGTGGGCTTAAAACTTCTGATGAATTGATTAAGAGGAACATTCCGGCTGACCCTCTATGCGTCTTCTATTTTGCAAAACCAGAAAGTATATCTCACCTTTATTTTGAATGTGACTTCACTTATTCCTTAATTACAGACATTATCCCGTCCTTAAAATCCTTTTTACTGCGCCCAAACCTTTTTCAAATTACTAACCTGTTTGCGGATGACAATTGGACTATGGCGGGCAAGACGTCTTTTTATCCTCTTCTGCTCTGGTCTTCTGTTTACCATCTGTGGAGGGAAAGAAACGCTAGAAAATATGGAAACAAGTTCTGTAGCAAAGTCACTATTCGTGCTCTTATAATTAAGGCTGTCTCTCTCAAAATCTCAAGCTGGAAGAATGGAGATAAATTTAAAAATCTGCTTATTGGGCCACCTTAACATCGTTTGGTGGTTCCTGGATGCTTCACTTAATGGTTTTTGTGCTGTTGGAAATTGGTTTCTGCTGGTTCTATGACTGAAATATCCGCTGGCTATGGGGACTGTTGCCTTCGTTTGGCTTATGATGACTGTAATCTGTCGGTTTTGGATGGGTTTTTGAGCCATGGACAATGATGTTCTGCCAATCTGGACTTCCTTTGGATGGTCTCCGGGCAACCAAGGAAGTCCTTCTCATTTCATCTGATTTTTCAGGCTTTATGGCCTTATCCTGAGTCCTGGCTATTTTTAGATTATTTTTGTCTCTTGCTTGATAGCTTTCTCTGTTTTCTCTATAGGTTTTCTTGAAGTGGCGATTTTTCTGGCTGCTGCTTCTTTTTTTGGAGCCTTTGCTCGGTTTTTTGCTTGAGCACTGTTTGCTCTCTTTTCTTTTTCTTTACTTGTAATTTCTTTTTACTTGTAATTTTCATTTCTTAATGAATGGGCTTTGCCCCTAATTTTCCCAAAAAAAAAAAATAGTGCTGCAGCTTTTTATAAAAACTGAATTTTGTAATAAATGCTGCAGCTTTTTTTTAAAATGAATTGAGCTTGTCAAAGCTTGCGAGCCGGCCCGAGCTCATTCGCAGTGGGATAAGCTCGAGCTCGAGCTCGAGCTCGCTTTCCAACTAATGAGCAGAGCTCGATTTGGCACTGACTCTACTTGACTCGTTTACACCGGGGTTTGTTTTAGCGACAAAATCTCCTCCCGCACGCTCAAATCTACATCTTCCTCAACTCTTCTAATCTTGTTACCTCTCAACCGTGCTTAAATGAGTTCTCTCTCTCCATGTCATGCTATTATTCCTGAGTTTTTCCCCGTTCTTTATACTATCTCTTTATGATTGTGTTTCATATTTCTATTTTCACGCATCTTAGTCGTTGCTCAATCTGAAAAAATTGGTAAGATTAAACGGTTTTTTATTGCTATGCTTAATCCTGTCATAGAGTATTCATTGCAACTGTCGAACCATTGGTGATCATTTAATCATTCAACAACTTGTTGCGTGATATTGACCCGTTGCTTCATTTATTTGATATGATTTTAATTTCCTATCTTTGAGCTTAAGTTGTACAAGGATTTATTTATTGTGTTCTGAACATGATTATTTTGACCCTTTTATTGATTGCCAAACACATTATTAATGCCGCTTTGTTGCATTAAGTTATTTCATTTGAGTTCTTCTACAAGATGTTTGGTTTGCTAATCCTGAGTAGGCAAAGTTATTTATTATTGTTATTTCTGCGAAGCCTCAATACTAAACTTGTTTCGTCAACATGTTGTTTGTGATTGCATCACGCATCAAGGAAATTTATTTGGCAGCGAGTTTATCAGTGAAAAGCGTTACCCTGATTACGTTTTTATGACATTTATCTATTTTTTTATGCTTTCTGTATTACAGGTGGTGAAGATGCTTCATGACTTGGACCATCCAAATATTTTAAATTCTATTCTTGCTGAGAATTAAGCTAGACAGAGAGTTCCAGCCATTGGATGTACTGTATTGTGATCTTTGGATTAAGTATTTACATGATGTTTTTCTATGGATTTGCTTCTGGTATAAAAGCTCGGCTCACCTTTGCCTGATACTTGAATACTGCGTTGGTAGAGTTCTAATGAGTTTACTGAAACAATGTCACCTGAGCTACTATTCATTGTCTTCCTATTTTATTATTCATCATATTTCTATTGCTTGTTATCTTCTGACATCATAAAGTTTTCCAGAACTGTTTTACAACTTGCAGATTTCTTAGTGAAAACTTCTTTACATTAAAATAAACTATATATGCCTGATAAACTATTACAGAACAAAAATGAGCTACTATTCAGATCTGTACTTGAATTCCTGTAAAGTTTATAGGCAATGAAGTTATAAATTGTGCTACTTATTGTGGGCTCCGAAAATTTGGCCCCGGCCTCCGCCCGCTTTTTGCTTTTTGAGGGGGGAGTTTTAACGGATTAAGTTCCGTGGTAAATTTTGGAAGGCAGATGGGTTTGTAGATAAGACACTACCCAGAGATTTCGCCCTCATTTTGTGAGGACTTTATGATCTGAGTTCTGGTTTCCTATAGGCGCAAGCCCCTATAGTTAATTACCCCTCCCGATAATGAGAGAGAACTTTCGATTAAGGCTAGTCATCAATCAGATACGTAAGAGATACGTGCATCTGGCATATAGTAGCAGCAAGGGTTGAAGATTTGAAAGTTTGGAAGATTTGATATTTAAAATTGGAAAGTTTTCACCATCTCGCACTCAAAGTAGATGGTGGAGGAATGGATGATGGACCCGATTAAGATCCCATGGTTTCGTCGTCCCAGGCCATCGTGGTCCCTGGTCTACTTAGTCAGAGGAGGTAGTCGACCCAACCTGACAGAAGGATTCTTGTCGGCAGCCATGGGTTTCTTCGTCCAAGGGGACCTTGTAGACCTGGGGGGAGTGTTTGTCTAAGGGGACAAATTTGAATCCACCTTAGTTAACAGAGGGCTTTGTGCCCTATCGATCATATCCTATTGATTCATATCTCAAGGATTTGATGCCATTGGGGAGCATACGGGCTCTGGCCATAACCATAATATAATGGTGTCATTTGGCGGCGACCACCTGGTTCAGAGGACCCGAGTCATAACCGTTTATCCTGTAGTGCCATTTGGCTGCGAAACTACTGGTTAGAGGACTCGTACCACGTCCTTGCTGGCAGGAGATTGTTTGAGAATGGATCCTAGTGATATTTTCGACCAGGCATTAGCTCTTTGTGAGCTAAAGTAAATTTTAATTTATCCACCTTGACAAACTGTTGCGGAGGATGGATGGATTTTGCTTTAAACAGTTTGATAGTTGGATTTTAATTTTTAAATATCTGGAGTTGGAAAGATTTTTGGATTTTGGGATTTTTCAGAAGATTGGATTTTGTAGGGAATTTGGGATTTTGGGTTTTGATGGGTATTTGGATGGCATTTGAAAATATTTGGAATAGACCCCTCCGGTTGATATTTTCATTCAACACAGCCATCATCGGGGTGGGTGAGCTCATTTATATTTTATTGATTGGACCTTGTTGACTCTATCTACTGGTCGATAGAGGATCGGGTTTCGTAGGCTTTGCACATTTGTTAGTAAATTCTCTTGATTATAGGCCTTGAAGGCCTAATATGAATGTAAAAAAAATATCCCGGTCGATCTCGCGACCGCATATTTATTTAATAGTTCGAGCCGTGTCAACTCCTATTTACCTGAATAGAAGGATCGGGCTCGAACTTGAATTCACTTGTTGACCCGCGCAGCATCCCTAGACGTCATGTGTGTACCAATAACACACTTGTCGGGGCCCATGCGGGTTTACAGTACATCCCCTTATGTGTACCTAAGTGTATACATGTTATAGTGCACGTGCGGGGTACTCTTAGAATATTTGTAAACGCCTTCTGTCTGCTTGCATGAATGTCGTGGATCCGGTGACGTTATACTACAGGTCGTTCTATGATAACTTGTAGGAGCTCGCATTTGGTTTATCCACTTTGTATTTTTGCTTGTTGATAATAGATTGGGTGTACTACGGGTCTTCTACAATGGCTCGTAGAAGCTCGTATATGATGAAGCTTTTTAGTATCTGTCTGTGTATGTTGTGTTAAATGCACGATCAATGTTCCTTGAAGAGCTTGTAAGCCTCAATAGTCTTACCCATCTCAGTGTTCAAAACCTGGTTGAACTGAGACTCATTATATAATGGTTTGATTTGGCTCTCTCTTCCCATAACTCGTATAGGAATTGGCGGGCAACTCCATGACTATGCTATCACTGTCACTTTTTGTTGTTGGATTAAATAAAGAACCAATCATTTCAATTATGAATGATTGTTCTCATTGCTGCCTGGTACTTTGAAATTGGTGACCATCGCCTCAAACTGATGATTGCAGCGATGGAAGGTAGATCAGCCTTCTAGGAGAGCCATGAAAAGCATCCATTCCTAAAATAATTGTTGCAGTCCTTGAGGACGATTTGAGTAGCGGGTGTATTCTCTATTCGTAGTTATGAATTTGGGTCACCAAACTTTGCGTTAATCTTTAACAACATACTTGTTATCATTGCTTTCACTTGCAACGGATCGGTATATTTGATTGACATTGTATGGGGCTTGACTACAAGAGTGATGTAACCTCCATCACCTTCTACCATACAACCCATGAGTGCTTTTACTTGTTCTCAATTTCTTCGCGTATGTTGATTAATGATCTGCTACATTAACTTGCATATCTTCCAATATTCGTAGGAGCTAATATGTTTGTAGTCAAATCATACACCCTCTCCCATTTCATTGCTTGCAAGGTTGAACATGGTTGCTTGTGTTTTAATATTGCCCATAAAGTATTATCATAATCATCATATGCTTTTTGTACTCGTTATATGCCACTTGATATCATGGATTGATAGATTGTAAGATGACAAATATTGGCCATCAGTAGATTGTAGTGTACATAATGGTTCGTTCTTTTGTTTGTGAATGCAGTGTTATACAATCACAGATCTTCTAGCACCACATGAGTTTGTATTCGCTACAACCTTTCTGTTGTCACTTGTAAGCACGCTATGTTTCTTATATGTGACCTCTTGACATCACTGTGAGTTTGCATCGTTGCTTGTGTCTTCTTGTAGTCGAATTATTGTTGATGCGAGAGATGACATTGTACTTATCATGTGTCCTTATGTTCGTTGTACCAGTTCTATGTAGTTTCGAGCTATTGCTTGTGAGTGCATTGCTACATTCTTAAAATTCATGTTGACCGTCACTTGTAAGTTCTCCTCAATGAATCATCTCTTTATCCTTTATTGAGAGCTTAGGATTCAAATCAATCCCTTGTTGTCTTTTGAGTTCAATCAATGTTCAAGTTCAATTCAAGTTTGTAAGTCTTTTGTTGTCCTTTGAGTTCAAGTTCTGAGTTCAAACTCATTCAAATCTTCTACGATCCTTGAAAGTTTAATTGCATGTTCACTTTCGTTTAAAGTCTCCTGGAATCTTGTACAACTCATTCATTGAGTCCAAATTTAAATCAAGTTCTCCTTATATTGCCATTCAAGTCTGGATCCAAAGCTTGCAAGTCACGTTTGAATCAAATTCTTTGCTCATTTGAAGCCTTATAATTGTTATTCAAATCAAATTTCTCTTAATTAAGTTTGATTTAGGACTTAGCTAATGTATTTGAGTTTAGTTCATTCAATGTTCAGTTCCAGTTCACAAGTCCAAGTCTCATTTTTATTCAAGTCCTCAAAATCTTCAAATGAAATTTCGGCAGCCTCCCGGCGTCTCTCTCGTTTAGGAGAAAAACCAAGAGGCTGCCTTCCCCTCGATGCGACGTGCGCGCTTCAGGTAGATGTCCGTAGACACCACGACAGCAAATTTTTCTTCAATCCCCGCCCACTACATGAGCGTTTAGGGGTCTTGGGCACCTGTTGAAAAGAAAGCAGGAGGACTTCCCCACGTGTGGGTACTTAATTTTGTTCCCCCTCACGCTACATGAGCGGTCCGGGGATTACCCACCTCGTCACGAGCGCCGCACCGGTTTCCCGCCATACTACGCTACGTGAGCGCATAGGGGGTTTGCCGGCTCGTCGCAAGCGTCGAGGGTGGGGTTTAAGGCGATTGCCCGCCTCGTCGTAGGTGTCGCGCTAGCTTCCCTCCCTACTATACTACGTGAGCGCGTAGGGGGTTTGCCAACTCGCCGCCAACAACGAGGACAGGAATCTGAGTTTAGGGATCATACCTTTGCAAGCGTCGGTCCGACGGTGGAGGCTCGTGGATCGAGGCAAGGGAGGAGCATCTCCTTGCATTTTTTTTACCCATTATAATTAGTAATAATTAATTATAACTATCTTTAATTAATTATATTTAATTATAATTAATTAAAATAATTAATTATAATTATTATAATTAATTAAGAAATATATATATATATATATATATTTAATTAATTATAACTGATTAATATTAATTAACCTTTAATAAATTAATTAATAATAATTCATTATAATTAGTTAAATATATATATATAATTAACTAAAATTTAACTTTAATTAAAACTAATTATAATTAATTAAAATTAATTATAATAATTTAATTAAAATTAACTTTAATTAATTGTGATGATAATAATTAATTAAAATAAGTATAATTAAAATTAATTATCATTAATTTTGATTAATGTTAATTAATCCCTCTCTCCCTCCCCTCTCTAATTCGACATAATTACATGATTTGGCTGAAGAAGCTTGCGATTGGGAGAAGGTTACCTTCGCCGCAAGCAAGCTCCTGTTGCTGTTTCCGTCAAAATGTTGTGACTTCCGCCCCGTTAGGAAGGGAAGGTCGTAGAAGGGGCGCAGTCGAACAACAACTGAGGGAGCCGAAGGAGCGCACGGGGGCTCGAGTCGCTGCTTCCGATCCGACTGGGACGGAACGCCGTAGATGGAGCGAAGTCGGTCGGCCACGGAGGAGGTGAGGTCGGGAGTCGTCGAAGGGGCAAAGTCACCAGCGAAGAAGGAGGTAGACCGGTCTAGGGCTTCGGCTTGGGCTCAAAGATCGGTCGCAAGTGAGGATGGGGTCGGTCGGCAAGGAGGAGTTCGGCAGTGGGGGTCTCGACGGGAGTTGGGAGGAAGTCGAAGAGCTTCGGGAGTTTTCGCGGGAGGTTTCGGCAGTAGGGGAGTCGAAGCATGAAAGGCTTCGTTCTGCTCGGTATTTAACAACTCGACCAGGAGTGTAACCGAGGCCAGATCGCAGGATTTCCGCAAGGATCGTGGGAAGCGACGCCAACGGCGCCGAACACAGTGTACGAGCACTGTAGATATGGCGAGTATGGGCTTCGACAGGATCGTGTAGGTATGCGAGATTTTATTTTTATTATTTTTTAATTTTTTTTTTGTTCTGTGTTAAGGTCAACATTTATTAATTTCTGCAAACGGTTCATTATTTATCTCATGGGCTATAGCTGTGAGCTGGATTAATGATCAATACAAATATCACATAAAGCTCTTCTGCAGAGAAGTGTTTCTTCTAGTGGAATTGGCATCTCGGGTAACAGGCATCTTTATGTCAAAGCATCTCTCCTGTTCCTTTTATGGGGTGTTATCTTTATTCTCAGCTTTTTGATCAATCACAGAGATATTTATACAGGTAAATTTAATGCTTCGGGTTAATTTACCTTTTTCTGCTTATGTACATTATTCATTCTTCCTAATACCGTCATTCTGTATAACCTATTGAACAAAGGCACCTTGCTTTTCCCTGATAGGTTGGGGGTTAAGCAAATGCTTTGCTATACAACCGGTCTATGTTTCAAAGCTCGCCTTGACCAAAGAGTAGGGCTTAGGCTAAAATTTTCTCTCAGAAGTAGCTTAATTTGTGTTGTTTGTTTTAATTATTTTTAGTATGTAATACTTGCATCAAACAGCGTTGTTTCATTCTATGCATCTAAATGCACAGAGTGAAGTCCTATTCATGGGATATTCTGTCAGAGTTCCTCATCATGCCTGTTGTTCCAATATTAGTGCCTAAATATGAATCATGAAGCCCCCCTTTTGAGCAAACATTTTATGGAATTCTCTATGTTTATTCTATTACAAGATGAAATGCAAGAAGAAGAAGAAAAAATTTATCTTGGTCTCATTTTTTATCCTTAAACGCAATCCATCATTATTCCCTTCTTTATGTTGTCTTCCTTACCTGATTTGATGAACACTTTTTGAACTAATTCATGACACGCTGATTGTCATAACATACTTATGAATGCAGCTGTGGAGGAAATATGAGTGCAACGTGACCCTTGTCAATGGGGTTGATATTTGTAAAATAAATTATCTTTACCTGCTTTATGGTTTTATGTGATTGTTTTTTGTGAGTAGTTATCAAGTAAATACAGAATAAAATCAGCTGATTTTCTTCAATATGCACAGTATCAATGATTGATATTAGAGTATATATGCTGATTGTCATAACATATATGGGCTTATTCATAATCTAAATTAATTATATTGGAGGAAGTTTTCTTATTATTGAGCAGTTTCTTGAAATATTATAAAGTGAATTAAGATCTTATGTTGCATTTCAAGTATCTGCTGAAACATGGACATGGAGGTCATTGTACTAAAAGCCTTTTTGTTTTCAGAGTGAAATAACCAATGTTTTATAAAAAAACCTTGTGGTTTTTTATATTCATTGAAAATGGGAGGCCAGGAGTGGGGATGGGAATGTGGATGTTGTACCTGACTGAGATGGGATCAATGGATTCTAACAAGTCTAGGATTGGTTTGAATGTTACCTTGTCTATTTCTTTACTAAATATTCTCATGTTCTTGTATATCCTTCGGTCTGAATTTCTATTTTCTAAGTAATCAGATCATTAGGTTACTTTTTAGCCTATATATCAATTCTCAAATAGTTCTTATGTATGCATTTATTTTGAGATAACATGTTTCACTGAAATGAGATCTTATGACCCACCTTTAATTTTTCTGTTTAATATATTTGTTTTCGAGATTTGATGCAAATGTGAAGAAGCTTGCAATCATTCAGAGAGCACCTGCAGTTAGTTAAAGAAATGCAAGGATAGAGGGAGTAGCAGAGAGTGGAAAGCACTGTTCATCTTCCTTGAATAAACTGCTATTACACCTTAGGAGATAAGGTGGAGAATAGTCGCTGCTGAGTAGACATTGAGGGATGTCCAAGCCGCGGATGCCATAGGGACAGTGAAGTAGAGGTAGCAACCATAACAGTGATGGATGGAGATGCACTGCGAGATGGAGAGGATAGCTTAATTGGATAAAGGCCATGATGATTGGGTCCTTGGAGAAGTGTCTTGTTGGTCCGGGAGTCTTTGAAAGCAAATCCATTGGCATCAAGGAGCACAAAATAGGAGTTATCATGAGTTAGTTTGTGAATGGAGAGTAAATTGTGAGAGAGATTGGGAACATGTAAAACGTGAGGTAAGTGGAGCTTACGGTATGGAGTGGGGAGGAGGCCTTGACCTATGTTGGCAATAGGTAATTGTTGGCCATTGCCTACCTGAACCTGAGACGTTCCGGTATAATTGTAAACATTATGTAATTGAGCAGGATTTGAAGTTAAATGTTCTGTTGCACCGGAATCTGGAAACCAGTCAGCCATTTGAGGTTGTAAGAGGCATCATGACGGTACCAACAGTGGATTGCTGAATGCCCAGATTTTCCATAGATCTGACAATCAATAGGGGAACGAGATCATCTGCCACCACGAGCAGAGAACTGAGTGAAACCAGAAACTGAGCGAGCAGAGCCACGCCCAATATCGGACCGCCCAGGAGAAGAATGACCACGATAAGAAGGAGGTACGGAGCCTCGAGATCTAGAGAAACCACGCGTAGCAGCAAGGGCAAAGCTGGGATCTGCATTAGAGTTTGTAGTGGTCTCACGATGAGCTTCGGCCGTGAGGTGTAGTTCTTCACTGCACAGTAATGCATAAAATCATCCAGGGAAATAGGTTGAAGCTGATTACAAATAACAGCTTTGAAGGAGTTATAAGTGGATGGTAGTCCATTAATTGTATACAGTATAATATCTTCCACATCAATGGAAGAACCGGCGGCAGCAATGGCATCGACATTCACCTTAATGTCTGATAGATAGTGAAACATCATTTTTTCACCAAGCTGTAATTGGTGTACCTCATTCTTGAGTTGAAGAAGTCTGGAGCGGTTCGTCGATTGTAGGCGAAGTTCCAGGGTCGTCTAGATTTCGTGGGTGGAGGAGAGATTTAAAATGTAGGGAAGTAAAGAAGGAGATACAGTTGAGTAAATGCCCGAGGCAAGATGCTGATCGATGAGCATCCAGAGTTAAAACTGAGGATTTGGCATAAGGTTACCATCGATGGATGGGATTTCTGGCAACGGTTTGACAGCAGCTCCAGTAAGATATCCATCAAAATTATTGGCCGCAAACAGCTTCAAGAGCTGTGATTTCCATAGAAGATAATTATCAGTGGTTAACTGAACAGTTACCATGGTTTTAACATTAGCCATGAAGAATTTGAGCTGTGGAGGGATAATGACTATCGGAGAAAAAATAACAGCATCGGACAGAGCAGGAGCAGGGGAAGATGTCGACGACGCAGAGGTAGCCATAGCAAGAAAAGAAAAACTAAGTCTCTGATACCATGAAGAAGCTTGCGATCATTCAGAGAGCACCTGCAGTTAGTTAAAGAATCACAAGGATAAAGAGAGTAGCAGAGAGTGGAAAGCATTGTTCATCTTCCTTGAATAAACTGCTATTACACCTTAGGATATAAAGCACCAGTTAGTTATCAAGTAATGGTGGTGATCAAAAGCAGGAAATCAAATGCTGATAATAAAGCTAGTATAGTATAATATCAGAGAAGGTGGAGCAGGCACTAGGATAGGGAAGCTGACTTATGTAAAGTTTGAAAGGCTTATAAAGTTTTCTTTTCAAAATGGAGTAAATTAAAAAGGCCAATTCTTGAAGCTTGTATAGCTCTTTGAATATTTACTTTGGACACTTTCCCATTGTTCCTCAAAACTTTCTAACAACCACTTATCATCATTTTTCTCCTGTATTGATTTAACAGTTTAGGTTTTTTTTCTCATAGATTATATGATTTATTTAGCCGTACTTAAAGCCTTTTTGTTTTCAGAGTGAAATAACCAAGTCAGACATTAGTGAAGCTCAAGAGGCATATGATGACCTTTATGTCCATGTTTTAGCAGATGTATATGATGACCTTATCAAGGTTTTATTGGGATTTGTTTTGGACTATTATAAAGCTTATTCTTGGATTGTTGTTGTCTATTATGATTTCGTCGTATATTTTCCTTAAGCATACTTTTGTTGACATAGAATAGTAGACTTAGCTTCATTTGGGATGGCTTATTAACTAAAACTTCATTTTAAGAAATAATAAAAAAGCCGTCCCAAACAAAGACTTGGTTGGATTAAAAATGCAAAAGTTATCTAAGCTTAGCTCATGTTGTATCTTTCTTATCAAATTTCATCCTGAACGTTAATTCATGTTAGCTTAATAGTGGAAACTGTTAAGATGATGTTAGTTATACTAATTGTTAGAAGTCAAATCTGTTGATTGATAGGAGCGGTTAATACAAGTAGCTCAAGCTTTATGAGAATTGTAGGAACTATGGTTTAGCTCTTATTTAGGCTTCGGTCGATTGGGTGATTTTACTGCTTGTTCATTTTTAAAACCACAGAACTAAATTTTATTTATTGTTTGGTTAAACTGCTTTTCCTTCACACGTTCGCAGAACTGTCATTTTAGGCGGAAACGCGAAAGCTATAACCGAGCGCCTTTTTCAGAGCGGTCCGTGATCTCCTCTCCGATTTTTCTGTTCTACGCTTTACGCACAACGCGTCTTCCTCTTCACCGGTACAAGTTCGCCCCACAAACCAACAAATAGAGATGATGCTTCAATAAGAGCTCAACATCACAAACATCCCATTCGCGCAGACACAAATCAGCTACAGCACCTTCCACCGCCTCCTACCATTGCATAGCCTCCCGATTTAAGAGCCCTAGCAGATACTTCCACGAACCAACCGCCATTCGCACGTAAGGGCTTCGATCTCCTTGCCCTAGCAGCCTAGCCGAAACGTCTGCCTCTTTTAACGATGTTTTGGATGTGGATCGAAATTAAAGAAGGGAAGTTGCTTGATTGCGAAGGTAACCATCTCCCTTTCCACTAGTTGTTTATTTCCCAGCGAATTGCTCATTTTATCTACGCCTTGACAAGGAGAGTGATCGCCATGAAAGCTGAACACCTCCCTATCATGAGTTGTTGCTGCACCAACAAAAAATTTTGACGATGATGTTGATCATGGTGGCATTTTGCTGTTTACATCTTTTTTATTGTGTGCTTAATTATAATTGCAAACTTTTTGATCTATTCACAATTCTAAGAGTAAGTTTCTATTTATTTTTCTTGTTTATTTGGAGAAATATAAATATTCTGGTTGTTGTACGTGTTAAGGATATTTTCTTATGGAACCATTTTTATAGAGAACGTCATCTTTTGTGTTGTTGAGTAGCCATCTCAGTGTTCCTAAAATTATAGATTGTCTTCCTGTGAGCAATTTATCTAATTTACAAAAATGATAGCTTGGAAAACCTTAAATGATTTGCAGTTTGCCAAACAATTTGTTAACTGGGACTACAGTTATTTGAAAATTAATCATGTAAATGATTAATCAAAGAAGTTTAGCTTTAGTAAATGCAAATACTGAACATCGTGATGCTAAATGGTATTCTTCTTATCCCAATACTCCTAGGGTTGACGATGTGTTTTTGTTCTATGCATTTCTGGAAGTGCCTCATTCTCTATGTTCGGATGCAAAAATTGTGACTTCCAGATGCTAAAAGGATGGTCAATGGGATTACAAACTCTGTATAATTGGCTATTTGTGAATATATGTTTTTCTCCTAAGCTTAAGCATGGTGTTTTTAGTTTGCTGTTGGACTAATGGTTTTTTTCTTAAATTGGAAAAATGCAGTTAGGATGGTGGGCTGGCATTTCAACAGTTAGTATATTATTGTGTCTATAATTATTGGAGAAGGCCCTGAATGAGTTTGGCCAACAGTTAGCATTTCAACCAATTTTTTTTTCTCTAGTTTGGCCAAATCCTTGACTTCATAGATGTTTGTTTGAGTGAAAAAATCTAATTCGAAAATATTATCTTACTGTACATTAGCGTTTGATTTGCACTAACTCATTCAACTTTATACTTTCTTATCCTTCTCATGTTCATGTGCCATCCTTTACTTTGCATTAGCTCAAATGTTTGATACAACTATAGGCCAAATTAATTGTTAAAAATTCTTAAAGAGTTTAATACCTCACAAAATGAAATAAAATAATGAAAAAATAACGTTGGATTAGCCAATTTATAAGACTGCACTAGTACCAATTAATTTTATATTATTTATGTGTATTATTATTGGAATTTTAGGGTTAACACACTTAACTAACTTACTAATACATAGGTCACTTAACAAAAAAATGGGAAAGCAGAAAGAAGCAGGTGCCCCAGCAACATGGGAGATGAAAACTACTTTAATCTACTGTGACATCTGTATTAAGGAGATAGAATTGGGAAAAAGACCAACTACTCACTTTAGTAAGGAAGGTTGGCGAAACTTAAGCAAAAATTTTACTGAACATACTGGTCGAACCTATGATCGTACTCAACTAAAAAATAAATGGGATCAATTGAAGAAGGAGTGGAAACTTTGGAAAGATTTAATGCACGGTGAAACTGGAATAGGATGGTACCTTTTGAAGAAAATAATTGATGCTTCAAATGAGTGGTGGCTCGAGAAATTAAAGGTACAGTAGCATGTATATTTATGTTAAGTTATATTATTCAAAAAAATAGAACGCACTTACCAATCAACTTGTCCTCTTATATTGTAGGCTTTTCCTTCAGCGAAGAAGTTTCGGTATAATGGAATATTGCCTGAACTTGAGAAAAAATTAGATATTATGTTCGGTCGTATTGTTGCTACTGGTGCTAATGTATGGGTCCCAAACTTAGGTGTATTGCCTCCTGAACTCAGAGTTGTTGATGAAGTTGTATCTTCTAATGAAGAACAACAAGATGATGAGGCAAATACAATAAATTCGGACAACCATGAGGATCCTATTATAGGTGATTCACAAAGATCACATAATACTCGACCAATTACACATAAAAAATAAAGAATTAGAACAACCAAACATGGTGGAAAATAAATGTCCATTGATCATATTGGGGAGCTCGTAGGCGCTGCTAAATCTATTAGTTCTGAACTATCATCATCAACTGCTTCAAGGAAATGTCTGACAATTGCAGATGCATTGGAAGAAATATCGAAAATGCCTGAGATATTTGATGATCCAGATTTTTATAACTTTGCCGTGCTGTATATACAAGATCGGAATCAAAGGGAGGCTTTCATGGGACTTCCAAATGATAGAAAAGTTAGGTTTTTAAAAAGACGATACGACAAGAGTTTCACATCGTTATTGTTGATCACAATTTGTTGTTAAATTTGAAAATTTCTCAAATGTATTTAGTATTTTGCGCAGATTGTGCAAAAAAATATGTGTACATGTTTTTAGTATGGCCAATAGTTGTGCTCAATCACAACTAGTATGTTAATCAATGAGGTGATGTGTAATGAATTTTTGTTTGTCTAAGAAGAAGTTGTTCCTGAGTTTCACATTCAAGTAATTTTACTTTGCCTACTTCAACTACTGTTACAATATTCATTGGTTAATTTAAGATGTTAAATTCATCTTCTCAGACTTATTTATTCTGTTCTGTCAGTTTAATTGATAGATTGAGGTAATAGAGTTATTTTAGTGAGTTTTATTTTTCAATAAGGTATAACTTAAGTAGAAGATGCTACAGTTGTAATCTGCTTGAGTTCATAATATGTGTATTATAGTTTATTATTCATCATCATCTCTGGATTGGCCAAGCATAAAGCTTTTATCAGCAACGTTTCTTGCTTGTGTTCTTTTATTCAATTGCAAATTCAGTTATCTAATGATTGCACTTCATTTTATTTCTGCTTTACCTTAGAATTCCTGGGATCTTAGAACTGATAGGGTTGTTAGCTTATCTAACCTTTTTTATTATTTGATATACCAGAATTTATCCTTTTCAAAAGCTTTTGAGCTAGGTTTTAGAACACCTGAGCAACGGAGAGCCTTTGATATAGAATTTAAATAGTGGAAGCACGGAGTGCCACATTATTTAGTTATGTAGTGATTTTTCCTTTCGTTTATATATATACCTCATTTCCTATACCCATAATGGTAATTAAAAATATTGTTTACTTTTCCTTTCTCTCCTCTATGTCTCGTCATGTTCTTCTACTTTTCTCATTTTCTGCCAGCTGCTTTCAAGGAGTTGTTTGTTTATACTCGTCATCTTTTGATGAAGCAGTTTGTTTAACCTGTTACAATTCTTAGTTCCCACCATCATAATGTATATATGCTCATGCAATGGTTATACGATGCATTAATTTCGATTTATTTTTTTTTGTTGTGTTAACATTATGTCCTTTTAATCCTTTCTCTTGTGCTAAACTTGAAATTTGGGAAAGTGGAGATAGGACAGTAATCTTTATTTAATTAAATATTATTATACTTTTTTTTTTGCAGATAAAATGTTGGATGATAATGAAAGTTGCTCCAGTGATGATTTTAATGATGGAAAATTGCAAAATAATGACAAAATTGCAATTACTCAATTACGAATATTATGGTAGCCTCAAGTTTGTTGCAAAATGATTACTTCTCACTATACTTGAACAAAAGGCCTTACGTGATATCAGGTGAAAGTGGAGATAGATGGGTTCAGGAGTTAATTCGTGGACATCCCGTTAGGTTTCATAATATATTTAGGATGTCCCAAGTTATATTTACTGACTTACTTTATAAGCTAGAATCAGTTTATGGTTTAAGTGGTTCACATAGAACAAGTGCTAGAGAATTTCTTGGAATAACTTTGTTCATCTTGAGTCACAATGAATCCGTTAGAGCAACCACAGAAAGATTTCAGCATTCTACAGAAATAATAAGCAGATATTTCGCTATGAGGGTTCGAGCATTTGTTAATTTATCAACGGATAATATTGTACCAAAAGATAAGGAATTTCATGACATCCTTGTACATATTAGAAATGATTCACGATACATGCCATATTTTAAGGATTGTATTGGGGCTATTGACGGTACTCATGTAGACGCCCGTATTCCTGTTCAAGATCAAATTCCATATATAGGGCGACATCATTCACCTACACAAAATGTGATGGCAGTCCTTGATTTTAATATGTGCTTTACATTTGTGGCAGCAGGATGGGAGGGATCAGCTCACGATGTTCCTATATTCCAACATGTTTTGATGAGTCCAATATATAATTTTCCCGCGCCACCACCAGGTAATTTGGAATTATTAAGTAAGATTAATTTTAGTAAGGATATTTTATATTAAAGTTGATGACAAAATTAACATATCTGGTAGCAGGTAAATTTTATTTAGTTGATGTTGGATACCCACTTCAACGAGGTTATCTTAAGCCATATCCAGAGACGCGATATGATATACCAGATTTTCGAAGAGGAAGTCGTCCAACTACAGGGCATCGAGAAGTATTTAATAAGAGGCATTCCTCATTAAAAAGTGTAAATGAACGGGCATTTGGTGTATGGAAAAAGAAATGGAGAATTCTACGAGATATGCCAAATTATTCTTTTAAAAAATAGCGGCTTATTGTAGTGGCTATATTGGCACTACATAATTACATAAGAAGACATCACTCAAGGAGTGATCCAGAATTTGATGAATGTGATGCCGATGAAAATTTTTGTCATCCGAAGGCACAGGATATTCAAGTTGAAGAAGAAGTCGAACCCTTAGGTAGTACAAATTGTTCTGTAGAGTTGCTTGATGGCGAAGGTGCGAACGACATGGCTGCAGTTAGAGAGACTATTGCAATGCAATTATATAGTTGTAATAGGTAGTACATTTACCTTAAAGTTTTTTATCTTTAAATATACTATAAATAATTATTTGTAAAGCTAGTATACAAATAATAGTAAATGATTGATGATATACTTATAATAAATTCTTATTTTATTTCAGGTTTCCTGATGAAAATTGAGTTTCGTCAAATAGAAGTTAATCCGACGTAAAGCATGAAATGATGTTAGTTTAGTTTTATTGTTTGGTATATTTTAATTTCATCGACTTTGACTTATTTTTTTAACTTTACTTGTAATGAATTGAGTGTTTAAATGATGTAAGTTATTGTTTTGTTAATGTTAAATGTCAATGGCTGATTAATTTGCTACGCATTTGTTGTTAGAACTTTCTTTTTTGTAATTGATGCTATGTCCGAAAACTAAGAAGATCTTGCAGCTTTTTAGCCTGAGACAGGTTTACATGCAAAAAACTAGAATGGTAATGATAATGATAATATTTCTTTTGCATTTTTCTTTCATTTTAAAGCTGTTCAATGTTTGCTTATTACGATTACTGTCAGTATTGGCATAAACAAATTAGTACATTCAATTTTTGCAAACTTACAACTTTGTAACAAATGCGCATACCCTGTACATGCATCAGTTGATTGTTCCTACGTAGCTATTTTGTTTCAACAGAGTTGCTTTGGTAGATGATGTTGCAAGTACTAAAAAAATTGAATATTATTGATATATTCATCCTCTTATCGTATAGTTTGTTTATTTTCTAAGTCATATTAGAATACAATGGTTTCAGGATATATATCAATAGTGTCAGATTTAGTTTAAACCTATTTAATGCCTATTTAGTACATCTTTAACTTAGCCAACAAGTTTTACCTTGGGCTTTATTGAATTGTGTTTTGGGGTTTTTGTTTCAACTAGGCGATATAATGCTTGCTCTAATAGTCCTATATTCAACTCATTATTGGGTTTATCTTATAAATTTGCTTTATATCTTCTCACCTGAATCATGATAAATTTGTTTTTTTAACTTTCAAATCTGTTAGTAAAGTTCTACTTTGCAGGAACTGGCTCATTATAGTTTGCTATCATAGGGTGAAGTTGTATTATAATTTTATTTTAGTGTTCTAACCCAGTGAGCTGGTACAATTTGAACCTAAATTTCTCCATTTTATCGTTTCTCATGTTTGGATTTGTCATTCTTATTTTAACATAAAAAAATTATTAGACATCCTTCCAAGCTCTGATAATGATGTTAGCATATTCCTTTTTATTTACTTTGTATTATTTTAATAATGGTATGAAGAGTTGTAGTTTGTTGTAACACCCACGCACAAAATGGATGACATTCGATTTAATTTCTGCTTCTTCGAATGTATACAACTGGGCATGTGAACGGGCTAATACTGGACGATTTTTTGCAGACTCCAAACTTCCTATCTGGTTGCCATAAATTTGAATGCTTGCCTTAATATTAATATTTAAAATTTTGTAATGTTCTTGACTATAACATGTTTTTGCACTTGTAGATGCTTTTATTAAGCACCAGAGGGATTCTACAATTGCAAGTGAAAGAATAACAAACTGTTGATTTGTATCACTTGTCAAAGTAAATTTGAACTGGGCACTCAGATGAAGTATGCGAGAGCAAGATTTTCTTGTGATTGACGAAATATATATAGCCATTTAGACGGTGGTTTTATAGTCTTGAATCATTGTATTTATTTTCTGTTGTTATTGAATGTTATTAAGGTATAATTCTCTGGTGCCATTCATCTGGGTAATATTTACTCTCAGGATGATCTTCCCAGAACACTTGTTCGAACAGTAAATCCGGATTCTAATGCTATGAGTTTTTGTGGAATTTAACAATTGTTTTGAATTTACTATTAAATGTCAAAATCTATGTTAATAGGAAAAAAATTTTCTTTAAATTCTATGTATATTTTTATTGATGTAAGTAATAAAAAAAAGTATATTTGAGTTTAATATATGGGTATTTCCATCATTTATGATGAAAAAGCTGAAATTGTTAATCGAACCAAACACTAATTATATATTTTAAAGTTTGAATAAGCATATAAAAAGCAATTTAACCAAACAGTATTATGTAATAACTCCATTATATGAAACATTATTTCTAAAACTCCATTTTGTCCACAACGACTTTAAAACAAAATTTTTCAAAAACATTCAACAACCAAACAAGCCCTTAGTGTGGCCATGAGAGTTGGATCACGTGCTTCGTCTGATCGTCTTATTAAAGACTTACGAACTCTTCCGCCTATTTGAAAATGTTAAACTTAACTCCACTAGATCTGGAGCGTCATTGTGCTTTGCTTGCATATTTCAAACTTTCTTTAGTGGCATTAAGAGGGTTGTCAAAGACACCTTAGCTGATTTTCAATTATGTTCATAGGGTTGATTTGGTTTGAATTAATAAGATAATTGGCAACAAGTGGAATTTAACTTTAGTGGGATTTAGTAAATCCTGTAAATCCGGATTTAGCAAATCCGAAATGTGTTAAATTCTAAAAACTATTTGGTATACGAAGTGTTAAATCCTGTTAAATCCTGAGAAACTGTTTGGTAACATATTTCAGGATTTATGACAGTTAGAGATTTAAATGTGAAGAAGATAATTATAAATTAAAAAATAAATTTGTTATTAAAAATAAAAATTAATGTGTTATGAATTTAATAACATGTTAAGTTCAAATTACTCATTAATTATTATTTACACTATTAATTATATATTTAATAATACATATTTTAAGTTATATTAATTAAGCTAGTCATATTAATATTTAATTACTAATTATACAATTAAGTTAAATTAGATAATTAATTTATAGACTACTTATACTATTAATTATTTAATTAATTTACTTAATTATTAATATTTTAAATTATATTAATTAAGTTAATAAATAATAACTTAGGGGCATCTAGGGTTTGCCTTTCATCTTCTCTTCTCGTCGTTGCTGTTCGGCTTCGTTGCTTCGCAGTAGGGGAATAGATTGCACGCATCACTTCTTCGGCTTCTTCGTGGTTGTTCGACTTCGCCCCTTCAACGACTTTCCCTTCTTGTCAGATCGGAAGTTACGACATTTTGATCGGAAGCAAGAACAGGAGCTCACTGGCTGTGAATTTACTTTCTCCCTTTCGCGCGCTTTTAATGTTAAATCCCGTTAAATTCGCCGAACCGAGGGATTTAGTAAATCTGAGATTTAAGCCATAAAACTGTAAATCCAGGATTTACGGAATCCCCGGATTTAACGTGCGTACAAAAATCGTTTGGCTGGATTTAGCGTAAATCTGGCTTAAATCCGGGTTAATTGGATTTGTTGATTATTTTGTAAACATTAAGATTTTAGGATTGATTATTTTAGATATTATATTTTGTATTTTAATTAATAGATGTATTTTTAAAAGTATATGAATGAATATAATTTTTATTTTTTTCTTCCAAACCCTTATTAATTATATCGGTGGATGATTTGTTTTATTCAATACTTTTTATTTTTTTTACCTCAAGTTAACAAAATTAGTGTTATTTCTTTAATATGCATTTTATCTATAATTACTGAGAAATAAGTAGATGTGACAATATCAAGGAGTGATTGATTCATCTTAAATGTTTTAGCTAAGCCATAATAATTAGATAAATAATAAATTTTATTAAATATCACCATTTTGATATCCATAAATAAGATTGTTGCGGACTCAAATATACGCGACGATAGAGTTTAAATTTTTGTCTCAGCGTTGTACGTATATCCAGCATACAAACAGAATTGAAATAGTAACACAAGGATTTTTATGTGAAAAACCCTAGAAAGGGAAAAAACCACGAGGCCACGCCAAGTTGAAAGAGTTCCACTAGTGTTGTTTGAAATACAGGAGACTGATTCGTCCTTAAAATTCAGGAAGATCAAATTACAATCAGTATTGAGAGTTGATTACAAGGCCCAGTAGAGTTCTGACGTCACTCGGGTGTCCGACAGAATTCCGGCGTTACTTGGAAGTTGGGCAGAATTACGATGTTATTATGGCGTCGAGCCGAGCTCCGGCGTGCTTCTGGCGCCCGACGGTGTTCCGGCGATGTTCTGGCGAGGTCCCAGTAGTGTTCCGGCGGTGGTCGAGGAGGAGCTATTCCCTCCTAGACTTCTCTTCTCTTCTTCCTCTCCTCTTCTCTTCTTGGCTCAGGTCACTCCTTAAGAGAAATGAGGGGCTATTTATAGTTTTTCTGGAGTGGCATAGCCCATAAATAGATGAGAGATCAAGGGCAAATAAGGAGTGATCCGGATGAACGGCTGATATTGAATCCCTTGATCGTGAACCATTTATTGAGCATTTTAAGGTCTTAATGGTATCAGACTTCTGTGATCTTGGGCTCGTTGGATTCGCCTCGTTGAGCCGCTCGATTCGACTATAAGCTCGTCAAAATCGGAGACCGTTTGGTAACTCAAATTGTTGTTCGAGGCTTCCAACAGCGCTTCGGGTACTTGATTTGGACTCATTTGGGCTCGGATTGAGTATAATTTGGTGTCGTTGGGTTCGTATTTCCGAGACGCTCAGTTCGACTATAAGCTTGCTAAAATCCGAGTTTAAATGGTCTCTGAATTAATTTTTGAAGTTTCCAACTTGTGTTTTTGCTTCGAGATTCGTGCCCAATTAAGATAATTTTTCGATGACATATCAGTTTCCCCCATATTTTTGGACGTCGAAGCTCTAGGAGTCCGAAAATACTTGTTCTAGCATTTTACATTAGCCGATTCACAAAAAATTACGTTCAAAAAGATATAATTTTGCTCAAACTCGATTGTAGAGGCCTTGTTGAGCTCCGAAAGTGTCAAAATTGAGTGCGGAACATCGAAAAACGTGTCCAGTTACTCCAAAAACATCCAATTTGGACCATCCGGGCCCAAAATCGGAGCCCGGTAATGCATAGGCGGCCGAACCGGCCGGCCGGCCTGCCAACCGCCTCCGGCGGCGGCCCTTTTATTTTTTTTATTTTTTTTGTGTGTGGGGCCCACCAAAATATTTTTTTATAAAATCAGAAAATAACTAATTTTTGGCCCAAAAAATTCTGAAAAAATTCTAAAAAATTCAGAAAAATTCAAAGATTTTTCTAGAAGCTTTCTCCCTCTAAATTTCAAACTTCCCCCCCCCCCCCCCCCCCCCCCCCCCCCTTTTTTTCATATTTCCCTCTTTTTTTCTCCCCCTTTTCATCCTATAAATACCCCCCTTGGGGTAATGAAAATTTGCACCACATCTCCCTCTCCTTCTGGCTTTCTAGCTTTTGACATTCTGAGGCCTTCCGCCATTTTTAAGTAGGTGACTTTCCCTACTTGACTCGGCGCCCCTCCTTTTGCGCAGAAGTTAGCGGCTTCCCCACTACCGCTCTCCTCTTTTCCCCCCTTTTTCTTCCTACTTTGGAGGCTTTCCACAGTCTTTCGTCAGTGATTTTCCATACTTAGATTTGCACCCCTCTTTAGTAAAGGAAGCGAAATTGTTGATCCTGCATCCTCTAAAAATCCTTCGGAAGATCGTCTTGCGTAACGATCTGAAGTTTCAAAGAGGACCCAAAAGGCGCCGAAGGCTGACGATGTGATTTCCACCATCACTGAGGACTCTTTCATCTTGTTTAGGAAAAAATTTCATTTTCTTAATGATTTGGTGATGAAGGTGCCCGTCAGATCTGATCATGCCTGCTTCCCTCCACCGGGATATGTGACGGTGTATGAATTTAGTTTGCGAGCGGGACTGCGGTTTCCTCCTTCTTTCGAACTGATCGATATTCTGATGATTTGTGGGATATATTTGTCTCAATTTTTCTACAGAGCCATGTCGATCGTGATGGGCCTTATCGTGCTTTTTAGAGACCATGGAGTGGTACTTTCCTCAGAGTACCTTTCTCAGATGGGGCGTCTCTTTAGCGACGCGCAGGGACGCATTTCTTTCAGGTCCAAGTGGTTGGACATCCGCACTCGAGACCCCTCGAAAGGTTGGATCAGAAATTTCTTTTTTGTGCAGAATGATTGGGGTCTTCAGGAGAAATGGGGAAAGTTGAAAGAGCTACATATCCCCCTTCACATTGGAGCAGAAGATTTATTGAGGATACTCAAGCTCCCTGATTTAGACGCTCTACACTACGAGGTAAGTTACTTGAGTAGATACATAGATGAAGAGTACTTATTCAAGGTTGGATTATCTACTCAAGTAGGGAGATCACATGCTCAAATGTTGAAGAAGTTTGCTATAGTTCCAGAAGTGGTTCCCCAAAAGAACCACTCCAAGTGACCAGGGAGTGAGGAAGGTTTGCAGGCACCAAGGAAGAAGAAGGCAGATGAGGTTTTGACAGTTGTTAGCAAAGGTCCTTGAGTTTCTCCATCCAAGTCATACATTCCAGAAGATGTGTTGAACCATCAGTGCATTGGCCGCCGGCGGGCTGAGGAGTTGGTGAGTTCTCCTTTACTTCTTCCTCTTTCTTATATTTCTTAAGGAATATATTACTGATATTCTCTTGTCTCAGTATTACAATTTCAAGCTCGAGATGACCAAGACTCTGAATGATTGGAATAAAGAGTTTGTGAAGGTTAAATACCTTCAGGGAGAGAACAAGAAGAAATATGACAGCAAAGTGAAGGAGATGAAGGTGGTGGAGGATCAGCTTGAGGGGTGTAGAGCAGAGTTGGCCAACAAGATCACTTCAGTCTCTTCTTAGAATGAACTGATGGATCATTTGCATATAGAGTTGGTGGAGGCACAGGCGACGATCAAGCAGCAGGAAAAGACTCAGCAAATCCTTGAGGCTGAGAATGAGAGGCTTCAGAGTGTGCTGTCTGAGAAGGAGGCCCAGCAGTTACCGTCTGCAGTTATTGAAGAGTTCAAGAAATCTTATGCTTTCAAGATCATCATTGAGGACCACATTCAGGAAGCTCGCAGTCATATTTACGATGTGGAGGTGAAGGTCTTGGAGGCAGAGTGTGCAGAGGATGGCTTCATCAGGGGCTTTATGAAGGGAGTACGTATAGTACATCGTAAGACTGGAGCGGAGATTGAGGGGTTGACTCCTAGCCAAGCTTCTGGTGATGCTTCTAAAGACTCTGATGGTGAAGAGCTGGAGAGTGAGTTGGAGTGAGCTTTTGCCTTGGAGGAGGACGAGGATGATGTTGAGATTCTATAGGATGTCTTTGATATTGTTTTGTATCACTTTGCTTTCTTTCTAGTGATTGTATGTATGCTCGATATTGTTGTTTCTATTTGGTGTACTCGATGTTCAGTGATATATAAAGAAGTTGTTGATGTTCTTTTCTCATATGCAAATGAAATTCACTTGGTTTTACTTCAGTCTGGATGAGAGTATTTTAGTGAGCTCTTTTTATCTTGAGTAAATGTGAGATATCCTTTTTTAAAGGTTCTGAGCTATCCGGGGTTATTAGTGAAAGCATTTTCTTGGTGACATTAACCTATCTGGAAAAGGTCAGATCAAGTTCCTTTGGGATTGATCATCAAATGATTTTGATATCCAAGATACCTCCTAGGATATTCAACCTATCCGAGGTTGTTAGTCAAAGCCTTTGCTTGATGACATTAACCTGTACGGAAGAGGTCGGATCAAATCCACCTGGGATTGATCACTCAGTGATTGAGATACAATATAGATTGTATATTTCTTGAATCACAGAAAAAGAGTTTGGAGATAAGAGATAATATTACGACAAAGTGAATATCACATTACTTCATAATATAAGATAGCAGTTCCCTAGAATAACTTAGGGATATAAGAAAAAAGTTCTTCTATAATCAACACATAAGGGATGTACGAAAAACTTTAAAGATACATAACACGACTACAAGAGAAGATAAGATGCAAGATAAACATAACACATAGACAGATAGTAGTATCAACTCCTACTGATAGTATTTCCGAAGGTTGCCCACGTTCCAAGTTCGGGGAAGCATTTTTCCACCACCATCCTTCAATTTGAAGGTTCCAGGCTTGACCATAGCCGCTACCAAATAAGGACCCTCCCAGAGGGGGGAGAGCTTATTACGCTGAGGGCCTTTTCCAACGGCTTCAATGCTTTGTAGTACTAAGTCTCCAATGGTGATAGGGCGAGGTTTCACCCTTCGATTATAGTGACGGGTGATTCTTTGGTGGTATGCAGCAGTTCTGAGTGAGGCTTCATCTCTTACTTCTGGGAGGAGATCCAGGTTTGCTCTAAGCCTCTCATCATTGTTATTGAAGTCAAAATTCTGAACTCTGTGGCTAGGAACTCCGATATCAACCGGTATGACTGCTTCTGTATCAAAGCAAAGGTTATATGGGGTTTCCCCTGTAGGAGTTCTAGCGGTGGTCCAATAAGCCCAGAGGACATTGGGGAGTTCTTTGGCCCATTGCCTCCCAGCCTTCCCCAGGCGTGTCTTCAGCCCTTTCAGGATTGTTCGATTTGTAACCTCTGTTTGCCCATTAGCTTAAGGATGGGCAACAGCTGTGTGAATGAGCTGAATATGAAAATCCTTACAAAAAGATGTAAAGATCTTCCTGGTGAATTGTGTCCCGTTATCAGTGACGATTTTTACAGGAATGCCAAAGCGACATATTATGTTCTTCCATAAGAATTGCTTGGCATTTGCTTCAGTAATCTTCGCCAAAGGTTCTGCCTCTACCCATTTGGTGAAGTAATCTATAGCCAGGATAATGAATTTTCACTGTCCAGTGGCTATAGGAAAAGGTCCCATTATATCAATTCTCAATTGGGCAGAAGGCCAGGGGCTTTGAAGTGATGTATGCTCCAGAGCGAGTGTATGAGTGAGGTTGGAATGCAGTTGACAGTTTTCGCACTTTTGTGTAAACTCAAGTGCGTCCTATTTCATTGTAGGCCAATAGAATCCTTGTCTCATAATCTTGTAAGCTAACGCTCTTCCTCCTAAATGTTCTCCCCATACTCCTGAATGAACTTCTCGAAGTGCGTAATCAGCTTCTGATGGTGGGAGACACTTGAGGTATGACCCAGTGAAGGAGCGCTTATACAACTCGTTGCCAATAATGGTGAAATTTGCGGCTTATCTCCGGAGTCGTATTGCAGTCATTGGTTCTTCAGGTAGCACCCCATCTTTAAGAAAAGATAAGATGGGTTCGATCCAAGACATCTCTCTTGGCTCGTCAATTGATTGTATGACCCACGTGTTACAAATCTGGTTTTGATGATGACAAACATGTTTCCAGTGTGTTTTGTTTGGCTAATCTGTTTCAGGCACAAAAGACCACGAGCCACTCAAGCCAACTCAAGATCGGGTCTAAGTGTGTCAAATGTATGATTTTTCCTTTTATTGAGTCAATTGTAATGTAACTGATTCCCTAGCTAAGTAACCTTGCACACACACACTCAGGGGGAGAGCTTGAGTGAATTAGAGTTTCTATTCATTTTTTGTTCAGATCATCCTGGACGATTTTCACATCGTCCTGGACGATCCAGCCAAAATAGAAACCCTAATTAGGGTGACTAAGTTAAGAGGGTCAGATTAAGTAGATCGTCCTAGACGATCTCTTGATCGTACGGGACGATATGCCCAAATCAGAAATTCTCAGCTGCCAGATCAAGTTAGGCAAGTTCTTATTTTTAAATACTTGGTCTGATCATCCCAAACGATACGTGTATCGTCCCGGACGATTCAGTACAATCACGCCTAATTTAATCTGGTAATTAAGGAAAGTAATTTATTTTTGATTGATACGATCATATCGTCCTGGACGATCGCAGGATCATCCCGGACGATCTTGATCGTTTAGTGCATTTAAGGTGTACGTCCAGAACTATGTGCAGGACGATTTGGGGCCTTTTTGAACTAATCGTCTAGGATGATGTCCCCATCGTACTGGACGATCAAGTCATTTTTTGGTCGTCCAGCACAGATTTCTCTGGACGACCCGAACTGTCTTCTGGACGATTTTCCTCGATTTGCACTAATCGTCCCGGACGATCGCAGGATCCTACGGGACGATATGAACAATTTTTTTTACTGATCGTCCAGAAGAGCCAGATCGTACAGGCTGAAACAGCTGAATTTGAACTGATCGTACAGGACGATCTATCGATCGTCTTGGACGACCTTGGTCGACCAGTTGAGATTTAAGGCAAATTTTAAGCCCTCCTATAAAAGAATTTTTTCTAAAAACTAGAAAAATCTTTTGCTGCCTTCCTTCCCTGAAAAACCCTAGAGAGAGAGAGAGAGAGTTGGGAGAGACAGAGAAGATCTTGTGAGGGGGAGTTAGTGAGGGATTCACTAAGGTTGCTCCAAGCACGGATCAGAGTCGTCTTCTCTGCTCGTCGTCTTTAATCTAGTCGGTGTTCGTCGTGGGAGGATCGTTCGCAAGAAGATCCGGGGTTCTCTGCCCGCTTCAGGTGGAAGCAAAAGGAGTTTGAAGGTTCTCTGCTTGCTTCAGGAGGAAGCGAAAGGAGGTCGGATTCTCTGCCTCACCGTGTGGTGAAAAGGAGGTGTTTGTACAGGCTTCTCTGCCTTACTGTGGGAGCAAAAGGAGAGACACTTTTTGTTTAGTGCAATACCCGGAGGGGAGGCTCCGGGGAGTGGACGTAGGTCAAGTTGACCGAACCACTATAAAATCTGGTTTGCTTTTCTGATTCAGTTCTGCACTTTATTTTTTTAATATTAACTGCTTGGGTGAATATCTGTGGTTGATCTTTTCGTTCTTGTTTATGTGTTTCCGCTGCTACGTATCGAAATGATTTTCATTGTTATCGTGAAATTTTTAAATAACCAATTCACCCCCCCTCTTGGTTAGCCTCGGGACTAGTTCACTAGGGCTTAACATCCCTATCGAACTTTCACCACGGACCTTGAATGCTTGGAAAGTGGATCTCCTCGATACACCTTCTCTTATAGATGTCTCCTGTTGTTGATGTAGCAAGTTTTGAAAGAGCGTCTGCTCTCGCATTTTGTTCTCGGAGGATATGTATGATTTGGTGCTCTTCTATACGGGCCTAGAGTAGCTTCACAATGCTACAATATTGAGTCAGTTGTGGGTTGTGAATATCAAACTTCCCCTCCACTTGAGAGACGACTAGTTTTGAATTAGAGTGGACTATTAAGTTCTGAACCTCACAGTCAATTGCTAGTCTTAATCCAGCAATAAGGGCCTCATATTCTGCTATGTTGTTGGTTACCGGGAACTTGAGTCGAAGCCCGTACTTAAGGGTAACTTTCTGTGGAGAGATTAATAAAATTCAAGCCCCAGCCCCAGAACTTTCTGAAGCTCCATCAACGTACAACATCCACCATGGAGAAGAAGGTGAAGCCCTCGGTTGTATATCTGATTCCGGGATGGTGCATTCAACTATAAAATATGCTAGTGATTGAGGTTTAATATCGGGCCTAGGCAGGTAGTGGAAATCAAATTCTTCCAGTTCTACAGACCACTTAACGAGCCTGCCCGATGCTTCTGGCTTTTGCAGAATGCTTTTTAGAGGTAGATTTGTGGAAACCCCAATTGAATGGGCTTGAAAGTAAGGGCGTAGTTTTCTGGCGGAATAAACTAACGCCAATGCTGTCTTATCTGCTAAAGGATAATGTCCCTCTATTTCAGATAAAATCTTGCTAACATAGTAGATAGGACATTGTACATCATTTTCTTCTCGGACCAGGACCGAACTAATGGCTTGGACAGATACAACCATATACAAATACAATCTCTCTCCTGGTATTAGTTTTGAAAGTAGTGGCGGGGATGCCAAATACTTTCACAATTTTTCGAAGGCTTCTTGACATTCATCTGTCCATTGGAACCCGAAGCTAAGAGCGCCTCTTAGTATCTTGAAGAAGGGCAGATATTTGTCTGCTGAATGTGCCAAGAAACGAAATAGTGCCACAATTCTCCCATTCAGCCTTTGACCTCCTTGATGTTCTTTGGCGGCACCATGTATCTTAGTGCCTTGATCTTCTCTAGATTAGCTTCTATTCCTCTATGGGTTACCATAAACCCCAAAAACTTTCCAGAAGCGACTCCAAAAGCACATTTAGCAGGGTTGAGTCGCATATTGTAATGTTTCAATAAGTGGAAACATTATTGCAGGTCAGAGATATGTTGAGATTTCTCAAGACTTTTTACCAACATATCGTCTACGTACACCTCCATAGTACGTCCAATAAGGCTTTTAAAAACCTTGTTCATGAGGCGCTGATAGGTTGCTCCAGCATTTTTGAGCCCGAAGGGCATCACCCGGTAGCAGTACAATCCTTTGTCTGTTTGAAAAGCTGTTGCTTCTTCATCAGCAGGATTCATTTTTATTTGATTGTAGCCGGAGTAGGCATCCATAAAGCTCAACATCTGATGACCAGAGGTGGTATCAACTAATTGGTCGATGCGAGAGAGCGAAAAACTATCTTTTTGGCAAGCTTTGTTGAGATTAGTGTAATCTATACAGATTCTCCAAGCTCTACTCCCCTTCTATACCATGACAACATTTGCTAACCAAGTAGGATAGTGCACCTCTCGTATGAATCCAACTTTTAAAAGTTTATCTACTTCTTGTTCAAGTGCTTGCTGGCAATCTGGTGCAAAGTTTCATTTCTTCTAGATAATCGGTTTGCACGTTGGATTGACTTTGAGGGAATGAACAATCACTTCGGGGTCAATTCTAGGCATATCTGCTGGACTCCATGCAAAAATATCCTGATTTTCTCGTAGAAAATCTGTAAAGTTTTTCTTCTCATCATCTGAGAGAAGCGATCCAATTCACACTATCTTTGATGGAAACTCTTCAGATATATATACAGTAGTAAGGTCTTCCACAGGGGAAGCTCTCTGAGGAATATCTTCACTCCGTAGATCAAAGTCCTCGATGCTCAGGGTAACTGTTGGATGAGGATTGATCTGCCTGAGATAGCATGTTTGCGCTATTTGCTGATCTCCGCATACTACACCGACTCCTGATGGGGTATGGAACTTCAGCTTGAGGTGAGGGATGGAGGCGATGATCCAAAAAACTGACTGGATTGGCCTCCTGAAGATAGCGTTATAAGCCGATTCTGACTTCACCACGATGAATTGAATGGAGTGTGTAGTCTATCGAGTAAATTCTCCAAGTACTACTGGGATATTGATTATACCTTATGCTCGTACAGATCGATTATGAAATCTATATAAAGGACCTGCAGCAGGTTAAAGTTTTTCTCTTGAGAGACCCATGTTGAGAAAAGTAGAGTAGAACAGGACATCTACGGAGCTTCCGTTGTCCATAAGAATTCTTTTGACATTGTAACACGGGTCACCTATGCCTGCGTTAATGACAAGCGGATCTGATGGGGGGTTTTTACTCCTTCCAGGTTAGAATCATCAAATGTGATGGAATGATCGATACGAGCCTTTTTTGGAGTTGGGTTTTCTTCCACAGTTAGAAAGACTTGGTCGGATAGCAAAGGGCCTCTAACGATTGTTTCAATTTTGCCAACTGTTATTCGGTTATTCACTGGCTGTCTTTGTGGTTGATTCTGCCCCCCAATGGGACGAGCTTCTTCTCGGGTGGGTGGATTCCTAATAAACTGTCGAAGATAGCCCTGATGGATGAGTCTTTCAATCTCTTCCCTAAGTTGCCTACAGGATTCAGTAGTGTGGCCACGACTATGATGAAAGTGGCAGTACTGATCTTGATTGTCTGTATTCTACTTCAAAGGATGCGGCCACTTCACTTTGTCCTGATCTTGAATCGCCATTAACACATTTGCTCGAGATGTATTGAGCGGAGTGTACTCTTTCTCCTGTCGAGGTTCTCGTCATGGTAATGGGGGTCTAGGAGGTAGATGGATCTTCCCTTGCTTTTTCCATTGTGTTGATGGATAATCCATCTCGGGTGCTCCCTTGCGCTTCCCATTGGGTTGCTCAAACTATTTTCTATGAGCATTTATTGCCTCATCTGCAGATATCTGCGCTTCCACATGATGGATCAGATCGGCATATAATGAACAGTATCACGCATGAGTGCCGAATAGAAGAGGCCAGGATGAAGGCCTCCAAGAAATACCCCTCTGAGCAATTGTGGGTCCACTCCTGGAATTTGTCGAGCCTCGATAGAAAATTGTTGAAAGTAATCTTTCAATGATTCTCCCTCATTTTGACGGATCCCGGAAAGGTGAGAAGAATTCTTAGCAATTCTTCGGTTGGCTACAAACTGTTCGACAAATACTTTGGCTAATTTGACAAATGTGGGGACCGTTCTGGCTGGAAGTGAATAGAACCATGTTCGAGCTTGTCCTTTAAGAGTGGTAGGGAAAACCTGGCAAAGGAGTGCGTCTGAGGCTCGTTGAATATGCATGATGGTCCTGTAATGATCGATGTACTCGTACGGGTCAGATGTCCCATCGTAGGATTCGATGCTTGGCAGCTTAAAGCCAGTCGGAATAGGGTGTTGAAGAATGGCTTCCGTCAGGGGTGACGACTCCTGGAAGTCCCACTGACGAAGAGGTTTCCTTACTCCTCCTGTAGGGAACTCCTCTCGGACCAATCGTCGTAGTTCATGGCGTAGGGCATTGCGAGGGAGCTTAGCAATGTGAGATTGGGCTAGCTCCTCAGGGAGGTCTTGAGGAAGGCGAGATTGCCGACCTGTGTGCGGAGGATGAGTAGAACTTGCTGTATCAGCCAGTTCGTTATCTTGATGTGACTGCGAACACCTCCTAGGTGGAGGAAGAGGAATCTCAGCTTGAAGATGTTCGATTTGAACAGCTTCAACACATGGTGGATCTCGAGGGAGAAGAACCTCCTCCTGAGGTGCTAGGGTCAGTTGTCGAGTCTCTCGCAGGAGTTATATGATCTCGTTTTGAGATTCTTCCATTTTTCGAATTCTCTCTTCTAGGGAGGGTCCCGAGGTCCCTTCTCCAGGTGCGTTTTGCCCCCCGGTGTAGAAAGAGGTAGATATCGGGCGTCTATGATTTATAGACTGATTTCTGGACATGTGGGAGTTGGAGCGAGAAGCTCCAATGATACGACTGTTGTGCCTGTTGACCATCATAGCAATACATGAAGTTGTGGGATGAGTTTCCCACAGACGGCGCCAAACTGTTGCGGACTCAAATATACGCGGCGATAGAGTTTAAATTTTCATCTCAGCGTTGTACATATATCCAGCACACAAACAGAATTGAAATAGTAACACCAGGATTTTTACGTGGAAAACACTAGAAAGGGAAAAAACCACGGGGCCATACCTAGTTGAAAGAGTTCCACTAGTGTTGTTTGAAATACAGGAGACTGATTCATCCTTGAAATTCAAGAAGATCAGATTACAATGAGTATTGAGAGTTGATTACAAGGCCCAGCAGAGTTCTGACGCACTCGGGTGTCCGACAGAATTCCGGCGTTACTTGGAAGTTGGGCAGAATTATGACGTTATTCTGGCATCGGGCCGAGCTCGGGCGTGCTTCGGGTGCCCGGCGGTGTTCCGACGATGTTCCAGCGAGGTCCCAGTGGTGTTCCGGCGGTGGTCGAGGAGGAGCTATTCCCTCCTAGACTTCTCTTCTCTTCTTCTTCTCCTCTTCTCTTCTTGGCTCAGGTCCCTCCTTAAGAGAAATGAGGGGTTATTTATAGTTTTTCTGTAGTGGCATAGCCCGTAAATAGATGAGAGATCAGGGGCAAATAAGGAGTGATCCGGATGAACGGCTGATATTAAATCCCTTGATCGTGAACCGTTTATTGAGCATTTTAAGGTCATAATGGTATCAAAATTCTACGATCTTGGGCCCGTTGGATTCGTCTGGTTGAGCCGCTCGATTCTGCTATAAGCTCGTCAAAATCGAAGACCGTTTAGTAACTCAAATTGCTGTTCGAGGCTTCCAACAGCGCTTCGGGTACTTGATTTGGACTCATTTGGGCTCGGATTGAGTCGATTTTTGTGTCGTTGGGTTCGTATTTCCGAGACGCTCAGTTCGACTATAAGCTTGCTGAAATTGGAGTTTAAATGGTCTCCGAATTAATTTTTGAAGTTTCCAATTTGTGTTTTTGCTTCGAGATTTGTGCCCAATTAAGATAATTTTTCGATGACATATCAAAGATATTTATATATATCAATATTTCATGAAATTAAAGGGCATGTGATTTATTTGGTTAATGATTTTGCGACGAAATTTTATTTTAGTTGCTATTGGAAAATTGTAATAAATAAAATTGAACATTAAAAATACTAAATAACATCCAAATAAATAATCATTAGTGTCGAAAACGTTGGTCGCTAAAATGTAAAAATTTAGCAATACAAAATAGTGGTCACTAAATTAGCAACCAAAAAAAGTTTTGGCTGCTAAAAGCCTCACCGATGAGGCTACAGCGATAAACTAGCGACCCAAATATTTGTGGTCGCTATTCGCTTTAGCGGCCAAATTATCATTTTTAGTGACCATTGTTGATGGTCGCTAATAACTTTTTTTTGTTGTAGTGAATTAAGATTAAGTGAAATATGTGTAATTTTATAGGACCCGACCCTAATATGTTATAAGGAAATAGATATAGGGGTCGGCCACATGCACTAGGTAGTTTTCTAATACACTTCCCCCATGAAAAATTCAGGCAAGCCAAGGGAAGAAGTGTAGCTGGTAAATATGCTAGGAGAGAATTAATTAATATATTATATGACATTAGTTAATGAGTTATATATGGAAAGTAAGTTATATATATATATATATATATATATATATATATATATATATATATATATATATATATATATATATATATATAAAGTGAGTTATATATATATATAAATCTTTTTTTTTTTTTGAAACTTTGCAAGGAATGATTTTTGAATTGTACATCATGAAGTCTGCTAGAGTATAAAGTTTTAAGTGTCATGAAGTTAAACATCAATCATAAAAATTATCATAACTAGAATGCAAAACACAAAGTGAGCAAGTAAGCATATATTGTCTTGAATGAAGTTAGTTTCTAATCAAGGTAAAAATAAGAATGTTAATGCATGATAATGCGAATGACATGCATAAATTCATTTTATTTATGAGCACATTTACTGTTATTAAGTCATTGTAAGTGTTCACACCGATATTAATAACCCAAATCCCATCTTCATACAAGCTTTATAAGCTTCGTTCATGATTTAGCTAAATCATCTATGAAGACCTGAAATACTAAAATGAAGACATTAAATACGTCAAACATACATTTTTTATCATTAAAAATCAATGGTCCTATACCAAGGCTCGTGGGCTAACAGTCACCACCGTTCTCTCCTACAGAGAATTAATTGTGCAATCTTTAGTGCCCTTCATGACCTCCTTGCGTCATCTCACCACCACGTGTTAGTTAACTAGCCTTTACCTATGAAATAAAGGACTATCTTTATTGATAAAGGCAGATCAACGACATTCATATATTTTTATGATATCTTAAGATGGAGCATTCTTCAAATCGAGGAGCTGGGCCAACCTAAAAAGTCTTAGTGGCCCAAAAGCATTTCTAATGCGGCCCCAATGGTCATGGAACCTTGTCATCTAAGAAGGACATTAATATGGTCAACTTCATCTACCTTGTCAACCTTTTCACAAGAAATCATTACAGATAGTGGTGATAACATGCAATCACTAGCTTTATATAAATCATTTTTTAGATTAAGATTGACTTTTATAACTTACATATTTAACTAATAATAAAAATTATTTGAATAATTTATGATCTTTATCTTATTAAAATTTTTATATAATAATCTATGTATCTTATGCTTGTTTTAATTCATTAATTATGTGTATGAAATATCAATTCATAATTTTGATTATCAAAAGGCCTCTAATTTTCAATCACAACAAACACTATTCTTAAATATAAGTAGAAATATATAGATAATATTAACAACGTATCACAGTACATTAATATGAAGAGGTAAAAAATTTATTGGCTCAATTTTATTTCGTGTTGCACTTAGAAGAACCATATTTAAGATATATTTATCTTATTAGTCATAGACATAATATATTTTATGTGTATATTTCAAATCATATTCCGAAGTGATTTGAATGACATTTGAGTTATTTCGGTGAAAACTTAAATCAGCCCAATCAATTTCATAATTCTCATTTTTAAATTGAAATCGTTACTCATAAAAAATATGCACAACTTATATATTCTAAGAAATTGCATAACAAATAATGAGAACAAGCTTATAGCTAAATTACAACAAATATTAAATCACGAACGTGAACATTATTTACATTAAACACACATCAATACAACAAATAATAAAGATAAATTTAATGTTGCCCCAATCGGTCATCTGGAAGTCAAATTTAACGGTGCCCATATCAATCAGCCAGGAGCAACTTCGCCGCAAATGCTACTCCCATCGCTACCATTCACGGCGACCACCTCATCCTCGCGAGCAACTTCCGCCAAATTTAAATACCTATCCACCTCCCTCCTCTCTGTCCACCTCGCCCTACAAATCACACAGCTTGCCCCTCTCTTGCCCCTAATCCTTTTCCACCTCCCCCAACACTCTTTATGCAAGCCATTCCCACAAACTCCACACCTCAGCACTCTTCCTTCGATCTCAACTTCCATCTCCTCCAAACATATTGGACACAGGCCTGGTGGCCTGTTCTCCACTTCACACGATCTTGTAGCGGTTGTTAAGAAGAATAGTTGACGAAAACGGTGGAGAAGGCGGGGGTTGGCAAGGGAGTCACGGTTCGTGGGTGAGGAAAGAAGGCGAGAGAGAAGGGACGGGGGGAGGGAGCGACGGAGGAGTGATGGGTGGGAGACGGGGAGGCGGAGGACGCGGAGGATGATAAAGAGTATGTGTTTGCAGGGGATGGTAGGGTCAGGGCAGGAACAGTTTGGCGTTTGGGAGAGAGTGACCGTGTAGACATTGGAGGTAGAGCCAAGGATGTGGAAAATATGGCCTGAGCGGTGGAGGAGGAGAAGAGGGTGGTGTAGTGCGCGGGAAATGCGAGGGTTGATTGTTAGGCGAGGGGAAGAATAAGAAGAGGGGGATTCGTTGGAGCCGACGGATTCCATGGAAGATCAATCCATCGATCAGTTATGTTTTGGGTATGGATGTAATAGGTTTTGTCTACCAGGAGAAGGTGCTTTAATTGTGGGAAGGGGAAGGGGAAGGGGAAGGAAAGGGGGAGGGGAAGGGCCAGGGTTGCAAGGAAAGCAAGGTATAGGTCTTTTAATACAAGGTTGATTGAAAGCAACTCAAATGCAGTTTCTTTGTTTGGGGTTGCAGCCCTGATCAGATTGATTTTAACAGAAGATTACATAACGGTGTAACTGGTTTACAAGATTATGCTAGATTTTTTAATTATGGAATAATTGAATTTAAGAAACCACGTTAAATCATGAAATTTCTTGGAATTCCTCCTGCAGGCTGAAATCTAAAGTGGTTTTGGCCTCTCTAATTCTACCTCCAGTCAAACTTATACGTTTAAACTGATTTAGCAGATTTTGAACTATATCGGTATTTTTATCAACGGGTGGAAAAACAATAATACCCTTTGCCATCATTGTTGCCAATAGCGAAATTTGTCTTTCGTTTCTTATGGCTTGCTTTGGGACATTATAAGTATCATAAGAATTACTCATGATCTGGTTTCGATTGTTTCTGATGGTAAATCTTAACTTGCTCTTACGGACAGCAATGTTGCATTTCTGATGAATGTCAGTTGGTTTAAATTCATTTGACAAAAATGTTATGTTCTCAGATTCTCAAATATATTTTGTTTTACATTAGAGATGGCCTTAAGACTGTTGGAGATCTTCTTGCATTATTGCTTTACAATAACGAGCAAGAAACAAAGAGCGATATTTTTCTGCTACAAAATTTTCCTTTGCTTTGCCGATAACTTGGCATCCATGGTCTGATTTTTTTTGCTCTACCACAAACTTCCTCATATTTTTAACTGTCAAAGACATGGCTAACACTTCGAACACGTAGAAAAACTGCTACTATAGCTACATTTGCTGCATTATTAATCTAGTCATATATAAATAATTTTTTTAATATTTCAACCATTGTGTTTAAATTAAGGTACCGCATAAATGCAAAAATCAAGTGTAGGAAATGTATACAATGATGCTGGCAAGGATTTAAGTTTACAATTCATCATATGGGATTGATTCAAAGTGAACATTTATTTCAGAAATTGGTGAGATAAAATGTAAAAATTGCAACACCTCATAATCGAAATTGAAAGAATTGCACTTTTTTTTTATCTATTAAATATTAGTTAGAAATAACAGGATTCAATATATGCGAAAAACATACTTACATTGCCGTTCATTGTATATATGTATATATCGGACAAGTTTTCAAAACAATATATATAATGATATATCATAAAAAAAATTCTTGATCGGGCATGAATTTCGAGGCAATTTTTGATTGGAAACTCCCAAAATTAAATATAGTCATTTGAACTCCGATTTCAACAAACTTAACTAATCATCTCGAAAAGACGAACTTAATGATACCAAATTCGATCCAATCCAGGCCCAACTGGGTCTAAATCAAGAGACTGAAGTACATTTAGAGGGTTTAAAGCATAAATTGAATAACTAAATGACATCCAAATGTGACATGCTTATAATTGAATCGAGCGAATCGACGATACAAATCCAACGAGCCTAGGATTGCAAAATTCCAATATCATTTTAGTACTCAAGTACTTGATAAATTGTCCATGATCAACAGAGTTCATATCGGCCATCCATTGGAAATACTCTCAACTCGCCCTTGATCTTCTCCTTATTTGCTGGCATTCCAAAAAAAACTATAAATATCCCCCCATTCTTCACATGAAAGGGGAGGAAAAAAGAAGTGGAACAAGGAAGATAAATCTAAGATATCTCTTGCCATCAAACTCCTTCTTGACCTCCGCCTGACCACCTACTCTCGTCGGACTTATGCCCGACCACCAATTATCATTGGACTTGCGCCCAGCTTCCAACTATCTCCAGACTTCTGCCTAGAAGACACTGACCATCGCCCGACTACGATCGTTTCCACCACCATCACCTGAATAAGACTTTTCCGACATCCAACTCTCGCCGATTGCGATCTTTTCGACCATCCTTACCTGATTATGATCTTTTTGACCTCAATCGCTCGTTAACTATGGTCTCTCTAACAATCATCTCAAGACCAGAGTCTCACTGACCTCCATCACCAGACTACAATCTCTTCTCAACACTGTCACCTAGCTACTGTATTTCTGACCATTACCGCCTGCTGAATAAGGTCCTTCTGATCACCGTCACCTGACTACAGTCTTTCTGACCTCCATCGCCGTTTGAATACGATCTCTTTGACTGACATCTATAAACTATGGTCTCCACGAGCGCTATCTCCTGACTACGGTCCTTCAAACTACTGTCACCTGACTATGGTCTTTTCGACCTCCGTCGCCCACCAATTAGGGTCCTGCTGACCAGCGTCACTGGACAATGATCTTTTTGACCAACATTGGTCTCAAAACTATAGTCCTTCCGACCACCATCACCCGACTAAGGTCTTTCTGACCTCCGTCGCTTGTTGACTATGGTCCTTCAGACCACTGTCATAAAATTATGGTCTTTTCGACCTCTATCACCCATCAATTATAGTCCTTTTGACCAACCTCACCAAACTATGGTCTTTCCAACCACCGTCGCCCACCGGGTATAATCCTTCTAACCATCGTCACTTGACTACGATCTTTCTAACCTTTGTTGCCCGCCGACTATGATCCTTCCAAAAAATGTCACCCAACAATGGTCTTTATCCCGTCGCCCACCAACTGCAGTCCTTTCGACCACCATCACTTGACTATGGTCTTTTCTGTTGAAATCCAGGATCCCGAGAACTTAATTTTGATGGTGACAACTAATACTTACTGAATCCATATGGAGTTCCATTAGAATACAAATGCTTGTCCTTGTATATGAGCATTAACATTTCAGGTCAAATGCACACTGCTCAAGGTTACTGGAGACTCAAACCGGGTAGAATAGGATGTTGAAAAGTCTGTAATTTTTATTTCTTTATTTTTATTTTCTTGAGTCTGCCACAGAAGCATGTATGTGAAAGGAGCAACCATGCACACACATAGGGGGAGATTTGTTTTAAATGTTAAATTTTTTTTTAAGAATATCGTACTGTACGAATTAAAATCGTACTGTACGATTAATTAATAATACTCAGGCTAACAGCTATTTTTCAGATGATTAAATTTGTAATATTATCGTACTGTACGATACTTATCGTACTGTACGATAAGGTTCAATTTAAAAACCCTAGCCGTCAGAATAAGTTTGGTAAGTTCCTAATTTTGAACTGATCGTACTGTACGATTATGATCGTACTGTACGATTAATTGAATACTTACCAAAATTATCTCCCATAATCAGGAAATAAATGTTGGTTTCTTATTTAATGTCGATTATACTGTACGATGATATATCGTACCGTACGATAGATAGAGACGATTACATTCGTCCCTTCGATCGTACCAGACAAAACTAAGGTTTTTTGTTCTATTCATCCTGGATGATATTCGTATCGTACAGGACGTTATCCTGAAATGAACTAATCATACTGTACGTTTAGTGGAGTGCTGGACGACTAACAGAGACGATTTCAGTCGTCCCATCGATCGTACCAAACGAAACCAAGATTTTTTATTCTATTCATCCTGGACGATATCCTGAAATAAACTAATCATACTGTACGACTAAAGGAGTGCTGGACGACTAGCAGAGATGAATTCTTTTGTCCTAGGGATCGTCCCACAGATCGTCCAGTACGAACAGTATGAATCAACATTATTATCTTGTACGATATACATATTGTACAGTAGATATGTATAAACTTCGATAACTATTCGTCTGTGCTCGTACTGGACGGAGCTGTACTTGAACTGATCGTACTGTACGATTATATATCGTACTATACGAACATAAACGCAAAAGTTGAAATTTTTAGGGTTTTCTGAAGCCTGATATAAAAATAACTTAATATTTTTTATAGAGTGTTGTTGGTCTATCCTCTTGCTGTGAGAGGCTTTGAGGGAAGAAGGGGATTCGTGAGAGAGAAGTTTTTCCTCGGAGAGATCCAGGGCTTGTGAGATGAAGGTGAAGGTGAGCTTAAGCGTGAGGGAGAAGTAGTGTGAGGGGATCATACGGTGGCTCCAAGCTAGCTGCATGCTTTGCTCCTCTTGTGGCTTTGGGGAGTCTCGGGAAAGTTCTCGAGGGAAGAGTCACTTCAAGATCAACATCGTCAAGGTACTCTGCCATCTCCAGGAGGGAGAAAAAGGAGAAGGTCAACTGCTGTCACCAGGAGGGTGACATAGCGTTTGGTATTCCGCCACACCTAGGGAGTTGAAAGTGAGTATTGTAAAGGCTTCTCCGCCTTACTGTGGGAGCAAAAGGAGAGTCAACTTTTACTAGTGCAAATCCCGGAGTAGAGGACTCCGGGGAGTGGACGTAGGTCAAGTGGCCGAACCACTATAAAAATCTCTGGTGTATTTTTTCCATTTTACCGTACTTTACTTTTCATGCTCTTAATTAGTACGTTAAATTGCTTAGTGAAAAATTATGATTTAAATCTTGTATTGTGAAAGCTATAATTGAATTACCAATATTATCGTTGTGAATGCTGTACTTGCTTCCGCATGTTATTCGTTGAGTTATCGTTTAAAAAATACAAAAAAAATAGAACTCTTGTTTAGGATTAATTTTTTAAAATACCAATTCACCCCCCTCTTGGCGCATCTCTTACTTTCAAGTGGTATCAGAGAGGGGTTTCAAAATAGTGTTTTAGAAAACCTAGAAACGTAAGATCCACGACTCAATTTGGTAACCGTAACACTACGGAGGGTTACTCTATAACCCGTCCACCTTTATTTGACAATATACTGTTTGATTTCTGGAAAATATGCATGTCTACATTTTTACAGTCTCTAGACTATCGCATGTGGATGTTGGTCCAAGAAGGTTATTTTGCACCATTTCCTATGTTGAATGGAATTAAAACTGAACAATCATTTAATGAATGGAGCATTGAGGATAGAGAACTTGCACAGTTAAATGCTAAATTTCTAAATTGTTTCTTTTGCGCATTAAAATCAGAAGACTATATGCGAGTATCAACTTGTACTACTGGTAAGCAAATTTGGGACAAACTGTGTATCACGTACGAAGGAACTAGTGAGGTAAAACAATCTAGGTTGAACATACTGCTACATGATTACGAACTATTCCGCATGAAACCTTGTGAAACTATATCTGATATGTACACTCTATTCACCCAGATTGTAACATCTCTGCATGCTTTAGGGAGAGAGTTGCCTAACTCAAAAAAAGTAAATAAAATACTGCGATGTTTGCCTAGCTCATATGATGCTAAAATCACTGCAATAACTGAGTCAAAAGACCTGAACATTTATTCTATTGACAATTTACTTGGGTCACTCATTGCCTACGAGCAAGGAGTGAGTCAACAACAAAGTGATGCATGTGAAAAGAAGAAGGAGCGAACGGTGGCTTTAAAAGCAAATAATTCTGAAAGTGATAGCTCAGCAGTGGAGGAAGATGACGACATCGCCTTGATGACTCGTTAGTTCAAAAATTTTCTGAAAAGAAAGCAGCACCGTCATCAAAGTAATTGGAACAAAGGTAAAAGCTCAAAGCATACTAAAGTTGCATCTGACACAATTTGCTTTGAGTGCAGGAAACCCAGTCGTCTCTGAGCTGATTGCCCCAACATCAAGACTCATCAAACCAAGGAAAAGGGTGAGGAAAGATCAAAATTCAAGAAGGGCAAATTTAAGACACAAAAAGCATTTTGGGCCGACTCTGCCTCAGAATCATCAAAAGAAGAAGCAGAGGAGGAGGTAACGAATCTATGTCTTATGACTAATGATAATCTTGATCAATCAGATCAAGATGAGGAATGCTCTCACAAAAGACCTAGTGAGAGCATTTGGTACCTGGACAGTGGCTGCTCGAGACACATGACTGGAGACATAAAGTAGTTCTTGACACTGGAGGCCAGGTCAGGAGGCAAGGTAACTTTGGGAGACAACACCACCAGGAAAGTGGTGGGCTCAGGTATCATTGGAAACACTAAGAATTTGATTTTTGAGAATGTACTTTTAGTTGATGGTTTAAAACATAATCTTTTAAGTATAAGTCAACTATGTGATAAGGGCTTTGACATAAAATTTCTTTCTAATAAATGCATGATTAGCTTAAATGATACACTTGTGTTAGAAGAAAAATGCATAAATAATGTTTACATGTTAGATTTAAACTGCATTGAAACCTCAAACTCTTTATGTCTGAAAATAATAACGGATGACTCTTGGTTATGGCATAGGAGACTATGCCATGCTAGTATGAAAACACTTAGGAACATCACTCAGAAAGACTTAGTTAGAGGCATACCAAAGTTAGACTTTACTAAGGATCATCTTTGTGATGCTTGCCAATTAGGAAAATAAGTTAAATCTTCATTTCATGCAATCAAGGATATCAACACCACTAGGCCACTAGAAACTCTCCACATGGACCTGTTCGGATCTGTTAGTACAGCCAGCCTAGGAGGGAAGTTGTATGGGTTTGTAATAGTGGATGACTACTCTAGGTTTATTTGGGTGAAATTCCTAGCTCATAAGAGTGAGTCATTTGAAGAGTTTAGAGAATTTTCTCCACTTGGATTCAAAGGAAATTAGGATGTGTAATTTCAATAATTCATAGTGATCACGGTGGGGAATTTGAGAATGATAAATTTGAATCATTTTGTAAAGATGTTGGAATAGAACATAATTTCTCTGCTCCTAGAACTCCTCAGCAAAATGGAATAGCAGAAAGAAAGAATAGAACTTTAGTTGAAGCTGTTAGGGCTATGTTAGCTGAATATACTCTTCCTAGATATTTTTGGGCAAAAGCAGTGAATACCGCGTGCTATATGTTAGGGTAAATGTTAGATCCAAACTTAATAAGACACCCTATGAGTTGCTTAAGGGTTGGACACCCAATCTTTCCCACTTACATGTTTTCGGTTGCAAATGCTTCATCCTAATCAATGGCAAGTCACCCTTAGGAAAGTTTGATCCTAAATCTGATGAAGGGGTTTTCCTAGGCTACTCATCTATAGGTAAAGCCTATAGAATATTCAATAAGAGAACCCTAGTAGTAGAAGAGTCCACCCATGTGGTATTTGATGAATCCAATAAGACCTATGAATCTAATCATGAAGAAGAAGAAGTTGAGGTTATACAGGGAGTAGAAACCATTACCATAGAGACTAGAGCAGAACCTCAGGTACATCTGCCTAGTGATTGGAAATTTTCTTCTAATCATCCTAGAGAACTGATCTTAGGAGACCCATCAGAAGGGGGTAAAAACTAGGCATGGACTTAGGAAAGAGGTTAGTCATTCTGCATTCATATTTATGATTGAACCCACGAATATAGATCAAGCCTTAGGAGATGAATTTTGGATCCTAGCAATGCAAGAAGAGTTGAACCAATTCGTTAGGAATGATGTATGGGAATTAGTCAAAAGACCTAAAGAACAAAGTGTGGTTGGAAGTAAATGGGTCTTTAAAAATAAGATGAATGACTCTGGAATAGTAGTGAGAAACAAGGCTAGGTTAGTAGCAAAGGGGTATAACCAAATTGAAGGAATAGATTTTGAAGAAACCTTTGCTCTGGTAGCTAGACTAGAAGCCATCAGGGTACTGTTAGCCTTTGCTTGTTTTAGGGATTTTAAGCTGTATCAAATGGATGTCAAGAGTACCTTCCTGAATGGGTAATCAAGGAAGATGTTTATGTGGAGCAACCTCCGGGGTTTGAAAACTCACAATTTCCAAACCACATGTTCAAACTGAAAAAGGCACTATACGGGTTAAAACAAGCACCTAGAGCCTGGTATGAAAGACTTAGTATGTTCCTACTAGATAGAGGCTTTGTTAAGGGTAGTGTGGACACCACCTTATTCTTGAAGAAGGTAGGAGTTGAGGTACTCTTTATTCAGATTTATGTAGATGACATCTTGTTTGGATCGACGGAGAAAAGCTTATGTAATGAATTTTCAAAAATAATGAGTGATGAGTTTGAAATGAGTATGATGGGAGAACTTAGTTACTTCCTTGGATTTAATGTAAAACAAACGGAAGGTGGAACGTTCCTTAGCCAATCTAAGTACATAAATGATATTTTGAAAAAATATGAAATGGATAATGCTAAGGTTATGAATACACCCATGAGCTCTAACATTCAATTGGATAAATATCCTAGTGGGAAGTCTGTCGATCAAAAGAGGTATAGGGAAATAATTGGATCGCTTCTCTACTTGACTGCTAGTAAACCAGACATAATATTTAGTGTATGTCTCTGTGCCCGCTTTCAAGCTGACCCGAAAGAATCTCACATGACTGCTGTCAAAAGAATTCTTAGATATCTACTAGGCACCCCGAACTTAGGAATTTGGTACCTAGACACAGCACTACTTTTGAAATCTTAGGGTACTCAGATTTAGACTTTGCAGGATGTAGGGTAGATAGAGAAAGCACTTCTGGTACTTATCAATTCATTGGACATTCGTTAGTTTCATGGTCCAGTAGAAAATAGAATTCGGTAGCCCTATCAACAGCCGAAGCAGAATATATAGCGGTAGGTAGCTGTGTTGCACAAGTTTTGTGGTTAAAACAATAACTGTTAGATCTAGGACTACCTGTAGGAACCATTCTAATCATATGTGACAACACCAGTGCTATTTGCATATCCAAAAATCCAATTCAACATTCACGAACAAAATGTATAGACATTAGACATCATTTCATCAGAGATCACGTAGCCAAAGGAGATATTAAACTGCACCACGTTGCTACTGAAGATCAATTGGCTGACATTTTCACAAAACCATTAGATTATGACACATTTAGCACTTTAAGAATAAAATTAGGTGTCATAGACATTCAAGCCTAAAACAAAATTTTTTTTTGTGTGTTTGTTATGATTAGTTTGTTTAAAAACAAAAATAAAAACAAAAAAATAAAAAAAAAATAATAATGAAAAAAAAAGGTTTCCTGATCCTCTTACCTTGCTGCTCACAAACCTTGAATTGCTCTGACGATCGTACTGTACAATCCAATATCGTACTGTACGATAATATTCAAATCACTCCAATCTCAGCCATCCACTCCCATTCACGGTCCAGATCTTTCATGTTTTATACCTATCGTACTGTACGACTCACCACTCATACCGTATGATACACATTATTGGCGATCGTACTGTACGAACTACACATCGTACGGTACGATCCACGTGTCAAATGGATTAGGACGAATTTAAACTCGGCTGGTACGAACATTATTGCCTATCGTACTGTACAATTCTTTTTGTCAAAGGTCGTTCAGACGACTTCTCGGGACGAACGCCTCACACTCACGTTCGTACAATACGATTCTGATCGTACTGTATGATTTGACTCGCTTTTTTAAATGGTCGTCCAAACGACATTATTGCACCTATCGTACTGTACGATCCACAATCGTATTATACGATAGTTCACAAATTCTATAAAATGGAGGGATTCTTTGACTACATTCACTCACTCTCACTCACTCCAAATTTCCTCTCTCTCTCAAATCCCTTTTTTAACCATATCTGGTGCAAGTAAGCACGGCAGAATAATCATCGGGAGCTCCTCCTCCTCTCGGCGTTTCGACGATCACTTTCTCTCTGCTGTAGACGAGAAAGCATACACTAAACTCAAGGAAGCCAAAATCACTCCATCTCGCATGCTGAATCAAGCTGCTCTGAATTTTGATGTGATGAACCTTTTCGCATCCACCACCCTTCAATTCCTGTTGACTCTAGCCTTTCCTTTCCACTCCGAACTCCTTTTTGAGTTTCTTGCCAATGTCAAAATCGACCTAAAAAACACCAATTTCACTTCCTATGTCTGCAAACAGCATGTCGTTATCACCGTCAATGACATTGCTGCACACATTGGGCTGTCCACTGACGGCCCTCATCCCCAATCTATGATCTCACATGATTATGATTGGACATCAGTTAATATTACCCTTAGAGGTGTCCCATCCAATAAACACCTGCCCCTTATCCAAACCCTGAATCAGAATGCCTGCGTTATCCAGCATGTCCTTCGCACGTCCATCATATCCAAAGCTGGAGACCGCATCCATATTACTCCACTACTTTCTATCGTCACATATCTAATAATGTCTGGAACAAAATTCAATGAAGCCCAAATGGTTTTTGATTATATCCATACCCTATCTGCATACCGATATCCCGGTGCCTGCCGAAAACTGAACCTTGCTTTAGGGCATATCATAGGATACATCTTAGATGCCAAGTACTAACTTCATTATCTGCTACCTCCAGATCATCTTCCTATCTTCTACTCAGATGCCTCTTTTCGTATCTTATTCCATCGAGGGGCCGCTCACGCCGATCCCGAGTTTGATGACGAAGAGGCTGCTGCTCCTGCTGACGCCCCTCCACCTCCATCGATCACCAGTTTGCGTCCCTCCATCAGTACTACCAACTGTTTCCATGACCTCCACCACCACCTCCAAATCAGGATCTAGAATTTTGAGTTATTGTAGTTATTTATATATATTTTTTGTTCTTGTCATTGTAGTTGTTTCTTTGTTCTTCCCTTTTTGGTGCTGTCAAAAGGGGGAGACGTTTCTGTGTTCTGTGTTATTCTATTTTTCTTACTATTAAAGATATCGGATGTTTATGTTTACTCTTTTGTTCTCACTACATGTTTTTCTCTTGTTATATTTTTTTTATATGTTATAATAAAAAGAAAATAAAATTTTTTCCTCTCCTCCTATTTAAAAATTAATAAGTTATTCTTCTGAGGGGGAGCTAAGGAAGTCAGAACAACTGTGGCCATCAGAAAATATTATTTGACACCATCAAAAAGGGGGAGATTGTTGAAATCTTGGATCCCGAGCACTTAATTTTGATGGTGACAACTAATACTTACTGAATCTATATGGACTTCCTTTAGATTACAAATGCTTATCCTTGTATATGAGCACTAATATTTCAGGTCAAATGCACACTGCTCAAGGTTACTGGAGACTCAAACCGGGTAGAATAGGATGTTGAAAAGTCTATAATTTTTATTTTCTTGAGTCTGCCACAGAAGTATGTATGTGAAAGGAGCAACCATGCACACACATAGGGGGAGATTTGTTTTAAATGTTAAATTTTTTTTAAGAATATCATACTATACGAATTAAAATCGTAATGTACGATTAATTAATAATACTCAGGCTAACGGCTATTTTTTAGATGATTAAATTTGTAATCTGATCGTACTGTACGATACTTATCGTACTGTACGATAAGGTTCAATTGAAAAACCCTAGCCACCAGAATAAGTTTGGTAAGTTCCTAATTTTGAACTGATCGTAATGTACGATTATGATCGTACTGTACGATTAATTGAATACTTACCAAAATTATCTCCCGTAATCAGGAAATAAACATTAGTTTCTTATTTAATGTCGATCGTACTGTACGATGATATATCATACCATACGATAGATAGAGACGATTACATTCATCCCTATGATCGTACCAGACGAAACCAATATTTTTTGTTCTATTCATCCTGGATGATATTCGTATCGTACAGGACGTTATCATGAAATGAACTAATGGTACTGTATGTTTAGTGGAGTGCTAGACGACTGATAGAGATGATTTCAGTCATCCCATCGATCGTACCAGACGAAACCAAGATTTTTTATTCTATTCATCCTGGACGATATTCGTATCATACATGACAAAATCCAGAAACAAACTAATCGTACTGTACGACTAGAGGAGTGTTGGACGCCTGGTAGAGACGAATTCTTTCATCCCAGGGATCGTCCCACAGATCGTCCTGTACGAACAGTACGAATCAACATTATCATCCTGTACGAATTTTTAGGGTTTTCTGAAGCCTGATATAAAAACAACATAAAATTTTTTATAGAGTGTTGTTGGTCTATCCTCTTGCTGTGAGAGGCTTTGAGGGAAGAAGGGGATTCATGAGAGAGAAGTTTTTCCTCGGAGAGATCCAGGGCTTGTGAGAGGAGGGTGAAGGTGAGCTTGAGCATGAGGGAGAAGTAGTGTGAGGGGATCACACGGTGGCTCCAAGCTAGCTACATGCTTTGGTCCTCTTGTGGCTTTGGGGAGTCTCGGGAAAGTTCTCGAGGGAAGAGTCACTTCAAGATCAACATCGTCAAGGTACTCTGCCATCTCCAGGAGGGAGAAAAAGGAGAAGGTCCGCTGCTGTCACCAGGAGGGTGACATATCGTTTGGTATTCCGCCGCAACGAGGGAGGTGAAAGTAAGTATTGTAAAGGCTTTTCCGCCTTGTTGTGGGAGCAAAAGGAGAGTCAACTTTTACTAGTGCAAATCCCGGAGTAGAGGACTCCGGGGAGTGGACGTAGGTCAAGTGACCGAACCACTATAAAAGTCTCTGGTGTGTTTTTTCCATTTTACCGTACTTTACTTTCATGCTCTTAATTAGTACGTTAAATTGCTTGGTGAAAAATCATGATTTAAATCTTGTATTGTGAAAGCTACAATTGAATTACCAATATCATCGTTATGAATGCTGTACTTGCTTCCGCACGTTATTCGTTGAGTTATCATTTAAAAAATACAAAAAAAAATACAACTCTTATTTAGGATTGATTTTTTAAAATACCATTTTACCCCCCCTCTTGGCGCATCTCGTACTTTCATTTTCAACCTTCGTCACCCGCCAACTATAGTCCTTTTGACCATTGTCAATCTACTAAAGTCTTTTCGACATTTATGGCCCACCGACTACGGTCCTTCCGACCAACATCACATGACTTTGGCCTTTTCGACCTTTGTCGCCCGCAAACTATATTCTTCAAACACCCGACTACAGTCTTTCCAACCTTCATGGCCTTATTATGATCGTTCTGACCACTGTGGCACTACAAAAGACCTTTTGACCTACATCGCTTGTCGTGTATGGACCTATTGACCAAACAAACTTTTCAACACTGATTCTTCCAACTCCCACCACATAATGCCATCTATATAATGTATATTAACTACATCAAGCCAAGGAAGTCTCCTTAGGAAGGGCCTCATTTATAGTCAACTACAAATATCATTGGATTCAATTAAACTAAGCAAGGCCTCATTTTTTTTTTCTTCTTTTCTAGGGTTTCCACATAAAAACTCTAGTGTCTCATGTTAACATTGTATACTTCAATCTTTCATCTATTTATATTCTGGATCTTCATACAAAGCTAAGACACTAAACTTTATATTTCTCTTTACCACCACCAATATTCCAAGATGCAATAGTTTGACACTGACTGTAGGAAATGTTTACTAGTTGGGAGGTAACCTTATGTAATTTTCTATCGCCCCTCAAGTATCAAAAATGCTACATCAATTCCATGGGATGTAAATCTGGATTGGGGGGAAGCTTGGTTATAATCTCAAATATGATTGTGGTCAGCAAGTCCCTTCGATACTTTATATGAACAACTACACCCTAGGAAAGGTTGTAATTTTAACCTCAATAAAGAAGTAACGATCTAAAAATAGACTATTCATCACCTTTGATTAAGGATACACGTGGCATTTATCCCCTCCTAATTAAGGAATAATTAATCCTAGGGGGATTCAATTCAACCTCTTCAACTTAGGTTAACATCATCAAGCAATGTTTTGACAAATAACCTCGGATAGGTCAAATATCTTTGGTGGATTCTCTCAGCTTCATCCAATTAGGTTAATGTCATCAAGCAGTGCTCTAACAAATAACCTCATATTAATTAAACATCATTGGTGGATTCCATCGACCACTTCTACATAGGTTAACGTCATCGGGCAATGCTTTGATAAATATCCTCGGAAAGGTCAAACATCCTTTGTGGATTCTCTCAGCCTCATCCAAACAAGTTAATATTATCAAGCAGTGCTCTTACAAATAACCTCAAATTGGTCAAATATCTTGGTGAATTCCATTGAACACTTCTATACAAGCTAATATCATCGAGCAATGCCCTGATAAATAGCCTTGAATAGGTCAAGTATCCTTGGTAGATTTTCTTAGCCTATTCTATATATGTTAACATCAACGAATAATGCTCTGGCAAATAACATGGAATAGGTCAAATCTCCTTGATCGGTTCTCCTAGCCTCTTCTACACAGGTTAATATCATCAAAAAATGCTTTAGTAGATATTCTTGGATAGGTCGAACATCTCTTGTGGATTTTCCTTAACGTCTTCCCATAGGTTAAAACCTTCAAGCAATGCTCTGATAAACAACCTTGGATAGATCAAATATCCTCTGTGAATTCTCTTAACCTCATCCATACAAGTTAATATCATCCAGAAAAATTTTGAAAAATAACTTTAAAAAGGTTAAATATCCTTAGCGTATTCTATAGACCTCTTCTTTACTGTACATTGAAGCATCTCCTTCAACTTCTTATTCATAGAAAGATTATGACCTCATAACCATCAGGCCTCCACTCAATTGGCATTGTTAGTGTGTAATTAGACTATTGGCATGCACACTACTTCAACTCCTTCCATCAAGGATGTCTGATGTCTTCCCCCATTAGTATGGATGCATATTGCATTTAATAGAGTGCAACATGACCACCACCATCATCGCCCCTTCACCTGATGTCCTTCGTTAATCCTTCACCTCATATGAACCATCATCAGCCTCTCGCTCGACTACTATTAATAGCACAACCTCCAATTCTCTTCATCAGCTCACCGCCGGGCTGCCAACTACTGTAAGACATCCACCCTACCATTGATCGCCACTAAACATTTGCTCAACAATCATCAAAATTTCACCCATTAGCCAACAGTCACTAGTTCCCCTCCTAGGTGCTATTATAATGAGATATTTTTAAACCACCCCCTTATGATAGAGGTGATTAATCTTCTTCTGTCATGGGCAGCCTATTGAGAAAGTAAGCTCTCATCCGAACTCTTACACAAAGAGAGGAACTAAAGCTTTATAGGGGATGTCGCCTAAGAAAATAGTGGAATGCCTTTAATATGGGATGAAGTTAGATAAGAAGGAAGGTGGAAGGAGAGAAAATTTTTTCTACCCATAGAAGGGTGCAGAAGTTGGATAGCGGATGTCGTCTATAAAAAAATATTAGAAAGCTTCTAATATATGAAAATGTTTGAAGGAGAAGGTTTCTTATACACCAAAAGGGCTCTAGAACTTGATAGGTGATACCACCTATGCAAGAAAGGGAGGGCTTCTGCTGTAAGTAGGCTGCTGAAAGAAAGGAAAAGAAGTGGAGGTATTCATAACCCCAGAGGGTATTTATAGTTAAAAATAGGAGGGGAAAGTTATGGAACTTACACAAATTTTTAGAATTAATATATATATAATAAAATTAAATTAAATTTGCTAATCTTTAGCCGGTTTGCTGTGGTTAGCTTGGATTGGCACCAACCGGCAAACGTAGCCATGTCCACGGTTAATCGCAAGTAGGCGAGTAAGCCAGGCATGTGGGCTGGCCAAGGTAAACCAAAATTGGGGGTTGAGTAGGCCGAATGGTCCAGCCTTGCTAGTAAGTGGGTAATCCAGTGGGCCAAGCGGCCAGTCGGGCTGGCTTGGCGTCGCTCGATCTGCCGAGCAGGCCTTTCACACGTGTGACCCAACAGGGCTATCAAGCAGGTCAAGCACCCCTGACACTCGTTTTGCCTCCAGTGATAGTAACTATAGGCGGTCGGCCGATCGGCTAGCCAATTCGGCCACAAAATTGTGTTCGGGCATAATTTTTTCCCTGAACCCAATTCAAACAAATTTTGGGTCCCTAAATTTTTTTTTGACATTTTAAACTCAATTTTGGCACTTTCAGATCCTAATATAACCTCTATAGCTGATTTCAAATAATTTTTAAACTATTGGAGTATAATTTTTAAATATTCTTTGCTCCAGTCAATGCATCAACTTTAGGACACCCTAAAATCATGATCAAGAGTATTTTATATGGTTCATAGCTCTGAGGTGAGGTTGATGTCTAGGGAGTGGTCGTGTATTTTCAACGTGTATTTTCAAACTTTATGGGCTTCAACAGTTGAAATAGGGGGGAAATTAATGTCATCAAAAAAATCTTAATCGAGTATGAATCTTAAGGAAATTTCTAACTGGAAACTTTTGAAATTAAATATAGAGCCATCCGAATTCTGCTTTCAGCCAACTTTTATTCGAACTGAACGTATCAAAAGGACAAACCCAATGACACCAAATTCGATCGAATTCAAGCCAAAATGGGTTCAAATTAAGAGATTGAAGCAAATTTTGAGGGTTTAAAGAAATAGTTGGATAATCAAATGACATCCAAATATGACATGCTTATTATCAAATCGAGTGAATCAATGATACGAATCCAATGAGCATAAGATCGCTAAATTCTAACATCATTTTAGCACTCAAATGCTTGATAAATGATCCATGATCAAGAGTGTTGATATAAGCCATCCATTTTAAACAATACTAACTCACCCTTAATCGTTTCCATTTTTACTAGACATGCCATTCCCAAATAACTATAAATATCCCCTCTTTTTTCACAAGATGGGGTGAGGAAAGGGAAGAGGAAGAAGGAAGAGAAATTTGATATCTCTCTTTCCATCAAGCTCCTCCTTAACGTCTGCCTATCCACTGACTATCACTGGACTTATGCTTGACCACTGATTATGACCAAACTTGTGCCCTGCTATCGACTATTGCCAAACTTCAGCCCCGCCAACGATAGTTGCCTGATAACAGTCCTTCTGACCACCATCATCTGATTGCGATCTTTTTGACTCTATCACTCATCAACTACAATCCTTTCGACCACTGTTAAATGACTCTGATCATTCTGACCCCCATCTCCTACTAACTATGGTATTTCTGACCAATATCACCTAACTACGGTCTCTTCTAGCCTGAATAATCTTACTAACATCCATCGCCTGATGAGCGGTTCATTTAACCACTATAACCTTACTATAGTTTTTCTTATCTTTGTTACTTGTTGACTACAGTCTCTCTGTCCAACATCTCTAGATTATGGTCTATTAGATTATTTTCACCCGACTATGATTTTTTTTACCATCATCACCTGACTATGGTCTTTTCGACCTTCGTCGCCCATAGACTACGATCCTTCCATCCACCGTCACCTAACTACAGTCTTTCTAACCTTTGTCGCTCTCCAGACTCTATCATTTCATCCACCGTCACCCTACTACAGCCTTTTCGACCTCCATTGCTCACCGACTATAATTCTTTAGACTACCGTGAGTAGATTATGATCTTTTTGACCTTCATAGCCCAATAACTATAGTTCTTTCAACCATCGTCACCCGACTATAGTCTCTTTTGCCTCTATCACCGACCAACTATAGTCCTTCTGATCACTGTCACCTAACTATGGTCTTTTTGACCTCCCTCGCTCATCGAATACTGACCTTCTGATAACCATCACCAGACTATGACCATTTTAATATCCATCACCCTCGAATTATGGTCCTTCTAACTATCGTTGCCTGACTATAGCCTTTCTGAACTTTATTACCCAACTATGATCCTTTCGACCACCATTATGCGACTATAATTCTTCCAATATACATCGCTCATCGACTAAGTTCCCGCTCACCAAATGAATATGTCAACACTGATTCTTCCAACTCTCACCATGTAATGCCCTCAATGTAATGTGTTTTGTCTACATCGAGCCAATGCCTTCCCCTAAAGAAGGGCCTCATTTGTAATCAATTATATATACTAGTATATTAATTTAAATTAGGCAAGGCAACTTGGTTTTTCCCCCTTCTAGGTGTTTCCACGTAAAAACTATAGTGTCTCATATGAATATTGTATACCTCAATCTTTCATCTCTCTGTGTGCTTGATCTTCGTATAAAGCTAAGACATTAAACTTAATATCTCTCTCTACAGCCTCAAATATTCTAAGATGCAACATTTACAATAGCTAATAATAGACTATAAAAAAAATAGACAAACCCTTTAGAAATAAGACATAAATTATCACCTGCTGATTAGCCTTAATTTACATGCTCCTTACCCTTACCTGAAATCATGCGAGAATGGCATAATGAGCACATAAATAATAAATAATCAAAATCTTGCAACTGAAACAAATACATATTAATTATAGAAATGTTAGCCAGCTTTTCCTGCATGCATACAAATCTCATGCTTAACTTATATCAATTATATCATTTTCTCAGTGCAATATAATTTAGTATCATGTAGAAAATATAATAATCTATAAAAAATATGACAATTTTGATATTATTCTTTCTCTTAAAAAATCATAACTATATGTTTACCCAAATAAATTTCGATATAAACCAGCCAAAAATTTCAAAATGATAATATCTATTAAATATCAAAAGTTATATAACAAAAATTCACTAAAATTGCAGATATTATATTTTTTAATAATTAGTGGAAGGAGAAATTTCAAACTCCAATTCATAAGAAAAGGGCAAGAATTTAGTCACTTACATATATAAGAATAAAAATTGTAATCAAAGTGATATGTTAAAAACCCCTTAAAGCTTTCTTTCTCTTATTTTCTATCCTTTCTCTTATTCTTCTCATTTATTTCTTTCTCCATCAAGAAATGTGAAAGGTGGGGAGAGGTGGTGTGTTGCTGTGATATTTAAAAGAAAAATGTTAAACAAAAATTATTTAGTTTAAGGCATTGCAGTGCCCAGACCCAACGTCATTATGCTGCATGTCACTGATTGAGGTTGTGGAGTGAACTTTTGAATTATATAAAAATCTTGTGCTCTATCATCCCTAAACTATTCTTAGGTTTTGTTTGATATAAAAAATAACAAAACCCCACTACTATATGCAAGTATACATGTCAAATCAAGTAATAAAGTGATAGAGTAAATGTCAAACCCATACAGAAATATACTTACTTGCAATAAACTACTATTGTTTGCTCTAATTATAATAATTATCCTACTAAAATAAAAAAAAATTGTTTGGAGATTCTATCCCTGAATAAAATAGTGTAAATATTGGATATAATATTTAATAAAAGTATTTTTTATTAATGAGCGTAAAATACAAATATGATGACGATATGCATTAAAATACAAATATGATAATATTGAAAACATCATTTCACCTTTATAGAAGAAGAGTCCTTATTAGAACTTAACATACACTTTACATGATTAATCTAAAATAAGAGAATTTGCCGAACATTGAATAAATGCAAATAAACTCATTTTCATTAAACTCATGGAAGAATGAAAATGCAAGAGAGTGATATCATCAAAAAGGATCAAAGTATCTCTTTTACTCTCCTTCTGATTCATCTTATAGAGTTGCTTCAAGAAACATAGGTTAAACACTCCCAAAAATTATATGTTGTACTTTCCTAGCCTCCCTTAGATTTTATACTAAGAAGGAACTAGAGTATAAAAAAAAGAAGGAACTAGAGAAGTATTCTAAAAAGAAGTACTAAATTTTACTCAAGTGATTGAACTCCTTTATAAATATAACATCATAACTATTTATAGGATAACACAAAATTGCATCTAGCATTATGACTATTAAAAGAGTGGTGCCATTATGCTATTGAAGTGAACTGACATCTTGGAGCTGAAACTTTTGCACCACCACAGTGCTGGTTGACATATATTGATTACTTACTAAATAGTCACATCTATATACAGAGAGAAAGTAGCCCTTGGAAGTTACAACTTTAATGCTACGGTATTATTGTCATTTGAGCACTACGGTGCTCGATTGACAAAAAATGGCACCAAGGTGTGAGAAATTCTGGCACCAGGGTATTTAAAAATAAAGAATCTGACACTACCAAGCTGACCTCTTGATGCGGTGGCACTGATAATGCTATGACACTGGCTCTATTGCCGCCATAACACTTGTAAATAGTGAACTTGGCACTACACTGTCCAATTTGTGGCACCTCAGTGGTATTAAAGGTAGCGCTGCACCGTTATTTCATTGGACACTACGACACTATAGTCTTTATGGAAATTCAACCATTTTTGGGATTTTCTAGCACACAAATAACTAAAATAATACATTTTTATTGAAAATAAAATATATAAAATAGTACATAATTTATACTTATTAAATTCTCTCCAACTTAAACTCTTGCTTATCCTCAAGCAAATGAAGAATTCAACAATTCTAATTAGTTAAATAATAAAGACAAAAATGATAATTTAAAATGACTAAATATTGGATAACATATCATAGCCTAGAAGTAATAGAAATAAATAAAGTCATAATTCTAGTTTGGAAAAATACTAACAATTATCCTAACCAATCACCTATATTATTGCTTAATTTGAATTTATATATTTTGAATATAATTATTAACTTTTTAATTCTGAATTGAAAAATGTATCATAAATATTATATGTGTTTGTAGTTAAAATTGAAATTTCTTTAGTTCACCATCAAGCAAATTTTGAGAGAATTAAAGATCAACCTGCTAGCATTTTGAAATTGCTTAAGAAATCTAACGAGAATATTAAGCCTATTTTTAGAACCATTAGTAAAAATAGTAAATCATCAGCAAAACTCAAATGAGATATGGGAAAACAACCAATGTCCGATACAATAAGCTTGGATGTTTCCAAAAAAGGTCATTAAGACCTCTAGATAGAAACTCCACTGCTAAAATGAATAAGGCAGGGGATAAAGGATCCCCCTGCCTGAGGCCATGGGCAGAATAAAAAAACCATGACTCTTACCATCGATAATGATTGAAAAGAAATAATGCTCAATACTACTCTTAATGATTCTAATAAACTCATTATTAAAACCAAATAAATTAAGCATCGTATAAAGAAATTTTCAATTGAGATTATCATAAGCTTTAATAATATAAGTTTTGAAAATAGCAGTACCATCAGCAATCTTAGCCTCCAAATCGAGAACTAATTCTTGAGCCAATAAAACATTGTTAAATATAGAATGATCTTTAACAAAACCCATTTGCTCTAGGGGTATGATTTTAGGAAGAAGTAAAGCTAATCTAGCTATAAGCAACTTGGCATTAAGCTTGTTGAAAAAAGAGCAAAGACTAATAGGATGAAAATCACTCCAGAAGTTAGTGACATTGCTTTTGGGAATTAAAACAACAGAATTATAGGTAAACAAATTAGTGGTAAAGCCATCAGGGCTTGCAACTGAATCAATATTCATCTCATTGATGATTTACTAAATTTCCTCAACTGTAGAAATTTTAGTAAGCATATTGTTATCCTCTTTAGAAATAATAGAGGGAATGAAAGAAAAATCCAAATATTTATTATCAGAAAAAACAACTTGATTTTCAACCTACACAAATTTTTTTTTTGGAGGTGGGGGGGGGGGGGCAAAAACCCTTAGAGGGACTTACGTGTTAATATAAAAAAAAAAGTACAACATCCTTAAAGGGCCCTAAAGCTCACTAATGCTCGAACGTGGTACAAAAAGATAACACAAATAAAAATCTAAGTGCTCAAGGTCCCTACTAAAGAAAAGTACAATATACAGTATGTACATTCTATGGTGCATAAGAACGAGCACCTAAAAAGGATAAGGCGACCAAAAATCAGCAACCTGATCCAGCTTCCCACCCAAAGTTTGATCACTATGAACACCGACAAAAAAGGAATTTTCCAAAATAGGATAATGCACAAAATATACATAGCAAAAATAGAAGTAAATTCTATAGGAAGAATCCAATAGCTATAAGACCAACAAGTTCTCCAAACTTCCATCCAGGTATTACTCCGCATCAAAATGATAATCAACCAGCAGCAGATATACCCGACCAACCAACAACAATAAGGAATACACAAATAAACATATACCAAAACAAAGTAATCTAAATAGATCCAGGAAAATAGCTCCAGCACAGGCCCCACCAAGCACTCAGGTGATAAGACCAAATGCTAGAGCCAGCTTCAACAGAGCAAAAACCAAACACCCAACAAATCAACCAATTTGTCCCAATGCCTTAGCACATGCCTGTAACAACACCATAGCACCAAGAGACCAAACAAGGAAAACAACCAGTTAAAGCCCCCCAAATACCACCACAAACAGACACAAAATAGCACCAAAATACCAAATAGACGGGAAAGAAATAAACTAGACCGAGAGCAACTAATCAACCAGATCCAGAACCAAGCCTCCAAACTATTCAAGCAGAGAGACACAGTGCCTAGGAACATACCTAGAATAATACCACAGCACGAAGAACCAAAACAGGGGAGATAAATCCCCCAAAAACCACCACAACACTAAAAAACCAAAAATTCTTGGATACAATAACCCAGACCGAGAGACACAATAGCAACCAAACAGGGATAAAGATAATCCACAAATCCACAGTAACATCAACCAGCCAAAACATGAAAAAATTACCGCCAGACCCCAAGAAAACAGAAACATCTACTCCAGCCAAAGGCATCCCTTCAATAGAAATATAGGGAAAATTAATAGCATCTAATCTTAACTCCAGCCAAAGGCATCCCAAAATTAGAGTAGCATTACTATCTTTGATAACTCCACCACACCCTAAGGAGGAGCCACTAATGGACTCATCCACATTATGCTTATAGTAATTAGTGGGGGGCTTGATCCAATAAATAACCCTAGGCTCATTAGAATTAAGAACAACCTCCTAAATAATACCAAAAGTAAAAGAAATAGTTTTTGAAGTCCTTAATAGATAGGAGATTAACAGAGTAAAGAGCCAAAACCTTGTCTTTCACCTTCTGAATAATCCTATGATGGTTCATAATAACACCATTAAAAAGAGAATTATTCATATCCAACCATAAGTACCATAAAATGAGAGAGGGGATAACATTTCTGATATGCCCTTTAGTCTTAATAAACCAACAATTAAGCATAACATTAATAGGCAATTTAGCATTAAAATAATTTAATTGAAATAAGTCATAAAAATAGACCCAAGTTTTAATAGCTAAAGGACCAGAAATAAACACTTGGTGCATATTCTCCACATGATAGCAACATTGACACTTAGAAGGCAAAATAAAACCTCTTTTAATTAAGTTATCATCCGTAGGAATGAACTTATGCAAAATCCTCTAGACAAAAATAGGCACAGGGCAGGAGAAATCAGGTCGCCCTATCTTAAACCATGTGAGGATTTGAAAAAACCATTGCTATTACCGTTAACAATAACAGAGAAGTAGGAATCATCAATGTAATTTCTGATAAGCTTAATGAAAATAGAATCAAAACCAAAAAGATGCAAAATATTATAAAGAAACTTCCAATGAAGGGTATCATAGGCCTTAAAAATATCAAGTTTCAAAATCAAGTTACCACCTCTCACCCTAACTTCTAGATTGTGACAAAATTCATGGGCCAACAAAATGTTATCAGCAATAGCACGCGCTTTCACAAAACCCATTTGATACGGGGATATAATTCTAGGCAAAATAGAAGTTAAGTGACTCATAAAAATTTTAGAAAGCAATTTATAAAAAAAGGTACACAGACTAATAGGTCTAAAATCATTCCAATTATTTAAAACATTATTGTTGGGAATAAGCACAATAGAAGTAGAAGTAAAAAACTTAGGAATTGAATAACCAACAAAAAAATCCATAACAGCAGAATAAAGATCATTACTAAAAATATGCCAGGAATTCTAAAAAAACTTAGTGGTAAAGCCATCCGGTCCAGCCATAGAATCACTATTCATGCCATGAACAATCTCTTTAACTTCCTCTAAAGAAGGAGGTTTAGAAAGAAACTCATTATCCTGTTGAGATATGAGGTTAGGAATAGTAGAAGGATTATTAATATGACCTGGAATAAAATTCTTATTGAAAAGAGTTTTAAAATGTTAAACCGCTAAATTAGCAATCTCCAAACTATCCTTAGTCATAGACCCATCCTCCTGATGAAATTTGTTAATATAATTTTTGCCCCGTTTTCTCTTAACCATGGCATGGAAGTACTTGGTATTATTATCACCATCAACAAGGTGTCTAGTAGCTGCTTTTTATTTCCAAAAAGCCTCCTCCTACGCTTGTAATTTAAAAATGTAGTCTTTAGCATCCATTAGTAAGTTGAATTTAGCATCAGAAGGATTAACTTGATAAGTTGTTTCAAAATTGTTCACTTGCTACTCGGCTTCCAAAATATTAGTAAAAAGATTTTTAAAAATATTATGATTCCACCAATTTAAAGCTTGCTTAAGCCTTTTCAGCTTAAACCAAAATCTCCTCGTGCCAAAGATAGAGTTATCGGGATGAAGTAGAGCTTGCTAATTATCCAAAACCAAACCCAAAAAAGGCTCGTAAAGCAACCACATGTTTTGAAATCTGAATTAAGGGGAAGAGTTAATTTGCCTAGTCTTAAACCTAATTAAGAAGGGTGAATGGTCAGAGAGAGTCCTGCTGAGATGCTCAACAGTAATGTCATTAAAAGAATTAATCCAAAAATCATTAAATAACACTTTATCCAACTGCTGCCATAAGTGATCCTGGTTCCAAGTGAATTTATTACCAATATTAATTAAATTATAGTCTAAAATCATGTTACTAAATTCCTCCATAGAATGATAAGAAGGAGAAGATCCCCCAACACACTCAGAGCGATTAGCAATAGTGTTAAAATCACAACCAACAAGCTAAGGTAAATTACAAATACTATGAAAGTTACTAAGTTGATCCCATAAAATTTTGCTAGTATACCGAGAAGAAGCAGCAAAAACAAAGGATGCACAACAATGATAATTTAAAACCTCCACATTATAATGCATTACTTGGGTGAAATCACCAATAACATCAATCTTAATAGGATCCTTCCATAAAACCCAAATCTTATTAGCCACATTCGAAATAGCATGCTTAAATCCCAAATACCAAGAAGTACTCACCAACTTAGTAGAAGAAATAAAAGGTTCAAGCAAAACAAGAATGGAAACATTGTGAATATGACATAAATTCTTAACTCTTAACCTAGAAGAGGAACACCTAATGCCCCTAACATTCCAAATAGTATAATTAAACATAAAAATAGAATTAATGAGAAGTATGCGAATGGGTGGTGCTAGTCGGTTGTAAAATGATGTTCTTGTTCTTCCTACCTCTCCTACTATGAAACTTGATATAACTAGTATCATTATTATCTTTAGCAAAATAATTAGCCATCATATTCATATCCTCTATATCAGTAAAAGCATCACTATAATAATAAGAATTTAAGGAAAGCTTATTATCATCAGTTAAACCTTCATGTCTAGGCTCCTGCTGCAATTCACCCTCCTCAAAGCTACAGCCATCCTCTACATTAGTTTTGATTCTTAAGTCACTACCATCATTACCTTCCACCATACAGATTTTTCCTTCCTCCTGAGCAAGAGCAATATATTGAGTAGACACCATATTAAGGAAATTATTATTTAACATCATGAAATCCATATCAGGCAACTTTTTGTTAATAACACAATGAGTAATGGATGAAGATGAAGCAATATTTTGATTAGTAGTAATAGCCAACATTTTCTCATCCACATTTTGCCAATCAATATTATTAGAAGGGATAGAGTGAGGATTAACTCCCTGGATAATAATCGGTTCAGCATTATGGATGGAGTGTGGTTAATTATGTGATAAGGTATAAATAATTGGATCTTTTATAGCATGCTTCACATTAGTACCATTACCCTCAACCACATTAGGAATAGAATCCTCAATGATAACCTGACTATGAGAACCATCACCCTCAACCACAATTGAATTATGCTTCACAATATCAAGGTCAACCGACGGAACACCATTCCCATTTGACAGTTTAGTTGTAACCTTCTCATTTCGGAGATGGGGATGCAACCTAAAACATTCATTTAACCCATGACCATGCATCTTACAATGAGAGAAAAAATGGGTAAGTTTTCAATTTTCACTTTTTGGAAATACCCATTCAATTTCGAACCAATCCATATTTCATTTGGATGTTTCTTAGAAATATCCAACTCGACTAAAACATGAGCCACAGATGGCCTAGAAATAGATGTCGTAGCTTGGTCAGTCTGTAGCAGCTTACCAAAGATTGAAGCTAAACCAAATAGGATATGAGAATTAAAAAAATGAAGACGCAAGTTCGGGAACGAAATCCAAATAGGGGCAATAGGAGATTCCTCCCTCACATTAAAATCTGGAGTCCATTTCAATAATATTATTTAACAAGCTTGTATATAGTAAGATCTTATTAAAAAAATGCTACTGTAATCGAGATTGTTACTAAGTTGAATCACAATATGACGTGGGTCTAACAAGCTAATGTGAAAAGAGCCAGACAATTTTAGATTAACAAAAAACTTTTGAATGACATCCAAATTAGGCTGATGAAGAGAAAACTTCCCAACCAAAGTATGAGCAAAAGGTGCAACAAGCTGCATGATAATGGAGTCATCGAACATCAAAGATGGACAACCTTTAAAAGAAGTTTGCACTAAATTAAATTTAGTAGAAGACGATGAAGCACCCACCAAGATGTCCTTAAAAGACCTCTATTTCCCATCAGGAAATGAAGAAGGAGCTGGGTTAGATGACATCAGGGACATCATCTCCCAGAACCAGCAAAGGGGAAAAAGGCTTCAAAATAAATCGCAAGACACACCAAACGAACCAACAGGGAAGAAATCACAATGAAAAAACCAAAATCCGACGCCAGGAGTGAAGAGTGGAAGCGAGAGAGCAAAACCCTAAATCGCCATGAAATCGCTAGAGCCGAGAGGATGTGAGTAGGAACTGAGGTTTTCTTAATTTTTTTATTTTCAACCTACACTATTTTTATAAAAAAACCCACCAAGGGGCCTACGCATTAAAATAGAGAATGATTACAGAGGCCTTAGACGGGTCCTTCAGCAGACGACTACTCAAAAGTACTACAGAAAATTCTAAGAAAATCCTAAGAGCTGAAGGTCCCCTATGCTAACAAGACAAAGAAAACTAGCAACAATCTAGGGCTACAAGAAGACACCACCCAAAAATGAAAGACAATAAAATGGAAGATGAGGATAGCCTTTCTTCAAAAAATAGAGCAGAGCCTCCAGAAGCATATCCAGTACTTGAACCTGTAGTGACGATCAAGCACAAAAGAGCACCTGCCAAAACAAATACCAAAACTAAAGAAAGAAATGAGAAGTACTAAAGAAGAACTATTCCAAACACAAATTAAGTAGTAATTAGAAATACTCACATTAGAATAATTAGATAGGGGTTCATAATGCCAAAGGATGAATACACCACATAAGTCATTAGTGACGCCCAAAAATTTCCCCTTAGAATCTTGCCAGCTGAAAAAGCAACCAACGACAAAGCAAAATCCACTAAAATAGAAAATAATATGAAAGGATAAATCCACACAAGTTAAGTTCCAAAAACCAACCTCCAAAAATGGAACAGGGGTAATCCCAAAAAGAGAGGTGAAGTAGGCATTGCAATAAGGATTATCAGAGCTCCAAATCTGGTCGCAACCTCACAATTAAATCCCCAATGCCGCTCAATCCTAAACCCATAAATGCACAAGAAATAGAGCAAACTAGGAAGAAAAATAGGGGATGTGATGGGCAACCAATCCACCCTCACAAACACTAAGACAATAGACCACAACTTCCAGTTAACAGAGACCATCAACCGGATCAAAAAGCAAATATTTTTGGCAATGTTGTGTTGCCAAGCTCGAGGGAACTAACCTTCTTTTTTCTTATACTGAATTAAATGTCATTTATTATAAGATTCTTGTGCAATAATGTCCAAATTTGGCTCTAAGCATTAACAACTTTGTGGCACTAATGGTTCTGACACTCTGGCTCTTGTTCAATACTTGTGTATTTTTTCAATTTCCAAAGAAATTCTTACACAACATCAAATAAATACAAACATATTCTCTGGCATTTAACAAAATAAAATAATACATAATTTTTACTTAATAAATTTCTCCTAGCTTAAACTTTTGCTTGTTGTCAAGAAATTGTGTTTACACCTTAGATTAGCTTTATTTTTTTAAATAAAAATTTTGTAATTTGAAATTAACTTAAATATAAGATAATACTCCACCATCTGAATTAAAATAATCAAAGAAAGATAATTTTAATTTAATAAATTAAGAAAAATAATCCTAAGGATTCACCTTCATTAATATCCAAATTAAACTCAACTACTAGACGTGAAAGTATAATGTGGATTACTTATTTAGATTGAATCGTTTATCTTTTAGGAATTGGTTGTGCATTAGTTAATTTTGAAATTCAATTAAAAACCTTTATATGTGATAGCTTACTAACACTCTCCTCTTTAAAACTGAGTATTATTAGTTTTTTTCGGACTTCAACTTCCTCATATACTAATTTTTTATGTATAGTATTCATTTTTCTTTTGACTTTTTCTTTCTTTTGATTTTCTTTCATTTCACTTCTTTTATTTTTAATACACTTGTGTTATAAAGTAATAATTTTGAATATCTGATTAACTTTGTTTCTTCAAGAGACCTAAAATATGGAATTATGTAAGGATTGTTTAAGTTTACTATTTTCATACATTAGTTCATAATGAGTTTAAAAATAAATCAAATTACTTCCTTTTTTAAACTTAGTTATCCAATTATGTCACTAATTGTCAATGCTTTAGTGTTGTAGCATTTACATTCAAAATTGAAGTACTAACTTATATAATTTTCCATAGTTGATTCTGACAATTTTCACATTATAAATTGTTATTTTTTGTTCATTCAATTGAGTACATATAGTTTTTTATTATTCTTAATTTTAAATAATTTTAATTGCTAATTTTTATTTTAGTAGATTTAGATATCAAAGTGTAATATTTAGAGGACATTTTGATAATTAAGAAAAATCAAAATTTTAATTAATGAAAATTTAACTAACTAACAGAAACAACAAACAAAATAAAGAGCAAGAGTAATGAAACTAAACAAAACACAAAATCATAGAATAAGTCATGCCATTTCATTAAGAACGATAGTAATATTAAAGGCAATAAAATGAAATTACTACATCCACAACTTTAATATCTTGTGTACCCATGCAGTACCTAATCACAAGAAGTACTACTGACAATAACACTAGAAGAACTTCCCAATCACAGTAATCACCAGGACCTCCCCTTGCAAAGATAAATGAAAAATAAAAAAGTATAAAATAATGAAAGCAAAAAGAATAACCAACCATATCATCTTTCTCTCTCTCTCTCTCAAACAAATAATATAAACTAAAAAAAGAAAAATAAATCATTAGGATCAATCCCAATCCTCCTCATCCTACTCCTTCTCCTCCTCCTCCTCCTCATCATCATCTCCTAGTACTACTACTACAAGTTGGAGCCGCATAATGGGGTCAGATGAAGGGGCTAAAGGAAACTACATGTCATTAGGGTTCTCTACAAATGGACTCCTCCTAAGTAGCCTAATGAATGCTTCATTGAATAAAGAATCATTATTGTATTGGTCTTCCATTATGTTCATAGAAAGTGCAAATCATTGAGATAACTCCTTCTACCACACCCTACTATCCTTACAAAAAGATATAACACCCTCCATTTGCTCCCTCAATATTATAATATGCTCACCTAGGGATCGAGGCATCTAGGCACTGAGCCAACTCAAACTTGGTTGACTAGTAAGATGGGGCTCACTTGGTTCTTGCTCATTCTCTCTCTTATTTTTTTAAAACCCTCAAGTTTTTTCTTTGTAAGAATGAAATAGGAAAAAATTACTCCTTAATAAAATTCCCTGACACTCCAGTAGCTACACAAAGGGAATAAAGAAGAGAAAAATGACCTAGACTAATTGAATTGGAACCTCTAATGATGTACATCAATGAGGAAAAATAAGCTTCCCAATATTGATCGAATGCCCCACCTAAATTGCATAATTTAAAACATCTCTCTTCCTATTCACCTCACAAATATTTTTACTAGGCAAAAAAAGACTAGAGATAAAATAGTTCCAAGCATTGGATAGCTGGGTCAAATAAGATATATGAAATGTTATTAATTTTCCATCTCTCTCTTTCCAGATAGCCCCACTCTAAGCTCCATAAAGTACTCTAAAATACTTATGAGGATCAATAGGTTTATTACTAAATGAAAAATAGTCATCAAATTCCATATCCCTAAGTTTGTTGTGATTTATACTATGTAGATTGAAAAGCACCCATTTCTCTCTAGTAAAACATTTATTACTCTTGGCTTCTTTGGTATTAACAAATTCTCTCACTATATTAACAACGCACAAACTAGGCTCCTCACACAGTGTTACCAACCCTTGTTCACTATAATTTGTATCATCGCTCCTCTAGTATTTTATAAACCCCACGTAGGAATTAAGTTTTTACTCACAAATAGTTGTGTATATCCCTCTTTTGCTTTGGAAAAAATGAACCTCCTCATGCCATAGAAAGAAGAATCCCTCTTCTTACTAGCATGTATTTTGGGGCCATTTGAAACTAATTTGCGTAGGAGAAGGTGAAATCCCAAAATCATAACTCAAGAGAATCAAAATACAGTAAAAATAATGAAACTAGCCATTCCCATTTATAAATTATATGAGTGTTGCGACGTTGTGATGGGCAACATTGTAGTACTACAAAAAAGAACTCAAATACAAACATTCCAATGTATAAAATGCTATAGTGTCATGGGACACATGTTACTATGGTGCTATCATGGGGAATGAAGCACCATTTTTTGACCAATGGACCGCTACGATGTTTCACACGTACGAGCACTATGGCACTTAGGAAGGACTACCATCATGGCACTATAAGTACTAATTCTTATTTTCACCAAACATTATGACATTAAAGGTAGCACTATGGTGCTCAATAAAGTTTCATAATGAAAACAAATACATCGTACTACAATGTTGAATAAAATGTCATAGTACTATATAAATAAAGGATTTGGCATCATGGTCCTACATGGATGTTTGCTAAAGCACTATGAAGTGAAAGGTAGTGCTATGATGCTTAAATGTATAGAACTACAACATTGTATTACACTAATTTTTCCAATACGACAGTGTAGCATTGCCTAATTTAGATGCAGTGGTGCATGGAAAGCAAATGTTGTGGCGCTCTAAGACTTGATGTTGTGATGCTAGCTAAAATTTGCAAATTATTTTAATTCATGAAAAAAATAACTTGTAATTTTTTTAGTCATAACCATACTTTGTAACTTAGAAATAACACACACATGATATTTTTAATAATTATATAATAAAAATAATAAAAATATATAAATAAACAAAAACTTCAACAACTAAATTCAAACCTAACATCAACAAAATTGGGTTTCATCCCAATTAGCGCTATGTTTATAGTCTTCAACTAGACTTGTACAGATATTCATCTTAGCTAGGTGGTATCACTACTACTCCTCAAATTCTACAAGCTATTATATTTCCTTTTTTTCCTTAGGACTAACTTCAGTAGTAATGGGAAAGGCACCATGGGGCCTACTACTAAAGGATATAGCAAGCTATCCTAAATAATTTTCCAAATTCTTAATGGAAGCATCTTGACTATGTCATTGAATTCCCATCTAAATCAATAAGTCATCCAAAGGTGTCTTCCAATCTCTAAATTGATTATTTTGACTAAATTATGGGTTTAAGATGGTTTAGGATTCACTAAAGGTGTCTTAGGATGATTCTAATTTCCTACCAGGTATATTTTGTTTTCATGCTACTAATTTCCACCTTTTGTTATTATTTTAACTAAAATTAGGGTGATTCCTCCAACCTTGATTATAAGTACTAGAATATGGATTATTTTATCTTCCAATTAAAGTCACATTCTGAATCCCTTGAGCACAAGACTAACTACAAAAGTTCAAATCATGCTCCTCCAAATGCATATGTGATCTTAAACCTGGATAAACTCCAAAATTATCTAACTTCAAAGACATGGCTGCTACTTGGGCTATCAAAATTAACAAAGCATTTGACTCATAGATGGTTTCTAGTTAATTAGGATTCACCCTATGTGAAGGCCACTAGAAATTATCTATTTTCATCTCCTTTACCAAGGCATAAGCCTCTTCAAAAGGCTTTGATATAAAATAACCTCCAACTGAAGCATCAATTATTTAACTAAGGGGTCTAACAAGCCCATTATAAAAATCCTATATCACCAACCAATTAGACAGAGCATGTTGAGGGTACTTTATAAGCATATCCTAAATCTTTCCAAACTATCATAGATTAACTCTCATTAAAAGTGGGCATTCCTAAGCAATTTTAGAAGGTGGAAAACACATTGCTAGAAACTTGTGTGCCAACTCATTCTAATTGGTTATGGAGCCAGGGGAAAAGAATTCAACCACATCTTAGCATTTTCCTAACTGAAAATAAAAATAAATAAAGTACAATCGGATCATTACTAACTCTATTTTACTTGAATGTTGCACAAATTTCTATGAAACTTGCTAAGTATATGTTGGGATCCTCAACAGGAGTTCCCCCAAATTGAGAATTTTGAACCATTTGAATTATGATGGGTTTTAGCATAAAGTTGTTGGCTTAGATAGTAGGTCAATTGATACTTTGATGAATTCCATCCACTATAGGATTGGCATACTCCCTAAGAGGTCTAAGATGGCCCTAATTTTGATTTGTTTTAGCCATTCCTAATTAAAAAGTCTTTTTGGATTTTCTAACTTTTTAAAGGGTCTTTTCAATATCTAAATCAAACATTAAAGGTTCTTTATTAGCTTTACTATTCATACAACAATAATAACAAAAATTGAAATGCAATTAACGAAATAAAAATAAAAATTACAAGATATAAATTATTATCGATTCACAAATTCACAAAAGAACAAAGATAACTAAATAAGATGCAAGTATGATTAAATATGTAGCTTTTTTCAAACAATATATAAATAATTCCATGAATCCATGTCACTTCTCTAGCAATGGCATGAAAAACTAGGTGGGGAGATTGATGTAGATTATTTGTGTTAGTCTATGCAAATATCTATTGGAATATAAATCCCTATTATAGACACAAGTACACATGTCAGTTAAGTAATAAAAGTGTTTATAAGTGAGTGTCGATCCCATAAGGAAATGTTCTGTATAACATAATTATTCTAATATAGTCTACTTCAAGTTACACAAAATATCCTACACCATAAAATTAGGTTTGTATGTCTCTAGAATATGAATAGCAAAAGAAAAGTGAAGATACTAATAGATAAAGTTTTTTGAACTAATAAAAGAGATATCGCGTAAGCTTTCTTAAGTAAACTCTCCTAAATTAGTTGTGAATTTGAACATATGTATCCTTAGATCTTTGTCGAGCATGAAAAAATGTTAAAAAAAGTTTATGGCCTTCCTACAATTATTTTATTTCCATAGATTCTAAAATACTAAACATCCTTTGTCTAAGCATGCACATATTTGATTTCAATTCTCATTTTAGTTCCAATATTCCTCTGTTATGGTAATATATCACATACCACTGCATAGATTTAATTAAGAGCTAGAGATATTAAAAATAATCATTCAAAATTTTCAACATAAAAGCCTGTTGCAAATCAAGATCCAAAGATTATGATTTTATTAATAAGAAACATTATTAGGTTTCTATTTTGATTTTCCTGATATTATTATTGAATATTTATTTTGTGCACACTAAAATTTTAGGTATATCATACACACTAAAAAAGGTTCACCTCAAGATTAGTTAGAATAGGTTTCATATTTTTGTAAAGAGTATGTATTTCCATTTATTTAATTCTTATATTTCTTGAGTCATGAGTCCTGTAAAGGTGTATTCCAGCTTGCCAACCATGCACACATACACTAGAGGAAAATAAAGTAATCTAAATTTTATGAACATTGTATTATATGTTCTATATTATGCTATATGATCTGAGTTAAATAGTGATTAATTAAGTAGATAACTAAATTAATTTAAATTATACCTAATCATACAGTATGATTTACATCATACAAGATGTTTAGTTGAAATCAAATTTCCTTTTGTTAATTTCAAATTAGGCAAAATTTTAAAATTTAAGTATGAACTACTCGTACTGTACGATATCCATCATACTATACGATAGCAACAATTTTACCTAATCTAATCCTAAAATTAGGTAATCAAATAAGGATTAATTGATCCTTAAGATTGCACTATATGATGTCCTTAATTATATTGTATGACTTGATTTTCTCCCAGGATGATATTTAATTGCCACCTATCATATTGTACAAAAATCTTATTCGATTAAACTAATCATATTGTATGATCTTGAACTCATATTAGATGATCCATTCAAGGATTTAAACTAATAATACAGAGCTCTTTTCATTGTATAGTACTAACTAGATAAATTGAGCTGATCGTACTATATGATCCCCAATCATACGATATGATTAGAAGTGATAGAATTGAAAGTTTAGGATTTTTTAAATCCTTATATTTAAAACTTTTTATTAGACTTTAAAGATGTCTTTTAGGTAGTCATTTGGTTTTTTCTTTTGAGAGAAAGTTTGAAGAGAGAGCCTAGAGCTTGGGAGAGGATAGGTGAAGTTTGTGAGAGAGGGAGAAGACCCTTATGGAATTCAAGGGAGTGTCAGAGGGAGTTTCACATCGTTGCTCTAACAAAATTTCTCCTGAGTTACTCCATCCATCAACCATCTAAAACTTTGCCAGAATACTCCATCATACTAAGGGCCCAGCTACTCTATACATCCAGGTCTTGAGAGAAGCTTTGAGAAGAAGACCCCGTTGGTATCAAAGGGCCCAGCTACTCCATCATACACCGGGATGGTGAAAGTGATTTGGTTCTCTACCTTCACCAAGAGGGAGAAAAAGGATTCTAGGTTTAGTGCCTTTACTAAAAGGGTAAAAAATCTTTGAGGATCTTTTCCTTCACTAAGAGGTGAAAAATGATTCAAGGTACTCCCCCATGAAAGTTTGTTAGGGTTGTTAAGCCCTTATGAATTAGTCCTGAGGCTAACCAAGAGGGGGGTGAATTAGCATTTTTAAAATTTAACTTAAACAACCAAAAAAAGCTTTTTATAATTTTTGATATTTGAAAAACAAACTACTTTTATCCCAAGGCGAAAGCAGAATAATATCACAAAAACATAATTATGATATTTCAACCACACAAATAAACAAGAGTAAATAATGCAAAAATTTAAGTTCAGAAAAGTAAATGAAAAGAGCACACTAGATTTATAGTGGTTCAGTCAACTTGACCTATGTCCACTCCTCGGAGCCTCCCCTCTAGGTACTGCACTAAACTATAGTGTCTCTCCTTTTGCCCCCATAGGAAGGCGGAGAAGCCCTTACAAAATCTTACCACTAACTCGGTGAGGCAGAGAATCTTGAATCTTTTTTCACCCTCCTGGTGAAGGAAGAGAACCTAGAATCCTTTTACTCCCTCCTGAAGTAGGCAGAGAACCTGACAATCCTTTTACTCCCTCCTAGAGTAGTAAGAGAACCTGACAATCCTTTTACTCCCTCCTAGAGTAATCAAAGAACCTAGATCTGATGATGATGATTGTCTCCCTAGAGACACCAAGGAACCAAGGAAGAAGAAGGAAGAAGACGATCAAATCCTTGCTTGGAGAAACCTTTGAAACCCCTCATAAACTCCCTCTCATAAGATCCTCTCTCTCTCTCTATCCCAAATTCTCCCTCTCCTCTAAACTCTCTTTGGACATGAAACTAGCAAAAGATTTTTCAATATCAGATAGAAAAGCTTAAATAAAAAGCCTCAAAAAGTGCCCTAAATTTGAACTTGCCATCAAATATTATCCAGGATGAAATGGAATGGCCTGACTTTTTTTCTTTCTCAATAAGGTTTATATTTTTACATATAGTAACCCGGGCTAGAATAAGCATATTTGTGTTTGACTCCCCGTAACTCTTCCTCAGCCAAGCTAGGGCAGAATAGCAAAGCAAGTATAAGTATTAGTAGTATATCAAAAATGCATTCCTCATCATTAATATATTTGCTCGCAGAAATTATGGCCTATCAAGAGAATCGATGACTGCATCTTTGATGCACTGTTGAGAATTTTGAATTGGCTATTTACAAAAGTCAAATCTATGCCGAGGTATTAAGGGTGACTCTCAAATCTTGTAGAATATAATGTTATACGATGAGATAGAATACAATACAATGAGATAGAATGCAATAGAAATAAAGGCAGGGAATGAGTTACCTACTCCTAACGGTTAAAGCAAGCCTTTAATTCTTCATTCTTTCATGAAGAATGAATCAAATCTCCCTATGTAGGATTCAAACCTATGAACAGTCAATTAACAGCTAGCCGCTCTACCACTGAGCTACTGAGGAACAACGAGAATTCAACCTCATAGAGTTTAACTCCCGTTCTCAACCCATAAATAATATGAGTCTGATGCTTACTTTGTAACTCTAGGAACTTCTTCATAGTGGCTCTGTTCCATGCCTCATTTCATAGGGAACCTTAATGTGGCTCTATTTTATTATGTTCCATCTATATCCCAATTCCATTCATTTCATATCCCTTTTGTGTCATTGACATAAGGGATGTTGTCGATCGTCCTGTACGATCAGTAAAAAATAGCCTTTTTGCTAGGATGATTGCCATTGCCTAGACGATCAGAAGAACTAATTTCTATATATCCTCTAGGATGATTTTACGATCATTTGGGATGACTAGTTCAATTTGAGTGGAAATCGATAAATCTTTCAAACAAATATTCGAGATGTCGCGGATGATATCCTAGATGATTACACAATCATCCAGATAATCAGTTCATTTTGAGTGGCAATCGATAAATCATCCCACACAATGTTCGAGACATCCAGGAAGATAACCTGGATGATCAGAAGAAAATTATGGTTTTCATCTGGGATGATTGGAAATCGTCCCACAAAATATAAAGGATCGTCTGAGATGATCAGGATGATCATCCTGTATGATGTGATTAATCAATTAAACCATAATTAGTCACCTAATTAAGGGATAATTTTTGTCAAAATTGTAATGAATCATCCAGGATGATATAGTATCATCCTGCATGATCAGAACAAAATTATATAAATAAAATATTTCCTAAATATATTTGGCAGCTGATTTCTGAATTTGTATTGATCATCCTATACGATAAAATATTTCCCATCATGATAAGTTAACTTAATAAACAGGGATGCCCTAATTAGGGTTTCTATTTTGAACTAATAATCCATATGGAGTTTGTCTCCTAATCAATGTTTGCATTTCTTTAATTCTCATGTCCTACATGCTTTAGGATCTATCTTTAGTAGACCGCTTCAAAAGGATCAAGCCACCACCTCTCATACTAGGCCTTCAATGGCTAGGATTTTGGTGGAGCTAGATATCACTAAGAAGCATCCTAAAGATGTATGGATTGGCTCTGAAAATGTCGGGTATTTACAAGAAGTTGAGTTTGAAAATGTTCCTAATTTTTGTTAGCAATGTAAAATTCATGGCCATTTGATTAACGATTGCTCTGTTTCTTATCCTCAACTTAGAAAGAACAATAAGACCTCCAAATCTATGGTTGAACCCAATAGTGGTGAACCGATTGTGCTTGCAGGTCTATCTCTTTCTAAGGATAAGGAATAAACACTTCATTTAGAAGAATGAAAAGCTTATGGAGATGACATAGACATAGATCCTTTAGATACTTCCATAAGGAGTGAAGCTTTATAGGTTAATGTTAATAAAGATAGTGAAAATAATATGAATATTGATAATGTAGAGGAACGTGCTATTGTGGATGTGGATGAGAATGATGTAGAGGACAAAATTGAGGAAGGTCTATATACTAATGTTTTGGCGGTTTACCAAGGAACGGAGTTGAAAAATAGGGTGTCTCTCTATCATGAAGATGATGTTAATGAATGTGATGTTAATCAAGTTAATGAGGAGAATTGTGAAAGTGGACGTGAGCTTAATTTCAAAAACTATCAGTTGAATGATGAGGACAAGAATGAGGACATAAAGGAAGGGGAAGTGGGGTCTTTTGAAATTTGCATTCCTAAGGATGGTATGAAGGATTCTACAAACTCTATGTCATCTCCTAATGGGAAGGATAAAAGTATTGAAGAAGGTAATACTTCTTATTCCAAAAAGAAGGTTAAGAACAAAAAAAGCAATCCGAGAATTACCCCTAAGGTCACTAGAGCTGCTAATCAATCTGTTAATGGTTAAAGCTCTTTTGTGGAATATTAGGAGAGTGGGTGGTTTTCTTTCTAAGGATAGAGTTAAGAATCTTTATATAATTCATGATATTCAACTTCTTGTTTTAATCGAGCCATTGATTGCTGCCACTAAATTGGAGTCTATTTGGGTTAAATTGGGTTTTGATTTTTCATTTGGCAACTATACTAATAAAATCTAAGTTTTTTGGAAACACTCTGTTTCTTTAGATGTTATTATGGATTTTCCTCAATTGATTGATACTAATATTACTTTGAATCAAGTTTCTTGCTATACTTCTTTTATTTATGCCTCTTGTTCTAGATTAGGGAGAAAGGTTCTTTGGGATCAACTTTTTGACTTTTCCTCGTCTCTCAATACCCCTTAGTTTGTTGGTGGGGATTTTAACTATATTACTAATCCTGCTGAAAGAGTGGGAGGTAAGCCTCCTAATTTTCATGTTATGGAGGATTTCAATGATATGATTATGAATAGTAATCTGCATGACATTAGTTTTTTTGGAATAATTTTACTTGGAATAAGGGCGCTATGTGGCAAAGATTAAATCGCTTCCTTTTTAGTTACTATTGGATAGCATTTTTTCTAAATACTCACATTGAGCATTTAACCCATACATTATCTGATCACTCCCCCTTATTATTAAGCATTAATATTACTAGTTGTAATACTTTTCCACCTTTTAGGTTTCAAAACATGTGGCTTCTTGATGATAACTTTTTACATACTGTGCAAAATAATTGGGTTGCTCCTATTTTCCCTACTAATAATGTTTATAGTATAACCAGGTTTTGGTTTAAACTTAAAAGGCTTAAGCAAAAGCTTTCATGGTGGAATAAATCCTTTTTTAAAAATATATTTTCTAGTATATTGAATGCTAAAAAAGATGTGAATAAGGCTTTGAAAGTTTGTTTGGGATGTTAAGCCCTTATGAACTAGCACAAGACTGGGGTGGGGGTGAATTGATAGTTTTAAAAATTCTTAAGCAGAAATGATTTTAAAAACCATTTAGAATAATTGTAATAGCAGGTTGATGTGGATATTATTAATCAGCCAAAATAATAACTTTAATCACACGATCATCCATAAAAAAGTAAAGTACAAAAATTAAAAATAGAACAGTAAAAGAACAAAGCCACCAGATTCTATAGTGGTTCTATCAACTTAACCATATCCACTCCTCGGAGCCTCCCCTCTAGATATTGTATTAAAACTCAGTGACTCTCCTTCTACTCCAACAAAAATACGGAAAAGCCTTTATAAAACTCCTTTTCACCAACCTGGTGAGGCAGAGAACCCATACTCCTTTGCTTCTGCCTGAAGCAGGCAGAGAACCTTACCTCCTTTCGCTTCCTCCAGAAGCAGACAGAGAACCTTGTCTCCCTTCACTTCCTCTTGAAGCAGGCAGAGAACTTTGATCTTCTTCCAGACGATCCTTCCCACAGAGACACCAAGGGACAAGGGACGATGACTCGAATCCTTGCTTGGAGTAACCTTTGTGAACTCCTCACGAACTCCCCCTCATAAGATTCTCTTTCTCTCTCTCTCCCTCCCAAGCTCTCCCTCTCCCTCTCAAGAATCTCTCAGGTGAGGGCAGTGGCAAAACATCTCAACAGTAGCAAACAAGATACCTTAAATAAAAGGGCTAAAAAAATTGCCCTAAATTTTAACTTTCCATTAAAGATCGTCCAAGACAATCATGAGATCATCCTGTATGATCAGTGTAAATTAGACCCTTTTGGCTTGAATGATCTGGTTCTTCTGGACGATTAGAAGATATATTTTATTCTGATCATCTGGAATAATTCTGTGATCATTTAGGACGATTAGTTTAAATCAGGAATATCATCCAGCAGATTGTTCGGGACATCTAGGAGAAAAATTTGGATGATCTAAGGAAAATGACTTAATTGTTTGGGATGATATGTCTATCATCTAGTATGATTAGTTCAAAAATACCTAATATTATCCGACACATAGTTCAGGTCATCCAGGATAACTATGCTGGACGATTTCAAAATGACTTGATCATCCAGGATGATATCTCTATCATTATGTATGACTAGTTCAAAAATGGCAATATATTCTAGCAAATAGTTCGGGTCATCTAGGTGAGATACACTAGACGATAAGGATTTTTAATTAATCATCCAGGATAATCTTATGATCATCCAGGATGATGTGATCGATAAATCAATCGTTAATTACTTTTCTTAATCACCTGACTAATTTAGGCATAAATAATGAATTGTCCAGGATGACACATATCATCTGGGATGATTAGACCAAAATACTAAAAAAAAACTTGCCTAACATAGTCTTGCGGCTGAGATTTTTTGATTTGAGCATATTGTCCTGTACGATGGGAGTATCATCCAGGATGATCAACTTAATCAGACCGACTTAATATGGCTATCCTAATTAGGGTTTCTATTTTTAATGGATCTTCTAGAATAATATCACTATCATCCAAGATGATATGAACAAAAATAGGATAGAAACTCTAACTCAGTAAAAATCTCCCCATGAGTGTGTATGTGCAAGGTTACTTTGCTTGGGGATCCACTAAATTACATTTGACTCAAGAAATGTGAAAAATTACATTTAAATTAAAAAAATTAGACTGACTTGATCTTGAGCTAGCTTGAATTGCAATTGATATTATGAATCTGAAAGGTTTCGTAATTAAACAGAAATAAAAATGTTTGTTATCATCAAAATCATAATCCTTGAATCCAGATTTGCAATAATCTCCCCTTTTTTGATGATGGAAAACATTTGTTAGATAATTTCTAATTTAGCAAATAAAACACAAAGCAAAGAAAAAATGAAGCAATGCAAATTCTATTAGCCAGGAAAATAAGAGTATAATAAGCCAAACTACTCCCCCTTTTAACATCTCAAAAAGGGGAAAATAGAAAAAAAAATAAAATTAAAAAAAATGAGGTAACAACACCAAAAATATTTTTTTTAATCGATCTGCTAAAGTAAATCATAATTTTTCCTTAATTTTTAATTCAAAAGCCAATAAGAAGAAAATTAACAACGCTAAAATCCAGAAAAGTTAGAAAATCAATTTTCGTAACTCCTATCTCGGACACCTTACGGGTTTAAATTCCTTCCAAACAAAAATCTAATTTAGAAGAAAAGAAATTAGATAAGAAAAGTGATCCTTTCATACTTCATTCTAGAAAAATATCTGATAAAATAGTATTGCAAATTAAAGAACCATCAATCAAAACTTTCAATCTCAAGTGTTTGAATATATTAAGGATACATAAAGTTTTCTAAGATTTCTTAAGGATTTGAAAGAGGAGGAAGCTTATTTCTTGGTGGTCTCATTTTGTACTTCTTTTTCAATTATTTAGTACACTTTGTGCATCTTTTGATTCTGATGCACTTTATATATCTTTTCAATTTTATTGGTGAATATTTTGCATGTTTTCAGTTGGGCTCATTTTGTGCCTCTTTTATTTTCAATTGATTGGTGCACTTTCTACATCTTTTGCAAGCTTCCTTTCTTTCAAAACCTCTAAAAGACTCTCAATTGTGTGATTGTCTTCTAGATATAAGAGAAGAAAAAAATCACTCTCTTAGAGAAGAAAAAGTAAACCACAAAATAGAACCATTCTCATATGATAAATACAATCACTCGATTAAGAAAATATGAAAGTGATTCAATGATTTGGAACACTACTCATATGAGATAGATTACTGTAGGAAGATAAAATAGATCGCTATTTCAAAGTCCAACTTTTAAATTTTGAAAAAGATTTTTATCCAAAAGGAACAATACACCATTCAAGGAGTTAGAGGAAGAGAAACAATCATCAATATTTCTTCCCTTTAACTATTTTAGAGAGGTCAATCACTGCTTACAAGCTTCTAAAGAAAAATAAGGTAAAAACTCTCATTTAGAAATCAAGTTTGTTAGTAATAGTGAGCAGTGATCTAATTCTAAAGAAAATAAATAGTAAATCTGCAATAATAGGAAAGCATATAAAAAATAACCAAATCGGGTAAACAACAACAACAAAAGAAAATCATCAGGGAATAAAAACCAAAAAGAAAATAGATAATCAAATCAAATAAAAGTAGAGGAAAACTAAAAAACAAAAACTTCAGAAATCAAAAATCATCAAATTCATGCATTTATATCAGTCACACCCAATCTGGTCCTTAAAATGCTAAATGTGTTAAAGGCCAGTGGTTTAGTAAAGATGTCAGCCAGTTGGTTTTTAGTTGCTATATGGTGTTGCTCAACTCCCCTTTGGTAACATGGTGCCTAATGAAGTGATGCCTTAAATCAATATGTTTGGTTCTTGAATGTTGGATAGGATTCTTAGTGATGCAGATGGCATTAGTGTTATCACATAGAACTAAAATTGTGCCAACAGGTAGTCCTAAATCCAAGATTTGTTGCTTCAACCAAAGAACTTGGGCCACCAACTTCCTAAGATAATGTACTCAGCTTCAATAGTGGAAAGTATAATAGAGTTTTATTTTCTACTGGACCAGGAGATTAAGGATTGTCCTATGATTTGGCAAGTTCCAGAAGTGCTCTTTCTATCCACCCTACATACTACAAAATTAGAATCAGAATATCTGTTAATTTTAAAAGAAGTGCTGTGCCTAGGATACCAGATTCCTAAGTTTGGGATCCCTAAGATATATCTAAGGATTCCATTAAATGTAGTTAGGTGGGATTCTTTAGGATAAGCTTGAAATCTAGCACAGAGACAAACACTAAATATTATATCAGGTCAGCTAGCAGTCAAGTAAAGCAGTGATCCAATTATACCTTTGTACTTCTTTTGATCAGGAAATTTTCCATTTGAATCCTTGTCTAACTGGACACTGGAGCTCTTGGGAGTACTTATTAGCTTGGCTATATCCATTTTATATTTCTTCAAGATGTTCTTAGTGTACTTTGATTGATTAAGAAAATTTTCATCATCCATTTTCCTTAAGTTAAACCCCAAAAAGTAGGGCAATTTTCTCATCGTACTCATCTCAAACTCTTTACTCATTATTTTTGAAAAATTATCACATAAATTTTGATCAGAAGATCCAAAAAGTATATCATCAATATAGATCTAAACAATTAATAAATCATCTCCTACTTTCCTTAAAAAAAGGGTGGTGTCTACGCTCCCCTTAACAAACTTCCTTTCCAGTAGGAATATACTAAGCCTCTCATACCAAGCTCTGGGTGCCTGTTTCAATCCATATAAGGCCTTTTTTAATTTATAAACAAGATTTAGAAATTAGAAACTCTTAAAACTTGAGGGTTGCTCTATAAATATATCTTCTTTTATTACCCCATTTAAAAAGGCACTCTTGACATTCATTTGAAAGAGCATAAATCCTTTATAATAGGCAAAGGCTAGTAACACTCTAATGACTTCCAATCTTGCAACAGGGGCAAAGATCTCCTCAAAATCAATCCCTTCTATTTGGTTGTACCCATTAGCCACCAATCATGCCTTATTCCTAACCGCCACACTAGAATCATTCATTTTATTCTTAAAGACCCATTTGGTTCCCACTATAATTTGATTCTTAGGTCTTTCTACTAACTCCTACACATCATTCCTCACAAATTGGTTAAGTTCTTCCTGCATAGCTAAGATACAAAATTCATCAGAAAGGGCTTGATTTATGTTGGTGGGTTCAGTCATTGAGATAAAGGTAGAGTGGTTTACTTCCTTCCTAAGTCCATGCCTAGTTTTAACACCTTCAAAAGGGTCTCCTAGGATCAATTCTTTAGGATGACTCGAAGAGTATCTCCATTCTCTAGGCAAAGTATTTTGAGGTTCTACCCTTTCCTTCAGATTTGCATTTTCTAATCCTTTGGTAATCTCTCCTACTACATAAGTGTGTTTAGGTTCTACCTTTTCTCTAGATTTATAGATTTTACTCCTTGGGTAATCTCTCCTAATTCATCTTCTTCATCAGCTCTAGATTTCTTAAGATTAGATTCATCAAACACAACATGAGTAGTCGCCTCCACCACCAATATCCTTTTATTAAACACTCTAAAGGATTTCTCCACACTTGAATATCCTAAGAACACTCCCTCATTAGATTTTGGGTCAAATTTTCCTAAGAGTGATTTCACATTATTAAAAAATAAAAACCTTACAGCCAAAGACATGGAGGTGGGAAAGGTTTAGTGTTCTACACTTAATGATCTCATTGGGTGTCTTATTTAGTTTGGATCTAACATTCACCCTATTCAACACATAATAGGCTGTGTTCATCGCTTCTACCCAAAAGTATTTTGGAAGTGAATATTCAGTAAGTATGGCTCTAACAGCTTCCACTAAGGTCCTGTTCTTTCTTTCAGCTATCCTGTTCTGCTATGGGGAGCTAAAAAGTTATGACTAATCTCTTGCTCCTCATAGAAAGTTCCAAATCTCACATTTCCAAACTCTCCACCATGATCACTATGGATGGTGAAGATCTCACAACCTAACTTCTTTTGAATCCAAGTGGGGAAAGATTTAAATTCATCAAACAACTTTGTTTTATATGATAGAAATCTAATCCAAGTGAACCTCGAGTAGTCATCGACAATCACAAATCCATAGACTTTTCCCCCTAAGCTAGCAGTGCTAATGGGTCCAAATAGATCCATCTGAAGGACTTCTAAAGGTCTAGAGGTGCTGATGTCCTGGACGGAGTGGAATGAGGATTAGACTTGCTTCCCTAGTTGATAGGTAGCACACAGGTGGTCCTTAGTGATCTTATGCTTGGGAACACCTCTAACTAGGTCCTTTTGGGTTACTCTTCTAAGAATTTTTATGCTGGTATGACATACCCTTCTATGCCACAGCCAAGACTCATCAGCAACAGTTTTTAAGTAAAATGATGCAGCACACTCAATGTTATTTAAATTAAGTATGTAAACATTATTGATCTTCTTGTCCTGCAAAATAGTGTTATTATTTAAACTTATAATAAAAGTGTTTGCTAGAAACTTTATTCTGAACCCTTTGTCATAGAGTTGACTGATGCTGAGCAAGTTGTGTTTCAGTCCATCTATAAGCAAAACATTTTTAATTAAAAGGTTCTTAGAGTTTTTGATTATACCTGTACCCACCACTTTCCTGGTGGTGTTGTCTCCAAGAGTGACCTTACCTCTATCCCTGGCCTCTAATGAAATGAATTGATTTGTATCTCCAGTCATATGCCTTGAGAATCCACTATCCAAGTACCACATGCTCTCATGAGGTCTTGTGTGAGAGGACCCCTACAAAATTATCAAAAGCTAGATTTAGAAATCCAAACAAGTTTGAATTCCTTCTTATGGAAAGAAGAATGTGATGCATGTGTATTATGCTATGAATCATGTAATTAGGGCCTCCACACTCAATGTGTACTATGATGGATAGTACATGTGTGGTAGATATGTCCTAACATGCCATAAGAGAAACATCTAATGCCAGGAAAAGGGTTAACTAATCTACGTGGGTGATAGTGCCTCTTTCTAGGTTTGGAGGATGCATACTTTAACGATTTTGTATGAAATTCTTCAAGTGATGGAGGTTGCTTATTTTTCATAAGAGCAGTTAATTCAACATCAATAAATTTATTTGAATTATTAAGAATTAGATTTTCCACTCTTAATGCATGCTCCCTACTCTCAACATCAAATGCATGAGTTTCTAATTCCTTGAATGCCATTTCTAATTCTACATGCGATGCTTTCAATGAGTTAGCTCAATAATCAATTCAGAATGCTTTATATTTAACTCATTAAATTCATTAAGTAATGACATGAGATTGCTATCTAGTGTAGAATGATCCTTAAGAAAAACTTTATTCTCTTTTTGTAGGTTCAAGAATTCCAATTTTAGGCTAGCATGCATTTTCTTAAGTTTCCTATATGATGAATGGATTTTCACAGAAACATCAAGTAATTGATCATAAGTTAGTTTACATACCTCTTCTTGATCAGACTGACCAAGATATTCATCCACCATCAGACACAAGTTTGTACTCTGCTCCTCAGCTTCAGTCTCAGAGGCATTAGATGAAAAATTTGCCCAGAAAGCCTTTTGAATTTGCTTCTTGTCCTTCCTGAACTTGGGTTTCTCCTCACCCTTCTCCTTGCTTGGGTGAGCCTTAAGTGTAGGACAATCAATTTTTATATGTCCTGGCTTCTTGCATTCAAAGCAAACTATATCAAAAGAACCTTTAGAAATTTTACTAGACTTACCTTTGTTCCATTTCTGATAGTTCTTCTATTTCTTCCTTAGAAAGCTTTTGAATTGCCTCATGATTAAGGAAACATCATCGCTTTTGTACCCAGTATTATTAGTATCCATATCATTCGCCTTCAGCGTCATAGTTTTCTCCTTCTTTTTTACACCTGCATCAAGATGTCTTTGGTTCACTCCTTGCTCGTAAGTAATGACTGATCTAAGTAAGTTATCAATAGAGTAAGTGTTCAAATCATTGGATTCAGTAATCATAGTTATCTTGGCATCATAGGAAGAAGCAAACTTCTTAAGATTTTGTTAACTTTTTCATAGTTGGTGAGTTTTCTTCTTAAGGCATGCAGGGAGGTGACAATTTGTGTAAACCTAGTGTACATTTTAGATGTTGACTCACTAAGTTTCATGCAAAAGAGGTTGTAATCGTGAAGCAAGATATTAAACCTAGATTGCTTAATTTCAGTTGTGCCGTCATAAGTGATACACAATTTATCCCATATTTCTTCACTAGTTGTACAGGTTGACACACATATGTAATATTTAGATTTTAATGCACAGAAAAAATAGTTTAAATATTTTGCATTCAGTTGTGCTAAGTCCCTATCATCATGAGTCCGTTTAGTTAAAGGAAGTTCAATTTTAACACCATTAACAAGCCTAAAAGGTGCATCATAACCATCTTTAATAAGCATCTACATGCGATAATCGATCGATTGTAGAAAGGTGGACATGTGAGTTTTCCAGAAATCAAAAGATATGTTATAAAACAAGGGTGGACAAGTAATGGAATATCCTTCTGCGGTATTTTTATTACCAAAGTTAACCATGGATAAAATTCAAAAGTTTTCAAAACTTAATTTTTTGAATCCTGCTCTGATACCACTTAAAAGTTCATTAGGGATGTTAAGCCCTTATGAACTAGCCCAAGGCTAACTAAGAGGGGGGGGGGGGTGAATTTGTAGTTTTAAAAATTCTTAAGCAAAAATGATTTTGAAAAACTTTTTGAATATTTTGAACAATTGTAATTGCAAGTTAATGTGGAGATGATTAATCAGCCAAAATAATAACTTTAATCACACGATCATCCACAGAAAAGTAAAGTGTAGAAATTAAATATAGAACAGTAAAAGAACAATCACACCAGATTTTATAGTGGTTCAGTCAACTTGACCTACGTCCACTCCCCAGAGCCTCCCCTCCGGGTATTGCACTAAAACTTAGTGACTCTCCTTCTGCTCCCACATCAAGCTAGAGAGGCTATACAAAACTCCTTGTCACCAACCTAGTAAGGTAGAGAATCTAGACTCCTTTTGCTTCCGCCTGAAGCAGGTAGTGAACCTTACCTCCTTTCGCTTTCTCCTGAAGAAGAAAGAGAACCTTACCTCCTTTCGCTTCCTCTTGAAGTAGGCAGAGAACCTTAATCTTCATGTAAATGATCCGTCCGACACAGATACCAAGGGATAAGGGACGATGACTGGAGATGATGACTCTAATTATTGCTTAGAGTAACCTTTGTGAACACTTCACAAACTCCCCCTCATAAGATTCTCTCTCTCTCTCCCAAGCTCTCCCTCTCCCTCTCAAGAATCTCTCAGGTGAGGACAGTGGCAAAAGATCTCAACATTAGCAAACAAGAGACTATAAATAGAAGGGCTCAAAAAATTGCCCTAAATTTTAACTTGCCATCAAAGATTATCTAGGATGATCATGAGATCACCCTGTATGATCAATGTAAATCAGAACCTTTTATCCTAGATGATCTGGTTCTTCTGGATGAATAGAAGACATGGTTTGTTCTGATCATCTAGAATAATTTTGTGATCATCCAAGATAATTTGTTTAAATCAAGAATATCATCTAGTAGATAGTTCGGGACATCCAGGAGAACTATGTTAGACAATTTCAAAATGATATGATCATTCAGGATGATATCTCTATCATCCTCTATGATTAGTTTAAAAATGGCAATATCGTCTGGTAGATAGTTTGGGTCATCCAGGTGAGATACACTGGATGGTAAGGATTTCTAATTGATAGTCCAGGACGATCTTGCGATCATCCAAGATGATGTGATGAATAAATCAATCCTTAATTACTTTTCTTAATCACCTAACTAATTTTGGTATGATTGTAATGAATTATCTAGGATGATACACGTATCGTTTGGGATGATTAGACCAAAATACTAAAAATAAAAACTTGCCTAACTTAGTCTAGCGGTTGAGATTTTTTGATTTGAGCATATTGCCCTGTATGATGAGAGTATCGTCCAGGACAATCGGCTTAATTGGGCCGACTTAACATGGCTACCCTAATTAGGATTTCTATTTTTAATGGATCGTCTAAGATGATATCACTATCGTCCAGGACGATATGAAGAAAAAAAGAACAAAAACTCTAACTCACTAAAAATCTCCCCCTCAGTGTGTGTGTGTAAGGTTACTTAGCACGGGGATCCACTAAATTACATTTGACTCAAGAAAGTTAAAAAAATATATTGAAATTGAAAAAATCAGACTGACTCGATCTTGAGCTGGCTTGAATTACAATTGATCTTGTGAACCTAAAAGGTTAGGCAATCAAACAAAAACAGAAATGTTTGTTATCATCAAAATCATAATCCTTGAATCTAGATTTGCAACAGGCTGATATGGATTACATGCAAAATTCCTCTTTTGATAACCATTCTTAATGAAGCCAAGACTACTTTATTCAAGCTGCAGGAAAAAGAAGAAGCCTACTGGAGATAAAAGGCCTTCTCAAAATTTCTTATGGAAGGTGACCATAACACTTCTTATTTTCATAATATTGCTAATCATAATAAAGTGAGTAGGGAAATTAGTAAGATCACTTCTCTTGATGGTAATGTTATTGAGAATTCTAATTTGATCTCCACCTTAAGTATTGAGTATTTTTATAAAGCATTCAACTCTAATTTTATCCCAAATTTTAATACTAATTTTTCTTTTATCCCTTCTCTAGTTTTTGAGGAGGATAATTTGATGTTGACTAATATTCCTACTGAAGAGGAAATTTTGTGTACAATGAAAGGCATGAATTCTGATTCTATTGATGGTCCTGATAGTTTTACAAATAAATTTTTTCAAAAATCTTGGGATATCATTAAGCAGGATCTTGTTAATGCTGTGGTGGATTTTTTTAGGGGAAATCCTATTCCTAAATTTTTTACTACTACTTCTATAGCTTTAATTCCAAAATATCAATAAATTAATTTTTGGAATGATTTTTTTCCTATTAGTTTATGTTCATTTTTCAATAAACTTATTGCTAAAATTTTAATGGGGAGGCTTGCTTTAATTCTTTCTAATATTATTTCCTTAGAACAAACTGGTTTTGTGAAAGGTAGATATATATTTGACAACATTTTACTTGCTCAAGAATTAGTCCATGATTTGCATAGAAGGTTGCCGGTGGTAATATAATTTTCAAAGTTGATATCACCAAAGAGTATGATAACCACAATTGGGAATTTCTTTATGCCACTTTAAAGCTTTTTGGTTTTGATTTGCAATTCATTAATCTTATTAAAAATAGTATTGAGTTTTGTTATTTCTTGGTTATTATTAATGGCAAGTCCCATGGCTTTTTCAGATCCTCTCATGGTTTAAGTCAAGGAGATCCTTTATCTCCTACACTCTTTATTATTATAGTGGAATTATTATCATGTGGTATTAATAATCTTTTTAGGATTCATCCTACTTTGCAATTTAGGACAGGTGGTGGTTTCCCCATTACCTATTTGAGCTTTGTTGATGATTTCATTATTTTATCTAATGGCTCTATTAAAATGTTGCATATTCTCTTCAAATTTCTTAATTCTTTTCAGAATGCTAGTTGTTTAATTTTTAACTCCTCTAAGAGTTATTTTATTCATACTAAGTCTATATCTCCTACTTGTATTAATAGTATTGAAAGAAAATTTGGTTTAAATAAGAGGCTCCTTCCGTTAAAGTATTTGGGTACGCCTCTCTACAAGGGTAAGAAACATTCTCATTTATTTGATGATATTTTCTCTACTATCCATAAGAAACTTTCTTCTTGGGCAATCAAATTTCTCTCATATGGAGGTAGACTTGTTCTTATTAAACATGTTTTGTGTTCTATTTCTATATATTTGCTTCATCCTCTATGTCCGACTTTAAATGTTTGTGGTAGAAATGAGACTTTATTTAATAAATTTCTCTGGGGTTCTAAGGATGTTAATCGTTCTATTGTTTGGGGCTCTTGGAGAAATTGCTCGGGGGCTATGGAGGAGGGCAAATTAGGTTTCAAAATGTTTACTGAAAAGATTAGGACCTATAATCATAAACTATGCTTTTCTTTTAGAGCTAAAAAAAGTTTATGGGCCAAGTTCATGGTTTCTAAGCATTGTGTTGGGAAGCACCCTTTAAACTGTGGTTTTAAAAATGGTGTCTCTTTCAACTGGAAAAGATTATTTAACATTAAATGGGAAGCTGAGGAGTTTATTCAATGGGGTTTGGGAGCTAGGAAAAATTTTTTTGGCAAGATAAATGGTTGGGTAATTTTTCTATTGGTAATCTTTTATATACCCATTCTACCTTTGCTTGTAAAGTTAAAGTTTTTATTAGTAATGAGGGTTAGAATATTGATTTACTTTCTAATTTTGTGCCTTTATTATATAGTTAATTCTCAAGATTTTGATTCATTTGGAGAGTGAAGATTGCATTTTGTTTAATCATTTTAATGATGGTAAATTTGAAACTAAATAAGTTTGGAATTCTATTAGACAAATTATTCCTAGGAATTCTCTTTATTTAGCCTTTTGGCAAGCGAGTATACCTCCCTCTTACTCCTTTCTTCTTTGGAGGATTTTGCATAATTATTTTCCTTTGGATTCTATTCTTATAAGGAAAGGTTTATATATTGTTTCCAAATGTCAGTGTGGCTATCACATTGAGAAAATGAATCATGTGTTTATTCAGGGCCCTATTGCGATGAAAGTTTGGGTTCATTTTAATGTGCTTTCTACAACTCAGTTAAATTCTATTGTTGATCTTCACAATGAGTGATTTACTCCTACTAAAGGTCATATTAGGAATATTCTTCATGTCTTTATTTGCTGGTTTCTTTGGAGTAGTAGGAATGAGTCTAAACATGAGAATATTAAAATGGATGCTTTAAATGTCATTTCTAAAGTGAAGAATAAAATTTATCAACTTTTGTTTGTTAAGCTTTTAAAGGATGATTCTTTTAAAGGTTATCTTCATATGGCTTGTGAGTTTGGTTTGATTTTTAATTCCTCTACTACTGTTGTAATGGCAGGATTATTTACTGGAGAAATCCTATGGAGGGATGTTTTAAAATTAATACTAATGGGGCTAGGAATAATTTAAATGCAAGTTGTGGTGGTACTATCTAGGATTCTAATGATTTTGTGATCGTGGGTTTTACAGGTCCCTCTAATGCTAATAGTGTGATTCAAGTTGAAATTGAGAGCCTCTTGTTTGGGATTCAAATAAGCATTTCTCTTGGCATCACTAATATTTGGATTGAAGTTGATACTATGCTCCTAATCAATTATGTCGATGGTAACATCTCCTCCAATCCTGCTAATTTCTATATGCTAAGAGATATTAAGTATTGGCTTACTCTCATTACATATAAAATTTCTCATATCTTGAGGGAGGGGAATGATGTAGCCGATTCTTTGGCTAAATTGGGTTCTAACTTAATTGGTTTTATTGAATACTATGAGCATACTCTTCCTAAAGAGACTAAAGGGTTGGCTAGATTAGACCGGATGGGTCTTCTTTACATTCGCTTTAACTAGTTCTCTTGGCTTTTGGTTCTATTTTCCTTTTCTGCGGTTGGTTGGTTTGGTCTTGTTTAGTGTTCTTTGGGTTCCTTTTTGGGTTCCTGATTTTTTGTTTTGTTGTGATGTTTACTTTTATCAGTTGGACCTAAGCTGTTTGGTCTTTATGGTTTTTTTTGGTTCCTTTTTAGGTTCCTGATTTATTATTTTGCTATTTGGTTTGATGTCTTGTTCGATTTTTGCTGGAGTTGTTTACTCTAGTGGAATGGTTGAGGATTAGCCATGATTGGAGCTTTATTTCTACTGATTTAAACCCTCATTATTACTCTCTTTTTCTTGGCGGGTGGCCTATGGGGGGTGTGGCTTTTGTTCCTACTGATCTGGTTCCTATGGGGCAATTTGTTTATTCTGGCATGTTTAGAATTAGTTATTCCTCCTCTATTCTGCCAAGCAATTTATTATCTATCTGAGATTACTAGGAATCTATTACTTATTCTGGTGGAGTTTTAGGTTTTATGTATCTTGCCTTCATCATGATCCCTGTCTATTTGTATGCTAGTTCCATGTGCTGCTTTTGTCTGGCATATCCTGGGGTTAGATGTTAGTGGAATTTAGGGTTAATTCATGAAGGTGCCGGTACTATAAACCTGAGCTTTGTCCCAACTATTGACTTCAGTTCTGTGGCTTTTTTGATTTTCCTAGCTGATGTTAAGATCTATGGCCCATTTATTGGTCAGAACTGTCCCAGATGTGGTTGTTTAATTTCTTGTGTTCCATGGATCTATGCTACTTACTACTTGGGTCTTTACTACTATTATCATATTTCGAATCTTGTTTTTGAGAGCAATTGACATCATAAAGGTTCCTATTATAGTTCTAAGAATGGCTTTTATGAGCAATTTTTCCCTGGTATTCATCACTATATTATGTCTTTTTTGATGATTGCTTATACTTATGTTATGTATGAGAGCTCCTGTAATATCTTTATCATGCTCAATTATACTTATCTGCAGAACTTTTTCTTAGCTTGTCTGTGCCTAAACTTTTGGTTTAGTGTCCTTGCAGGCCTTTTTTTCATGTTTTTGGAGGCTCATTCTCATTTTGTACAGAACCAAACTTTGATTGAGAAGGATGTGCTAAATGTGATCTTCTATTACCTTTCCTTTTGTGTTTTTAGAATGTTATTAGGTTGCTTTGTATTTGTACTTAGTAGGAAATTTGATTTTTAGATTCTTTTTTGTTTTTTTGTAGCTCTTAGGAGTAGTAGTGAGCTGGAGGTCCCTTTAAGGATCTTATACTATTTCTATTATATTAACATGTAGGCCCCCTCTGAGGACGTTATCCAAAAAAAAATATCCAGGATGATTTTGGATCGTACTATACGATATGCTCAAAATTAAAAAAAACTCTCAAACTCACCAAATTTCTCCCCTCAGTGTGTGTGTGCTAGGTTACTTAACATAAGGATCCATCTTATTACATTTAACTCAAGAAAAGGTAAAAACTATTGGAATTTAAACTTATAGAATGACTCAGTCCAAGTCTACCCAATCTTGAGCTGGCATGAATTGCAATTGACTTTGTGGACCTGAAAAGTTAGTAGGCATGGGTAACTAAAATAGATGTGCAGTAGTACAAGTTGAGAAGCAGGAATGTTTGATATCATCAAAACTATAGTGCTTGAATCTAGATTTGTAATAATCTCCCCCTTTTTGATGATGGCAAATATTTGCTAGACAATTTCAAATCAAGCAGATATATTTATTATTATTATTATTATTTTTAATTTTTAACAAATAAATGAAACATAAAGTAAGGGAAAATAATATACTCAAAATAAGGAAACAATATAACTTTAATATTAAAGCAAACAAATAATACACCGTTAATAATACACCCCCTTTTGACATCACAAAAAGGAGAAAACAGAAAAATAACTACTAAATGAAATAGAATGCAGAAACAAGAACAAAAGTTAGAAAACAACCACATAGAAAGAACTAGAAAGATGAACTCTGATCATTAGGAGGTGGTGGTGGTGGAAAGAGTCTCTGAATGGAAACAAACTGCTCCCCAAACTAGGCCATATCTTGGTCATGCTACTACTGCTGTTGGGCTACACAGAGCTACATCCTCTGTGTGTTGCTGCTCCTACGTAGCTATGTAAGAGTCAAACCTAGCCTCCCACTAGTCAAACCTCTGTACTAACTGATCAATCTAAGGCTGCTGGTTGATAGGGGCAGGTGCAAGAATAGGACCTTCCTTTTCTTCCCCAGGCTCCTCGTGCGCATGGGTATGACGAGTATGTGGATGGTGTGGAAGGGGCTATTTCAATAGTAGATCGGATGGTGATCATGTGGAGCAGGGAATTGAAGGTTATATTTTGATTCAAGAGTATATGCAATTAGGTGTCAAAGGGCTAGATTTGGCTTTCTTTTGTGGCCTGGATCCCTAATGGATGTTAGGTTCTCAATGTATTGGATAATAAGATCAGCACATTAAATTGGCAGTTGGTCATGATATAGTAGGTGGTGAGTGAGATGGGAGTAATGTGAATCCTATCTCCAACTTTTGGAATTATTGAGTTATGAAGGATATGTTGGATTGTGTGTGTATCATTGACTAGGGAACTGATGGATGAGTCATAAAAAGTAGCATTTTTCTAGGAGTGGTGTTGACACTGGTCTAGTTGAAGTTAGGATCAGAGGCTAGAAGATGGAGCTTGTCTCTAGTAGTGGATAGTAAAAAAAAATCATAAAAATCTTGATTCGTTATTTCGACAGGACGTCGATTAACATACGACTAGAGGGAGGTGAAATTAGTATTGAAACAGAGACTTATGAAAAACTCAAAGAGGAGTTCAGAATTAAAAGGGAAAGCTAGAGTGAGAATGAATCCCAGTGTGGTATTGGTGAAATGGTGTAATACCTAAAAATTTAGGTTGTCTTAATTGATGATCTTTGAGGGGTTTATCTCAACAGATTCGAATTAGGCATATGCTACTTCATTTGTTGCTTCAGTGAAGCAAGGATCGACAGTGCTCCTGGAAGAGATTCCTACAAGTACACACAATCTTTTGCCACTGCTAGCCATATCAATGAGTGAAAACCTTAAGTGAGAGAGGAAGTTAAAGATTTTGGTGAAAAGAAGGTCTCAAGGGGCTTGTTTAAATAATTCCGAGAATATCATCTAGGCTGATTATGGGATCATCCAGGATGATCAGAGCAATTATTATCATCTAGAATGATTAGTCAAAAGGTGGTCATATCGTCTAGGATGATTAGACACAAGCGATCATTCCAAGAAGTTATGATCGTTGACAAAAAGTATCATCCAGGATGATGCGGTGAATCATCTAGGATAATTAGCATTAATGGATCGTACCAACTAAATTTAAATCAACCAGCACATTTTCAACATGGATCATCTAGGACGAACAGATGGATCATCCATGATGATTACCACTAATTAGTTTAGATCAGCCATTGGATGTGTGATGAGAGGGAATTGATAATATCATCTAGGATGATGTGAATCGTCTAGGACGAGGTGAACAAAAATTGAAAATTTGAACGATGAAGAGGAATAATTAGAGGATTCAAAAAATAACAAAAAGAAATTTAAATTAAAAAATTAGGAAAAATAAAATAAGGAAACAAATAAATAAAAATAAAAATAAAGTTTTTTTGAATCGATCACCCTAGTAAAGGAGAATATTTCCTTCATTTTAAATTCAAAGGCCAATAAGAAGAACTTAACGATACTGAAATCTAGAAAAAGTTGGAAAATTGATTTTTGTAAACCCTACCTTGGACACCTTATAGGTTTAAATTCCTTTCAAATAAAAATATAATTTAGAAGAAAAGATATTAGATAAGAAAAGTCATCCTTTCAAACTTCGTTCCATAAAAATATCTAATAAAATAGTATTGCAATGTAAAGAATCAAAAATTATGATTTTCAATCTCAAGTGTTTGAATATATTAAGTGGTATCAGATCGGGATTCATAAAATCAAGTTTTGGAAAACTTTTGAATTTTCATCCATGGGTAACTTTATAAATTATAATACTGTGGGAGGTTATTCAATCACATAACCACCTTTATCTGATAATATTTCTTTTGATTTTTGGAAAACTTATATGTCCACCTTTTTACAATCGATCGATTATTGCATGTGGATGCTTGTTAGAGAAGGATATTCTACACCTTATAGATACCACTTAAAAGTTCATTAGGATTGTTAAGCCCTTATGAACTAGTCCCGAGGCTAACCAAGAGGGGGGTGAATTGGTATTTTTAAAATTTAACTTAAAAAATAAGAAAAATCTTTTTGTAATTTTTAATATTTTAAAAACAAACTACTTTTATCCCAAGGTGGAAGCAAAAGAATATCACAGAAACATAATTATGATATATCAACCACACAAATAATCAAGAGAAAATAATGCAGAAATAAAAGTGCAGAAAAGTAAATGAAAAGAGCACACCAGATTTATAGTGGTTCGGTCAACTAGACCTACGTCCACTCTCCGGAGCCTCCCCTCCAGGTATTGCACTAAACTATAGTGTCTCTCCTTTTGCCCACACAACAAGGCAAAGAAGCCCTTACAAAATCTTTCCACCAACTTGGTGAGGTAGAGAACCTTAAATCCTCACAAACTCTCCCTCACAAGATCCTCTCTCTCTCTCCCAAACTCTACCTCTCCTCTAATCTCTCTTTAGATTGGAAGCTAGCAAAATATTTTTTAACATCAGATAGAAAAGCTTAAATAGAAAGCCTCAAAAAGTGCCCTAAATTTTAACTTATCGTTAAATATCGTCCTGTACATTCAGAACAAAAATAGCCTTTTTGTCAGGATGATTGATATTGCCTAGACAATCAAAAGAACTAATTTCTACATATCATCTAATATTATTTTACGATCATCTAGGACGATTAGTTCATTTTGAGTGGAAATTGACAAACCATCTAGATTACAATTCAGGACATCTAGGATGATATCCTGGATGATCAGAAGAAAATAAGGGTTTTCATCCTGGATGATTACACAATCATCTGGGATGATCAGTTCATTTTTAGTGGCAATCGACAAATCATCTCGCATAATGTTCGGGACATCAAGGATGATATTCTGGACGATCAGAAGAAAATCATGGTTTTTGTTTGGGATGATTGGAAATCATCCCACGAAATATAAAGGATCGTCCGGGACGATCTAGATGATCATCTTATACGATGTGATTGATCAATTAAACCATAATTAGTCTCCTAATCAAGGGATCATTTTTGGTAAAATTGTAATAAATCATCCAGGATGATATAGTATCATCCTATACGATCAGAATAAAATTCTAAAACTAAAATATCCCTAAAATGTGATTGGTGGCTAATTTTTGAATTTATACTGATCGTCCTGTACGATTAAATATTGTCCAAGATGATAAGTTAAGTAAACTTAATAAATAAGGATTCCCTAATTAGGGTTTCTATTTTGAACTAATCGTCCAGGAAAATTTTGGATTGTCTTGTACGATATGTTCAAAATTTTGAAAAACTCTCAAACTCACCAAATTTCTCTCCTCAGTGTGTGCGTGTACAAGGTTACTTAGCATCAGGATCCATCTTATTACATTTGACTCAATAAAAGGTTAAAACAATTTGAATTTAAACTTACAAACTAACTCAGTCTTAGTCTACCCATTCTTGAGTTGGCTTGAATTGTAATTGACTTTGTGGACCTAAAAAGTTAGTAGGCATGGGCAACTAAAACAAATGTGCAGTGGCAACAGTAGAGAAGCAGGAATGTTTGATATCATTAAAATTGTAGTGCTTGAATCCATATTTATAACACACCGCACCAGGAAGGTGAAAGGGATTCGTCTACTTCATCGCACCGAGGATGTTGAAGTAATTTGTAAGGGCTTATTCACCTTGCTTTGGGGGAAAAAGGAGAGTCACTAATTTTTAGTACAATTTTCAGAGTGGAGGATTTTGGGGAGTGCAAGTAGGTCGGGTGACCGAACAACTATAAATCTCTAGTGTGTTTGTTCTTATTTTATTTTTACTTTTTGCACTTTTATTTCTTACTTTTTATTTAGTTTGATATATGTGATTTGTGAGGTTTTGTTTGAATTAGAAAATATTATTATTTTCTCCAAAAGAAAAAAAAAGGTTCAAAAATAAAAAGGACAAAAATATTTCTCATTGTAAGTTTATTATTTACAAAAATAAATAAATAATGTTTTACTTTGCTAGTCCATGAGTTTTCTTAAGAAATCATAATCTTTGAAAAAGAATTTTTTAAATTACTAATTCACCCTTCCTCTTTGTGTGCTATAGTAGTTTAAGTAGGCATAAAAACCCACATTTGATGTTTCAGGCCTAACTAAGTGATTATTTAGGTTTTTGCAGCATTTATCGAAAACTATTAGTTTAGCCAGCCATAGAATAAAAAAAAAATTATGCAATTTCCATTACTTGCTCAAAAAATAGTAAATATAAAAGATTAAAATGATATTACTCAAAATAAAGGATCCAAAATTGAGATGATAGATGAACCCTTCCCAAAGTGAATCTCTTCTTACAACTTCACTGCCCACACTCCTTTACTCTCCAAATGCTTGTTTTCTTACTATAATGTTAACAAGTCACTCTATATGTATCTTACTCTCCTTTAGCTTCTCCTCTTAAAAACCTTTTCAAAACTATAACACACTAGTAGACAAAATAAGAAAAAACTATTTATACTTAGTACAAAAAGGTTCTAGCATCATGTTGGTCATTAATATGGTGCCGTGTGTTGCAATATGAACTTACACATCGATGCTACTAAAGGATCTCCACTATGGCACTGTACTGACCTAGTGTGTCTGTTTATTGATCCAACATGATGGCTATCTAATCAAGTGTAGTGCTTCTTTTCCTTAACTATATTACCACAACGTTGAAAAAGTTAGTGCTACGGTGCTTTCTCATATCATCTGGTACTGTGGTGCTTTGAAGGTTGGCACTCTAACATTTAATTATTGGGGAATTTTTTAAAGACTCGGGCACTGTAATGTTTATTTTTGGCATTGCAACAATGTGTAACACTACATTGTCGACCTTACTTCCATTAGGATGCTAAACTAAATATCATTTTTCTTGAGACTCTAGTGATAAAGTGTCTTGATATGGAGCCTAGGTGTTAATGATGCTATGGTGTTGATGGTTTTTGCTCAATTACACTGGTAGTTCTAGCATTACATCGATGGTATAATACTTTTGAATTTTCTCCATTTCCAGAGAAATTCTTGCCCTACATCTAATAAATACAAACATATTCACTAGTATTAAACATAATAAAATATTACTTTATTTTCACTTAACATCCATCTAACTTTATAAATCCTAATTAAAACTAAATAATTACATAAAGCTTAGAAAAATAATATCCTGTCACATAGTTATCAAAATTTTACATTCTTAGGCTTTATAGATTTACTTTAAGGAGTACATCAAAAGCCATATGGTTTAAACATCTAATTTCTAAAGTATTAAAAGTAATTTTAAAAATACTCTTTAGATTATTTAAGGAATTATTAATTTAACAAAATTCGCCATGAGGTTAATATTAAATGGAAGGTTTTGGAGTTGTGTTTAATGTGTCCAATAATTTTTATGAAAAATTTATATCTCTACGGGCTTCCAATAGACAAGTTAAAATCACAGGGTAGAAGTTGACCCATGAAATTAAATTGAATTAAATGAAATCCATAAAGCATTAGGGCTAGAAGTGGAGTGATTTGATAATAAAGTATAAGGTTAGTTAGCTACTTATTTCACCTTAATACATGGTCTAATTAACATAAAATGTAGTTTAAAAGTGTATTAAAGCATTTACCTTCGAGATTGATTTCAAACACTAGGAAGGCTTGGATGACCCTAAACTTTTTGATTTTTTTTCTTTTTTCTTGTTTTTTTCTTTTTTTTTTTCCTAAAGTTTTTTAATTTACTCTTTGCATCTTAATTGACTTAGGGTTTAAATTTCATATGAATTGGAACTTATTTGGTCTATCAATTAATGAAACCTAATTCACCTTATATATATATGGAGTGCAGTTATGACATTTTTTATATGGTTAGAGAGATTAAGAATCTTTTAATTTTTTTGAACTATTCATTCTGTCATATTTGCATTGAGGGTAATGGTTGTGCTTCTTGGCTTGCTGATTGGGGGTGTGGTCTTGAGGATTTTGTGGATTTAATTGGATCCAATCTTCTAAGGTTTCTGAAAGGGCTTATCAATCTTGATCATTTTGGTGTTCCCTATGTTAGTCTTTAAAGGGTTCTGTTGGCCCTGCTTGTGGTCTGGGGACTCTTTTCTGGTGGCTGCTTTGGCTTGGTTTTGCTCTGTCTGGTGCTGTTGTTGGCTTTATCTGGTTGGGTTGGAGCAGTTTTGGGGTTTTCTTTTCAATGGTTATTTTTATTTTAATTTTTATTGCTGGTTGGGTGGTTTCTTAGTTGTTGGTTGGAGCTCTTTCCTCTAGGTGGATGTCTCTTACCTGGGGTTATTGCCGCTATTTCCTTATCATTTTCTGGTGCCTTCAACTTTTGTTGGCTACTGTTATTTTACTTGTGCCATTGGGTTTTAAGGCTGAGCTGTGATTGCACTGGCTCCTTTCTTGAAGTTTATCCCCGTTGTTACTTTCTTTCCTCCTGCTACTTTGTTGGGAATTGGCTTTACCTGGACCACTTGGTGGTGGGTCTTTATGGGAGACTTGGCAGGGGCTGGAAGTTTTTGGTGGCTGTGTTGGTTTTTTTCGCTGTTGGGTGGGCTGTTTCTATTCCAGTGGTTTGCTGGGTTACCCTTTCTGTCTCTTCATTCTAGTTCTACTGGTATTGTTAGGAGTGGTCTGTGTGGGCTGCTGCTATTCTCCTGGGGGATGTGTGGGTTTTCATCGGTTGGCCTGTGGCCTTTTTTGGGGCTTTTTGGAGCTAAATTCTTGGGGGTAGTGGCTTTGGCTGGATGGTTAGATGGAGTGGTATTGGGATTCTCCTACTAATGGTTGCTGGTTCAATTTTTTCCTGAGCTCATGCTACCTGCACTCTTTCTCTCATTGCTTTGATACTTTTTATTTTGTTGAATTATTTTGGATCAGTGCTAATCCTTTAGTTTGTTGGAGGTGCTTTGTGATTATTTTCCTCTTCTAGATGAGTTTTGCTTGCCTTTTGCTGAAGGGCTTCATCCTCTATGGTTCCATTAATACTGGTTTGGAATTTTATAGCTTGTGCATTTGTTCCTGTTCCTTTTCCTGTTATTCTAGTTGGAGGATGTGGTATAGCTGTTGCTGGGTGGATAGCATTATAGGGACTGGTTATAGATGTTTCAGCTATGTGGATCTTTGCTGGGATGGATTTTCTAGACTTTGTTTTAATTATTGTTATACTAATCCTGGGTTTCAGTATTTTTTGTAGAATTTTATTTTTATATGTGTATATACTAAGCTCCTTTTGGTTGGGAAGATGGAGATGGTTGCTGCTTTCTGGTTCTCTCCTCATTTTTGGGTGCTCTTTCTTGTGCACCGTAGAATGTACCTAGGGATTTTTGTACTTGTGCTTAGTAGGGACCTCGAGCTCTTAGATTTTTTTCTTTCTTTTTGTACCTGGTTTGACCAGTAGTGAGCTTGAGGTCCATTTAAGGATCGGGTAATTTCTTTTTTATATTAACACGTAGGCCCCTTTGAGCATTTTTTGTAAAAAATATATATATATATATATATATATATATATATATATATATATATATATATATATATATATATACATACATGTGTTGACCTCATTTTTGTATGAGGTCACAAGGACCAATCCAAACCCTAAGATCAATCCAGATCTTAGACTAATCTAGCATTAATCCTATCCATCCATCTAAAATCATCTAATTGATTGTGAGTGATGAGACTATCAAATTAAGGAAATCAAATCCCAAACCCAGCTTAAACCCAGATTTCTAAAATCAAAATCCAAGGTTCAAAGGCCTAGTTCTAAAAACCTTTTCCAGTGATTTTTCAAATAATTCAAACCCCAGTCAAATGACTCCCGATTAAGGATCTATCAACTACATATTGATTAGGAATGTCCCTAGGATATATCCTTCAAATTTGAGTTCATTTTGAGGTCTCAAACGTTAGAAATTGAATTGAAACCCAAAGGCCATAAAACCTTTAAATATTTATGGCCTGTGCCACTAGACCTACCACCTAGTAGATCTCGACGTTGGAGCCTTTTCTAAACATTATAATCACATCCAAACCCTTAATTGTGACTTGTTGAGTAGTGAACTACATTTTGGTGGATTCATTTAGACCCCCAGTTGACCATAGGTCAAAATGTCCAAAATGCCCCTTAAAGGGCAATTTTGGAGTTTTTTATAAACTTCAACATGACCTTTTCAAATCAAGCCTCAAAACCTATTCTAATGCATCCTAATCGTCATTAGGAAGACATTGGACTCAAACCCAGACCCTAGTCAAGCTTGGTTGACGAAGTTAACCCAAAATGACTAAAAATACCCCTTAAGGTTGTGAATATTCATCTTGAATCAAATGATCATATCTTTGGATGGAACCACTTCCATTCGACTTCAAATGTTAAAATAAACCTGTTGGACCCAATCTTAGGCCCTAGGTCAACCTAGTTCACCAAGTCAACTAGGGTTGACCAAAATGCCTTCTAAGGGCTTAAATAGTTATTTTGATCAAATTGAACTCTCCAGACCTTGGAACCAATTCCAACAGACTCAAAACATCATTTTAAATTTTTTGAACCCAAACTCAACGCCTGGGTTAACCTAGTTGATCAAGTCAACCTGGGTTGACCTAAAGACCCATTAAGGGCCCAAATAGGTGATCTAATCGAGATGATTATTTTGATCCCTCAAACCACTTTCAATAGAACTAATTGAGATGAATATTCTGATCCCTCAAACCACTTTCAATAGACATAAAATACCATATCCAACACATTGAGCTCATACCCAAGTTTTGGGTCAACCTGGTTGACCAAGTCAACCTAAGTTGACCAAATATTCCCTTAAGGCCTTAAATGGATTAACCTAACCCATTTAACCAAGTTAAATCTTTTAAGCTCTCAAATCCACTTAAATGATTGAGCTAAAGCTATCCAAAATTATTTAGAGTCAAATCCTAGGAACTTTGACCAAAGTTAACCTATATGTGTATTGGTCAAACCACCTTAAACTTCCTTTTACATATTCAAACTTTAACTCTTAAGCATCAATCTCTTTCCAAATCAACTCAAGACACTCCCCATGCCACCTCACCATCCCATGTGACAAGTTGACTAGTCAAATGGTTAAGATGGGCTTTTGGAGTGGTCAAAGTTAGTCAAACATTCAACCTATAGGATTTTCATTAATGCATGTCTTCCCCATACATTTGGATGGCTATGAGGGGCACTTGGCAGCAGCCAAAGTCCTCCCCCTCAATCAATCATTAGGTATAACGGGAAAATGTCAAAACAAACCTCCCTAAGCTTATCATACTCTCCCATCTTCCAAAACTTCTAATTACATTAGCTCAAAAACCCATTTAACTGAAGATTTATCTTCTCCAGCTATAATAGAAGCCTCCCTAAGCTTTTCTCAAGTGGTTGCAAGCTCCATAACCCAACTTGAGAAGAGAGAGAGGGAGAGAATGAGAGAGAAAGGAGAATTTTAATAGATGATTTAAATCCATCTATTAAAAGTTCTTGGAGTCCTCAGTAAAGTTGTAGAGGACTTCTCCAGCTTTTCAACAAGCCCAAGAGCATTAAAATTCGACATTTGGATTGTAAGTTATCACTATTTTAAGTTAAATGATCAAACCTTAATTTCTCATAAATCTCTATGTATGGAGCCTAGGTCCAGAAGCTCAAGGGTTCATTGTGTGATGAATTTATAAAGTAATGGGTCCAATTTGGACCCAAAACTTTGAAAATTCATAACTCTCCAAATTGGTAGTTTAGATTATCTGATTATTGTGATGTGCTTGCATACGTCCCAGGATTAGGTGACAAAAATTTCAAACCCATTTGAACATTAGTAACACCTAGGAAAAATAATTATGGAGAAGGTTTTGCTAACTTAGAAAATTTTGAGGAAATTTTACACACACCCAATAGGAGGGAAACTTTAGAACATTAAACTTAGTATATTTTACACCTTAGGTCCAAATCTCACTAGATTTGGAGGTCACTAAGTTAGAAAATTAAGCAAATTAAAATTCAGCCCTTTTTAGTAGCCAAAAATTTCAAAAAATTGAAATATATCAAAATTAAATTTAAAAATTACAAATAATATATTAAACTGACTAGAAATTGATCCTTTATTTAGGCCAGATAAAAGCCCTATTACTCGACTTTAAATATAACTTTAATTTAAGTTTTAATAAAATTTATTAATTAATTAAATTAAATAATTAAAAATTATTAAAAGTTCTAAATAAATTTTAAACACTTGAAACACTCCCATGGTTCATCCCTGAACATTGGGAGTGATTTCATGCAGTTTAGGATGAGTTTGGATTAGAACAATCAAAACCTTCTTAATTAAATAATTTAAAAAATCAATTAATTAACTAAACTTTAAAAAAACATAACTAATTCTAGAAAAATCTAAATTGACCAAACTTAATGTCATTCAACTCCATTTGAGGCCTAGTATTTTCTAAAAATAACAAACCAAAAGAAATAGGTCATAGTCAAAAAGTCAACTTTTTGTTCAACCGTAGCACAAAATTAGGTCAAAACTTCAAAAATTTATAACTTATTATAGAAAATTTCAAATTGAGTAAAATCAAAGGCATTCTATTGAAAACAAAATTTAATATTTATTAAAAACTTCAAATCTTTAAAAATCAATCAAAGTCAAAAAGTCAACAATCCGATCAAACTTAAGTTAAAATCAAGTCAAAACTTCAAACCTTCATAAGTAAATATAGAAAAATCCAAATCCAACAAACTTATAGTCTAACTAATCATCTAAAGATATAATATTTTATAAAAATACTAACTTTTTAGAAATCAACCTTAATCTAAAAGTCAAAATTTGATCCCTTAATTTAATGATTAAAATAAACCAAAGAATTCCAAAAAATTAATAATTAATTAAAATTCGAGAAAATTTTAATTTGATTAATAAAATCAATCAACCAACCCTTTAATACATAACAACCACTCCAAAGATAAAGTTTTGAGGATGGATGACTTTGGGCTATGGGGCTAATTGTCTTAATGAGGCCTTGTTCGTCAAGCCTGGTGGCACATTGCCACAAATGAATTCAATGAAATATAAAACTTTAAATCAAATTATTATTAATTATTTAACCAAATTAAAATCTTTAATGCAAGTACATCAATAAGATTTTTAGGAGGACTACTCGGGCCCCGAGATTATGTGTCCCAAGGAGGCCCGGTTCCTCGAGCCTGGTGGCACAACACCATGAATCGGTTGATAGAAAATTTAAATTAACCTAATCCTTAAAATCAAAAATCAATCTAATTAATTAAATTATATTAATCCTTTAATTTATAAAAAATTAAATTTATTTAATTAATTAACCTTAAAAATACATCTTAACATAAACCTTAACACATTAATATTTGAATTCTAATCAAATATACCCTTTAACCTTCAACAAATTCAAATATTAGACAACTTTAATCAATTACCCAATATAGGACATATCCAAACCACACATCCTAGCTCACACACTTTATATGATTTTATAGGGCACCACTTTTAGATCTAGGCGAGGCCGGTGTTTAATTTTCTACAATGTGACAGGTTTTTCGAGCTTTCACTGCATGCTAGTTGTTATAATTAAATATTGATATAATTATTTATTTAATTTTTGCACTCTATTATGTGATTGATCATGTGTTAGATTTACCCTTAGGTTAGGGACTATTTAAATGCTGATGTAATCATATGCAGGTGGCTATGCTCATATAGGGCATTGAAATTAAAGGGGGCAAAGTTAAATTTAAATTATTCAAATTTCTACAAGTGCTCATGAATTCTAAGTCCCACTTTAAAAATTAAAAGAGCATGGCCAAGTCTGGCTGGTTTGAGCATTTTAAATTTCATTATACTAATTGCTTGGGATGATTTAAATATAATTGCTTAGGATAACCCTGCAGGTTATTCAAGTCTAGATTTTTAATTTTCATTAAATATAATTCAAATTTATTGAGTTGTAATTCAAAGTAATATTTGAGAGGGGATATATAAGTAACCAACTTATATTCCAAAGAGGAGAGAACATCCCTTAGGGATGGTTCTCCTCCATTTAGAAGACTGAGTTAGGATAATTTCAAATAGCCAAAGAGAAAAGAAAACACCCCTTTCAAGGGGGAGTTTCTTTTCATTTGGATATCAGGATCCAACAGATCCAAGAAGTTCACAGAAGGATGAAGAAGTGAAGATCGAGAAGAATCCCATTCTCAAATTCACTTGAGTCTTAGGAATAGAATACGGGCCATTGTTAGTGGAACCTGGCCACTTTACTTTCTACAGACCATGGGTTGTAATATTAAGTGGCACTTATTATATGGACTTTTAATTTGAATATTAATTAATTTGATTAATAATTAATGTATTTATTTATGATATAGGATTACATATTTTTAGTATTTTTTGGTGCTTTTGCATGTCGATGTTTGATTTTGCCTGGAATCGGATGGGAGACTCGTGAGGGATCGCTAAAAATTTTTCTACTTTAATTATGTTAAAATTTTTAAAAAAATATAGAAACTTTAACGCTTTTAAGAAGTAAGTTGAGGACCATTGGGAGTTTACATTACATTTTGTTGCACTTTCTTGCCTTTGTTAGGCACCTCCCCGCCTATGGGTTTTCGCAGACCACCTAGCATATGAGGGTGCATATCTGTCAAGGGGAATCTATGCAATCTTTAGGGAAAAACCTATTTTAAGGCTTTTTAAAATTTCTCCATATTTGATTTAAGCATTCATAGAGTCAACTAGTATGCATTCCATAAAAAACAAATTAAAATGAGTTAAAAATTTAATTGCATTTACTTTAAGCTTCATACTACCAAACATAAGTCAAAGTGCCAATTAAGGATTGCTCAAGATGTCGGCCCTATTCTCAAAAACATATCTTAAGTAATGTCCCTACGACTTATATTAAATGATCAGATACATGGTTTTGAAGTGTTTAGGTGGTTAGCTGGCTCCCTAATCTAGGTCGAGGTAAGTCCAGATTTGTATTGCATTAGCTTGGTTTGGGTCACTATTTTTCAGTACCCAATTTATACTTAGGTTCTGAGGCAGGCTCAGACTATAAGACCTTAATTTCAAGGAATTGAATCCCAACCTTCTAATAAAATTGGCAATTCAAATAAAAAAAACTTCTTTTAATCTAAATCCAAGCCAACACTTAGGATAGGCTGTGGTGTTTCTAAAGTGATTCAGAATTTTAAAATACCTCCCACCATTCTTTCTTTGGCCTTCAAAAATAAGAGCCACATGATCCAATTCCAGTTGAATTTCCAATCCTTGCTCCCTTTGATACCAAACTTTGAAATCCCAAAAATAGAATTTCTACTGCTATTTTAATCGAGAGTAGTCGTAGAAAATTTTAGTTTCTTATAATGTAATTAACTATGAGGGCTTATGCTCGTAGGAGATTTAGTAACCCAGATAAATTTCCAAAATCAATTTTTTAAAAAACATAATTATATTTGGGAAAATTTGAGTCAAAATTAACGATCATTATTGTTATTTTCAAAATCTCTAATAATAATTAATATCTTCTTCCCTCAGGAAGATATATCAATTATTATTAGAACTTTGATTATGAAATTAATGATAATTTATCCAAATTATCATAGTTAAATACCTAAGTGAATAATCATTTTGACCCTCCAGGGTCATATATAGTTCTTGCTTGAATTTGACTGTGATAATCAAGATGAATTTTAATTCTATAAATTGAACCCATTAAGGAATGGTATGCTCATCTCCTGAGATGATATATCATTCATAATGATGCGTCCAATTTCAAAATTAAAATTCAAGAAATTAAATCACCCTAAGATAATTAATCTTTTAAAAAAACTCAACACTTTTAATCAAATAACATGATCTTAAAGTTGCATTCTAACGTCTCTATTCTCTCTCTTCTTTTGTGTTGGGTGCTCTGGTGATTGCGGTATTCACTGTTCAACCCATCCTGTTACTAATAATTTATGTTCTAAATCCACAAGTTTTCTGGTTTCTCATTTTGATTTACTGTCCTAAAGTTGGGGGCCTTAGGTTTTAGTTGTTCTTTCTCGATGGTGTTGGGTACATGCTCTTCTCCACTAAATCCATGGAGAAATCCTCCTTTGGCTCTGCTGGTTTCTAAGGCTTGTTTTTTTGATGGGGATGGTAACATTTCTAACACTCAAACTCGATCTTTTGGTGATGTACTTTTGGGCACTTCTGCCTCAAAAGATTCAACTTTTTTAATTACGAAAGCATCTATTAAGGGTTTTTCGACTTTGTTATTTACTAATGATGTAATGAAATTAGCCTCACCATATTAGTTTACATTAGTTGGGAAGTTCTCCATCTGGATACCTAATGTTGACACTATTTATACTTTCATTGGGAATTTAAAGCTTTCTGGTGTCTTTTCTATCAGGCTGTTACATCCTCGACACATCGCTATTCAATTATCTAAAGATCTTGATTATAGCTATGTGTTTTATAGGATATTTCACTATATCCATAATTACTAAATGCATTTATAGAAATGGAGTCTCTATTTTGATATTTATGAAGAATCCCCAATAGTTCTTATTTAGATTTGTTTCCCTAATCTTTGATTACATTTTTTTATTGCTCATGAGTTACATGCCTTAGGCTCCATTTTTGGGAGGCCTTTATAATTGGACCAAGCCACTACCTCTCGATCGAGGTCATCGGTGGCTCATATTTCTGTGGAATTATATATCACCAAAAAATATTCTAATGAGATCTGTCTTGGTTCCAAAAAGTTGAGGTATCTACAAAAAGTGGATTTTAAAAATGTTCTTTATTTTTGTTCTAATTATAAGGTCCATGGACATTCAATTAATGAATGCTTCATGGTTCACCTGTAGCCTAAAAGAACCAAGAATGGTTCCAAAATTTTGGTTGAATCAAATATTTATATACATGCTGAAAATGAAATTTATAATAGAAATTATGATGTTTTGTTGATGTGGAAAATGGTGAGCATAAGGCATGTGATGATGACATAGAAAATGTTCCTTCTAAGAGATCTATTAGATAATTAGAGAATAAAAATGAGGGAAATATTGAACTTGGCAAACTTGAAAATATCATTCAAGATATTGATAGTCCTGCTTTAATTTCTTCTGTTGGGCCAGTCTTGGGAGGTACTATTCAAGAGGAAACTAATTATGTTCCTAGTAGTACTATGAATACTAAAGATGAGGAAGATTGGCTCGAGATAAATGTTCCTTAAACCAAATGAATGGGGACAAGGACAATTATAACATTGATTAGATTCCTATGAATCAATCAAGACCTATTGGTTTAAGGGATGATGCTTTGGAAGAAGGGGAGTATGTTTCTCATGACATTCATTCTTCTAAGGAATTTTTAGAAGGCAACACTATTAATTATTTACCATATCCTAATGGGAAGGTTGAAATTAATGATGAGGGTTTTCAAAAAGCTTCTAAGAAGAAGAATAAGATTAGTAATAATTTTGTTAGATGGACCTTTAAAACCCCTCGTGCTTTAAATGCTTCATCTTTTATTAATGGTTAAATCTCTTGTATGGAATATTAGGGGTGTGGGTAGTACTTTATCTAAGGATAGAATTAAGAATTAATGTCAGATTTATGATATCCATCTTCTTATTTTAAGTGAGCCTTTAATTTCTATTGTTAAGTTGGATTATGTTTGTAAAAAACTTGGTTTTGTTTTGGCTTTTGGAAATTGTACTAATAAAATTTAGATTTTCTGGAATCATTTTATTTATTTAATCATTATTATGGATTTGCCCCAAATGATTCATACTAATATTAGTTTTACTCAATTTTCTTGTTACGCTTCTTTTGTTTATGCTTCTTGTTCTAAATTAGGCAAGAAGATGCTGTGGAAACAACTCATTGATTTCTCTTCTTCTATTATGTCCCCATGGTTATTTGGTTGTGATTTTAACACTATAACCAATGCTTCAGAATGTATAAGAGGTAAACCTCCTAAGTTTCAAGCTATGGAAGATTTTAGCGATATGATTTTAAATTGTAATATGCAAGATATAGGTTTTCCTAGAAATGCTTTTACTTGGAACAAGGCTACTTTATGACAAAGACTTGATCGTATTCTTTTTAATGACTCTTGCATCGCTTCTTACCCTATGTCTCCTGTTGAGCATCTAACTAGAACATTATCTAATTGCTTTCCTTTACTTTTAAGCATTTCTTTAAAGAGTGGTAATATATGTCAGCCTTTTAGATTTCAAAACATGTGGCTCCTTGGTGATACCTTCTTCAATATCTTACAAAGTAACTTGAATGCCCCTCTTTATCCATTTGATAATGTATGGGGTATAACCAAATTATGGTTTAAACTCAAAAGGCTTAAGCAAAAACTTTCGTGGTGGAACAAATGTTTTTTCAAGAATATTTTTACCACCATCTTACATTCTAAAAAAGTGATTGATGTTGCTGATAATATTTATATGAATGATTCTTCTTATCAAAACTTATCATCCTTCATTGAAGCTAAGACAATGTTATATAAACTTCAAGAAAAAGAAGAAGCATTTTGGAGACAAATGGCTTCTTCTAAATATTTGGTGGAGGGGCATAGAAATACTCTTCCATAATATAGCTACTCACCAAGAAGTGGTTAGCTATATTAACAAAATTATTTCTCTTTGATGGTGCTTCTATTGATGATCCCACTTTGATTTATGATTTGGCATTTAGTACTTCAATAATGCTTTCAATAAAGATTTCTATTTGGATTTGAATCTTGATTTATTTTTTATTCCTTTTCTTATTACTGAGGAGGATAATTTACTTCTCACTAAAGTCCCTTCTGAAGATGAAATTTGGCTAACTTTGAAAAGTATGAACTATGATTCTGTTGCTAGCCCCGATGGGTTTGCTACTAAATTTTTTCAAAAGTCGTGGTCTATTATTAAAGCTGATTTAGTAAATGTTATTATGGACTTCTTTTGGGCAATCTGTACCCTAACTTTTTTACATCCACCTCCATTGCTCTTATCCCCAAACAAACTGTCATTAATTTTTAGCATGATTTTTGTCCTATTAGTTTATGTTCTTTCTTTAACAAGCTGAATGCCAAGCTTCTTATGGGTAGGTTATCATTCTTTTCAGCTAAAATTATTTCTTTGGAGCAAACTAGTTTTGTCAAAGGTCGTTTTATGATTGACAAAGTTCTTCTTGCTCTAGAGTTAGTTCATGACTTGGAGGCTAAGACTTCTGGGGGTAATATCATCTTTAAAGTTGATAACACTAAAGCTTATGATAGTTTGAATTGGTATTTTCTTTACACTATTCTTAATTGGTTTTATTTCAATAGAATTTTTATTAATATTATCTAGAATAGTATAGAGAATTATTTTTTCTCTGTTATGATTAATGGTAAGTCTCATGACTATTTTAAATCCTCTCATGGGGTTAAGTAAGGGGATCCCCTATCCCATGCTTTATTTATCATTGTTGTAAAATACTTGTTTGGCGGTCTGAATGAGTTATTTAGGATTCATCCTGAACTATATTTTCAAACTATTGGGGGCTTTCCTATTACTCATCTTAGCTTTACGGATGATTTCATTATTTTTACTGATGGTTCAATTAAAGTTCTTTACATTTTATTTAAGTTTCTCAGTAAATTTCAGCATGCTAATGGATTTATTTTTAACCCTTCTAAGAGTAGTTTCATATCAACCAAATCTATATCTCAATGGAGAATTCATACTATTCAGCACAAATTTGGTTTTACTCAAAAGAATTTGCCTATGAAATATTTAGGTACTTCTCCTTATAAAAGTAAGAAGTGCTCTCATTTATTTGATGATATTTTCTATACTATTAAAAGAAAACTTTAAACTTGGGTTTTAACTTTTTCTCTTTTGGTGGTAGATTATTTCTTATTAAACATGTTCTTTATTTTATCCCGATTTATATATTTCATACTTTTTGTCCTACTATTAATATGTGTAATAGAATGGAAAGGATGTTTAATAAAATTTTTTGGGGTGCGAATGATGGGAATTCTGCTATTATGTGGGCTTCTTGGAGTAAATGTTCTAGGGTTTTTTATGAAGGTAGATTAGGTTTTAAAGACATTAATGATTTGTCACATGTCTTTTCATACAAACTTTGGTATGCTTTTATATATAAGAAGAGCTTGTGGGCCAAGTTAATGACTACTAAGTACTATGATGTTACGCATCCTCTCAATTGTTACTTTAAATAAGGGGACTCTTATATGTGGAAAAGACTCTATTCTATAAATTGGTATGCTGAACAATGTATCCAATGGGGGGTTGGGGATGGTAATATCTTTTCTTGGCAATACAAATGGTTAGGTAATTTTTTGATTTATAACCTTTTGAATAATAACTCTACTAATGCTACCAAAGTTAATTACTTTATTTGTGATGGGGTTTGGAATATGGATGTACTTTGCAAGCATATTCTTGATTTCATTATCAATCTTATTCTCAAAATTCCTATTATGATGGATAGTGAAGATTGCATTATGTTCAATATGTCTAACGATGGTAAATTCACTATTGAGCATGTGTGGAACTCTACTAGGGATTCTCATTCTAAATCTTTACTTCATTCATCTATTTGTCATTGTAGTATTCCTGCTTCATATTCTATTCTTATGTGGAGAGTTTTACAATATTACTTGCCTCTTGACTCGATTTTACTGAAAAAAGGGTTTCACAATATTTCTAAATGCCAATGTTATTATCATATTGACAACCTTAATCCTATTTTTATTCAAGGTCCTGTTACTATGAAAGTTTGGATATATTTTGACAACATGTTTAACGTTCAACTTTTTTACTTTTTATAATTCCTTCTCCAATATTTTAAAAGATTGTTTTATCACTTCTAAAGGGCATATTCACAGTGTTTTACCTGTTACATATATTGGTATCTTTGGAGAAGTCGTAATGAATCTAAGCATGAGAATATTAAGGAGAATGGTAGGAGTAATATTTCTAAAGTCAAAGAGAAAATTCTTAACCTATTTGCTCTCAATTTAGTTAATGTGAAGTCTTTTAAAGGCTTTTACCATATTAATGAGGAATTTGGGTTATCTTTTCAAAACTATCTCCGTGTGAACAAGGATAGAATTATTAGATAGTCTAAAACTAATTGAGATAGGTTCAAACTTAATATTGATGGGTCTCTTAATAATCTTAATGCTAGTGTGGTGGCATTATCCGTGATTCCAATAGTCAAGTTATTATCACTTTTTTGGGTCCTAGCAGTGCTAACACGGCTATTATAGTTGAAATTCAAGCTCTTCAGTTTGGCATTAAATTGTGTATCTCATTAGGTATTACTAATCTTTGGATCAAAGTTGATGCCAACTTTCTTATTCATTATATTGAGAGAACTGATATTCAATGGCTTTCTCTTATTACCTTTTCCATTTCCCATATATTATATGAAGGTAATGTTATTGCTGATTCTCTTACTAGGTGTAATTTATCTGGCTTTGCTGAGCATGCTAAGCAGAATTTACCTTGTGAGGTGAAAGGTTTAATTAGGATGGATTGTTATGGTCTTCCTTATATTCATTCTTCCTAGTGGCTAATTTCTTGGTTATGCTAGATGGTGTTTTTTTTGTTGGGGTAGCTTCCCTTTTGTGATAGTCTTATAGTTGGTTTCTCTTATATTTGTTTGGTTTTTCTAGTTTCTTGGGGTTCTGCTCTTCTTGAATGATCCTTCTATATTGGCTGTGTTATTTTGGTTTCTTTGTCAGGTGTGGAGTTTTTGGATTTATTGTTTATGGTTGTCACCATGGTGAATGTGGTTCCAATCATACTATGCTCTGTGATTTGATGCTTTTTTCTATCTGTATTAAGTGTTTTCTTCTCCTACGAATTTGAAACTTTTGGTTTGTGGGGAAGAATTTAAGCTATGGTTGAAACTTATATCATTCTGATCTAAACCTAGTTTGTTGCTCATCTATCCCCTGTTTAGATGTGTGTGAGTTACTCTTTGGTGGTTTGGATGGTTCTCTTAGTTGCAAGGTGGCTTGTCTTTGCCAGATTATGCAAGTCTTCTCGTCTCTGCATAATAAAACTTGGTTTTTCCCTACTCATTTCTATTATAATTTTGGGTTTCCCAGTTAATTGAGGTGGTGGGATTATAATATTGGTTATGTGTTGCTATTCTCTGTTTATTCCAAGTTGATCCTTGTCGACTTCCTTCCTCTTCAGCTTTTCTTGAATGAGTTAGGGAATAGATTTGAGCAGCATTTGAGTCTAATTCATGATGCAAATCTGTTGTTACATTCTTGAGATTTTTTGGCCTCATTCCAATCATGTTTATTATCTCCTTGTTGCGGAGTTATCTATTATGGGTCTCTGGTGGTTTTCAAGTGGGTTGCTCAACTTATTGCCTATTTAGTTTAGTTAGGTTTTCTGCCTGTTATATTGGACATCTTATTTTTTCTATAATAGATCTTGATGGTCATAACTTCTTGTCGGTTATGTTGGGTCACTTAGATTTTTCTCTTAATGGATTTTCTATTTGCTCTGTCATTTTGTTTCCTATGTTGAGCTCGTACCTTATTAGTTTCCTTGGTATTGGATTTGTCATAACTTGGCTGTATGGGTTGGGGGGTCCCAGTTTGGAGGGCTTGATTTGGTCTGGTTTTTGTTGCCTTAGGTTGTCTATCAAAGCTATTTATAAGAACTGGTGGAATGCTTTCAATATCGTTATATCCCTTTAGGAATTTTAACTGTATTACTATACTTTGTTCTTTAGGTTATTTTACTTTTTAATTGCTTTTTTATTAAAATAATTACTATTCCATTTCTATTACTTATTATTACCATGTCCTAGTAGACTTTTTTTGTAGGTTTTTTGAGGCTTGTTCTCATTTTATGCAGGGTCCCTTTTTGTTTGGAAAGACTGAGCTGAATGGGTATATTATTTTATTTTCCATTTGGGCTAAGGCTTCTGGCCATCATAGAATGTGATTAGCTTTACTTGTACTTGTGCTTAGTGGGGACATCCAGTTCTTTTTTGAATTTTTTTGTATCTCTTCTGAGGAGTAGAGTGCTAGAGGTCCTCTTAAGGGCCTTGTATTTCTTTTTTGATATAAACGCGTAGGCCCGGTGGTGGATTTTCTCTAAAAAAAGAAAAAATAAATAAAAAAATAAAAAAAATTGACATTCATTTTCTAAATTAGGCAAGAAAATGCTGTGGAAACAACTCATTGGTGGGGACTTTAATACTATTACTAATGTTTCTAAAAGAATAGGTGGTAATCTGCCTAATTTTCAAGCAATGGAGGACATTAAGGACATGATTTTGAATTGCAATCTCCTTAACATTAGTTTTTCTAGAAATATTTTTACTTGGAATAAGGGTATTATGTGGCAAAGATTAGATTGTATACGTTTTAATGATTACTGTATTTCTACTTATCAAATGGCTCATGTTGATAATTTTACAAGAACTTTATAAAACCATTCTCCTTTATTACTTGATATTTTTATGAATAGTAGAAACACTTACCAACCTTTTATATTTCAAAATATGTGGCTTATGGATGACAATTTTTTAGTTGTTGTTAAATGCAATTAGCATACCCCTCTTTTTCCTTTTGATAATATTTTTGGTATGACCAAGTTGTGGTTTAAACTTAAAATACCTAAACAAAAAAAATCTTGGTCGAACAAATGCATATTTAAGAATATCTTTTCTACTATTGTGCTTGCAAAAAAGAATATGAGTAATGCTAATATTATGTATATGCAGGATCCTTATTTTGAGAATTTTTATGTTCTTAATGAGGCTAAAACAACTCTTTTCAAACTCTAGGAAAAAGAAGAGTCCTATTAAAGACAGGAAACTTCTTTAAGATTTCTGGTGGAGGGTGATCGTAATACGTCTTTTTTTCATAATATTGCTAATCATAATAAAGTGACTAGATGAATTCATAACATCACCTCTCCTTATGGTACTATTATAGATAATGCTGATTTGATTTTTTATACTGGTATTGAGTACTTTAAAAATTCTTTCAATAAAGATTTTTGTCCGAATTTGAACATTGATTATTCTTTCATTCCTACTTTTTTTACTGAGGAGGATAATTTGACATTGATTAAGATTCCTTTTGAGAAGGAAATTTCACTAACCATGGAAGTTATGAACCTCTGATTTTGTGGCTAGTCCTGATGGTTACACCACTAATTTTTTTTTGAATTCTTGGTCTATTATTAAAGAGGATCTTGTCAATGCTGTTATGGATTTCTTTTTTAGAAACCCTATTCCCAAATTTTTTACTTCAATTACTATAGCTTTAATTCCTAAATCTAATACAAGTAATTTTTGGAATGATTATCATCCCATTAGTTTATGTTCCTTTTTGAACAAATTCATTGCTAAAATCATCATGAGTTGATTAGATGTTCTTTTACCAAAAATTATTTCTTTGGAGAAAATAAGTTTTGTTAAACTGCACCAAGATTGTACTAACAATGGATGTTGGAATATTGATTTGCTTGCCAATTATGTGCTGGATTTTATTATCAATATTATTCTCAATATTTCCATTCATTTGGATACTGAGGATAGTATTTTGTTTAATCTTTTTAATGATGGTAAATTTGTTATTAAGTAGGTTTGAAATTCTATTAGGCAAGTCTATCCTAAAGGTTTGATTTACTCTGCTATATGGCATGCCAGTATTCCTCCTTCACATTCTATTCTTTTACAGAGGTTTCTACATAGTTACTTGCCCTTTGGTTCTATCTTATTGAGAGAAGGTATTTACATAGTTTCTAGATGTTAATGTTGTTATCATATTGAAAACCTTAAATATAGTTTCAAAATGCCAATGTTGTTATCATATTGAAAACCTTAATCATATTTTTCTTCAAGGTCCAATTGCTATAAAAGTCTAGTTATTTTTTGACAATATGTTTAATATGCAATCTTCTACTTATAATTACATTTCTGATCATCTTAATGAATGGTTCAGTCCTACTAACGGTCATATTAGGAACACTTTACCTGTACTTATTTATTGGTTTTTATGGAGAAGTAGGAATGATTCAAAGCATGAGGGGATAAACATGAATGTCACAGGTATTATTTTAAAAATTAAGAATAAACTTTTATAGTTGTTTATGGCTAATTTATTAATTGGTGATTCTTTTAAAGGTTTTCATCATGTTGCTTTTGAGTTTGGTTTAATTATTCAATCCCCTTCTTATGTTTTCCAAGACAAAGTTATTTATTGGAGAAAGCCTCTGGATGGTTGTTTTAAGCTTAATATTTTTGGGTCGATGAACAACTTGATGCTGGCTGTGGTGGTATTGTTATGGATTTTAATGGTCATATTATTGTCGCCTTTGCGGGTCCTAGTAATGATAACACTGTTATTAAAGATGAGATTGAGGCTCTTCTATTAGGCCTTCAATTGTGTATTTTGTTAGGTATCACTTAAGTCTGGATTGAAGTGGATGCTATGCTTTTTATTCATTATATTTTGGGGGAATCTATTTCTAACCAAGCTCATTTTTATATGTTAAGAGAGGGGAATCTATTTCTAACCAAGCTAATTTTTATATGTTAAGAGATATTAAGTTTTGACTTTCTTGCATAACTTTCACCATTTCTCACATTTTAAGGTAAGGCAATGCGATGGGTGATTCCTTTGCTATAATTGGGTGTAATTTGAATGGTTTCACTTAATGTTTTGGAGTTTTTTTTACCTAAGGAGCCTAAAAGGTTGGTTAGATTGTATCAATCTAGCCTTCCTTTTTTTCATTTTATTTAAGGTCTATTTTCTATGCCCTTTGCTGTTTTGGTGCTCTGATGCTTCTTGGTACTTGGGTACTTTCATTCTGTGGTTGGATTATTTTTGGCTTGCTATCTCCTAATTCATCTTCTCCTATCAGATTATTTTTCATGGTTGATGCTTTTTTTGGCGATGTTTTTGGTTTATTGGGTCTAGTGATCAAGCTGTTCTTGATGTCTGACAATGATTGCAATCTAATGGATTTTAACTTTTGGCACCTTTGTTGCTCATCTTCTCTTCCTCTGGTACTTAGAGGATTTGATGATTGGGCAGGTGGGTTGAAAGGTTTTATTTAGGATGGGCCTGATCTTTGCGAGATGGTTTCTAGGTGTTATATTTTTTGGATTGATTTTAATTTGATCTCTCTGAAGCTATTTGATTCTCTTAATCATTCTGAGGATTATATTTTTAATAGGTTTCTGGTTATTTTGTGTTATGCTATCATTCTTTTTAATGGGATTATGGTTGGTTGTGTGTCCTCTAGTTCTATTCGCTTATCCAGCGGGTGTCTGCTTTACTTATATTTGAGATAGATCAGATTTGAGTAGCAGGTGTTTTTTAATCGTAATGGTTACCCTACTACTTAAATCCTGAGCCAATTTATTTTATTATATGGGACACTTAGTGATCACTCTACTGTCTATAAGTAGAGGTGTTATTATCTCTTACTTGTTATTTACTATTACCTTTGATAGGGTTTAGCTGGCCTAATCGATTATACAATTTTTATGTTTTTTTGTTTTTTAGCTGCACTACTTTTGTTGCTCGCTATATTGTTGCACTTGTGTTTTAATTGGGCATCTCTTGTAGGGTAGTAGTTATTGTCCTATCCAACTGTGTTGTTTCAAATATTGTCATTATTCTTTGTTAAATGTTGTGTCTTATTTTATATGGAGGGTTTTCTTTAGTGCTATGCAACCCATCTTCACTGATTTAAATTTCTCTGCTTATTTCATTATTCAGTTTAGTAGCAGCTTTCCCAAGGGCTTTTTTGGATGTTTTAAAGAAGGGTTGCTGCAATCATCATTATAGCTGGAATTTATAGATCAGTATTTCTTGGTCTGGGACTTTTAATATTTTATTACTAGGTGACGTTTTGATTCCCTATGCTATCTATTTTGAGCAATTGCCCGATAATGATTTGAATTAGAGATCTATTATTTATTTCTATGGTTTGGTTAAGCTCTTTTCGGTTTGGTGTGCTTAGAATTTATGGCCTTTTGGCTATACTGTCTATGCTAGTATGGACAGGGTGGCTCTTCCTATTAATCTTTTATGTTACAGACCCTGTGGGGATAAATATTTCTTTAATTTGTTCTTTGGTCTCCACTGCTTTGCAGATTGGAACTTCTTTTTGGGTTTTCTTAATTCCATGTTATACTTACTGATTATGAAGATCAATACTGGCTATAGTACTTAGTTAATGAGATGCAATATAATGTGCTTATCTATTTCTGGTTTATTATTAATCTTCATATCTACAGGTGGCACATGATCTCTATTCCCTTAATCGATTCTAATTATATTTCTCATTATTTCTCTAGCTTTATGCCTATTATAGAGTGATCATGTTACTTTTTTTATGCTCCATTATTATGCTAGTCTATGCATTATTATTTTCTAGTGTAGCCATTTCTTTGTGCAGGTCAAGTGGTATATTGCATTTGACTTCATGTTCCGCTTTATTTGTAGAGATTCCATGCTTAATGAGATTATTTTGTTCTCTCTTTTTAGGTGTTGGGCTCTTGCCACCCTAGATTGTTACTAGGTATTTTTGTAAATTTGTTTAGAGGGGATCTTTGGCTCATAGGTTTTCTTTTTGCTTGTTTTATAGCTTTTCTAAACAGTAGTGAGCTGAAGGTCCCCCTTAAGGAACTTTTAATCATTTTTTACTAACGTGTAGGCCCCTCCAAGGGTTTTAACCAATATATACATACATGACTATCTTAATGTTATTCACAAATTTTTTGAAAACCTTAAATTATATGGTAGCTTTTTTATTGGACTTTTGGATCAAAGGCATATAGCCATTCAACTATCTAATGATTTGGATTATAGTCGGCTATTTTCTCAAAGATCTTATTAAATTCAAGTTTGCCAAATGCATTTACTAAAATAGACTCCTTCATTTTATGTCAAGGAAGAGTCACCTATAGCACTAGTGTGGGTGTCTTTTTCGAATTTGAGATTGCATTTGTTTAATCCCCAAATCTTCTTTGCCCTAGGATCAATTTATAGTAGACCTCTTCAAACTGGTCACACTATAGATGTATTTAGGTTTGTTGATTGATTTTTAAACCTAGGGAGGCTTTGATGAGACCAAATTTAATGGGTTTGAAGAAAATATATTCATGTACATATGATTCAAACTTGACTATATTTGGGGCTCATTTGCTTTATCATTTAGATAGCCCAAGATTCATGTACATAATTGACCAAGGATCTTTGAAAATTCTTAATAAAATTATTGTAATCCAGGATCCCTAGTTTGTAATTTTGATAATGACAAACATTATTGATTGAATTGTTACTTTTCTCACTAAATATTTTAGATATTTCTTTTATTTGTGAGCACTAACATTGCAGGTAAGACATACACTGCTCAAGCCTATTGAAATCTCAAGAATGGGTCAAATAGGAAGGTCAAGTAAACAAAATCTTTAATTTTGTTTTTCTTTATTTTTATTCTTGAGTCTGGCCACATAAAAGTGTATACAATTGGGTGACTATGCACACACACACACACAGGGGGAGTGATATAAATTTTAAAAGTTAAAATTTTTGTACTAATCATACTATGCGATGTGTTCATAAAATTTGAACAATTTGTTTAAATGATTATTTACATCGTACTAGATGGGACTAGTTTTTAACTGATCATACTATATGAACTCCAATTGTACTATATGAATAGTGATGATTTACTAGATTTTTTGGGGTTTCTTGAAGCCCAACACTTACGCAAGTTTTAAAGATTCTCTTAATAATGGGGAGAGGAGTGTGTGACGGCTGAAGGTACTCTGAGAGAGAAGCTTTTGAAAAATTTAGGGTTTGAGAGGATGGAGAAGGTGAGGTTGATCGTGAGGGAGGAGTGTGAAGGGATCACACAGTTACTTTGGGCTAGCTACACCCTTGCTCCTCATGTGGCCTTAGTGAGTTTTTGGAAGCTCTCTAGGGAGAGAAGCTTCTAAGTCAACTCCTTAAGATACTCTGCCTTCTCCAAGAGGGAGAAAAAGGAGCTGAGATTCTGTGCCTTCTTTAGGAGGGAAAAAATGAGTCAACGTCAACTTCCATCACAGGAGGGTGACAACGTTCGACACTCCATTGCATTTGGTTTGGTCAAAGTGAGTCATTAAGGGCTCATCCACCTTGTTGTGGGAGCAAAAGAAGAGCCACTTTAGTTTAGTGCAACTCTCAGAGCGGAGGACTCCGTGGAGTGGACGTAGGTAAAAATTGATCAAACCACTATAAAAATCTTTGGTTTGTTTTTTCCATTTTGCACTTTTATATTTCCTGCATTTATTTTCATTATAACTGCTTGGGAAAACTGGTGATTATTACTTAGTTTCATAAATCAAGATATCATCATAGTTAAATCAATTTTTTTTAAAACACATTTGCTTTTGCAAGCAATTAAAATTTGGTATTTTCAATTTCTAAAAATATTTCAAAAATATTATCATTGTTATTTTTAAGTTAAGAAAAATTTTAAATTACCAATTCCCCCCCCCCCCCCCCCCCCCCCCCCCTCTTGGTGAGCCTCAGGCTAGTTCCTTAAGGTTTAGCAACCTCCATGGACTTTGAAGTAATATCAGAGCGAGTCTCAAAAACAAAGTTTTAGAAAACTTTTGAATAATAAACAATGGCTCATTTTGGTAATCATAACACTATGGAGGGTTATTCAATTCCTGTCCACCACTGTTTGAAAATATCCCTTTTCATTTCTAAAAATATGTGTCTATTTTTTTATAATCCATTAACTATAGAATTTGACATATTATTTAAATTGTCTATTCACTTCCATCACATGTAGTTAATGGTGTAAAAATTGATATTCCTTTTTTTGAATGGATTTATGAGGATAGGGAACTCGCACAATTAAATGCTAAATATTTAAATTGTATCTCTTGTGCTTTAATATTTGAAGACTATATACGAGTTTCTACATGCACTACGGGAAAGGAGATTTGGGATAGATTATATATCACTTATGCGGGAACTAGTAAAGTAAAATAGTCTTGCCTAAATATTCTACTGCATGGCTATGAACCCTTTCGTATACACTAGGTTTATCCAGATAGTGACATCCTTATATGCATTAGGTAAAGAACCATTAAACTCTCAAAATGTTAATAATATTTTATATTATTTACCAAGTTGAATATAAAGATTTGAATGTTTATTACAATAAAAATTTGCTTGGGTCACTCATTGCCTATGAGTAAGGATTAAATCAAAGGTAAAGTGTATAGGAGAGAAGAAAAAGGAGAGAACTGTACCACTAAAAAAAAATAATTTGGACAGTGATAGTTCCACAGCAGAGGAGAATAACAACATTGCCTTAATGACATGTCAATTCAAGAGTTTTTTGAAAAGAAAATAGAGACGTCATCAGCACAATTGGAGCAAAGGTAAAAATAACAAAAATATTAAAAATTCTCCAAACATAATTTCCTTTGAGTGCAGGAAACCAGACCACCTTTGAGCTGACAGCCCCAACATTAAGACTCATCCGATCAAGAAGATGGTTAAAGAGAAGCCAAAGTTTGAGAAGGGCAAGAAAAAGATGCAGAAAGCCTTTTGGGCTGACTCCACCTCAAAATCATCATAAGCAGAAGCAGAGGAGGAGGTAACAAACCTGTGTCTTATGGCTAACAATAATCTTGATTAATTTGATCAAGAAGATGTTACAAATCTGGATTTAGGGATTACAATTTTGATGATAACAAACATTTTTGTGCTCTGTTTTTTGGTCTACTAATATTTCAGGTATAAAAGATCAAATGCAATCCAAGCCAACTCTAGAACGGGTCCGTGTGTGTCTAAGTTGTAATTTTTCCCTTTCTTGAGTCAAATATAATGTAAGTGATCCCCTAGCTAAGTAACCTTGCACACACACACTCAGGGGGAGAGTTTTTAGTGAGTTAGAGTCTCTATTTTCAAGTTTTGTTCATATCATCCTAGATGATATTCATATCATCTTGGACGATCAAATAAAAATAGAAACCATAATTATGACGATCATGTTAAGTCAGTTTGATTAAGCCGATCGTCCTAGACGATACCCATATCGTACAGAACGATAGGATTAAATCAGAAATTCACAGCTGCTAGATTAAGTTAGGCAAGTTTTTATTTTTAGAGATTTGGTATGATCGTCCCAGATGATACGCGTATCAGCCAGGACGATCCATTACAATTATGCCTAAATTAGTCTAATGATTAAGGAAAGTAATTAAGGTTTAATTGATTCGATCATATCATCCTAGCAGATCGCAAGATCTTACGGGATGATATATTAAAAATTCTGACCATCCACTGCCTACCACCTGTAAGTCCAGCGCTGTATGCGGGACGATATTGTCATTTTTGAACTAATCGTATAGGATGATGAACATATCATCCTAGACGATCAAGTTATTTTGAAATCGCCCAACATATTCTTACCTGTACATCTAGATCTGTGTGTAGGATGATTTTATCATTTTTGAACTAATCGTACTGGACGATACCCATATCATCCCGAACAATCAATTCATTTTGAGATCATCCAGCACGAGTTCCCCTGGATGACCAAAGCTATCTTCTGGATGAAATTCCTACTTTACACTAATTATCTCGGACGATCGTAGAATCATACGAGATGATCTAAAAAAATTTTGTATACTAATCATCCAAAGGAACCAGATCGTCCAGATTGATACATGTGATTTTGAACTGATCGTACAGGACGATCGACCGTTCGTCCTAGATGATCTTTGATGACCAGTTGAGATTTAGGGCAATTTTTGAGCCCTCCTATTTAAGATATTTTTCTTCCAACATGAAAAATCTTTTGCCACTTTTCTTTCTAGAGAAACCTTGAGAGAGAGAAAGAGAGCTTGGGAGAGAGAGGACCTTGTAAGGGAGTGTTTGTGATGGATTCACAAAAGTTACTCCAAGCAAGGATCTGAGTCGTCTTCTCATTTCATCATTTCTTGCCTTGTCGATGTCTCTGTGGGAGGATCATTGGGAAGAAGATCCGAGTTCTCCACCTGCTTCTGGAGGAAGCGAACAGAGTCCAAGTTCTCTGCCTGCTTCAGGAGGAAGCAAAAAAAGTTTAGGTTCTCTGCCTGCTTCAGGAGAAAGCAAAAGGAGTTCAGGTTCTCTGCCTCACCATGTTGGTGGAAAGGAGTTTTTGTACAGGCTTCTCCACCTTGCTGAGGGAGCAGAAGGAGAGTCACTTAGGGTTAGTGCAATACCCGGAGGGGAGGCTCTAGGGAGTGTACGTAGGTTAAGTTGACCGAACCACTATAAAATCTGGTGTGTTCTTTCTGATTATTTTCTCCACTTTGTTTTTCTGTTATTATCTGCTTGGGTGAAATCTGTGAATGTTCTTTTCATTACGGTGTTTACTTGTGTCTGCTGCAAATTATCCAAAGATCTTTCCTATTGCTCATAAATTTTTAAAATAACTAATTCACTGCCCCTCTTGGTTGGCCTCGGGACTAGTTCATAAGGGCTTAACATCCCTATCAAACTTTCAAGTGGTATCACAGCGGGATTCAAAAATTTAGTTTAAAAACTTTTAAATTTGATCCATGGCTAACTTTGGTAATAGAAATACTGCTGAAGGTTATTTAATTACACGTCCACCATTGTTTGATAAAATACGTTTTGATTTTTGGAAAACTCGCATGTCCACTTTTCTTCAATCTATAGATTATCGCATGTGGATGCTTGTTAAGGATGGCTATGAAGCACCTTTAGAATGGTTAATAATGTTAAAACTTAGCTGCCTTTTAATGAATGGACTTTTGATGATCGTGACTTAGCCTAACTGAATGCCAAATATTTGAACTATTTTTTGTGCCTTAAAATTTGAGGATTATATGCATGTCTCCACTTGCACTACTGGTAAAGAAATCTGGGATAGGTTATGCATTACTTATGAAGGTACATTTGAGGTTAAGCAATCCAGATTGAGCATCTTACTTCACGACTATGAACTCTTTCGCATGAAACCTAGTGAATCAATTTCTGAAATATATACTGGGTTCACTCGAATTTTTTCTTCTTTACATGCTTTAGGAAGAGAACTTACAAACTATAAAAAAGTGAACAAAATTCTGAGATGTTTGCCTTCTTCTTTTGATGCCAAGATAACTGCAATTACTGAGTCCAAAGATTTGAATACTTATTCTATTGATAACTTACTTGGGTCACTCATTGCTTACGAGCAAGGAGTGAACAAACGTCAAATTGATGCAGGTGTGAAGAAAAAGGAGAAAACTATGGCGCTGAAGGCCAACGATACTGATATTGACTCTTCCGGGTCTGATAGCAATGATGTGGCCTTAATCACTAGAGAATTCAAAAGCTTTCTAAGGAAGAAATATAAAAACTTTCAGAAGTGGAACAAGGGTAAGTCCAGTAAAAATTTTAAAGGTTCATCTGATACTATTTGTTTTGAATGCAGGAAGCCTGGACATATAAAGATTGATTATCCTAAACTTAAGGCTCACCCAAGCAAGCAGAAGGGTGAGGAGAAATCAAAGTTTAGGAAGGACAAGAAGCGAATTCAAAAGGTATTCTGGGCAGACTCTGCATCTGACTCCTCTGAGACTGAAACTGAAGAGGAGACTACTAACATGTGTTTGATGGCAGATGATCATCCTGGTTAGTCTGACCAAGAAGAGGTATGTGAGCTTACTTATGATCAATTGCTTGATGTTTCTAAGAGAATTCATTCATCTTATAGGAAACTTAAGAAAACACATGCTAGCCTGAAATTAGATTTATTGAATTTACAAAAAGAGCATGATGTTTTGATTAAGAATCATTCTACTCTTGTTAGCAATCACATGTCACTACTTGATGAATTTGATGAGTTAAATAAGAAGCATTCTGATTTAATTATTGAGCATGATTTATTAAAAACATCACATGTTGAATTAAAAGCTACATTTAAAGAATTAGAAACTCATGCATCTGATTTAGATAGTAGTGAACATCATCTAAAATTTGAAATTACAAGTCTGAAGAAAGAAAATGAATTTTTGAGTGTGAAAATTAGTGCTTTTGAGAAAAATGAAATACCTCCTACTTTTGCATACTTTTATGCACCTCCCCTTTTTGAGGAATCTATTTCAAAATCATCAAAGCATGTTTCATTCAAACCTAGAAAGAGACACTATCACCTACGTAGATTAGTTAACCCTTTTCCTGGTATTAGATATTTTTCTTGTGGCATGTTAGGACACATCTCTCACACCTGCACTATTCACCATAGTACACATTGGGTGTAGAGACCCAAATTACATGCTTCACAACACAACACACATGTATTGTATTCTTCTTTTCATAAGAAGGAACCCAAACTTATTTAGGTGCCTAAATCTGACATTTGATTATTTTATAGGTGTGCTCTCACATAAGACCTCATGAGAGCATATGGTACCTAGATAGCATATGCTCAAGACATATGACTAGAGATGCAAATTAATTTATTTTGCTGGAGGCCAGGGCTGGAGGTAAGGTTACACTTAGAGACAACACCATCAAGAGGGTGGTAGGAACATGTATAATTGGTGATTCAAAGAGTTTCATTATTGATAATATTTTTCTTATGGATGGACTAAAACACAACTTGCTGAGCATCAGTTAACTCTGTGACAAAGAATACAACATCAAATTCCTGCCAACTTGCTACATTATCAGCTTAAATGACAAAATTATTTTGCAGGGATAAAGGATCAACAATGTCTACATACTAGATGTAAGTTGCTTTAAAGCTGATATTTTAATTTGCTTAAAAGCTGATGCTAATGAGTCTTAGTTTTGGCATAGGAGATTATGTCATACCAGTATGAAAATCCTTAGGAGAGTCACCTAAAAGGACTTAGTTAGAGGTGTCCCTAAGCTTATGTTCACTAAGGACCACCTATGTGATGACTGTCAATTAGGGAAGCAAGTTCAGTCCTCCTTCCACTCCATTAAGGACATCAACACCTCTAGACTTTTAGAAGTCCTTCACATGGATCTCTTTGGACCCATTAGCACTGCCAGCTTAGGGGGAAAGTTTATGGATTTGTGATTGTTGATGATTACTTGAGGTTCACTTGGAATAAATTTCTGTCACATAATTCTGAGTCATTTGATGAATTTAAATCCTTCTCCACTTGGATTTAGTGGAAGTTAGGTTGTGAGATCTTTACTATTCCTAGTGATCATGGTGGAGAGTTTGAAAATGAGAAATTTGGTATTTTTTATGAGTAGCAAGGGATTAGTCACAATTTTTTAGCTCCTAGGACCCCTCAGTAGAACAAGGTAGCTAAAAGGAAGAACAGGACCTTAGTGGAAGCTGCTAGAGCCATACTTGCTGAGTATTCACTTCCAAAATACTTTTGGGTTGAAGCGGTGAACACTACCAGTTATGTGCTGAATAGGGTGAATGTTAGATCTAAACTGAATAAGACACCTTATGAGATCATTAAGGGTAGAACTCCAAACATGTCCCACCTCCATATCTTTGGCTGTAAGATTTTCATTCTAAATAATGGGAAATCATCCTTCAAATAATTTGACTCCAAGTTTGATGAAGGAGTACTCTTAGGCTATTCTAGTGTACATAAATCCTTTAGGGTATTTAATAACAGGACTTCGGTGGTGGAGGAGACAACTCATGTGGTGTTTGATGAATCTGATCCTAAGGAGACTAGAGTTGAGGAAGAAGAAGAAGTTAGACAGATTACCCAAGGAGTTAAAAATGCAAATCTGGAGGAAAGGGTAGAGCCTCAAAACACTTTGCCTAGAGATTAGAGATATGATTTGAGTCATCCTAAAGAACTAATCTTAGGAGACCCTTCTGAAGGTGTTAGAACTAGGCATGGACTTAGGAAGGAAGTAAACCATTATGCATTTATCTCAATGACTGAACCCACTAACATCAATCAAACCCTTTCTGATGAGTTTTGGATCTTAGCTATGCAAGAGGAATTGAATAAATTTATAAGGAATGATGTTTGGGAGTTAGTAGAAAGACCTAGGAATCAAAGTGTAATGGGAACCAAGAGGGTCTTTAAGAATAAGATGAATGATTCTGGTGTGGTGATTAGGAATAAGGTAAGATTAGTGGCTAAGGGGTACAATCAAATTGAAGGGATTGATTTTGAGGAGTCCTTTGCCCCTGTAGCTAGATTGAAAGCCATTAGAGTGCTACTAGCCTTTGTCTGTTATAAAGGATTTAAGTTATTTCAAATGGATGTCAAGAGTGCCTTTTTGAATGGGGTAATAAAGGAGGATATTTTTGTTGAACAGCCCCCAGGTTTTGAGAGTTCTCGATATCTAAATCATGTTTACAAATTAAAAAAGGCCTTATATGGATTGAAATAGGCTCCCAGAGCTTGGTATGAGAGGCTTAGCACATTCCTGTTAGAAAGAGAGTTTGTTAAGGGGAGCGTAGACACCACCCTTTTTCTGAGGAGAGTAGGGGATGATTTACTCATTGTCTAGATCTATGTTGATGATATACTCTTTGGATCTTCTGATAAAAAATTATGTGATGATTTTTTTAAGACAATGAGTAAGGAGTTTGAGATGAGTATGATGGGAGAATTGTCCTACTTTTTAGGATTTAGCATAAGGCAAATAGATGATGGAACCTTTCTCAATCAATCTAAATACACTAAGGACATTTTAAAGAAATATAAAATGGATAAAGCCAAGCCAATCAACACTCCCATGAGTTCCACTGTTCAGTTAGATAAGGATTCAAATGGAAAATCTGTTGATCAGAGAAGTTTAGTGGAATAATTGGATCACTGCTTTACCTGACTGCTAGCCGACCAGATATTATATTTAGTGTCTGTCTTTGTGCTAGGTTTCAAGATGATCCTAAAGAGTCTCACCTGACTGCTGTTAAGAGAATTCTTAGATGTCTTTTAGGGACCCCAAACCTAGGAATCAGGTACCCTAGGCACAGAACTTCTTTTGAGATTATTGGATATTCTGATTTTGACTTAGCAAGGTGTAGGGTGGATAGAAAGAGCACTTCTAGAACTTGTCAGTTCATAGGACAGTCTTTAGTCTCCTGGTCCAGTAGAAAACAGAACTCAATTGCACTTTCCACTTTTGAAGTTGAGTATATTACCTTATGAAGTTGTGTCGCCCAAGTCCTTTGGTTGAAGCAAAAAGTTTTGGATTTAGGATTACCTGTTGGCATAATTTCAATTTTATGTGATAATATTAGTGCCATATATATTTCTAAGAATCCAATCCAACATTCTAGAACCAAACACATTGATATAAGGCATCACTTCCTTAGGGACCATGATACAAAAGGGGATATTGAGCTACATCATGTAGCTACTAAAAATCAACTGGCTGACATCTTTACTAAACCACTGACCTTTGATTCATTCAGCATTTTGAGGACCAGATTGGGTGTGATTGACATAAATGCATGATTCTGATAACAGATGATTTCTGAGTTTTTTCTATTTTTCTTTTATTTCTATTAGTCTTTTGAGTTGATTATCTGTTTCCTATTTTATTTTTATTCGCTATTGATTTCCTTTTATTGTTTATTATTTTTCTGATTTGAGTGTTTATTTTGATGCAATTTCCTACTTGTTCTTGATTTACTATTTTATTCCTTTCAAAATCAGATCACTGCTCACTACTCCTAATAAACTTGATTTTTGACTGAGAGTTTTGCCTTATTTTTGTTTGAAAGATTGTAAGCAGTGATTGACTCCTCTGAATCTGTTAAAGGGAAGAAATGTTGATGATTGTTTCTCTTCCTCTAACACCCTTTAATGGTGTATTATTTCTTTTGGATAAAAATCTTCTTCAAAATTAAAAAGTTGGTTTTTGAAATAGAGATCTATTTTATCTTCCTACAGTAATCTACCTCATATGAATAGTGTTTTCAAAGCTTTGAATTAGTGTTATGTTTTTCTTAATTAAGTGACTGCACTTATCATATGATGTATAGTTTTTATTTTGTGAATTACTCTTCCTTATTATAGAGAGTGAGTTTTGTCGCCTCTTATGTATGGAAGGTAATTTCATAGCTAAGATTTTTTGACGATTATGAAAGGAAGGAAGTTTACAAAAGATGCGCAAAGAACGCCAAAATGAAAAGAGGCACAAAATGAGCCCAAAGATGAAAAAATGTGTAATGTCACCAAATTGAAAAGATACATAAAGTGTATCAAAAATTAAAAGATGTGCAAAGCGCCAAACAAATTAAAAAAAAGGCACAAAATGAGCCCATAAAGAAATAAGCTTTCTTCTCTTTCAGATCTTTAAATGTCTTAGAGAAATCCATGCGCCACTTAATATTTTCAAAAGCTTGAGATGAAAAATCATGATTTCTAATTCCTTAATTTGTAATACTATTATATCAGATATTTTTCTGGAACGAGGCTTGAAAGGATCTTTTTTTGAATCTAATTTATTTTCTTCTGAATTAGACTTTTGTTTGAAAGGAATTTGAACCTGTAAAGTGTCCGAGATAAGGTTACGAAAGTCGATTTTCTAACTTTTTTGGATTTCAGTGTTGTCGATTTTCTTCTTATTGGCTTTTGAATTAAAAATCAAAGGAAAATTCTGATTTACTGGAGCTGATCGATTAAAAAAAATCATTATTTTTAGTTTTGCTTTCTCATTTCTATATTTATTTAATCTGATTTTGTTTTCTTTTTATTTTGTGTGTTTTTTTATCCCTCCTCTTTCCTCTCTATCCCTCATTTTTTTATTATTATTTCTTCACATCGTCCTAGATGATCCCACGTCGTCCTAGATGATACTCTTCATCCTCGATGATCCATACATCATCCTAGACGATCCATTCAAATCATCCCCACCATGGTCAAATGGATGAGATGCACCAATTATTGGTGATCATCCTAGACGATACACCTCATCATCTTGGACGATCCACGTGGCAGCAGTTGGATGATTAAAATTTGGCCTGTCCGATTCCTTTATTGTCGATCGTCCAGGACGATCCACGTCATCATCCAGGATGATACTTTTTATCAAAAGTCATCCAACGTGTCTCCTTGGGACGATCGTCTGTATCTTATCATCCTGGATGATATTTGATAATCCTGGATGATCTGACCACCTTTTGACCAATTGTCCAGGCCGTCATAATTGCTTATATCTTCCTGGAATATTGAGATTAGCGGAATATTTACCTTTCAATAATGTACAAGGATGAAGATCATTTACACCTTCATTATTTGACCACTACAAATAGTGGTTTGTCATCATAAAAAATGGAGTGATTATTATCCCCATAAGGCTTGGAGTAGGATCATTAGATTTTGATAATAATAAGCATATGTTTGATGTATCTAATGTCTTCATTTTAGTGTTTTTGATCTTTATAAGTGATTGAGCTAAATTCTAAAAGAAGCTTCTCAAGCTGGTGTGAATAATGGGTTTGGGGTATTAATATACGTATAAATACTTACAAAGACTTATTCACAACAAATGTGCTCACAAATAAAATGAATTCATGCATAAGTCATTTACATTATCAAGCATTAGCAACTTTATTTTTCCTTGATTTAAAACTAGCTTCATTCATGGCAATATATGCTTACTTTGTGCTTTACATTCTATTTACGCTAAATTTTATGATTACTGAGTAACTGCATGACACTTATAGCCTTATACTCTAGCATGCTTCATGATGTACAATTTAAAAATCAATCCTTTCAAATTTTCAAAGAAGGAAACTTTTCATATATAACTCAGCTTCCAAATAGAACTCACTATCCATATATAACTCATTAGTTATTGTTATATTATATATTAATTATATCTCTCATTTTATATTTACTAGCTATCCTTCCTTCTTCCCTTAGCTTGGCTGAAATCTGCTGGAAGTGGACTAGGAAACTTCCTAATGCATGCGGCCAGTAAAAAAATCAATTTCTATATAAGTTAAATTGTTAATGAAAATAAATTGATCTATTTTCCACCTAATTAATTCTTGAGGCCTCCTTTTATTGGCTAACTGAAATTCCATTCCTTTGTTTCATGGTAGGCCAAAATTTTCTCCCTTGAATTATGCTTGGCCAACATTTTATGGGACCCACTTGATCCTCTAATTAATTCAAATTAAACCTTGATTTAATTTGATAATATCAAGGCCATCAATTTGAATTATTTTATAATTAATTTTCCCTTCAATTCCTTTGAACCTATTAGATTAAAGAATTTTTATTTCTGCCATATTCCTTGAAGGTGGCTATAATTTTCATGCTCTCTCCTCCTCTTGGCAAATTTTCCTTTGTCTTCTCTCGGAGGACACAAAAAGCTAGCCACTTCTTCTCCTTTTGGTTCTCCAGCAACCTAAAGGTCATATACTTCATTTCTTTCATTTTCTTTCAGGATTAAATCACTTTTCTTGGAGATTACTAAGAGAAAATCATTTGAAGTTATTGTAGTTTACTTGATTCAAGATCTTTGGTGCTCTTGAATAAACTTTACTTGTCTTTGGATCAACTCCTAAATGAACATTATATTTCATTTGGTTTTTGTGTGATCTCTCATCTTATATATTTGTCTCATACAAAAATCCAAAAATATCTTGCATAATCACAAGTTATGTTGTTAGTTAGCTTTTATTTTTCAAGTGCTAATTTTTGCTACTAGTTTTCATCACTTTGGTGCTTTCATTTTAAATTTTTTTTTGATATTTAGTTACTGTAGAATTATCATCATATTATTTTTTTAAATAATATTTCTTATATTTTGTAAAAATAAAAAGATTCTCATATGGTGGTTTATTTGGTGAAAACTAAGTTACCGAGTCTACACCCTATTTGACAACCTTATTTTGATTTGCCTTATGAAAATTTTTGTGCTTTAATTCTTGTGAATGAAAATAATATTTTTATAATTTGATTTTTTTTATCATCATGCATCTTTATTTCCTAAGAAGCATAATCAAAATATTTTTATTATAAACATATTTCCAACATAAATTGGTCTGTGAATCCCCCTTAAGGCATATTAGATTTGTTGTATTTCTTTTTATTTGATGAAGTTTGAACAAACTTGAATATTTTTATATATTATATTTTTGGTTATTATTATTATCTAGTTCTATATTTTTAAAATTATAAAAATAACTCACTTTGCTTATAATTTTAAGTGAGACAAGTTGCCTTTGATTTGTGTGTGTTTTTTAACTAGTCTTGCTATATCTTTTGAGTTAATTTGAGTAATAAATTTTGGAGAACATTGAATTAATTAGTTTATATATTTATTACATTTTTATTATATTAAGCTCCAGTAAAACTTATTTTACAAAATAGCACTTTTTCATAAGTATTCATATTACATATTATCTTAATATAGCTAGTCTTTTGAAAATTGCATTGTAGCTTGTTTGCTTGTGTTTTAACTTTTAAAAATCATATAGAAATAGTTTTATATCACATTTACACTCACATATACAAAAAAATTAGTGAGCAAAAACATTTGTTTATTAGTTATTAATCTTTATTTTGTGCAGGGATTGTAAGAGCTACATATGTTATATTCCTTGTGAGAGCTACATTATATCAAGATATGACTTGTCTTGATTTTATTTATTTTTTATTCTAAACTTTTGAGATGTTCTGACCATTGTGTAAGGTAGTCACTTCCCATTGTAGGAAGATATGACTTTTGTAATAGATTTTGGTTAATAATTGAATCATAGAATGGGGTTGGACTAGGTGTGGATGGAGGCCAGTGGGGGCCGAACCACATAAAAACCCACTCTCTTATTATTTATTTTGTTGAATAACTATCTTACTCACATCATTAGGTTTTCTATAATATAAAATTAAATAATTTTTAAATAATTACTATTTTTGTATACAACCCAATTCACCCCCCCCCCCCCCCCTTTTGGTTTCCATATCATTTCTCACTTTCCACTGGAGTGGAGAAACTTAATAGAATCAAACTAAAGTATAATCCCCTTGTGTGTGAGGTAGGAATTCAAACTTCATCTCATAATTAGGTAGGTTCGGGCAATTATGAAAGAAACCATCATACTTGTGTTATTAATCCATTAGATGTGAAGTTTTATTGATGTGATCCTCTATGATTTAATTTGAAGTGAATTGATGTATTGAGTCTCTTAGACTAGATAATTCTTTCACTAGGGGAAGAGTTAGGAATAAGAGATTGAAGACAAAATCAAAGAAATTCATTTTTTATTCATGGATCTAATTTTGTCAGACCAGGATTTGTACTTCAGACTAGTTGTTCTGGCAATCATTGGCGCCAATCCAATGTGGCTGCATACTAAAGTGCACCTAGTCATCCCATCTAAGTGGATAAATCCTAATTAAAGCTCTAAGAAATACATGAAACTTAGAAAATTAATATTTCCTCAAATAGCTGTCCAAATTTGCATTCTTAGGCATTATGGATTTGTTTTGAAGAGTACTTCAAAAGCCAAATGGTTTAAACTTTTAATTTCTAAAGTATTGAGAGTAATTTCATAAATACTCTTTAGCTTATGAGTTATTAATTAAATATAATTCACCATTAGCTCAAATTTAAATGGAAAGTTCATGGAGATGTCTCTGACTTCTGCAATAATTTTCAAGGCAAATTAAACTCACTAAGGGCTTCATTTTGATTAATGGCTTGAATTTGAATGGATTGAGGCAAGGAGTGGGTTCAGGCAAGGATGCCCATTATCTCCTTACCATTTTGGCATGTGCTCCCAACTATTAATGGAATAATTTGCTCAAAGAGGTAGGAAGGTTGGTGTGAAGATATCTCCAAATGCGCCAATGATGTCTCACTTAATTCATGCAGATGACATTGGTATTTTCTCTATGGCTGAAAGTAAGAGTGTGAAGAAAGTAAAATAAATTCTAAAGAACTATTGTAGGTGGACCAGATAGAAGGTTAACAGGCTTAAATCTTCTATGTTGTTTGGAAATTCTGTTAATAGAAGGAAGATTAAAACTCTTTCTAAAATTATGAAGCTGAAGGTGGTTAATGAGATGGAATATTTGGGAGTCATAATTGCTTTAAGGAGGTTGGTTAGCTCAGATTTTAGTAATCTTATTGAAAAACCTGCTAGTAGACTGGATTTGTGGGGAAAGAAATTCATTTCTCTTTCTCGAAAACTAATTTTACTCAACTCATCCTTTCTTTCGCTACCAATTTTTTAGTCAACTCATTCTTTAGTTCATTTTGGGTTTTTTGAATGAATTGGATAAAATGTGTAGGAATTTTTTATGGAATAAGAAGGATGGAATTTATGGTATTCACTATGTTGCAGGGGATGTTTTATGTAAGCCAAAAAACAAAGGTGGACGTGGTGTGCAGTCAATTATGGATAGAATTGGCCCTCTGAGTGCAAGATTTGCTCTGAACTTTATCAAGAATCTGACCTCTCTTCTCAATATAACTTTAAGTTCTAAATATGGAAAGGAAATATGGAGTGCTGGAAGTAAAAGGTATTGTTCCTCAACATGTTAGATTATCATGAATGGAGCAAGTTTTTTACATCCAATCATGAGATGGAAAATTTACAATGGTGATGAAATACACACTTGTAAAGATATTTGGATTCTTGACAAAAGCATTGATAGGTGGCCTACTTTTGTAGTAGATTTGAATCTAGAATATTGGCATCATTCAGCTTTCATCTCAGATAGAAAATGGGATTATAATAAGCTACAGTGGTGTTTTAGGTAGCAGCTAGTGGAAAGCATTCTTTCAGTACCCATTCATTTGGGAATTAATAAAGACCAACTAGAGATTAATTCTAAATGCATAGATAAATCAATAGCTGCTCTAGCCTTGGGGAAAGTTTATGAAGACTGTATGGAAGATGGAAATTGGTGCTGGAGAAAAACGTTGAAGTTAAGGCCTCGAATTGAAACCTTTTGGTGGCGTCTGTGCAGGAATGTGATTCCCACAAATGGTTTCCTACATTATAGGAGATTAGTTGAGTTTGATGGATGCCCAAGAGGATGTGAAGCTCTCGACGATACAGAACATGTGGCTGTTTAATGTGAAAAGATAAAAAAAGTTGTGGATCTGCTTGCTTCTTGGGACTTTATCATTCTTGCTACTAATTCTTTGATAAGTTATTATCGTATATTGCAAAAACTTGCGAACATGAAGCCTTTTCTTGGTAATTTATATTGTTTAGTTGTATTCTTTTGTTGGAAAAGTAGGAACAAGGTGGTTCGTGGTGGTTCTGAAGATAGATGCACCTTTATTTCATCAAATTCAATCAATCATGCAGTTGCATCATTTCGGCCATATATGATTTGAGAGAACTGGGATGCTAATCAGATGAGTAAGCTGTTTCATTCATCTTGGCATCCTCCACCTCTTGGTTGGATAAAGGTTAATGTGGATGCTTCTTTAAAAAGTAATTACAAAGATGGCATAGGTGGAGTTTTCAGATATTATAAAGTCAGTTCTTAGGTGCTTTTGGTTTCACCTGCCTTCATTAGGACACATCGCAAGTTGAGATCTTATCTATTCTTGCTTTAAGGAAGTATGCTCAAGAATGGATGTTTGAGGCTAAGGGTATTGTGATAGAAGGAGATAATTACAATGTCATCAAGTTGTTCCAAAATTCATTGGAGAAACCGGTGCTCTCGGATGAATATTTAAATCCAAAGGATTAGATTTTCTCATAAAGTTTAAGCAATGTATTTATCATTTTTCTTATAGAGAATGTAATAAGTTAGCTGATTTATGTGCTAACTTAGCTCTTATTTCTAATTTTGTTTGGGAAGGTGATTTTCTAGAAAAAATTCCTCCTTTTTTAGTTTTTTTGAAGGAGGAATATGGTTGGAATTAGTTGATTGAATAAATTGCTTTATGCATTCTCTTAAAAAAAAAGATAATTTGAAATCATTGGTCAAAAGTTGACCCATGAATTTAAATAGTCTTAAATGAAAATCCACAAAGCATAAGGACTTGATGTTGTGTGGTTCAATAATATAGTATATATTTTACCTTAATATATAGTCAAATTAGCCTATAATGCAAGTTCCAAGTGAATAGACCTAGTGATTGATTTCAAACCCTAGGAATGCTTGGATGATACCAATCTTTTTGAATTTAATCTTTGAGTCTTAATTTACTTTGGGTTTAAATTTTAAGTGAATTGAAACTCATTTTATCAATTAGTGTACCCTAATTTACCTAATAAAATCCTTTTCAAACTTAGACGACCATAATCCTTTTCACCCTCCTGGTGAGGGAGAGAATCTAGAATCCTTTTCACCCTCCTAGTGAAGCAAAAAACCTTGAATCCTTTTCACCCTCCTAGAGAGGCAGAAAACTTGAAATCCTTTTCACCATCCTAATGAGGCAGAGAACCTGGAATCCTTTTTCAGCCTCCTAGTGAAGGCAAAGAACATGGAATCACTTTCTCTTCCCCTAGTGTGGCGGAGTAGCTAGGTCCTTTAACACCAAAGAGGTCTTATATTATAAGCTTCCTTCAAGAAAAACATTGAAACATGGAGGAACTCAGGTTCAAGTTCACTGGAGTAATCGTGTGGAACAACCTCTCATACTCCCTTGCAGCCCATAAGGATCTCTTCCTTCTCTCACAAATTGCACCCTTTCTCTTCCAAGCTCTAGGCTCTCTCTTCAATCTTTCTTCAGAAGAGAAAACTTAGTGAATGGAAAAATGACTCATAAAATTTCAATTTCATTTATTTCAAAAAACATTCTCAAAGGCTCTCTGTGCTCTGGCTATTCTAAGGCGGTTCTAGGGTTCCTACTCTAACGTTATTTTTCCTCATTGTGGATCATTTTTTTGGCTTATTTTGCTTGGCTTTTTTATCTGTTATCTATTTTTTTATTTTCATGGTTTTGTTTTAATTCCTTTAGCTTTCTTGATGGTTTTGGGTGATGATGATGCCATCATCATCGAACCCTTGGCTCACCTTAAACATAAAAGGTAAGTCTCAATCTTTTAAGGAGGTTCTTGTGAATGGTTCTTCATCCTTTATCTCTAAGCTTGATTTTGTGCAAACATATTTCAAAGGTTTCTAGCCTTGATGATCAGTGATAAAGTGATCTCTCATCTTGTCGCTTCCTTCGCTTTTACTCTCGTGGGTAAATTCATTTTGTGCTGGCCAAATCTGGATGTCATCCGCAAGTTTTTTATGAACCTCAAACTCTCTGGAACTTTTTTTATTGGATTGATGGACCAACTCCATGTTGCTATACAACTTTCAAATGACTTAGATTATAGCAACATTTTTTCAAGAAGAGCATATTATATTCAAAGTTGCTAAATGCGCTTGCTTAAATGGACTCCTAATTTTGATGTTAGGTAGGAATTGCCTATAGCCCCTGTTTGGATTACATTTCTAAATCTGATGCTACATTTTTTGAATTCCCAAATACTTTTTGCTTTAGCTTCTATCTTTGGTAGACCGTTATAGATGGATCAAGCTACCACACCTGTATCCAGGCTGTCAGTTGCTCGAGTTATGATTGAAATGGATATTTCCATGAAACATCCCAAGGAAATATTGATTGGTTCTGAGCTCAATGATTACCAACAAAAAGTAGAATTTAAAAATTTGCCTATATTTTGTGGTTATTGTAAAATGCATGGTCATTATAATTCTGAATGCTTTAAATTACATCCTCATTTATGTAAGTATAAGGAAACATCTAAAGATCTAGAAGGGGAAAATATCATGAGGAATCATTCATTTGCTCAGATTTTTAACCTTACAAGAAATGTTGAGGAACATAGCTCTCAATGGGATAACCCCCCTAATGCCCTTAAGGTTGGATGGATTGGTGATCTGGAATCTGTGGCCCCGTCGACGGATAATTTTGGAGATAAAAGTATTATTAGGGTGGTCACTCTTTCAAGTTAATCCCTCAAGGTTAGAGGGATTAGGATCCTCCTTTTGGTATTATTAGCATTAATTATCTAGTCTCTAACAACATTGGTAATGCTGATGAGCAAAGGGTAGCTATCAATATTGATGAATAAATGGATGTTATGGTTACTGAGCATAACAATATGCTAACTAGTTTGTAATTATCTTGTTCTACTAAGAAGATTGAACTTGGTTCTGATATAAACATCAAGGAGCCTAATCGTCATGTTAATTTTATCTCTATTTCTAATGAATAAGAAACTAGAGAGCATAATTTGGAAGAAGGCGAACTAGTATAAGGGGATAATGTGGAGGGTACTATTAATTCTTGTTCTAATGAAAAAAAAAGGATTGTAAGGATTCTCAAACTCTACCTCAAAATTTTTTTCTATGAATGCTCATGAACATCTGGAAGATATCAATAAAGGATCTGGTGATGAGGAGAGTGACTTTAACTTAGTTCAATCTAGAAAGAATATGAAAATTAAAAATATTGTGCTTCAAACCCCTAAAACCACCCAATCACACTCTTCTCATTTAAACTCTCATGTTTAAGTCTATTATTTGGAATGTTTGGCGAATTGGTTATCCTTCTACTAGGGTTAGAGTTAAGAACTTATGTCATATTCATAATATTTCCATGATTATTTTGACTGAGCCTTTTATTTTTAATGTAAAATTGGATAGTACTTCTAGGTTTTTGTCTTTTAATTATGATGTGGCCAATATTTCTTATAAGATTTGGGTTCTTTGGAAGGATCCTATGGTTTTGATATTATGGGTGATTTTACTCAGGTGCTGCATTATACTATTAGTTTTATGCATTATAATTATTTTGCTTCATTTATTTATATAGCTTCCTCTCATATCAGTAGAAATACTTTATGGGACCAACTCATTCATTTACATAATGGTATTAATTCTCCCTAGTTGGTACATGGTGATTTTAACACTATTTCCACCCCAGTTGAAAGACTTTGGGGGTCAAATCCTATTTATCTATATATGGAGGATTTTAATAACAAGATATTGGAATGCAACCTCTTTAATATTGGTTATACTGGTAGCAATTTTACTTAAAACCCTGGTAATCTTTGGTGAAGGTTGGATCGTGTGCTTTTTAATAATAGTTGGATTAATAGTTTTACTTCTATGCATGTTAAACATCTTAGTAGAACTCTATTCTATCATTCCCCTATGCTTATTATGATTAGGCTTAGAAATAACATCTCCACCATTAACTTTAGATCTTGGAACATGTGATGTCTTGATTACTCTTTCATTAATATGTTGTAGGAGAATTGGAAAGCTCCCTTCACCCCGATAACTCTATTTTTGGTATGAACAGATTGTAGCTTAAGTTGAAAAGATTAAAGAAAAAAATAAATTGGTGGAATTAGAATGTTTTTAAAAATGTTTTTACTAACATTATTTTTGTTGAAGAAAAAGTTACCTCTTTGGAGCAGATTTTACAAAACCATCCCTCTGATGCTAATTTAAATGCTCTACAACATGCTAAAAGTGATTTGTGTAATCTACATGAACAAGAGGAAGCTTATTGGAAGCAGAAAGTAGCTTCTAAGCATCTTATTGATGGGGATAATAACACAAAGTATTTTCATGCTTTAGTTAAGATGAATAGAGCTAGAAACAAGATTAATATAATTGCTTGTGTTGATGGTTCGTTTATTGAAGATGTTGGGGAAAATACTAATTCTTGTGTGGAATTCTTTAAAAACTTGTTTAATAATAATTTTATTCCCATTCCTATTGAAAATCCTAGTATAATTCCATATATCATTAACCAGGATGACAATTTGGCTCTTACTGTTCCCCCTACTTTGGAGGAAACTAAGAATACAATTTTTGAATTGAATTCTAATTCTGTTGCTGGTCCTGATGGTTACACGATTAAGTATTTTTCAAAAAGCATGGGACATTATTAGCTTTGATCTTTTTAATCCTATTTTAGATTTCTTTGCTGGTAACCCAATGCCTAAGTTCTTTTCTTCCACCTCCATTATGCTTATTCCTAAAAATAATGGGGCTGCTTATTGGAATAACTTTAGGCCGATTAGTCTTTATACTTTTTTAAGTAAAGTGATCTCTAAAATGCTTATGAACCACCTTGCTCCTTTTCTTCCAAGAATTATTGCTCCTAATCAAATAGGCTTTGTAAAAGGGAGATCTATTTCAAATAGCACTTTATTGGCTCAAGAAATTTTGCATTATTTGGATGTTAGGGTGCCTGGGGGTAACATTATTTTTAAATTGGATATTTCCAACGCTTAAGAATATATTAATTGGGATTTTCATTACCATATCTTGCATTTATTTGGATTTAATTCTATTTTTGTTAACCTTATTAAATAGTCCATTAAAAGTTCTTTTTTCTCTATTATTATTAATGGGAAAAGTCATGGTTTTTTTAAGTCCTTTCATGGGTTGAGACATGGTGATACTATCTCTCCAGCCCTCTTTATTATTTCCATGGAGTATTTGTCTAAAGGCATTATCAATCTTTATGAAAATTTTCCTAACAATTATTATAAAATTATGGGTGGTTTTCCTGTTTCTCATTAATGTTTTACTGATGATGTTACTATTTTTTCTAATGTTTCGCTGAATTGGGTTAATAGAGTCATGATGTTTTTAAATATGTTTGAAAAGTGTAGTGTTCTTTTTGTCAATAAAATAAGAGCTACTTTATTGTGTCTAACAAGGTTCCTCACATGGTCATCTATCTCCCATTTCTAGTGAGAGAAACTCCCATTTGTTTGAAATTCTATTCTTCCCGATTATGGAAGGAGTCAATCGTAGGATTTTATTGGAGATCTCTCTGCCGCCTTCGTTAATTCCATCTTGTAAATCATGGGGTGGATCACCATTGATTATTAAAGGTGTTGCTGAACAACCCGTTTCATCATCAACGCGGCATTCAAATGAATTCATTGGAAAGGGCAAAGGCCTTATGTTTGATGAGAATGTGATTCCTATAAAAAAGATCATCTCTAATGAGATAATGATCCACAATAATTATCTTGAAGCTTCTTCATTCTCTGGTGCCAAACTATTTGTTAATTGGTTTTCAAAACCTATAAAGAATAAGGTTGCAGCCCCCTCTTCTTACGCTCAGGCAGTTCGCAGTTCGTCACATAAAAATCCAAATACTGGTGTTTCGACTTCTGTAAATAAAATGATTCTCAACTCTCCTATGAGAGTTATTGCCTCAGAGAATAACACTGAAGTTGGTAAATCAAATGTGCTTTCTCGAAGGGAAATAAATGCTTGGAAAAGGCCATCGAATATCAAGATTGTTGATTTCTTAAATACTATAGAAATGTCTGAGGATGGTGTTGCAGTTAAGTTACATGAAGAAAATGAGAAAGCCAATATTCATGAACTCCACAATTTGTTGGTGCTGAAAATCTTTGGAAATTCTGTCCCTCTATAAGTTATTAGTAATTATCTTAGGAAGCAATGGAGCCAATATGGTGCATTTCATTTAACCAATCTATGAATGGATTGGTTAATGTGTTCTTTTCATTCATATGAAGTTAAGGAAGCAGTGATTAGTGGAGGCCCTTGGTATGTAGGAGGGCACATCATTGGTATGGAAAATTGGAGCACTGAGTTCTCTCCATTAACCATGAAGAATGTTTTCTCACAGATATGTATCAGATTTCCACACCTTGCATTATTTTGTTAGGATGAGATTAATATCTCTAAAATAGCATCAATGGTGGGCACACCATTATATCTGGATGGTAATATGTTCAATTAGGGAAGAAGAGAATTTGCAAGGGTGTGTGTTCATATGAAGCTAGATGAGAAACTACCTCTAGGTGTTTTGGTGAAGGTAGCTCGAGGAGATTTTTTCAAAAAATCCAATATGAAAAAATTTCTTCATTCTATTATAAATGTGGTATGATCAATCATGATCAAACAAAGTGCAATAAGAGGGAAATGACAGTTAAATGTTCTGGAGATGTCCCTTCTGGACAAGTGGGTAATGTCTCAAGTAGTGTTCAAACTGGTGGTTCTTTTGCTATTAACGAATGCATATTACCTAAATAAGATGGTATGAAGGAAACTCCCAATTGCAAGTATCCTAAAGAATATGGCCAATGGATTCACGTGAGCTATGGAAGGATGAAATATTACAATGATGTTAAGCCAAGAAATGTCGTTGACCCCTAAGCTGGTAAAGTTGGAAGTAGAGCAAGGGCAAGTGTTATGAGCCAGTTAATTTCACTCACAATGCTGTTTGTGTGACTAATGATAATGTTCTTACATGTTCGAAGAATTAGAACATCAAGTTGAAGCAAGCTAGAATAGAAGGAACCATGGTGATGGATGGTGATGCAGTTGTTGTTTTGACTGTGGAAGAAGCTAAATTGGTTTATGCTGCACAAGAAGTTGTTAATGAAATGTTAGTTCAGGAGGCTGATTTTTATGCTAAGCAAAATATTCTGAATAAAGTGAACATGACTGTCAATAATGTTGTCACAAAGGCCAATGTGGAGGAAAGTTGCGAGGGCACTAGAGAGGATGGTGAATTTCTCCTAGAAGATGGTGTCTGTAATGATGCTGGAGGAATTTAAGAGGCACTCAAGGCAGGGTCTAAAGTGGTGTCCTCCCAGATGCTGCTGGGTGGTGATAAATGTTGGATATGGCTCCTATTCATGCTATTCCAGATGCTGATGTCAAAGATAGCTTTAATACAGGAAGATGGCTTGAGTTAGATAAACCTATATCAGAAGGTTTATCCTGCGAGGTTTTGCCTGAGGGTGATGTATGCTAAAAAAAGATGCGTATCCAATCTTTTTCAGCTACTGAAGGTACTACAAGCAAAGTAAGAGGTGTTCTGAAGAATTCAGGATAATCAAACTCTATTAATCTAAAGAGAAGACTAAAGAAAGATGGTGGTTCAGTTGGTCGCATTAAAGGAAGTCTTAGAGGCAAGAGAGGAGATGACAAGTTGGATAGCGCTGGGGGCTCATCCTCATTAGGTTCATAATGTCTTCTATACTATTTTGGAATTACATGGGAGCTATGAAAAAAGAGGCTTCCCATTACTTTTGTGGTTTAATCGGTGATTATGGGATTTTTTCATTGGCCTTTTGGAAACTAAGTTAAGCTCTATGGATAATAATGAGGTGAAAAGAATCATTGGTAGTGATTGGGATTTTTTTCATGTCAATGCAAGAGGGACTTCAGGTGGCATTTTGGCGTTGGGGAGAAGTATGATTTCTTCCTTTACTATCTTAAACTCCGCTAGTCAATGTGTTATTGGTTGTTTAAAAAGTCCTAATGGTGTTTTGCAGAACATTTCCATTATTTATGGCAATAAGGAGAAATATGTTAGGAGGAAATTATGGGAGTTAATTGAATGTTATACTCTTAAGGATATGCCTTGTATCATAGGAGGCAATTTTAATTGCATCCTTTCCAAAGGTGAAGAAAAGGGAGGAAACAGTTTCATGTTCACTCAAGGGCCTCAAGAGATGAAGGAATTCCTTTCAAAAAATGATTTTCATGATATTGCGACAGTTGGTCCCAAATTTACTTGGTGCAACAATAAAGAGGAGTTTGCTCATATTTGAGAGAGATTGGACATAATTTGTCTAAATTCAAAATCTTTATGTCAGATTCCTTTTGCTGTTACTAAGCATTTGCCTAGAGTTGCATCTGATCATTGCCCTCTTCTTCTTAACCTCTTCAATTCGATTGTAGTCAATCAAAATTCCATTAATTTTGAGAATGCTTGGTGCTCTTATGAAGCCTCGAGGGGTGTGGTATTCAATGCTTGGAGTAAGAATGATTTTGGCAACCCATATGACAACCTCCAAAGGAAATTTAAAAGGTCCCTTAAGAACCTTTTCTTTTGGAGTAAGAATAAGTTTAAAAAACTAAACAAGTCCAACGTTGAGTTACATAAGGACATCCTATCTTTACACGAAGAGGAAAGTTTGGGTGGGTTGGATTCGGTCAAGCTACTTGAGCTGAGAAGAAAGGTTAATGATCTCAATATGACACTTGCTAGCTTGTTTCTGAGGTGAAAACATCATTCCAAATCTCACTGGCTGGAGGTGGGAGATCAGAATTCACACTTCTTCCATGCTTTAGCATCAGCCAGAAGGAACAATAACGTGATCAATTAGGTGGTAGATTTGGATGGTTGCTTGATTATGGAACCTGAGGAGATTCAGGCTTTGTTTGAAAACTTCTTAAGAAAGAAATGGAAGAAAAGACATTGCTCTTTCTCTAATTTCCCTTGTTTCTCGATTGAAGGTGTGCTAAATGATGTTCAGGAGGCTTTGTTAACTACAAGCTATATGAAACAGGAGCTTTTCTTAGTGGTAATGAAAATGAATAATAATACATCACCCGATAATGATGGAGTGAATGCCTGCTTTTTCAAACACTTTTGGAATATTGTGAATGCTATGTTGTGGAATGCAGTCCTTAACTTCTTCAATACTTGTGTAATGCCTTATAATTGGAAGGATATGCTGGTCATGCTGATTCCCAAGACTCCAAATGCTTCTGAACTTTTCAAATGCATTACAAGATGGTTGCTGGCATGATGTTGAGTAGGTTGAAAGTTTGTCTTCCTATAATTATATTGGAGTATCAAGGTGCTTTTGTTCCAAGAAGAATGATTATAGACAACTGCCTTTTGGCCCATGAATTGGTCAACAAGCTGAGATTTTCTAAATCTTAACCTGTCTTTATGTTACTTAAGCTTGATATGGAATAAGCATATGATAGCATGTACTGGGAAACTCTTTATAAGATCATGTATGAAGTTGGATTTCCTGATGTGTTCGTAAATCTTATCAAGCAATGTATTAGTAACCAAAGATTTTCTATTATTATCAATGGGAAAAGAAGCAGATGGATTAATGCAGAATGTGGTTTCAGACAAGGATGCCCGTTATCTCCTATTCTTTTTATTATATGTTTTAAACTTATGTCAAAAGCTTTTGTGGAAAGAGGCAATGAACTTGGTGTTAAGTTGGCTCCTAAAACACCTAAGGTAACGCACTTTTTATATGCTAATGTTGTTTTGATTGCAGCCAAAGCTTCATGCCAAAATGCAAAGATCATTTCATCAATCCTCCATGATTATGGTGGCTGGATAGGATAGAGCATTAATAGAAGCAAATCAATTGTTATGTATGCAAGATCTATAACTTGGCATAGAAGGAAGAAATTGAACAAATTGCTTTGCTTTAGAATGGTGGATGAATTTAACTATCTTAGCGTAAAGATGGCTCTCAGAATTGAAGGCAATTGATTTTAACCACATTCTGGAGAAGGCTATGGACAGACTCAACACGTGGGGCTCACACAACCTTTCTATGGATGGAAAGGTGATGTTAATAAATTCTATTTATTCTTCCATCCCTTTATTTAGCATGGCTCACTCTTTGATTCCTAAAAGTATTCTTAAGGAATTGGACAAGTATTGTAGGAGTTATTTGTTTCTTGGGACATGATGTGTACACTGGTGATGCAAGGTGGTCTTGGCATTCAAGGTGTAGCAGAGAGACAAGGTCTGGTAAGAGCACGCATTGCTTAGAATTTTGTTAATAGAAAGGAGGACCTTGTAAATAAAATCTTGTCAAGCAAATATGGCAAGGATATTTGGGACTCTGAAGTGAAGTGATCATCATCACTTGCATGGCAAATTATCAAAGATGGTGCTCATTTCTGGAAGCCAATTAAAAGGTGGAAAGTATCTAATGGAGAAAGAATCAATATCCTAAATGATAATTCGATACTTGATAGCAGCTTGAATAGGTGGCCAGCTTTGCGTGAATTTAAGGAGCTGGAACATAATTATGTGTCTATCTTGATCGATAGAGAAGGAAATTGGGATAAGGTGATGCTAAGTAAGCTATTTTCTGAAGAGTTAATGACGATCATTTTGAGTATCCCAATTTGTCCTGAAGATAGGGAAGACACACTGGAATTAATGTAGAGTAATTCTGGTAAGTCTATTGTTTCTTTGGCTTATCAAGATTCGGATGAACATCGACATCTTGGTAATAAAGTAAATTGGTTAAGGAAACTAAAAGTAACTCCCAAGGAGTTCTTATTTTGGTGGAGATTTATTAATCAGTCTATACCAACAAAATCGTGGATGTGCAGTGGGAAATTAAGTGATTCTTGTAATTATCTGTGGGGATGTTTAAAACAGGAAGATAGTTGCCACATAGCTGTCCAGTGTACAAAGCTCAAAGAAATTTTTTCTATGTTGAATAAGTGGGGTATTTTCCTCCCCATGTTTAATGATTTTAATCATTATGTGAATATGTTGGAGAAATTTGCTGGAAGTACTCTAGGAATTGTTAGGCAGTATATATCAGCGGTATACCATAATTGGAAATAAAGGAACCTGTTTACACATGGGAGCAAGGCGAGGAGTGCTGGACTGGTTGCTGCACAAAATATGGCTGATTTTGTGTATCCGATCACACTTCCAATTTGCAAGAACTGGGAAACTAACTAGCATATGTTGTCTAAAACTTGGTTTCCCCCACCTACAAGTTGGATCAAGTTGAATGTTGATGCGTCCTTCATGCAAAGTAGGGAAGCAAGTATAGTTGGAGTCTTAAGGGATCACAAAGGTAGATTCTTGATGGCATATGGGAGGAAATTGGTGCATTGGAATATCTCTATGTTAGAATTAATTTTGATTTTTAACTTCAAAGAGGTTATTAAAGATTGGATGACTAAAAAGCAAGGAATGGTGATTGAAGGTGATAACATTAATGTTATCAAATTGCTACACAAGTCGCTTTGTTTGGAGAATTGGAGCAACAAGGTTTTCAATTTGGTTTTTTCTTTTCTTGATGTTTTTAGAAATGTAAATTTTCACTTTGTTTCTAGAGATAGTAATTGTGTGGCTTGTGCCCACTTTGCTCTTTTGGGTGATTTTCTTTGGGAGGATTTTCTTTTGGATGAACTTCCATCAAGCATTTCTGACTTGATTAGGAAGGATTGTTATAGGGTAGCTATCACTTAGGTTCTTTGTATTTCTTTCCTTTTTTTGGTTTAATGCAATTTGCACATCTTTAAAAAAAAAAGGTTCCTCACAGTCACATTATTCCTATTAAAAATAGTACCAGTTTTGCTCAAGGGTCTTTACCTATTAAGTATTTTGGGGTCCCTCTTTACAAGGGTAGAAAGAAAACTTTTCTCTTTGATTATCATATTATTTCTGTGCAAAAGAGGCTTATCTCTTGGGATTCAAATTTCCTTAGTTTTGGGGGTAGATTAATTCTTATCAAAAGTGTTTTGTATTCTTTACCTGTTTATACCTTATAGACCATACAACTTATGCTTTCTGTTTGTAATAGGATTAAGAAATTAATCAATAAGTTCTTCTAGCGTGGCTCCAATGTGAACTCTAAAGTTTTTTTGTCCTCATGGACAAACTATTGTGGGGTTCTTAATGAAGGGGCGTTGGGTTGTAAAAATATGTTTGATTTATCTTTTAAATTGTGGTTCAATTTTTTCTCTAGACTTTCTCTTAGGTCCAAGTTTGACTGATAAGTATTATGTTGGTAAGCACCCTTCTATGTGTTGTTATAGTAATGGTGATTCTAGGGTATGGAAAAGACTTTGTAGTATCACGTGGAGTGCTGAACCTCATGTTAAATGGGGGATTGGTAGAGCTAACATCTTTTGGCAAGATCAGTGGCTTGGAGGTAAGTCCATTGATTCTATTCTCAATTCATTCTCCACTGCCGCTATTAAAGTGGATTGCTTTATCACTAATAACACTTGGGACTACAATAAAGTTGTTCAGACTCTTCCTGGAGATGTTATTTTCAATATCCTTACGTTGCCCATTAATATTGATTTTGATGATTTGTCTCACAATGGTATATTTAGTTTAAAGAATGCTTGGCATGAGTTTAGAGATAAAAAATGTGTTAAGAAAGTTTTCTCTATGATTTAGCATAAAAGTATTCCTAAGACCATTTCTATTTTTATTTTGAGAATCATGTACAAATTTATCCCTATTGATAATAATTTGAGGAAAAAAAGGCTTTATTATTACTTCTAATTGTCAATGTTGCTTTTATCTGGAAAATATGCATCATGTGTTTATTTATGGTTTGATTGCTATTAAAATTTGGTCTTACTTTGATGAGATTTTCAATTTAAATCAATTTAATGCTAGGATATATATCAACACTTTCTTGATTCTTGATTCATTAATTCTAAAGGGCATATCAGAAATGTAATTCCTTCCTTGATTATGTGGTACTTGTGGATTACTAGAAATAATTCTCTATTTAATAATATTCACTTTGATTTTCCCCACATTATTCAGAATATTAAGGAAAAAGTGTTTAAATTTTTTACGGCTAATCTTTTGACCTCAAAAAATTTTAGGAATTATTCTTTTGTGGCTCATAATTTTAGCATATATCTGTAGACTAGCTATTTTTTGGAGGATCCAAATTTGGTGTATTGGATCAAACCTCCCCTTAATACTTTTAAGCTTAATATTGATGGTTTTGCTAAAAATGCTGCTTTTGGGTGTGGTGGTAAAATTAGGGATGACAATGGTAATATGATCATGGCTTTTGTCGGCCCTTTGGATAAGTGCTCTGTGGTGATGGTTGAGCTCTTCGTTATTCTTAACAGTTTGAAATTATGTCCTTCACTTGGTATTACTAATATTTGGACTAAGGTGGATGCCAATTTAACTATTCATTACCCTATGAATCTGATGAATAGAATTTACAATCTTGACCTTTTCTATCTTATTAAAGAAAATAATCAACTGTTAATTTTTGTTAACTTTCTATTTCTCATGTTCATTGGGAAGGGAATGCTTACGCTAATTGATTAGCCAATCTGGGTTGTAAGCTGGATTGTCTAATTGATTTCACTAATACAAATTTACCTAATTTATTGAAAGGTATGATTAGGTTGGATAAAATGGCGTATCATATGTCAGAATTTTTCCTCTCTTTGTTTGTTGGCTTTGTTTTAATTTGTTATGGCTAGGTTGTTGTTTTAGCTGGTGTGGTTTGTTATTCTATTCTGTTAGATGTTGTTGGGTGGTATTGGGTTATGGTTATTTCTTTTAACATTCATTCATTGGTTTTACTGGTGCTTTCCAATAGTTATTTTAGTTCTTTGTTACATTCCAACACTATCGTGTGTGTTGTGGTGATGGGCTTGAGCTTTGATTGGAATATTTGGTATCCTAATTTAATCCCTAGTTGTTGCTCTTCTACTCCCAGGGGGTTTAGTGCATCCTGCTGCTGTTTGGGGGTAAGGTGTGCTGGCCTTTTTGGGTGGTCTGATGGGGGCTTTAACGATGTTTACCAATATGTTTTAGTCCTATACTTCATTTCAACATTGTTATGTGTGTTATTGTGATGGGCTTGAGCTATGTTTGGGATGTTAGGTATCTGGATTTATCCCCTAATTTTTGCTCTTCTCCTCCCAAGGTGTTTTCTCTAGTTGATTGCGTCCTGCTGCTATTTGGGGGCAAGGTTTTTTGACCTTATTGGGTGGTTTGCTAGTGGCTTTTGATGCTTTTGTGGGCTTCTGTTACATCCTTTTTTTGAGGCGGTGTTTGTGCCTAGAAGTCTCCGGCTAGTGGATTTTTTATTGTATATCCCTATTTCATGTATTACATTTCTATTACTCATGTACTTTGCTTTTTGATGTGCTAGAGAGCATTTAGATTTAAAATTGAGTGGCATTGGGGTTATCATCATGATGATAGCTATGGCTGTTTCTTCTTGAGCTCAACTGGCTTATCTTCTTTTCTTATTTTCCTGTTACGGATTCTTTCCTACATTAACTACGAACTGCTATTCTTCTATGGGTTTGATGAGTTATATCCTTGGGTTACCCATTTCCTTAACTTGTGGTGGTGTGTACACTAGCTGCTTTATGGTCTCTTAGTTTTTGCAGGCTCGTCCCTCTGCTTTTCTATTTAGTTGGATGTTACTACAACCTCTAATCTATTTATCTAGTTTTTGTTGTTCTTGTTGGTTGTTTGGTATCTTCTAATTAATAGTTCTCTTGGTATTATCTTTAGCTATTAAAAGTTGAGCTGGTATGGACATTCATTACTTTCTGTTGTTTGTGGCATCTACCTTTGGATATGGAGGACTTACTTACTTGGGCTGCCCGTTACTTTAATGTTGATTACATGTTGTTGGTTTTTTTGGGTGGGCGACTATCTGAGTTTTACTGGCTTCTATGCTAGGGTGGCTACCGTGACTTGTGTTTGGTAGGTGTAGTTTTATCCATTTCATTTTACTATTTATATGCACCTTAATCTTGTTTACTTTGATGACATCTTATTAAACTATATTGGTTGGAATACCCTTTCATTAAGTACCTATAGCTCCTATATGTATGGTGATGGTAATTGGTATAACAAGGTGTTTATTATGTGCAATTTTGCGTACTTACCCCAAATCTATTATACATAATTCTTCTGTGCTATGTTTTTTTTTTTCCTTTTAATTTTGATAGGTTTATTCCTAACTCATCTTCTAGCTCCTGTGGATTTGTGTGAAAGGATGTTGCTCAAAGTTCATAAGTTGATCCTCTCTTTTTTTTTGGTGTTGGCCTCTTGTAGCCCTAGATTATACCTATGTTTTGATGTACTTTTCTTAATAGGTTCTTTGAGCTCGTAGGTTTTATTTTGACTTTTTTCGTAGCTCGTTTGAGCAGTAGTGAGTTCGAGGGCCCTTTAAGGACCTTGTAATTTCTTTTTAATCAATGCATAGGCCCTCCATAGGTTTTCCCCAAAAATAAAAATGATTAAAATTTTAATTTTGCTTTGGTGATTTGAAGGTGATTCTAGGGCATCAGCCTCCCTTTCTCCTTTTGCTCATCATGGAGGATTTTCATGGTTTTTATTTGGATTTTGTCTATTATTTAGATTTTCTATTTCATCTTGTTTATTTTTCATGGATCTTTTCTAAAACACTATTTTTAAGTATCTCTCTAATACCAAATGAAAGTTGAATAAGGATGTTAACCTAAGTGAACTTGTCTCTAGGCACACTAATATGGAAGCAATACTATCTCGTAATGCGGAATCTAATAAACTTCTCAAGTGTTACAATAATGGTGATGGCAATTTAACCAACAGAATATACTATCAACCATAGATTTTCACCAAGCAATTATCACAGAAATAAATTGATCATGCAATCTTAGCAAATCAAAAAGTGCAAAAAAGTAAAATGCAAAAATAAGAAAATAGAACAAACACACCAGAGATCTATAGTGGTTCGGTCAAACAATGACCTATGTCCACTCCATGGAGTCGTTTTCTCTAGGTATTGCACTATCACTATAGTGTCTCTCCTTTAGCCCCCACAGTTTGGCGGAGAAGCCCTTACAAAATCTCTTCCACCAACCCAATGCGATAGAGAACCGTAATCCCTTTCACCCTCCTGGTGAGGCAAAGAACCTAGAATCCTTTTCCCCCTCTTGGTGAGGTAGAGAACCTCGAATCCTTTTCACCCTCTTAATGAGGTAGAGAACCTGAAATCCTTTTCACCCTCCTTATGAGGCAGAGAATCTAGAATCCTGTTTCACCCTCCTGGTGAAGGCAGAGAACTTGGAATCACTTTCTCCTTCCCTAGTGCGGCAGAGTAGCAAGGTCCTTCAACACCAAAGAGGTCTTCTTTTCAAAGCTTCTTTCAAGAAAAGCATTGACACGTAGAGAAACTCAGGTTCAATTTAATGCGAGCAACTGTGTGGAACTCCGTCTCATACTCCTTTGCAGCCCCAAAGGATCTTCTCTATCTCTCACAAATTACACGCTTTCTCTCCCAAGCTCTTGGCTCTCTCTTCAAGCTTTTTTCAAAAGAAACAACTTAGTAAATGGAAAAAAGAGTTTTATAAAGTCTTATAAAAAAAAACTTAAACAGAGGGCTTAGAAAACCCCTTAAACTCAATTCTGTCATCTTTGATCATACAATACAATCGAAGATCATATGGTGTGATTAGTTCATAATATATTTATTAGTACTGTATGAAGAGTAAGGCGATGTATGATCTTTTCAAGTATTTGAGCAGATTGTCAAATATGATATCATCATCGTCTAGTAGGATTAGTACAGTCAAATTAGATTATAGTCCTGTATAATTGGCGATGATAAGTTATCCTCCCATGCAAAGATCGGGTCGTACAATACAATTTATCCAATCGTACAACATGATCATACTAGACAAATTAATCCAAATTTGATCCTTAATTATAGGATTAATTTATGTAAGATTTAATTACATCATGCAGTACGATGACTACATAATTTATATTTCAAAATAATGTTTAAATTATGATTGGTAGCTAAGTTCATGCTTTCAACTGATCATTCTGTATGATATGAATCGTCCTGTACGATTAGTTCAGATAGCTTTAACTATACCATTAGCTATTTTAATGATTTTTTGATAAGCTAATCATACAGTACTATACCTATTATATAGTACGATTAGTTCAAAAAAATTACTCTTCTAATTTTTCTCACAAGCTCACTCCCTTAAGTGTGTGTGTGTACAGTCACCAAGCTAGCATACACATTTACAAGACTTAACTCAAGAAATTAAAAAATAAAAAAATGAATTTTACAAACTCTTTTAATATACCCTATTCTACCCAACCCTGAATCTTTATTGAGTGGTACAAGATGTACCTAAAATGTTAGTACGCACAAAAGCAAATATCCACTATAAATACTAGGAGACATAAAGATGCAATCAGTAATATTTGTTATCATCAAAAATTATAAACTCTGAAGCCTGAGTTGCAACAATCTCTCCCTTTTTGATAATTGTTAACATTATTGGTTGAATATGCAAACTAAGATTATTTTCTCCTAATCTACCCCTCACTAATAGAATTATATTAAAAATAGGGGAATATATATATATATATATATATATTTATATATTTAATTTTTTTAAAAAAGTTAAAACTAAATAAAACATAACCAAATGCAAAAGTTTGAAAATAAATGGTAGATGAATAATTATAATGACATATGAACAAATATAACTAGATATCTTCTCCCCCTTTTGGCATCACCAAAAAGGAGAGAGAACACACCTAGAATTGAATTACATGCAGAAGAAAATGACAACATACAATCATACATAAAAAATAATTATTAAAAAAAACAAACAGAATAAATAAATAAACACACAACCAAAACTTATACCTAATCAAAATTAATAATTGAATCGTTGACTGTTCAGGGAAAGTTTGTTACCTCGTTATTTTTCTCCTATTCTAATGAGTCGAGCCTAAGTCTGCCCAAGAGATTTATTACTTCTTATCGTTTCCCCGTATTAGAATTGGTTAATCCTCACCCTTTTCCTTTACTAAATGTCTCTTAAAATTTGGGCACTTGTATTTCATATGTTCAGGTTTTCTACACCCAAAGTAAATAATGTCAAAAGAAAATTTATCATTTTTACCATTTTTACCTTTGCTCCATTTTAGTTGATGCTTTTATTTGCGCTTTAGGATATTTTGAATTGACTTATTATTTATGTTATCTCGACATTTTCATCATTTCCTAAGCCATTCTTATCTATGTCCTTGGCCTTTAGCACTATAATCTTCTTATCACTTGCATCCAAAAGTTTTTGACACACACTTTGCTCATAGGCAATGAGTGAGCTATGAAGATTATCAATAGAATAAGCATTCAAGTCTTTCAATTCACATTTAACAGTAACTTTGGCATCAAACTTATCAGGTAGGTAATGTAAAATTTTGTTGACCTTGTTAGAGTTTGAAAGTTCTCTACCTAAAGCATGCAATGACATCACTATTTGAGTAAACCTAGTGTACATGTCTGAGATAGTCTTATAGGATTTCATGTGAAAATTTTTATAATCATGCAATAATACACTTAACCTAGATTGTTTGACTTCACTAGTACCTTCGTATATAATGCATAGTCTATCCCAAATATCCTCACCAGTCATACATGTAGAAACTCTCAAACAATCTTTAGACTTTAGTACATAGAAAAAATAGTTTAAGCATTTAGCATTCAGTTGTGAAAAAATTTGTTCTTCTCAACTCCATCTCATAAAAGGAATGTTAGTTTTGACTTCATCTACAATATGTGATGGTACAAAATAACCATTCTGAATCGTATGCCACATTAAAAAAATAATTGATTGCAAGAAAGTAAACATGCTGATTTTCCAAAAGTCAAATGGCATGTTTGTTGCAAATCTGGTTTCAAAAAGTATAGTTTTGATGACGACAAAGATGTTTGTGTTCTATTTTGCTTGGCTAACCCATTTCAGGTACAAAAGATCAAAAGCAACTCAAGCCAACTTAAGATTTGGTCCAAGTGTGTCTAATTGTAATATTTTCCTTTTCTTGAGTCAAATATAATGTAACTGATCTCCTAGCTAAGTAACCTTGCACACACACACTCAGGGGGAGAGTTTACTGAATTAGAGTTTCTATTTAATTTTTGTTCAGATCATCTTGGACGATATTCACATCATCCTGGATGATCCAGTGGAAATAGAAATCCTAATTAGGGCGACCAAGTTAAGTCTGTCTGATTAAGCATATCATCCTGGACGATCCAATGATCGTACGGGATGATATGCTAAAATAAAAAATTCTCACCTGATCAAGTTAGGCAAGTTTTATTTTTAGAGATTTGATCTGATTGTCCTTAACGATACGTGTATCTTCCTAGACGATCCTTTATAATCATGCCTAAATTAGTCTGGTAATTAAGGAAAGTAATTAATATCTGATTGATACGATTATATTATCCCGGATGATCTCAGGATCGTACGGGATGATGTGTTAAAAACCATGACCGTCCAGCATGTTTCACATGTACGTCCAAAGTGGTGCTTAGGACGATTTTGGCTCTTTTTGAACTAATCATACAGGATGATATCAAAATCCTCCTAGATGATCAAGTCATTTTTAGGTCGTCAAGTATAAGTTCCTCTGGATGACCAGAGCGATCTTCTGGACGAAATTCCTGAATTTATATTAATCATCCTGGACGATCGCAGAATCGTATAGGACGATATGAACAACTTTTTCTATTAATCGTCCAGAAGAGCCAAATCGTCCAGGTTGAAACAAGTGATTTTGAACTGATCGTACATGACGATCGAGCGATCATCCTAGACGATACTAGCTGACCAGTTGAGATTTAGGGAAAATTTTGAGCCCTTCTATAAAGGATCTTTTTCTTCCAAAAAGGAAAAATCTTTTGCCACTTTCCTTTACAGAGAAACCCTAGAGAGAGTGAGTTTGGGAGAGAGAGAGAGGATCTTGTGAGGGGGAGATTGTGAGGGATTCACAAAGGTTACTCCAAGCAAGGATCAGAGTCATCTTCTCTGTTCGTTGTCTCTCATCTTGTCAATGTTTCTGGGGGAGGATCGTTTGCAAGAAGATCCGGGTTCTCTTCCCACTTCAGGAGGAAGCGAAAGGAGTTCAGCTTCTCTGCCTGCTTCAGGAGGAAGCAAAAGGAGTCTGGGTTGTCTGCCCGCTTTAGGAGGAAGCAAAAGGAGTTCAGGTTCTCTACCTCATCGGGTTGGTGGAAAGGAGTTTTATACAGGCTTCTCTGCCTTGCTGTGGGAGTAGAATGAGAGTCACTTTTGTGTTAGTGCAATACCCAGAAGACAGGCTCCGGGGATTAGATGTAGGTTAAGTTGACCGAACCACTATGAAATCTGGTGTGTTCTTTTTGATTATTTTCTGCACTTTATTTTTCTATTATTATCTGCTTAGGTGAAATCTGTGGTTGATCTTTTCGTTTATGTGTTTACTTATTTCCGCTGCAAATCATCGAAAAGATTTTTCCTGTTGCTCTCGAATTTTTAAATAACCAATTCACCCCCCCTCTTGATTAGCCTCGGGACTAGTTCATCAGGGCTTAACATCCCTATCGAACTTTCAAGTGGTATCAGAGAGGGATTCATAAAATCTAGTTTTGAAAATTTTTAAATTTGATTCATGGCTAACTTTGGTAATCGTAATACTAGTGAAGGTTATTCAATTACATGACTGCCATTGTTTGATAACATACCTTTTAATTTTTGGAAAACTCGCATGTCCACTTTTCTTCAATCAATTGATTATCACATGTGGATGCTTGTTAAGGATGGCTATGAATCACCATTGGAATGATTAACAATGTTAAAACTGAACTGCCTTTCACTGATTGGACTTTTGATGATCGTGACTTAGCCCAACTGAATGCCTAATATTTGAACTATTTTTTCTGTGCCTTAAAATCTGAGGATTACATGCCTATTTATACTTGTACAACTGGTAAAGAAATTTGGGATAGATTGTGCATCACTTATGAAGGTATAACTGAAGTCAAACAGTTTAGGTTAAACATATTGCTGCACGACTACAAATTTTTTCGCATGAAACCTATAGAGTCTAATTCTAAAATATATACTAGGTTCATTCAAATTGTCACTTCTTTGAATGCTTTAGGAAGAGAACTTACAAATTATGAAAAAGTGAACAAGATTTTGAGATGTTTGCCTTCTATGTTTGATGCTAAAATAACTGTAATTACTGAATCGAAAGATTTGAATAATTATTATATTGACAACTTACTTGGGTCACTAATTGCTTATGAGCAAGGGGTGAACCGAAGACAGCTTGATGCAGGTGACAATAACAAGGAGAAAACTATGGCGCTGAAGGCCAACAAAACTGACACTGATTCTTCCGGGTCTGATAATGATGATGTTGCCTTAATCACTAGGCAATTCAAAAGCTTTATAAGGAAGAAACATAAAAACTTTCAGAAGTGGAACAAGGGTAAGTCCAATAAAAATTTTAAAGGTTCATCTAATACTGTTTGTTTTGAATGCAGGAAGCCTGGACACATTAAAGCTGATTGTCCTACACTTAAAGCTCACCCAAGCAAGGAAAAGAATGAGGAGAAACCCAAATTTAGGAAGGACAAGAAAAGGATTTAAAAGGTGTTCTGGGCAGATTTCGCATCCGACTTTTCTGAGACTGAAGCTGAAGAGGAGGAAACTAACTTGTGTTTGATGGCTGATGATCATCCTAGTTAGTCTGACCAGGAAGAGGTATGTGAGCTTACTTACGATCAATTATTTGAAGTGTCTGAAAGAATTCATGCATTGTATAGGAAGCTTAAGAAAACTCATGCTAGCCTGAAACTAGAATTTCTGAATTTACAAAAAGAGCATTATTCTATAGTTAAAGATCATTCCTCACTTGACAGCAATCACATGTCTTTACTTGATAAATTTGATGAACTGAATAAAAAGAATTCTGATCTAATTACTGAGCATGATTCATTAAAAACTTCGCATGTTAATCTAGAAAGAGCTTTTAAGGAATTAGACAACATGGCATCTGAAGTGGAGAGTAGTAATGGAGCATTGAAATTTAAAATTGCAAGTTTGAAGAAAGAAAATGAATTTCTAAAAGTTAAAATCAGTGCTTTTGAGAAAAACGAAACACCTCCTACTTTTACACAATTTTATGCACATCCACCTTTTGAAGAATCTGGTTTAAAATCATCAAAGCATGTTTTATACAAACCTAGGAAGAGGCACTATCACCCACGTAGATTAGTTAACACCTTTCTAGGTGTCAGATATTTTTCTTGTGGCATGTTAGGACACATCTCTTACACCTACACTGTTCACCATAGTACATATTGGGTGTGGAGGCCCAAATTGCCTCTTTCATAGCACAGCACACATGCATTACATTCTTCTTTTCATAAAAAGAAACCCAAACCTGTTTGAGTTCCTAAATATGACTTTTGATGATTTTATAGGTGTGCTCTCACACAAGACCTCATGAGAGTATATGGTACCCGGACAGTGAATGTTCAAGACACATGACTGGAGATGCAAATTAGTTCATTTTGCTGGAAGCCAGGGATGGAGGCAAGGTTACACTTGGAGATAACACCATCAGGAGGGTGGTAGGTTCAGGTATAACTGGTGATTCAAAGAATTTTAAGATTGATAATATTTTACTTGTAGATGGACTGAAACACAACCTACTGAGCATCAGTCAACTATATGATAAAGGATACAACATTAAATTCTGGCCCACTTGCTGCATTTTAAGCTTAAATGACAAAATTATTTTTTAGGGAGAAAGGATCAACAATATCTACATGATGTATGTAAGTTGCTTTAAAACTGATATTTCAATTTGCTTAAAAACTACTGCTGATGAGTCTTGGTTGTGGCACAGGAGATTATGTCATGCAAATATAAAAACCCTTAGGAGAGTTACCCAAAAGGACTTAATTAGAGGTGTCCCCAAGCTTAAGTTCTCTGAGGACCACCTGTTTGATGCGTGTCAATTAGGGAAGCAAGACCAGTCCTCCTTTCACTCTATTAAGGACATTAGCACCTCTAAACCTTTAGAAGTCCATATGGATCTCTTTGGACCCATTAGCACTACCAACTTAGGGGGGAAAGTCTATGGTTTTGTGATTGTTGATGATTACTTGAGGTTCACTTGGATTAAATTTCTATCACATAAATTTGAGTCATTTGATGAATGTTGATGATTACTTGAGGTTCACTTGGATTAAATTTCTGTCACATAAATTTGAGTCATTTGATGAATTTAAGTCTTTCTTCACTTGGATTCAGAGGAAGTTAGGTTGTGAGATCTTGACTATTCATAGTGATCATAGTGGAGAGTTTGAAAATGTGAAGTTTGGAACTTTCTATGAGGAGCAAGGGATTAGTCAAAATTTTTCAGTTTCTAGGACCCCTCAGCAAAACGGGATAGGTGAAAGGAAGAACAGGACCTTAGTGGAAGCCGCTAGAGCCATGCTAGTTGAGTATTCACTTCCAAAATACTTTTGGGCTGAAGCAGTGAACACTGCCTGTTATGTGTTGAATAAGGTGAATGTTAGGTCCAATCTGAACAAGACACCTTATGAGATCATTATGGGTATAACTCCAAACCTGTCCCATCACCATGTCTTTGGCTGTAAGGTTTTCATTCTGAACAACGGGAAATCATCCTTAGAAAAGTTTGACCCCAAATCTGATGAAGGAGTGTTCTTAGGCTATTATAGTGTGGGGAAATCCTTTAGGGTGTTTAATAAGAAGACTTTGGTGGTAGAAGAGACAACTTATGTGGTGTTTGATGAATCTGATCCTAAGGTGACTAGAGTTGAGGAAGAAGAAGAGGTAGGGGAGATTACCCAAGGGGTTGAAAATATAAATCTTGAGGAAAGGGTAGAACCTCAAACCACTTTGCCTAGAGATTGGAGATATTCTTCGAGTCATCCTAAAGAACTGATCTTAGGAGACCCTTCTAAAGGTGTTAGAACTAGGCATGTACTTAGGAAGGAAGTAAATTATTCTACCTTTATCTCAATGACTGAACCCACCAACATCAATCAAGCACTTTCTGATGAATTTTGGATCTTAGCTATGCAAGAGGAACTGAATTAATTTGTAAGGAATGATATTTGGAACTTAGTAGACAGACCTAGGAATCAAAGTATAGTGGGTACCAAGTGGGTCTTTAAGAATAAGATGAATGACTCTGGTGTGGTGGTTAGGAATAAGGCAAGATTGGTATCTAAGGGGTACAATTAAATTGAAGGGATTGATTTTTAGGAGACCTTTGCCCCTGTAGCTAGATTGGAAGCCATTAGGGTGCTACTAGCCTTTGCCTGTTATAAGGGATTTAAGTTATTTCAAATGGAAGTTAAGAGTGCCTTTTTAAATGGGATAATAAAAGAGGATATTTTTGTAGAATAACCCCCAGGTCTTGAGAGTTCCCAATATCCAAATCATGTTTACAAATTAAAAAAGGCCTTATATGGATTGAAATAGGCACCTAGCACATTCCTGTTAGAAAGAGAGTTTATTAAGGGGAGCGTAGACACGACCCTTTTTCTGAAGAGAGTAGGGGATAAGTTACTCATTGTCCAGATCTATGTTGATGATATATTTTTTAGATCTTCTGATAAACATTTATGTGATAAGTATTTTAAAATAATGAGTAAAAAGTTTGAGATGAGTATGATGGGAGAATTATCCTACTTTTTGGGGTTTAGCATAAGGCAAATGGTTGATGGAACCTTTCTCAATCAATATAAATACACTAAGGACATTTTGAAGAAATATGAAATAGATAATGCCAAGCCAATCAACACTCCTATGAGCTCCTCTGTTCAGTTAGATAAGGATTCAAGTTAAAAATCTATTGATCAGAAGAAGTATAGAGGAATAATTGGATCACTACTTTACCTGACTGCTAGCCGACTTGATATCATGTTTAGTGTTTATCTTTGTGCTATGTTTCAAGCTGATCCTAAAGAGTCCCACCTGACTGCTATTAAGAGAATTCTTAGATATCTTTTAGGGACCCCAAACCTAGGAATCTGGTACCCTAGGCATAACACCTCTTTTGAGATTATTGGATATTCTGATTCTGACTTTGCAAGGTGTAGGGTAGATAGAAAGAGCATTTCTGGAACTTATCAATTCATAGGACAATCTTTAGTCTCCTGGTCCAGTAGAAAATAGAACTCAGTTGCACTTTCCACTGCTGAAGCTGAGTACATTACCTTAGGAAGTTGTGTGGCCCAAGTTCTTTGGTTGAAGTAATAAGTCTTGGATTTAGGATTACCTTTGGGCACAATTTTTATTCTGTGTGATAATACTAGTGCCATCTATATATCTCAGAATCTAATCTAACATTTTAGAACCAAACACATTGATATAAGGCATCACTTCATTAGGGACCATGTTACAAAAGGGGACATTGAGCTACATCATGTAGCAACTGAAAATCAGTTGGCTGACATATTTACTAAACCACTGGCCTTTGACTCATTCAGCATTTTAAGGACCAAATTAGGTGTGATTGATATAAATGCTTGATTCTGATGACTACTAATTTCTGATTTGTCTATTTTTCATTCTGGTTCTATTAGTCAGTTTTATGATTTGATTATCTATTTCATGTTGATTTTTATTTTTCTGCTGATTTTAATTTTAGTCTTATTAGTTTGATTTGAGTATTTATTTTGAAGTGATTTCCTACTTATTATTATTTACTATTTTATTTCTTTCAAAATCAGATCACTGCTAACTACTGCTGATAAACTGGATTTCTAACTGAGAGTTTTACCTTGTTTTTATTTGGAAGCTGGTAAGTAGTGATTGATTCTACTGAATCTGTTAAAGGGAAGAAACATTGATGATTGTTTCTCTTCCTCTAACTCCTTTAATGGTGAATTATTTCTTTTGGATAAAAATCTTCTTCAAAGTTAAAAAGTTAGTTTTTGAAATAGAGATCTATTTTATCTTCCTACAGTAATCTACCTCATATAAATAGTGTTTTCAAAGTTTTGAGTCATTGTTATGATTTTTTGAACCAAGTGATTGCACTTATCACACGATGTATAATTTTTGTTTTGTGCATTACTCTTCTTTATTGTAGAGAGTAAGCTATGTCATCTCTTATGTCTGGAAGGTAAGTTTACAGCTGAGATTCTTTAATGATTTTGAGAGGGAGAAAGCCTACAAAAGATGCGCAAAGAGCTCCAAAATGAAAAGAGGCACAAAATTAGCCCAAACCAGAAAGATGCACAATGTCGCCAAAAATTTGAAAGAATACACGAAATGTATCAAAAGTCAAAAGATGCGCATAGCGCCAAACAAATTGAAAAAGGGGCACAAAATTAGCCAATAAAGAAATAGGCTTTCTTCCCTTTCAGATCTTTAAATGTCTTAGAGAAATCCATGCACCACTTAATATTTTCAAAAGCTAACGACAAAAATCATGATTTCTGATTTCTTACTCTGTAATACAATTATATAAGATATTTTTCTGGAACGAGGCTTGAAAGGATCTCTTTTCGAATCTAATTTCTTTTCTTCTGAATTGGATTTTTGTTTTGAAAGGAATTTGCATCTATAAGGTGTCCGAGGTGGGAGTTACGAAAGTTGATTTTCTAACTTTTTTTGGATTTCAACGCAGTCAATCTTCTTTTTATTGGTTTTTGGATTCAAAATTAAGGGAAAATTTTGATTTACTGGAGCAGATCGATTCAAAAAAAATCATTATTTTTGTGTGTGTTTTTTTGTGTTTCTGGTTTCCAGTTTTATTTACTCTGCTTTTATTTTTCATTTTATTGTATGTGTTTTTGGGATCCCTGATCTTTCATCTCAATCCTCCATCTTTTTCTGTTTTATGCTTTTTCTATTTCTATTATTGTGTCGTTTCTCCTCCTTTTTGTGATGCCAAAAGGGGGAGTTAGTTAAGTGACTAGTAGTTTGTATTTTATGTATTAATCTTATTTTGTGTTGTTTATTTTGTTTATAGTTATTTTCCTTTACTGTTCAAGTAGTTCAGTGAAATTTGAAAAGATATTTGTTTTTCGTATGTGCATTGGTTAACTCCTGGTTGTTTTTTTTAAACTAATGCATCAATGTTTGTCATCATCAAAAAGGGGGAGATTGTTGCAAATCTGGTTTCAAAAAGTATAGTTTTGAGGATGACAATTATGTTTGTATTCTATTTTGCTTGGCTAACCAATTTCAGGTACAATAGATCAAAAGCAACTAAAGCCAACTCAAGATCGAGTCCAAGTGTGTCTAAATATAATATTTTCCTTTTCTTGAGTCAAATGTAATGTAACTGATCTGCTAGCTAAGTATCCTTGCACACACATACTCAGGGGGAGAGTTTAGTGAATTAGAGTTTCTGTTCAATTTTTGTTCAGATCATCCTGGATGATATTCACATCATACTGGACGATCCAGTTGAAACAGAAACCCTAATTAGGGTGACCAAGTTAAGTCTATCTGATTAAGCATATCGTCTTAGACGATGCAATGATCGTACGGGATGATAGGCTAAAATAAAAAATTCTTAGTTGCTAGATCAAGTTAGGCAAGTTTTATTTTTAGGGATTTGATCTAATCATCCCGTACGATACGCGTATCATCCTGGATGATCCTTTACAATCATGCATAAATTAGTCTAGTAATTAAGGAAAGAAATTAATATCTAATTGATATGATCATATCATCCCGAATGATCTCAGGATCATACGAGACGATGTGTTAAAAATCATGACCGTATAGCATGTTTCACCTGTACGTCCAGAGCGGTGCTCAGGATGGTTTTGGATCTTTGTAAACTAATCGTACAGGACGTTATATCGTCCTAGATGATCAAGTCATTTTTAGGTCGTCCAGCACAAATTCCTCTGGATGGGTCTTCTGGATGAAATTCCTAAATTTACACTAATCGTCCCGAACGATCGCAGAATCGTACGGGACGATATGAATAACTTTTTCCACTAATCATCCAGAAGAGCCAGATCGTCCAGTCTAAAATAGGTGATTTTGAACTGATCGTACAGGACGATCGAGCTATCATCCTGGACGATATTGGCCAACCAGTTGAGATTTAAGGCAAATTTTGAGCCCTCCTATAAAAGATCTTTTTCTTCCAACAAGAAAAATCTTTTGCCACTTTCCTAGAGAGAGAGAGAGTTTGGGAGAGAGAGAAGATCTTGTAAGGGGGAGTTTGTGAGAGATTCATTAAGGTTGCTCTAAATAAGGATCAGAGTCATCTTCTCTGTTCGTCGTCTCTCGTCTTGTCAATATTTTGTGTGGGAGGATCGTTCGCAAGAAGATCCAGGCTCTCTGCCTGCTTTAGGAGGAAGCAAAAGGAGTTCAGGTTCTCTGCCTGCTTCAGGAGGAAGCGAAAGAGTCTGGGTTCTCGGCCCGCTTCAGGAGGAAGCAAAAGGAGTTCAGGTTCTCTGCCTCACCGGGTTGGTGGAAAGGAGTTTTCTATAGGCTTCTCCGCCTTGCTGTGGGAGCAGAAGGAGAGTCACTTTTGTGTTAGTGCAATACCTGGAGGAGAGGCTTCAGGGAGTGGATGTAGGTTAAGTTGACTGAACCACTATAAAATCTGGTGTGTTCTTTTTGATTATTTTTGCACTTTATTTTTCTGTTATTATCTGCTTGGGTGAAATCTGTGGTTGATCTTTTTGTTTATGTGTTTACTTGTTTCCGCTGCAAATCATCGAAAAGATTTTTCCTGTTGCTCTCAAATTTTTAAATAACCAATTCACCCCCCTCTTGGTTAGCCTCGGGACTAGTTCATCAGGGCTTAACATCCCTATCGAACTTTCAATGTTATCAAATAAAAGTGGATGAGTAATAGAGTAACCATCTATGTTATTCCTATTTCTATAATGTGCCATGGATCATTTTACTCTAGATTTTTTAAAACACTATTTTTGATTGCCTCTTTGATACCAATTGAAAGTTTGATAAGGATGTTAAGCCTAAGTGAACTTATCCCTAGGCACACTAATGTGGAAGCAATATTACCTCTTCATGAGAAATCTAATAAATGTTTTAAGAGTTTCAATAATGGTGATGATAATTGAATCAACACAATGTACTATCAACCATAGATTTTTAAGAAGCAATTAACACAGGAAATAAATCTATCATGAAATATTAACAAATCAAAATGTGCATAAAAGTATAATGCAAAAAATAAGAGATCAAAAATAATACGCCAGAGATTTATAAAAATTTAGTAAAATAATAACCGACGTCCACTCCACGGAGTCCTCCTCTCTGGGTATTACACTATCACTATAGTGTCTCTCCTTTAGCCCCCCACAACTAGGTGGAGAAGCCCTTATAAAATCTATTCCACCAACCCGGTGCGGTAGAGGACCATAATCCTTTTCACCCTCCTGGTGAGGCATAGAACATGGAATCCTTTTCACCCTCCTGGTGAGGCAGAGATCCTAAAATCCTTTTCACCCTCCTGGTGAGACAGAGAACATGGATCTTATTTTACCCTCCTAGCGAAGTCAGAGAACCTGGAATCACTTTCACCTCCCCCAGTGCAGCGGTGTAGCTGGGTCCTTTGAAACTAATGAGGTCTTCTTCCCAAAGCTTCCCTATAGACAAACCTTGACACATGGAGGAACTCATGTGCAAGTTTAATGGAGTAACCATGTGGAACTCCCTCTCACACTCCCTTGCAGCCGATAAGGATCTTTTCCTTCTTTGACAAACTCTACCCTTTCTCACCCAAGCTCTAGACTCTTCCTTCAAGTTTTCTTCAGAAGAAATAACCAAGCAAATAGAAAAAAGACTCTTATGAAGTCTTATGAGAAAGCTTAAAATAAGGGCTTAAAAAACGCTAAAACCTAATTCTTTCATCTCTGATTGTTCAGTACAATCCCAGATCATACAGTATGATCCCAGATTATATAGTATGATTAGTTTATAATATCCCTATTAGTATTATATGAAGAGTAAGGTGTTGTACGATTTGTTCAAGCATTTGAGCAAATTATCCAGTAAGATATGATCATCATCCAGTATAATTAGAACAAGGAAATAAGATTTTCATCCCCTATGATTGGTAATGATAAATTATCATCTCATACAAAGATTGAATCGTATAGTATGATTTATCCAATCATACAGTTTGATCTCACTGGACCAATTAATGAAAATTTGATCCCTAACTATAGGATTAATTTAGGCAAGATTTAATTACATCGAACAGTATGATACCTATTAGCTAAGTTTATGATTTCAACTGATCGCTTCGTATAATATGGATTGTACAGTATGATTATTTTAAATATCTTTAATAACACAATTGGTCGTTTTAAAAATTTTCTGATAGGCTGATCATACAGTACGATACATATCGTACTATATGATTAGTTCAAAACATTACTCTTCTAATTTTTCTCACAATCCCACTCCCTTGAGTTTGTGTGTGCACAATCACTAAGATGGCATACACCTATACATGTCATGACTCAAGAAATTGAAAATTTCATAAATGAATTTTATAGACTCTTTCAACTTATCCTATTCTTTCAAAGCTTGAACCCTGAATCTTTATTGAGTGGTGCATGATGTACCTTAAATGTTAGTATACATAAAAGCAAATATGCACTACAAATATTAGGAAACATTAAGAAGCAATCAGTAATGTTTATTATCATAAAAAATCATATACTCGAAAACCTGAGTTACAACAGCACCTAACTCTACAGTAGCTATTGAGGATAATACTAATGTGTAAAAAGTTAATGATGCCATTTTAAGTAGTCCTACTCATGGAAATACTTCACATGAACCTAATAAAATCATGAAGGAAGCTGAAGATGTTATGGATATTGACCATGAAAAGGCACTTGCTAGCAATATGAGGATATCAGGAGCTTGCTTGTGGTTAAGAGAGTGAAAAATCTTCTAACCCTTATTTTTCTGACAATCAATGTCATACTTCTCCTATTACTAACCTCTTAGATGAGCAAATGGCTTCTATTTATTCTAAGCATATTAATACTTTTCCATACTCACAATTACCTTATTGCTCTAATAAAAAATTATCTGAATTTGATTTAGTTTTGATCAATAATTATGGAATTAATCAAGCTATGTCTAACTCTCTCTTGAAGGAAGAGGAAAATATGGAAGAAGAACTACAATTAGAAGAAGTTGAGCTTGGATATGATAGAAATGAAGAAGGTGACTTTACCCATACTAATGAATTAAATAATGGTTGTAAGGATCCTCAAACCTCTCTACATATTCATAATAATTTATCATCTAAAGGAAAATTTAATATTGCCCCTAAAGGTGTCCATAATGAGGCTAATATGGATGACATTGATAATGGTTTTATTAAAGCTTAAGGGAGGAAGAATAGAAAAAATAAAAAAATAATTTACTTTCTCCTAGAAACAACCAGTCTCAAGCTAGTCATTTACTCCTTAATGATTAAGTCTATTGTTTGGAATGTTAGGGGCATTGGGTGCCCTTCTTATATGATGAGAGTAAAAAACCTTTGTCTTATTCATATTGTTTCTATTTTAGTCTTATTGCCCCTCTACCTTTCTTAACATAAGTCAAATCTAATACCTCTACTTTCCTAACTGGGTCATCGGAAGGCTGTCGTTTTATGTGACCAAACCATCTAAGGCGACTCTCTCTAATCTTATCCTCCACTGGAGCTAAAATTTCATACTTTAGTTAAAAGGAACAAAAAAAAAATTTCATAAAAAATTTCTCTTCCTAATGGATCTCATATTGAGGATCTTGGTGAGATTGCTAATTCTGCTATCGAGCATTTTAAAAAAAATTTTAATGAGAACTTTGATTCCATGCCTTTTGACATTCCTGATATTATTCCTAATATTATTAATCATGATGACAATTAGATTTTTACTAGCCCTACTTCTTTTGAAGAAATTAAAGAGGCTGTCACTTCTATGAAATATGATTCTGTTGCTAGGGCTGATGGTTTTACCACTAAGTTTTTTTCTCAAAAAGCTTGGGATATTATTATATTGGACTTATATGGTGCTGTGTTATATTTCTTTGTAGGTAATAGTATGCCTATGTTTTTTTCCTCCACTTCCATTGTGCTTATCCCTAAAAATAATGGCATTAATAACTAGGATAATCTGAGGCCTATTAGTCTTTACACCTTCTTTAGGAAGTTGATTTCAAAAATTCTTATGAACCAGCTGTCCCCTTCACTACCCAAAATAATTTCTCCTAACCAAACTAGTTTTGTTATGGGGAGGGCGATTTTTGATAACATATTACTTGCCTAAGACATCCTTAATGATCTTGATATTAGGGTTAGAGGTAGTAATATTGTGTTTAAGCTGGACAATACTAAATCCTATGATAACATCAACTGGAACTTTCTCTACAGCATTCTTCAGTCGTTTGGTTTCAACACTTTTTTTATTTATCTTGTTAAAAATTGTGTTGATGGTCCATTCTTTTCTGTTATTATTAATGGTAGAAGAAATGGTTTTTTTTTTAAATTTTCTCATGTCTTAAGACAAGTTGATTCTATCTCCCCTACCCTTTTTATTATTACTAGTGAATATTTATCTATAAGTTGTACTAACCTTTTTGAAAATCATCCCAATCTCTTTTATAAAATGATGGGTGGATTCCTTATATCTTATTTATGTTTTGTTAATGATGTTATTATTTTTCCTATGGCTCTCTTAATATAATTAATTTGCTAATGAGATTTTTACATAGTTTAAAAGTTTCTAGCGATCTTTTCCTTAATAAAAGCAAGAGCTTCCTTATTGCCTCTGGCAAAATTTCTCCAAACCATATTTCTATTATTAAATGTATCACCAATTTTATACAAAGATATTTTTCTATTAAGTATCTTTGGGTTCCTCTTTAAAAATGTCATAGGAAATCTTTCCTTTTTTATGAGCTCTATGCAAAAAGGATATGTTCTTGGGAATTTAATTTTTTAATCTTTGCTGGGAGATTGATTCTTATTAGAAGTGTTCTTTTCTCCCTTCTATTGACCTCATTTTTTTATGAGGTCATTAGGACCCAACCCAGAACTCCAAGTTAATTTAGACCCTAGGATCAATTCTGATCCTAAATTAACTTATATCCTAGACATAAGATCTATCTAGATCCTAGGATCCTTCAAGACCCCAGACCCTAGGTCTTTTAGACTCTAGGATTCTTCTAGATTTCAAACCCTAGGATCTACCCAGGCTCTAGATCAATCTAGACCCTAGAATTAGTTCAGATCTTAGATCATTTCAAACCCTAGGATCTACCAAGGCCCTAGGATCAATCTAAATCTTAGATTTAAATTAATTCAAACCTCAAAGTTTAAACCCACCCAAATTTTAATATGTTCAAGACTTAAACCTATCTAGACCCAAGCCTTGGTCTCAATCTAGCCTTTAAATAACTCTCCAAGTGAACTTCAAATCTTATTCAATCAATCATAATTATCCCAATGATTATTATTAGTTTGGATAATTCAAATTCAATCATCTAAGCTCAAAACCCAATTCAGACCCAGAAATCCAAAATGAAAACCATGGTCAGGGACCCATGTCCTGAAACCCTTTCTGGGTGAACTTTCTATCACATAAAAACCCAGTCAAATGGCCTTCGATTCAAGATTTGTCAGTTGGATATTAATCAAACATGTTTCTTGAGGTAACTCTCCAAATTTGAGCTCAATCTGAGACTTCCAACCCTAGAAACATGACTAAAATCCAAAGACTGCAAAACCTTTAAATATTTATAGTTCATGCCATTGGACCCATCACCTAATAAAATTTTACCTTGAAGTATTCTCCAAACCCTTTAATCACTCCCAGACCTTTGATATTGATATGTTAAACATTAACCTACATTTTGTTTGGATTCGTTATGACCTAGAATTGATCAGAGGTCAAAATGACAAAAATGCCATCTAAGTTGGATTTTTGGACTTTTGATCAAAACATAACATAGTTCAACCTCATCAACCCTTGAAACCTCCTCTAATCAATTCTAAATATCATTCATAATCCATTAGACCCAAACCCAGACCCTGGGTTAACCTGGTTGACCCAAAAATCCCTTAAGGGTCAAAATAGTCATTCTGACTTAAATGACCTCCCCATTGCATGGAACCACTTCCAATAGACTTTAAACATTAAACCAAACTTATTGAGCCCATTCCCAGACCCTGGGTTAACCTAGTTGACCAAGCTAACCAGGATTGACCTAATGACCCTCTTAGGGCCCAAATAGGTCATTTGACCCAAAAGACCTTTTTAGAACTTGAGACTACCTCCTTCAGACTCCAGATATCAATCTAAACCTGTTAGGTCCAACCCCTGCCCCTAGGGCAACTTGGTTGACCAGGTCAACCCAGTTTTACTAAATAATTCCTTAAGGATTAAATAGGTTAATCCAACCCATTTAACCTATTCAATTCATATCAATCCTTCAAACCAAGTCCTAGTCATAGCCTAAGCATGTCTTAGTCTTTGGTTAAGCAAACCCAAGTTGAGTTGACTCTTGGTCAAACCTCCATGTCACATGTTTTCCACTCATCATTGACTTGATCTTGACCCCTTTGACCCTTCCCTAACGTATCTCAAATAGTACCCAACATCCTCTAAGTACAACATCACTGCCCTTGACTTTGTTGACTAGTCAAAGTAAGTTAACAATACACTTAAGCCCCTCTTTGAAATGGTCAACCCTCCCTTTTGACTAAAAGTACATTGCTCCAAAACCCATGGGGTGACTCAACAGCATCGTTTACCTCATACCTACCACCTCAACCTCCTTTGACCTTTGACTAGTCAAAGAGGTCAACTGAAGCTTAAGCTCCCCTTCCATGGTCAAACCCTAGTGAAAGTGGCTTTATCCCTTAGACTAGGTTGCTTAGCTCCTACCATTTAAGTTCAAAACCTCCCCTTAAGCTCTCCAAACTGAGCTTAGGCCCTAGTTTGGCCTAAAATAACAAGTGGTCCCCCCCTTGAGCCAAAAGAACCCAATGGCCTTAAGGGATTTCCCAGGCTTTCTCCTTCCACCCTAATCGCCTGGAGCACGTGGCAAGCATCCAAGGAAACCCGCTGATGCATCAGAGCCGTCCAATTACCCCCAAGACATTTGAATAGGGTAAACTATTGATTTGAAAATAGATTCAAATCCCTACACTCTCTCACCATCTCAAGCCTCCCCAGCTGAGCCCTCTACTTATTAAAGCTCTTAAGTCGTTCCTCCTCACTTCCTGACCAAAACCCCACCGTTAAAACCACACCAGCAACTATCTTTCTGGCGCAAGCATATTTCCTCCAAAGCTTTTTCCAAGCGATCCGTAGCATATCTGACCGTGGGTTCAACAGAAGAAACATATGAGGTCAATCTACAAGCTCAACCGAACTCTTATCCCAAAGTTTGAATGGTGAGATTCCTCTAAAACTCTAGCCCTAGATCACTAGAGTTAAATTTAAATATCTTTCTATTAAGCACTTTTCAAACCATCAAACAGAACCCACATGATTTTTGTTCATTAGAGGAATCTATGTTGAAAATTTTATGGAAAATGATCAATCTGATCGAGAGTAAACTCTAAAAAATGAGTTCTAGGGCATTTTAGTGGCCTGTTTCAGGTGTATAAAATCTCCATTAGTGATCAAAAGATCAACGGCGGATATCCCGTCATTCAGCGGTATTTCTAATCGGGGATCTGATCGGGCATTCGATTTCATCATCCGGCTCAATCTAAGCTCTTGATCTTAAACTATGGGCAATCTGATGGCTCGATCTACGCACTGACATGGATAAGTGCAGAGTGGATCGAAATCATGGTGCCACCAATCATTGGAAATGATTATACGACAGTGCAATCATTTCCAATGATTTCCCATTTTTTGACTCGCCAATGCTGGCCTATCACGTGTCTGGTCTGCCACCACTGCACCGCCGGTTCAGTTAAAATGAATTTAATTTATTTAAAAACCTTTTAAAATTAGGAAACTTCATTAATTTATTAAAAATTCAATTTTAATCCAAAATTAGCATATAATATATCAAATTACTCAAAATTTGAAACCCTTTGATCTAAAATTAAAATTAATTTAGAATATGTTATATAGTTTAAATTATTTCAAATATTTAATTATTTAGATTTAATTAATATTTATTTTAGTATTAAACACTTTCCTAAAATTTGAACTTTTATTTTAAATTACTTCAAATATTTCATGATATTTCTTAAAGTAATTTATTTTAAAATTTAACTTTAATTTAAAGTTTTTTTATTTAAATATTTTAAAATTTTTTCAATATTATTAATATTTAATTAATGTTTAAATTAATATTACTTTGAATACCCTAAAATATTCATGATTAATATTGCAATATGTTAAATGATTAAATAATTATTTTAAAAAATACTTTAACTTGAAATTTAATTGAATTTAAGACATGTTTTCCATATTTTAAATAATTTCTTTATTAATTAAATATTTAAGTATTTAATTAATACTTCATTAAAATTACAAAAATCTTTAATGAAAATTATTTTAAATAGCTTTAAAATTTATAAATATTTACGACTTAATTAAGTTTAATTTAAGAATTATTTTAAGTATTAATTAATTTTTAATTAATTTAACTAGTTCAATTAACTATAAACTTTAAAAATTCAAAAGAAATTTAAGTTAAATCAAAAAATTATAAATAATACCTTAAAATTTTCAAAATTTTATATATTTTAATTTAAATTTAATTTTAAATTTTAAAATTTAATCTATGTTAAATAATTTGAATTATTTAAATTTGATAATATTTAATAAGTATTTGATTAAATATTATACTAATTATTTTCAAAATTAAAAATTTATTTTTAATTATTTTAAATAATTAGAGGATCTCTCGAAGTATTTTGAAACTAATTTTAACAATATTTGAGTATTTAATTTTATGATTTGTATTTTCATATTTAAGTATATATATGTATATGTTTAAAGTTTACTTTAAATTTATACATACATTAAATCTTTAAAATGTTGAGGGATCCTTTAGAATTTTAAACATAGGTTGAGTCTACATGAATAGGATTGATGGGGAGTGATCATTAATCAATGATTAATCATCTTTCTAATTAATCACAGATTAGTCTTCCAATAAATTGAGTTTTATTTTAATTGCATGTTTAGGATATAAACACACAACTTAGCTTAGGCTTTCCTAGATTTAAGGTCATGTGTGTGATTATGCATGTTTATGTATATGTTAAGTTTAAGGGTTAGAAAAGCCATGATTTAAACCTGGTTAGCTTAGTGACATCATTAAAGACAATAATTAGGGATTTGTTTAGAGAGCATAGAAAATTTTAATAGTTACGATACACCTCCCATTTACATGAGATTTAGACTACTTGAACTTAGTGATACCTACAGCCCATAGGAATTTTTCCACTGATTTTGGAAATCATTAAGTGGCTTTATCAATTTACTTAAGATTTAAACCTTAATTAAGCATTTATCCCTCCAAAAATTCTAATAAATCAAATTTAAATCCAAAAATTACAATAACACCTCTAACTGATTGAAATTTGATCCTTAATCAATTAAAATTAAAACCACTTTAATTTGACATTAAATTTAAGCTTAATTGAATTTTTAAGTGGAATTGAATATTTAATTTATTTATTTAATTAAAAATAATTAAAGATTCTAAAAATTTCTCAAACACTTGATAATCCCTCTTAAGATCATTTCTGATCTATGGATGTGATTTCAAGAGGCTTAGGGTTCATTTGGATTTAAATCAATAAAAAGGCCTTTAGTTAAAACAATTTAATAATTCCACTAAATACTCAAACTTTTAAATATCATAACTAATTCTAAAAAACTCCAAATTAATCAAACTAAAAGGTAGTCAAATCTAATTAATATCTAGTATTTATTAAAAATTTTAAACCTACAAAATTTTGTCAAAATCAAAAAGTCAACTATTTGGTCAAACTCAGGTCAAAATCGGGTCAAAATTTCTAAAAATCATAACTTTTCATAAGAAATCTAAATTGAGCATACTAATAGTCTAACTACTCATCATAAGGTCTAATATTTGTTAAAAATTTGAAACCTTCAAAATAAACTTTAATTTAAAAAGTCAACTTTTAGACCCTTAAATAATGTTATAAAAAAATTCAATGATTCCAAAAAATCCAATAATTAATTAAAATTCCATCAAACTTCTTACTTGATTAATAAAACCTTCAACCAACATTCAAATACTTAACAACCACTTCAATGATGAAGTTTATCGAATGGGCTACTCTGGGATGCAGGGCTACGGGTCCTAAGGAGGCTTAGTTCCTTGTGCCTCATGGCACAATGCAACGAATGGATACATTGGAGTGTTAAACATCAAGTTAACTTACTTTTAATTATTTGACCAAATTATCTTAATTTAACTACATTAATTAGGTTTTTAAGATGGAACACTCTGGGCTGCGGGGCTATGTGCCCTAAGAAGGCCTGGTTCCTCGAGCTTGGTGGCACAATGCCGCAAACCTGTTGATGAAAAATATAAACTAATTTAACTTTTAAAATTAGTAATTAACTGAATTAATTAATATTAATCAAATCTTAATTTTGAATAAACTAAATTAACCGAATCAACTTCGATTAATACTGGGTAACCCATACTTAGAGGCTATTAGCTTAGCCCCAAAGAAGGTGAAAGAAATTTCACGGCCTTAGTGAGCAACAAAGGTAGTAATCATTAAACCATCAAAATATATCTAATTTTAACTTTAATATATTAATATTTAAACTTTAATCAAATCTCCCTTTAAACCTTCAATAAACTCAAACTCTAGATAATTCCAACAAGTTACCCAATCTAGGATCTACCCCAACCACAAGACCTTTTACACGCACTTTAGATGGTTTGCTAGGACAACCAACTCTAGTCTAGGCTAGGTTGGTGTTTACTTTACTATTATATGTTAGGTTTTTTGAGTTTTCACTATATATTATGATTGAAATTGATTCATGTGTCTGTTTACTTTTACTGCACTCTGTAAATTGATGTGATGGGGAATAGATTATGCTTAGGTTAGGAACAATCTGGATGCTCACAAAATTTTTTACAGGTGACCATGCTCATGTAGAAAATAAAGGGGGCTAAATAAATAATAATTAATATAAATAGTATAGGTGCTTCAGCTGCTTAGAGCTCAAATGAAAAGAGTTTTCTGTCTATATATGTAATTGCTTGGCAATTGATTTAATTATTAAATGCTTAGGATAACCTTACAGGAGAGTCTAGAATTTTTATTTCTATATTAATATAATTCATTTGAAATTTTGAATTATGAAAGTGCACATTTGAGTTTGGATATATAGATCCAAAGCTTGGATTCTAAAGAGGAAAGGATACCCCTTAGGGGGATAGTCCATTTTCATTTGGAAGTCCAATTTTGGATCACTTTACTACCCAAAGTGGGAAGAATAACCTCCCATTCAGGGGAAGAATTTTCTTTCCACTTTACTACCCAAAGTGGGAAGAATAACCTCCCATTCGATAAATCCAAGGAGTCCGAACAGGAGAAGTCCGAGGAGTTGAAGACAAAGAGTATCCCACTCAAAGTCATTTGCATCTGTACTAAGTTTAGAATCTGGGTTATGGTTAGTGGTGCTAGGCCACTTTAAATTTTTGCAGACCTTTAGTTATAATAAAAATGTAGTTTGCTTATGGACATTTATTTAATTGAGTTAATTTATTGATGCATTTGATTTAATTTGATTGCCTATAAGATTGCCTACTTTTCCTAATTTTTTATCTTAGCCTATGCGAAGGCTTGTGAGGGTAGACCAAAAAATTTTTACATGAACTAAAAAAAAACTTTTAAGATAATATAGAAACTCTAACGATCTAAGAAGTAAGCCTGAGATTACCGGGAGTTTGCATAACGTCTTTGCTGCACTCTACTCTTCCTTTTGTTAGGAACCTCCCCGTCTGCGGGTTCGGGCTGATCACTTGGCCTATGAGAGTGCAGATCTGTCAAGGGGAGTCTGTGTATCTTAGGATAAAAACTATTTTTATGCCTTTTTAAAACTACTCCATACATTTTATGCATTTTAATTGAGTCAATCAACATGCACTGCATTAGAAACTAATTAAAAACGTCTAAAATTTTAATTGCATTTGCTTTTACATTTTCACCAAACATAAGTCAAGTGGTCACTTAGGACAATCTCTAGATGTCGATCCTAACTCTTAAAAACTTTAATAAAAATATCCTACCACTCTCACATTAAATGACTAGACTCATAGATTTTAATCACCTAGGTGGTTAGCTGGCTCCACAATCTAGGCCAAGGTAAGTTCAAATTTTGCATTGCATTAGTTAGGTTTGGGCCACCGTAGTCTAGTGCCCAATTTTGATTTAAGAATCGGGGCAGATTCTGAATCATAAGACCCCAACCTCTTTGAATATAATCCTAAATTTCTAATAATTATTTAATTCAAATTAAAATTCTCTCTTAGCCTAAAGTTTAAAGCCCAATATTTAGACTAGTTGGGACACTTTTGAATTATTTCAGAATCTCTAAGTTGTTATGAATCTGGATTCGAGGACTATAATTTTGAAGATAGAAACCTTTTTATTTCTAATTGAGTGTCTAACCTTTCAGGTTCATAGGATCAACTGCAATTCAAGCTAGCTCAAGATCAAGTCAGTCTGTTTATGTTTCAGGTTCAATGTACTTTTCATTTTTCTTGAGTCAAGTGTAATATAACCGATCTCTGAGCTATGTAACTTTGCACATGCACACTTAGGGAGAGAGTTTTAGTGAGTTAGAGTTTTTATTCAAATTTTATTCAAATCGTCCTAGACGATCCATTGAAAATAGAAACCCTAATTAGGGTGACCATGTTAAGTCTGTCTGATTAAGCAAATCATCCTAGACGATACACCCATCATACAGGATGATATGCTCAAATCAAAAAATCTTAGCTGCTAGACTAACTTAGGCAAGTTTTTATTTTTAGAATTTTGGTCTAATCATCCTGGATGATATGTGTATCATCCTAGATGATCCATTACAATTATACCAAAATTAGTCTGGTGATTAAGGAAAGTAACTAAGGTTTAATTAATTTGATCAAATCATCCTGGATGATCAAAATATCATCCTAAATGATCAATTAAAAATCATGATCGTCTAGTGTATTTCACTTGGATGACCCGAACAATACTTTGGATGATATTCCTGATTTTGAACTAATCATACGGGATGATATCAATATTGTTCTGGATGCTCAGGTCATTTTAAAATCATCCAGCATGGTTTGGTTGTACGACCTGAATAATGTGCTGGATGATTTTGGGCAATTTTAAACTAATCGTACAGGATGATATGCGTATCATCCTTGATGATCAAGTCATTTTTTTAAATCATCCAGGCATTTCTCTTGGACATCCCAAACTATCTTCTGGATGATATTCCTGATTTGAACTAATTATCCATAATGATCGCAGAATCATCCCGGATGATCTGAATAAAATTTGTCTTCTAATCATCCTGAAGAACCAGATTGTCTATGGCAAAAGGGTCTAATTTATACTAATCGTACAGGACGATTGAAGGATCATCCTGGATGATCTTTGATGGCTAGTTAAAATTCAGGGTAATTTTTGAGCCCTCCTATTTAAGATCTCTTTCATTCTACTGTAGAAATCTTTTGCCAAAATCCTTTCCTGAAAGAGTTCTTGAGAGAGAGAGAGGGAGAGCTTGGGAGAGAGAGAGAGAATATTATGAGGGGGAGTTTGTGAGGTGTTCACAAAGGTTACTCCAAGCAAGAATTTAAGTTGTCATCTCCAGTCATCATCCTTGGTTTCCTTGGTGCTCTGAAGGAAGGATCGTCTGTATGAAGATCAGGTTCTCTGCCTGCTTCAGGCTGAAGTGAAACGAGGTAAGGTTCTCTGCCTACTTCAGGAGGAAGCAAAAGGAGTCCGGGTTCTCTGCCTTACTGGGTTGGTGAAATGGAGTTTTGCAAAGGCTTCTCTGCCGTATTGTGGAAGCAGAAGGAGAGTCACTTTATTTTAGTGCAATACCTATAGGGGAGGCTCCGGGTAGTGGACGTAGGTCAAGTTGACCGAACCACTATAAAATCTAGTGTGCTCTTTCTAATTATTTTCTACACTTTACTTTTCTATTGATGATCATGTGATTGAAGTTATTATTTTGCTTCGTTATACATCTTCACATCATCGAAAAATTGTAATTATTTTTAAAACGTTCAAAAAGATTTTCAAAATCTTTTTTAGCTCATAAATTTTAAAATAACCAATTCACCCCCCCCCCCCCCCCCTCCTGGTTAGCCTCGGGACTAGTTCACAAGGGCTTAATAATCCTAATGAACTTTTAAGTGGTTTCAGAGGGGGATTCATAAATTTAAGTTTTAAAAAACTTTTGAAATTAATCCATGGCTAAGTTTGGTAATAGAAACACCGTTGAAGGTTATTCCATTACTCATCCACCCTTGTTTGATAATATACCATTTGATTTTTTAAAAACTTGTACGTCCACATTTTTGCAATCTATAGATTATCACATGTGGATGCTTGTTAAAGATGGTTATCAAGCACCTTTTAGACTTATTAATAGTATTAAAATTGAATTTCCTTTTATCGAATGGATATTTGATGATCGGGACTTAGCACAACTGAATACAAAATGCTTGAACTATTTTTTCTGTGCATTAAAATTTGAGGATTACATGTGTGTCTCTACATGCATGACCGGTAAAGAGATATGGGATAGATTATATATCACTTATGAGGGTACAATTGAAGTCAAGTAGTCTAGGTTGAACATCTTGCTTCACAACTATGAACTCTTTTGCATGAAACCTAGTGAGTCAGTATCTGAAATGTATACTAGGTTCACACAAATTGTCACCTCCCTATATGCCTTAGGAAGAGAACTCTCCAACTATGAAAAAGTTAAAAAAATCTTAAGATGTTTGCCTTCTTCCTAAGATGCCAAGATAACTTCTATCACTGAATCAAAAGATTTAAATAATTATTCTATTGATAACTTACTTGGATCACTAATTGCTTACAAGCAAGGAGTGAACCAAAGATAGCTTGATGCAGGTGAGAAGAAGAAAGAGAAGATAGTGGCACTGAAGGCGAATGATACAGATATCGATACTTTTGGGTATGAAAGCGATGAAGTTGCCTTAATCACTAGGTAATTCAAAAGCTTTCAAAGGAAGAAACACATTAACATTCAGAAGTGGAATAAAGGTAAGAGTAGCAAAAATCCTAAAGGGTCTTCTGATGTGGTTTATTTTGAATGCAGGAAGCCAGGACATATAAAAGCAGATTATCTTACACTTAAGGCTCACCCAAGTAAGGAGAAGGGTGAGGAGAAACCCAAGTTTAGGAAGGACAAGAAACAGATCCAAAAGGCTTTTTGGGTGGATTCTGCATCTGGCTTCTCTGAGATTGAAGCTAAAGAGAAGACCACAAACTTGTGCTTGATGGTGAATGAACATCGTGGTCAATCTGACCAAGAAGAGGTATGTGAACTGACCTACGATCAATTGCTTGATGTTTCTAACAAAATTTATTCGTCATACAAAAAACTTAAGAAAACTCATACTAGGCTGAAATTAGAATTCTTAAACTTATAAAAAGAGCATGAAGTTTTGCTTAAGGATCATTCTATACTTGATAGCAATCCCATGTCATTACTTAACGAATTTGATGAATTAAACTAAAAGCATTATGCTTTGATTATTGAGCATGATTTATGAAAAGCATCGTATATTGAATTAGAAGCTATATTTAAGGAATTAGAAACTCATGCATCTGATTTAGATAGTAGTGAGCATTATTTGAAATTTAAAATTATAAGTCTCAAAAAGAAAAATGAATTTCTAAGTGCAAAAATTAGTGCATTGGAGAATAATGAAACACTTCCTACATTTGCATAATTTTATAAACCTCCATCACTTGAAGAATCTCATTCAAAATCATCAAAGCATGTATCATCCAAATCTAGGAAGAGGCACTATCTCCCACGTAGATTAGTTAACCCTTTTCCTGGCATTAGATGTTTCTCATGTGGCATGTTAGGATATATCTCTCACACCTGCACTGTACACCGTAGTACACATTGGGTGTGGGGGCCTAAATTACTTGATTCACAGCATAACATATATGCATTGCATTCTTCTTTCCATAAGAAGGAACCAAAATTTATTTGGGTTCCTAAATCTGACGTTTGATGATTTTATAGGAGTGCTCTCACATAAGTCCTCATGAGAGCATGTGGTATCTAGATAGTGGATGCTCAAGACAAATGACTGGAGATGCAAATCAATTCATTTCGCTGGAGGCCAGGGATGGAGGTAAGGTCACTCTTAGAGACAACACCACCAGGAAAGTGGTGGGCGTAGGTATAATCAGAAACTCTAAGAACCTTTTGATTGAAAATATTTTGCTTATAAATGGAGTGAAACATAACCTGCTCAGTATCAGTCAACTCTATGACAAAGGGTTTAACATCAAGTTCCTAGCAAACTCTTGCATTATAAGCTTAAAAATAATAATACTATTTTATAGGGCAAGAGGATCAACAATTTCTACATGCTTGATTTAAATAATATTGAATGTGCTATATCATTTTGCTTAAAAATTGCTACTGATAAGTCTTGGTTGTGGCACAGGAGATTATGTCATGCCGGCATGAAAATCCTTGGAAGATTCACCTAAAAGGACGTTGTTAGAGGTGTCCCCAAGCTTAAGTTCACTAAAGACCACCTGTGTGATGCCTGTCAACTAGGGAAGCAAGTCTAATCCTCTTTCCACTCCATTACGGACATCAGCACCTCTAGACCTTTAGAAGTCCTTCACATGGAACTCTTTGGACCAATTAGCACTACTAGTTTAGGGGAAAAAGTTTGTAGTTTATGATTATCGATGATTGCTTGAGGTTCACTTGGATTAGATTTTTGTCACATAAATTTGAGTCATTTGATGAATTTAAATCTTTCTCCACTTGGATTCAGATGAAGTTAGGTTGTGAGATTTTGAGCATCCATAGTGATTATGGTGGGCAGTTTAAAAATATAAAATTTGGAACCTTCTATGAGGAGTAAGGGATTAGTCATAACTTTTCAGCTCTTAGGATCCCTCAACAAAATGGGGTAGCTGAATGGAAGAACAGGACCTTAGTGGAAGCTACTAGAGCCATGCTTGCTGAGTACTCACTTCCAAAATACTTTTGGGCAGAAGCAGTGAACACAGCCTGCTATTTGTTAAATAGGGTGAATGTTAGATCCAATCTAAATAATACACCCTCTGAGATCATTAAGTGTAGAACTCCAAACATGTCCCACCACCATGTCTTTGGCTATAAGGAATTCATTCTTAATAATGGGAAATCATCCTTAGGAAAATTTGACCCAAAATCTGATGAAGGAGTGTTCTTAGGATATTCAAGTGAGGGGAAATCCTTTAGGGTGTTTAATAAGAAGAAATTGGTGGTGGAGGAGACTACACATGTGATGTTTGATGAATCTGATCCTAACGAGTCTAGAGTTGAGGAAGAAGAGGAGGTAAAAGAGATTACCTAAGGAGTAAAAAAATATAAATCTGGAGGAAAGGGTAGAACCTTAAAACTCATTGCCTAGAGATTGGAGATATTCTTTGAGTCGTCCTAAAGAACTGATCTTAGGAGACCCTTCTGAAGGTGTTAGAACTAGGCATGGACTTAGCAAGGAAGTAAATCATTCTGTCTTTATCATAATGGCTGAACCCACCAACATCAATCAAGCCTTTTCTAATGAATTCTGGATCTTACCTATGCAAGAAGAACTTAACCAATTTATGTGAAATGATGTTTGGGAGTTAGTAGAAAGACCTAAGAATCAAAGTGTAGTGGGAACCAAATGGGTCTTTAAGAATAAAATGAATGATTATGGTATGTTGGTTAGAATAAGGCAAGATTGGTGGCTAAGGGGTACGACCAAATAGAAGGGACTTATTTTGAGGAGATCTTTACCCTTGTAGCTAGATTGGAAGCCATTAGGGTACTACTAGACTTTGTCTGTTATAAGGGATTTAAGCTTTTTTAAATGGATATCAAGAGTGCCTTTTTAAATGGGGTAATAAAAGAAGATGTCTTTATAGAGTAACCCCTAAGTTTTGAGAGTTTCCAATATCCAAATCATGTTTACAAATTAAAAAAGGCTTTATATGGATTAAAACAGGCACCTAGAGCTTGGTATGAGAGGCTTAGCACATTCCTACTAGAAAGAGAGTTTGTTAAGGGGAGCATAGACACCACCCTTTTTCTGAGGAAAGTAGGAAAGGATTTACTCATTGTCCAGATCTATATTGATGATATACTGTTTGGATCTTCTGATCAAAAGTTATGTGATGATTTTTCTAAAATAATTAGTAAGGAGTTTAAATTGAGTATTGTTTTAAATTTGGCTTTAAGGATTATAGTTTTGATGATAACAAACACTTATATGTTCTATTTATGTTTGGCTAATATTTTAGGTACAAAAGATCAAATGTAATTGAAGCTAACTCAAGATCGGGTCTGAGTGTGTTTAAACGTAATTTTTCTCTTTTTTGTGTAAAATGTAATGTAATTGATCCCCTACCTAAGTAACCTTCCACACACACACACTTAGGGGGAGAGTTTTAATAAATTAGAGTTTCTATTTTCAAATTTTTATTCATATCGTCTAGGATGATATTCATATTATCTTGGACAATCCAATAAAAATAGAAACGCTATTTAGGATAACCACGTTAAGTCGATTTGATTAAGCAGATCATCTTGGATGATAGACCCATCATACGGGACGATATGCTTAGATTGGAAAATCCCAGTTGCCAGACTGAGTTAGGTAAGTTTTATTTTTAGAGATTTAGTCTGATCGTCCTGAATGATACGTGTGTCATCCTAGATGATTCTTTATAATTATACTTAAATTAGTCTGGTGATTAAGGAAAGTAATTAATATTTGATTGATACGATCAATCATCCTGGACGATCGATTACAAATAATGACGGTCCAGTGCCTTTAACCTGGATGACCAGAGCTGTGTTCAGGATGATTCTTGACTTTTTGAACTAATCATACGGGATGATATACATATCATCCCGGATGATCAAGTCATTTTAAAATCATCCAGCATGTTTGATCTATATGTCCAAAGCTGTGTCCCGGATAATTTTGGATGTTTTAAACTAATCATACAGGATGATTGAGATATCATCTGAGACAATAAAGTCATTTTGAGATTGTCTAGCATCAGCTGCCCTGGACGACAAGAGCTATCTTCTGGATGAAATTCCTGATTTATACTAATCATCCTGGATGATCGTAGAATCATACTAAACGATCTGAACATATTTTGTCTACTAATCATCCAGAGGAACCAGATCATCCAGGCTGATACATGTGATTTTGAACTGATCATACAAGCTGATCGACCGATCATCCTGGATGATCTTTGACGACCAGTTGAGATTTAGGGCAATTTTGGAGCCCTCCTATTTAAGATCTTTTTCTTCCAACAAGAAAAATCTTTTGCCACTTTTCTTACAACTAGAGAAAACCTTGAGAGAGAGAGAGTGAGAGCTTGGGAATGAGAGAGAGAGGATCTTATGAGGGGGAGTTTGTGAGGTGTTCATAAAGGTTACTCCAAGTAAGGATCTGAGTCATCTTCTCTAGTCGTCGTCTTTTGTCTAATTAGTGGTTTTGTGGTAGGATCATCCACAAGAAGATCCAGGTTCTCTGCCTGCTTCAGGAGGAAGTGAAAGAAATCTAGGTTCTTTTGCGGCTTCAGAGGAAGCAAAAGGAGTTCAGGTTCTCTGCCTCACCAGGTTGGTGGAAAGGAGTTTTTGTACAGGCTTCTCCGCCTTGCTGTGGGAGCAGAAGGAGAGTCACTTAGTGTTAGAGCAATACCCAAAGGGAAGGCTCTGGGGAGTGGATGTAGGTCAAGTTGATCGAACCACTATAAAATCTGGTGTATTATTTCTAATTATTTTTTGCACTTATTTTTTTGTTGATGATTGTCTGATTGTGATTATTATTCTGTTATCATTGAATATCTGCACATCATCGTGTTACTATAATTAGTTTTAAAAATATTTAAAAAAAAAATTTAACTCGTTGTTAGCTCACAAATTTTTAAAACTATCAATTAACCCCCCCCCCCCCCCCCCCCCCCCCCCTCTTGGTTAGCCTCGGGACTAGGTCACAAGGGCTTAACATTCCTAAAGAAGTTTTAAGTGGTATCGGAGCAGGATTCATAAAATCTAGTTTTGAAAAACTTTTGAATCTGATCTATGGCTAACTTTAGGAATAGAAACATCGTTGAAGGTTATTCCATTACTTGTCCACCTTTGTTTGATAACATACCTTTTGATTTTTGGAAAACTCGCATGTCCACCTTTTTACAATCTACTGATTAGTGCATGTGGATGCTTGTTAAAGATGGTTATGAAGCACCTCATAGACTTGTAAATGGCATTAAAACTGAACTTCCTTTTACTGAATGGACATTTGATGATCTTGATTTAGCACAACTGAATGCAAAATGTTTGAATTATTTTTTCTGTGCTTTAAAATTTGAAGATTACATGTGTGTTTTCACTTATATGACTGGTAAAGAAATCTGGGATAGATTATGCATTACTTATGAAGGTATATCTGAAGTTAAGCAATCTAGATTACATCTTGCTTCATGTCTATGAACTCTTTCATTAGAAACCTAGTGTATCAATTTCTGAAATGTATACTAGGTTCACTCAAATTGTCACCTCCCTGCATGCCTTAGGAAGAGAGCTTACTAATTATGAGAAAGTTAACAAGATTCTGAGATGTTTGCCTTCTTCTTATGATGCCAAGATAACTATGATCACTGAATCTAAAGATTTGAATTCATATTCTATTTATAACTTACTTGGATCACTCATTACTTATGAGCAAGGAGTGAAGCAAAGACAGCTTGATGCAGGTGAGAAAAAGAAAGAGAAAACTGATACTTCTGGTCTGATAGTGATGATGTTGCCTTAATCACTAGGTAATTCAAAAGCTTTCTAAGGAAGAAACACAAGAACTTTTAGAAGTGGAACAAAGGTAAGAGTAGTAAAAATTTTAAAGGTTCATCTAATACTGTTTGTTTTGAATGCAGGAAGCCTGGATATATAACGGCTGATTGTCCTATACTTAAGGCTCACACAAGTAAGGAGAAGGGTGAGGAGAAACCCAAGTTCAGAAAGGATAAGAAGAGGATTCAAAAGGCATTCTAGGCAGACTCTACATCTGACTCCTCTGAGACTGAAGCTGAAGAGAAGACTACGAACTTATGTCTGATGGATGAAATCATCCTGGTTAGTCTGATCAAGAAGAGGTATGTGAGCTAACCTATGATCAATTGCTAGATGTTTCTGAGAAAATTCATTCATCGTATAGGAAACTTAAGAAAATTGGATTTCTTGAATTTGCAAAAAGAGTATGATGTTATAATTAATGATCATTCTACACTTGATAGCTAGTACATGTCTTTACTTAATGAATTTGATGAATTAAACAAAAAGCATTCTGAATTAATTGTTAAGCATGAGCCATTAAAAACATCGCATGTTGATTTAGAAAAAGCTTATAAAGAATTAGACACCATGGCATGTAACTTAACTAGTGATGAGCATTATTTGAAATTTGAAATTGCAAGTCTCAAGAAGGAAAATGAATTTTTAAGACTAAAAAATAATGCTTTTGAGAAAAATAAAATACCTCCTACTTTCGCATAATTTTATGCACCTCCATCACTTAAAAAATTTGATTCAAAATCATCACAATATGTTTCATTCAAATCTAGGAAGAGGCACTGTCACCCACGTAGATTAGTTAACTCTTTTCCTGGTATTAAATGTTTTTCTTATGACATGCTAGGACATATGTGTCACACTTGCACTATTTATCATAGTGCATATTGGGTGTGGAGACCCAAATCACATGTTTCACAGCACAGCACATTTGCATTGCATTCTTCTTTTCATAAGAAGGAACCCAAACCTGTTTGGGTTCCTAAATATGACGTTTGATGATTTTGTAGGTGTGCTCTCACAAAAGGCCTCTTGAGAGCATGTGGTAGCTGGATAGCGGATGTTCAAGACATATGATGGGAGATCCAAATCAGTTCATTTCACTGGAGACCAGAGCTGGAGGTAAGGTTACACTTGGAGACAACACAACCAGGAGGGTGGTAAGAGCAGATATATTTGGGGATTCACAAAATATTGTTATTGACAATATTTTACTTGTAGATGGACTAAAACACAATCTTCTCAGCATCAGTCAGCTTTGTGATAAAGGCTTCAGCATAAAGTTCCTTCCTACTTGCTACATTATAAACATAAATGACAAAATTATTTTGCAGGGAAAAAGGGTCAACAATGTTTACATGATGGATTTAAATTGCTTTAAAGATGATATTGCTATTTGTTTAAAACTACTGCTGATAAGACTTGGCTGTGGCATAGGAGGTTATGTCATGCCAGTATGAAAATCCTTAGAAGAGTCACCCAAAAGAACTTAGTTAAAGGTATTCCCAAGCTTAAGTTCACTAAGGACCACCTGTGTAATGCCTGTCAATTAGGAGAACAAGTCCACTCCTCTTTCCACTAAATTAAGGACATCAACACCTCTAGACCTTTAGAAGTCCTTCACATGGATTTGTTTGGACCCATTAGCACTGCCAGCTTAGGGGGGAGAGTCTATGGATTTGTGATTGTTGATGATTACTCAAGGTTCACTTAGATTAGATTTCTGTCACATAAATCTAAGTCATTTGATGAATTTAAAACTTTCTCCACTTGGATTCAGAAGAAGTTAGGATGTGAGATTGTGACCATCCATAGTGATCTTGGTGGGGAGTTTGAAAATGAAAAATTTGAAACCTTCTGTGAGGATCAAGGGATTAGCCACAACTTCTCAGCTCCAAGGACCCCTTAGTAGAACGGGATAGCTGAAAGAAAGAATAGAACCTTGGTGGAAGCCGCTAGAGCCATGATTGCTGAGTATTCGCTTACAAAGTACTTTTGGGCTTAAGCGACAAACACTACCTGTTATTTGCTGAATAGGATGAATATTAGATCCAAACTGAACAAAACACCCTATGAGATTATTAAGGGTAGAACTCTAAACCTGTCCCACCTTCATGTCTTTGGCTGTAAGGTTTTCATTCTGAATAATGGGAAAACATCCTTAGAAAAATTTGACCCCAAATCTAATGAAGAAGTGTTCTTAGGCTATTCTAGTGTGGGGAAATCCTTTAGGGTATTTATTAAGAGAACTTTGGTGGTGGAGGAGACTACTCATGTGGTGTTTGATGAATCTAATCCTAAGGACTTTAGAACTAAGGAAGAAGAGGAAGTAGGAGAGATTACCCAAGGAGTTGAAAATACAAATCTGGAGGAATGGGTAGAATCTGAAAATAGTTTGCCTAGAGATTGGAGATATTCTTCGAGTCATCCTAAAGAACTGATCTTAGGAGACCCTTCTGAAGGTATTAGAACTAGGAATGGACTTAGGATGGAAGTAAACCATTCTGCCTTTATCTCAATGGCTGAACCCACTAACATCAATCAAGCCCTTTTTGATGAATTTTGGATCTTAACTATGCAAGAGGAATTGAATTAATTTGTAAGGAATATTGCTTGGGAGTTAGTAGAAAGACCATGGAATCAAAGTATAGTGGGAACCAAGTAGGTTTTTAAGAATAAGATGAATGATTATGGTGTGGTGGTTAGGAATAAGGTAAGATTGGTAGCTAAGGGGTATAATCAAATTAAAGGGATTAATTTTGAGGAGTCCTTAGGATGCTACTAGCCTTTGCCTGTTATAAGGGATTTAAGTTGTTTCAAATAGATGTCAAGAGTACCTTTTTAAATGGGGTAATAAAAGAGGATGTCTTTGTAAAGTAACCCCTAAGTTTTCAGAGTTCTCAATATCCAAATCATGTATAAAAATTAAAAAAGGCCTTATATGGATTTAAACAGGCACCCAAAGCTTGGTATGAGAGGCTTAGCACATTCTTACTAGAAAGAGAGTTTGTTAAGGGGAGCGTAGACACCACCCTTTTTCTTAGGAAAGTAGGAGATGATCTACTCATTATCCAGATCTATATTGATGATATACTTTTTGGATCCTCTAATAAAAATTTATGTGATGATTTTTCTAAGATAATGAGTAAGGAGTTTGAGATGAGTATGATGGGACGATTGTCCTACTTTTTAGGGTTTAGCATAAGGCAATTGGATGATGAAACCTTTTTGAATCAATCAAAATATACTAAGGACATCTTGAAGAAATATGAAATAGACAAAGCTAAGCCAATCAACACTCCCATGAGTTCTACTGTTCTGTTAGATAAGGATTCAAATGGAAAATATATTGATCATAAGAAGTTTAGAGGAATAATTGGATCACTGCTTTACATGACTGCTAGCCGACCTGATATTATGTTTAGTGTTGGTCTTTGTACTTGATTTTAAGCTGATCCTAAGGAATCCCACCTGACTGCAGCTAAGAGAATCCTTAATTATCTCTTAGGGACCCCAAACCTAGGGATCTAGTATCCTAGGCATAACACTTGTTTTGAGATTATTGGATATTCTGATTTTGATTTTGCAGGATGAAGGGTGAATATAAAGAGCACTTCTAAAACTTGCCAATTCATAGGACAGTCCTTAATCTCCTAGTCTAATAGAAAATAGAACTCAGTTGTACTTTCCACTGCTGAAGCTGAGTATATTGCCTTAGGAAGTTATATGGCCCAAGTCCTTTGGTTGAAGCAAAGAGTTTTGGATTTAGGATTACCTATTGGCACAATTTCAGTTCTATGTGATAACACTAATGCCATCTATATTTCTAAGAATTTAATCCAGCATTTTAGAACCAAACACATTGACATAAGGCATCACTTTATTAGGGACCATGTTACAAAAGGGGATATTAAGCAACATCATGCAGCAACTGAAAATCAACTAGCTGACATCTTTATTAAACCACTGGCCTTTGACTCATTCAGCATTTTGAGGATCAGATTGGGTGTGATTGATATAAATGCATGAATCTGATGACTGTTGATTTTTGAATTTTTTGTTTTTCATTTTGTTTCTGTTATTTATTTGTTTGATTTGATTATCTATTTCCTGTTGGTTTTTATTTTCTGGTGATTTTCATTTTAGTGTTGTTATTTTCCTGATTTGAGTATTTATTTTAATATGATTTCTTACTTATTCTTGATTTATTATTTTTAAATCAGATCACTGCTCACTACTGCTGATAAACTAGATTTTTGATAGAGAGTTTTACTATGTTTTTGTTTGGAGGCTTGTAAGCAGTGATTGACTCTACTGAATCTATTAAAGGGAAGAAACATTGATGATTGTTTCTCTTCCTCTAACTCCTTTAATGGTGTATTATTTCTTTTGGATAAAATCTTCTTCAAAATGAAAATGTTAGTTTTTGAAATAAAGATTTATTTTATCTTCCTACAATAATCTACCTCATATGAATAGTGTTTTCAAAGTTTTGGATCATTATTATATTTTTCTTAATCAGGTGATTGCATTTATCAGATGATGTATGGTTTTTGTTATATAAATTACTCCTCCTTATTATAGAGAGTGAGTTTTTTCCTCTCTAATGTCTAGAAAGTAAATTCACAACTGAGATTTTTTAATGATTATGAAAGGAAGTAAACTTGTAAAAGATGCACAAAGAACACCAAAATGAAAAGAGGCACAAAATGAGCCCAAAGCTGAAAAGATGCGTAATGTCGTCAAATTGAAAAGATACACAAAGTGTATCAAAAATCAAAAGATGCGCAAAGAGCGCCAAACAAATTAAAAAAGAGGCACAAAATGAGCCCACAAAGAAATAAGCTTTCTTCCCTTTCAGATCTTTCAATGTCTTAGAAAAATCCATGCGCCACATAATATTTTCAAAAGCTTGAGACGAAAAATCATCATATCTGATTCCTTACTTTGTAATACTATTTTATCAGATACTTTTCTGGAACAAGGCTTGAAAGGATCTCTTTTCGAATCTAACTTCGTTTCTTCTGAATTAGACTTTTGTTTGAAATGAATTTGAACCTGTAAGGTGTACAAGGTAGGAGTTGTGAAAGTTGATTTTCCAACTTTTTTCTTGATTTCAGCATTGTCGATTTTCTTCTTATTGGCTTTTGAATTAAAAATAAGGGAAAATTTTGTTTTACTGGAACTAATAAAAAAAATTTGTTTTTATTTTTGCTTTTTTGTTTCTTTTTTATTTAATCTAATTTTTTTCTTTTTCTTTCTTTTCTTTTCTTGTTTTATGTGTTTTTGGGCTCCCTGATCTTTCCTCTCCATCCTTCATCTTTTTCACTTTTCTCCACATCATCCTGGACGATCCCCCACATCGTCCTGGATGATCCTTTTTGTCCTGAATGATCCATACATCATCCTAGATGATCTATTCAAGTCATCCCCATCATGATCCAACGGTTGGTATGCACCAATTATTGGTGATTATCCTGAATGATCCACCTCATCGTCCTGGACGATCCATATGGCAGTAGTTGGATGATTTAAATTCATCCCGTTTGATTCATTTATTGCTTATCATCCTGGACGATCCACCTAATCATCCTGGATGATACTTTTTATCAAAAGTCATCTAGCCTGTTCCCTCGGGACGATCATCTGTGTCTAATCATCCTGGACGATCTGACCTCCTTTTTGACCAATCGTCCTAGATGTCATTATTACTCCTATCATCTTGGATGATCGTATGATCATCCCGGACGATAGGTCCATTTTCTTTATAAACAGCCCTTCTTCATCATAATTTTTCACTCCTTCTTTGCTCTCTACACTTATATTCTGTTCCTCATGGCTGGTGGAAAAAGATCAAGGCTTCAGGGTGCCAATTCCTCCTTGGGAAATATCAATCCTCGCTTTACTGATGTAGCTTATCAGGCTGCCTTCCAGCACTACCATGATGTTGGAATCACTCAATCAAAGATCATCAACCACCGCACTCTTACCTACCCGGTATTGGATCTATTTGCTCATACCTCCCTTACCTTCATTCTCACCCTAGCCTTCCCCTTTAGTACAGAACTTCTTAGGGTCTTTTTTTCCAATCTTTTCATCACCTCTAATTACTCTACAATGCGCTCCTTTGTTAATCGCCACCATGTCGAACTGACCACATAAGACTTTTATGATATTCTGCAACTCTCAACTACTGGAAATAAGCTCCATACCATATCCTCTGACCCTGATTTTAACTGTAGTGTTACCAATCGCTTCTTTAGGAATACCAACGCCCACTACCTCGACAATGCATGTTCTTCCCTACTCAAGGATGCCTGTACAATTCAACAAGTCCTTCGCTCCTCAATTATCCCAAAGGCTGGGGACCGTATCCACATTACACCTTTACTCTTCCTAACTACCAACTACATCTTAGATTGTCATGATTTCAATGCTACTGATCTCCTCTTCCGTTACATCAAACATCTCACTAGCATTAGGGATCCGGGCCACAGGAGATGCCCAAATCTATCCTTAGGCCATCTCATTGCCTATGCACTGGAAATAAAGTATAATTTACAATATCTAGTTCCTGCCAATGTCCCTCCTTCCTACTACTCCAACAACTCCTTTCATATCCTCCATTGTACTCGACTTCATCCGGAGCCAGTCGTGGATGTTGAGGGGGACGAGGAAGAAGATGTTCTTGCACCTGCTGCACCTGATGTACCTGCTCCTCTTAATATTGCATCACCTTAAAATCACCTGGTGCAGTAGTTTGACTAGTGGGAGGCCTATTTTGACTCCTATGTGGTTGCCCAGGAGTAGCAGCATGCTGAGGATTTGAGACACTTTAATGACTATGCTACCCAGTAGCAACAGCAGCACGACCAGGACATGGCCTAGTTTGGAGCACAGTTCGCCACCATTCACCGCTACTTTCAGCCACCACCTCCTCCTCCTTCTGATTAAGATCTTCCTCTCTATTAGTTTTCTGTGTTGTGATGTTTCTTGTTTGTGTTATTTTTGTCTGTTCTCCTCCTTTTTTGTGATATCAAAAGGGGGAGTTGGTTTTTGGTTTACTAGTAGTTTCTTTTGCTATTTTTTTGTGTTGTAGTTATTTTTGTTATTATATTCAGTGTCACTGCTTGTCAATAATTAGTAAAATTTGAAATGAAAAATCTTCTCTCATATGTGCATTGATTACTCCTATCTGTATTATTTAAAACTACTGAATAAATATTTGCCATCATCAAAAAAGGGGAGATTGTTACAAATCTGGCTTTAAGGACTATAGTTTTGATGATAACAAACACTTCTGTGTTCTATTTCTATTTGGCTAATATTTCAGGTACAAAAGATCAAATACAATTCAAGCAAACTCAAGATCGGATCCGAGTGTATTTAAATGTAATTTTTCCCTTTCTTGAGTCAAATGTAATGTAATTGATCCCCTAACTAAGTAACCTTGCACACACACACTCAGGGGGAGAGTTTTAGTGAATTAGAGTTTCTATTTTTAATTTTTTATTCATATCATCCTAGATGATATTCATATCATTCTGGACAATCCAATAAAAATAGATACCCTAATTAGGATGACCATGTTAAGTCGGTTTGATTAAGCAGATCATCCTGGACGATAGACCCATCATATGGGACGATATGCTTGGATTGGAAAATCCCAGCCACTAGACTAAGTTATGCAAGTTTTATTTTTAATGATTTGGTCTGATCATCCCGGACGATACCTGTATCATCCTGGATGATTCTTTACAATCATGCTTAAATTAATCTGGTGATTAAGGAAAGTAATTAATATTTAATTGTTACGATCATATCATCCTGGATGATCGCAAGATCATACAGGACGATCGATTAAAAATCCTGACCGTTCAGTGCCTTTCAACTGGACGACCAGAGCTGTGTTCAGGATGATTCTCGGCTTTTTGAACTAATCATATGGGATGATATACACATCATCCTGAACGATCAAGTCATTTTAAAATCGTTCAGCATGTTTGACCTGTACATCCAGAGCTGTGTCCCGGACGATTTTGGTTGTTTTGAACTAATCATATAGGACGATAGAGATATCATCTGGGATGATCAAGTCATTTTGAGATCATCCAGCATCAGCTGCCCTGGACGACCAGAGCTATCTTTTGGAAAAAATTCTTGATTTACACTAATCATCCTGAATGATCGTAGAATCGTACGGGATGATCTGAATAAATTTTATCTACTAATCATCCAGAGAAACCAGATCATCCAGGCTGATACATGTGATTTTAAACTAATTATACAGGACGATTGACCGATCATCCTGGATGATCTTTGTCGACCAGTTCAGATTTAGGGAAATTTTTTAGCCCTGTTGTTTAAGATATTTTTTTTCCAACAAGAAAAATCTTTTGCCACTTTCCTTACCAGAGAAAACCTTAAGAGAAAGAGTGAGAGAGAGCTTGGGAGAGAGAGAGAGGATCTTGTGAGGGGGAGTTTGTGAGGTGTTCACAAAGGTTGCTCCAAGCAAGGATCTAAGTCATCTTCTCTAGTCGTCATCTCTTATCTTGTTGGTGGTTCTATGATAGGATCGTCCGCAAGAAGATCCGGGTTCTCTGCCTGCTTCAGGAGGAAGCAGAACGAGTTTAGGTTCTCTGCCTGCTTCAGGAGAAAGCAAAAGGAGTTCAGGTTCTCTGCCTCCCCAGGTTGATGGAAAGGAGTTTATGTATAGTCTTCTCTGCCTTGCTATGGGAGCAGAAGGAGAGTCACTTAGTGTTAGTGCAATACCCGAAGGGGAGGCTACGGGGAGTGGACGTAGGTCAAGTTGACCGAACCACTATAAAATCTTGTGTGTTCTTTCTAATTATTTATCGCACTTATTTTTCTGTTGATGATTGTGTGATTGTGATTATTATTCTGTTATCATTGAATATCTACACATCATCGCGTTACTATAATCGGTTTTAAAAATATTCAAAAAGATTTTTTTTTAACTCATTGTTTGCTCATAAATTTTTAAACTGCCAATTCACACCCCCCCCCCCACCCCCTGCCTTAGTTAGCCTTGGGACTAGTTCATAAGGGCTTAACATCCCTATCAAACTTTCAAGTATGATGGGAGAATTATCCTACTTTTTGGGGTTTAGCATAAGACAAATGGATGATGAAATCTTTCTAAATCAATTAAAATATATTAAGGACATCTTAAAGAATATGAAATGGATAAAGCCAAGCTAATAAACACTCCCATAAGCTTTATTATCCAGTTAGATAAGGATTCAAATGGAAAATCTATTGATCAAAAGAAGTATAGAGGTATAATGGGATCACTGCTTTACTTGACTGCTAGTCAACCTGATATAATGTTTAATGTTTGTCTTTTTGTTATATTTAAAGCTGATCCTAAAGAATCCCACCTGACTGCAGTTTAGAGAATTCTTAGTCTTAGGGACCCCAAACTTAGGAATCTGGTATCGTAGACGCAACACTTCTTTTGATATTATTAGATTTTTTTATTCTAATTTTGTAGGGTGTAGGGTGGATAGAAAGAGTACTTCTAGAACTTTCCAATTCGTAGGACAGTCTTTAGTCTCTTGGTCTAGTAGAAAATAAAACTCTATTGCACTTTCCACTACTGAAGCTGAGTATATTGCCTTAGAAAGTTATGTGACCCAAGTTTTTTGGTTGAAGCAACAAATCTTGGATTTAGGATTACCTGTTGGTATAATTTCAGTTCTGTGTAATAACACTAGTGCCATCTGCTTCTCTTAGAATCCTATTCAACATTCAAGAATCGAACACATTGACATAAGGCATCCCTTCATTAGGAACTATGTTACCAAAGGGGACGTTGAGCTACACCCTGTAGCAACAGAAAACTAACTGGTTGACATCTTTACTAAACCACTAGCCTTTGGCTCACTCAACATTTTAAGGTCCAGAATGGGTGTGATTGACATTGATGCATAAATTCGATGATAATTGATTTCTGAAGTTTTCTATTTTTCAGTTTTCCTTTATTTTTATTTGATTTGATTTGATTACTCTATTTTCTTTCTGGTTTTTATTCTCTATAGATTTTTCTTTTATCGTTATTGTTTTCCTGATTTGATTATTTCTCTTTATGCATTTTCCTTCTTCCTTTATTGATTTACTATTTATTTTCTTTAAAATCAGATTATTGCTCACAACTACTCATAAACTGAATTTCTAACTGAGACTTTTTTTTCTCATTTTTGTTTGAAAGCTTGTAAGTAGTGATTGACTCCTCCGAAACAGTTATAGGGAAGAAATATTGAAGATTATTTCTCTTCCTCTAACTCCTTTAATGGTGTATTTTTCCTTTTGGATAAAAATCATTTTCAAAACTAAAAAGTTAGTTTTTGAAACAAAGATCTATTTTATCTTCCTATAGTAATCTATCTCATATGAATAGTATTTTTCAAAGCATTGAATCATTGTTATGTTTTTCTTAATCAGGTGATTGCACTTATCATATGGAGTATGATTTTATTCTGTGAATTACTCTTCCTTACTGTAAAGAGTGAGCTTTATTTTCTCTTATGTCTGGAAGGTAATTTCACAACTAAGATTATTTAGATATTATAAAAAGAAGCAAGCTTGCAAAAGAAATAAAAAGCGGCAGAAAATGGGCCCAAAAATGAAAAGATGCTTAACAATGCTAGAAAAATGGAAAGATACACAAAGTGTATCAAAAATCAAAAGATGCATAAAGAGGGCTAAATAAATTAAAAAAGAGGCACAAAATGAGCCCATCAAGAAATAAGCTTTCTCCCCTTTTAGATCTTTAAATATCTTAGAAAAATCCATGTGCCACTTAATACTTTTAAAAGCTTGAGATTAAAAATTATGAATTCTGATTCCTTACTTTATAATACTATTTTATCAGATATTTTTTTGGAACGAGGATTGAAAGGATCTCTTTTCAAATCTAATTTTTTTCTTCTGAATTGGACTTTTGTTTGAAAGGAATTTAAACCTGTAAGGTGTCCGAGGTAGAGTTATGAAAATTAATTTTTTCAACTTTTCTGGATTTCAGCATTGTCGATTCTCTTCTTATTGACTTTTAAATTGAAAATTAAGGAGAAATTTTGATTTACTAGAGTGGATCGATTAAAAAAATATATTTTTTAATTATTATTATTGTTTCCTCGTGTTTATTTATTTTTTATTTTTTTCATTTCTTTTTTCTTTACTTTAATTGTGACTTTTTTTTTATTTTTCTGGGGTTCCCTAATCATTCCTCTCCATCCTTTATTTTTTTTTCACTTTTTGTTCACATCATCCTAGACGATCCTCTCATTGTCCTTGATGATCTGATCAAATCATTCCCGTCTTGATCCAACGGTTGATCTGAACCAATTATTAGTGATCGTCCTGAGCGATACACCTCATCGTCCTGGATGATCCATGTGGCAGCAGTGGGATAATTCAAATTTGGCCCGTCTGATTCATTTATTGCATATCATCTTGGATGATCTACTGAATCATCTTGGATGTTCCTTTCCGTCAATGGTCATCCAATCTGACTCCTCAGGACGATCGCTTATGTCTAATCATCCTGGATAATATCTGATCATCCTTGATGATCTGACAACCTTTTTGACCAATTATCCTGGACATAATTTTTGCCCCTATCGTCCTGGACGATCCTACGATCGTCCTAGACGATATGGTTGAGTTATATTTAAACAGCCAATTTAAACCATTATTTCACCACTCCTTCCTTCGATCCTTACTCAATCATCTTCTCATGGATGGTGGCAAATGATCTAGGCAATAAGGTGCTAGTTCGTCCGAGGGAAATGTCGATCCTTGCTTTCCTGATGCAGTCGATCGGGCTACCTTCCATGTTATCTTGATGTGGGGATCAATCAATCTAAAATCATTAACCCCCACATTCTAAACTATTCGGTACTAGACCTTTTCATTCATACTTCTCTCACTTTCATCCTAACACTGGCTTCTCCATTTAGTACTGAGCTTCTCCATCTTTTATTTGCAAATCTTTGCATCGATTCCTCTTACACCGCCCTCCGCTCTTACGTTAATCATCGCCCTATAAAACTAACCACCTAGGACTTTCATGACATTCTGAAACTATCCCATACTAGTGATAAGCTCCTTATTTTATCCTTTGACCCTGACTTTGACTGGAGTATCGCCAATCGCTTTCTTAGGAATACCAACACCCCAGACCATGACAATGCCTGCTTTTCCTTACTCAAGGATTCTTGGACAATCCAGCATATCCTTTCGCTCCTCTATCATTCCAAAAGCTGGGGACCCCATCCATATTACACCTTTGCTCTACATGACTACCTTCTATTTCATGGCCCGTCGTGATTTCAATGCTACCGATCTCCTGAAAGTTTGATATGGATGTTAAGCCCTTGTGAACTAGTCCCGAGGCTAGCCAAGAGGGGGGTGAATTGGTAGTTTTAAAAATTCTTTAGCAACAGGAAAGATCTTTTAATAATATGCAGTAGAAATGAGTAAACACATTAATGAAAAGATCAATCACAGAATTCACCCAAGCAGATAATAACAGAAAAATAAAGTGCAAAAAATCATTAGAATTTATACACTAAATTTTATAGTGGTTCGGTCAACTTAACCTACGTCCACTCCCCAGAGCCTCCCCTCCGGGTATTGCACTAACACTAAGTGTCTCTCCTTCTGCACCCACAGTAAGGCAGTGAAGCCTGTATAAAAAATCTTTTCCACCAACCTAGTGAGGCAAAGAACCTGAACTCCTTTTGCTTCCTCCTGAAGCAGGCAGAGAACCTAGACTCCTTTTGCTTCCTCCTTAAGCAGGCAGAGAACCCTGATTTTCTTACGAATGATCCTCCCATAGACACACTGCCAAGATAAGAGGCGATGAATAGAGAAGATGACTCAGATCCTTGCTTGGTGCAACCATTGTGAATCCCTCACAAACTCTCCCTCATAAGAACCTCTCTCTCTCTCTCCCAAGCTCTCTCTCTCTCTCTCTCAAGGTTTTCTCTGGTAAAAAAAGTGGCAAAACAGTTTTCTTGTCGAAAGAAAAAGATCTTAAATAGGAGGGCTTAAAAATTTCCCTAAATCTCAACTGGTCGTTAAAGATCGTGCAGGACGATTTGTCGATCGTCCTGTATAATTAGTTCAAAATAATATGTATCAGCCTAGACGATCTGGTTCCTCCAGATGATTAGTAGACAAATTTTATTCAGATCATCTCGTATGATTCTACGATCATCCAGGATGATTAGTGTAAATCAGGAATTTCATCGAAAAGATAGCTCTGATCATCCAAGGGAACTTGTGCTGGATGATCTCAAAATAACTTGAACGTCCAGGATGATATGTTTATCGTCCTGTACGATTAGTTCAAAAATGACAAAATCATCCTGCATACAACTCTGGTCGTACAGTCAAGAACATGTTGGATGATCTTAAAATAGCATTATCGTCCAGGATGATATATAGATCATCCTGGATGATTAGTTCAAAACTAGGAATATCGTTCTACACACAACTCTGGTCATCCAGGTGAAGTGCTCTGGATGGTCAGGATTTCATATGTATCATCCAAGATGATCTTATGATCATTCGGGATGATATGATTGTATCAATCAAAGATTAATTGCTTTTCTTAATCACTAGACTAATTTAGGCATGATTGTCAAAGATCATCCAAAATGATATACGTATCATCCAGGACGATCAAACCAAATCTCTAAAAATAAAAACTTACCTAACTTAATCTGGAGGTTGAGAATTTTTGATTTAAGCCTATCATCCTATACGATATAGTTATCATCCAGGATGATCTACTTAATCAAACTGACTTATCATGGTCGTCCTAATTAGGGTTTCTATTTTCACTTGATCGTCCAGGACGATATGAATATTATCTAGGATGATATGAACAAAAATTGAAACAAAATACCTAACTCACTAAAACTCTCCCCCTGAGTGTGTGGGTGATGAAAGTTTGATAGGGATGTTAAGCCCTGATAAACTAGTCTCGAGGCTAACCAAGAGGGGGGGTGAATTGGTTATTTTAAAAATTTATGAGCAACTGGAAAGATCTTTTGATAATTTATTGCGGAAACAAGTAAATACAGTAATGAAAAGATCAATCATAGATTTTACCCAAGCAGATAATAATAGAAAAATAAAGTGCAGAAAATAATCAGAAAGAGCACACAAGATTTTATAGTGGTTTGGTCAACTTGACCTACGTCCACTCTCTGAAGCCTCCCTCTGGGTATTGAACTAACACAAAAGTGACTGTCCTTTTGCTCCCACAGTAAGGTGGAGAAGCTTATATAAAACCTCCCTTTCACCAACTCAGTCAGGCAGAGAACCAAAACTCCTTTCGCTTCCTCCTGAAGCAGGCAGATAACCCAGACTCCTTTTGCTTCCTCCTGAAGTAGGCAGAGAACCTTGATCTTCTTGCAGACGATCCTCCCATAGAAAACACTGATAAGATAAGAGAAGATGAACATAGAAGATGACTCTGATCCTTGCTTAGAGCAACCTTTGTGAATCCCTCACAAACTCCCCCTCATAAGATCCTCTCTCTCTCTCTCTCAAGGATTTCTCTAGAAAGGAAAGTGGCAAAAGATTTTTCTTATTAGAAGAAAAAGATCTTAAATAGGAGGGCTAAAAAATTGCCCTAAATCTCAACTAGTCGTTAAATATTATCTAGGATAATCTGTTGATCGTCCTATACGATTAGTTCAAAATCATATGTATCAGCCTGGATGATCTGTTTCCTCTGGACAATTAGTAGACAAGAGTTGTTCAGATCGTCCCGTATGATTTTGCGATCATCCAGGATAATTAGCATAAATCAGGAATTTCATCGAGAAGATAGCTCTGGTCATCCAAGGGAACTTGAGCTGGATGATCTTAAAATGACTTGATCGTCCAAGACAATATGTTTATCGTCCTGTATGATTAGTTCAAAAAGTGCCAAAATCGTCCGGTTCACACTCTAAACATACAGGTCATAACATGCTAAACGATTTCAAAATGACTTGATCGTCCGGGATGATATGGGTATCATCCCGTATTATTATTTTAAAAATGGGATTATCATCCTACACATAGCACCGGACGTACAGGTGATAGGCACTGGACGGTCAGGATTTTTAACACATCGTCCCGTACGATCCTGCGATCATCTAGGATGATATGATTGAATCAATCAGACCTTAATTACTTTCCTTAAATACCAGACTAATTTAGCATGATTGTAATGGATCGTCCAGGATGATACACGTATCGTCTGGGACGATCAGACTAAATCTCTAAAAATAAAAACTTTCCTAACTTGATCTGGCGATTGAGAATTTTTTATTTAAACCTATTATCCTGTACAATATTGGGATCGTCCAGGATGATCATCTTAATCAAACTAACTTAACATGATCATCCTAATTAGGGTTTCTATTTTTACTGGATCATCCCGAATAATATGAACAAAATTTTGAGACAGAAACTGAAAGTTCGATAGGGATGTTAAGCCCTGATGAACTAGTCCCGAGGCTAACCAAGAGGGGGGATGAATTGGTTATTTTAAAATTCAAGAGCAACAGCAAAAAAATTTTCTATAATATGCAGCAGAAACAAGTAAGTACTCAAACGAAAAGATTAAACACAAATTTCACCCAAGAAGATAATCACAAAAAACTAAAGTGCAGAGAGTAATCAGAAAAAACACATCAGATTTTTACAGTGGTTCGGTCAACTTGACCTACGTCCACTCCTCAGAGCCTCCCCTCCAGGTATTGCACTAACTCAAAGTGTCTCTCCTTTTACTCCCACAGCAAGGCGGAGAAGCCTGTACAAAAAATCTCCTTTCTACCGACACGGAGAGGCACAGAACCCAACCTCCTTTTGATTCCTCCTGAAGCAGGCAGAAAACCTCGGACTCCTTTCGTTTCTCCTAAAGCGGGCAGAAAACCCCGGATCTTCTTGTGATCGATCCTCTCACAAAGAACACCAACACGACGAAAGATGACGAGCAGAGAAGATGACTCTGATCCTTGCTTGGAGCAACCTTCATGAACCCCTCACGAACTCCCCCTCACAAGATCCTCTCTCTCTCTCCCAAACTCTCTCTCTCTCTAGGTTTTCTCTGGAAAGGAAGGTGGCAAAAGATTTTTTTGTTGAAAGAAAAAAGATCTTTTATAGGAGGGCTCAAAATTTGCTCTAAATCTCAACTAGTCAGCCAAGATCATCCAGGACGATCGATAGATCATCCTGTACGATCCGTTCAAAATCAACTGTTTCAGCTTGGACGATCTAGCTCTTCTGGACAATCAGTGGAAAAAATTATTCATATCGTCCCGTACAATTTTGCGGTCGTCCGGGATTATTAGTGTAAATTCAGGAATTTCGTCCAGAGAAACTTGTCCTAGATGACCCAAAAATGACTTGATCGTCCGGGATGATAAGGATATCGTCCTGTACTATTAGTTCAAAATGTGGCCAAATCGTCTTGAGCACCGCTCTGGATATACAGCTGAAACACACTAGACGATCATGATCGTCCAGGCTGATCCGGTGATCGTCCAGGACGATAAGATCGTTTCAATCAATTATTAATTGCTTTCCTTAATTACCAGACTAATTTAGGCATGATTGTACTAGATCATCCAGGATGATACACGTATCATCCGGGACGATCAGACGATCAGACCAAATATCTAAAAATAAAAACTTACCTAACATGATCTAGCGGTTGAGAATTTTTGATTTGAGCATATCATCTCGTACGATGTCTATATCATCCAGGACGATCTGCTTAATCAGACAGACTTAACTTGGTCACCCTAATTAGGGTTTCTATTTTTACTTGATCGTCAAGGACGATGTGAATATCATCGAGGATGATCTGAACAAAAATTGAACAGAAGATCTAATTCACTCAAGCTCTCCCCCTGAGTGTGTGTGTGCAAGGTTACTTAGCTAGGGGATTAGTTACATTACAATTGACTCAAGAAAAGGAAAATAGTATATTTAGACACACTTAGACCCGATCTTGAGTTGGCTTGAGTTGCTCTTGATTTTTTGTGCCTGAAATGGGTTAGCCAAGCAAAATACAATAGAAACATATTTATCATCATCAAAACCAGATTTGTAACAATCTCCCCCTTTTTGATGATAGCAAACATATATGCAGTAGTTTGAAAAATAAAATAACTAGGAGATCAAAAAATAATTTTTTTTCAAATTTCATTGAACAACCAGAATAGTACAGGAAACACAACTACAAACATAATAAGAACCAAAACTACTACAACTGAAATCAAGAACAAAAGCTACTACAACTGACTCCCCCTTTTATCATCACAAAAAGGAGGAGGGCAAACAGAAACACAGAAATAACATTATAAATAGAAAAAAAATAGCTACAAAACATAACACTAAAACGAAGGCGGATCCTGATCAGGAGGATGGGGCTGTGGTGGTGTGAAGTAACTATGGATGGAGGCAAAGTGTGCTCCAATCCAGGTAATATCCTGGTCGTGATGCTGTTGCTGCTGATCAGTATAGTTAGTAAAGCGCTGTAGGTCCTCAGCGTGCCGCTGCTCCTGGGCAGCAACATAGGAGTCAAATCTGGCCTCCCACTGATCAAAGCACTGCACCAGATGGTTAAAAGGAGAAGTGATGTGAAGGGGAACAGGTGCATCTGGTGCAGCAGGAACGGGAATAGCTTCTCCCTCTTCCTCCTCAACATCTGGGGTGGGCTCCGGATGTAGTCGGGTGCTGTGTAGGACATGGAATGAATTGTTTGTGAAGAAGGAAGGAGGGACATCAGGAGGGACTGGATACTGCAGGTCATATTTGGTTTCTAAGGCATATGTAATGATATGTCCTAAAGCTAGATTGGGACGACGTCTATGACCCGGATCCCTAATAGTGGTGAGGTGCTCGATGTATCTGATAAGAAGGTCAGTGGCATTAAAGTCCTGGTGGGCAAATATGTAATATGTGGTGAGAGACAGTACGGGGGTGATGTGAATTCGATCCCCAGCCTTTGGGAAGATGGAGGAATGAAGGACGTGCTGAATGGTCCGTGCATCTTTAAGGAGGGAAGTGCAAGCATTATCATGGTAGGGTGCATTCACATTTCGAAGAAAGTGATTGGAGACACTCCAATCATAGTCAGGGTCAGTAATAAGAGTGTGGATTTTGTCGCCAATCATAGAGAGTTGAAGAATGTTATGAATGTCCTGGGCTGTGAGTTCCACAGGACGTTGATTCACATAGGAGCGGAGGGTGAAATAGTCAGCAAAAATGCGCAGATTGGCGAAGAAAACTTGAAAAAGTTTAAGGCTAAATGGAAAGGTGAGAGTAAGGATGAAAGTGAGGGAGGTGTATGCAAAAAGATCGAGAACAGGATAGGTAAGGGTGTGGGTGTTTACTATTTTTGACTGGGTGATCCCCACCTCATAAAAGCGCTCAAAGGCAACCTGATCGACTGCATTGGGAAAGTGGGGATCAACATTCCCCCGCGAGGAACTCGCACCCTTTTACGTCGAATGCTTCCCGCCATCCATTAGAAAGCACAAGTGAGGGAGAGTGGAAGGAGAAGTGTGGAAAAAATTGAAGAAATCTGCTGTTTAAATAGAAGTCGGCAAGATCTTCATGTACGATCATGAGATCGTCTAGGATGATATGAGCATTTATGACAGCCAGTACGATTGGTCAAAAAGGCAGTCGGATCATCCAGGATGAGCAGAGATCGTCCAGGATGATTAGACATAGGTGATCGTCCCAAGGAGTCAAGCCGGATGATCATTGATGAAAAGTATCATCCCGGATGATTAGGTGGATCATCCAGGATGATGTGTAATAAGTGTGTCGGATGGGCCGAATTCGAATCGTCTGACTGCTGACACGTGGATCGTCCGGGACGATGTGGTGTGAATCGTCCAAGACGATGACCAATAATTGGTGCATGCACAGTCGTCTGATCAGTTCAGGAAGATATGGATCATATAATCCAGGATGATGTAAACTCCAAAATAAGTGCTCCAATTTGATCATTCATAGTTGAAATTCCAAGATCCAACTTCTTTGATATCATTCCTAAATATTTCTAAATAAGATTTATGTCGTTATTCAAATTGAGAGTTATTATAGGAAATTTAACCTCCCTACGATGTAATTAACTACGAGGGCTTGCGCTCGTTATAGATTTGGAACCCACGTCAATTATTTCAAAACTCAATTAATATTTCTTTTGGGAAATCAAATTTATAATGATCGTCATCCTCATAATTGAATGATTGCTAATAGATGATATCTTCTTCCTTCAGGGAAATATATCATATGTTAGCATAAATTCAAATATGAAATTAACGATCATTTATCGTGATTATCATTCTCTAATATTTAGTTGAACTTTGTTTGACCTTCATGGGGTCAAGTGGGGTTCTCCCTTAAATCAGGTACAATATTCAAGAGAAAATCTCCAACTCTAGACCTAAACTCATTAAGGATTTTATCTCTAGCTTTCGAGGCAATATATTATCCTTAATGATTTATTAGACTTTATAGTTGGAATTTAGATCCAATTCTCAATTTCCCAAAAGAAACTTTCTAAAATTCAAATTAATCTTCTTTGGGGAAAAATTAAATCAAAGATAATCATTATCGTCATGTTTAAATAATCAACGATAGGCGATATCTCCTTCTCTTAGAAAGATATACCAATTATCATCATGATTTTTGAATAAGAAATTAGTGATTTTCTATCCAAATTGTAGTGATTGAATACTGATAGAATTCCATTATGACCCTTCGGGGTAATATGTAATTCTTCCCTGAATTTGACTATTGCGATTAGGATGAAATATTTAGTTTCCCTATCTAAACTCACTAAGGAATTATATCTTCTCCTCTCGGGGAAATATATCATTCGTAGTGACATGTTCAATTTAGAGACTAAAATTATGACTTAAAATTCCCAAAGAAGATTAAAACCTTTTCAAAACACCCGCTTTCAACACCAACAAAAAATGGCGACCGCGGTGGGACATAATCTCTCTTTCCATCTTTTATAATGGTGAAATTCTATTTCATTGGTGATTTTAACTACCTCTTCTTCCGTTTGCTCCTTTACCCATTTCTTCCTTGGGAAGGCCAAGCCAACATCCTTTTTTAATTTAATTTCATATCAAGAGAGAGGTTAGACCTCTGTCAAAGTTTTTGATTTTGACCTTTTGTCCACAAGTTGATTGGTGAGGCAATAGTGTCAAATCAAATTTTTAAGCTCTCCTTCTAAAATTTATAAAACTATGTTATTTAGTCTAACTCAATATATAGAATTTTAAAATTGAAAGGAGCCCTGTCGATCTTGTTTTCAAGATCCTTAATTTTTCAATTTTCTTGCCTTGACCTCCCATCTCTATTATGATCCATGGAATGGAGAGAGTTAGGTAACCAATCCTTTTTTAATTTTTTTTCCTCATTTTGTAAGCCTTTGGGATAGATTAAAGTCTAACCCATTGTGTTTCAAAATTTGGAAAAAGTTCACTTTTAATTTCAAAATCAAGATCTTTCAAAAATTTCTATTTCAACCTAAATCTAAAATCTACACTATCATATACCACCCTAAAACGTCCTCTTGTTGTCCAGTATATGTTGTGAAGATTTCAATTTCTTTCAAATTCATAATAAACCTTTTTATTCTATCATTATATTCGAGGTTGTAAATCTTATAGCTCAGCATTTTTTTTTATCTTACAGCTCGGCATATATGATAGAATGTAAGGTCTGTTATGATCTTTCAATTTTGAATTCAAGAAATTCCTAATTTCAATTCATTTTTTTAATTTTAAAAATCCAAATTTAAATCAATGGCCGGCCAGTTGTTTTTTACCTTTTAGAAAGGTCTGACCTATGAGCAGATTGATATGGGAAATAAGATTCAGTTTGGTTTGGGTTTTAGCACTACTGAGTTGACATTAGATGGCAAAAAGATGCTTGATTTGAATGTTGCTGAGGTCGATAGTCCAATTTTGGAGTTAGTGTTGGGACCAGTATCCAACCCCATTAGTCCTAAAGAGAAGGAAGGGGGATCTGAAGCCATTATTGATGCCCTTGAGGCAAGATCTATTTTTAAGAAAGGGTCAAGTTCTGGTATCCCTTTCACTAGTAAGAATCAAAAGAAGAACTATCTAAGGAGGGTTAGAAGAAAAATTACTAAATCAAGGAAGGTTGTTCAAGTTAAGATCCTGGCCCAGCTAGAATCAGAGGCTGTCGAGGATCTACCTATTCCTACCTCCTCTCCACTCGTTCAAGGGAGTCATTTCCACCACTTAGCTATTGCTGCAGGAGAGGAGAGGGTGGCTTGGATAGCTAGTGTCCCCCTATGCCCGATTGATTATTCCACCAAGAGGACTCTTAAGGAGAAGCAACTGCAAAGAATAAGAATGTTAGGAAACATTATTCATACTTGTGCTGCTCAGGTGGGATAGACAAAAGAGCAGTATATAAAGCATTTAAAAGGGGTTATCATCCATCATTTTGGTAAGGGGATTTTAAATGAAAAGAAGTTTGATGCTAAGAACTTAACCCCTCAGTCAGTTAGAAGAACCAGGAAGTTTATGAGACAGCCTGCATCCTTTATGCTAGTTAATGGTTACCACTGGGTGCCACGCCCTCCATCTTCTAAGACAGAGGGTATAATGCTTACTGGATCTGAGAGAGGTTGCCAGTTCCCTTACCAACACCCCCAAAGTTGGCCTCAGTGGTAGTAAAAGTTCAGAGCGATCCTAAGGTTAAAGGAAAAGTTGAATTCAAGGGCACGAGGCCCAAGTCCCCTGAGAAGAGATATGTCCCCATGAAAGTTACTAGAGTTGGGATCCCTTCACTTGTAATTGAGCCACTTTAGTCCTCAGTTGAGACATCTCAGATTCTAACCACTATTCTCTATATCCCAGCTACCCTAGTTGCCACTTTAGTTAGTCAAGTGCCCAGACCAGATGCCCCAGATGTTAGTTTAGTTATTGTTCCCAATGTTGATTCAGTTGATGTTTTAGTTCATAATCCATAAGTTGTCCCTAAACTCCTTACCAAGGGATCTGAGGACTCTACCCTACCAGATATGAGAGCTACAGCTCTCCAAGCTCCTACACTATCTTTTGAGGTAGATGTCCCTCGCCTAGTAGAGGATGTCACCCTTCTGACTACCGACCCTAGAATAGTCAAAGGGAAGGATATAGTCCAAGATGATAATCATGAAATCATTGAGCAAATGATGGCCAAGCCTCCGACAGTTGATGATCTTAGAATACAGGCCATCATCTCTAGACTAAATTATAATGAACTTTATGATATGGTGGAATACAAGGGCTACTTATCCATCAATCCTGAGTTAATAGGAGACAGACCGATCGATGAGGTAGTTCAAGAGATAAGGGACATTTTACAAAATAAAGAAGAAAAAGCAACCTTTGACCTAGAATATAATGACATGCTTGTAGATGAAGATGTCCCTGTTAGTGATATCTACATGGTTAAGACCAGAAGATCCACTAAAGAAACTGAACTAAGCAAACACCATTCTGGTAAGGAGGAAGGTTCAGCAGCTATCAATTCAGATTCAAATGAATCAATTAGAGTCAGAAAAGATGACCAGCATATTAAAAACCTTGAAGCACAAGTCGCCGACATGTTGCTGCATGTTAGAGAAATGCAAGAATGACTAGACAAATTGTAGGAGACTTCCCTCAAGTTATAGCCATCTACTCAAGAAGTTTTAAAGAGAGCAAAGAGGGTAGAATCTAGTTATAAAATCTTATAGATAGTTTCAATAGTTTCACCTATTCAACAACCAATCTTGCTTAATCTCCCAGCCCAGGCGGTGGTCCCTTTAGTCCCTGTGATTGCTCCTCCACCACCGGTCCAGAAAGACATCAAATAACTGATTGAGGATCAGGTAAGAGAGGCTTTAGCCCATTCACAAGGAACTGTATCTATTCCAAAGGGTAGACCCTACCCCGAGGAATACGATTTGGTTCCTTATCCTAAGAGCTTTGTGCCACCGTCCTTTAAAATTTTTACTGGAATTGAAAATCTAAGATAGCATCTAGCCCACTTTTGAATAAGTTGTTGTAATACTGGGGGGTTAGATGCTCTATTATTTCACCAATTCATTAATAGTCTTTCCGGCATAGCTTTCAAATGGCACGCAGATCTGCCCAATAGCTCAATGAAAGCATTTAGTGAACTTGAAAAATCCATTCTTAAATAGATTTTCAAGAGCGTAGCAGCGTAGAACTGCGGGCGATCTTGTCATTAAGAAGTAAAAGCTAGGGGATTCTCTGGTTGAATACATATTAAGATGGTAAAATTATTCAATGAAGTGTGAACCCTAGTTGCAAGAGCAACATGTAGTGGAAATTCTTTTAAAGAATATCCACGGGCCTGTTGCTTTTCTTCTGAAAGGTTTCACTATCAAAACTTTTGAAAAGCTTTTAAACAAAGTGAGTATCCCATAGGAAGAGGCTCCTAGGATGCCATTCTTAAAGGATCTTTCTAGTGAGAAGAAGGTTGACATACCCATCAAGTGTTTTGAAAAGAGAGCTAAAATTATAGCAGTTGATAAGGGGAAACAACCAGTCGTTAGCCCGCCCAATGTTCCTCCACCATAGTTAGCTTAGAAGCAACCATTTCAAGTGACCTCGCAGCCTACCTGAGATCCCTCTTTCATCCCTTTTAAAGAGAGGTTGGCAAAGCCTTACCCATTTAAGAGGGAAGTGATAGGAAAAATCTTCAAGTCTTTTAAAGAAATTAGATTCCAATTGCAAGATGCCAGGCAGCCAGATGATATAAAGAAAAAGGATGATCCAAACTACTGCCCTTACAATCATATAATTAGCCATCCGATTAAAGGTTACATTATTTTCAAAGATTGGCTTGAGAAGAACATCAAGCAAGGTAATATTATGATTCTAAATGAGTACGTAGTAAATCCAGAATAAGGGTCAATCAAACTAATCTCAGGTAACACTTCTAATAGTTCTCTTTCAATTAAAGATGGTTGGGATATTGCTTTATCCTGGGCACTTAAAAAGTTGATTAACAAGTCTTTTCATCTTTCTCAATAGCTATCCATGATAGCCTAGGGCCCGATTTGGGAGGTTAACCTAGACACTTCACAGGAGAATATTGAGCCACCTTCCTCCCTAGTAGTCGTAGGAACTACTGTATTACATGAAAAATAAAAGAGATACATTTTTGTAGAGAGGATGTATGATATGAGAGATGTATTTGAGTGATGGATGGAGGTGTAAAAGCCCTTTCCCCACTCCTGTTATCGAACTTTTATTTTGCCCCATCAAAGCCAAATGGTTGCAAAATTAATAAAAAGCATCCTTCTATGCTTATTTTGATGATTAACCATGAGAATGAAATGCAAATTGATGACTCTTCTCCAGCAATTCAAAATCCTATTGAGTTCAATCAAAATGTTCAAAAACTTGACCTTCCAGATTCGACCTTTCAAGGTGAAGTCGAATTTGAAGCCTTATTTGAAAATGACTTCCCTCAAATCAATTTTTAGGGAAGTCCTGTCATGATAGACCTCTTAGATTTTGATTCCCTTTCATAAAATAATGATCAATGCCTATGATGAGTGTAGACACCACTTAAGTTGCCCTCCTAAAGACATCGAACAGGTGTAACTTCATGGTGGTAAAATCTTATCCCATAGGCTTGCTCCTCAGGATAGAAGCAAACAAGTTGTCTCTGATGATTCGACTCCTAGTCCTGATCAATAATCTGATTTTCTTTTAATCCTGCCAGGTTTTAAATTCATTATTCTTAAGGTTGATTATAATGTTCTAACTCACCTTAGGAAGTTTCCAGCCAAGTTGAGCATCTACGACGCCGTCATTCTCTCTAAGGAGATGAGGGAATCCCTAATCAAAGCACTTCTCAACCTAGAGATTTTTTTAACTCAACTGGCTTCTACCTCACAAGGTGAAGCTCTCTAGTTTAAAGAAATCCCAGGGTTAACATTTTCATATGAGGACCTATTATTGGGAACCACCGAGTACAATTGCCCTCTCTACATTACTATGAATGTAGAGAATTTCAAGTTATCAAGAGTCCTTGTTGATCAGGGTGCATCGATTAATGTGATGAATGTAAAGACCCTTGCCTATCTTAGAGTTGATACCAATAAGCCTGCCACTAACAAGTTGGTGCTTCGTGGGTTTAATGAAAAAGGAGAAAGGGCTTTAGGTTCAATTACCCTTTTGATAGAAATAGGAGAATTTAAAATCAAAGCAAAATTTCATATAATTGATTTGGTGACATCCTTAAATGCACTCTTAGGTAGGCCCTATATCCACGAATATAGGATGGTTCCATCTACCCTACATCAATGTGTCAAGTACCAATAAGAAAATATTGAACATGTGATTAAGGGTGATTGCAACCATTCTCCAGTCCAGAGATCAGGATCTACGAGGATGCTACATATTTTATACCAAAAGGGTCCTCTCCTTATTCTAAAGTAGAGATCAAGATTAAGGAGAAAATAAATGAGCAAAGCTCCAAAAAGAATCAAGAAATATTGGAATCAGCTAGTGAATATGACCTCGACATCGTTGTCCTTAGGTCTCCAAAAATGTTTCCTCAAAGAGGTGGGGGGATGGCCCAAAGGGTACGGGGTCGAGGCCGTGCTTCATTTGAAAGAAGAGTAACCCCTGTCTATGCTAATTCGAAATCAAGTTCTAATGAAGAACCCCAAAGATAGGGCATTGCAATTCCTTTTGATTACCAAAATGAAAATACTTCTCTAAAGTTTGATTTCACTTTAGACCAGGATACATACCCGAAGGTTGATGTCTCGAAGGTTAAAAGTGATGAGCCTGAATTAACAATGTATGAAAAGCTTAGTAGGAGGATTGAGGCCCCAACCCCACTGTCAGCTGGTAGGTTGAAGGGTTAGAGATTAAAGAGGCCCCTAACCTAAGTGATGAAGTGAGGAAATTCTAGAAATTCTTCCCTTGCTCCTCCTCTTCAAGGGATGGAAGTGATCTAACCCTCGAGGAGATAGATTTCAATGAATTTATGGAATTACCTTTCAGCTACTTTCATGTCTGTGTGAAGAATTCTTTTTCCAAAAGTCTTATACCGTATCAATGGACTAAGGGTCAAGCTAGATACCACAAAAACATTTGGAAAATAAGGATCAATAAAAATTCTATAAGTGGTATCGGCTTTGCTACTATTAATTCCTTTGATGATGATGAATATTGTTTAATGATAACTTATCAAATTGAATCCCAGAATATCCCTATTGAAGTCATCGATCCCCTCGACAGACTCTATTTGGAGACTTTAGATGACCCGTTGAGCTTCAAGTTCGGGATACACCCCCTGAATTTGAGAAAGAGATTAAGTCGTCAGTTGATGAGCTAAAGAGAAATTAACCTGGGAACTGACAATGACCCTCACCCCACTTTTATAGGTACCCTATTGAGTGAGGATGAGTCTCAGGATCTAATTCAACTTTTGTCTGAGTTTTGGGATTACTTCACCTGGATATACAATGAAATGCTGGGTCTATCCATCGACGTAGCAATTCATAAACTTGGAATCCAGCATGATGCCATTCCTGTTAAATAAGCTCCTCGACACATGCGTTTAGAGATCGAGCAACAAGTCATTTTTGAAATCAAGAAATTGGCAGATCCCAGGTTTATCCGAGAAGAATAATATCCCTCTTGGATGGCCAGCGTCAAGCCAGTTCAAAACAAAAATGGTCAAATTAATATCTGTGTCGACTAAAGGGATCTAAATAAGGCATATCCCCAGGATGAGTTTCCTTTACCCATACCTAAGCTTATGGTGGACATTGCCCCATTGCATGCTATTTTCTCCGTTTTGGACAGCTTCTCTGGTTACAATCAAATCAGGATAGCCCCAGAAGATGAGAGAAATACTGCATTCAGCACCCTTATAGGGATCTTTTGTTATAAAGTGATACCCTTTGACCTTAAAAATACTAGTGCTACCTACCAGCGAGCCATGACTCAAAACTTTGATGACTTAATCCATAATCAGGTCGAGTGCTACATCGATGATTTAGTTATCAAGAGCAAAGTTAGAGAGGCTCACCTATATGACTTATGAGTCATTTTCAAGCAATTGCTCCACTATGACGTTAAAATGAATCCCTTAAGGTGCGGTTTCAGTGTCACTTCAGGGGCATTCTTAGGATTTATAGTGAGGCACCATGGAATTGAGATTGATCCTACTAAAATTGAATCCATCATAAATATGCCACCTTCTAGAAGCCTTACCTAGTTAAGGTCCCTCCCGGGTTAGTTGGCATATATAAGGAGGTTTGTTTCCAACCTTTCTGGAAGATGTTAACCCTTCTCTACCCTAGTGAAGAAGGATGTTAAATTCTTTTGGAATGAGAAGTGCCAAAATTCTTTTGAAAGTATCATAGAATACCTTATCAATCTACCAGTTTTAGTAGTCCCTATTCCAAGGAGACCGTTGACTCTTTACACTTCGACCCTAGATGAGTCTTTAGGTCCCTTGTTAGCTCAAGTCAATGATGAGGGGAAAGATAATGCTCTCCATTACCTAAGTCGAAGACTCCTTCCTATGAAAATTTGATATCCCTCGATCGAGAAGCATTGTCTTGCTTTAGTTTTTGTAGCCCAGAAACTAAGACACTACATAATTTTCTCATTCAATTAGTTTAATTTCTAGAGTCAATCCCCTATAATATCTCATTATACAACCTATATTGTCAGGATGGTTATCTCGGGGGTCTATGATATTACTTCAATTCGAGATTAATTTCATCCCCCTACGTATTGTGAAAGGATAGGCCATTATTGACTTCCTTGCAGCACACCCGCTGCCGATAGATTCTCCTTTGAATGACGATCTACCTAACGAATAAATCATAAGTTTAAGGGAATTTGATGACCCTATCTGGGAATTATATTTTAATGGTGCGGCATCCTATCAACAAAATAAAACCTAGAAGTCTACGATCCCTGGAAAAGTTGGAATTGGCCTAATTTTTATAACACCGAAGAAAGGGATGATACATTTTTCTTACCATTTATCAGAGCTTTGCAAAAATAATGAAGCTGAGTATGAAGATTTGATCACTAATTTTGAACTTACAATTTTGATGGAGATTAAAGAGATTAAAATCGTTAGTGATTCCAAACTGGTGATCAACCAGGTTGAAAAAATTTATAAGATCTTGAATTTTAATCTCCTTAAGTACCACCAGTACACCAGTCACCTGCTCAAGTAGATCCCCATCATAACTTTGTATAGGGTTCCCTGTGGAAGCAACTCACTAGTAGATGCCTTAGCAAAATTTGCTAAAGAATTCGCCTGCCCGAAAGAAGACTACATTCCTATAGAGGTTCAAGGTCGCCAGGTCCTATCTCCTATAAACTTGGAGCACATCAACAGGTAGCCCTCTTAGATCCTTTTTGCCTCTTCAACAATCGATGAAGAAGGTGATTGGAGATAATAGTTAATCTACTATCTCTGCGAGGGAAAACTTCCCTAGGACAAGTCCCTCGCCAACTAGATCAAGAAATGTGCCATATCCTGCGCACTAGTCACTATACCATTGATAATTCGATCAGATATAGCTATATTGTTTAAATAAATGAGAGGCCCAGAAGATTATTAATGAGGTCCATGCTGGACTGTGTGGTGCTCATCATTCGGGTCCAAAAAAGAAGTTAAAAAATCAAAAGACTGGGATAGTTCGGGCCAACAATGATTGATGATTGCAAGAATACTGCAAAGCATTGTCATCAATGTCAGGTTCATAGTATGGTTTTACATCAACCACCTAATGTACTACATCCCATGATAGCTTTATGACCCTTCAAAAGTTGGGGCACAGACATCATCGGGCTGATCGACCCTCCTTCTTTGAAGGGTTATCGCATTATATTAGCTGTGACTAATTATTTTTTAAAATGGGCGGAAGCAATTCCTTAATGTAATATAACATCACCCCATATCTTGTAGTTCTTTCATGACCACATTGTATATTGATTTAGTGTACCTTACAGAATCATGTCCGATAATGTGTCTACATTCAAGTCTACAAAAATCATTAGTTTTGTATGAGACCATAAAATTGATTAGAGATACTTAATAATCTATTACCCCCGAGCTAATGGGGTGGTTGAGGCCTGCAATAAGACTTTGGTGCAGATCATCAAGAAGACCCTCGATGATTACAAGCATCAATGGGATGAGAGGATGGTGGAAGTTTTGTGGGCCTATCAGACTACTTATAGAACCCCGACCCAATCCACCCCATTTACACCAATATATGGGTTCGAGGCCGTACTCCACTTAGAGATACAAATTCCTTCACTCAGAGTAGTAGTCCAGAATCAAATCATGACTGAACAAAATGCAAAACTCTGTATAGAAGATTTCAAAGGCCATGAAGAGCGTCGTCTCCAAGCTCAATAGATTCTAAAGTCGTATAAGGCCTAGAAGGTTCAAGCTCATGATAAGTTAGTGTGACCTAGAACCTTCCATGTAGGAGACTTAGTCTTGGTTTTTTGGAGGCCTATCTTAACTCATCGAAAGATCAGTGGGAAGTTTTAATCAATGTGGGAAGGACCCTTCATTGTAGAGATAGTCTACAAAGGAGGCTCATATCAGCTGGTTGATTGCTAAGGAAATCACCCAATGTTACCTGTTAACGAGCATTTCCTTAAGAAATACTATGCGTGATGTAGCTTAGATTTAATCAATAAAATATTTGCTGATTTGAATCAAGTGTGTTCTTGTGCACCTTTCAAATTTCAAGTTCATTCACCTTTTCCTTAAAATTGGATTCCCCCTTTCCTTAGGATTAGATCTGCTAGTGGTAAATAATGTCCTTTGTGGCACCATTCTAGTTTCAATCTAGTTTTGATCCTCTATGTGGAGCAAGCTTCCTCCCCACATGATCATTTACTAATGGTGGATAATGCCCTTTATGGTACCATCCTAGTTTCAATCCAGTTTTGATCCTCTGTGTGGAGCAAGCTTCCTCCCCATATGATCATTCGCTAGTGGTGGATAACACCCTTTGTGGCACCATCTTAGTTTCAATCCAATTTTGATCCTCTTTGTGGAGCAAGCTTCCTCCCCATATAATCATTTGCCAGTGGTGGATAATGCCCTTTGTGGCACCATCCTAGTTTCAATCTAGCTTTGATCCTCTGTGTGGAGCAAGCTTCCTCCCCACATGATCATCTACTGGCAGTGGATAATGCCCTTTGTGGTACCATCCTATTTTCAATCCAGTTTCAATCCTCTGTGTGGAGCAAGCTTCATCCCTACATGATCATCTATTAGTGGTTGATAATGCCCTTTGTAGCACCATCCTTGTTTCAATCTAGTTTCGATCCTCTTAGTGGAGCAAGCTTCCTCCCGATATGATCATATGCTAGTGGTGGATTACACCCTTTATGGCACCATCCTAGTTTAAATCAAGTTTTGATTCTCTTTGTGGAGCAAGCTTCCTCCCCACATGATCATCCGCTAATGGTAGATAATGCCCTATATGGAACCATCTTAGTTTCAATCCATTTTTGATCCTTTGTGTGGAGCAAGCTTTCTCCCCACATGATCATCTGCTAGTGGTGGATAAGCCCTTTGTGGCACCATCCTAGTTTCAATCCAATTTTGATCCTCTATGTGGAGTAAGCTTCCTCCCCACATGATCATCTGCCAATGGTGGATAATGCCCTTTGTGGCACCATCCTAGTTTCAATCTAGTTTTGATCCTCCATGTGGAGCAAGCTTCCTCCCCACATGATCATCCGTTAGTAGTGGATAATGCCCTTCGTGGCACCACCGTCGTTTCAATCCAATTTTGATCCTCTGTGTGGAGCAAGCTTCCTCCCCACATGATCATCTTCTAATGGTGGATAACGCCCTTTGTGGCACCATCCTAGTTTTAATCCAATTTCAATCCTCTATGTGGAGTAAGCTTCCTCCCCACATAATCATCCACTAGTAGTGGATAACACCCTTCGTGGCACTACCGTAGTATCAATTCAAACCCCCATTCCCTAGGGATAGACTTTTCCTTCCCTTTGGATTAAAACTCTAGACTTGACCATTCTATTTAGTCAACACTAATATGTGCAATAGAACATCCTTCTATTACACATACTCGAGGTCCATTTGCTGGCCTCATTTTTTTATGAGGTCATTAGGACCCAACCTAGAACTCCAAGTTAATCTAGACCCTAAGATCAATTCTGATTATAGTTCAACTTATATCCCATACCTTAGGATCTATGTTGATACTAGGATCCTTCTAGACCCCAAACCATAGGACTTCTAGACTCTAGGATTCTCCTAAATTTCAAACCCTAGTATCTACCCTGGCTCTAGATCAATCTAGACCCTAGAATTAATTTAGTTCTTAGATTATTTCAAATGCTAAGATCTACCTATGCCCTAGGATCAATCTAGATCTTAGATTCAAATCAATTCAAACCTTAAAGTTCAAACCCACCTATATTTTAATCAATTCAAGCTTCAAACCTATCAAGACCGTAGCCTAGATCTCAATCTAAACTTTAAACAACTCTCCAAGCTAACTTCAAATCTTATTCAATTAATCATAATCATTCCAGTGATTATTATTAGTTTGGATAATTAAAATCTAATCATCAAGCTCAAAACCCAATTCAGACCCAGAAATTTAGAATGAAATCTAAGGTCAGGGACCCAGGTCCTGAAACCCTTTCTGGGTGAACTTTCTATCACCTAGAAACCCAAACAAATGGCCTCTAATTCATGATATGTCAATTGCATATTGATCAGACATGTTTCAAAAGGCAACCCTCCAAATTTGAGCTCAATATGAGACTTCCAACCCTAGAAACTGGACTAAAATCCAAAGGCTATAAAACCTTTAAATATTTATAGTTCATGCCACTAGACCCATCACCTAGTAAAATTTAACCTTGGAGTATTCTCCAAACCCTTCAATCACTCCCAAATCTTTGATATTTATATGTTAAACATTAACCTATATATATATATTTGATTCATTATGACCTAGAATTGACCAGAGGTCAAAATGACCAAAATACCCTCTAAAGGGATTTTTGGACTTTTGATAAAAACTTAATATGGTTCAACCTCATCAATCCATGAAACCTCCTCCAATCAATTCTAAACATCATTCAAAATCCATTGGACCCAAACCCAAATCTTAGGTCAACCTGGTTAACCCAAAAGTCCCTTAAGGGCCAAAATACTCTTTATGACTGAAATGATCTCACCATTGCATGGGACCACTTCCAATAGAATTTGAACATCAAACCAAATTTGTTAAGCCCATTCCTAGACCCTGGGTCAACCTGGTTGACCAAGCCAACCAAGATTGACCCAATGACCCTTGAAGGGCCCAAATAGGACATTTGACACAAATGACCTTTCTAGACCTTGAGACTACCTCCTTCAGACTCCAGATATCAATCTAAACCTGTCAGGTCCAACCCCTGCCCCTTAGTCAACTTGGTTGACCAGGTCAACCCAAGTTGACTAAATAATTCCTTATTGATTAAATAGGTTAATCCAACCCATTTGACCTATTCAATTCATAGCAATCCTTCAAACCAAGTCCTAGTCATTGCCTAAGCATGTCTTAGTCTTTGGTCAACCAAACCCAAGTTGAGTTCACCAAGTTAACCCTAAACTCTTGGTCAAACCTCCATTTTACATGTTTTCACTCTTCATTGCTTTAATCTTGACCCCTTTGACCCTTCCTTAACCTATCTCAAATAGTACCCTATATCCTCTAAGTACCACATCACTACCCTTGACTTTGTTGACCAGTCAAAGTGAGTTAACAATACACTTAAGCCCCTCTTTAAAATGGTCAACCCTCCCTTTTGACTCCAAGTACATTGCTCCAAAACCCATAGGATGACTCAATAGCACCCTATACCTCATGCTTGCCACCTCAACCTCCTTTGACCTTTTACTGGTCAAAGAGGTCAACTCAAGCATAAACCCCCCTCCCATGGTCAAACCGCAGTGGAAGTGGCTTTACCCTTTAGACTAGGTCACTTAGCTCCTTCCATTGATCCGATCGAGAGCATACTTCAAAAAATGTGTTCTAGGGCATTTCGGTGGCCTATTTTAGGTTTATAAAATCTTCGTTGTTAATCTTTTGATCAATGGTAGATATCCTGTCATTCTGTGGTATTTCCAACCATGGTTCTTATCAGGCATTCAGTTTTGCCATCCGGCTCAATCTGAGCCCTTGATCCTGAACCGCGGGCAATCCGATGGCTTGATCTATGTATTGACGTGGATAAGTGTGGTGCAGATTGAAATCACGCCGCCACCAACATTGGAAATGATTGCACGGTGGTGCAATCATTTCCAATGATTGACAACATTTTCACCCACCAATCCTGGCCTACCGGGTGTCAGGTCCGCCGCCACTGTGCTGCCGGTTCAAATAAAATGAATATAATTAATTTTAAAACCTTTTTAAAATAAAAATCTTCATTAATTCATTAAAAATTCATTTTTAATCAAACATTAACATATAATATATCAAATTACTCAACATTTTAAACACTTTGATCTAAAATTTAAATCAATTTAAAATATTTTATATAATTTAAATTATTTTATATATTTAAATATTTAGATTTAAATAATATTTAATATAGTATTAAATATTTTCCTAAAATTTGAACTTTTATTTTAAATTACTTCAAATATTTCCTGATATTACTTAAAGAATTTTACTTTAAAATTTAACTTTAATTTAAAGTTTTTTTTATTTAATTATTTTAAATTATTTTCAATGTGATTAATATTTAATTAATGTTTAATTTAATATTACATTAAATACCCTAAAAAATTCATGATTAATGTCACAATATGTTAAATGATTAAATAATTATTTTTAAAAATACTTTAATTTGAAACTTAATTTAATTTAAGACATATTTTCCATATTTTAAATAATTTCTTAATTAATTAAATATTTAAGTATTTAATTAATACTTCATTAAAATTAAAAAAAAACTTTAATGAAAATTATTTTAAATAACTTTAAAATTAAAAAATATTTAAGACTTAAGTTAATTTAATTTATGAATTATTTTAATTATTAATTAATTTTAATTTAATTTAAGTAATTTAATTAACCTTAAACATTAAAAATTCAAAAGAAATTCATGTTAAATCAAAAAATTATAAATAATACCTTAAAATTTTCAAAATGTTTTATATTTCAATTTATAATTTATTTTAAAATTTAAAACTTAATATATGTTACATAATTTGAATTATTTAAATATGTTAATATTTAATTAGTATTTAATTTAATATTATACTAATTATTTTCAAAATTAAAAATTTATTTTTAATTATTTTAAATAATTAGAGGATTTCTCAAAGTATTTTGAAACTAATTTTAACAATATTTTAATATTTAATTTTAAGATTTGTATTTTCATATTTAAGTATATATATGTATATGTTTTAAAGTTTACTTTAAAATTATACATACATTAAATCTTTAAAATGTTAAGAGATCCTTTGAAATTTTAAACATAAGTAGAGTCTACATGAATAGGATTGATAAGGAGTGATGATTAATCAATAATTAATCATCTTTATAATTAATCACTGATTAGTCTTCCAATAAATTGAGTGTTTTTTTAATTGCATGTTTAGGACATTCACAGACCACTTAGCTTAGGCTCTCATAGGTTTATGGACTTGTGTGTGATTATGCATGTTTATGTATATGTTAAATTTGAGGGTTAAAAAAGCCTTGATTTAAGCCCGCTTTGCTTAGTGACATCATTAAGGACAAAAATTAGGGATTTGTTTAGAGATCATAGAAAATTTTAATAATTAGGATACACCTCCCATTTACATGAGATTTAGACTACTTGAACTTAGTGATACCTACAGCCCATAGGAATTTTCCCACTGATTTTAGAAATCATTAAGTGGCTTAATCAATTTACTTAAGATTAAAACCTTAATTAAGCATTTAACCCTCCAAAAATTTTAATAAATCAAATTTAAATCCAAAAATTACAATAACACCTCTAACTTACTAGAATTTGATCCTTAATCAATTAAAATTAATACCACTTTAATTTGACATTAAATTTAAGCTTAATTGAATTTTTAAGTGGAATTAAATATTTAATTTATTTATTTAATTAAAAAGTTCAAAAAATTCTCAAACACTTGATAATCCATCTTTAGATCATTTCTGATCTTTGGAGGTGATTTCAAGAGATTTGGAGTTCATTTGGATTTAAATCAACAAAAAGGCCTTTAGTTAAAATAATTTAATAATTCCAATAAATACTCAAACTTTGGAAAATTATAACTAATTCTAGAAAACCCCAAATCAGTCAAACTCAAAGGCAGTCAACTCTAATTAATATCTAGTATTTATTAAAAATTTTAAACCTCCAAAACCAGGTCAAAATAAAAAAGTCAACTATTTGGTTAAACTCATGTCAAAATCGAGTCAAAACTTCTAAAAATCATAACTTTTCATAGAAAATCCAAATTGAGGATACTAATAGTCTAACTACTCATCATAAGGTCTAATATTTATTAAAAATTTGAAACTTTCAATATTAACTTTAACTTGAAAAGTTAACTTTTGGGCCCTTAAATAATGCTATTAAATAATTCCAATAATTCTAAAAAATCCAATAATTTATTAAAATTCTAGCAAACTTCTTACTTGATTAATAAAACCTTCAACCAACATTCAAATACTTAATAACCACTTCAAAGATGAAGTTTATCAGATGGACTACTCCGGGCTGTGGGGCTACGTGTCCTAAGGAGGCTTGGTTCCTCAAACCTAGTGACACAACGCCACGAATAGATTCAATGGAGTGTTGAACATTAAAGTTAAGTTATTTTTAATTATTTAACCAAATTAAAATCCATAATTTAACGACATTAATCAGGTTTTTAGGATGGACTACTACAGACCATGGGGCTACGTATCATAAGAAGGCCTGGTTCTTCGAGCCTGGTGGCATAATACCACAAACTTATTAATGGAAAATATAAACTAATTTAACTTTTAAAATTAGTAATTAATTAAATTAATTAATATTAATTAGCCCTTAATTTCTAATAAATTAAATCAACTTAATCAACCCCGATTATTACTTGGTAACCCAAGCCTACGAGGCTATTAGCTTAGCCCCAAGGAAGGTGAAATAAACTTCACAGCCTCGATGAGCAACAAAGGTAGTGATCACTCAACCATTAAAATATATCTAATTTTAACTTTAATATATTAATATTTAAACTTTAATCAAATCTCCCTTTAAACCTTCAATAAACTCAAACTTGAGATAATTCAAACAAGTTACCCATTCTCAGAGAGAGGAAGTACGGGATTCTAGAGAGAGAGTGCGGGATTCTAGAGAGAGGAAGGGTGAAAATTCAAATTTTTTGCTTGGCGGTTTCTTCTTTCGGGCAGATTTTTTGATGGCGGCGGATTGCCGCTGGCCATCTCTAACGTCGACGAAGGAAGACACGGATATGGGAGGTCTTAATTTGAATAATAATCGCTCTCCATCCAGATTGGAACATCTGAATGAGGGTGATCATCTTCGCAGAGCTAGAGGCGAATTAGTTATCTCTGAGAACGGGAATTTCCATAAGGATAAGGTAATCTATGTTGATGGTAAAGGTAAGAATGTATCTATTTATTATGGTTGTAAAACCCCTGATGATGTTCGTTCGAATGACTTTTTTCGCAAAAAAAGGTTGAGAGTGTGGGATTCTAGAGAGAGAGTGCGTGATTCTAGAGAGAGGAAGGGCAAAAATTCAAATTTTTGCTTGGCGGTTTCTTCTTTCTGGTAGGTTTTCTGATGGAGGTGGATTGCCGCTAGCCATCTCTAACATCGATGAAGGAGGAAACGGATATGAGAGGTCTTAATTTGAATAATAATCGCTCTCCATCCAGATTTGAACATCTGAATGAGGGTGATCGTCTTCACAAAGCTAGAGGCGAATTAGTTATCTCTAAGAACAGGAATTTCCATAAGGATAAGGTAATCTATGTTGAAGGTAAAGGTAAGAATGTATCTGTTTATGATGGTTGTAAAACTCCTGATGATGTTCGTTTGAATGACTTTTTTTCGTAAAAACATCTTGATCAAGGGGCTTCATCTTCGGGTATGAAGATTTTTGTAAACCGTTTTGGCAATTCAAATGCAATCTCTGACCATGACAGTAAGATAAATACGAATGCCATAATTTTGGTAAACAAAAATTTTGATACTTTGAGTAAGTCGGCTCCATCCAGTACTGAGAAAGTCATTGCTTCGAATGCCTCTATTATGGATTCAGTGATTGAGGATCCTAGTTCTTGGTTGGTGAAGGAAGGGATTTCTTATTCTAAGAAACTATTGGAGAACACTCCAGATGTTCGTCTGAACGCAGAAGTGGAGAAGGAAAAGAGAAATGTTTAGAATTTCATTCCTTGGGTTAGGAAACCCAATATCAAGGTGAATTTTTGTCGAGATGATTCTTGTCTTACTGAAGATGGGAAGGCTATTAAACTCAATCAATCAAATATTCTGACCAATTCTGAAAAGCTTAAAAATTCAGTGGTAGTGAAGGTTTTTGGGAAGAATGTGTCTATTAGTCTGATTGCTACAGAACTCCGGTGCCAATGGAATGCTATTGGGAAGTTTCATCTAACTTCTCTAGGCCTAGGTTGGATTCTGTGTTCTTTTTTTTGAATCTGAAGCAGTGGATAAGGTCTTGGAGGGAGGGCCTTGATATGTCAATGAACAAATAGTTGGAATAGATAAATGGTCACCATTCTTCTCTCCTTCTTCTTTGAAGGGGTTAACTGCTCCTATTTGGGTTAGATTTCCATATCTTCCCTTAATGTGTTGGGATCTGGATAATGTGGCTAGAATTGCTTCCATGGTTGGTCAACCTTTATGGATAGATGGAAATATGTTTCAATGGAGCAAAAGGGAGTATGTGAGAGTTTGTGTTCGTATGGATCTGGATAAACAATTCCCTACGGGAGTTTGGGTAGAAGGATCTTGTGGTAGATTCTTCCAAAAGGTTGAATATGAAAAGGTGTATACCTTTTGTTTTAAGTGTGGTAAAGTTGGTCATCTAATGGAAGTTTGCGGAGAAGGGTAGGCTGTTTCCTTTGAGGGATGTCCTTCCAATTCAGCAATGGAGAAGGATACTCAGAAAATGCAGTTGGAGGACAAGAATGAAAATACTCTTGGTCCTTGGATATTGGTTAAGAATATGAGAAGGAGGAAGATTGTTCCTAAATCTGACAATGCCTATGTTAATAAGGGCAAGTCTGAGAATCATATTACAGATTTTGTTAAAAAGCCTGGAAAAGATTTTGCTCAACAAGAGGAATGTAAATCTGTTAATGAGAATGCTCCTATTGATATGGAAAGTATGGAAGTGGCGGATGGTATGCAAACTATAGCTAGGAAAAATTTGTTAATGAGGGGGTCATTGAAGTGAAATCTGTGGAGGAAAGCCTCCAAGCAATGGAACCTGTAGCTGCTAGTATGGAAGGGGTAAGGTTGCATTCACAGGATTGTGTTTTTTTAGGAATGAAGAACAGATTTAATGTTTTAGATGCTGACTTAGAAGATGCTAAAGTAAACTCTGTGAGGATTGCTAAGGAGGATGTCATTACAGAAAGTAATCTACAGAGGTAGAATAGAAAATCAATTGATTCAGAGGTTAAGGGTGAATCTGATTCTATGAAGGCAAGAGTGAAACTACATAAAGAACTAAAATCCTTAGGTAAGGATAATATTTTATCTCAGAAAAGGATAGAAGGAGCTGGCAAGTTGAATAAGAATGGGAGAAATCCCATTCTTAATCATAAATGACATCAATTGCGTTTTGGAATTGCCGAGGGGCAAGGAAAATAGAGGCCTCTCATTATCTTGGAGAGTTTGTGAAGGAGTTTGATATATTCTTTGTTGGGTTAGTAGAAACGAAGATTTCTACTATTGATAGGAAAGAGATTGACATTCTGATTGGAAAAGACTGGGATTTCTTCAATGTGGCAGTTGAAGGTCTTTCTGGGGGTATTCTTGTTTGTTGGAATCGAAGTTATGGAGATTTTTTGGTTACTCATGACTCACAGCAAGTGGTACTGGGGAAGTTCAAAACTCCTGGCAGTGGGGAATGGTTGTTGGCTTCAGTGTATGGGAGTAAAGATATATACAAGAGAAGACTCTTGTGAGAGACCTTAGAATCCTTTTTAGATACACATCTTCCATTTATTATAGGAGGTGATTTTAACTGTGTTCTTTCTCAGGAAGAAAAGAGAGGTGGGAAGAGGTTTGTATTTACACAAGGCCCTCAAGATATGAAGTTATTAATGAATAATTGTGATTTCCATGATATTGGAGTGATTGGCCATAAATTCTCTTGGTGTAATAATAAGAAGGGAGGAGCACATATCTTGGAAAGATTGGATCGTTGTCTCCTTAATTCGGTGGCTTTATCAGCTATACAACCTGCGGTCGTTAGGCATCTTGGTAGAATTGCTTCAAACCATTGTCCAATAGTTCCAAAAGTATTTGCTTTGGGTTTTAAGAGGAATAAATTGTAGAAGTTTGAAGAAATATGGGTTTCCTTTCTATCATCTACTTCAATCATGGCTAAATCTTGGTCAAAACCAGCTGGTGGAGATGATGTACATGTGCTGAACATGAAGTTTAAGAGAGTTTTGAAGGCGCTTTTCTTTTGGAGTAAAGCTAAGCATTCAAACCTTAACAGCTTAAAGGAAAAACTAAAGAAAGATATCCTTCTGTTGCAAGAAGAAGAAGCAAATCTTGGCGGTTTGTCGGATGATAAAATTTGTTTGCTTAAATATAAGGTGATGGAGTTAAATTCTACTTCGGGAAAGCTTAGTTCGTGGTGGAGACAAAGAGCTAAAGCTAGGTGGATGAAGGAAAGTGATTCCAATTCAAGGTACTTTCACAATGTAGCCACGACAAGAAGAAATTTCAACCTTATTGATCAAATCAAGGATGCTGATGGTTCTTTGGTTGAAGAGCAGGAAAAAATAGAAGAAGTATTATTTGCTTACTTTAATTGTAAGTGGAGGCATTCTAAGTGCAATCTTTCTGGATGGCCGAAGTTCCATGGAGTTCTTGGAGATGATGATCACAAAGTGCTATTGGCTGATTTCACAATGATGGAGCTGGAATCGGTGGTCCGTTAGTTGGAAGGAATAATGTGTGAAGATTGGAAAGAGACATCAGTGGTTCTAATTCCAAAACTTAAGAATCCTTTGAGTCCTTCCAACTATAGACTGATTAGTTTGTGTAAGTCTATTTATAAACTTGTGGCGAAATTGCTGTTAAACAGATTAGTTGGCTTTATTCCCAAGTTTGTATCTGAAAACCAAGTTGCTTTTGTTAAAGGGAGAACAATGTCTAATAACATTCTGCTAACCCAAGAAGTAATTAGTAAGTTTAGATATTCTAAAGCAACAAAGGGGTTAATGGCCATCAAAGTTGATATGGAGCATGCTTATGATTGTATGGGATGGGAGGCTTTGAAGCAAGTTTTAAAGAATCTTGGGGTCTTGTGGAAGTTCTCTAATTATCTAATGCAATGTGTGATGGATACTAAGTATTCTATTTTGATTAATGGCTCTAACACAAATTGAATTCATGCTAATTATGGATTCAGGCAAAGGTGCCCATTATCTCCCATTTTGTTCATCTTATGTTCGCAATTGTTAACAGAAGCTTTCAATCAAAAAGGTAAAAGGATTGGCATCAAAATTGCTCCTACAGCAGAAAGGATTTCTCATTTATAGTATGCAGATGATGTAATCATTTTTTCAGACGCTAACAAAAGATGTGCAAACAAAATCATGAAGATCATTAAAGACTATAGCAGTTGGACAGGGCAGAAGGTAAATGTGCAGAAATCTTCATTACTACTTGGGAAATCGGTGGGAAGGAGTAGAGCAAAAGTTCTATCCAAATTGTTGGGAATTAAAGTTGTCAAGGAGCTAGACTATTTGGGAATTAAAATGGCGTTGAGAAGGATACTCGTTGCTGATTTTCAAGGTCTGATTGAAAAAGCTGTTGATAAGCTGAACACTTGGGGTAATAGATCTCTTTTGCTATCTAGCAAGCTTCTTCTCATTAAATCTTCTCTTTTAATGCTTCCCATTTTTTTATCTACTCATACTGTGGTCCCTTTGGGAGTGTTGAGGGAGCTTGATAAGTTGAGTAGGGATTTTATTTGGAACAAACAGGATAAAAGCAAAGGGCTGCATTATGTTAGTTGGGAAAAACGTTGAAGGAAAAAAAATATTGGGTGGCCAAGGAGTTGTTTCAGCTGTTGATAAAACTGGATTTTGGAGGGAGAAATTTGCTTGGGGTTTGCTATCCAATTCTTCTTCTATGCTCAACAGAATTTTATTAGTAAAATATGGGAACGAATTCTGGAAGTATGAAGGAAGTAAGATGAAATCAGCAACTTGGAAGGTTATTATCAATGGAGCTACATTTCTGCAACAAATGTTGAGATGGAGAATATCAGATGGTAAGAGCATCAATAAAATCAAGGATATCTAGATTCTAGACAAAAGCATTGATCGGTGGCCAACTTTTGTGGCAGATTTACGAGAAGATCAAGATGGATTGGATTTTTTCATTCGAGAAGGCAGCTGGAATGTATTGAACCTACAACAGGTTTTCGGGACAGAACTCATAGAGCTGATAAAGACAATGCCGATCTATAAAACTTTACCATGTGATGAAAGAGAATTGTTATTTAAGCTGACAGGGAAGTCATTGGCATCGATGATATCAGATTACAGTAACAGATTTGAAGAGGAAGACAAAAACTGGAAATGGTTGAGGAAGTCAAAATTGCGGCCAATAGTAGAGCTTTTTTGGTGGAGATGGGAGCACAATTCAATCCCATCTAATGACTTTTTGATGTATAGAAGACTAATCAACTTTAATGGGTGCCCCCGAGGATGTGATGAAGTGGAAAATTCAGTGCATATAGCTGTCCAGTGCAAGTATCTTCATAAGGCTATTCACAAGCTTAATGAATGGGGATTCAATATTCCAGTTTTTACTAATTTGGAAAGCTGCCATAATGAGTTAGCCTATTGGTCAAAATCCAATCCATTCAAAGGCAATTTATATTGTTCAACGGTGTTCATGACTTGGAAAAGTAGAAACAAGTTGGTACATGAAGGTAAAGAAGAAGGAATTAATGTTCTTGCAGCCAATGCAATCAGTCTTGCATCCTCTTCATTTCCATATAATCTAATTTCAATCAACTAGGATTCTAATCAGCTTAGGCTGTTATCTCTAACTTGGAATCCCCCTCCAACTGATTGGACTAAAATTAATGTTGATGCCTCTCTTCAAAAGTCTTACAAAGTTGGAATAGGTGGAGTGGTTAGGGATTGTAAAGGGAGATTTCTATTTGCATTTGGTTTTAAATGCTTGCATTGGGATAGTTCGGTTTTGGAGTTTAAAGCCATCAAATCTTTAAGGAATATTATTCAAGATTGGATGTTTGAAGCAAGGGGAATATGAAAGTTCGAAAGGGATGTTAAGCCCTAGTGAACTAGTCCCGAGGCTAACCAAGAGGGGGGGTGAATTGGTTATTTAAAAATTTCACGATAACTACAAAAATCTTTTCGATACTTAGCAGCGGAAACAAGTAAACAATAACGAAAAGATCAACCAACGATATTCACCCAAGCAGTTTATATTGAAAAGTAAAGTGCAAAACTGAATCAGAAAAGCAAACCAGATTTTATAGTGGTTCGGTCAACTTGACCTACGTCCACTCCCCGGAGCCTCCCCTCTGGGTATTGCACTAAACGAAAGTGACTCTCCTTTTGCTCCCACAGCAAGGCGGAGAAGCCTGTACAAAACACCTCCTTTTCACCACACGGTGAGGCAGAGAACCTGACCTCCTTTCGCTTCCTCCTGACGCAGGCAGAGAACCTTCGAACTCCTTTTGCTTCCACCTGAAGTGGGCAGAGAACCCCGGATCTTCTTGCAAACGATCCTCCCACGAAGAACACCGACTAGACGATAGACGACGAGCGGAGAAGACGACTCTGATCCGTGCTTGGAGCAACCTTAGTGAATCCCTCACTAACTCCCCCTCACAAGATCTCTTCTCTCTTTCCCAACTCTCTCTTCTCTCTAGGGTTTCTCAGGGAAGGAAGGTAGCAAAAGATTTTGCTTAGTTTTAGAAAAAGTTCTTTTATAGGAGGGCTTAAAATTTGCCCTAATTCTCAACTGGTCGGCCAAGATCGTCCAGGACGATCGGGAGATCGTCCTGTACGATCAGTTTAAAATTAGCTGATTCAGTCTGGACGATTAGGCTCTTCTGGACGATCAATAGAAAAAGTTTTTCATATCGTCCCGTACGATACTGCGATCGTCCGGGACGATTAGTACAAATTGAGGAAAATCGTCCAGAAGACAGTTCAGGTCGTCCAGAGAAATCTGTGATGGATGACCAAAAAATGACTTGATCGTCCAGGACGATTGGTACATCATCCGGTACGATTAGTTCAAAAAGGCCCAAAATCGTCCTGTACACAGTTCGGGTCGTACAGCTGAAATGCACAAGACGATCACGATCGTCCGGGACGATCCTGCGATCATCCAGGATGATGTGATCGTATCAATTAAACATTAATTGCTTTCCTTAATTACCAGCCTAATTTAGGCATCATTGTAGTGAATCGTCCAGGACGATACACGTATCGTCCGGGACGATCAGACCAAAATACTTAAAATAAAACTTGCCTAACTTAATCTGGCGGCTGAGAATTTCTGATTTGGGAATATCGTCCCGTACGATCCGTAGATCGTCCAGGACGATCGGCTCAATCAGACCCTCTTAACTTAGTCGCCCTAATTAGGGTTTCTATTTTAACTGGATCGTCCAGGACGATGTGGATATCGTCCAGGACGATCTGAACAAATTTTTAACAGAAACTCTAATTCACTCAAGCTCTCTCCCTGAGTGTGTGTGTGCAAGGTTACTTAGCTAGGGAATCAGTTACATTACAATTGACTTAATAAAAAGAAAAATCATACATTTGACACACTTGGACCCGATCTTGAGTTGGCTTCAGTGGCTCGCGGTCTTTTGTGCCTGAAACAGATTAGCCAAGCAAAACACACTGGAAACATGTTTGTCATCATCAAAACCAGATTTGCAACAATCTCCCCCTTTTTGATGATGGCAAACATTTGTAAAGTAGTCTGAAAGTAAAAGTAAACTAGGAGATTCAACAAACAAATATTTTTTTTTTAATTTTTCATTTAACAGCTAAAACAATACATGAAACATGACTCAGAAAATAGAAACAGACACGACTACAACTGACTCCCCCTTTTGACATCACAAAAAGGAGGAGCAAAAAACATACCACGGAAATAAAACATAAAATAAAACATACATAGAACAAACTACAAAACAGGAAAATCAGAATTTTTCCTTGATTTTAGATTCAAAAACCAATGACAGGACGATTGACAGCGCTGAAATCCAGAAAAGGTTAGAAATAATCAACTTTCGTAACTCTGACCCCGGGCACCTTATCTATGCAAACCTCTTTCAAAACAAAAATCCTATTCAGAATAAAAGACATTAGATTTGAAAAGAAATCCTTTCAAGCCTCGTTCCAGAAAAATATCTGATATAATAGTGTTACAAAGTAAAAAATCAGAAATCGGGATTTTCAAAACTCAAGCTTTTGAAAATATTAAGTGGCGCACAGATTTCTCTAAGACATTTAACAATCTGAAAGGAAAGAAAGCTTGTTTTGGGCTCATTTTGTGCCTCTTTTTCAAATTGGTTGGCGCTTTGCGCATCTTTTGATTTTTGATACACTTTGTGTATCCAATTTGTCAATTTCGCATCTTTTCAGTTTTGGGCTCATTTTATGCCTCTTTTTCAAATTATCTGGCGCACTGTGCATCTTTTATAAGCTTTCTCCTTTTCATAATCATTAAAGAGTCTCAGCTGTGAGATTATCTTTCAGACATAGGAGATGACTCTCCGCAGTAAGGAAGAACGATTCACAAAACAAAATCCATACAACATATGATAAATGCAATCACTTGGTTTAGAAAATCAAACTAATGACTCAAGACTTTGAAAAACACTATTGATATGAGGCAGATTACTGTAAGAAGATAAAATAATCTCTATTTAAAAAAAACTAACATTTTAATTTTGAAAAGGATTTTTATTCAAAAGAGACTTCACACCAGTAAAGGAGTTAGAGGAAGAGAAACAATTATCAATGTTTCTTCCCTTTAACAGATTCAGCGAAGTCAATCACTGCTTATCAGCTTCCAAACCAAAACAAGGTAAAAAACTCATAGTAAGAAATTCAGATTTTCAGAAATAGTGAGCGGTGATCAGATCTTGAAAAGCATAAAACAGTAAGTGCAAGATATGAACCCGTAAATAAATAAAAACAGGTAGAAAATCATAGCAAAGTAAATACTCAAATCAAACTAACAAAAAAGGGTAACACAGAATTCAGCAGAAGAAATAAAATCAACTGAAAGCAAATAATCAAACCAAAACTAACTAACAGAAATCAGAAATCAGAATACAAAAACTAACTAACAGAAATCAGAAAACAGAATACAAAAAACTAACTAACAAAAATCAGAATACCAATCATAACAATCATAAATCAGCAGTCATCAGAATCAAGCATTTATATCAATCACTCCTAATCTGGTTCTCAAAATGCTGAATGAGTCAAAGGCCAGTGGTTTAGTGAATATGTCAGCCAGCTGATTTTCAGTTGCTACGTGATGTAGCTCAATGTCCCCTTTTGTAACATGGTCCCTAATGAAGTGATGCCTAATGTCAATGTGTTTGGTCCTAGAATGTTGGATTGGATTCTTAGAGATACAGATGGCACTAGTATTATCACACAGAACAGACATTGTGCCAACAGGTACTCCTAAATCCAAGACTTGCTGCTTCAACCAAAGAACTTGGGCCACACAACTCCCTAAGGCAATGTACTCAGCTTCAGCAGTGGAAAGTGCAACTGAGTTCTATTTTCTACTGGACCAGGAGACTAATGACTGTCCTATAAATTGACAAGTCCCAGAAGTACTCTTCCTATCCACCCTACACCCCACAAAGTCAGAATCAGAATATCCAATGATCTCAAAGGAGGTGCTGTGCCTAGGGTACCAAATTCCTAGGTTTGGGGTTCCTAAAAGATATCTAAGAATTCTCTTAACAGCAGTCAGGTGGGACTCTTTAGGATCAGCCTGAAACCTAGCACAAAGACAGACACTAAACATGATATCATGTCGGCTAGCAGTCAGGTAAAGCAGTGAACCTATTATCCCTCTATACTTCTTCTGATCAACAGATTTTTCATTTGAATCCTTATCTAACTGAACTGAGGAGGGCATGGGAGTATTGATTGGCTTGGCTTTGTCCATTTCATATTTCTTCAAAATGTCCTTAGTGTATTTTGATTGATTGAGAAAGGTTCCATCATCCGTTTGCCTTATGCTAAACCCCAAAAAGTAGGACAATTCTCCCATCATACTCATCTCAAACTCTTTACTCATTGTTTTAGAGAACTCTTCACATAAGTATTTATCAGACGATCCAAAAATTATATCATCAACATAGATCTGGACAATGAGTAAGTCATCTCCTAATCTCCTCAGAAAAAGGGTGGTGTCTACGCTCCCCTTAACAAACTCTCTTTCTAACAGGAATGTGCTAAGCCTCTCATACCAAGCTCTGGGTGCCTGTTTCAATCCATATAAGGCCTTTTTTAATTTATAGACATGACTTGGATGTTGGGAACTCTCAAAACCTGGGGGTTGTTCTACAAATACATCTTCTTTAATTACCCCATTTAAAAAGGCACTCTTGACATCCATTTGAAACAGCTTAAATCCCTTGTAACAGGCAAAGGCTAGTAGCACTCTAATGGCTTCCAATCTAGCTACAGGGGCAAAATTTTCCTCAAAATCTATCCCTTCTATCTGATTATACCCCTTAGCCACCAATCTTTCCTTATTTCTCACCACCACACCAGAATCATTCATCTTATTCTGTTTTGTTTGATTGAAAAAAATATAGTTTTGAAAATGTTTAATTTTCTTTGGGAAAGTTAAATTTCTGGAATTTTAATATTTGAAATCGAACACTTATTATGAATGATATATCACCTCAAAAGATGAACATATCGTTCCCTAATAGGTTCAGATTACAAATCTTTGAATTTATCTGATTATTATAATCAAACTCAAGGAGAAACAACATACGATCTCGAAAGATCAAAATGATGTTTAATCAATTGTTTGATTATGTTAATCTGAATAGGATCATTAATTTTATAATCAGAACTATGATTGTAACTGACATATCTATCCGAAGAAAGAAGATGTCAATCATATCAATAGTTTGAATATGAAAATAACGATCACCATTTTTTTTGTTTTGATTTCCCAAAGATAATTAATTGAAGATTTTGAAAACTTGATTTTGAAAATCTGGTCTGGGTTTCTAAATCTCCTACGAGCGCAAGCCCTCGTAGTTAATTACATCGTAGGAAACCAGAAAATTTCCTACGAAAACTCTCGATTAAAATAGCGATACGAATTTTATTTAAGAATTCAAAGATTGATATCAAAGAAGGTTAAGGACTTGAATTTTCAAATGGGATTGGATCAAATTTGAACAGTTCTTTCTGGAGGTCAAAGGATGAGAAGTAGGAGGTGTTTGAGATTCTGAAATAATTCAGAGACACCTCAAACTATCCTAAGTGTTGGGCTCGAATTTGATGGAAAGAGATTTAAGTTTGAATGATTGATTTTATTAGAAAATTGGGACTTAGATTCCCAGAAAATTGAGGTCTTAAGTTTGAAGACATGCCTCAGAACCTAAGTTTAAAATTGGGTACTGAAAATCAGTGACCCGAATCCTAACTAATGCAATGCAATCTGGACTTACCCCGGCCTGGATTGGGGAGCCAGCTAAACCACCTAAACGCTTTTAAAACCATGAGTCAGAGTCTTTAAATGTAGAGTGGTTAAGGACATTGATTAAGATTGGTTTAAAGAATTGGGGTCGACATCTAGAGCAGATCCTAATTGACCCCTTAACATATGTTGGGTTAAATGTCTAAATAAAATGCAATTAAGGTTTAGACTCGATTTTTAATTTGTATCTAATGCAATGCATGCTAGTTGACTCGATGAAATGCTTAAATCAATATGAAGCAGTTTTAAAATAGGCTTAAAAAATAGGTTTTATCCTAGAGATTGCACAACATCTCCTTGGACAGAACTGCACCCTAATAGGTCAGGTGGTCTGCCAGAACCCGCAGGCGGGGAGGTGCCTAACAAGGTAGAGAAAAGTTAATATGAATGCATGAAAAACTCCCGGCGAGTCCGGGCTTACTTCTTAAGAGCGTTAGAGTTTCTATCTGAGCTTAAATGTTTTTAAGTTTTGTTTAAGTAGAAGAAGTTTATGACCGCACCCTCACGAGCCTCCGATCGGGTTCCAGGTTAAATCAAAATCGACATGCAATAGCGCCAAATAAACTACTAAAAACATGTGGGTCCTTAATCGCAATCAACACATAAATCAAATCAATTAAATAATTAAATCAATTAAATAAATATTCAAAATGAAAGTCCATGTGGCAAGTGCCGCTTAATTATACAACCCAGGGTCTGCAGGAAAGTAAAGTGGCCGGGTACCACTGACTACAACCCGGATTCTAATCCTAAGACTCAAGTGACTTTGAGATTTGAGATTCTTCTCGTTCTTCACTTCTTCATTTCCTTAGAACTCCTTGGATCGTCGGGTCTGGATATCCAAATGAAAAGAAACTCTCCCTGAATAGGGGTGTTATCTTTTCTCTTTGGATATTTGAAATTCATCCTAATTTGGATATCCAAATGGATAGGAACTCTCCCTAAGGGATGTTCCTTCCTCTTTGGATTCCAAATTGGATGTGCAAACATCTCAATCTCAAAGCACTTTAAATAGTTTACAACTCAATTTGAATCAAATTACATCAATTGAAATTAAAATTCTAGACTCAACAACCTGCAGGGTTATCTTAATAATCAACAGTTATATTTACATCCCAAGCAGTTAATATATTTGAAATTTAAATGCTCAAACCAGCCACGCTTGGCCATGCTCTTTTAATTTTAAAGGGGGTCTTAGCAGTTTTCTGGAACACCTGTGCAATTTGCTAACTATAATTTTGCCCCCTTTAGTTTATGCCCTGTATGAGCATGGCCACCTGCATAAGATTGAATTAGTATAAATCGTTCCTAACCTAAGGGTATATCTAACGTACAATCAATCACATCACAGAATGCATTAAATAAATAAACAATCACATCAATTCTACTACTAGCAAACAGCATGCAGTAAAAGCTCGAAAACCCCGGCACACAGCAGAAAAAATAAACACCGGCCTAGCCTAAGACTAGAGTTGGTTGTCCTAGCAAACCATCTAAAGTGTGTGAGGTAGGCTGTGTGGCTTTGATGTGTCCTAAATAGGATGATTTGATTGAAGTTGTTTAAAGTTCTAGTTGGTTGAAGGCTTAAGGGAAGATTTAATTTGAATTTAAATATTAATGACTTGAAATTGATTTTAAATTTGATTTTAATTATTTGTTGGATATCACCTTTGTTTCACACCGAGGCCGTGAAGTTTATTTCACCTTCCTTGGGGCTAATTTAATAGCCTCGTAGGCCTGGGTTACCCAGTGGTACCCGATATAATTAAATGATTTGAGTTTGATTAAGGTTTAAAGGTTGGTTAATTTTAATTAGAATTAGTTGGTTGCTGGTTTTAAGTTCAAATTAATGTTTTCTGGAATTTTTGATAATTTATTGAATTTTGGTATTTTCTGGATTATTTTAATCATTTAATTAAGGGGTTAAAAATTGACTTTTTGATTTAAAGTGTTTTCTGGAAAGTTAATATTTTATTAAAATACTAGACCTTAATACGATCAGTTAGATAGTAAGTACGCTGAAATTGGATTTTTCTAGATTTTATTATGAAGGTTTGAAGTTTTGACTTGATTTTGAACTAAGTTTGACCAAAAGTTGACTTTTTCAAATTTTATTGATTTCTGGAAACTTAATATTTTTAATAAATATTAGACCTTATTATGAGTTGTATGCCTTTGAGTTTGCTCAATTTGGAGTTCATTTGAATTAGTTATGAATTTTTGAAGTTTTGAGTATTTAATGAATTATTTAAATTGTTTAATTAAAGCCATTTTTATGATTTGAATCCAAATGATCTCCAAACTTCTTGAAATCAACTCCAAAGGTCAGGAATGACCTAATGAGTGATCTCCAAGTGTTTGGAAATTTTCTGGAATTTTTAATTATTTTTAATTAATTAAATTAATTAAATTTCAGATTTCAATTAAACTTAAATTAAACTTAATTTTGAAGTCCAGTGAAGGGGCTTTTATTTTTCATTGATTAAGGGTTTGATTCTGGTCAGTTAGAGGGATTGATTGTATTTTTTGGATTTAAATTTGATTTATTAGAATTTCTGGAAGATTTAATGGCTTAATTAAGGTTTAAACTTGATTAGGTTAATTAAGGGCTTAATGATCTCAAAAGTCAATGGGAAATTTTCCTAGGGCTGAGGGTGTCACTATGTTCAAATGGTTTGAGTTTCAAGTCAATTGGAAATATATCCTAATTATTTGAATTAATCTAAATTCTCTAAACAAAGTTCTTAATTATTGTCCTTAATGCCACTAGGTTTGAGTATGTTCAAATCAAAGTCTCTAACCCTCAACACAACATATGCATGATAAATACACTCACAAACACAATCAATCTTAAGTCTAAGAGAGCCTTAAACTAAGTGGTGTGTGTGTGTCCTTAAACATGCATAGATTAATACTTAATTAAATATTCTTGATTAGACTAATAAATGATTAGATTATAATCATTCATTAGCACTCCCACATGACTTCTATTCAAATATGTTTGATCTATGTTTAAAATTTCGTAGTAGATCTCTCAACTTAAAATATTTAAGTATTTATGTATATATTTCAAAATAATTTCAAAATATACTTAATCTATTTATAGGATTATATATAGATATAGGTTTTAAATCAAGCATACTTAAGATATGATTAGAGTGATTTTAATATCTAATTGAGAGACCTACTGATCTATTGAGATCATTTGAAAATAAGTTTCTTAGTTTTTAAAATAATTGATTTAATAGTTAATTAGATATTAATTAAATATTGAAATAATTAAGTAATTAAAATAAGTTAAAATTAATTAAGTTTTGATCTCTGAATTTGATTTCAAATTAAAGTGCTTAATTTTCTGAAAATTTTGATATATTATACTAATTTTTCTGATTTAAAATGAATTTCTTATGAATTTTTGAAGTTTAAACCAATTAAAATATATTTTTAAATAATTTTAAATTAATTAATGATTAAAATAATTTTAAAATTAGTTAATTTAAAACTTAAGAGTTTTCTGAAATTTTAAAATTATTTAAATGTATATACATACATATATATATTAATTTTCAAAAATGTTTAAATCATTAATCATTAATTAAATATTAATTAATAATTAAATATTTAATTAATGGAAACATAAGATATAGTTTGAATTGATTTAATTTCAAAATTAGAATAATTTTTAAAATAATTAATTAATTATTTAATATTAATTAATTAAATCATTGAAAATTAATTAATTGTTTATTAAAATATTTAAAATCATTTAAATAATATTAAATAATTTAATATTGATTAAAATTTTAAAATCATTTAATATTTAACTAAAATTGTAAAATATTTAATATTAATTAAAAAAAATTAAACAATTTAATTATTAATTAAAAAAAAATGAATCATTTAATATTAATTAAAATAATAAACTATTTAATATTAATTAAAATATTAAATAATTTAATATTAATTAATATTTTAAAATCAGTTAATATTAAATAATATTATAAAGTATTTAATATTAATTAAAATATTAAGTAAACTCAATTATTAATTAAAGTTGTAAATTATTTAAATTAATTAATATTTAATGATTAATATTTAAATAAAATATTTAATATTTAAAGGTTAATTATTAGTTTATAATAATTAATAATTAATATTAATGTAATTTAAAAACATAATTATAAAATTTAAATTAATAATAATTCTAAATTAAAATTATTTAATTTCTGAAATGTATTTTAATATATAATATATTTTAATATATAATATATTATTATTTAATATTAATTTAGTATTTATTTAAAAGAAATTAAAGTTTAAAACAAATTAAAAAAAAAATAAAAATAAGAAAAAAAACGGCGGGAATGCCACGTGGCGTAACAGGATTCGCGGGTCCAAAACACGCGGCGGCGGGGTTGACGCGTGGCACGATCTGATTCGCGTCCAAATCATTAATAATGATTGGAGAAAACACGTGGGATCCACGCGTTTTCACTAATCCGCGTCAGCGGATTACAACAACCGTTGGATCTGCGCGTATTTCATCCAACGACGGAGATCAAGTTTCACCGTCTGATTTCAACTAGGGGAGATCAGACGGCAGAGATCCGATCCCGCGGTACTGAACAGACGGTTCAGATCGAGTTGGATAATCCCAAAGTGTAACAGACCCATATACGCAATCGGATTGATCACAGAATGGCGGAATCCGAGCCGTTGATCGTGAGATCAACGGTCCGGATGTTGTATCTGCACACAGATTATCGAATTCGCCCTAGAACTCATTTTTTGGACCGTTCTCGCAAACGACTCAACCATTTAACTCCAAATTTTAAACATAGATTCTCCAGATGAAGAGCATCAATGTGGATATATTTGTTTGGGTTAAAAATCACTTAATGGAAAGCTATTTTATCTAGTGTAACCTAGACTAGGGTTTGAAATTTCTACCTCGATAAATGATGGTTTGAACTGTGTAAGTTATCTCTGAACTTGTAGTCTGTCCACGCAAGTTTTTGTAGAAGACTCCTCGGCTTGATAGGACCAGGATCGACTGCTATCCAAACTAGACGAGCCTTGACTTGAGCTCGCCGGAATTAGCTCACCGGCAAGGTTTGACCGGTGGGATTTAAGTTGGAATGGGTGTGAAAGAAGATTGGAGCTTAGGGATGCTGGAGTTTTTGTTTAGGACGGCTTGGGAAGAGAGATAGTGCTAGGGATTGAATGAGAGCTTTTTTGAACCTATTGCCCTATTCAATCGTCTTTTGGCTAAAGGGACGGTCTTGATGGCTTTAGGGAGCTGCTAGGATGCTTCCATCTGTCCCTAGGCAGTTAGAATGCTAGGGAATAAAAGGACAAAGAGGACATGAGGTGGAAAGGCACCCTTTGTCCTTGGGAGCACATGGGTTTGATTAGGAGCTTAAACCAGAAATTAGGAAGGCTTTTAGAAGTCTCTAGAGTAGGTTTAAATGGCTGGATGGACCTGGGCTTGGCTGGATGGGTTGGATTAAAGAGTTTGACCACTCCTTAGCTCATAAAATGCTTGTTGACTATGTTGACTAGTCAACCAACAAGTGGGCTGCTGAGGTGGCAGTCAAGGAGAGCTAAGGAATGATCTTGAGTTATTTGAGTGGGTTTGAGATAGTTTGATGGTTAGAAATTGAATTTTGAATGCTTAGAAGAAGGTTTAAATTGATTTGACCAAACTTTGAAAAATTGGCTTGGTCAACTTGGTTGGGTTTAATTGGCCAAAGATTAAGATATAATTAGGCCATATATTGAATGACATTGAAGGCTTAAAGATATTAACTTAATGATGTGGTTTGATTTAATCCAAATGGGTCAAATTAGGCTAGACTTGGATCTTATTTGACTTGGTCAACTGTTGACCTAGTCAAAGATCCAGTCAAGTCCAAAAATCACTAGGGGAAATGATCATAAAGATTTGACAAAGTTTTGGATGCATATAAATCTCAATTCAAAATAGAGAAGTTTAAGGGTTTGAACTGGTCAACCTGGTTGACTTGGTCAACCAAGTTGACCCAGGGTCAGGGTTTGGGCTGGATTAGTCTCAAATGGTATTTGAAGTCTAGTAGGAGTGGTTTGAGGGTTTAAATAGGTCATTTGGGTCAAATCACCTATTTTGGGCCTTTAATGGGCTTAATGGGTCAACTGGGTTGACTTGGTCAACCAAGTTGTCCTAGGGTCAAGAATTGGGTCCAACCAGTTCAGAATGACATTCTGAGTCTGCTGGTGGTGGTCTCAAGGTCTGGAGAGGTCATTTGGTCAAAATGACCTATTTAGGCCCTTAATGGGCCTTTTAGGTCAACCAGGTTGACTTGGTCAACCAGGTTGACCCAGGGACTGGAAGTGGGTCAAACAGGTTTGGTTTGATATTTAAAATTTGTTGGAAGTGACTGCATTTGATTTGGAGGTCATTTGGTTCAAGTGACCAGTTATACCCTATAGGGGTATTTTGGTCATTTTGACCCCTGGTCAACTGGGGGTCAAATTGAGTCCAACAAAATGTAGTTTAATGCTCAATAGGTCATAATCAAGGGTCTGGAAGTGATTTGGAACTTTGTAGAAAGCTCCAGGATCAAAATCCTCTGGGTGGCAGGTCCAGTGGCATAGACTGTAAATATTTGAAGGTTTTACAGCCTTTGGATTTCAATTCAGTTTCTGGGGTTAGAGATCTCAGAATGAGCTCAAATTTGGAGGGTGGCCTCTAGGGACATGTCATATCAGTGTGGAACTGACAGACCTTGAATCAGAGGTCATTTGATAGGGTTTTAAGGTGTTCAAAAATTCACTGAAAAAGGCTTTCAGGACTTAACCCTTTGGCCTTGGATTTGAATCTGGAAATCTGGTTTTGAATTGGATTTTGAGCTTGAATGATAGGGTTTGAACTATCTAAATCATTTATAATCATTTATGTGATTTTAGATGATTAGATAGGATTAAAGTCAGGTCAGAGGTTGGAGCAACTAAATCTGGGTTGTTTGAAGGTCAGGATTGGTCAGGGATTTGAATTGACTTGAATTCTAGATTGATTTGAGTTTTGGATAGATTGATTTAAAGCTTGGACTGGTCTGGAGTTTGAATGGATTTGAGATCTGGATAGATCTAAGATCTAGGAGAATCTTAAGATCTAAATTGATCTAGGGAAATCCTAGGGTCCAGAGTGGATCCTAGGGACTGAAATCTAGGAAGATCCTAGAGTTCTAGGAAATCTTAAGGTTTTGAGATCTAGCAGGTTGTTAGGATCTAGAATAGAACCTAAAGTCTGGATTCTAGGAAGATCCTAGGGTCTGGAAGTCCTAAAGCCTGGGATCTAGAATAGTCTTAGGATCTAGAAGAATCCTAAGCTCTAGATAGATCTAGGAGAATCCTAGGATCTAAGAGGATCATATGATCTAGAATCAGGTAGAATCCTAGGGTCTAGAATAGATCCTAGGGTCTGAAGTCTAGGAGAATCCTAGAATCTAGATTTGTCTTAAATTGCATTGATCTGGGGTCAAGATTGATTTGAATTTGGATTGATCTTAAAGTTTGGATTGATCTAAGATCAGATTGATCCTAGGGTTAAGATTGATCCTAAGGATTGGAAAGATCCTAAGGTCTGGATTGGTCCTACTGAGCTCATACAAAAATGAGGTCAACAAATGGACCCCCAATATGTGTAATAGAATGTAGTTCTATTGCACATATTGGTGTTGACCGAATAGAATGGTCAAGTCTGGGGTTTTGATCCTAAAGGCAAGAGAAATCTATCCCTAGGGAATCAGAGTTTGAATAGATACTAGGGTAGTGCTAGAAAAAGCATATTCTACCACTAGTGGGTCTGGTCCTGAGGGTAGGAGAATCCTAACCTTAAGGGTAGAGGAACCTGGGTGATCTTATAGGAAGGAAGAACTCCTAACTATAAAGGATTGAATCTAGATTTGATTCTAAGGGAAAGAAAATCCTAACCTTAGAAGATTGAATTTGAAATGAATCTAAGGGAAGGAGATCCTAAACTTAGAAGTTTGAATTTGAGATGATGCTAGGGTAGTGCTGAGGCAGCGTACTTTACCACTAGTGGGTCTGGTCCTAAGGGAAAGGAAGAATCCTATCCTTACAGTAAAAGAAAATCTGGATGATCATATAGAAAGGAAAAATTCCTAACTACAGAGGATCAAATTGAAATTCAATACTAGGGTAGTGCCACGAGGGGCGTACTCTACCACTAGTAGATCTAGTCCTAAGGGAAGGGAGAAATACCTAGCCCTAAAGAAAAGAAAGCTTGATTGAGATTGATTCCAGGACGATGCCATAGAGGACTTACTCCATCACTAGGAAGTCTAATCCCAAGGGAAGGAAGGATATCCTACCCTAAGGAAGAGAGAACTGGATTTTGAAATTAAACTCAGGACGGTGCCATAGAGGACTTATTCCATCACTGAGGAGTCTAATCCTAAAGGAAGGAGAAAAGCCTAACCTTGAGGAGAAGATAGTTTGATTTTGGAGTTGAAATTGAATCCAGGATGGGGCCACAAGGGACTTATTCCATCACTGGGGAATCAAATCCTAAGAGAAGGAGAATACTTACTCTAAGGAAATGAGAACTGGATGATCTCATGGGAAAATAGTATTGCTCCCTATAGGAGATCAGGCTTAAAGTTTTGAATTTTGAAACTAGAATGGTGCCGCAGAGGACGTTATCCATCACTAGTAGATCTAATCCTAAGGAGAGAAAGCACGATGACTCACATCTGTCCTTAAGGAAAAGAAGACTGGGGAACCCTGAGGGAAAGAAGCATTGCTTCCCACAGAAGGTCGGATCTAAATTTTAAATCTAGGATGGTGCCACAGAGGGCGTGCTCCACCACTAGAAGATCTAATCATAAGGAAAGAAAGCAAGATGACTCACATCTAACCTTAAGGAAGAGAAAACTGGAAGATCCTGTGAGAAGGAAGCATTGCTTCACACAGAATCAGATCTGGATTTTGAATCTAGGATGGTGCCATAGAGGGCATGCTCCACCACTAGAAGATCTAATCCTAAGGAAAGAAAGCACGATGACTCACATCTAACCTTAAGGAAAAGACAACTGAAAGATCCTGTGAGAAGGAAGCATTGCTTCACACAGAATCAGATCTGGATTTTGAATCTAGGATGGTGCCACATAGGGCATGCTCCACCACTAGAAGATCTAATCCTAAGGAAAGAAAGCACGATGACTCACATCTAACCTTAAGGAAAAGACAACTAGAAGAAGCTAGGATGGTGCCACAAAGGGCGTACTCCACCACTAGCGGATCTAATCCTAAGGATAGAAAGCACGATGACTCACATCTAACCTTAAGGAAAAGACAACTGGATGATCCTGTGAGAAGGAAGCATTGCTTCGCACAAAATCAAGCCTGGAGTGATCGTATGTAAAGGAAACTTGCTTTACATAGAGGATCAGGTCAGGATGATCGTATATAGAGGAAACTTACTCTATATAGAGGATCAGATCAGGAATGATCATATGTGAAGGAAACTTGCTTCACATAGAGGATCGAGTCTGGAATGATCATATACAGAGGAAACTTGCTCTGTATAGAGGATCGAGTCTGGATTGATCGTATATAGAGGAAACTTGCTCTATATAGAGGATCAGGTCTGGAATGATCATATGTGAAGGAAACTTGCTTCACATAGAGGATTGAGTCTGGAATGATCATATACAGAGGAAACTTGCTCTGTATAGAGGATCGGGTCTGGATTGATCGTATATAGAGGAAACTTGCTCTATATAGAGGATCAGGTCTGGAATGATCATATGTGAAGGAAACTTGCTTCACATAGGGGATCGGGTCTGGAGTGATCATGTATAGAGGAAACTTGCTCTATACAGAGGATCGAGTCAGGGTGATCGTATATAGAGGAAACTTGCTCTATACAGTGGATCGGATTTGAATTCTGGAACTTGAGAATTGAATGATTTTTGAATTTGAATTTGAATGTGTTTGAATTTGAAATTTGATTTGAATTGATTTTGAATTTGAAGGGTTTTAAAACTGTGATGTGTTTTGAATTTGATTCGAATTGGTTTTGAATTTGAAAATTTTGAATTTGAAATTTGATTGATTTTGATTCATCTTGAATTTGATTTTGAATTTTGAATTTTGGTTGTGTTTGATTCAATTTTGATTTGTTTGAATTTGATTTTGAATTTGAAATGTTTTGAATTTAATTTTAAGTTTGACACTCATCTGGCATGGTACTTCCTGAAGAGCCTCCCCAATATTTGAAAATATTAGGTGGCATTCTTCAGGGTGATCAGTCCAAAGGAAATTTCCTCAAAGATCGTCATTAAAAATGAACGATCCAGTCAACATTGACTCAAGCTTTCCATTGAGTTTACAACGGATTAGAAGCGGTCTACAAAAGACTACGACCAAGTCTCCTACTTGGGGAGTTCTAAAGTGACACAACTTATCAGTAACTTGAATCAAATGTGACTTATAAATTTTTGAAACTTTGTTGAGCTTAATGTGATTTTTATTTGATGCCCTTGAGCTCCTTGAATTGGAGTCAAGCATTCTGCTCAAATAGAGTTTGATTTTAAACAGCAAGTCTCAGCTCAGAAAACTACGCTTCTAGATCAGAATGATCTAGGACCCAGCACAGGGTGTGGTTTGATTGTGAACGACAATCTCCATCATTATAAAATACTCCTCCAGTGGGATTGAACTTGGACCCAGCATAGAGTGTAATTTTATAAAGAAGGCCTTAAAGGAAGGATGCCTATGTGGAAGGGCTTACACACACTTCTCAAGGACCAGATTTTGAATTTTAATCAAGAGTAGAAAATTCATTCTTCTTATTAGAAAACTTCCTCTAGCTATTTGGACCCTGTCGGAACGACAAACGGAAACAAATTCAGAAGTGCAGTGAAAAGTTCGAGTGACTCCAACTAACTTGAAAAGGTTTGAGGATTTAGGTTTTGTTGACCCAGACCAAGTTTTGTAGAAACTAAACTGGGGTCTCCCTTAAATATTTTGAATTAAAATCAATTTTAAAGTGATTTAAGTTGAATATAAAAATTTGATCTTTTTAATTCTCTAGCACGAGAGATTTTGTATCTTGATAGATTACCGATGCACGGAAGAAAATCTGGATTCAAGATTCTTAAAATCAAGCAATTTTAAATTGACTGAGTATCTTGAGATTCAAGAATTTAGAAGAAGGGAGCCCCTTTCTTTCTTCTTTTTCTGGTGGTGCACACTGCGCATCTTTTTATTTATAGTGCATTTTGCACTGTTTCTTAACTGGTGGCGCCCATTGCGCATCTTTTTGATTTTTAGTACACTTTGTGTATTTCTTGATTGTTGGCGCATTTTGCGCATCTTTTGAATTCAATTGAATTTAAGAAGAGGCTACACCTTCTCTATTTTAATACCGGGATTACATCTCGAGTATAAGAGAAGAAAACTCATTCTCTTATGCAAGGACGAATAATCCTCAAGGTAGGACCCAGTCTTTTAAAATGAATACTGGCTTGACTTTTGAAAATCATTGAACAGATTTTAAACACGCAAGAGATATCTATCTAAGATAGAAAATTGCGAGATGATTAAAAAGATTTTCATTTCAAAGATCAACTTAAGTTCGATATCGATTTAACTCAACAGTTGAATCAATCCCACAAAAGAGGTGGGAGGGAGGTGTATTCAAACATTTGGAGTCAACTACAACTTTCTCCTGCTTAAGACTTCAAATAGAGGTCAATTCTCATTAAAAAGATGATTCAATTATCTTGAAAGTTTGAAATCAGTACACTTGAGAAATTGAAAGCTTTTCCTTAAAAAGAAATTGCAAATCTAGGTGGCAAGACCCCAGTAGTACGGAATTAAATTCCTACAATCTCCTTGGAGGGAGAGACTACTATGGGTCTGCACTATTCTTAGAAGTCATTGCATTACTTTAATCAAAAAGATTTATCTCAATAGGACTCCGTTGAAAGTTGGATTTTGACGGTATCACTATCTGATATAATCTTAGATTATTTCCCCTCTCTTATTACTAGTGGTCTAGTAATTAGGAGAGTGGCACCCCGAGTAGTTTCTATACCTCCTCCTCTCTAGTTGATGTAGTGGGACACGTATAGAAACGTGACCTAACATCATCTAGTAGAGTGGACGGGTCACAACCTTCAACTGGGGGCCTAGGGCCTAGTGCTGGAGTTTGTTCAGTTCTGGCTTGATTGATTCTCGCCATGTAGTAGTCAAGAAGATGTATTGAAGATTGTGCTCTCGTCTCTACAACCTCCCTCCTTTGAGCAACAGGAGAAGGGTGGAAATGATTTCCACCAGGGAAGGGGTACGTAGAAGGAGCAACAAACTTTTGATTAGCCTCGGACTTGACTTGCTTTAAGGCTTTCGCCTCAGCAGTCTTCCTGGCCTTGACAACCTTCTTTCTGACTCTACGAAGGTAGTTCTTCATTTTGTTCTTGCTGGCCTTGCTGACGGCAGGGGTATTAGAACTTGATCCAATCTCAGGCTGAGATAGTAGCTCTTCTATAGTTATTGAGTTCTGGTTCTTATCCTCCTCAGTAAAAGATACAGTGGGTAAAGGGGTGACAACAGCCTCCATCTCGGAGATGGGGGAGTCAACTCCTGACCCTAAAGTAATCTCAACCAAAGGGACATTCCTTCGTATTCCCGCAGACAGATCGATCATTTCTTCTCCGTCGACTGATAACTTGAAGTCTTGGAATTGCATTTCAAACTGGATGAAGTTTCCAGATGCGATTCCTTCGACTATCAAGTTTCTATCTAAAGAGAAAATGAGTTTCCCAGCCATTTGAGTGCTTAAATCCTGAAATTAATGAACAGTGATTTGAATTAGTTAATCTTGAATATGAATTTGAGTTTTAAATTTGATTAATGTTATTCAAAATTTGATAATTCAATCATGTTAAGCTTAAATTCAAAACAGTGGTTCGTAGAATTAACAAAGACTTAAGGGTTGAACCCGACTCTTTCGCTACACCAATTAACTTGGGGCAAAATGTCAAAATTTAAACTCGAACTTGAATTCAAAATTGAAGTTAAAATTTGAAGTGACAAATCAAATTCAAACTTGAAGTTGAGATTGTATTTTGATTCAAAGTTGGATTTGAATTTGAGTTTGAATTTAAGGTTGAAGTCGAATGGACCTTTCTTCAAATCTTGTGACTCAACAGATCGAGTTTCGCTCAATCATGTAGGTGCACAAAATTGATATGAAAAATCCAGGGATCGAGCTCGACTCTTTTCGTTTCACCAATTGACTTGGGTCGAAATGTCAAAGTCCCGATCAAAATTGAATTGATTTTAAATTGGAAATCAAATTCAAATTTCAGGTTGAAATTAGGTTTGTATTCAAAGTTTGATTTTGAGCTTGAGGCTCAAGTCAAATGTGTCTTTCTTCAAATTTTAAGACTCAACAGACTGAGTTTCACTCAATCATGTAGGTGCATAAAAATTGATATAAAAGATCTGGGGATCGGGCTTGACTCTTTTCGTTTCTCCAATTAACTTGGGTCGAAATGTCAAAGTCCCGAATTTGACCTTGAAATCAAATCTGAAGTTTGAATTTAACTTTGGAATCAAATTTGAGTTCAATTTTGAAATTAAATTTGAACTTAAGATTGAATTTATTTTTGAGGTTGAATTAAAAATTAAATCTTGGATTCAAATTCAAGTTTGAAGTTGGATTTAAATTGAAATTGAATTTGAATTTGAATCTGGATTTGAACTCAAGGTTGGAATTGAACGGATCCTCTTCAAAATTTGGAACTCAACATATTGAATTTTGTTCAAATATGTAGGTCTACCAAATTAGCCTGAAGATCCTAAGGCTTGACTCTTTGCACCCCACCAAGCAATTTAGGGGTGAAATGTCAAAGCCCAGAATTGACTGGAGAATTTTTAAATTTGAATTGCATGTGTTCAACTACAATAGAATATTGTAGAAGACACATAGCAACGACGAATGAAGTTGATTTGAAAGATTTTCCTTGACTTTTGAAACTCAAAAATGTTGAGTTTTATTTTCAACATAATGGTTAACAAAATTCAAGGGAAAATCTTGAAACCTTGACTTGACTCTTTCGCCACACTGACTAGCTTAGGGTGAAATGTCAGAATCTAGGTTGAATTAAAGGAATTTTGAACCTGGATCTTTGAGATTGAGGGATTTTTTGCTTAGCATGCTGTGACTTATTCGCATGCGAGTTTGCAACATATGCAAAAAGATTTTGACAAGCTTGGGTTGACTCTTTTGCTCTACCAATGAACTTGGAGGCAAAATGTCAAAACCAGACTTGGAGGGAGGTTTCCTACACTCACCTCTCTTTTCACATGTCTTAATTGAGTTGGCCACACTCACCCAAGGAAGAAATGGGTAGAGGGACCAACGGAAGAAAGGTAGTCAAAACTACCGATGCAACAAAATTCGTACCGCTATTAAAGATGGAGAGAGAGAAACTCCCCAGCGGAGTCGCCATTTTGTTTTGTTTGATTGAAAAAAATATAGTTTTGAAAATGTTTAATTTTCTTTGGGAAAGTTAAATTTCTGGAATTTTAATATTTGAAATCGAACACTTATTATGAATGATATATCACCTCAAAAGATGAACATATCGTTCCCTAATAGGTTCAGATTACAAATCTTTGAATTTATCTGATTATTATAATCAAACTCAAGGAGAAACAACATACGATCTCGAAAGATCAAAATGATGTTTAATCAATTGTTTGATTATGTTAATCTGAATAGGATCATTAATTTTATAATCAGAACTATGATTGTAACTGACATATCTATCCGAAGAAAGAAGATGTCAATCATATCAATAGTTTGAATATGAAAATAACGATCACCATTTTTTTTGTTTTGATTTCCCAAAGATAATTAATTGAAGATTTTGAAAACTTGATTTTGAAAATCTGGTCTGGGTTTCTAAATCTCCTACGAGCGCAAGCCCTCGTAGTTAATTACATCGTAGGAAACCAGAAAATTTCCTACGAAAACTCTCGATTAAAATAGCGATACGAATTTTATTTAAGAATTCAAAGATTGATATCAAAGAAGGTTAAGGACTTGAATTTTCAAATGGGATTGGATCAAATTTGAACAGTTCTTTCTGGAGGTCAAAGGATGAGAAGTAGGAGGTGTTTGAGATTCTGAAATAATTCAGAGACACCTCAAACTATCCTAAGTGTTGGGCTCGAATTTGATGGAAAGAGATTTAAGTTTGAATGATTGATTTTATTAGAAAATTGGGACTTAGATTCCCAGAAAATTGAGGTCTTAAGTTTGAAGACATGCCTCAGAACCTAAGTTTAAAATTGGGTACTGAAAATCAGTGACCCGAATCCTAACTAATGCAATGCAATCTGGACTTACCCCGGCCTGGATTGGGGAGCCAGCTAAACCACCTAAACGCTTTTAAAACCATGAGTCAGAGTCTTTAAATGTAGAGTGGTTAAGGACATTGATTAAGATTGGTTTAAAGAATTGGGGTCGACATCTAGAGCAGATCCTAATTGACCCCTTAACATATGTTGGGTTAAATGTCTAAATAAAATGCAATTAAGGTTTAGACTCGATTTTTAATTTGTATCTAATGCAATGCATGCTAGTTGACTCGATGAAATGCTTAAATCAATATGAAGCAGTTTTAAAATAGGCTTAAAAAATAGGTTTTATCCTAGAGATTGCACAACATCCCCTTGGACAGAACTGCACCCTAATAGGTCAGGTGGTCTGCCAGAACCCGCAGGCGGGGAGGTGCCTAACAAGGTAGAGAAAAGTTAATATGAATGCATGAAAAACTCCCGGCGAGTCCGGGCTTACTTCTTAAGAGCGTTAGAGTTTCTATCTGAGCTTAAATGTTTTTAAGTTTTGTTTAAGTAGAAGAAGTTTATGACCGCACCCTCACGAGCCTCCGATCGGGTTCCAGGTTAAATCAAAATCGACATGCAATAGCGCCAAATAAACTACTAAAAACATGTGGGTCCTTAATCGCAATCAACACATAAATCAAATCAATTAAATAATTAAATCAATTAAATAAATATTCAAAATGAAAGTCCATGTGGCAAGTGCCGCTTAATTATACAACCCAGGGTCTGCAGGAAAGTAAAGTGGCCGGGTACCACTGACTACAACCCGGATTCTAATCCTAAGACTCAAGTGACTTTGAGATTTGAGATTCTTCTCGTTCTTCACTTCTTCATTTCCTTAGAACTCCTTGGATCGTCGGGTCTGGATATCCAAATGAAAAGAAACTCTCCCTGAATAGGGGTGTTATCTTTTCTCTTTGGATATTTGAAATTCATCCTAATTTGGATATCCAAATGGATAGGAACTCTCCCTAAGGGATGTTCCTTCCTCTTTGGATTCCAAATTGGATGTGCAAACATCTCAATCTCAAAGCACTTTAAATAGTTTACAACTCAATTTGAATCAAATTACATCAATTGAAATTAAAATTCTAGACTCAACAACCTGCAGGGTTATCTTAATAATCAACAGTTATATTTACATCCCAAGCAGTTAATATATTTGAAATTTAAATGCTCAAACCAGCCACGCTTGGCCATGCTCTTTTAATTTTAAAGGGGGTCTTAGCAGTTTTCTGGAACACCTGTGCAATTTGCTAACTATAATTTTGCCCCCTTTAGTTTATGCCCTGTATGAGCATGGCCACCTGCATAAGATTGAATTAGTATAAATCGTTCCTAACCTAAGGGTATATCTAACGTACAATCAATCACATCACAGAATGCATTAAATAAATAAACAATCACATCAATTCTACTACTAGCAAACAGCATGCAGTAAAAGCTCGAAAACCCCGGCACACAGCAGAAAAAATAAACACCGGCCTAGCCTAAGACTAGAGTTGGTTGTCCTAGCAAACCATCTAAAGTGTGTGAGGTAGGCTGTGTGGCTTTGATGTGTCCTAAATAGGATGATTTGATTGAAGTTGTTTAAAGTTCTAGTTGGTTGAAGGCTTAAGGGAAGATTTAATTTGAATTTAAATATTAATGACTTGAAATTGATTTTAAATTTGATTTTAATTATTTGTTGGATATCACCTTTGTTTCACACCGAGGCCGTGAAGTTTATTTCACCTTCCTTGGGGCTAATTTAATAGCCTCGTAGGCCTGGGTTACCCAGTGGTACCCGATATAATTAAATGATTTGAGTTTGATTAAGGTTTAAAGGTTGGTTAATTTTAATTAGAATTAGTTGGTTGCTGGTTTTAAGTTCAAATTAATGTTTTCTGGAATTTTTGATAATTTATTGAATTTTGGTATTTTCTGGATTATTTTAATCATTTAATTAAGGGGTTAAAAATTGACTTTTTGATTTAAAGTGTTTTCTGGAAAGTTAATATTTTATTAAAATACTAGACCTTAATACGATCAGTTAGATAGTAAGTACGCTGAAATTGGATTTTTCTAGATTTTATTATGAAGGTTTGAAGTTTTGACTTGATTTTGAACTAAGTTTGACCAAAAGTTGACTTTTTCAAATTTTATTGATTTCTGGAAACTTAATATTTTTAATAAATATTAGACCTTATTATGAGTTGTATGCCTTTGAGTTTGCTCAATTTGGAGTTCATTTGAATTAGTTATGAATTTTTGAAGTTTTGAGTATTTAATGAATTATTTAAATTGTTTAATTAAAGCCATTTTTATGATTTGAATCCAAATGATCTCCAAACTTCTTGAAATCAACTCCAAAGGTCAGGAATGACCTAATGAGTGATCTCCAAGTGTTTGGAAATTTTCTGGAATTTTTAATTATTTTTAATTAATTAAATTAATTAAATTTCAGATTTCAATTAAACTTAAATTAAACTTAATTTTGAAGTCCAGTGAAGGGGCTTTTATTTTTCATTGATTAAGGGTTTGATTCTGGTCAGTTAGAGGGATTGATTGTATTTTTTGGATTTAAATTTGATTTATTAGAATTTCTGGAAGATTTAATGGCTTAATTAAGGTTTAAACTTGATTAGGTTAATTAAGGGCTTAATGATCTCAAAAGTCAATGGGAAATTTTCCTAGGGCTGAGGGTGTCACTATGTTCAAATGGTTTGAGTTTCAAGTCAATTGGAAATATATCCTAATTATTTGAATTAATCTAAATTCTCTAAACAAAGTTCTTAATTATTGTCCTTAATGCCACTAGGTTTGAGTATGTTCAAATCAAAGTCTCTAACCCTCAACACAACATATGCATGATAAATACACTCACAAACACAATCAATCTTAAGTCTAAGAGAGCCTTAAACTAAGTGGTGTGTGTGTGTCCTTAAACATGCATAGATTAATACTTAATTAAATATTCCTGATTAGACTAATAAATGATTAGATTATAATCATTCATTAGCACTCCCACATGACTTCTATTCAAATATGTTTGATCTATGTTTAAAATTTCGTAGTAGATCTCTCAACTTAAAATATTTAAGTATTTATGTATATATTTCAAAATAATTTCAAAATATACTTAATCTATTTATAGGATTATATATAGATATAGGTTTTAAATCAAGCATACTTAAGATATGATTAGAGTGATTTTAATATCTAATTGAGAGACCTACTGATCTATTGAGATCATTTGAAAATAAGTTTCTTAGTTTTTAAAATAATTGATTTAATAGTTAATTAGATATTAATTAAATATTGAAATAATTAAGTAATTAAAATAAGTTAAAATTAATTAAGTTTTGATCTCTGAATTTGATTTCAAATTAAAGTGCTTAATTTTCTGAAAATTTTGATATATTATACTAATTTTTCTGATTTAAAATGAATTTCTTATGAATTTTTGAAGTTTAAACCAATTAAAATATATTTTTAAATAATTTTAAATTAATTAATGATTAAAATAATTTTAAAATTAGTTAATTTAAAACTTAAGAGTTTTCTGAAATTTTAAAATTATTTAAATGTATATACATACATATATATATTAATTTTCAAAAATGTTTAAATCATTAATCATTAATTAAATATTAATTAATAATTAAATATTTAATTAATGGAAACATAAGATATAGTTTGAATTGATTTAATTTCAAAATTAGAATAATTTTTAAAATAATTAATTAATTATTTAATATTAATTAATTAAATCATTGAAAATTAATTAATTGTTTATTAAAATATTTAAAATCATTTAAATAATATTAAATAATTTAATATTGATTAAAATTTTAAAATCATTTAATATTTAACTAAAATTGTAAAATATTTAATATTAATTAAAAAAAATTAAACAATTTAATTATTAATTAAAAAAAAAATGAATCATTTAATATTAATTAAAATAATAAACTATTTAATATTAATTAAAATATTAAATAATTTAATATTAATTAATATTTTAAAATCAGTTAATATTAAATAATATTATAAAGTATTTAATATTAATTAAAATATTAAGTAAACTCAATTATTAATTAAAGTTGTAAATTATTTAAATTAATTAATATTTAATGATTAATATTTAAATAAAATATTTAATATTTAAAGGTTAATTATTAGTTTATAATAATTAATAATTAATATTAATGTAATTTAAAAACATAATTATAAAATTTAAATTAATAATAATTCTAAATTAAAATTATTTAATTTCTGAAATGTATTTTAATATATAATATATTTTAATATAATATATTATTATTTAATATTAATTTAGTATTTATTTAAAAGAAATTAAAGTTTAAAACAAATTAAAAAAAAAATAAAAATAAGAAAAAAAACGGCGGGAATGCCACGTGGCGTAACAGGATTCGCGGGTCCAAAACACGCGGCGGCGGGGTTGACGCGTGGCACGATCTGATTCGCGTCCAAATCATTAATAATGATTGGAGAAAACACGTGGGATCCACGCGTTTTCACTAATCCGCGTCAGCGGATTACAACAACCGTTGGATCTGCGCGTATTTCATCCAACGACGGAGATCAAGTTTCACCGTCTGATTTCAACTAGGGGAGATCAGACGGCAGAGATCCGATCCCGCGGTACTGAACAGACGGTTCAGATCGAGTTGGATAATCCCAAAGTGTAACAGACCCATATACGCAATCGGATTGATCACAGAATGGCGGAATCCGAGCCGTTGATCGTGAGATCAACGGTCCGGATGTTGTATCTGCACACAGATTATCGAATTCGCCCTAGAACTCATTTTTTGGACCGTTCTCGCAAACGACTCAACCATTTAACTCCAAATTTTAAACATAGATTCTCCAGATGAAGAGCATCAATGTGGATATATTTGTTTGGGTTAAAAATCACTTAATGGAAAGCTATTTTATCTAGTGTAACCTAGACTAGGGTTTGAAATTTCTACCTCGATAAATGATGGTTTGAACTGTGTAAGTTATCTCTGAACTTGTAGTCTGTCCACGCAAGTTTTTGTAGAAGACTCCTCGGCTTGATAGGACCAGGATCGACTGCTATCCAAACTAGACGAGCCTTGACTTGAGCTCGCCGGAATTAGCTCACCGGCAAGGTTTGACCGGTGGGATTTAAGTTGGAATGGGTGTGAAAGAAGATTGGAGCTTAGGGATGCTGGAGTTTTTGTTTAGGACGGCTTGGGAAGAGAGATAGTGCTAGGGATTGAATGAGAGCTTTTTTGAACCTATTGCCCTATTCAATCGTCTTTTGGCTAAAGGGACGGTCTTGATGGCTTTAGGGAGCTGCTAGGATGCTTCCATCTGTCCCTAGGCAGTTAGAATGCTAGGGAATAAAAGGACAAAGAGGACATGAGGTGGAAAGGCACCCTTTGTCCTTGGGAGCACATGGGTTTGATTAGGAGCTTAAACCAGAAATTAGGAAGGCTTTTAGAAGTCTCTAGAGTAGGTTTAAATGGCTGGATGGACCTGGGCTTGGCTGGATGGGTTGGATTAAAGAGTTTGACCACTCCTTAGCTCATAAAATGCTTGTTGACTATGTTGACTAGTCAACCAACAAGTGGGCTGCTGAGGTGGCAGTCAAGGAGAGCTAAGGAATGATCTTGAGTTATTTGAGTGGGTTTGAGATAGTTTGATGGTTAGAAATTGAATTTTGAATGCTTAGAAGAAGGTTTAAATTGATTTGACCAAACTTTGAAAAATTGGCTTGGTCAACTTGGTTGGGTTTAATTGGCCAAAGATTAAGATATAATTAGGCCATATATTGAATGACATTGAAGGCTTAAAGATATTAACTTAATGATGTGGTTTGATTTAATCCAAATGGGTCAAATTAGGCTAGACTTGGATCTTATTTGACTTGGTCAACTGTTGACCTAGTCAAAGATCCAGTCAAGTCCAAAAATCACTAGGGGAAATGATCATAAAGATTTGACAAAGTTTTGGATGCATATAAATCTCAATTCAAAATAGAGAAGTTTAAGGGTTTGAACTGGTCAACCTGGTTGACTTGGTCAACCAAGTTGACCCAGGGTCAGGGTTTGGGCTGGATTAGTCTCAAATGGTATTTGAAGTCTAGTAGGAGTGGTTTGAGGGTTTAAATAGGTCATTTGGGTCAAATCACCTATTTTGGGCCTTTAATGGGCTTAATGGGTCAACTGGGTTGACTTGGTCAACCAAGTTGACCTAGGGTCAAGAATTGGGTCCAACCAGTTCAGAATGACATTCTGAGTCTGCTGGTGGTGGTCTCAAGGTCTGGAGAGGTCATTTGGTCAAAATGACCTATTTAGGCCCTTAATGGGCCTTTTAGGTCAACCAGGTTGACTTGGTCAACCAGGTTGACCCAGGGACTGGAAGTGGGTCAAACAGGTTTGGTTTGATATTTAAAATTTGTTGGAAGTGACTGCATTTGATTTGGAGGTCATTTGGTTCAAGTGACCAGTTATACCCTATAGGGGTATTTTGGTCATTTTGACCCCTGGTCAACTGGGGGTCAAATTGAGTCCAACAAAATGTAGTTTAATGCTCAATAGGTCATAATCAAGGGTCTGGAAGTGATTTGGAACTTTGTAGAAAGCTCCAGGATCAAAATCCTCTGGGTGGCAGGTCCAGTGGCATAGACTGTAAATATTTGAAGGTTTTACAGCCTTTGGATTTCAATTCAGTTTCTAGGGTTAGAGATCTCAGAATGAGCTCAAATTTGGAGGGTGGCCTCTAGGGACATGTCATATCAGTGTGGAACTGACAGACCTTGAATCAGAGGTCATTTGATAGGGTTTTAAGGTGTTCAAAAATTCACTGAAAAAGGCTTTCAGGACTTAACCCTTTGGCCTTGGATTTGAATCTGGAAATCTGGTTTTGAATTGGATTTTGAGCTTGAATGATAGGGTTTGAACTATCTAAATCATTTATAATCATTTATGTGATTTTAGATGATTAGATAGGATTAAAGTCAGGTCAGAGGTTGGAGCAACTAAATCTGGGTTGTTTGAAGGTCAGGATTGGTCAGGGATTTGAATTGACTTGAATTCTAGATTGATTTGAGTTTTGGATAGATTGATTTAAAGCTTGGACTGGTCTGGAGTTTGAATGGATTTGAGATCTGGATAGATCTAAGATCTAGGAGAATCTTAAGATCTAAATTGATCTAGGGAAATCCTAGGGTCCAGAGTGGATCCTAGGGACTGAAATCTAGGAAGATCCTAGAGTTCTAGGAAATCTTAAGGTTTTGAGATCTAGCAGGTTGTTAGGATCTAGAATAGAACCTAAAGTCTGGATTCTAGGAAGATCCTAGGGTCTGGAAGTCCTAAAGCCTGGGATCTAGAATAGTCTTAGGATCTAGAAGAATCCTAAGCTCTAGATAGATCTAGGAGAATCCTAGGATCTAAGAGGATCATATGATCTAGAATCAGGTAGAATCCTAGGGTCTAGAATAGATCCTAGGGTCTGAAGTCTAGGAGAATCCTAGAATCTAGATTTGTCTTAAATTGCATTGATCTGGGGTCAAGATTGATTTGAATTTGGATTGATCTTAAAGTTTGGATTGATCTAAGATCAGATTGATCCTAGGGTTAAGATTGATCCTAAGGATTGGAAAGATCCTAAGGTCTGGATTGGTCCTACTGAGCTCATACAAAAATGAGGTCAACATATTCTTAAAGACCCACTTGGTTCCCACAATACTTTGGTTTCTAGGTCTTTCTACTAACTCCCAAACATCATTCCTTACAAATTGATTCAATTCTTCCTGCATAGCTAAAATCCAAAACTCATCCGACAAGGCTTGATTGATGTTGGTGGGTTCAGTCATTGAGATAAAGGCAGAATGGTTTACTTCCTTCCTAAGTCCATGCCTAGTCCTAACACCTTCAGAAGGGTCTCCTAAGATCAGTTCTTTAGGATGACTCGAAGAATATCTCCAATCTCTAGGCAATAGGGTTTGAGGTTCTACCCTTTCCTCCAAATTTGTATTTTCAACTCCTTGGGTAACCTCAAAAATCTCTTCATCTTCTACTTCAGATCTAGACTCCTTAGGATCAGATTCATCAAACACTACATGGGTTGTTTCTTCCACCACCAAAGTCCTCCTATTGAACACCCCAAAGGATTTCCCCACACTTGAATATCCTAAGAACACTCCTTCATCAGATTTGGGGTCAAATTTTCCTAAGGGTGACTTCCCGTTGTTCAGAATGAAAACCTTACAGCCAAAGACATGGAGGTGGGACAGATTTGGTGTTCCACCCTTAATGATCTCATAAGGTGTCTTGTTCAGTTTGACTCTCACATTCACCCTATTCAGCACATAACAGGCAGTGTTCACCGCTTCAGCCCAAAAGTATTTTAGAAGTGAATACTCGGCAAGCATGGCTCTAGCGGCTTCCACTAAGGTCCTGTTCTTCCTTTCAGCTACCCCGTTCTGCTGAGGGGTCCTAGGAGCTGAAAAATTATGACTAATCCCATAATCCTCACAAAAACTTCCAAATCTTTCATTTTCAAACTCCCCTCTGTGATCACTATGGATGGTAATAATCTCACATCCTAACTTCTTCTGAATCCAAGTAGAGAAAGATCTAAACTCATCAAATGACTCAGATTTGTGTGACAAAAACTTAACCCAAGTGAACCTTGAATAATCATCAACAATCACAATACCATAGACTCTCCCCCCTAAGCTGGCAGTGCTAATGGGTCCAAAGTGGTCCATGTGAAGAACTTCTAAAGGTCTAGAGGTGCTAATGTCCTTAACAGAGTGAAAAGAGGACTGGACTTGCTTCCCCAACTGACAGGCATCACACAGGTGATCCTTAGTGAACTTAAGCTTGGGCACACCTCTAACTAAGTCCTTTTGGGTGACTCTCCTAAGGGTTTTCATACTGGCATGACACAATCTCCTATGCCATAACCAAGACTCATCAGCAGCAGTTTTTAAGCAAATTAAATTATCAGATTTAATGCTACTTACATCCAGCTTGTAGACGTTGTTGATCCTTTGCCCCTGCAAAATAACTTCATCATTTAAGCTTAAAATGCAGCCAGTGGGCAGGAATTTGATGCTGTATCCCTTTTCACAGAGTTGACTGATGCTCAGTAGGTTGTGTTTCAGTCCATCTACAAGCAAAACATTATCAATCATAAAGTTCTTTGAATCACCAATTATACCTGTGCCTACCACCTTCCTGGTGGTGTTATCTCCAAGTGTAACCTTGCCTCCAGCTCTGGCCTCCAGCGAAATGAACTGATTTGCATCTCCAGTCATATGTCTAGAACATCCGCTGTCCAGGTACCACATGCTCTCACGAGGTCTTATGTGAGAGCACCCCTACAAAATCATCAGATGTCAGTCTTAGGAACCCAAAAAGGTTTGGGTTCCTTCTTATGAAAAGAAGAATGCGATGCATGCGTGCTGTGCTATGAAACAGGCAGTTTGGGTCTCCACACCCAATGTGTACTACGGTGAACAGTACAAGTGTGTGATATGTGTCCTAACATGCCACATGAAAAACATCTAACACCAGGAAAAGGATTAACTAAACGTCGTGAGTGATTGTGCCTCTTCCTAGTAGTGTATGAAACATGCTTTGATGAACTTGCAACAGAATTTTTAAAAGGTGGCGGTGCATAAAACTGTTCAAAGGTAGGCGGTGTTTTGTTCTTTTCAAAAGCACTGATTTTTACTTCCAAAAACTCATTCTCTTTCTTTAAACTTGCAATTTCAAATTTTAAAGCGCCATTGTTACTTTCTACTTCACATGCCATTGTATCTAACTCTTTAAAAGCTTTTTCTAAATCAACATGCGTGGTTTTCAAAGAATCATGCTCAGAAACTAAATCAGAATATTTTTTGTTCAATTCATCAAACTCATCAAGCAGAGACATGTGATTGGAATCAAGTGTGGAATAATCTTTAACTACAGAATCATGCTCTTTTTGTAAAGTCAAATAATCTAATTTCAAACTAGCATGGGTTTTCTTAAGCTTCATATACGATGTATGAATCTTTTCAGAAACTTCAAATAACTGATCGTAAGTAAGCTCACATACCTCTTCCTGGTTCGACTGACCAGGGTGATCATCCGCCATCAGACACAAGTTTGTTTCCTCCTCTTCAGCTTCAGTCTCAGAAGAGTCGGATGCAGAGTCTGCCCAGAACGCCTTCTAAATCCGCTTCTTGTCCTTCCTGAACTTTGGTTTCTCCTCACTCTTCTCCTTGCTTGGGTGAGCTTTAAGTGTTGGACAATCAGCCTTAATGTGTCCAGGCTTCTTGCATTCAAAACAAATCGATTCAGATGAACCCTTAAAGTTTTTATTGAACTTACCCTTGTTCCACTTCTGATAGTTCTTATGTTTCTTCCTTAGAAAGCTTTTGAATTACCTTGTGATTAAGGTAATTTCATCGCTATCAGACCCGGAGGTGCTAGCATCTGAATCTTTGGACTTTAGTGCCACGGTCTTCTCTTTCTTGCGTTCACCTGCATCAAGTTGCCTTTGGTTCACCCCTTGCTCGTAAGCAATGAGTGATCCAAGTAAGCTGTCAATAGAGTAAGTATTTAAATCTTTGGATTCAGTAATAGCAGTAATCTTAGCATCATAAGAAGCAGGCAAACATCTAAGAATCTTGTTCACTCTTTCGTAGTTGGTAAGTTCTCTACCTAAAACATGCAAAGAGGTAACAATCTGAGTGAACCTTGTGTACATTTCTGAAATAGTCTCACTAGGTTTCATGCCAAAAAGTTTGTAATCATGTAACAAGATGTTTAACCTAGATTGTTTGACTTCAGTTGTACCTTCGTATGTTATACATAACCTATCCCAGATTTCCTTTCCCGTTGTACAAGTAGAAACACGCATATAGTCTTCAGATTTCAAAGCACAAAAGAAACAGTTCAAACATTTTGCATTCAACTGTGCTAAATCATGATCATCAAACGTCCAATCAGCAAACGGCAATTCAGTTTTCACATTGTTAATCTTTTGAAAAGGTCGTTCGTATCCATCCTTAACTAACATCCACATGCGATAATCAATAGATTGCAGAAAAGTAGACATGCGTGTTTTCCAAAAATCAAAAGGAATATTGTCAAACAACGGTGGTCTGGTAATAGAATAACCTTCAGCAGTATTACGATTGTTACAGTTAGCCATTGGATCAAATTCAAAAGTTTTTAAATAGAAATTTTGAATCCCGCTCTGATACCACTTAAAAGTTCGAAAGGGATGTTAAGCCCTGGTGAACTAGTCCCGAGGCTAACCAAGAGGGGGGGTGAATTGGTTATTTAAAAATTTCACGATAACTACAAAAATCTTTTCGATACATAGCAGCGGAAACAAGTAAACAATAACGAAAAGATCAACCAACGATATTCACCCAAGCAGTTTATATTGAAAAGTAAAGTGCAAAACTGAATCAGAAAAGCAAACTAGATTTTATAGTGGTTCGGTCAACTTGACCTACGTCCACTCCCCGGAGCCTCCCCTCCGGGTATTGCACTAAACGAAAGTGACTCTCCTTTTGCTCCCACAGCAAGGCGGAGAAGCCTGTACAAAACACCTCCTTTTCACCACACGGTGAGGCAGAGAACCTGACCTCCTTTCGCTTCCTCCTGAAGCAGGCAGAGAACCTTCGAACTCCTTTTGCTTCCACCTGAAGTGGGCAGAGAACCCCGGATCTTCTTGCGAACGATCCTCCCACGAAGAACACCGACTAGACGATAGACGACGAGCGGAGAAGACGACTCTGATCCGTGCTTGGAGCAACCTTAGTGAATCCCTCACTAACTCCCCCTCACAAGATCTCTTCTCTCTCTCCCAACTCTCTCTTCTCTCTAGGGTTTCTCAGGGAAGGAAGGTAGCAAAAGATTTTGCTTAGTTTTAGGAAAAGTTCTTTTATAGGAGGGCTTAAAATTTGCCCTAATTCTCAACTGGTCGGCCAAGATCGTCCAGGACGATCGGGAGATCGTCCTGTACGATCAGTTCAAAATCAGCTGATTCAGTCTGGACGATTAGGCTCTTCTGGACGATCAGTAGAAAAAGTTGTTCATATCATCCCGTACGATACTGCGATCGTCCGGGACGATTAGTACAAATTGATGAAAATCATCCAGAAGACAGTTCGGGTCTTCCAGAGAAATCTGTGCTGGACGACCAAAAAATGACTTGATCGTCCAGGATGATTGGTACATCGTCCGGTACGATTAGTTCAAAAAGGCCCAAAATCATCCTGTACACAGTTCGGGTCGTACAGCTGAAATGCACAAGACGATCACGATCGTCCGGGACGATCCTGCGATCGTCCAGGATGATGTGATCGTATCAATTAAACATTAATTGCTTTCCTTAATTACCAGCCTAATTTAGGCATCATTGTAGTGAATCGTCCAGGACGATACACGTATCGTCCGGGACGATCAGACCAAAATACTTAAAATAAAACTTGCCTAACTTAATCTGGCGGCTGAGAATTTTTGATTTGGGAATATCGTCCCGTACGATCCGTAGATCGTCCAGGACGATCGGCTCAATCAGACCCTCTTAACTTAGTCGCCCTAATTAGGGTTTCTGTTTTAACTGGATCGTCCAGGATGATGTGGATATCGTCCAGGACGATCTGAACAAATTTTTAACAGAAACTCTAATTCACTCAATCTCTCTCCCTGAGTGTGTGTGTGCAAGGTTACTTAGCTAGGGAATCAGTTACATTACAATTGACTCAATCAAAAGAAAAATCATACATTTGACACACTTGGACCCGATCTTGAGTTGGCTTGAGTGGCTCGCGGTCTTTTGTGCCTGAAACAGATTAGCCAAGCAAAACACACTGGAAACATGTTTGTCATCATCAAAATCAGATTTGCAACAGAATAATCATTGAAGGAGACAACTACAATGTCATGAAGTTTGTGCAAAAATTGTTAAAACAAGAAGTTTGCATGGAGGCTGGCTTGGGTCAAGATGATTTTTTCTTTTTGAGAAACTTTAATCAACTTATTATTTAATTTGCTAATAAGGATTGTAATAAGTTAGCTGATTGTTGTGCTAACATTGCTTCTTCTTTTGATTTTATTTGGGATAGATTAGAAGGAAATAAGGTTCCTCCTACATTTCTTAATTTGTTGAAGGAGGAATGTGACAAGTGTTGCTTGTAATTTGACTTATTAATAAAATTGCTACAGGCATTTTCTCAAAAAAAAAAAAAAACAAGTTACCCATTCTAGGATTTACCCCAGCCACATGACCTTTTGCACATACTTTAAATGGTTTGCTAGGATAACCAACTTTAATCTAGGCTAGGCTGGTGTTTACTTTACTATTGTGTGCTGGGTTTTCCAAATTTTCAGTACATGTTGTGATTGAAATTGATTGATGCATTTGTTTACTTTTACTCCACTCTGTGAATTATGAGATGGGAGATAGATTACTCTTAGATTAGGAACAATCTGGATGCTCACTGAATTTTTTATAGGCAGCCATGCTCATGTAGGAAAATAAACGGGGCTAAATAAATAATAATCAATATAAATGCTATAGGTTCTTCAGCTACTTAGCCCCTAAATAAAAACAGTGTGGCCAAGTATGTTTACTTTTCTATCTATGTATACAACAGCTTGGGAATTAATTTGATTTTTAAATGCTTAGGATAACCTTACAAGAGAGTCTAGAATTTTTTATTTTTATATTAATGAATTCATTTGAAATATTGAGTTGTGAATGTGCACATTTGAGTTGGGATACATTGATCCAAAGCCTGGATTCCAAAGAGAAAAGGATACCCCTTAGGGGGACAGTCCTTTTTCATTTGAAAGTCTAAATTTGGATCACTTTACTACCTAAAGTGGGAAGAATAACCTCCCCTTCGGGGGAAGATTTTTCTTTTCCACTTGGGCCAGCTACGACAAATCCAAGGAGTCTGAAGAGTAGAAGACCAAGGAGTTGAAGTCAAAGAGTATCCCACTCAAAGTCATTTGCATTTGTACTAGGTTTAGAATCCAGGTTGTGGGTAGTAATGCCCTGCCACTTTTAACTTTTATAGACCCTAGGTTGTAATAAAAAGGCAGTTTACTTATAGACATTTATTTAATTGATTTAATTTATTGATGTATTTGATTTAATTTGATTGCCTATAAGATTGCCTGCTTTTCTTAGTTTTTTGGTGCTTGTGTGTTGATTTTTGTCTTGCCCTGGATACACGGAGGCTCATGAGGGTACGCCAAAAATTCTTTTACTTAAATTTAAAATAAAAACTATTAAGATAACATGGAAACTCTAATGTTCTAAAAAGTAAGCTCGAGATCACTGGGAGTTTACATAACATATTTGCTGCACTCTTCTCTTCCTTTGGATAGACACCTCCCTGCCTGTGACTTCTGGTAGACCACCTGGCCTATGAGCGTGCAGATCTGTCAAGGGAGTCTGTGTATCTTAGTATAAAATTTATTTTTATGCCTTTTTAAAACTACTCCATACATTTCATATATTTTAGTTAAGTCAATCATCATGCATTACATTAGAAACTAATTGGAAGCATCTAAAATTTTAATTATATTTACTTTTGCATTTTCACCTAATATAAGTCAAGGGGTCACTTAGGATAATCTCTAGATGTCGACCCCAACTCTTAAAAACTTTAATAAAAATATCCTACCACTCTCACATTAAATGATTCGACTCATGAATTTTAATCGCCTAGGTGGTTAGCTGGCTCCCCAATCTAGGCTCGGGTAAGTCCAAATTTTGCATTATATTAGTTAGCTTCAGACCACCATAGTCCAGTGCTCAATTTAGATTTGGGATCTGAGGTAGATTCTGAATCATAAGACCCCAACCACCAGGAATATCCTAAATTTCTAATAAATTATTCAATTCAAATTAAGATTCTCTCTTAGTCTAAACTTTGAAGCCCAACATTTAGACTAGGATGGGACACTTCTAAATTATTTCAGAATCTCTAAGTGTCTCCTACCTTTCTTCTATCGACTCCAAAACAAGTGCTCCAATTCGATCCATTCCTAGTTGAAATTCCAATATCCAACTGCTTTGATATCATTCCTAGAAAATTTTTAAAAAAGATTTCTGTCATTATTCTAATCGAGAGTTTTTGTAGGGAATTCAACCTCCCTACGATGTAATTAATTATGAGGGCTTACGCTCGTAGGAAATTTGGAATGCACATCAATTTTTTTAAAACATAATTAATATTTTTTTGGGGAAATCAAATTTATAATGATCATCATCGTCATAATCAAATGATTGCTAACAGATGATATCTTCTTCCTTCAGGGAGATATATCATATGTTAGCATAAATTTGAATATAAAATTAACAATCATTTATCCTGATTATCAACCTCTAATATTTAGTTGAACATCATTTGACCTTCCTGGGTTTAAGTGGGGTTCTCCCTTAAATCAGGGTACAAAATTCAAGAGAAAATCTCCAACTCTTGACCTAAACTCATTAAGGATTTTATCTCCACCTTTCAAGGAAATATATTATCCTTAATGATTTATTCAACTTTGGAGTTGGAATTTATATCCAATTCTCAATTTCCCAAAAGAAACTTTTTGAAATTCAAATTAATCTTCTTTGGGGAAAAATTAAATCAAAGATAATTATTATAGTCATATTTGAATAATCGATGATAGGTGATATCTACTTCTCTTAGAAAGATATATCAATTATCATCATGATTTTTTTATATGAAATTAGTGATTTTCTATCCAAATTTTAGTGATTGAATACTGATAGAATTCCATTCTGACCCTTCGGGGTCATATGTAATTCTTCCCTGAATTCGACTACTACGATTAGGATGAAATATTCAGTTCCCCTATCTGAACTCATTAAGGAATGATATCTTCACCTCTCGGGACGATATATCGTTTGTAGTGACATGTTTGATTTAGAGACTGAAATTCTTACTTAAAATTCCCAAAGAAGATTAAATCCTTTTCCAAACACCCGCTTTCAACACCAACACCTTCCTATTTATATTTTTCAAACTTTACAACCCACACATGCTATGTGTAATAGGCTTGAAAAAATGTTTTATAAATTTTTTTGGAAAGGTACCAACAATAATGGTAAAATCTTATGGTCCTCTTGAAGTAATTGCTATGGCATTCTTGAGGAAGGTGATTAGGGCTGTAAAAATATGTATGACCTTTCCTATGCATTTTCTATGAGGTTATGGTTTAATTTTCATGCTAAAAAAATCTTTGGGCTAAATTTATGACAATTAAGTACTATGTTGGTTAGCAAACAACTATGTGCTTCTATAATAATGGTGATTCTATAGTTTGGAAGAGACTTTGCAAGATTAATTGGGAAGTTGAGCTCCATATCCAATGCGGTCATATTGCTGCTAACTTTTTGTTTTAGCAATATCACTGGTTAGGTATGCATTCTATTGATTCTCTTCTGAATACTTTCTTTACTACTATTTTTAAGGTTAATTTTTTTATTTCTGAGAATAATTGGGATTGTAATAAACTTGCTGAAGTTCTTCTTGAACCTATTATTAGCCAAATTCTTCAAATCCCTATCAAAACTGAGGTTGATGATTATTTACTTTGTAACCTTTCTAAAAATGGGGGTTTCTTTGTGAAGGATGCTTGGATTGCCTTTAAAACCAAGAATTATATTACATAATTTTTTTTCTTTGATCTGACACAAAAGTATACCTGCCACTATTTCTACCTTTATTTGGAGAATTTTGCATAAATATATTCCTACCGATCAGAACTTAATTAAAAGAGGTTTTATCTTTCCTTCTAAGTGTTAATGTGGCTTTCTTGTGGAAAAATATGCATCATGTGTTTATTTCTGGTCCTATTGCCTCCTAAGCTTAGATTTATTTTGAGAATATCTTTAAATTTAACCATTTTTTGGCTAATATTTCCATCAATGACATGCTTAAACTTTGTTTTGTTAATGCTAGAGGTCATATTATAAATTTGGTTCCTTTTCTTATTTTATGGTTTTTGTGGCTGGCTAGAAATAACTCTCTTTTTCATAATATCCCCATGAACCACCGTCACATCCTTAGTAATGTTAAAGATTAAATTTTGAAGCTTATTCTATTGTCCTAGTGTGTTCCCAAAATTTTAAGGGGTTCTCTTTTCTGACTCAAGATTTAGGCATCCCTTTACAAATTAATCATCTTTATGTTGAGCCTAAATTGGTTTATTGGGTTAAGCCCCCTAATAATACTTTCAAGATTAATGCTGATGGGCTGGTTAAGGATTCTACTTATGGTTGTGGTGGTATTATCAGGGATGCTCTTGGAAATGTCATTATGGCCTATACTGGCCCTTTAGCCAATTGCTTTGTTAGCTATGCTGAATTGTCTTCTATTTTACGTGGTTTGAAATTATATATTTCTCTTGGCATCACTAATATTTGGATAGAGGTAGATGCTACTTAAAGTATTTATTGTCTTAAAGACTTTGAAGATGTTATTTGTAATCCTTATTTATTTTATATCATCTGGGAAATTAAGCAGCTATTATTGTTTCCAAATTACTCCATCACTCATGACCTTAGGGAAGGGAATGCTTGTGCTAATTGGCTTACCAATCACATTTTTCAGCTAGACTATTTTACTAATTTTTCTTCTCTTAATTTACCAAATGCATTGAAAAGGCTTATTAGACAAGATAAAATTGGTTTATCTTATGTTAGAGCTTAATCTTCTTCTTGGAATGGGGGCTGGTGTTTTTGTCATGTTGTTGTATCCATGTTCTATTTCCTTTTGTTGGTTGTTACAATTTTATTTCTGTAGCACCTTTATTTTTTACTGTGTGTGGTCTGCCCAGTTGTCACTATCATGCTTTTGAGGAGTTTCTATTATAGCTAGTTATTGTATGGGATTGGGCTCATCCCTTTACAAATTTAAATTAAATACCCTTTGACCTTAAACAGATTTAAAATAAATGATAGATAACTTTAAATAAAATAAATATAGGTCCCATCCAAACTAAATAGACTTTTTATGCATACTTCATATGGTTTGATTGGCAACTACCTCTAGTTTATGATAGGCTAATTACTTAATTTGGCTTGTTTTGAATACTTTTCCTGAAGGGTATTCATGTTTAGTATATTTACTTTCTATACTCTGGAAGTTATGTTTACTATTCTTGTTGGTGGATCTTAGGCTCTTGAAGTTACATTAGGCTCTTAGTTTATATTATACTCTATATACCTTCATTGTACTTCTGCATTAGATATATATATATATATATATATATATATATATATATATATATATATATATATATATATATATATATATATATATATATATATATATTTCTCTTTAATTTTCCTACAAAAAGTTGAATGCATGTACGTGCAAATATAAATGTAAAGTTATAGATTTCACATATATATAGATTGAGTTTTAAAGTGTTAAAAGTTGTAAAAGATTTAAAGATGATTTCTTATATACATTTAATGATTCCTTAAAGAAATTATTCATATTTCTTTAAAGATCATTATCTTTTAGAATTTTATAGAAGGTTATGGAGCCAAAATATTTAGAAGACTAAATCAATAATCATATTTAAATCTACATTATATAAGAAATTATTCTTATTCCATCAAGGATTATTATGGTGTAGCCTTGCCACCTTTATGTTAAAGTAGACCTCGGGTTGTACTTTGCTCACATTATAAATACATAAAGCATTATTTATACATTATTTTCATATAAAATTGCATCATATTAGTTAAATGAATTTTTATATTATAAAGTTCTTATTCAAGTTTTTGAATTAAAAAACCCTTTATTCCTAGGATTTATAGTTATCTTATCTTGCATTCATAAGGTGTTGGTTAGTTCTTAAGATGTTAGCTAGCTATTCACACTAGGCAGATATAAGTTCAGGTTATACACAACTCAGTTTCACCTATCTATGAGAGGGTTATCCAATCATCTGAAATCTAAATTCTAAAACATAAATCTAATGTCTAAATATTTTTATTATTTCTTTAAAACTCAAAAATTTTAGTCAAATCCTTAAAAATTTGAAAACTCTAATCCTTATGTTAATTAAGATTTTTCTTAAGACTTGTCTTGAGATGTAATTAACTATAGCGGCTTACCTCTATATGAAGTTTGGACCCCCAGTCAAAAATAAACCCTATTATAGTTTTCTAAAGTAGGTAAAACATCTTTTGGATGCACACTATAGCTTTATACCTTGGTTTAGTTTCATAGTCAAAATAATATCTGAATGTTCCTTCTGCCCTCTGAGAAGACTTTGATATTCCTCATGCTATCGTTGAACATAAAAATAAATTGAACTTTTCAAAATGATTGTGAAATATTAGTCTATCTCTTGAGGGAGTATAATGTTTAGCAATGTTGATTTAACTAAAGAAACATAAAGTGAATCAGTGGTATATTTAATTATCCCCAAGATTTTTCTATCAACTTTGTTGGGTAAATGCTCTCTTTTTTATTTTTTGTTAAGGATTACACTTATATATATATAGAACGATTTGATTAAAAATTTTGTGTTTACTAGATCTTTACTCATAAACCCTTCAGTAACTATAGATGTCCAACATACTAATAAGAACCCTTGTAGGGGTCATTTCATGTAAAGTCTAATCTTCAGTTTCATTCGTAAAACCTTCAACAACTATGGAAGTCCATTGTACTAATTTTTTCCTAGGTCAAGTAGGAACCCTTGTTATTGTTGTTGTTATTGAATGTAAAGTCTAAATTTTAGGTTAATTCATAAACCCTTAAAAGTTATAGATGTCTAAAGTATTGATTTGGTCTAAGGTATGGTAGGAACCCTTATATATGTCGATGTATGTAAAGTCAAAATTTTGATTTTATTTGTAAACCCTTCAATAGCTATAGATGTCCAATGTACTAAATTTGTTCTAGGTCAGGTAGGAACCCCTATCGGTATCATTACATATGAAGTCTAAATTTTTGTTTCATTTGTAAACCATTCAATAACCATAAATGTCCAACATACTGATTTTATCTTAGGTCAGGTAAGAACCCTTATCGATGTAATTTCATGTAAATTTAAAATTTTAATTTCATTCATAAACCATTCAACAAATATAGACATCCAATGTATTGATTTGGACCTAGGTCAAGTTAGAACCCATTTCAGTGTTGTTGTATGTGAAGCCTAAATTTTAGTTTCATTCATAAACCCTTTAACAACTATGAATGTATAACGTGCTAATTTGGTTATAGGTCATGTAGGAAACACTAGCAGTTCTCATCTACATAAGTCTAAATTTGATCTAAATTAATTCTCCTAGTTATGAAGTCTTCAAATAGGGTTATGGTCTAAATCTAAGTCTAAACCCTATTTAAATTAAATTCGCCCCCCTAGTTTGAAGTCTTAAAACCAAGTCAAGATATAAATCTAAGTTAAAACCCTATCTAAAATCAATATACCCCTTTTCAAAGTTCTTTAGACTGGGTACTGGTCTAAATCTAAATCTTAACTTTTATAAATCAATTCTCCCCAATCTAAAGCATTCAAATTAGATCCTAGTATAAGTCCCTATCTAAATCATTGCCCTAGTTTGAGATCTTTAAAAATGGGTTCAAATCCAAATCTCCATAAAGTTAAAATTAAATTTTAATTCCATTTTGGTTTAAACAATTTATAGGGATTCAATAAATTTAGCTCAATTTTTTCTCCAGATTTAAGTAATCTATTAAAATAGGTTATTTCAAAAGTTTATTTTGAATTTCAGTCCAATTATAGAAAATATAAGGAAAGTTAATATTTTTCTTCTCTAATGATGTTAGTGTCAATGTTAATTAAGCCCAATCTACTAAGGGCTCACTAATTATGTTAGGGTCTGTTGCAAATCTGGTTTTGATAATGACAAATATGTTTGTATTTTGTTATTTCTTGGCTAATCCATTTCAGGTATAAAAGATCAAAAGCAACTCAAGCCAACTCAAGATCGGGTCCAACTGTGTCTAAAATGTATTGTTTTCAAAGTCTTGAGTCATTATTATGATTTTCTAAACCAAGTGATTGCCCTTATCATACGACGTATGATTTTTGTTTTATGAATTACTCTTCCTTACTGTGGAGAGCGTCTCCTATGTCTGGAAGGTAATTTTACAGCTGAGATCCTTTAACGATTTTGAGAGGGAGAAAGCTTACAAAAGATGCGCAGTGCGCTAAATAAATTGAAAAGAGGCACAAAATGAGCCCAAAGCTGAAAAGATGTGAAATGTCGCCAAACTAAAAGATACACAAAGTGTATCAAAAATCAAAAGATGCGTAAAGTGCCAAACAAATTGAAAAAGAGGCACAAAATGAGCCCAAATCAAGCTTTCTTCCCTTACAGATCGTTAAATGTATTAGAAAAATCCGTGCTCCACTTAATATTTTCAAAAGCTTGAGTTTGAAAATCCTGATTTCTGATTTATTACTTTGTAACACTATTATATCAGATATTTTTCTGGAACGAAGCTTGAAAGGATCTCTTTTTGAATCTAATTTCTTTTCTTCTGAATTGGATTTTTTGTTTTGATAGGGATTTGCATCTATAAGGTGTCTGAGGTGCGAGTTACGAAAGTCAATTTTTCCAACTTTTTCTAGATTTCAGCGCTGTCAATCGTCTTCTTATTAGTTTTTGGATTTAAAATCAAGGGAAAATTTTGATCTACTAGAGTAGATTGATCCAAAAAAAACTATTATTTTTTGTGTTCTCGTTTCGTATTTTATTCACTTTGATTTTATTTTCATTTCACTGTTTGTGTTTTTGGGATCCTGATCGTTCATCTCCATCCTGCATCTTTTTCCTATTTTCTTCACATCGTCCTGGACGATCCCTATATCATCCTGGACGATCTTCTTCATCCTGGATGATCCAATAATTACCCTAGATGATCCATTCACACACTCCCCACTCTGATCATACTATTACAAAACGTCAATTATTGGTGATCATCCTGGATGATCTTTAAATCATCCTGGACAATATGATCCATATCTTCCTAATCTGATCGAACGGCTAAGAATGAGCCAATTATTGGTCATTGTCCTGGACGATCCACTACATCATCCCGGACGATCCACGGGTCAGCAGCTGGATAATTCATATTCGGCATGTCTGACACATTTATTGCATATCGTCCTAGACAATCCACCTAATCTCCCTAGATGATACTTTTCATCAATGGTCGTCCGGCCTGACTCCTTGGGAAGATCCCCTGTGTCTAATCATCTTGGATGATCTATGATCATCCTGGATGTTCTGACCGCCTTTTTGACCAATCGTCCTGGCCGTCATAAATGCTCATATCGTCCTGGACGATCCTGCGATCATACGGGACGATCCAGCCAATTTCTATTTAAACAGCCGATTTCTTCAATTTTTTTCACACATCTCCCTCCACTCTCCCTCACCTGTGCTTTCTAATGGCTGGCGGGAAGCATTCTAGGCAAAAGGGTGCGAGCTCCTCGCGGGGGAATGTTGATCCTTGCTTTCCCAATGCAGCCAATCAGGCTGCCTTTGAGCGATATCTAGAGGTGGGCATCACTCAATCAAAAATCATAAACCCCCACACCCTTACCTATTCTATCCTCGATCTTTTTGCGCACACCTCACTTAGTTTCATCGTCACACTCACCTTCCCTTTTAGCACCGAACTTCTCCGAGTCTTCTTCGACAATCTTCGCATTTATGCTGACTATTCCACCCTACGCTCCTATGTGAATTAACGTCATGTAGAACTCACTGCCCAGGACTTTTATAATATCATTCAGCTCTCTGTGACTGGCGACAAAATCCACACTCTTGTTATTGATCCTGACTATGATTTGAGTGTTGCCAATTACTTTCTTAGAAATACAAATACACCCTACCACGACAATGATTGCACTTCCCTCCTTAAGGATGCACGGACCATTCAGCATGTGCTTCGCTCCTCCGTCATCCCAAATGTTGGGGATCGAATTCATATCACCCCATTACTGTCTCTAACCACTTATTACATCTTGGCCCACCGGGACTTCAATGCCACTAACCTTCTTATCAGATATACCGAGCACCTCACCACTATTAGGGATCTGGGTCATAGACATCATCCCAATCTAGCTTTAGGACATATCATTGCATATGCCTTGGAAACAAAATATGACCTGCAGTATCCAGACCCTCCAAATGTACCTCCTTCTTTCTTCACAAATAATTCATTCCATGTCCTACATAATAGCCGACTATATCCGGAGCCCACCCCGGATGTTGAGGAGGAAGAGGAAGAAGCTATTCCCATTCCAGCTACACCAGATGCACCTGCTCCCCTTCGCAGTGCTTCTCCATTTGACCATCTGGTGCAGCGGTTCGATCAGTGGGAGGCCAGATTTGATTCTTATGTTGCTGCCCAGGAGCAGCGGCATGCTGAGGACCTGCAGCGCTTTACTGACTATGCTGCTCAGCAGCAATAGCAGCATGACCAGAATATTACCTGGATTGGAGCACACTTCATCGCCATCCACAGTTACTTTACACCACCACAACCACCTCCTCCTTCTGATCAGGATCTGCCTCCGTTTTAGTGTTATGTTTTGTGCTATTTTTTCTGTTTGTACTGTTGTTTCTATTTTTCTATTTGTCCTCCTCCTTTTTGTGATGTCAAAAGGGGGAGTCAGTTGTAGTAGTTTTTATTTTATGTATTGATCTTATCTTGTAGTGTTTATGTCATTTGTAGTTATTTTCCTGTACTGCTCTAATTGTTTAATGAAATTTATTTTTCGATGTGTGTTGGTTAACTCCTAGTTCCTTTATTTTAAACTACTGCACTAATGTTTGACATCATCAAAAAGGGGGAGAATGTTACAAATCTAGTTTTGATGATGACAAACATGTTTGTATTCTTTTATTGCTTGGCTAATCCATTTCAGGTACAAAAGATCAAAAGTAACTCAAGCCAACTCAAGATCGGGTGTAAGTGTGTCTAAAATGTATTATTTTTCCTTTTCTTGAGTCAATTGTAATGTAACTGATCCTCTAGCTAAGTAACCTTGCACACACACACACTCAGGGGAAGAGCTTGAGTGAATTAGAGTTTCTATTTAAGTTTTTGTTCAGATCGTCCTGGATGATATTCACATCATCCTGGACGATTAAGTAAAAATAGAAACCCTAATTAGGGTGACCAAGTTAAGTTTTTCTGTTTAAGCCAATCGTCCTGGATGATCCATTCATCATACGGGACGATAGGCTCGAATCAGAAATTCTCAGCTGCCAGATCAAGTTAGGTAAGTTTTTATTTTAAGATATTTGGTCTGATCGTCCCGGACAATACGTGTATCGTCCTGGACGATCCAGTACAATCATGCCTAAATTAGTCTGGTGATTAAGGAAAGCAATTAATATTGAATTGATATAATCATATCGTCTAAGACGATCACAAAATCGTTCAGGACGATCCTGATCATCTAGTGTGTTTCAACTGTACATCCAGAGTGGTGATCAGGATGATTTGGGCACTTTTTGAACTAATCATACAGGATGATATCCTTATCATCCTGGACGATCAAGTCATTTTTGGGTCGTCCAGCATAAGTTTCTTTAAACGACCAGAGCGGTCTTCTGGACGAAATTCCTGAATTTACACTAATCATCTCGGACGATCGCAGAATCGTACGGGACGATCAGAATAACTTTTTTCACTGATTGTCCAGAAGAGCCAAATTATCCAGGCTGAAACAGTTGATTTTGAACTGATTGTACAGGATGATCTATCGATCATCCTAGATGATCTAGGCCGACCAGTTGAGATTTAGGGAAAATTTTGAGCCCTCCTATAAAAGATCTTTTTCTTTCAACAAGAAAAATCTTTTGCCACTTTCCTTTCGAGAGAAACCCTAGAGAGAGAGAGAGTTTGGGAGAGAGAGAGAGGATCTTATGAGGGGGAGTTTTTGAGGGATTCATGAAGGTTGCTCCAAGCAAGGATTAGAGTCATCTTCTCCGCTCGTCGTCTTTCGTCATGTTGGTGTTCTTAGTGAGATGATCATTCGCAAGAAGATCTGAGGTTCTTTGCCCGCTTCAGGAGGAAGCGAAAGGAGTCTGAGGTTCTTTGCCTGCTTCAGGAGGAAGCGAAAGGAGGTTATGTTCTCTGCCTCACCGTGTTGGTGAAAAGGAGTTTTTGTACAGGCTTCTCCACCTTGCTGTGGGAGCAGAAGGAGAGTCACTTTGGTTTAGTGCAATACCAAGAGGGGAGGCTCCGGGGAGTGGACGTAGGTCAAGTTGACCGAACCACTATAAAAATTTGGTGTGTTCTTTCTGATTACTTTCTACACTTTAGTTTTCTGTGATTATCTGCTTGGGTGAAATTTGTGTTTAATCTTTTTGTTTGTGTGTTTTACTTATTTCTGCTGCAAATCATCGAAAGATTTTTACTGTCACTCTCAAATTTTTAAAAAACTAATTCACCCCCCCCCCCCCTCCTCTCTTGGTTAGCCTCGGGACTAGTTCATCAGGCCTTAACATCCCTATCGAACTTTCAGGGTCTGGATTCAATAATATCCAATTCTCCCTTATTGGACCACAACCTGAAGTGGTCAAGACTAAAGTTCCTTTTAAGATTTGTTCAAGTTGAGACTACTACTGAATGTGGGTCTGCAACAGCTCCCATGATTATTAAACCCTCAATTATTTCACGTCTCAATTTTTTGAAGTATATTATTTGTCAGAAAGGTAAAGCCATCCTGAATTCTTAACTCCCCATTTATGACAAATTTGAACGTGGGTCATCCTCAGTTGTCCATGGGATGACCAAGTCTCAATGGAGGAACAAGAACTATCATCTAAGGCGAAGGATCAAGAAGGCTAAATTCTTCAAGGAAGAGATTCTGATTAATGCTATAACTTAAGCAGTCATAAAGAAGTTGCCTGAAGTACTTAATAATTTGAGATTCTAGTAGATTCTCCATTTTTGGGTGGAAGTTACTTCCATCCATTATTAGTCACTTCCATAGTAAAAAAAGGTTTTCTAAATAGCTAATTTCTTCTCTCTGCCAAAAGGCTCCTATCTTGCCTTTCTCATCCCAAAGAAAAAGGAAGTTTAAACTTTATTAAATGGATTGATTCATGATTGTGCAACCTATTCATGATTGTGCAACCTATTATGAACAGTCAAAAACTAAATTTCTGAAATCTATGAAGAATGTCATCTCTTCCTGAGTTAAGTCAAAGCTATGTGATGAAAGAATAGCTCTGCCTTCTACTAAAACATGAGTGTAGCTTAAATATGCATATTTTATAAAACCAATCATCATTTAAGACTATAGAAGAGAACCAAAGAATTTATCTACATCCAAAATTAAATTAGTCTTTATCAATAATTAGAACTGTCAAACTCTAATGAAGTCCATGGGTTATGAAGCTTTGGCTCAAAGAAGATATAACCCGATAACTCCACCTGGTTCATGTATATAAGTCTCCGGTTACTCTTTAGTATATAAATTTCCTAGAGTTGATCGGTATCACATTGAAGATAGCCATTCATCATCCTATTATAATATGAGGAGGCTGGAACCCATAAATCATTTAACCTTAAATAACTGATGGGAATAAGGTTTTGTAGCCTAAGATGATTTTGAATTTTATTGCATTGGCCTCAAGTAAAGATGATGCGATAAAGGAAAGGGGAGAAAAAGTGAAATCTCTTATGCAATTTTCCCCAATAAAAGAATACAATATAATTAACCCACATAATGTGTTTGAAAGATTGATAGAAGAAATGATGAATTATCTAAAGGAGTGAATAAAGAAAATAGATGAAGAAGAAGCTATTAAAGTGGCAACAATGAAATGTATGGATGAAGAAATGTTTGGAAGTGTCTTCATGGTAGATACTCAGGCATCTATTTAGAAGGAAAATGGTAAAAGTAAAAATAAACCTTTTAGATTAAGATGTCAAAGATGGCGACGCACCAGATCTTGCTCAGTGATTATTAGATCAACTGAAAGATGAATAGACTGTTAAAATTAAAATGAAGATGGATGCATTAATGGCTACTAAGGATGTCTTACAAAGTAAAGAAACTCCATCTTCTAAAGCTTAGATTAAGTCAAGTCTAGTAGAATCTATCCAACAATATAGTAAGTAGGATGAAGCATTTAAATAAAATGAAAATATAGTCATTAAATTAGAAAAAAGATAGTGTAACCTATAAATATAAAGCAATTGGTAGAGAAACAGATAAAACAAGCTCTAGCACAATCCCAAGGCACATTGTCTATTCTAAGTGGTAGACCCTACTTGGAAGAATATGACTTAGTTCCCTATCCTAAAGGAATTATGCCACCTCTAATCAAAAACTTTGATTATACAAGAAATCTCAAATAGCATTTAGCACACTTTGGGTTAGTTGTGCCAATGTTGGAGGAAGTGATGCTTTGTTATTCAGGCAGCTTGTGAGCAGCTTATCTGGAGTAGCTTTTGATTGGTATGTAGAATTACCTAATGGGTCAGCTCATACGTATTCTAAATTGTGGTATCTATTTGTAAAAGGGTTTACTGAAGCACATCATCACTTCAAAGTTGGAGATTTGGTGATTGAGAAATAGAAACCTAGCAAAAAATTGATAGATAATATTTTAATATGGAAGAATCTTAGCATGAAATGCGAGCCTCAGCTTAAGGAGTAGCATGCTATAGAAATACTCCTTGAAAATATACATGGTCTAGTGGCTTTCCTTTTGAAAGGATTTATAATAAAGAAGTTGGAGAAATTGTTAAGAAAAGCCTCCAATCTCCAAGAGGAAGCTTCTCCTATTTTTCCCTAAGGATGAATTTGTAATAGAAATGAAGAAATCAAAACCTCAGAAGATTTTAAAGAAGAAATATGTGTCAGTGTCAATAGTTGACAATAACAAGAACGCTTTAAAAGTTCAAGTTGAAAATTCATGTTCTTCTTCCCAATATAACCAATTCTAGAAATCTCAGAATGAATAGTTCAAGCCTCATTCCAATCTCACTCCTAAAGAGAATACAGAAAAGTTTGAAGCACATAAAAAAAATCATATTCATTTAAAAGGTAGGTAAACAAAAAATTTTTAAAGAATCTCTTGAAGAAATCTAGGTTCCAACATCATGAACCCTATAAGATTGGAAGACGCAAGCAAATCTGGGCAACCCAATTATTACCCATATCACTAAATACTGGGGCATGAACTCGAGGATTGTATAACCTTCAAGGAGTGGATCGAAAAGAATATCAAATATTGTTCAGTTATGATATCCAAATAGTATTTAGTGATTCAAGTATAAGATCAACAAAATGCATAACTGGTGTTTCTTTTGTACCCCCTTAAATCTTGAAGCCTGATGAATGTTGGGATATTTCCTTATCCTAATATATTAAAAAGTTTCTAAGTTATATTATGTATCTACTCAAGTATCTCTAGAAGTTTAGAATCCCATCCAAGTTGATTTGGTAGCTCCTAAGGAGAAAGTCCAGAATAAGATTCTAACTGAAAAACTTAAGAAAAGGCCATATCATAAGTCTTCAATAGTTCAAAAGAAGGAATGTATTAATAAAAGTCAAAATTTAAACATTCAAGTTGTATTTTTTTCAGATTGAGGATCAAAATCTCTTATATTCTTATAATATATGATTTTATATTATCCCTATAAGGGCTAAGATAGCAATGAAGAAAGATGCAATATTCTGTATATATCTGATGATGATCATACAACTTGTAGCTTAAATAGTTCAAATGGAAATAATTCTCAAAAATCTAAAATAAACTTAAATGAATTAAAAGAATCCCTTCAGTATTTTCTAATAGTAATTCCTTTGTTTTCTATGTTCAAGGTGATCCTATCAGTATAGAGGTTGAAAATGTCATATTCATATAAACATTATAATGAAAATTTAAATATAGGTAGTGATAAAAAAGTAAATGAATTAATAACGTCTTCTCCAGAAGAGATAATTCAAGTAAATCTTCATAGTGGTAAAGTTATACCATCATGAATTTAGATAACTAATAAAGGAAAATATGCCACTGATAATTTACAAACTTCAACACAACCTCAATCAGATCAAGATGTAGCTAACTCAGACATTCCTAATGTTGAATATAAAGTCTTAGTACATCTAAAAAAATGGCCCATAAAATAGAATATTTATGATTATTTTGTTCTTTCTAAAGAAATGAGGAAGGCTTTAATCAAAGCCTTGCCTAACCCAGACATCTATAAGGCTCAATTAACATCAAAACAGTATGAAGTTGAATTATACTTCGAAGATGTTCCAAGAGTAACATTCCCAATTGATGCATGTTATTAGAAACTACATAACACAATCGCCTATTATATATTTCTATAAATATAAAAAACTTCAAGTTATCTTGTGTCCTTATTGATCTTGGTGCATCGATCAACTTAATGACTCTTAGAACTCTTACATATTTAAAAGTAGATACTCACAAACTCAGCTTTGCTAAAATAATGTTATGAGGATTCATTGAAAAGAAGAGAGTGCTTTAGGTTCTATAGCCTTACTATCAGATATAGATTATCTTAGAACTAAAGCCAAATTTCATATAATAGATTTGGAGGCATTATTTAATGCTCTCCTAGGCCGACTCTATATTCACGAATATAGAAAGGTGCCTTCCTATCTACATCAATGTATTAAATATTCCCAACAGGGTAATATGCACTATATTAAGCTAGATTTGCAACCATTTTAAATTAATGAAGTTGGTATATATGAAGATGCAAACTAATATCTACCTAAAAAGTAAAATTTTTTCTCTTGAAATCAAAAATCAATTATAAATAAGGAAAAAAGGTAAAAAAGTGGAAATAAAGAAAGAGGGAAAATAAATACAAAACCATTCAAACCTTGAACACAATGTTCGTTGATCACCTACCCCTTCTTCACAAAGAGTTGGTAGAATAGCTAAACAATCTAGAGGGAGAGGTCAGGATGAAAAAATGAGAAAGATAGAAATAATGGAAAAGAAAGTATATCAAAAAAACTTCTTGTAATATATATTAACTTGGAATCAAGTTTGGAGGATGAATCATATGTGTTTAAGAAAAATAAATAAGCTATAACACATACAAATATTATAGAACAATCAAAGTTTAAATTTTTATAAAGGTAGACATCAACGATGACTGGGTTCAAGTTGTTGAGAAAGAGAATAATAAAATGTCTACCCAAGCAAGATTAAAGAAGTGTGCAAGAAATGTGACTCTAATCCCATTATCTCGAAATGATATAGTTAGGTTGGTAGTTATGGTCTCTACCATTCTAAATCAATAATATAATACTAATATTTTTATACCTTCCATGAGCAAAAGCGTAAATAATGATGTAATCCTTAATGATCCATTTATGGATGAAATAATAGAGTAACCTTTTGCTAGTATTCTAACTATGTCAACAAATTTTCTAAAAAAAGGTTTTATGCTATAAACTTAGACTAGAGGTGAAACTTAATAGTTTGAGAACCAGTTGAATACTAAATTTTATAAATATAAATCTAAAGTAGGAGTTGGCTTTAGTACTCATTATCCTTTTGATGATGACTAGTATTATTTACTTATAACCAATAATCTGGAGTTTGGTAGTATCTTTCAATTAATGCTAAATCATCTTTTAACATATTTTGTTTAGAAACTTCAGATATTCTAAATGTCTCTCAAATTAGGGATGTACCTCTTAAGTTTAATGATGAAATTAAATCAACATTAGATGATCATAAAGAAAATAATTAGAATGGTAAAGAAGACCCTCGTTCAATCTTTATTAGGTCATTATTGAATGAGGATGAGACAAATAAAATGGTTGAGTTGCTCTTAAATTTTAAATTTTACTTTTCCTAGAGTTATAAAAAAAGCCCAAATTATCTCCAAATATCACAATTCATAAACTAGAGATAAAACCCAAAGTTGTTCCCATAAAATAAGAACCCTGATGTATGTGACTTGAAATTGAACAAGTCTTCATTAAAGTCAAAAAATTCATTGAGGCTAGGTTTATCAGAGAAGAAAAATATCTAACCTGGTTAGCCAGTATTGTTCAAATATTTAAGAATAGCGATCAAATCCATGTTTGCATTGACTTCAGAGATTTGAATAAAGACTGTCATAAAGATGAGTTTTCACTTCCTTTGCTGAAACTTATGATAGATATTATTTCATCACATGCGTATTCTCCTTTATGGATGGTTCAACTAGGTATAATCAAATAAAGATGGCTGTTGAAGATGAGTAGTTTACAACTTTCTTAACACCAATATGAGTTTATTGTTATAAAGTAATACCTTTCAAACTAAAGAATGCTGGTGCAACATATTAGCGGGCAATGGTAATAATTTTTGACAAACTTATCCACCAAAATATGGAGTGTTATGTCATTGATTTCATCATTAAAAGACTTAAAAAGAGAATCATTTACATTATTTAAGAATTATTTTCAAAAGATTATGTAAGTATAATCTAAAAATAACCCTCTAAAGTGTGCCTTTGGAGTTACTTCATAGAAGTTTTTAGATTTTGTGGTTCGACATCATGGAATAGACACTAATCCCTCTAAAATTAAATAGATCTTAGAGATGTCACCAGCTTAAAGACTCACTATGTTGAGATCCCTTCAAGGTCAATTATCATATCTAAGAAGTTTTATATCAAATTTATAAGGTAGAAGTTAATCATTTACTACTCTATGCAAGAAAGATGTTCGTCTCTAGTGGGACAGCATGTAACAAACAAAAAATGAAAAGCATTTTAAACATGAGTTTTTGAATTTCTTTTTAAACTAGAGCGCTTTAGCTCTATACTTGTAAGCATTGTGATGTAAGGTTTAAGAGCATAGTGGTGCCAAAAAATGGTGTTGTAACATTCAGTCTCTATTTTATAATAATATTGGACTTAAAATGTAGCACTATGGTGCTGGGTTTGAGTGTTATAAAGATAGGCCACTAATAGTATTTTTATATATTTTTTATTCTAAACTTAAGCATTAAAATATTCTACTGCCTCCACCTCCCCCATTTTGATCATAACTTACTCAGGAAGGAAAGGAAAAAAGGTGAGAGAAAGCCAATTTTGGTCATTTTTATCCATTGCTTCTATTATAAAAAGTGTTCTAATCATTATAAGTAACTATCCTCTTACTTTTGTTTTTGACAGTTTTTATTTCTACAGGTTTATCTCTCATAAATCTACTAAAAATATAATATCTCCTGATTTCATATGCTTTCATGGTGTATCTTTTAATATGTTATAGATTTGATCATTTCTAATTATTTGATATGACTTTATTACATTTTAACTTGTTAAATATGTTTATCAAATTTTTTGGGTAAAATGAGTAAGGAAAAGGCAGACTAAAATGGGTGGAAAAGTAATGTACTTTAATTTGATGTGATAAGGCTGTAAGGTAATATATGTTAAAATGATTGATATGATAAAGCTATATAAGAATGTAATATTGCTACTAGTCTGAATCTGATTTGATGTATGGATATGATGTACTAATTAATATCAGATATATGATATAATAACCTTACATGATATCCTCAAGATTCTTTTTGTCCACTGATAGGAGTTAGTTGATGGGAGCCATAATGAGCTTGAGATTGATTTGGAATTATAAGGAGTTCATTGATTGGGAGTCATAAAAGGTGATTGAATAAGAGTTATAAGGGAGGGAGAAAGATCAAAATCAAGATACCCTTTTTTGAATATATTAATATCTTACTGATACTAATTACTATCATTGATTACTCCGTACTATTACTTATAATATAGCTTACATCATACTGATACTAACTATTATTACTAATTAGTGATTATTGTTACTGTTAGTGTGACTAACACTAAGAACAATGATATCGATACTATTACTGATACTATAACTTACACTGATACTATTTACCAATATTGTGATTAATGATGTAATAAACTAAAATGTAATGTGTTATAGACTGATAAATTGGTACAAATAACTAGTATAGATATTGATGCTTAGATTTCTTTATATAATTTATTGCATATTATTTCTTTTTTTCATTGTATTGATTGCAATTGTAAGATTTTACTTACTTGTTAGGCTTTTATGCTCAATTACATAGTTTTAAATTATTTATGATAAGGAGCTTATAGCTTGAGGTTACGTATGCAGTGATGCTAATGTAGTTAATATTTCAAATCTTTAGTTTATGAATTCTTTTGTAGTTAGTGTGGCTATGGTATATATTATTTTGGGATGTAATTATGGCCTACAGTAATGTGAATTTATTTCTTTTGATGCAATTATTCAACTCTAGATGTCTGATTGATCTGATTATAAATAAATTGGTATTGATTGTTAATGAAATGATAAAGATAATAGAGAATAAGGATTTTTTTACTTTTGACCATGGGGCATGACATAATAGTTTTCAAAAAACTTTTGACAGCACTAAAGAATACTTGCTGAAACCTCTAGTATTGGTTGCTCCTATCCCAAGGAAACCATTAATCTTATATACAACAAGTTTAAGCAAATTTCTTGGTGTCTTGTTAGCTTTACTTAATGAGGAACGTAAAGAGAACGTGCCTTATTGCCTAAGTAAAAGGTTGTTACTAACCAAAATGAATTATCCTTAGATTGAGAAGCATTGTTTAACTTTGATTTTCACTACTAAAAAATTAAGAGATTAATTTTTTCTCATAATGTCAACTTAATATCATAAGTAATTTTATTATACTATCTAATGACTCAATTGACATTATCAAAAAGATTAGCTCAGCAGTTAATGATTCTATCATTTCATCAAAATGTATCAACATTACAGTACACGACTATATGTAAAAGGTATAGAACTGAATAATTAACTAGTAATAACTATACAAAAATCAAAATAGAGAAATACTTATAAACTCAGATCTGATCATTAACTACTAATCAACAAGCTCCTTCACTTTCCGAGAGCCTAAAAACTAGAACTAAAATATAGAGAGCTACAATAGCTCAAATGGCCACAAAAACCTATCTAAAATTTTAAATGCTTTTGTTAAACATTTTGTTGAATATTTAAAAGATCACTGTACTGAGAAATATAATAAAAGCATAACAATTATTCAATACGTAAATAACAATAATGAGCAGATAAATAAATTAAAATTCATATCATATTTCCTAGATCCAGATAAAATCACAATGGATTCTAGCCCCTTATTACTCCCTTTTGTAGTTATAACATCACAATATATCCGTAGGCACCAGAATATGGCTTATAGCCTTTTGTAGTTATAACATCACAACATATCCGTAGGCACCAGAATATGGCTTATAGACACCAGAACATGCATGTAGGCACCAAAATATTCCCTGATACAAATAGAATCTCAAAGGATTCTTGCCCCTTATCTCTCTTAATAGACATAATTGTAACATACATGCACTTTTTTAATCATATTATAATAGTTAAAGTGTAATTGAGCATGTGTAAGAATTCCATAATTTTCTATAACGGTAAGCAATAGGAAACCCTACAAAGCAAAACTATACATTTTTAATAAATAACAAAATTACCATGGATTGTCTACAAAAATATTTTAAGACTTTTTTCATAATATAACACTATTTTTAGAATCTAGATTATTTTTTATTTAATAAAGACCCCATAAATTTGAAAACCTCCACTATAAAATTTCTAGAAAATATTTAAATTATTTATAATCTTAATCTATATAACATTATAAAAAGTTATGTGGTGAAAGTTTTACCAGTACAAAGTTATCCCTATTTTTTGGTAGTAAAAAAATTAATAGAAAAATTTGGCAAATTTGCGTATTTATGAAAATTGAGATAGGCATAGTGTGACCTACCTTGACATGAATATTTTTTTGAACTGGGCTGAAGAACAAAAATGTCTCAAAATCACCCAAAATTGTTTTTTTTTCTTTTTCTCTCCTCTCTGTTCCTCTATTTTTTCCCTCCAAGCTATCTATTTGCCCGAATGGGAAGGGCTAATGGAATATAATGTTGTTTAATATAATTAAGTTAGTGGATTACCATATTATATTATATTATTAAATTATTATTCTAATTTTTTTATTATTTTAGCATATAATCCATCTAAATATTTTAAAATCATAAAATTCAAGAATCCAAAAGTTATATAAAAATATTCAAAAATTAGCTAAGCATATTTAAAACCTTTTGGTGAAATTGGTTTGAAAAAATGGATATTCAACTATCCCAAAATCTCCACTTGTACTGATAAATACTAATTTCTTAAGAATTTTAAGCTAAGCCCAAAAATTATATAGCATAATTAGTGCGACTAAAACACAATAATATCTATGCCATGGTGAAGACAGTTTGTGATTTGGACTAATAATTCCTGAAATAATTTTTGACTATTGTAGATACAAAAATTTATTAAAAAATTAAGGATTTTTACAATATACCCATCTTAAAAAATGTCATCCTCAATATTTTTAAACTAGAATAAGTTAGAATAAATCTGGATATAGCTATCTTATCTCAGATTCTTTCTCCCAAGTAGCCTTAGGTGGTCATGTGCTTCCACTACACCTTAATTTTATCATAAGAATATATTTGCTCCTCAATTTCCTCACATCATTTGCTAAAAATCTATTGGTTCTTCCTTATAGTGCAAATTAGGATGAACCTCAACATCATTAGTAGATAATCCCTTCCTAGAATTGGATACCAACTTTCTCAAAAAAACACATCAAACACACTATATATGTTAGACATATGATTAGGTAATAATAGCATATAAGTAGAATTATCGATCCTCTCAATGATCATAAATGTTCCAATGTACCTTGGACTTAGCTTGTTGATTCTCCCAAATCTATTGACACCTTTATAAGGCTGACTTTTACATAAATAAAGTCACTAATCTAAAACTTAACCAACTTATTATTCTGATCATAATATTTCTTTTTTCTATCATGTATAGATTTCAACCATTCTATGATCAAATGGATCTTTGTCGTAGTGTCATCTATAAAGGTTGACCCTGTCACCAATCTATCTCCCACCTCTATTAAAATCGAAGGAGTCTTGCACTTCCTATATAAAGAGCTTTATAAAGAGCCATACCTACATTAGAATGATAACTATTATTAAACACAAACTATATTAAAAAGATATGATCCTCCCAATTATCCTTAAAATCTAGAATATAAAGTCTCAGATGATCCTCCAATACATGAATAAGCCTTTCAAACTATTTACCTGTTTGTAGATTATTGCAACTCAGGAATTAAGATTGTGATTTTTGATGATAACAAAAAAATGTTTCTCATTTCATTGTTTTCTCCAAGCATATATTGGATATTTCTATGTGTTTTTGTATGTACTAACATTTCAAAAAAATCATATACTACTCTAGATTGCTGAAGACTTCAAGATAAGTTAGAATAGGCTTTCATGTAATAGAGTATGTACACCTCTATTTTTTATTTATTGAGTATGAGCAAGTGTGATTATAATTGGGTAACCATGCACATACACATAGGGAAAGAGAGTTAAGACTTAAATTTTTAAACTAGTTCATATGATATGATGTCAGGTCGTATAGACGACTGACATAGTATGAAATTACATTCGTACTAGACAAACTTGTCATTTTTGAATAGTTTGTACAGTACAATGTCAGGTCACATAGAAAATTGATAGAGTATGAAATTTCAATTATACTAGATCGTATCAGACAAACTTGTTCATTTTTGAACAGTTCATATAGTGCAATGTTAGGTCGTACAGATGACTTATAGTGTATGAAATTCCATTCATACCAGACAAAGTCTTGATTTTTGAATTATTTATACCATATGATCTATGGTTGTACAATATGATTGGAAGACGGATCTCTTATAATTTTTAGTTTTTGGATGGTTTTTCATGTATTTTCTACATAAGAAGTCCTAAAAATAATCACTAAGTACCTTTACTACAAATTTATCTTGAGAGTGGCCCTTGAGTGTGAGTGTTTGGGAGAGATTGTGTGAGTGAAGGGTGAGAGATCAAGTAAGGGGGAGTTGTGAAGGATTCATAAGGTTGCTCAAAGCAAGAATCTCTTTGTCTTCTTTAAGTTTCTGCCCATCTCCTCTAGAAAATCTTGAGAGAAGATCTTCAAGATTATGTCTAGGTTCTCTGCCTATACCAGGAGGGTAAAAAAGGACATCTAGGTTATCTGCCTTCACTAAGAGGGTGAAAAAGGATGATGGTTCTCTTCTTTCACCAGGAGGGTGAAAAAGGATGTATAGGTTCTCTACCTTCACCAGGGGGTAAAAAAGGATGACAGTTCTCTACCTTCACCAAGATGGTGAAAAAGGATGATGGTTCTCTGTCGCACCGGGTTGGTGGAAGAGAGTTTGTAAGTGCTTCTCTGCCTTACTGTAGGGGTAAAAAGAGAGTCATTATTATTTAGAATAATTCCTAGAGAAGGAGTCTCCAAGGTGTGGACGTAGATTAAATTTTGACTAAACCAACAAAATATTTAGTGTTCATCTATTCTCTTTAGATTTTTTGCATTTTTCATTTTCTGCACTTTAAAGTTTTATGGTTGAAAATTTTTTTATGATAATCATATCTAAACAACTACATATTTTAAGATCAGTAATTTAATTTTCTAAAAGATTCAAAAAGCTTTTCAAAATTCAAGATATTTTTTAAAATAATCAATTCATCCCCCCTCTTAGTTAGCCTTGGGACAGTTCTATAAGGTCTAACAACCTACACGAACTTTCAAGTGGTATCAGAGCTAATTTCAAAAATCAAGGTATAGATTACTTTTTGAAAAATAATCATTGCTAATTTTAGAAATCGGAATACTGCTGAAGAATATTCTATCACCAGAGCACCTTTTTTTGATAACATTCCTTTCGATTTTTGAAAAACTTGCATGTCTACTTTTCTACAATCACTTGACTATCCCTAGTGGATGTTAGTATAGGAAGGCCAAACTAGACCTTCTAGAATTATTGATGGCATTATAGTTGAAGCAAAATTTATTTATTAAACTTTTGAAGAAAGAGAATTAGCATAGTTAAATACAAAATGTTTAAACAGTTTCTTCTGTGCTTTAAAATATGAGGATTATATGCGTGGTTCTACTTGCAAAACTAGAAAAAAATCTTGGGTAGACTTTACATAACTTATGAAGGAACAAATGAGGTAAAATAATCTAGGTTAAACATTTTACTACATGACTATGAACTATTTTACATGAAACCAAATGAGTCAATTTCTCATATGTATACATGCTTTACTCAGATTGTTGCCTCATTACATGCTTTAGGTAGAGAACTTACAAATTTAGAGAAAGTTAATAAAATTTTATATTGTTTACCTACTACTTATGATGCAAAGATAACTGTCATAATTGAATTCAAAGATCTGAATGTATATTCTATTGACAATCTACTTGGATCACTTATTGCTTATGAGCAAGGAGTGAATAAAAGATAGATTGATGCAGGTGATAAAAGAAAAGAAAGAAAAATAACTTTTAAAGTTGATAATTCAGAGAGTGATCAATCAATTCTAAAGGATGAAGAAGATACTGTGCTTATGACTAGGCAATTTAAAGGTTTTCTTAAGAGAAAGCAATGATGACGTCTGAATTTGAACAAAGGTAAGTTCAATAAGAATACAAAATTTTTTAATGAAGTCATTTGTTATGAATGCAGATAGCCTGGACATATAGAGTCTGAGTGCCCAAATCTCAAAGCTAATCTAACAAGGAGAAAGTTAAGGAGAAAACTAACATTAGGAAGGGCAAGAAAAGAATGCAAAGAGCTTTCTGGGGTGACTTAGCTTTAGACTCTTTAAAAATAGAAGCAGAAGAGGAGGTTACAAATTTATACTTAATGGTAGATAAACTTGATCATTCAGATCAAGAGGAGCTATGTGACCTATCCTACAATGAATTATTTGAAGTCTTTGAGAAAATTCAGAATACATAAAGGAAACTCAAAAAATTGCATGCGAACCTTAGTATTGAGTATTTGAATTTCCAAAAGAGCATGAAAATCTTAGGAAAGATCATACAGACATAGATAGCAATCATATGGCCTTACTAGATGAATTTAATGATTTGAATAAGAAGCATAAAATTTTGAAAACATCTTATAGTGAGCTTGAAATTGATTTTAAAGTATTCATGGATGAATCTGATCAAAGGGAACATGATTTGAAGATTGAAAATTTGATTTTGGAAAGTGCAAACTCATATCTTCAAATAAAAGTAAAAGCTTTTGAGGAAAATAAACCATCTCCCACACTTGAATAATTTTATAATCCTAATCAAAAGCATACAAGTTCAAAACCTAAAAAAAGAGATTATAACTCATATAGATTAGTAAATTATTTTCCTGGTGTTAAATGTTTTTCATGTGAAATGTTAGGGCATATTTCCCACACTCTCACTATTCAGATTAAAACTCATTTAGTGTGGAGACCTAAGATGCATCATTCATAGCATGTCAAGCATGCATCAAGATTATCATTACCAAGAGGTGAACCCAAATTTATTTGGGTTCCCAAGTCTAATGTTTGATAATTTTATAAAAACGCTCTCATACAATCCCTTGTGAGAGTATTTGGTACTTAGACAGCGGATTTTCAAAATATAGGATAGGAGATAAAAATCAATTTATATTGCTGGAGGCCAGGATTGGTAGCAAAGTGACACTTAGAGATAACACCACTTGGAGAGTGGTTGGTACAAGTATGATTGGTAACATAAAGAATTTTCTGATTGAAAATGTTTTATTAGAAGAAGGCTTAAAACATAACTTGTTAAGTATTAGTCAGCTTTGTGATAAGGGTTTTAATATAAATTTTTTGCCTACAAGCCGTATTATAACCCAAAATGGAATTAATGTATTGCATGAAAGTAGGATAAATAATGTTTACATGCTTGATTTAAATAGTGTTAGATCTTCTAATGCTTTTTATCTAAAAACTATTGCTGATAAATCTTGGTTATAGCATAGAAGACTTTATCATGGAAGCATGAAAAATCTTATGAAGATTACCCAAAAGGAATTGGTTAAAGCATACCCAAATTAGATTTCATTAAGGATCACTTATGTGATGCATGTCAATTAGGGAAACAAGTCAAGCCCTCCTTTCATTCAGTCAAAGATATTAGAACTAGCAAACCCTTAGAAATTCTTCACATGGATCTCTTTAGACCCGTTAGCACTATAAATCTAGGAGGAAAAGCTTTTGGGTATGTGATTGTTGATGATTATTCAAGATTCACTTGGATTAGATTGTTATCACATAAGAGTGAATCATTTGATGAGTTTAGAGATTTCTTTCACTTGGATTCAGAGGAAGCTAGGCTGTAAAATTCTTGCAATTCATAGTGATCATAGGGGAGAATTTAAAAATGAAAATTTTGAAGTTTTCTATAAAGAATAAGGGATAGATCACAACTTTTCATCTCCTAGGACCCCTCAATAGAATGGGGTTATTGAAAGAAAGTATAGAACTTTGATAAAAGTGTTAGAGCCATATTGGCTGAATATTCACTTCAAAATATTTTTAGGATGAAGCGACTAATACAGCGTGTTATGTTTTGAATAGGGTGAACATTAGATCTAAGTTGAATAAGACACCCAACCTCTCATATCTACATGTCTTTGGATGTAAAGTGTTCATTTACAATAATGGCCAAACTCTTTTAGGTAAATTTATTCCTAAATTTGATGAGGGAATTTTTCTAGGATATTTAAGTGTTGGCAAATCCTATAGGGTTTTTAATAAAAGGACATTAGTATTAGAGTAGACCACTTATGTAGTTTTTGATGAATCTGATATTTTTGAAGGATCTAAGTTAGCGGAAGAAGATGTTGAAGAAGTTACCCAAGGAATTGAAAATACAAATCTTAAAGAAAGGGTTGGAATAGAAAATAGTTTGCTTAGAGAATAAAAATATTCTAAAAGTCATCCTAAAGAACTTATTTTAGGCGACCCGAGTGAAGGTGTTAAAATTAGGCATGGATTAAGAAAAAAAAGTAAACCACTCAACATTTATTTCTATGATTAAACCCACTAATATAAATCAAGCACTTTCTGATAAATTTTGGATTCTAGATATGCAAGAAGAGTATGATTAATTTATTAAAAATGATGTTTGGGAATTGGTAGAAAGACCTAAAAATTAAAGTATTGTTGGAACTAAGTGGGTTTTCAAAATAAGATAAATGATTCAGGTATAGTGGTTAGAAATAAGACAAGATTAGTGGCCAAGGGGTACAATCAAATAGAAGGAATTGATTTTGAGGAGACTTTTACCCCTGTAGCTAGACTTGAAGACATAGGAGTTCTTCTATCCTTTACCTATTTTAAAGGTTTTAAATTATATCAAATGGATGTTAAAAGTGTCTTTCTTAATGGGGTGATAAAAGAAGATGTTTATGTTGAGCAACCTCCAGGTTTTAAAAATTCACAATTTTCTAATCATGTGTTTAAATTGAAGAAGGCATCGTATGGACTAAAATAGGCACCTGGGGCATGGTATGAAAGGTTAAGCATTTACCTACTAGAAAGAGCTTTTGTTAAAGGGACTGTAGACACCACTCTCTTTATAAAAAGAGTAGGAGATGACATTCTCATTATTCAAATTTATGTTGATGATATCTTATTTTGATCCTCTAATAAAAATCTTTGTGATAATTTTTTAGAAATAATGAGTAAGGAATTTAAAATGAGTTTGATGGGTGATTTGAGTAACTTTTTTGCTTTTAGCATAAAGTAAAAAGAGGATAGAATTTTTCTTAGTTAGTCAAAATACATTAAGGGTATCCTTAAGAAGTATAAAATGGATAAAGCTAAACCAATAAGTACTCCCATGAGTTTTGGACCTCAATTGGATAAGGACTCTAATAGAAAATCTATTAATCAAAAGAAATTTAGAGAGATAATTGGATCATTACTTTATTTAACTACTAACAGACCTGATATCATGTTTAGTGTTTGTCTTTGTGCTAGATTTTAAGCTGATCCAAAAGAATTCCATCTGATTGCTGTTAAAAGAATTCTGAGATATCTGTTAAGAATTACTTAAAACTTAGGGATATGGTCTCGTAGGCACAGTACCTCTTTTGAAATCATAAGATATTCTGATTCAAAATTTGTAGGGTATAGGGTTGATAGAAAAAGTACTTCTAGTACTTATCAATTCATAGGAAACTCTTTAGTTTTCTAGTATAGTAGAAAACAAAATTTAATAGCCCTTTTTATTGTTGAAGCAGAATATATAGCCTTAGGAAGTTGTGTGGCATAGGTTTTTTAGTTAAAATAATAACTTATATATTTAGGTTTTTCAATTTGTACTATTCTATTTTTTTGTGATAATACAAGTGTCATTTGTATCTTAAAGAATACAGTCCAACACTCAAGGACCATGCACATAGACATAAGGCATCATTTCATTACGGACCATATCACCAAAGGAGAAATTGAGCTACATCATGTAACTACTTAAAATCAACTTGCAGATATTTTCACAAAACCATTGGCTTTTGAAACTTTCAGCACTTTAAGTACCAGATTGGGTGTTATTGATATTCATGCTTAATATTTGTAATTCTGAAAATTGAAATTATGGTGTATTTCTTTTGTGTTTATGTTTATGACTTATTTTCCATTTCTAGTTTGGATCGTGTTTTAGTCTCTGTTGATGGTTTGGTATATTTGTAGTAATCTTTTTGTTTTGATTTGTTTTCTTTTTATTGTTTATATTTTAGTGTTTAATGGATCCTGCTTCATTGGTGAAACAGTAGTATCTTGATCATCATATAAAAATATAAAATTTCATCTCCATTCATACTGTACAAACATTCTTCATACTATATGAATTATCCAAATTTTACATGTTTATTTTTTGAGTTGGAAAGACAAAAAATTGATATTTTATGCAAATCATACAGTATGAACACATCATCTCCTGAAAGATTTTTTAAAAATTTCATCTATATGATCATGGTGGACATTCCAAGGAAAGTTATTTTTCTTATATCATCTATACGAACACATGTTCATCTATATGATCCAGTTATCAAACTACATGTAGATGAACTCAACCGGCAGGTATGATATTTATTAACTAATCGTACCGGATGAACACCTGTTCGTCTGTACGATCAGGTTGGTCAAAGATTGTATGAAATGACTCTTCAAAAAGATATCTTTATGAAAAGTCACTTCATTATAATAACTGTTCTTGATAGTTTACATTCATCTGTACGAATTTTAGTTCCTACTGTACAAATTTCACAATCATACGTATGAACCTAGTTATGTACTATACGAAATCATTCATTTTCTATAAATAGGAAGCCTTTCTTTTAAATTTCTTCACAATCCTTTCTATTTTCAATCCTCATGTTCAAGTTGTCTCTAATGGCGAGCGGAAGTAAGAGAGTTCGTTAGACCAAGGGAAGTTCATCTCGTACCGAACTGTTGACCTCATTTTTGTATGAGGTCAGTAGGACCAATCCAGACCTTAGGATTCTTTCTAATCCTTAAGATTAACCTAGATCCTAGGATCAATCTGATCTTAGATCAATCCAGACTTTAATATTAATCCAGATTCAAATCAATCTTAATCCTATATTAATCTTAAACTTAATTTAATCAAACTCCAGACTAATCTAGACTCTAGGATCCTCCTAGACTCCAAACCTTAGGATCTACTCTAGACCCTAGGATTTTGCTAGACTCTAGATCATATGACCTTCTTAGACCCTAGGATCTACTCCAGACCCTAGTATTCCTCCAGATTCATTTAGATCTTAGAAACTATCTAAACCCTAGGATCTTCCTAGAACTTAAACTTTAGGATCCACTCTAGATCCTAAGACTCTTCTAGACCCTTTAACCTAGGACCTCTTAGATTTTAGAGACCTACTAGATCTTAAACCCTAGGACTCTTCAAGACTTCAGATCCTAGGATCTACCCATATCCTAGATCTACCGAGACTCTAGATCAATCTAGGTCTTAGGATTCTCCTAGACCTTAGAGCTATCCAGACCTCAAATCTATTCAAACTCCAGATCAACCCAAACTTTAAATTAATCTATTCAAGACTCAAATCAATCCAAAGTTTAACTCAATTTAAACCCCTGATCAATCCTGACCTTTAAATAATTCAGATCCAGCTGTCACAGCCTCTGACCTGACCTGACCTTAATCCTATCTAATCATCTACAATCACCCAAATGATTGTAAATGATTTAGGTATTTCAAACCCTATCATTCAAACTAAAAATCCAGCTCAAAACCAGAAATCCAGATTAAATTTCAAGGCCAAAGGTCTAAGTCCTGAAAGCCTTTTCTAGTAAATCTTTGAACATTTTAAAACCCTATCAAATAACCTCTGATTCAGGGTCTGTTAGTTCCATACCGATGTGACATGTCTCTAGAGGTAAACCTCTAAATTTGAGCTTATTCTGAGGTCTCTAACCCCAGAAACTGAATTGAAATCCAAAGGCTGTAAAACCTTCAAATATTTATAGTCTATGCCACTGACCTGCCACTCAGTGGATCCTGACCTTGGAGCCTTCTCCAAACCCTTAAATCACTTCCAGACCCTTAATCCTAACTTATTGAATAATAAACTGCATTTTGTTGGACTCACTTTTGTTATGATTTTTGTAAATCCGTTCCTTCATGAAAATTCTGATATAAATTATTTTTTGATGATTACAAAAGTTTTTTATTTGTTTTATTCTTCTCCTAACATATATTGGAGTTTCTTTTTTGTGTGCACTAACATATTTTTCAGGATACTCACACTCCAGATTTCTGAAAACTTCAAGTTCAAGTGTTAATGTTTATTGTAAGAGAAGTCTGTATTTTTTATTTTCTTGAGTCTGAGAGAGTGTGATTGCAAGTTGGATAACTATGCACACACACACATTGCGAGAGTAGAAAACTTAATTTTTAAATTGATCATATAGTAAGATATACAATCGTATGGGACGATCTATACATTTATCCTCTTAACGAACATATTTCTCTTAAAAATTTTTCTAAGTTCATTTCGTACAGTATGAAATTTAATTCATACACGATATTTTGTTGTATGAAGGGCACTGAATTGGGTTTGTACTGATTCATATGGGACGAATCGTTCATTTTTGAACTATTTATACAGTACGAAATTTATTTCGTACACTATATTTTGTTGTACGAAGGGCACTGAATTAGGTTCGTACCGGTTCGTACGGGACGAATTGTTCTTTTTTGAACTATTTATACAGTACAAAATTTATTTCATACATGATATTTTGTTGTACGAAGGGCACTGAATTGGGTTCATACTGGTTTGTACGGGACGAATCATTCATTTTTGAACTATTCGTACAGCATGAAATATAATTCATACATAAGATTTTTTGGTACGAAAGACTCTATTTTAGGTTCGTATGGAATCATACGAGATGAATCGCTCAATGATTTAATCTATTCGTATAGTATGAAGATCGATCGTACGGGACGATCGGGATGCATGAAACTTGAAAAATTCAGTGTTTGGATGGTTTTTCATGCCTTTAGTATATAAGGATCTTTAAACTGACTTGTAGAAAAATTCTTTTGCAAAAATTCTTTTGGAGAGTGAAAGGGAGAGTGTTTGGGAGTGAGTGTTGAGAAATCTTTGAAGAGAGAATTATGAAGGGATTCACAAGGTTATCCAATTGTGAGGATTTCTTTACTTGTTCTTTAAGCATCTTCTTAATTTCCTTGGAGACTTTTGCAAGAGTTTTGTTCAAGAGGATTCTGGTTCTCTGCCGTCACTTGGAGGGTGAAAAAGGACGACGGTTCTCTGTCACACTTATAGAGTGTAAAAGGATGTTTGGTTCTATTCGTTCACCAGGAGGGTGAAAAAGGATGACGGTTCTCTATCGCACCGGGGTTGGTGGAAGAGAGTTTGTAAAGGCTTGTCCACCTTACTGTGGGGGCAAAAGGAGAGTCACTTGAGTCTAAGGCAATACCTAGAGAAGGAGTTGTTACAAATCTGGTTTTAATGATGACAAAGATGTTTGTATTCTATTTTTCTTGGCTAATCCAGTTTAGGTATAAAAGATCAAAAGCAACTCAAGCCAACTCAAGATCGAGTCCAAGTGTGTCTAAATGTACTGTTTTCTTTTTCTTGAGTCAACTGTAATGTAACTGATCCCCTAGCTAAGTAGCCTTGCACACACACACTTAGCGGGAGAGCTTGAGTGAATTAGAATTTTTGTTCAAGTTTTTATTCAGATCGTCCTGGACGGTTTTCACATCGTCCTGGATGATCAAGTAAAAATAGAAACCCTAATTAGGGTGACCAAGTTAAGTCTGTCTGATTAAGCTGATCGTGCTAGGCAATCCATACATCGTACGAGATGATAGGCTCAAATTAGAAATTCTCAGCCGCCAGATCAAGTTAGGCAAGTTTTATTTTTAGATATTTGGTCTGATCGTCCCGAACGATATATGTATCATCCTGGATGATCCAGTATAATCATGCCTAAATTAGTCTGTTAATTAAGGAAAGCAATTAATGTTTAATTGATATGATCACATCGTCCGGGATGATCGTAAGATTGTCCGGGACGATCATGATCGTCTAGTGTGTTTTAGCTGTACGTCTAGAGCGGTGCTCAGGACGATTTTGGCACTTTTTGAACTAATTGTACAGGATGATATCCGTATCATCCTGGACGATCAAGTCATTTTTGGGTCGTCCAACACAAGTTTCTCTGGATGACCAGAGCAGTCTTCTGGATGAAATTCCTAAATTTACACTAATCATCCTGGACAATCACAGAATTATACGGGACGATCAGAACAATCTTTTCCACTGATCATCCAGAAAAGCCAGATCATCCAGGCTGAAATAACTAATTTTGAACTAATGGTACAGGATGATCTATCGATCATGCTGTACGATCTAGGTCGACCAGTTGAGATTTAGGGCAAATTTTGAGCCCTCCTATAAAAGATCTTTTTCTTTCAACAAGAAAAATCTTTTGTCACTTTCCTTTCCAGAGAAACCCTAGAGAGAGAGAGAGTTTGGGAGAGAGAGAAAGGAACTTATGATAGGGAGTTTGTGAGGGATTCACAAAGGTTGCTCCAAGCAAGGATCAGAGTCATCTTCTTCATTCGTCGTCTCTCATCTTGTTGGTGTTCTTTGTGAGAGGATCATTCACAAGAAGATTCGGATTCTCTGCCCACTTCAGGAGGAAGTGAAAGGAGTCCAAGGTTCTCTGCCTGCTTCTGGAGGAAGCGAAAGGAGTCTGAGGTTCTCTGCCTACTTCAGGAGGAAGCGAAAGGAGGTTAGGTTCTCTGCCTCACCGTGTCAGTGGAAAGGAGTTTTTGTATAGGCTTCTCCGCCTTGCTGTGGGAGCAGAAGGAGAGTCACTTGGTTTAGTGCAATACCCGGAGGGGAGTCTCCGGGGAGTGGACGAAGGTCAAGTTGACCGAACCACTATAAAAATCTGGTGTGTTCTTTCTGATTACTTTCTACACTTTAGTTTTCTGTGATTATCTACTTGGGTGAAATCTGTGTTTGATCTTTTCGCTTGTGTGTTTTATTTGTTTCCGCTACAAATCATTGAAAAGATTTTTACTATCATACGTGGATGCTGGTTAAGGATGGCTACGAGCCGCCTTTTAGAATGATTAACAATATTAAAACTGAACTGCCCTTTACTGATTGGACTTTTGATGATCGTGACTTAGCACAATTGAATGCCAAATGTTTGAACTATTTTTTCTGTGCTTTAAAATCTGAGGATTACATACGTGTTTCTACTTATACAACTAGAAAAGAGATTTAGGATAGATTGTGCATCACTTATGAAGGTACAACTGAAGTTAAATAGTCTAGGTTAAACATATTGCTTCATGACTATGAACATTTTTGCATGAAACTTACTAAATCCATTTCTGAAATGTATATAAGGTTCACTCAAATTGTCACCTCTTTGCATGCCTTAGGTAGAGAACTTACAAATTATGAAAGAGTGAACAAAATTCTTCTTTGTATAACGCTAAGATAACTGTAATCACTGAATCTAAAGATTTGAATACTTACTCTATTGATAGCTTACTTGGATCACTCATTGCTTACGAGCAAGGGGTGAATCAAAGACAGCTTTATGCAGGTGAGAAGAATAAGGAGAAAATAGTGACACTGAAGGCCAACGAGAGTGATACTAGTTCTTTTGGGTCTGATAGTGATGATGTTGCCTTGATCACTAGGCAATTTAAAAGCTTTCTAAGGAAGAAACACAAGAACTTTCAGAAGTGGAATAAGTGTAAGTCAAGTAAAAATTTTAAGGGTTCATCTGATACTGTCTGTTTTGAATGTATGAAGCCTGTACACATTAAGGTTGATTGTTCTACACTTAAAGCTCACCCAAGCAAGGAGAAGGGTGAGGAGAAGCACAAGTTGAGAAAGGACAAGAAGTAGATTTAGAAGGCATTCTGGGCAGATTCTGCATCTGACTCCTCTGAGACTGAAGCTGAAGAGGAGGAAACAAACTTGTGTCTGATGTCTGATGATTAACCTGGTCAGTCTGACCCGGAACAGGTATGTGAGCCTACTTACGATCAATTATTTAAAATATCTGAAAGAATTCATGCATCGTATAGGAAGCTTAAGAAAACTCATGCTAGCCTGAAATTAGAATTTTTGAATTTACAAAAAGAGCATGATTCTGTAGTTAAAGATTATTCCACACTTGACAGCAATCACATATCTTTACTTGATGATTTTGATGAATTGAACCAAAATATTTTGATTTAGTAACTGAGCATGATTCATTGAAAACCTCACATGTTGATTTAGAAAGAGCTTTTAAAGAATTAGACAATCTAGCATGTTAAGTGGAAAGTAGTAATGGTGCATTGAAATTTGAAATTGCAAGTCTTAAAAAGGAGAATGAATTTTTGAAAGTTAAAATCAGTGCTTTTGAGAAAAATAAAACACATCCTACTTTTGTATAGTTTTATGCACCTCCACCTTTTGAAGAATCTATTTCAAAACCATCAAAGCATGTTTCATATAAACCTAGGAAGAGGCACTATCACCCACGTAGATTAGTTAACCCTTTTCCTGGTGTTAGATGTTTTTCCTGTGGCATATTAGGACATATTTCTCACACCTGCATTGTTCACCATAGTACATATTGGGTGAGGAGGCCCAAACTGCCTGTTTCATAATACAACACACATGCATTACATTCTTCTTTTCATAAGAAGGAACCCAAACTTGTTTGGGTTTCTAAATCTGACAGTTGATAATTTTGTATGTGTGCTCTCACACAAGACCTCATGAGAGCATATTGTACCTGGATAGCGGATGTTCTAGACACATGACTAGAGATACAAATCAGTTCATTTTACTGAAGGCCAGGGCTGGAGGCAAGGTTACACTTGGAGATAACACCACCAGGAGGGTAGTAGGTTCAGGTATAACTGGTGATTCAAAGAATTTTAAGATTGACAATATTTTGCTTGTAGATGGATTGAAACATAACTTGTTGAGCATCAGTCAACTCTGTGACAAAGGATACAGCATCAAATTCCTGCACACTTGATGCATTTTAAGCTTAAATGACAAAATTGTTTTGCAGGGACAAATGATCAACAATGTCTACAAGCTGGATGTAAGTTGCATTAAAGCTAAAAATTTAATTTTCTTAAAAATTGCTGCTGATGAGTCTTGGTGGTGGCATAGGAGATTGTGTCATGCCAGTATGAAAACCCTTAGGACAGTCACCCAAAAGGACTTAGTTAGAGGTGTCCCTAAGCTTAAGTTCACTAAGGACCACCTATGTGATGCATGTCAATTAGGGAAGCAAGTCCAGTCCTCCTTTCACTCTGTTAAGTACATTAACACCTCTAGATCTATAGAAGTCCTTCACATGGATCTCTTTGGACCCATTAGCACTGCCAGCTTAGGGGGGAAAGTCTATGGTTTTATGATTGTTGATGATTACTCGAGGTTCACTTGGATTAAATTCTTATCACATAAATCTAAGTCATTTGATGAATTTAAGTCCTTCTCCACTTGGATTCAGAGGAAGTTAGGTTATGAGATCTTGACTATTCATAGTGATCAAGGTGGAGAGTTTGAAAATGTGAAATTTGGAAGTATTTGTGAGGTGCAAGGGATTAGTCACAATTTTTCAGCTCCTAGGACCCCTCAGCAGAACAGGATAGCTGAAAGGAAGAACATGACCTTAGTGGAAGCCGTTAGAGCCATACTTACTGAGTATTCACTTCCAAAATACTTTTGGGCTGAAGTGGTGAACACTACCTGTTGTGTGCTGAATAGGGTGAATATAAGATCAAATCTGAATAAGACACCTTATGAGATCATTAAGGGTAGAACTCCAAACCTATCCCACCTCCATGTCTTTGGCTGTAAGGTTTTCATTCTGAACAACAGGAAATCATCCTTAGGAAAGTTTGACGCTAAATCTGATGAAGGAGTATTCTTAGGCTATTCAAGTGTAGGGAAATCCTTTAGGGTGTTCAATAAGAGGACATTGGTGGTGGAAGAGACAACTCATGTGGTATTCGATGAATCTGATCCTAAGGTGACTAGAGTTGAAGAAGAAGAAGAGGTAGAAGAGATTACCCAAGGGGTTGAAAATGCAAGTATGGAGCAATCGGTAGAACCTCAAACCGTACTGCCTAGAGATTAGAGATATTCTTTGAGTCATCCTAAAGAACTGATCTTAGGAGACCCTTCTGAAGGTGTTAGGACTAGGCATGGACTTAGGAAGGAAGTAAACCACTCTGCCATTATCTCAATGACTGAACCCACCAACATCAATCAAGCCCTCTCTGATAAATTTTGGATCTTAGCTATGCAAGAAGAATTGAATCAATTTGTAAGGAATGATGTTTGGGAGTTAGTAGAAATACCTAGAAATTAAAGTATTATGGGAACCAAGTGAGTCTTTAAGAATAAGATGAAAGATTCTAGTGTGGTGGTTAGGAATAAGGCAAGATTGGTGGCTAAGGGGTATTATCAGATTGAAGGGAGTGATTTTGAGGAGACCTTTACCCCTGTAGCTAGATTGGAAGCCATTAGAGTGCTACTAGCCTTTGCTTGTTATAAGAGATTTAAGCTGTTTCAAATGGATGTGAAGAGTGCCTTTTTAAATGGGGTAATAAAAGAGGATGTTTTTGTAGAACAACCGCCAGATTTTGAGAGTTCCCAATATCCAAATTATGTTTACAAATTAAAAAAGGCCTTATATGAATTGAAACAGGCACCCAGAGCTTGGTATGAGAGGCTTAGCACATTCCTATTAGAAAGAGAGTTTGTTAAGGGGAACGTAGACACCACCCTTTTCTGAGGAGAATAGGGGATGACTTAGTCATTATCTAGATCTATATTGATGATATAATTTTGAATCTTCTAATAAATATTTATGTGATGAGTTTTCTAAAGTAATGAGTAAGGAGTTTAAGATGAGTATGATGGGAGATTGTCCTACTTTTTGGGGTTTAGCATAAGGCAAATGGATGATGGAACCTTTCTAAATCAATCTAAATACACTAAGGATATTTTGAAGAAATATGAAATGGACAAAGCCAAGCCAATCAACACTCCCATGAGCTCCTCTGTTCAGTTAGATAAGGATTCAAGTGGAAAATCTGTTGATCAGAAGAAGTATAGAGGAATAATTGGATCACTGCTTTACCTGACTGCTAGCCGACCTAATATCATGTTTTGTGTTTATCTTTGTGCTAGGTTCCAAGCTGATCCTAAAGAGTACCACCTGACTGCTGTTAAGAGAATTCTTAGATATCTTTTAGGGACCCCAAACCTAGGAATCTGGTACCCTATGCACAACACCTCTTTTGAGATTATTGGATATTCTGATTCTGACTTGCAGGGTGTAGGGTGGATAGAAAGAGCACTTCTAAAGCTTGTCAATTTATAGGACAATCTTTAGTCTCCTGGTCCAGTAGAAAATAGAACTCAATTGTACTTTCAACTACTGAAGTTGAGTACATTGCCCTATGAAGTTGTGTGGCCCAAGTTCTTTGGTTGAAGCAACAAGTCTTGGATTTAGGATTACCTGTGGGCATAATTTCTGTTTTGTGAGATAATAGTAGTGCCATCTGCATCTCTAAGAATCCAATCCAACATTTTAGAATCAAATACATTGATATAAGGCATCACTTCATTAGGGACCATGTTACAAAAGGAGACATTGAGCTACATCATGTAGCAACTGAAATTCAGCTAGCTGACATATTTACTAAACCACTGGCCTTTGACTCATTTAGCATTTTGAGGACCAGATTAGGTGTGATTGATGTAAATGCTTGATTCTAATGACTACTCATTTCTGATTTGTCTGTTTTTCATATTGTTTCTATTAGTTAGCTATTTGATTTGATTATTTGTTTTCTACTATTTTTATTTTTTCTACTGATTTCTATTTTAGCCTTGGTGTTAATTTGATTTGAGTATTTATTTTAATGTGATTTTTTACCTATTTTTATTTACTGGTTCATCTCTTTTATTTACTATTTTATGCTTTTCAAAATCTGATCACTGCTCACTACTTCTGATAAACTGGACTTCTGACTAAGAGTTTTACCTTATTTTTATTTGGAAGCTGGTAAGCAGTAATTTATTTTACTGGATCTTTTAAAGGGAAGAAAACATGATGATTATTTCTCTTCCTCTAACTCCTTTACTGGTGTATTATTTTTTTTAGATAAAAATCTTCTTCCAAATTAAAATATTAGTTTTTGAAATAGAGATTTATTTTATCCTCCTATAGTAATCTACCTCATATAAATAGTGTTTTCAAAGTCTTGAGTCATTATTATGATTTTCTAAGCCAAGTGATTGCACTTATCATACGACGTATAGTTTTTATTTTGTGAATTACTCTTCCTTATTATGGAGAGCGTCTCCTATGTCTGGAAAGAAATTTTACAGCTGAGATCTTTTAACGATTTTGAGAGGGAGAAAGCTTACAAAAGATGCGCAGTGTGCCAAACAAATTGAAAAAGAGGCACAAAATGAGCCCAAAATTGAAAAGATGCGAAATATCGCCAAATTAAAAGATACACAAAGTGTATCAAAAATCAAAAGATGCGCAAAGTGCCAAACAAATTGAAAAAGAGGCACAAAATGAGCCCAAACCAAGCTTTCTTCTCTTTCAGATCATTAAATGTCTTAGAAAAATCTGTGCGCCACTTAATATTTTCAAAAGTTTGAGTTTGAAAATCCTAATTTCTGATTTATTACTTTATAACACTATTATATCAGATATTTTTCTGGAACGAGGCTTGAAAGGATCTCTTTTCGAATCTATTTTTTTTCTTCTGAATTGGATTTATTATTTTGAAAGGGATTTACATCTATAAGGTGTCCGAGGTGGGAGTTACGAAAGTTGATTTTCCAACTTTTTCTGGATTTCAGCACTGTCAATCGTCTTCTTATTAGTTTTTGGATTTAAAATCAAGGCAAAATTTTAATTTACTAGAGCAGATTGATTCAAAAAAAACTACTTATTTTTGTGTCTCTTATTTCAAGTTTTATTTACTCTATTTTTGTTTTTCATTTTACTGTATGTGTTTTGGGGAACCCTGATATTTTATCTCCATCCTCCATCTTTTCCTGTTTTCTTCACATCATCCTGGATGATCCCCACATCGTCTTGGACGATCTTCTTCATCCTGGACGCTCCATCAATCATCCTGGATGATCCATTCAAATCATCCCCACTCTGATCATGCTGCTGAGATACACTAATTATTGGTGATCGTCCTGGATGATCCTTATATCATCCTGGATGATATGATCCATATCTTCCTAATCTAATCGAATGGCTGAGAATGTGCCAATTATTGGTCATCATCCTAGATGATCCACCACATCGTCCCGCACAATCCACGTGTTAGCAGCTGGACGATTCAAATTCGGCCCGTCCGACACATTTATTCCATATCATCCTGGACGATCCACCTAATCATCCTGGATGATACTTTTCGTCAACGGTTGTCTGGCTTGACTCCTAAAGATGATCACCTGTGTCTAATCATCCTGGACAATCTCTGATCGTCCTGGATGATCCGACCGCCTTTTTGACCAATTTTCTTGGCCATCATAAATGCACATATCATCCTAGATGATCCTACGATCGTATGGGACGATTTGGCTGATTTCTATTTAAACATCCAATTTCTTCAGTTTTTTCCACACATCTCCTTCCACTCTCCCTCACTTGTGCTTTATAATGGCTGGCGGGAAGTGTTCTATGCAAAATGGTGCGAGCTCCTCACGGGAAAATGTCGATCCCCGCTTTCTCAATGCAGCCGATTAGGCTGCCTACGAGCGATATCTTGAGGTGGGGATCACTCAGTCAAAAATAGTAAACCCCCACACCCTTACCTATCCTATCCTCGATCTTTTTGCGCACACCTCACTCACTTTCATCCTCACACTCGCCTTCCCTTTTAGCACCGAACTTCTTCGTGTCTTCTTCGCCAATCTTCGCATCTCTACTAACTATTTCACCCTCTGCTCCTATGTGAATCAACATCCTGTAGAACTCAATGCCCAGGACTTTCATAATATCCTTCAGCTCTCTGGGACTGGTGACAAAATCCACACTCTTATTACTAATCCTGACTATGATTAGAGTGTTGCCAATCACTTTCTTAGAAATATAAATGCTTCCTACCATGACAATGCTTGCACTTCCCTCCTTAAGGATGCACGGACCATTCAGCAAGTCCTTCGTTCCTCCGTAATCCCAAAGGCTGGGGATCAAATTCACCTTACCCCATTACTGTCTCTGACCACCTATTACATCTTGGCCCATCGGGACTTCAATGCCACTGACCTTCTTATCAGATATATCGAGCACCTCACCACTATTAGGGATCTGGGCCATAGACGTCATCCGAAACTAGCTTTAGGACATATCATTGCATATGCTTTGGAAACCAAATATGACCTGCAGTATCCAGTCCCTCCCAATATCCCTCCTTCCTTCTTCACCAATAATTCATTCCATGTACTCCACAGCACTCGACTACATCCAGAGCCCGCCTCGGATGTTGAGGAGGAAGAGGAAGAAGTTATTCCCGTTCCTGCTGCCCCAGATGCACCTGCTCCCCTTCATATTACTCCCCATTTTGATCACCTGGTGCAGCAAATCGATCAGTGGGAGGCCAGATTCGATTCTTATGTTGCTGCTCAGGAGCAGCAGCATGCAGACGATCTGCAGCACTTTACTGACTATGTTGCTCAGTAGCAAGAGCAGCACGACCAGGACATTACCTGGATTCGAGCACACTTCGCCGCCATCCACAATTACTTTACACCACCACAGCTACCTTTTCCTTCTGATCAAGATCCGCCTCCATTTTAGTTCTGTGTTTTGTGCTATTTTTTCTATTTGTACTGTTATTTTTATTTTTCTGTTTGTCCTCCTCCTTTTTGTGATGTCAAAAGGGGGAGTCAGTTGTAGTAGTTTTTATTTTATTTATTAATCTTGTCTTGTAGTGTTTATATCATTTGTAGTTATTTTCCTGTACTGCTCTAATTGTTCAATGAAATTTATTTTTCGATGTGCGTTGGTTGACTCCTAGTTCTTTTATTTTAAACTACTGCACAAATATTTGCCATCATCAAAAAGGGGGAGATTATTGCAAATCTGGTTTTGATGATGACAAATATATTTGTATTCTGTTTTGCTTGGCTAATCCATTTCAGGTACAAAAGATCAAAAGTAACTCAAGCTAACTCAAGATCGAGTCCAAGTGTGTCTAAATGTAATATTTTCTGTTTCTTGAGCCAACTATAATGTAACTGATCCCCTAGCTAAGTAACCTTGCACACACACACTCAGGGGGAGAGCTTGAGTGAATTAGAGTTTCTATTTAAGTTTTTATTCAGATCATCCTGGATAATATTCACATCATCCTAGACGATCAAGTAAAAATAAAAACCCTAATTCGGGCGACCAAGTTAAGTCTGTCTGATTAAGCTGATTGTCCTGGACGATCCATACATCGTACGGGATGATAGGCTCAAATCAGAAATTCTCAGCCGCTAGATCAAGTTAGGCAAGTTTTATTTTTAGATATTTGGTCTAATCATCCAGGGCGATACTTGTATCATCCTAGACGATCCAGTACAATCATGCCTAAATTAGTCTGGTAATTAAGGAACGTAATTAATATTTAATTGATATGATCACATCATCCGGGATGATCACAAGATCGTTCGAGACGATCATGATCGTCTAGTGTGTTTCAGCTGTTCGTCCAGAGCGGTGCTTAGGACGATTTTGGCACTTTTAGAACTAATCATATAGGATGATATCCGTATCGTCGTGGATGATCAAGTCATTTTTGAGTCGTCCAGCACAAGTTTCTCTGGACGACCAGAGCGGTCTTCTGGATGAAATTCCTAAATTTACACTAATTGTCCCGGACGATCGCAGAATCACACGGGACGATCAGAATAACTTTTTCCACTGATCGTCCAGAAGAGCCAGATCGTCCAGGTTGAAATAGTTGATTTTGAACTAATCGTACCAGATGATCTATCGATCATCCTGGATGATCTAGGACGACCAGTTGAGATTTAGGGCAAATTTTGAGCCCTCCTATAAAAGATCTTTTTCTTTCAACAAGAAAAATCTTTTGCCACTTTCCTTTCCAGAGAAACCCTAAAGAGAGAGAGAGAGTTCGGGAGAGAGAGAGAGGATCTTGTGAGGGTGAGTTTATGAGGGATTCATAAGGGTTACTCCAAGCAAGGATCAGAGTCATCTTCTCCATTCGTCGTCTCACGTCCTATTGGTGATCTTTGTGAGAGGATCATTCGCAAGAAGATCTAGGTCTCTGCCCGCTTTAGGAGGAAGCGAAAGAAGTCTGAGGTTCTCTACCTGCTTCAGGAGGAAGCGAAAGGAGCCTGAGGTTCTCTGTCTCCTTCAGGAGGAAGCAAAAGGAGGTTAGGTTCTCTACCTCATTGTGTCGGTGGAAAAGAGTTTTTGTACAGGCTTCTCTGCCTTGCTGTGGGAGCAGAAGGAGAGTCACTTTGGTTTAGTGCAATACCCAGAGGGGAGGCTCCGGGGAGTGGACGTAGGTCAAGTTGACCGAACCACTATAAAAATTTGGTGTGTTCTTTCTGATTACTTTCTGCACTTTAGTTTTTTGTGATTATCTGCTTGGGTGAAATCTGTGTTTGATCTTTTCACTTGTGTGTTTTACTAGTTTCTACTGCAAATCATCGAAAAGATTTTTACTGTCGCTCTCAAATTTTTAAATAACCAATTCACCCCCCCCCCCCCCCCCCCCCCCTCTTGGTTAGTCTTGGGACTAGTTCATCAGGGCTTAACATCCCTATTGAACTTTCAGGAGTCTCTAAGGAGTGGATGTAGGTCGTGTTTGACCGAACCACTATAAATTCTGGTATTTTTTATTCTTCTGTTTACTTTTCTGCACTGTTCTTTTTCTGTGTTTTATTTTCTTTATGTTGTTGAAATTTTGTGATTTGAAGGAAGTAAATAATTAACTCTGTTCGTACTGTACGAAGTCAAATCGTATAGTATAATTTATTGAAAATTTTTCCAAAATTCCAAGAGTAATTTTTTAAAAGACCAATTCACCCCCCCCCCACTCTTGGTTAGCCTAGGGACGTGAACAATAGGTCTAACAACTTATTCGCACTTTTAAGTGGTATTAGAGCCAATTTCAAAAATCACTGTTTAAAATACTTTTTGAAATTTGATCATGGCTAATTTTAGAAATAGAAATACTTTAGAAGGTTACTCGATCACTAGACCACCTTTATTTTACAATATCCCATTTGATTTTTGGAAAACTCGTATGTCTACATTTCTACAATCTCTTGATTATCGCATGTGGATGTTAGTACATGAAGGTTATTCTGAACCCACTAGAATTGTAGAAGGAATTAGAGTTCAAACACCTTTTGTTGAATGAACTATAGAAGAACATGAGCTAGCTCAATTAAATGCTATGTATTTGAATAGTTTCTTTTGTGCTTTAAAATCAAAAGACTACATGTGTGTTTTGACTTGCAAATCAGGAAAAGAAATTTGGGATAGGCTTTGCATTACTTATGAAGGTACAAATGAAGCGAAGCAAATTAGGTTGAACATTCTCTTACACGACTATGAACTATTTCGCATGAAACTGAATGAATCAATCTCAGACATGTACACTCATTTTACTCACACAGCCACTTCATTGCATGCTTTAGGTAGGGAGTTAACTATTACAGAAAAAGTTAAAAAGATACTTCATTGTTTACCTACTGCATATGATGCAAAGATAACTGTAATAACATAATCTAAAGATTTAAATATTTATTCTCTTGACAATCTTCTTGGATCACTAATTACTTACGAGCAATCTCTGACTCAAAGACAGATTGATGCAGGTGAGAAGCAAAAGGAGAAGAATATAGCTTTGAAGGTGGATGATTCAGAAAGTGATCAGTCACTACCTGAGGATGAAGAGTATATCACCTTAATGACAAGGCAATTTAGAAGTTTCCTAAAAATGAAGCAGAGGAGATGCCAATAGTGGAACAAAGGTAAGTTCCAAAAGAATGTTAAGGCTTCTAATGAAGTTATTTGCTATGAGTGTAGGAAGCTAGGACACATAAAGACAGATTATCCCAATTTCAAGGGAAATCCTAAGACGGAGAAGGCCGAGGAGAAACCAAAGGAAAGAAGGGGTAAAAAAAGACTTCAACGAGCATTTTGGGCGGACTCAGCTTCAAATACCTCAGAAACTGCACCTGAGGAGGAAGTCACAAATTTATGCTTAATAGTTGACAATCTTGATCAATCAGATCAAGAAGAGGTACAGACTTAAGTTATGAAGAATTATTTGAAGTTTCTGAACGCATACATATAGCATATAGGAAACTAAAAAAATTGCATGCTAAGTTGAATTTAGATTATTTAGAGCTGTTGAAAGAATATGAGATCCTTAGGAAAGATCATGCATTAATTGATAGCAATCACATGACCTTGTTGGATGAGTTTGATGATTTAAACAAATAGCATAATCTTTTAAAATCATCTCACACTGAACTTGAAAATGATTTTAAAACTTATATGGATGAATCAGATACTAGGGAGCATGCTTTGAAGATTGATAATTCGATTCTAGAAAGTGCTAATGCTTATCTTAAAGTTCAGTTAAAAATACTTAAAGAAAATAAAAATCCACCCAAACATGAAGATTTTTAATAATCCTACTACAAGACCACTGGTTCAAAGTCTAAGAAGAAAATTTTCAGGATGAATAGATTAGCGAATGCTTTTCTAAGGAATAAAGTACTTTTTTGTGGTAGTTTAGGACATATTTCCCACACTTATATAGTTAGAGATAGAACACATTTAGTGTGGAGACCTAAGGTGCATAAATCACAGCATATCACACATGCATGTGGTTTAAGATTATCAAGAGGAGAACCCAAATTTGTTTGGATTCCCAAGACTAACGTTTAATTATTTTACAGGAACGCTCTCACAAAAGACCTCGTGAGAGTATTTGGTACCTGGACAGTTGCTGCTCAAAGCATATGACTGGAGATACGAATTAATTTATAATGCTGGAAGCCAGGAATGGAGGCAAGGTTACACTTGGAGATAATACTACCAAGAGAGTGGTAGGCACAAGTATAATTGGAAACTCTAGAAAGTTTGTGATTGAAAATGAGCTATTGATTGAAGGTTTGAAACACAATCTGTTGAGTATAAGTCAATTATGTGACAAGGGATGTCATATAAAGTTTTTGCCTACTAGTTGTGTTATTAGTCTAAATAGAACTATTATTTTGAATGGTGATAGAGTTAATAATGTTTACATACTAGATTTGAATTTTATTAATCCTTCTACTACTCTGTGTTTGAAAATTGTATCTGATGAATCATGGTTATGGCATAGAAGGCTTTGTCATGCTAGTATGAGAAATCTTAGCAAAATCACTCAGAAGTAACTAGTTAGAGGTGTACCCAAATTAGACTTCACTAAAGATCACCTGTGTGATGCATGTCAATTAGGAAAATAAGTGAGATTCTCTTTCAATTCAATCAAGGAAATTAGGACTAGCAAGGCCTTAGAAATTATACACATGGATTTATTTGGACCTGTTAGTACCTTAAGTCAAGGAGGAAAAAGATTTGGGTATGCTATTATGGATGACTATTCTAGATTCACCTGGATTAGATTTTTGAATCATAAGAGTGAATTATTTGAAGAGTTTAGAGATTTTGCAACTTGGATTCAAAGGAAACTAGGTTTTGAAATGGTTACTATCCAAAGTGATCCTGGGGGAAAATTTGAAAATGAAATGTTTAATGATTTTTACAAATCTCATGGGATTGAACACAACTTCTTAGCTTCTAGGACACCTCAACAGAATGGAGTTGTAGAAAAAAAGAACAGGACATTAGTTGAAACTACTAGGGCCATGTTGGCAGAGTATTCACTTCCTAAATACTTTTGGGCTAAAGCAGTTAGCACAGCGTGCTATGTGTTGAATAGGGTGTACATAAGGTCAAAATTAAATAAGACACCAAATAAACTTCATAAAGGTAGGAGTCCCAACCTCTCAAATCAACATATTTTTAGATGTAAAGTGTTCATTCATAATAATGATAAAGCTCTGTTAGGAAAATTTGATCCAAAATCTGATGAAGGAATCTTTCCAGGTTATTCAAGTGTTGAAAAATCCTATAGAGTTTTTAATAAGAGAACATTGGTAGTTGAGGAGACCACACATGTTATTTTTGATGAATCTTATGATAATAAAGAGTCTAAGTTAGATGGAGATGAGGTTGAGGTAGTAACCCAAAAACTTGAAGATCAAAAAGTTAAAGAAAGGGTTGAAAAGGAAGAAGAAAATCAATTGCCTAGAGAATAGAAATTTGTTAGAAGTCATCCTAAAGAATTGATTTTAGGAGAACCAAGTGAAGGAGTTAGGACTAGGCATGGTTTGAGGAAAGCGGTAAATCATTCAGCATTTATTTTAATGATTGAACCCACTAATATAGAACAAGCACTTTTGGATGAAATTTGGATTTTGGCCATTCAAGAAGAGTTAAATCAATTTAAGGATAAGGCTAGGTATAATTGATCTAAATGATTGATTGAAAATTCTACAAATGTGTGTTTATATGTGCTTGTTAGTATGTTCATCGCAAGTGATTATTTTCTACTATTTTATATTTTATTGGTATCTTTTGTGTTGTCGTTTAAAAAAAAAAAATTAATTGTTCTTTAGTTGAGTGTTGGAAACCTGTAAGATTGGAGAGGCGAAAGTTTATCTCATTCTATCTATTCGTACTATACGATGACATCATCATACTATACGATTGCATGAACTTCGTCTGAACGAATGGGGAGGAATCACGGTTAGTGTCAGTTATTAGTTATGATCGTACGTACGAATACATCATTTGTCTATACGATCCAAGTGTCGTTTCACATGAGGACGACCCTAATTGTCGCCTGAACAATCTTAAATCTTCTGATCATCTCGGACGAACACATCATTGTATGTACAATCGGGCAGTCAAAAAGCCTGTACTAAAGGACGCCTCGGGACGAGCAGTTTATAAAAAATAGTTTCATTTTGATTACTTTCATTCGTCCTGGACAAAATTTGATTCATCCCTGATGAAATAAATTTCGTCATGTACGAAATTATTTCGTACAGTATGATTGATCTGATTTCCTATAAAAGGGAGGATCATTTTCTCTCATTTCACCTTCACTTCAAACCCTTTAGAGCATAATAAAGAGATGTCAGGAAGTGGAAAAAGAGTGCATCAATACAGAGGGGCTTCTTCTAGGAGGGACTGGGATGATAATTTTTTGAGAGGGCAAAATGAAGAGGCATACTATAGGTATGCCGAATCCAAAACCACTCCTTCCCGCATTCTGCTGCAGGAAAATCTCTATTTTGCAGTAATGCCTCTCTTTGATACTACCCATTTCTCCTTCCTTCTCACTCTAATCTACTCATACAATAGAGACCTCTTTCATATTTTTCTAACCAATATGACTTTTAGTCAAGATCACACTAGGGTCTCTTCTTATATTTTGAAACAAAGAGTAGAAATTACCAAGGAGGATTTAGGAACAAATTTTCATTTAAGAACTATGGGCATTCGGGCAAATACCTTAATAGCTCAATATGATTATGACTGGACTGAAGTCAATCAGGTCATTAGAGGTGTAAGACAACCAACTCATGTTCCTCGAGTCGACACCTTAAACTAAAATGCCCGTATAATTCAACATGTTCTCAGGAGCTCTATCATTCCTAAGGTCAGAGATAGAGTAAACATGACCCCTCTTCTCTCTTATGTCACTTACCTGATAATGACTGGTCAACCAATTGATGAAGCCCAACTGCTTTTGGACTACATCTTTTACCTTACTGATATTGGCCAACCAATGTAAAAAGGAAGAAGAATATTACCCTTGGTCATGTAATCTATTTTATTCTTGAGAAAAAGTACAACATAATCCATCCTGACGGACCTTCAGAGCTCCCATTCTATTTCACTGATGTCTCTTTTAGAGCACTTTTTGGGAGAGATGAAAATGTGATTAGTTCTGATGATGAACTTGCACCTGCTCTTGCTCCTGCTCCTGCTCCTGCTCCTGCACCTGCACCTGGACCTAGACCTAACCAAGACTTCTACCAGGATATGGTCCAGCAATTTAATAGGATGGAACAAAGATTTGATCATGTGGAGGCGCACCTAAAGCAGCAGGATGATCTGTACAAAGAGGATAGGGTGTGGATAAGGGACCAATTCGAGTCAGTGAATATGAATATTGCCATACTTAATAGCTATTTTGCTCTGTTCGGCGCTCCACCACCTCCTCCAGATCAGGGTCCTTCAGATTTCTAGTATGCTTAATATTGGCTTGGCTTGGATATGATTGTGGTTGTCTTTGTTGTTCTTCTTTGTTGTTTGGCTTGTTTGATGATTTGTCTTATTGATGTTTATTTTTTTTTATGATTATTGTATTGAGAGTGATAGCAAGGTTATCTTATGATATGTGCTCCAATGTAAAGCTTGCTATGATGTATCTTTTGGAACTGATTAGAAATAAAATGTTTAGTGTTTCTGTGCATATTATTTTGTGTTATTGACTGAAAACTTTCTAATCTTAAAACACTTGACTGTAGTTGATTAAAATTCTAAAATGTTAATTGAGTTTATATTACAATAGAAAATTCTGTGCATAACATTAATTTCTCAAAATATTTAAGATTTCGTTATGATTTGGTGTGGATTAGAAGATCTTATTTTATCTTATTTAGACATGTATTATTTAGTCAAAATTGATGTATATTTGATGTCTTAATATTACTCTTACATTCTATATCAAAGTGTTCATTATTGTATTTGTGACCCAGAGATTATTTTGTTGGAAAGAATCTTATCAAATGAAACAAACAAAGCAAAACTTGAAAAGATGCACAAAATGTGTCATACAATAAAAGATGCGAAATATCACCAAATCTAAAAAGACACATAAAGTGTGCCATTCAATAAAAGATGTGCAATGTCGCCAAATCTAGAAAGAGGCACAAAATTAGCCTACACTTTAAAAAGATGCGCAATGTCGCCAATTGTTCTTTCCTTTAGCATTTTCTCCAAATTTACTAATCAATGATTTTCACTTTTGACTTAGAAATTTGGTAATGTTATTTCATCTTTTATGCAAAAGTTGAGGCTACAAATCTGTCTAATACATTACTACTTTAGATCAACTTTTTTTCTCCTTATTATAATATGCAATCTAGCACTTTTAAGTCTTTACTTTTTGCATTTAAGTTGAATATTGTAGTTAAACTTTATTTAACATTATTCCACTTCTCAACTAATTTGAGTGTCCATTTTTATTGTTGTCAAAAGGGGGAGAGTTTTAGTATTTGTCTTTGTTTGCTTAACTTTATTTTGACTTGTTGCATTTAAGTTTTTAGTTGTTTGTGTATGTATGTACTTTGCTTGTGTGTAGTGTTTTGTTGCATTTAAGTTTTTAGTTGCTTGTGTATGTATGTACTTTGCTTGTGTGCAGTGTTCGTAGTGCTTGTGTTGCGTGTTCTTCTTACCCTTTCCCTCACTTATTCTGTATGTTCTCCTTTTATCCCTTATTTAGGATAGGCCATTTCTTTAGGAGGAGCTTAAGTTTTAGAGGGAGCGTAGGAGTTCATTTACTTAGAGGGAGTGTTCATTTAGTGGAAGTTTAAGAGACATATGAACTTAATGCAAATCAAACAAATAAATGTTTTGCCATCATCAAGAAGGTGGAGATTGTTATGATTTGTGTAAATCTGTTCGTTCAAGAAAATTCTGATACAAATTGTTTTTTGATGATTACAAAAGTTTTTTATTTGTTTTATTCTTCTCCTAACATATATTGGAGTTTCTTTTTTGTGTGCACTAATATTTTTTTCAGGATACTCACACTCCAGATTTCTGAAGACTTCAAGTTCAAGTGTTAATGTTTATTGTAAGTGAAGTCTGTATTTTTTATTTTCTTGAGTCTGAGAGAGTGTGATTATAAGTTGGATAACTCTGCACACACACACACTGGGGAGTGAAAAACTTAATTTTTAAATTGATTGTACAATACGATATACAATCGTACGGGACGATCTATATATTTATCCTCTTAACGAACATATTTATCTTGAAAATTTCTCTAAGTTCATTTTGTACAGTACAAAATTTAATTCATACACGATATTTTGTTGTATGAAGGGCACTGATTTGGGTTCGTACTGGTTTGTACGGGACGAATTGTTCATTTTTGAACTATTCATACAGTACGAAATTTATTTCGTATACTATATTTTGTTATACGAAGGGCACTGAATTAGGTTCATACTGGTTCGTACGGGATGAATCGTTCATTTTTGAACAATTCATACTATACAAAATTTATTTCGTACATGATATTTTGTTGTACGAAGGGCACTGAATTGGGTTCGTACTGGTTCATACGAGATGAATCGTTCATTTTTGAACTATTCGTACAGTATGAAATATAATTCGTATAGAAGATTTTATGGTACGAACGACTCTGCTTTAGGTTCGTATGGAATTATACGAGATGAATTATTCAATGATTTGTACTATTCGTACAGTACGAAGATCGATCGTATAGGACGATCGAGATGCGTGAAACTTGAAAATTTTAGTTTTTTGACGATTTTTTGTGCCTTTAGTATATAAGGATCTTTAAACTGACTTGTAGAAAAATCCTTCTGCGAAAATTCTTTTGGAGAGTGAAAGGGAGAGTGATTGGGAGAGTGTTTGGGAGTGAGTGTTGAGAAATCTTTGAAGAGAGAATGGTGAAGGGATTCACAAGGTTATCCAATTGTGAGGATTTCTTTACTTGTTCTTCAAACATCTTCTTAATTTCCTTGGAGACTTTTGTAAGAGTTTTGTTCGAGAGGATTCCGGTTCACTGCCGTCACTTAGAGGGTGAAAAAGGAAGACGGTTCTCTGTCGTACTTGGAGAGTGTAAAAGGATGTTTGGTTCTCTGCCTTCACCAGGAAGGTGAAAAAGGATGACGATTCTTTGCCCACCGGGTTGGTGGAAGAGAGTTTGTAAAGGCTTCTCTGCCTTGCTATGGGGGCAAAAGGAGAGTCACTTGAGTTTAGTGCAATACCTAGAGAAGGAGTCTCTAGGGAGTGGATGTAGATAGTGTTTGACCAAACCACTATAAATTCTGGTGTTTTCTGTTCTTCTGTTTACTTTTCTGCACTGTTCTTTTTCTGCATTTTATTTTCTTTCTGTGGTTTAAATTCTGTGATTTAAAGGAAGTAAATAATTAACTTTGTTCGTACTAGATGAAGATAAATCGTACAGTATGATTTACTTAAAATTTTTCCAAAATTTCAAGAGTAATTTTTAAAAGGACCAATTCACCACCCCCCCCCCCCCCCTCTTGGTTAGCCTAGGGACGTGAACAATAGGTCTAACAACCTATTCGCACTTTCAACTATGACCCCCAGTTGACCAGGGATCAAAATGACCAAAATACCCCTTTTGGGGTTCAAATGCACTTTCAAACCTAATGACCTCCAAATTATTTGGAACCACTTCCAACAAGTTTCAAATATCAAACCAAATCTGTTGGACCCAAAATCAGCCCTTGGGTCAACCTAGTTGACCAAGTCAACCTAGGTTGACCAGAAAGGCCCTTTAGGGTTCAAATAGGTCATTTTGACCAAATGATCTCCTCAGAGCTTGGGACCACCTTCATTGGTCTCTAAATATCAAACCAAATCTGTTGAGCCCATTTCTAGACCTTGGACCCACCTAGTTGACCTAAAGGCCCATTAAGGGCCCAAATAGGTCATTTTGACCAAATGACCTCCACAGACCTTGAGACCACCACTAGTAGACTCAGAATGTCATTCTGAATTGGTTGGACCCAATCCCTAACCCTGGGTCAACTTGGTTGACCAAGTTAACCTAGTTGACCCATTAGGCCCATTAAGGGCCTGCATTGGTCATTTGATCTAAATGACCCATTTAAACCCTGAAATCACCTCCATTAGATCCCTTTTGTCATTTTAAACCTGTTAGACCTGGACCCACCCCCTGGGTCAACTTGGTTGACCTAAATATTCCTTAAAAGCCTAAATGGGTTATCTTAACCCATTTGATCAAACCAAATCCTTTAAGCCCTCAAATCCATTTCAAATATTGATTCAACTATTTTCAAATCTTTTTGAAGTCAAATCACTTTGAGTTTGACTTAGTCAAACCTAAAACCATAGTCAAAGTCCCTTCCAATTCACATAAATACATTTAAATTCTAAACTTTAACTATTTAAACACTCGCCAATCTATTCAAGCAGCACCCAAGACTTTACCATCTGTCACATCAGTTGGTTTGACAAGTTGACTGGTCAACCCTGTCAACAAGTGTCCAAATGGGTTTAAAGGGATCAAAATGGTCAACTCTACCTTCAAGCATTAGATCCATCACTTTAGGCCCTTATCAAACTATCCCATTGATTTATTAAACTTTTCTAGACTCCACCTCAGCATGGTTTGACTGGTTGACCAGTTAAACAGTCAAACTAGGGCTTTAGGAGGGTTAAACTTGGTTAAGTGACCTCTTGAGCCTTAATTCCTTAAACCCAAACCTCTCCAGCTGCTTGGAGAGATTCCAGAACCTTCCTAGAGGCTCTTCCAGCCTTTGGATGAGGATCCAATGGCTCTCATCACCCACACATGGCCATAAGGTGACAAAAATCCCTTTACACATGGGATTGTACCTTTGTCCTTAATTCCTTCTACTCCCACCTACTCCATGGACACTTGGCATCCATCTAGAGTCCATCCAATGCAATCTTGGTCGTCTAAATAGCTTAGGGCATATTGAATAGGGGAAAAACATAAGAATGGGCATTCATTCTAATCTAGCCTTTCTCTCTCCACTGAAGTTTTCTCAAACCTGAGAATCATTTTGTTTGAGCTCTCCACTTGATCCTCTGCATGTTCCAACTCAGAATCTGACGAGAGGAAGCTACTGACGATGAGCTTCCGGCCACCCTTGCCTTAGTTCCGTCTAAGCCTCCTAGCATTTGATCCAGTAGATTTCAGCCGTTCGTGTCTTCAGGAAGATTAATCATGGACAATCAATAAGTTAAGAGCATACTTTATAATCCAAATCCATCAATCCTATAAAGGTATACTGCTAACCCTAGTTTAGGAACACTAGATTAAATAACTTTCGCTACAGTACATATTAAGTCTTCAAAATTTCTCCCCATAATTTCTGTTCATCTAATCTATTTAAGTTTAAAATTTCATTGCATTTGATCAATCGGATCGATCGAACGTGCCAAAAAATGTAATATAGGGCTCCTCCATTAAACCTGCCCGTAGTACATTTTTTTGGACCGTTGATCTAGTGATCAACGGTCCAGATCGCGTTGTTCCATGCATTAATCCACCGTGTGTACGCATTTACTGAATCAGAGCACCCTCCACCTTGATCCTGGCCATTCATTTGCGAACAGCGGAGATCCTACGGTGCCCGCAGCCCGCTGACATGGTTAAGTTAACTGCGTCAGCCGCGGGTCAATTAATACCTCAAGATTGCGCGGTGACGCAATCATGGGTCATTAATGCGTCACCGCACAATCACCATTAATGATTGTCGTGATTCTGCTGGGCCATTCACCGGCTGCCACGCGTCCATCCAGCTGCCGCCGCCGCCACCTCTTAAAATAGTTTTTCATTATTTTAAAATCATTTTTTAAATACAGAAAATTGTAAAAATTATTATAAATTAATTTTAAATAAAAAATCTAAGTTATACATATCATAATTTTCCAAAAATTATTTTCTCTGATTTAAAATTAAAATTATTTTTAAATATTAAATATATTTTTTAAAGAACATTTAATTAAATTATTAATTAAGTGTTTTCAAATAAATTCAAATTCATTTTAAAAATATATATTAAATATTTAGAAATTATTTTTTTTATATTTTAAAATTAAGTTCAGTTTAAAATATCTAATATATTCTAACCTATTTTAACTTCTTAATTAAAAATTTAATTATTTAATTAGACACTTAATCATTTAACCAATATTTTAATTGAGATTAAAATTGAAATAATTTTAAAATTTAAGTAAAATTATTTTAAGTAATTTAAAAGAATTTTAGAAATCATTTAAGAGCTAATTTAATTTAATTTAAAAATATTCTAAATTTTAATTAATTTTAATATAACTTGAATACTTTAGTTAATCCAAAAGTTCAAAAATTCAAAAGAAATTCAAATAAATCCAGAAAAATCAAAATAATAATTTTCAAATTTTTAAAATTTTATATATTTTAATTTAAAATTAACATTAAAATTTAAAACTCTTATTATTTCAGATAATTTGAATTATTTAATCCTTTCGAATATTTAATTAATATTATATTAAATATTTTCAAAAAAAAATTTATTTTCAAAATTAACCTGAGGATCTCTCATTAATATATTAAACCTATTTTTAAAGTACTTTAATTATTTTAATTTAAAACTTATATTTTTATATAGGTTTATATATGTATATATTTTAAAACTATTTTAAAATTATATATATTTTAAATCTCTAAAATTTGAGAGATCACTTTGAAACTTTAAACATAGGTTGAGCATGTTTGAATGGAAGTTATGTGGAAATATTAGTGAATGATTGTGTCTTAATCATTCACTAATCAAGTTGTTACTTATAATTAATTAAGATATTAATCTTTGCTTACATAGGAAGCACACACCACCTAGCTTTAGGGCTCTCCTAGGTATAGGATTGATTGATTGTATGTGTGTTTACTTATGCATTTATCCAAGGGTTAGAAACATTGATTAAGACCCATTTACTTAGTGACATCATTAAGGACAATAATTAAGGACTTGATTAAAAAATTTAGAATAATTCTAATAATTAGGTCTTAATTTAAAAATTCAATCAATTGTCAAAACTTCAAAAATTCATAACTAATTCAAATGAACTCCAAATTGAGCAAACTCAAAGGCATACAACTCATCTTAAGGTCTAACGTTTATCAAAAATATCAAATTTCTAGAAATTAAACAAATTTGAAAAAATCAACTTTTGGTCAAATCTAGTCAAAACTTCAAACCTTCATAATAAAATGTAGAGAAATCCAATTTCAGGATACTTACTATCTAACTGGTCGTATTAAGGTCGATTATTTTAATAAAATACTAACATTCCAGAATTTAAGCTTAATCAAAAAGTTAATTTTTGACCCCTTAATTAAATGAATAAAGTAATCCAGAAAATTCTAATATTCAACAAATCATCAAAAATTCTAGAAAATATTAAATTGATGTTTAAAACACTCAACTAACCCCCTTAATACATAACAACCACTCCTGAAATGAAGTTTTTAGGCTGGACAACTCCGGGCTACGGGGCTACGTGTCCTGAGGAGGCTTTGTTCCTCGAGCCTGGTGGCACAGCGCCATGAATGGATTCTAAGGAGTGTTAAATAGAAAATGAATTGATTTTTAATGATTTAAATAAATTTAAAATCCTTAATTCAAATATATTAACTTGGTTTATCGGCTGGACTACTCCGTGCTACGGGGCTACGTGTCCTAAGGAGGCTTTGTTCCTCGAGCCTGGTGACACAACACCGGAACTGGTTAATGGAAAATCTAAATAAATTAAAATATTAAAACCTGCAACCAATAAACTTTAATTAAAATTTAATTAACCCTCAAATTTAATCAAACTCAAATCACTTAATTATCTCGGGTACCACTAGGTAACCCAGGACAACGAGGCTATTAAATTAGCACCAAGAAAGGTGAAATAAACTTCACGGCCTCGGTGTGCAACAAAGGTGGTATCCAACAAATAATCAAAATTAAGTTTAAAATTAAATTTAAATCATTAAGATTTAAACTTTAATTAAAATTTCCTTGAAGCCTTTTCAACAAACCAGAATCTTTAACAACTTCAATCAAATGATCCTACTTAGGACATATCAAAGCCACATAGCCTACCTCACACACTTTAGATAGGTTTTCTAGGATAACCAACTCTAGTCTTAGGCTAGGCCGGTGTTTACTTTTTTGCTGTGTGCCGGGTTTTTTGAGCTTTTACTGCATGCTATTTACTAGTAGTAGAATTGATGTGTTTGTTTATTTAAATTTCAGCACTCTATGATGTGATTGATTATGCGTTAGATCTATCCCTAGGTTAGGGATGATTCATACTAATCTAATCTTATGCAGGTGGCCATGCTCATACAGGGCATTAAATAAAGGGGGCAAAATCATAAATAATAAATTGCACAGGTGCTTCAAAAAATTGCTTAAGACCCCATTTAAAATTAAAAGTGAATGGCCAAGTATGGCTGGTTTGAGCATTTTAAATTCTTAAAAATATTAATTGCTTGGGATGTCAGATATAATTGTTGATTATTAGGATAACCCTGCAGGATCTAGTCTAGATTTTTTTTAATTTTGATTAATCTAATTTTATTCAATATTGAGTTGTAATGTGTCAAGTTATTTGAGATGGGATATAAATCCAATCTAAAATTCAAAGAGAAGGGTGATATCCCTTAGGGGAGAGTCCCTCTTCATTTGAAGATTCAAATTTAGATATTTTCAAATATCCAAAGAGAAAAGATAACCCCCTTTCAAGAGAAGGTTTCTTTTCATTTGGATATCCAAATTCGACGATCCAAGGAGTTCCAAGAAGACAAAGAAGTGAAGAATGAGAAAACCCATTCTTAAAGTCACTTGAGTCTTAGGATTAGAATCTGGCTTATAGTCAGTGATACCCAGCCACTTTACTTTTCCTGCAGACCCTGGGTTGTATAATTAAAAGGCACTTGCCTATGGACTTTCAATTTGAGTTTTAATTTAATTGATTTAATTAAATATTGATTGTTTGATATTGAATGTGATATTAGGATTGCATGCTTTTAGTAGTTTTTTGGCGATTATTGCATGTCAATTTTGATTTAGTTTGGAATCCGATCGGAGGCTCGTGAGGGTTTGGTCAAAACTATTTCTACTTTAATTAAAATTTAAAATATTTGGGCTCAGATAGAAACTCTAATGCCTTTAAGAAGTAAGCCCGGGACCGCCGGGGGGTTTTCATATACATTTTTGTTGCACGTTCTTTTCCTTTGCTAGGCACCTCCCCACCTGCGGGTTTTGGCAGACCACCTAACCTATGAGGGTGCAGTTCTGTCCAAGGGGATCTGTACAATCTTCTAGGGAAAAATCTATTTTCTTAAGCCTGATTTTAAAACTTCTTCATTCTGATTTAAGCATTTATTCGAGTCAATTTGCATGCATTATATTAGATATAAATTAAAAATTGAGTCAAATATTTAATTATATTTCTAGCTTAAGCATTATACCCAACATATATTAGGGGGTCAATTAGGATCTGCTCTAGATGTCGACCTCAATTCATTAAACTAATCTTAAATAATGTCCCTAACCACTCTTTCATAAAAGACCGAACACATAATTTTAAAAGCGCTTAGGTGGTTTAGCTGGCTCCCCAATTCAAGCCGGGGTAAGTCCAGGACTGCATTGCATCAGCTAGGATCTGGGTCACTAATTTTCAGTACCCATTTTATACTTAGGATCTGAGGCAGATTTTCAATCTTAAGACCTTAACTTTCGGGAATCTAATTCCCACTTTCTAATAAAATTGATCATCCAAACTAAATATCTCTTTCAATCAAATTCAAGCCCAACACTTAGGATAGTTTGAGGTGTTTCTGAAGTGATTCAGAATCTCAAGACACCTCCTACCCTTCTTTCTTTAACTCCAAAAATAAGTGCTCAAACTTGAACCACTCCCATTTGAAATTCCAGTCCTTAACCTCCTTTGATATCAATCTTTAAAAATCTTAAATAAAATTCATATCTCTATTTTAATCGAGAGTGTTCGTAGGAAATTTCTGGTTTCCTACGATGTAATTAACTATGAGGGCTTGCTCTCGTAGGAGATTTAAAAACCCAGACCAGATTTTTAAAATCAAGTTTTCAAAACATTCATTAATTATCTTTGGGAAAATCAACGATCATTATCGTCATTTTCAAATGATCGATAATATGCAATATCCTCTTCCCTCGAGAAGATATATCATACTGTTATTGTAACTTTGATTATGAAATTAATGATCTATATCTAGATTATTATAGTTAAACATTGGATTAAACATCATTCTGATTCTTCGGGATCATATATTATTTCTCCTTGAGTTTGACTACGATAATCAGGATAAATCAAGTTTTGAAATCTGAAACTATTAAAGAACGATATATTCACCTTTCGAGGGATATATCATTCATAGTGAGCGTTTGATTTCAAATATTAAAATTCCATAAATTAAACATTTCCCAAAGAAAATTAAATATTTTTAAAACTATACTTTTTCAATCAAACACGAACGAGATGACAACTTTCTCTTGAGAGAAAATGAACAAGCCTACGATAGGTTTGCTCAAGCCAAAATCACACCTTCTCTTCTTCTTATTCAAGAAGACATAAAATTTTCAATCATGCCTCTTTTTTATTCTACTCAATATTTCTTCATTCTCACGTTGATTTATGCATTTTATTCTGACACCTTCTATTACTTTCTTACTAATTTGAGAATGAGAGAAAATAATATGATAATGTCCTCTTATGTTTTAAATAAATGGTAAAAATTACTAAGGAGGATTTGAGCACATATTTGCACCCTTAAAACTGATGGAGTTAGAGCACACTTGATTATTTCTAGAAGTGATTTTTATTGGTCTGAAGTGAATCAAACTCATAGGGGAATACCTTCAGTTTAATATTTACCCCTAGTTCACACTCTAAATCAAAATGTCAGGATCATCCAGCATGTCTTAAGAATATCTATCATCCCTAACTAGTGATCGAATCAATATAACTCCTTTGCTCTCTATTGTTATATTTTTAATAATGTCAAACACTCCTATTGATGAAGCCCTGTTGATTCTAGACTACATCAATAATCTTACTGACATTAGACATCCTGCCATAAGAAGGAAGAAGAATGAGGCTTTAGGATACTTGATTGCATATATTTTGGAGAAGAAATACAATCTTATTCATCCCGATCCCCCAAATAATCTGCCATGCTATTTTACTGATGCTTCATTCTGGATTCTATTCCATCAAGATCAAGGGGATGAGGGAGATGAGGTGGGTGGAGAAGAGGCACCTACTCTGGCACCTACACTTGCTCCTGCTCCTGGACATGATCACCAATTTTATCAAGAAATGTTTTAGAGATGTAATCATCTTGAGTCTCATTTTAATCAAAGATTTGATCATATTGAGAGTCGCTTGGACCAGCAGGACTTTAGATATAATGAAGATATAGGCTGGGTAAGAGGATAGGATAATTTTATTAATACTCAAGTAGCTACCATCAATAGCTACTTTATATAGTTTAGTCCTCGATAGCCTCCTCTAGATCAAGATCCCCCAGGCTATTAGTGTGATTATTGTACTTGTTTTATTCTTCTTATGTTTTAGTCTGTTTGTAGTTTTCATTTATGTATTTAAATTTAGATGTTTTGTGTTTAAAAACTTTTATATTTTCTTTATGATCATTTTTCTTTGTGTTCAAGTTTGACCATATTATTCATGTAAAAAAAATGTTTAGTTCTTCTTAAATTTTATGAGCTATTATTGAGTAATCCAAAATGTTGATTTAAAGGATAAAATCTATTTAAAAAATTTGCATTATAATGTTATCTCCTTAATTTTTTTTTTACACGCTTTAAATCAAATTAAAATTGGATTTAGATTAGAAGATCATCTTCATGTTCTGATAGACGTTTATCTTATAGTTATAATTATTATAAAAAATTGAAACTTTCTTTTTTTTTTATTTTTTCTTATTCAAAGTGTTATTTTTATTGTTATCCATTGGATTTTGTTTTGTGGTTTAATCTTTTTTTTCATTTATTTAGAAGATAATCGCACAAGCTAAGATTTACTGATTTATGGTGTGGAAAGAACAGAATGTCAAAAGTTGCACAAAGAGTGCCAAATTCGAAAAGAGGTACAAAATGTGCCCAACTTGAAAAGATGTGCAATATTTGCCAAATAAAAGTCAAAATCAAAGGATATACAATTGAGAAAACATCTCATTTATAATTGATAAGAGGCATAAAATGAGCCCACACAATATTTGGTTCTTTCGTCTATATCTCTAATTCTTAGAAAAATTCATGCATTAAACAATAATTTTAACTATTGAATATGACAATTTTTTTTCTTGTCAATTATTTTTGCGATAATTATTCTATTTGATATTTCTGCTTTTTAGAGTAAACATTGAACCTGATCAACTTTTCTTTTCTTATTTGTTCTTTGATTTAATATATGAGCTTAAAAATCTTGTAGGATTTTAATGTTGTGCATTTTTTTTATTCTCCAATTCTATTTCCTTATCAACATCTATATTTGTCCATAAGAACTTTCATATTCAAGAGATTTTCTTTATTTTTCCCCTCTTTTTGATGATGTGAAAAGGGGGAGGTACCAGTTATTTGTGTTTGGTTTGATACCATCGTTTGTGATAGTACCAATTGTTTGTGTTTGCTTTGATACCATTATTTATGTTTTCATTTGAAGTTCTTTGAGTTTTGTTTGTGTTTGCTTTGATTTCATGTTTGTATGCTTATCTTTTGTATTTCTTATTTTGTGTTATCTAGTTTTATAAAATTCAAATTTTAAAAAAAGAGATGATAATTTTTTATTTATCCCTATATTCTTTATTTTATCATTCATTGAGGGGGAGCTTAGGAGAAAAGAATTTTAAGTTGTAATTCAAATAATAATGGTTTTTATCATCATAAAAAAAAGGGGGAGATTGTTGCAACTCAGGAATTAAGATTATTGTTTTTTGATGATAATAAAATAAATGTTTCTCTTTTTATTATTTTCTCCTAGCATATATTAGATATGTCTATGTGTTTTTGTGTGTACTAATATTTTAGGAAAATTATATACTACTCCAGATTGCTGAAGACTTCAAGATAAGTTAGAATAGGAATTCATGTAATAGAGTCTGCACATCTCTATTTTTTATTTCTTGAGTTTGAGCAGGTGTGACTGTAATTGGGTAACCGTGCACACACACACACACACACACAGAGAGAGAGAGAGAGAGAGAGAGAGAGGGAGAGAGTTAAAACTTGAATTTTTAATTCAACTCATATAGTACGATGTCAGGTAATACAAATGACTGACAGAGTATAAAATTTAATTCATACTAGACCACACAAGACTAACTTGTCATTTTTGAATAGTTAGTACAGTACGATGTCAGGTTGTATAGACGACTAAAGAGTTCAAAATTCTAATTATACGAGATCATATCAAACAAACTTGTAAATTTTTGAACAGTTCATACAGTATGATGTCAGGTCATATAAACGACTTATAGTGTATGAAATTCCATTCATATCAGATCATACCAAATGAAGTCCTAATTTTTGAACTATTTGTACCATATAATCTATGGTCATACAGTATGATTGTAATATGGTTCTCTTGTAATTTTTAGTTTTTGGATGATTTTTTATGTATTTTCTATATAAGAAGTCCTAAAAACTATCACTAAGTAACATTGCCGCAAATTTATCTTGAGAGTGGCAATTGAGTGTGAGTGTTTGGGAGAGATTGTAAGAGTGAAGGGTGAGAGATCAAGTAAGGGGGAGTTATGAGGGATTCATAAGGTTGCCCAAAGCCAGGATCTCTTTGACTTCTTTAAGTTTCATCCCATCTCCTCTAGAAACTCTTGAGAGAATATCTTTATCATTATGTCTAGGTTCTTTGCCTTCACCATTAGAGTAAAAAAGGATGTCTAGGTTCTATGCCTTCACTAGGAGGGTGAAAAATAATGACGGTTCTCTGCCTTCACCAGGAGGGTGAAATAGGATGACAATTCTCTGCCTTCACCAGGAGGGTGAAAAAGGATGTCTAGGCTCTCTGCATTCACTAGGAGGGCAAAAGAGAATGACGGTTCTCTGCCTTCACCAGGAAGGTGAAAAAATATGATGGTTCTCCATCGCACCGGGTAGGTGGAACAGAATTTGTACTGGCTTCTCATCCTTGCGGTCGGGGCAAAAGGAGAGTCACTACTATTTAATACAATACTTAGAGAAGGAGTCTCTAGGGAGTGGACGTAGGTCAAGTTTGGATTAAACCACTATAAAATTTGGTGCTCTTCTATTCTCTTTTATTTTTTGCATTTTTTATTTTTTGCACTTTAAACTTTTATGGTTGAAAAAGCTTTTGTGATAATTATATCCAAACAACTACATATTTTAATATCAATGATTTAACTATCTAAAATATTCAAAAAGTTTTTCAAAATCTAAGATATTTTTTAAAATAATCAATTCACCCCCTCTTAGTTTGCCTTAGGATAGTTCTATAAGGTCTAACAACCTACACGAACTTTCATAGATAAAATGTCATACTAAAGTGCAACTTCATACACAGTCCTTAATAAATTTCGCTTTATAATCTAGAGGTAAATTTGCCATCATGATATTCTATAATCACCTTTGGCACACCCTACAATTTTATAATATCATTAACATATATCTGTGTTAAACTATTTATTGGATTGGTCTGCCGAATAGGAATAAAATTAACAAACTTTGTCAGTCCATCGATAATAACCTATATAGCAACATGCCTCTACATCTATCTGGGAAAACCCATAGAAAAATCTATCATCACCTCTTCCTATTAAAAGTTTGATAAGGATGTTAAGCCCTGATGAACTAGTCCCGAGGCTAACCAAGAGGGGGGGTGAATTGGTTATTTAAAAATTTGGCAGCAACAGTTAAAAATCTTTTCTACGATATGCTGCGGAAATAAGTTAATACTCAAACGAAAAGATTAAACACAAATTTTATCCAAGCAGATAATCACAGAAAAACTAAAGTGTAGAAAGTAATCAGAAAGAGCACACCAGATTTTTATAGTGGTTCGGGCAACTTGACCTACGTCCACTCCTCGGAGCCTTCCCTCCGGGTATTGTACTAACTCAAAGTGTCTCTCCTTTTGCTCCCACAGCAAGGCGGAGAAGCCTGTACAAAAACCTACTTTCCACCGACACGGTGAGGCAGTGAACCTAACCTCCTTTTGCTTCCTCCTGAAGCAGACAGAGAACATCGGACTCTTTTTGCTTCCTCCTGAAACGGGCAGAGAACCCTGGATCTTCTTGCAAACGATCCTCTCCAAAAGAACACCAACACGATGAAAGACGACGAGCGAAGAAGATGACTCTGATCCTTGCTTGGAGAAACCTTCGTGAACCCCTCATGAACTCCCCCTCACAAGATCCTCTCTCTCTCTCCCAAACTCTCTCTCTAGGGTTTCTCTGGAAAGAAAAGTGGCAAAAGCTTTTTCTTGTTGAAAGAAAAAGATCTTTTATAGGAGGGCTCAAAATTTGCCCTAAATCTCAACTAGTCGGCCTAGATCATCCTGTATGATCAGTTCAAAATCAATAATTTTAGCCTGGATGATCTGGCTCTTCTGGACGATCAGTGGAAAAAGTTGATCATATCGTCCAGTACGATTCTGCGATCGTCCGGGATGATTAGTGTAAATTCAGGAATTTCATCCAGAAGACCACTCTGGTCGTCTAGAGAAACTTGTGCTGGATGACCCAACAATGACTTGATCACCCATGATGATAAGGATATCATCCTGTACGATTAGTTCATAATGTGCCCAAATCATCCTGATCACCGCTCTGGGCGTACAGCTGAAACATACTAGACAATCATGATCATCCAGGATGATCATGATCGTCCAAGATGATCCTGCAATCGTCAAGGATGATATGATCGTATCAATCAAATATTAATTGCTTTTCTTCATTACTAGACTAATTTAGGCATGATTGTACAGTATCATCCGGGATGATCAGACCAAATATCTTAAAATAAATACTTGCCTAACTTGATCTGGCGGCTGAGAATTTTTTATTTGAGCATATCGTCCCGAAAGATGTCGGGACCGTCCAGGATGATTGGCTTAATCAGATAGACTTAACTTGGTCACCCTAATTAGGGTTTCTATTTTTACTTGATCGTCCAGAACGATGTGACTATCGTCCAGGACGATCTAAACAAAAATTAAACAGAAACTCTAATTTACTCAAGCTCTCCCCCTGAGTGTGTGTGTGCAAAGTTACTTATCTAGGGGATCAGTTACATTACACTTGACTCAAGAAAAGGAAAATAGTACATTTAGACACACTTGGACCCAATCTTGAGTTGGCTTGAGTTGCTCTTGATCTTTTATACCTGAAATGGGTTAGCCAAGCAAAACACAATAGAAACATGTTTGTCATCATCAAAATCAGATTTGTAACAATCTCCCCCTTTTTGATGATGGCAAACATATATGCAGTAGTTTAAAAATTAAAAGTGCTAGGAGATCGAAAAATAATTTTTTTCAAATTTCATTGAACAACCAGAATAGTACAGGAAACACAACTACACATGAAGTAACCAACACAAGATAAGAACAAACACTACTACAACTGAAATCAAGAACAAAAAACTACTACAACTGACTCCCCCTTTTGACATCACAAAAAGGAGGAGGACAAACAGAAAAATAGAAACAACAATACAAATAGAAAAAAAACAACTACAAAACATAACACTAAAATGGAGACAGATCCTGATCAGAAGGAGGAGGTGGCTGTGGTGGTGTAAAGTAACTATGGATGGTGGCGAAGTGTGCTCCAATCTAGGCAATATCCTGGTCGTGCTGCTGCTGTTACTGACCAGTATAGTTAGTAAAGCGCTGCAGGTCCTCAGCGTGTCGCTCCTCTTGGGCAGCAACATAAAAATCGAATCTGGCCTCCCACTGATCGAAGCGCTGCACCAGATTGTCAAAAGGAGAAGCGATGCGAAGGGGAGTAGGTGTATCTGGTGCAGCAAGAACGGGAATAGCTTCTTCCTCTTCCTCTTCAACATCCAGGGAGGGCTCTGGATGTAGTCGGGTGCTGTATAGGACATGGAATGAATTGTTTATGAAGAAGGAAGGAGGGACATTTAGAGGGTCTGGATACTGCATGTCATATTTGTTTTCCAAGGCATTTGTAATAATATGTCCTAAAGCTAGATTGGGATGACGTCTATGACCCGGATCCCTAATAGTGGTGAGGTGCTCGATGTATCTGATAAGAAGGTCAGTGGCATTAAAGTCCTGGTGGGCCAAGATGTAATATGTGGTCAGAGATAATAATGGGGTGATGTGAATTCGATCCCCAGCCTTTGGGATGATGGAGTAACGAATGACGTGTTGAATGGTCCGTGAATCCTTAAGGAGGGAAGTGCAAGCATTGTCGTGGTAGGGTGCATTCGTATTTCGAAGAAAGTGATTGGCGAGACTCCAATCATAGTCAGGGTCAGTAATAAGAGTATGGATTTTGTTGCCAGTCACAGAGAGTTGAAGGATGTGATGAAAGTCCTGGACTGTGAGTTCTACTGGATGTTGATTCACATAGGAGTGGAGGGTGGAATAATCAGTAGAAATGTGCAGATTGGCGAAGAAGACTTGAAGAAGTTCAATGCTAAATAGAAAGGCCAGGGTAAGGATAAAAGTAAGGGAGGTGTGTGCAAAAAGATCGAGAATAGGATATGTAAGGGTGCGGGGGTTTACTATTTTTGACTGTGTGATCCCCACCTCACGATAGCGCTCGAAGGCAGCCTGATCGACTGTATTTGGAAAGCGGGGATCAACATTCCCCCGCGAGGAGCTCGCACCCTTTTGCCTAGAACACTTCCTGCCAGCCATTAGAAAGCACAAGTGAGGGAGAGTGGAAGGAGATGGGTGGAAAAAAACTGAAGAAATCAGCTGTTTAAAAATAAGTCGGCCATATCATCCTGTACGATCGCGATATCATCCAGGACGATATGAGCATTTATGACGGCCAGGATGATTGGTCAAAAAGGCGGTCGAATTGTCCAGGATGATCAGAGATCGTCCAGGATGATTAGATACAGGCGATCATCCAGAGGAGTCAGGCCGGACGACCGTTGACGAAATGTATCGTCCAGGACGATATGTAATAAATGTGTCAGACGGGCCAAATTTGAATCATCCAGCTCCTAACACGTGGATCATTCGGGATGATGTGGTGCATCGGCCAGGATGATGACCAATAATTGGCGTATTCTTAGCAGTTCGATCAGATCAGGAAGATATGGATCATATCGTCTAGGATGATGTAAGGATCGTCCAGGACGATGTAAGGATCGTCCAGGACGATCACCAATAATTGGTGTTTCTCAGCAGTATGATCAGAGTGGGGACGATTTTAATTAATCATCCAGGATGATTGTTAGATCGTCCAGGACGAAGAAGATCATCTAGGACGATCTGTGGATCGTCTAGGATGATGTGAAGAAAATAGGAAAAAGATGGAGGATGGAGATGAACGATCAGGTTCCCAAAAACACAACCAATAAAATGAAAAAATAAAACCAAAGTGAATAAAACTCGAAACTAGAACACAAAAAACCAATGATTTTTTTTTGAATCAATCTGCTCCAGTAAATCATAATTTTCCCTTGATTTTAAATCCAAAAACTAATAAGAAGATGATTGACAGCGCTGAAATCCAAAAAAAGTTGGAAAAATTAACTTTCATAACTCCCACCTCGGGCACCTTATAGATGCAAATCTCTTTCAAAACAAAAATCCAATTTATAAGAAAATAAATTATATTCGAAAAGAGATCCTTTCAAGCCTCGTTCCAGAAAAATATCTGATATAATAGTGTTACAAAGTAATAAATCAGAAATCAGGATTTTTAAACTCAAGCTTTTGAAAATATTAATTGGTGCATAGATTTTTCTAAGACGTTTAACAATCTGAAAGGGAAGAAAGCTTGGTTTGGGCTCATTTTGTGCCTCTTTTTCAATTTGTTTCGCACTTTGCACATCTTTTGATTTTTGATACACTTTGTGTATCTTTTAGTTTGGCGACATTTCCCATCTTTTCAGCTTTGGGCTCATTTTGTGCCTCTTTTTCAATTTGTTTGGCGCACTGCGCATCTTTTGTAAGCTTTCTCTCTCTCAAACCCGTTAAAGGATCTCAGCTGTAAAATTACCTTCCAGACATATGAGACGCTCTCCATAATAAGGAAGAGTAATTCACAAAACAAAAGCCATTCATCATATGATAAGTGCAATCACTTGATTTAGAAAATCATAATAATGACTCAAGACTTTAAAAATACTATTCATATGAGGTAGATTACTGTAGGAAGATAAAATAAATCTCTATTTCAAAAACAAATATTTTAATTTTGAAGAGGATATTTATCCAAAAGAAATAATACACCAGTAAAGGAGTTAGAGGAAGAGAAACAATCATCAATATTTCTTCCCTTTAACAGATCCAGTGGAATCAATTACTGCTTACCAGCTTCTAAATAAAAACAACGTAAAACTCTCAGTCAGAAATCCAGTTTATTAGAAGTAGCGAGCAGTGATCGAATTTTGAAAAGCATAAAACAGTAAATAAAAGAGATGAACCAGTAAATAAAAATAGGTAGAAAATTACATCAACATAAATACTCAAATTAACCTAACACCAAGGCTAACACAGAAATCAGTAGAAGAAAAAATAAAAACAACTGAAAGTAAATAATCAAATCAAACAGTTAACTAATAGAAACAGAATAAAAATCAGAAAAATTAGAAATCAGTAGTCATCAAAATCATGCATTTATATCAATCACTCCTAATCTGGTCCTTAAAATGCTGAATGAGTCAAAGGCCAGTGGTTTAGTAAATATCTCAGCTAGCTGATTTTTAGTTGCTACATGATGTAGCTCAATGTTCCCTTTTATAACATGGTCTCTAATGAAGTGATGCCTTATATCAATATTTTTGGTTCTAGAATGTTGGATTAGATTCTAAGAGATGCAGATGGCGCTATTATTATCACACAACAAAAATTGTTCCCACAGGTAATCCTAAATCCAAGACTTATTGCTTCAACCAAAGAACTTGGGCCACACAACTTCCTAAAGCAATGTACTCAGCTTCAGTAGTGGACAGTGTAATTGAGTTTTATTTTTTACTGGACCAGGAGACTAAATATTGTCCTATGAATTGACAAGTTCCAGAAGTACTCTTTCTATCGACCCTACACCCTATAAAGTCAGAATCAAAATATCTAATAATCTAAAATGAGGTGCTGTACCTAGGGTACAAGATTCCTAGGTTTGGGGTCCCTAAAAGATATCTAAGAATTCTCTTAATAGCAGTCAGGTGGGACTCTTTAGGATCAACCTGAAATCTAGCACAAGGACAAACACTAAACATGATATGAGGTCAGCTAGCAATCGGATAAAGCAATGATCCAATTATTCCTCTATACTTCTTCTGATCAACAGATTTTCCACTTGAATCCTTATCTAACTGAACAGAGGAGCTCATGGGAGTGTTGATTAGCTTGGCTTTGTCCATTTCATATTTCTTCAAAATGTCCTTAGTGTATTTAGATTGATTGAGAATGGTTTCATCATCCATTTGCCTTACGCTAAACCCCAAAAAGTAGGATAATTCTCCCATCATACTCATCTCAAACTCCTTACTCATTATTTTAGAAAACTCATCACATAAATATTTATCAGAAGATCCAAAAATTATATCATCAACATAGACCTGGACAATAAGTAAGTCATCCCCTATTCTCCTCAGAAAAAGGGTGGTGTCTACACTCCCCTTAACAAACTCTCTTTCTAACAGGAATGTGCTAAGCCTCTCATACCAAGCTCTGGGTGCCTGTTTCAATCCATATAAGGCCTTTTTTAATTTGTAAATATGATTTGGATATTGGGAACTCTCAAAACCTGGGGGTTGTTCTACAAAAATATCCTCTTTTATTACCCCATTTAAAAAGGCACTCTTAACATCCATTTGAAACAGCTTAAATCCTTTATAACAGGCAAAGGCTAGTAGCACTCTAATGGCTTCCAATCTAGCTACATGGGCAAAGGTCTCCTCAAAATCAATCCCTTCAATCTGATTATACCCCTTAGCCACCAATCTTGCCTTATTCCTAACCACCACACCTGAATCATTCATCTTATTCTTAAAGACCCACTTGGTTCCCATAATACTTTTATTTCTAGGTCTTTCTAGTAACTCCCAAACATCATTCCTTACAAATTGATTCAATTCTTCTTGCATAGCTAAGATCCAGAATTCATCAGAGATGGTATGATTGATATTGGTGGGTTTAGTCATTGAGATAAAGGCAGAATGGTTTACTTCCTTCCTAAGTCTATGCCTAGTCCTAACACCTTCAGAAGGGTCTCCTAAGATTAGTTCTTTAGGATGACTCGAAGAATATCTTCAATCTCTAGGCAATGTGGTTTAAGGTTCTACCCTTTCCTCCAGATTTATATTTTCAACCCCTTAGGTAATCTCCTCTACCTCTTCTTCTTCCTCAACGCTAGTCTTCTTAGGATCAGATTCATCAAACACCATATGAGTTGTCTCTTCCACCACCAAAATCCTCTTATTGAACACCCTAAAAGATTTCCCCACACTAGAATAACCTAAGAACACTCCTTCATCATATTTGGGGTCAAATTTTCCTAAGGATGATTTATCGTTGTTCAGAATGAAAACATTACAGCCAAAGACAAGGAGGTGGGACAGGTTTGGAGTTCTACTCTTAATAATCTCATAAGGTGTCTTGTTCAGATTTGATCTCACATTCACCCTATTCAGCACATAACAGGTAGTGTTCACCGCTTCAGCCCAAAAGTATTTTGGAAGTGAATACTCAGCAAGCATGGCTCTAGCGGCTTCCACTAAGGTCCTGTTCTTCCTTTCAGCTACCTCGTTCTGTTGAGGGGTCATAGGAGCTGAAAAATTGTGACTAATCCCTTGCTCCTCATAGAAACTTCCAAATTTCACATTTTCAAACTCTCCACCATGATCACTATGAATAGTCAAGATCTCACAACCTAACTTTCTCTAAATTCAAGTGGAGAAGGACTTAAACTCATCAAAAGACTCAGATTTGTGTGACAGAAATTTAATCCAAGTGAACCTCAAGTATTCTTCAATAATCACAAAATTATAGAGTTTCCCCCCTAAGCTGGCTGAGCTAATGGGTCCAAAGAGATCCATGTGAAGGACTTCTAAAGGTCTATAGGTGCTAATGTCCTTAATAGAGTGAAAGGAGGACTGGCCTTACTCCCCTAACTAACAGGGGTGATCCTTAGTGAACTTAAGCTTGGGCACACCTCTAACTAAGTTCTTTTGGGTGACTCTCCTAATTGTTTTCATACTGGCATGACACAATCTCCTATGCCACAACCAAGACTCATCAGCAACAGTTTTTATGCAAATTAAAATTTCAGCCTTAATGCAACTTACATCCAGCTTGTAGACATTGTTGATCCTTTATCCCTGCAAAATAATTTTGTCATTTAAGCTTAAAATGCAGTAAGTGGGAAGGAATTTGATGCTGTATCTTTTATCACAGAGTTGACTAATGCTCAACAAGTTATGTTTCAGTCCATCTACAAGAAAAACATTATCAATCATAAAATTCTTTGAATCACTAATTATACCTGAACCCACCACCCTCCTGGTGGTGTTATCTCCAAGTGTACCCTTGCCTCCAGCCCTAGCCTCCAGCAAAATGAACTGATTTGCATCTCCAGTCATGTGTCTAGAACATCCGCTGTCCAGGTACCACATGCTCTCAAGAGGTCTTGTGTGAGATCACACCTACAAAATCATCAAACATCAGTTTTAGGAACCCAAACAGGTTTGGGTTCCTTCTTAAGAAAAGAAGAATGCAATGCATGTGTGCTATGCTGTGAAAAAGGAAATTTGGGCCTCCACACCCAATGTGTACTATGGTGAACAGTGCAGGTGTGGGAAATGTGTTCTAACATGTCACAGGAAAAATATCTAACACCAGGAAAAGGATTAACTAATCTATGTGGGTGATAGTGCCTCTTCCTAGGTTTGTATGAAACATGCTTTGATGATTTTGAACCAGATTCTTCAAAAGGTGGAGGTGCATAAAACTGTGCAAACGTAGGAGGTGTTTCATGTTTCTCAAAAGCATTAATCTTAACTTTCAAAATTTCATTTTCTTTCTTTAAACTTGTAATTTTAAATTTCAAAGCACCATTGCTACTCTCTACTTCACACGCCAGATTGTCTAATTCTTTGAAAGCTTTTTCTAAATCAACATGCATGATTTTCAATAAATTATGCTCAGTAGTTAGATCAGAATGTTTTTTGTTTAATTCATCAAACTCATCAAGTAAAGACATGTGATTGCTGTCAAGTGTGGAATGATCTTTAACTATGGAATCATGCTCTTTATGTAAATTCAGCAGTTCTAGTTTCAAGCTAGCATGAGTTTTCTTAAGCTTTCTATATGATGCATGAATTTTTTTAGATATTTTAAATAATTGATCGTAAGTAAGCTCAAATACCTCTACCTGGTCAGACTGACCAGGATGATCATCAGCCATCAGACATAAATTTGTTTCCTCCTCTTCAGCTTCAGTCTCAGAAGAGTCGGATGCAGAATCTGCCCAGAACACCTTCTAAATCCGCTTCTTATCCTTCCTGAACTTGTGTTTCTCCTCACCCTTCTCCTTGCTTGGGTGAGCTTTAAGTGTAGGACAATCAGCCTTAATGTGTCCAGGCTTCCTGCATTCAAAACATACAGTATCAGATGAACCCTTAATTTTTTTGGACTTACCCTTATTCCACTTCTAAAAGTTCTTGTGTTTCTTCCTTAGAAAGCTTTTGAATTGCCTAGTGATCAAGGCAACGTCATCGCTATCATACCCAGAAGAACTAGTATCACTCTCGTTGGCCTTCAGTGCCACTATTTTCTCGTTCTTCTTCTCACCTGCATCAAGCTGTCTTTGGTTCACCCCTTACTCGTAAGCAATGAGTGATCCAAGTAAGCTATCAAGAGAGTAAGTATTCAAATCTTTAAATTTAGTGATTGCAGTTATCTTAGCATCATAAGAAGAAGGCAAAGATCTAAGAATTTTGTTCACTCTTTCGTAGTTTGTAAGTTCTCTTTCTAAGGCATGCAAAGAAGTGACAATTTGAGTGAATCTCGTATACATTTCAGAAATGGTTTCAGTAGGTTTCATGCGAAAGAGTTCGTAGTCATGAAGCAAAATGTTTAACCTAAACTATTTGACTTCAGTTGTACCTTCATAAGTGATGCACAATCTATCCCAAATCTCTTTACCAGTCGTACATGTAGAGACACGCATGTAATCTTTAAATTTTAAAGCACAGAAAAATAGTTCAAGCATTTGGCATTCAATTGTGCTAAATCACGATTATCAAAAGTCCAGTGAGTAAATGGCAGTTCAGTTTTCACATTATTAATCATTCTAAAAGGTGGTTCGTATCCATCCTTAACAAGCATCCACATACGATAATCATTTGATTGAAGAAAAGTGGACATGCGAGTTTTCCAAAAATCAAAAGGAATGTTACCAAACAATGGCGGTCGTGTAATTGAATAACCTTCAGCAGTATTACGATTACCAAAGTTAGCTATGGATCAAATTCAAATGTTTTTAAACTTAAATTTTTTAATCCTGCTCTGATACCACTTGAAAGTTCGATAGGGATGTTAAGCCTTGATGAACTAGTCCTGAGGCTAACAAAGAGGGGGGTTGAATTGGTTATTTAAAAATTTGAGAGTAACAGTAAAAAATCTTTTCTATGATATGTAGCAGAAACAAGTTAATACTCAAATGAAAAGATTAAACACAAATTTCACCCAAGTAGATAATCACAGAAAAACTAAAGTGCAGAAAGTAATCAGAAAGAACATAATAGATTTTTATAGTGGTTCAGTCAACTTGACCTACGTCCACTCCCCGAAGCCTCCCCTCCAAGTATTGCACTAACTCAAAGTGTCTCTCCTTTTGCTCCCACAGCAAGGCGGAGAAGCTTGTACAAAAACCTCCTTTCCACCGACACGGTGAGGCAGAGAACCTAACATCCTTTTGCTTCCTCCTAAAGTAGGCAGAGAACCTCGGACTCCTTTTTCTTCCTCCTGAAGCTAGCAGAGAACCCCGGATCTTCTTGCGAACGATCCTCTCTAAAGGAACACCAACATGATGAAAGACGACGAACAGAGAAGACAACTCTGATCCTTGCTTGGAGCAACCATTGTGAACCCCTCACGAACTCCCCCTCACAAGATCCTCTCTCTCTCTCCCAGACTCTCTCTCTAGGGTTTCCCTGGAAAGGAAAGTGGCAAAAGATTTTTCTTATTGAAAGAAAAAGACCTTTTATAGGAGGGCTCAAAATTTATCCTAAATCTCAACTGGTCGGCCTAGATCATCCAGGATGATCGATAGATCATCCTGTACGATCAGTTCAAAATCAGCTATTTCAGCCTTGATGATCTGGCTCTTCTGGACGATCAGTAGAAAAAGTTGTTCATATCGTCCCGTACGATTCTGCGATCGTTCGAAATGATTAGTGTAAATTCAGGAATTTTGTCCAGAAGATCGCTCTGGTCGTCCAGAGAAACTTGTGCTGGATGACCCAAAATAACATGATCGTCCAGGATGATAAGGATATCATCCTGTACGATTAGTTCATAATGTGCCTAAATCGTCCTGATCACCGCTCTGGACATACGGCTGAAACACACTAGATGATCATGATCGTCCAGGACGATGTTATGATCTTTTAGGGCGATATGATCGTATCAATCAAATATTAATTACTTTCCTTAATTACCAGACTAATTTAGGCATGATTATATAGTATCGTCTAGGACGATACACGTATCATCCGGGACGATCAGACCAAATATCTTAAAATAAAACTTGCCTAACTTGATCTGGCGGCTGAGAATTTTTGATTTGAGCATATCATCTCGTACGATCTCAGGATCGTCTAGGATGATTGGCTTAATCAGGCAGACTTAACTTGGTCGCCCTAATTAGGGTTTCTATTTTTACTTGATCGTCTAGGATGATGTGACTATCATCCAGGACGATCTGAACAAAAATTGAACAGAAACTCTAATTCACTCAAGCTCTCCCCCTGAGTGTGTGTGTGCAAGGTTACTTAGCTAGGGGATTAGTTACATTACAATTGACTCAAGAAAAGGAAAATAGTATATTTAGACATACTTGGACCAAATCTTGAGTTGGCTTGAGTTGCTCTTGAACTTTTATACCTGAAATGGGTTAGCCAATCAAAACATAATAGAAACATGTTTGTTATCATCAAAACTAGATTTGCAACACCTATTTCCACTCTAGAAAAGGTAACGAATACAGAAGATTGTTAGGTTGCTGATGTTCCACCTTCACTAACTAATAGGCCTCACTATTTAAAACAAACTTAGCTATATCTTTCTTCAATCCATTCAAAAAAAAAAATCCTTTAATTCTCCATACATATTACTGCTTCCTTGATAAATAGTATAACCTAAATAATGAGCCTCATATAGAAATTTTTACATCAGATCTCCAAATATAGAAACCTAAAGTCTATCCTTGTAGAAATTAATATCGATATCAAAAACTCGTAGTTCAGATTTCTTATCAAATCTGATATGTTCAATCAACATTGGATATTCTATATCTGACTTCTAAGCTTCTTGAATCTTTTCTTATAGAGAAGGCTAAAAACTCATCTGAGCCAACATATGAAAATCCCAAGTTGAAGTAGAAATCACCTCCAGCTGTAATATCTCCATATCCCTTATCAAGTACTCATTAGAAGTAAGATGTATACATGGCAATCCAAAAGATTTTTTGCTCAGAGCATCTGCCACTAAATTTTTCTTACCAGGCAGATACTGAATAGTTAAATCATAATCTTTGATCAACTCAAGCTATCTCCTTTACCTCAAGTTCAGATCTCTTTTAGTGAATATATATTTTAAAGTTTGATGATTAGTGAATCTTCCACCTGACACCGTAAAAGTAATGCTGCCAAATCTTCATAGAAAATATAATAATAGCCAACTCTAGATCATGTATCAAATAAATCCTCTCATGTGGCTTCAACTATTTGAAAGAATAAGTTATAATTATATTGTGCTACATTAGAACACATCCTGAACCTCTCAGTGAATCATCTGTGAATAGCTGAAAGTCTTCTGAATATGAAGGAAGAGTTAAAACTAGAGTAAAAGTTAAATAATTCTTTAGTCTCTAGAAACTAACCTCACACTCTGGTGTCCACACAAAAGCTACTGACTTCTGAGTCAATATTATCAGAGGTATAAAATTTTAAGAAAACCCCTTAATAAACTTTCAGTAATATCCATCCATACCAAAAAATTGCATATCTCAAACATAGTAGTAGGCCTTGGCCACTTAGTAACTACCTGCTCTTTATGGAGAATAATAAAGATACCATACCACTCACCATATATCCCCAAAAAGAAATACTTTTCATCTAAAGCTTACATTTAGAGAATTTTTCATATAACTGATACTGTCTCAAAGTCTTTAAAATAATTCTCAAATATCTAGCATGATCTTTTGTAGAAGCAGAATATGCCAAAATATCATCTATGAAAATAATAAATGATTTGATCCAGATAATCCCTGAACACTCTGTTCATTAGATCCATAAAGATAACTGGTAAATTAGTCACCCCAAATAGCATGAGAAAAATCTCATAGTGTCCATACCTCATATTGAAAGCTATCTTCATCACATCAACCTCTCTCACCTTTACCTAATAGAATTTAGATCAAAAATTAATCTTTAAAATTATAGAATATCAATAAGATGATTAAATAAATCATTAATCCTTTGTACAGGATACTTATTCTTGATAATGACTTTATTCAACTCCCTATCATCAATGCATAAATGCATCGTATCATCGTATTTCTTCTCAAATAAAATAGGTGCTCTTCATAGAGATAAACTAGGATGAATGAATCCTCTATCAACTAATTCTTAAAGCTAAACCTTCAACTCTTGAAGCTCCTTAAGTGCCATCCTGTATAGAGCTTTGGATATTCAAGTCATACCCAAAACTATATCTATATAAAATTTTATGTCTCTTTCTAGAGGTAAACTAGATAACTCCTCAAGAAACACATCTGAAAAATCATGTACCTCCTAGACATTAGGAAGCTTTTGTGGTATCAAAGCAATAGTTTTAGAATGGATCATAAAATAGAGCCATAGGAATTGATCTATAAGTTAAGTGGGGTAGCTTTGACTCATTCTAGGTGTTTATTATTATTTATTTCATGTGTATGTATGTTTCTTTGTATATTATCTATGATTATGGATTTATCAGACCTAAATATGATAGATGGGTAGAGTAGTAGTCAAGCAATTCCTGTATATAGTATGGCTATGATAATGTGTTCTAATATAATTTCATAGTTTATTTGTCTAATAGCCTCAAAGATGGGTGAGGCACAGAGTAGGGTTCTTACTATGATATCTAATGAGCTAGATAGAAATCTATAGATGTTTCTTAGATTGAATCCTTTGAGGTTTGATGTTACTATTGAGCACAGAGCAGTAGAGGATTGGTTGAGGAGGTTAGAGAATACATTTGATGGCATGTAGTGTCCTCTTGAGAGGAATATAGCATTAACAATATTTCTATTAGATGGTGAGGGAGAGTGTTAGTGGATGGGCCAGCAAGAGAAGAAATTTTAGGGGAGATTGAATTCTTTGATTAGATGGGAGAAATTCTTAGATGTATTTAGAGCTTAGTTTATACCACCTTCTGCATGATAGTGGATGTAAAGACTTTTTTTAAGACTAGTTCAAGGGAACAGGATAGTTATACAGTACGAGGTAGAGTTCACTACTTTGGTTAGATATGCTCCTCAGTTGATTAGCACTCTCATAAAGAAGTGCTATAGGTTTCTGAGAGGACTTTAAGAGATTATTTGAGACAACAACTAGTTTTATTTCACATTTTATAGCTCTTTGAGCCTATGGAGAGAGCTCATCTGATAGAGAATGATTTAATGACTACTCAGTAGCAGCGGATTGCTAGAAGGAAGAGGTTCAATGAAGAGACTTTTGGTAGTATCTTTTATGGGGAAAGGAGTAGATTTTCACCTAGAGATTTTAGGAGAGGTGGATAGTAAGTAAGTGCAGTAGTCTCTAGTGATGATAGTGTAACCAATTTTGGTTCTATTAGTAGGGCACATGCATGCTAGAATTATAGCAGACAACAATTTAGTAAGTGTTATAGGATGATTGGATAGTATTTTTGGGGCAGATAGGTTAGACATAGGGTGCCTGAGTGTCTACAGATAGGATTTGATTGATATTTGGAGCCTAGATCTTAGAGATTTATTAAACCAGTAGGGAAACTGTAAGAAGTTTCATTCTATATTTTTTTTAGGGGCCATCTAGTAGAGCCAATGGTTCTAGTTCGGCGCCCGCGAGGCCATCTTGTAGCGGTCAGAGATAACCTAGTAGTTATGTTGCTTCAACTTTAGTTTAGCCATACATATATAATTTAACTCAACAGGACATACATATATTGTTTAACTCAATAGGAGGCTTATGATGCTCCAGATATTATGACAGGTATGATTAATAATTCTGAACAACTATTTCATATTTTATTTGATTTTAGAGCTAGTTTTTTTTTTAGTATTACTTTAATGTATGACACTTGCCTTAAGTTATACTACTTGTTTCTCATTCTATTTCCTTACTGACTAGAGATGGTATGATAGCTAGTAGATTTTATTTATGTGAAATTGAGATTTCTAAGAAGTAGTGGATGGAGTAAGAATAAACTTAAGAGCTTAAATGAACTCAAGGAAGAGTTGAAGAGTGAGATTCTTTATCTTCAATTAAGAGATAGTGATTTTGGACTCTCTTTGGAAAATCTAAATTTACTTAGAATGAAGGTGAAGGAGTTGAATGTGACTTTGAGCCGGTTTGCTACATGGTGGAATTAGAGGGCTAAGGTGAGGTGGATTGATAAAGGTGACTCTAACTCCAAATTCATCCATAATTAGAATGGTAACATCATTAGACTTATTATTCTATAATTGAATAATTGAATATTTATGAATATTGAAATGAAATATTTAGTTTAGTATAGTTATTAGTTAGTATAGTATTTAGTTAAAGTGGCTAAAAACTTTTATCCATTCATGGGGATTTCTTTTTCATTTGAATGAAATGAAAGTCAAAGGCTTTTTTTGAGGTTTCTAATTTCTTTTCTTTTTTGAAAAGAAAAAGAAGGATCTTTTATGATGGGGATGGGTGTACACAGTTAGTTGAAGATCAAGAGGAGATCCAAGCGGTCTTCTTTCAGTATTTTAAGAGGAAATGGAATTCCAGAAATTATGTCTTAACGGGTTGGCCTAATGCATGGCCAGATCAGAGAATCATCATAGAAGAATGTGACAAGCTAGAGGCAAATTTTACATTCATGGTATTTTATGAAGCAGTTCATCAAATGGAAAATAACAAATCACCTGGGATTGACGGTAGTTTAATGTTTGGGGAAACAAGTGCCTCTCTTTATTTGGGAGAATTCTACTTATTAAATCTTTACTCTTGTCTCTTCCAATTTTTCTATCTACTCATTCTTTGGTTCCAAAGGGGGTGTTAATGGCTCTTGAAAGACTTTGTAGAACATTCATTTGGCATAAAGATAAGGATAGGAAAGGATTACACTCTGTGGCTTGGCCTGATTTGTGTAAACTGAAGATGTTAGGTGGATGTGGTATTCATTCTATCCTTAACAAAGTTAGTGCTTTGAGTTCTATGTTGGCTTGAAATTTCATCCATAATCCTTCATCACTTCTTAATCACAATATTGTTGTTAAAAATGGCATGGATGTGTGGAATGTGAACATTAAAAGAGTATCATCATCTACTTGGCCTATATTAGTGGATGGTGCTAGTCTTCTTAAGCTGATCATTAGATAGAGGGTTTCTAATGGTAACAAATTCAATATTCTTGATGATGCTTGGATCCTTGATAGAGAGTTGAATAAATGGCCTTCATTTATGGATCTTGTGGGGTTACAAGATTTGAAAGTTCAAAGCTTATTATCTCTGGGCGGAAGATGGAATTTTTCAAAAATTTAGAAGTTCCTCAATGTGGATTTGGCATCCTTAATCATGCAGGTTCCTATTTATTCTGGTTTTGATGAAGATCATGTTAAACTGTTGTAGTAACATTATGGAAAGTCAATTACTTCTTTAATGTATCATGCTGGATTGGAAAAGCTTTATGTGGAGGAAATTGATGTGTTTGTGAAGTGGATTTCTAAATTAAAACTCAAGCCAAAGGTACACTATTTTTGTTGGAGACTTAGTAAGGATGCACTCCCTACAAATGAATACCTTAATCATAGGAAGCTCATTAAGATTACTTCTTATGTTAGAGGTTGAAATGAGATTGAGTGTATTAGTCAAATTTATATGCATTGTAAGTATCTCATTGAAATTATTGTGAAAATTAGAGAATGGGGGTTCAACGTTCCGATTTTTTGATCCATGGAGGAAGGCATTGAGGAACTTAGAAGACTATCAAACCCTAATCTAAGTATTGTTTGGGTATACATGACTTCTGTGTTCTTCTCACGGAAGAATAGAAATGCTGTTAAAAATGGAGTTGTTGTTTCGTCTATTTCAGTTACTGCATCAAATGTATTAGTAATAGCAATGCAACCTAGAGTTAATCCAATACTTCAAGACTGGGATGTTAATCTCCATATAGCGTTTTTGAATCTTTAGCATCCCCCACCACTAGATTAGATTAAAATCAATGTGGATGCTTCTTTGTTGAGTTTGAATCTTAGTGGAATTGGAGGAGTTATTTGGGATCATAGAGGTAGATTCCTACTTGCTTTTGGCAAACAAATAAAACATTGGGATATAGCCCAATTGAAAATTCAATTCATAAGAGAAAATTTGTAATATTGGCTATTTGATTAATAAGGAGTAGTTGTTGAAGGTGATAATGTAAATATCATCAACTTGATTTGTGACTCGATGAAGGCTTCCAATTGGAAGAAAGGGAGCTTCTTGAATAAGGACCTTCATTTTTTGCATAAGTTTAATGATGTTATTTTTCATTTTGTTCCAAGAAGTTGTAATAAGGTAGCGGATTGGTGTGCCATGTATGCTTTAAGTAGAGATTTTATTTGGGATAGTTTTGATTTTAGTAACATTCCTTCTTCTTTAAGTGTTCTGTTAAAGAAGGAATGTAATAGTTTTTATTTGTAGTTTGTAATAGCTTATTTCCTTTAATGCAAATTGCATCTTAAAAAAAAGTAGTATAAATTTTATTTTATTTTATTACCCATTTTCTCATTTATTTTTATTTTAGGTATGACCAAAAAAAAGTAGTGGAGCTTTATCCTGTTTGATCTCTATTGTGGAAGCATAAACTATAACTTTACCGTGTTGCAAGAAAACACATCCCAAACCTTTTAGTGAAGTATCACTAAATACATGAAATTTTTCTATACCAGAAGGAAGAGCCAAAATTAGAGTAAAAGTCAAACAATCCTTCACTCTTTAAAAACTAGTCTCACACTCTTATGTTCACACAAAAGCTATTAACTTCTTAGTAAGTCTTGTTGATGGTGTAAAAATCTAAGAAAATCCCTTCAACAACTTTTAGTAACTACATCCATACCAAAGAAACGATGTACCTCAAACACAGTAGTATGCCTCAGCCACTCAGCAACTTCGTAAACTTTATGGGGATCAATAGAGAAACCATCCCCACTCACCATATTGTTTCATCTTATATTTCAAATCTATATTTATATATCATATGTGTTTTTGATAATACCAAAACATTATTGTGTTGATTATTATTTTCTCCTAACATATATTGGATTTATTTGGTTTGTGTTATTTGTGTGTACCAACATTTCAGGGAAATCATACTCCAGACTGCTAATGACATCAAGACAGATTAGATTAGGGGTTGTTATAATTAAAGTCTATATTTTTTATTTTTCTTGAGTCTGAGAGTGTGTGATTATAATTGGGTAACCATAAACACACACACTGGGAGAGTGAGATAAAATATAATTTTTTAAAACTAATCATACTGTATGATTTCATGATCATATGAGATGATTTCTATTGAATATCCCTCCAAAATAGAATTGATTGAAACACATCTGGAAAATTTTTTAAGTACATTTCATACTATACAAAATGCATTCATCCTAGACTCCAATCAGAGTATGAAATAGGGTTTGTATTGGTTCATCCCATACAATCTTTTATAATTTTTGATAGATCATACATTATAAAATTGGTTTGTCCTGGACGCCAATCTGAGTATGAAATCAGGTTTGTCCAGTTCGTCTTGTATGAATACACCAAAATTTGAACTGATCGTACTGCACAAAGTGGGTTCATACAGACACCGATCAGAGTACGAAAGAAGATTCGTACACGATCATATAGATGAAAGGGTGCATTTTTGAATTAATAATACTATACGATCTAGGTTTGTACAGATGATGATCAAAGTATGAAATAACGTTCATGCAACATTGTGCCAGACTTTTTGAATTGCTCATACATATGAAGTATGATTGTACTATACGATCCTAGTCTGTCAAACTTGAAATTTTTAGTTCTTGGACAATTTTTCTTATACTTTGTATATAAGGGTCCTAAAAACTGACTACCTAGATGCTTGCCTAAAAAATTCTCTTGAGTGTGCTAAGGAGTGTGTTTGGGAGAGTGTTTTGAGAGTGGAGAGTGAGAGATCTTATAAGATGAATTTGTAAGGGGATTCACAAAGGTGCCCAATAGTGAGGATCTCTTGCTAGTGCTTCATAGTTCTTCCCTACTTTCTTGAAGGCCTTTTGAGAGAAGATTTTGAGAAGGAGATCTGGTACTATGCCGACGCCTAGAGGGTGTGAAAGGATGCTTGGTACTCTGGTGACACCTGGAGGGTGTGAAAGGATGTTTGGTACTCTGCCATCACCAAGAGTGGGAGAAAGGATGGTAGGTTCTCTGCCTTCACCAGGAGGGTGAAAAAGGATGATGGTTCTCTACTGCACTGAGTTGGTGGAAGAGATGTTATTATAAGGGCTTCTCGGCCTTGCTGTGGGGGCTAAAGGATAGACACTAGTGTTTAGTGCAATATATGGAGAAGGGGTCTCCAGGAAGTGGATGTAGGTCCTATTGGACCGAACCATTATAAAATCTAGTGTTTTCTGTTCTTTACTTTTTACCACATTTTTATTTTCTACATTTCTATTATTTTTCAGTGGTTAAAAAATTAATTTCAAAAAATTTAGTATTATGTTAAAATTAATTAATCAGTTTTTAAAATAACCAAGAAATTTTTAAAATTACTAATTCACCCCCCCCCCCCCTCTCTTAGGTTAGCCTTGGGACAATTGACTTAGGTTTAAAAACCTACTCAGAATTTTCAAGTGGTATCAGAGATAGCTTTCAAGAATTAAGCTTTAGATAACTTTTTGAAATGATCATGGCTACTTTTGTAAACTGTAACACACCCGAAGGATATTCGATCAAAAGACTCCCATTGTTTGATAACATCCCTTTCGATTTTTGAAAAACATGAATGTCTACTTTTCTTCAATCACTTGACTATCACATATGAATTTTAGTGAAGGAAGATTATACTAGTCCCACTAGACTTATTAAAGGTATAAGAGTTGAAACACCTTTTAATGAGTGGATAGTAGAAGAAAAAGAACTAGCTCAATTAAATGCTAAATACTTAAAAAGTTTTTTCTATGCACTTAAATCTGAGGACTATATGCGTGTTTTAATATGTAAATCTAGAAAAGAAATTTAGGATAGACTTTGTATTACATATGAAGGAATAAATGAGATGAAATAATCTAGATTGAATATTTTATTACCTGATTATGAACTTTTTTACATGAAACCTAACAAGATAATCAGTGACATGTATACTCGCTTTACACAGATAGTCACCTCATTGCATGCTTTAGGTAGGGAATTAATGAATGTTGAGAAAATTAATAAAATTCTTCATTGTTTATCTACTGCTTATGATGCAAAGATAACTATTATAATCAAATCAAAAGACTTAAATATTTATTATATTGACAATCTTCTTGGATTACTAATTTCTTACAAGCAAGGAGTAACTCAAAGATAGATTGATGCAGGAGAAAAGTGAAAGGACAAAACATTATATTGAAAGTGGATGACTCATAGAGTGATCAGTTACAACCTGAAGATAAAGAAGATATTGCTCTCATGACGAGGCAATTCAAAAGTTTTTTTAGAAGGAAGCAAAGGAGATGCCAACAGTGGAACAAGGGTAAGTTCCATAAAAAATGCTAAGGCTTCTAATAAAGTAATTTGTTATGAATGCAGGAAGCCATAACACATAAAATCTAATTGCCCAAATATTAAAGCTAATCCTAACAAGGAGAAGGTCGAGGAGAAAATAAATGTGAAAAAGGGCAAGAAGAGATTACAGAAAGCATTTTGGGCGGATTCAGCTTCAGATTCCTCATAAACAGAAGTAGAGGAGGAAGTCACAAACTTGTATTTAATGGTCGATAAGCTTGATTAGTCAGATCAAGAAGAGGTATGTGACTTAACCTATGATGAGTTATTTGAAGTTTCCGAGAAAGTTCATACTGTATATAGGAAACTCAGAAAACTACATGCCAAGCCAAATATTGAATTTTTAGATTTAAAAAAAGAGCTTGAAGTCCTTAGGAAAGATCACACATTAATTGATAGCAATCACATGACTTTATTGGATGAGTTTGATGATTTGAACAAAAAATATAAACTTTTGAAATCATCACACACTGAACTTGAGAATGTTTGTAAAGTTTTTTTGGAAGAAATAGAATGTAGGGAGATTGATTTAAAAATAAAAATTTTTATATTAGAAAGTAGAAACTCATATCTTGAATTAGAATTGAAGGCTATTAAGGAAAATAGACCGACACCCACACTTGAATAATTATTTACGTCTAAGCAAAAGAGGATGAGCTCAACACCTAGGAAAAGATCTTATAATGCACATAGACTGGTAAACCGTTTTCTTGGAGTGAAGTTTTTTTCAGGTGGAATAACTAGGCACATTTCTTATTGCATAATTCATAGTAGAAAGCATCTAGTGTGGAGACCTAAGATGCATAATTCACAGCATATCAACATGTATCTAGTTTATTTTTGCCAAGAGGAGAACTGTTTGATCTTTTTGTAGAAATGCTCTCACACAAGACCTCGTGAGAGCATTTGGTACCTGGACAGTGGTTATTCGAAGCATATGACTGGAGATACAACTCAATTCATATCGCTGGAAGCCAGGATTGAGGCAAGGTTACACTGGGAGATAATACCACCAAGAAAGTGGTAGGTATATATATGATTGGAAACTTGAACAATTTTTTCGTAAAAAATATCATATTGGTAGATGGCTTAAAGCATAACCTTTTGAGTATTTGTCAGCTATGTGGTAAAGGGTATAGTGTGAAATTTGTCCTACTAGCTACATAATAAGCCAAAATGGAATTGATATTTTGTATGGGATTAGGGTAAATAATGTGTACATGCTTGATTTGAATATTATTAAACCTTCTAATACTTTTTGTCTCAAAATAATAACTGATGAATCATGGTTATGGCATAGGAGGCTTTGTCATGCAAGCATGAAAAATTTAAGAAAAATTACCCAAAAAGAATTAGTTAGAGGAATACCTAAACTAAACTTTACTAAGGATAACTTTGTGATGCATGTCAATTAGGTAAATAGGTGAAGTCCTCTTTTCATTCCATTAAGGATCTTAAAACTAGCAAACTATTGGAAATCATTGATATGGATCTTTTTGGACCGGTTAGCACGGTAAGTCTAGGAGGTAAAATTTTTGGATTTGTGATAGTTGATGACTTTTCTAGATTCAATTGGTTAAATTTTTATCATATAAGAGTGAATTATTTGATGAATTTAAAACTTTTTATACTTGGATTCAGAGAAAGTTAGAGTGTGAAATTATATCAATTCAAAGTGATCATGGAGGAAAATTTTAAAATAAAAAATTTGAAGATTTTTATAAAGAGAAAAGAATTGATCATAATTTTTTAGCACCTTGGACCCCTCAGCAGAATGGGGAAGTCGAAAGGAAGAATATAACATTGATAGAAGCCGCTAGAGCCATGTTAGCAGAATACTCACTTCCCAAATATTTTTGGGCTGAAGCGGTTAGCATAGCTTGTTATATTCTGAATAGGGTGAACATTTGATCCAAGTTGAATAAAATACCCTATGAACTTCTTAAGGGGAGAACACCTAACCTTTCCCATTTACATGTTTTTAGATGCAAGGTGTTCATTCATAAAAATGGTAAAACTCCTTTAGGAAAATTTGATCCAAAATCTGATGAAGGAATTTTTCTTAGATATTCTAGTGTTGGAAAATTGTATATGGTGTTTAACAAAAGAACTTTGGTAGTTGAGGAGACCACACATGTAGTTTTTGATAAATCTAGAATTTTGGAAGAGCCAAAGTTGGAAGAAGATCATATTGAAAATAATATCTTTTGGGAACTCAAAACTTAGGGATTCGGTATCCTAAGCACAACACTTCTTTTGAGATAATTGGATATTCTGATTCAGATTTTGTAGGATGCACGGTAGATCAGAAAAGTACTCCTAGAACATGTCAATTTATTAAAAATTCTTTAGTTTCTTGGTTAGGAAATAAAATTCAGTAGCCCTTTCTACTATTGAAGCGAATACATTACCTTAGGTAGTTATGTGACACAAGTTCTTTGCTTAAAATAATAATTGATTGACTTATGATTTTTTATTGGCATAATTCTGATTTTTTGTGATAACACTAGTGTCATTTGCATTTCAAAGAATTCTATTCAATATCCTAGAACTAAGCATATAGACTTAAGGCATCACTTCATTAGAGATTATGTAGCCAAATGAGAAATTAAACTACATCACGTTACTATTAAAAATCAACTTGCAGACATTTTTACAAAACCACTAGCTTTTGACACTTTTAGCATTTTAAGAACAAGGCTAGGTGTGATAGATCTTATGCTTAAATTGAAATTCTACAAACTTGATTTGCTGTTGTTGATCATAGTTTGTATGGTTTTATTTTTGCTTTATTTGTTTTTGCTTATTTTTTTATTTAGTGATTTATCATAGGTGTTATTTTTGATAATTTTGCATGACATCGGAGTTATAAGGATTGACTTTGAAAGGTTTTTCAATTTTTTATATGTTGTTTTAAGTATTTTTTTTCATACTATACGAAATTATTTCATACTATATGAATTTTGTAGTGTGTGCATGATAGTTTTTTGAGTTGAGGTGATGAAACTTAATTTTTTATAGAGTTTCATATTGTATGATGATGCCATCGTACTGTACGATTCATGCAGTTTCATCTGTATGATTAGGGATGGGTTTTTCATGCATGTCAGTTATTTTATCAGATCGTATATATGAAATTATAATTTGTCTGTATGATCCTTATTGTTGAGTTCGAATAAGGATGAACCCAACTATCAGTAATATAATCTTTAATATTTTGATCATCCCATACAAACAGGTGTTCTTCTGTACGATCGCTTGGTCAAAAAGCCTGTACGAAAGGATGCCTTGGGAAGGGTAGTTTATGAAAAGTTGTTACATTTTTGGCCATTTTCGTTCATTTATACGAAATAAATTTTGTCCCATATGAAATTAAAATTGTACGTATGATCCATATTTCATATTGTATGATAGGTCATTTTTCTTTAAATAGAAGGGTCCTGGGATAAGTTTTTCATCGCTTTCTCCTTCATTTCCAAAGCTTCTTGATTCCTAGTTCGAGATATGGCAAGTAGCAGTAAGTGACCCCGTTCTAAGGCCTCTTCCTCTAGAACCAGTAAGGATGAAATTGGTCTGATGTTAATCAGGTTGTTAGAGGAGTATCCCAAGTGAGTCATTTGCCACGTGTTTACACTCTAAATAAAAATACTGGATTATCCAGCATGTGTTGAGAACTTCAATAACTCCAAAAGCTGGTGACTATATAAACATGACTCCTCTCCTGTCCATAGTCATTTATTTGATCATGACTAACCAACCTTTAGATGAAGCCCAATTGATCATGGATTACATTTATACCCTTTCTGAAATTGGACATCCAAACAACAACAGAAAGAAAAATGTGGCTTTAGGATATTTAGTGGCCTACATCCTAGAAAAGAGGTATAATATTATATATCTTGATGGTCCCACTGAACTCCCTATCTACTTTACTGATGGCTCTTTTCGGGCACTTTTTCAGATGGAGCAGAGTTCTGAGGGAGATGACTCTGAGGAAGAAGGAGCCCCTGCTCCAGCACCTGCACCTGGACCTGGACCCGACTAGAACTACTATCAAGAAATGGTTCAGCAATTTGATAGACTGGAAACTCACTTTGATTAATTCTTTGATCAAATTGAGAATCGCATGATCCAGCAGAATGTAAGGTATCAAAAAGACATGGGTTAGATTAGTGGCCTGTTTGACTATATGAACACTAATGTAGCCACGATCAATAGCTAGTTCACTGCATTCAACCCTCAACCACCTCCTGATCAGGGTCCTTTAGAGTTTTAGTGGTGATCTTTTGATGTTTTTTTAATTGCTTCTGTGTTACCCTTGAAGTTGAGTTGCTTGAGAGTAGCTGTTCTTTTGAGATATTATAGTGTTGAAGTTCTATGATTCTAGTGACTTCATATGTTAATCCTGAATGATGTTATTTTTCTTAAGTCTATGAGTGATGATCTTTGTATTAGATAATTTTTTTTAATGAAAAGATAGAATGATGTTTAGTTATAGCTTGAATTTTCTCTTCTTGGATTGAGTATGTTCTTGGATTCAAATCTTTTATGTTTGATTTTTAGAATGGGATTTTAATTGTAATTGCTCTACAAATTAATTGCCTTACAAAATTTAATCTCTCAATATTTTAAATTAAATTATGACTGAATGAAGATTAGAAGATCAAGTTCATGTTTCTATGGATGAATATTACTTCATGATAAATATTGCAAAATAGATGTCTTATTTTTATTTCATTTTCTTTTCAATATGTTTATTTTTGTTCATTATTGGATTGTGTATTTTAGATTTATTGATATTTAGAAAGACAAAAAATATTAAAATATGCATAAAGTGCTAAACTTCCAAAGATGCACAAAGTGTGCCACATGTTGGAAAAGATGCACAATATACGCCAAGGTCAAAAGAGGCATAAAATTAGCCCAAACTAAAAGATACACAAAGTATGCCACAAACTATTTAAAAGATGTGTAATGTCGCCAACTAATACTTGTCTTACTTTTATCATCTATCTCTTTTACATATCCACTTAATTGACAAAAATTTTCACTATTAAATTCAAAAATAATAAATCTCTATTTCATCTTTTCTGCAATAATTACTTTATTTGATATATCTAAAACGAACAATGAACATGGTTGAATTTTCTTTTTCAAGTTGTTCTTTGATATAAAATTTAAATTTTTTCTTTTTAAGATTAGAAAGTTAATATTGTACCTTACAATTACTTTAAAATATTCTTCTTCATCAACTTCATTGATTTATCCATAAACATTCATTCATTCAAGCTGTACTTCACTTTTTTTGTTGTCAAAAGGGAAAGTCATTAGATATTATTTGAAGTTATTATGTGATGTTGGATTGTTCGATGCTTGTTTTATTTCTTGTGTTGATACCATCATTAGATATTGTTTGAAGTTATTGTGTGATGTTGGATTATTTGATGCTTGTTTTGTTTCTTGTGTAATTTTTTTGATGTTATTTTCATTTTTTAGTGTTTATTTTTTTATCATGTGTATACTTTATTGGTTTTGAACTTCATAGGAATCCCTTGTTTTAAATTAGTCATTCATTTAGGGGGAGCTTAGGAGAAGAATTGGTTTAAGCGTTAACTCAAATAATAAGTATTTTGCCATCATCAAAAAGGGAGAGAGTGTTGCATCTTATATTTCAAATTTATATTTATATATCATATGAGTTTTTGATGATATCAAAATATGATTGTGTTGATTATTATTTTCTCCTAACATATATTGGATATATTTGGTTTGTGTTGTTTGTGTGTACTAACGTTTCAGAGAAATCATACTCTAGATAGCTAAAGACTTCAAGATAGATTAGATTAGGGGTTATTATAATTAGAGTCTATATTTTTTATTTTTCTTGAGTCTGAGAGAGTATGATTGTAATTGAGTAACACACTAGGGGAGTGAGATAAAACTTAATTTTTAAAATTAATCATACTGTACAATTTCATGATCGTATGTAATGATTTGTATTGAATATCCCTCTAAAATAGAATTGATTGAATTACGTCTGCAAATTTTTCTAAGTACATTTCATATTGTATGAAATGCATTCATCCTGGACGCTAATCAGAGTACAAATTGGGTTCATATTGGTTCGGCCCGTACAATCTTGTCAATTTTTTTATAGATCATATAGCATGAAATTGGTTCGTCCTGGATGCTAATCAGAGTAGGAAATCAGGTTCGTCTAATTTGCCCTGTACGAATACACCAAAATTTGAACTGATCATACTGTATAAAGTGGGTTCGTACAGACACTAATCAGAGTACGAAAAAGGTTCGTACACAATCGTATAGATGAAAGGGTACATTTTTGAACTGATCGTACTATATGATTCGGATTTACATAGATGATGATCAGAGTATAAAATAAGGTTTGTACAACATCGTACAAGACTTTTTGAACTATTCGAACATATGAAGTACGATAGTACTATACAATCCTATTCCATCAAACTTGAATTTTTCAATTTTTGGAGAGTTTTTCTAGTCCTTTGTATGTAAGGGTCCTAAAAACTGACTGCTTAATACTTGCTTCTAAAACTCTCTTGAGTATGCCAAGAAGTGTGTTTGGGAGAGTATTTTAAGAGTGGAGAGTAAGAGATCTTGTAAGATGGATTTGTGAGGGGATTCACAAAGGTGCCCAATAGTGAGGATCTCTTGCTAGTGCTTCATAGTTCTTCCCTACTTCCTTGAAGGCCTTTTGAGAGAAGATTTTCAGAAGGAGATCCGATACTCTGCCAACACCTGTAGGGTGTGAAAGGATGCTTGGTACTCTGCGAACACCTAGAGGGTGTGAAAGGATGTTTGGTACTTTACCATCACCAGGAGGGTGAGAAAGGATGGTGGGTTCTCTGCCTTCACCAAGAGGGTAAAAAAGGATGACGGTTCTCTTTGCACTGGGTTATTGGAAGATAGGTTGCTGTACAGGCTTCTCCACCTTGTTGTGTGGGCTAAGGAGAAACACTAGTGTTTAGTGCAATATCTGGAGAAGGAGTCTCCAAGGAGTGGATGTAGGTCTTGTTAGACCAAATCACTATAAAATCTAGTGTTTTCTATTCTTTACTTTTTACCGCATTTTTATTTTTTGCATTTCCATTATTTTTTTGTGGTTGAAAAATAATTTTCAAAAAATTTAGAATTATGTTTAAAATTAATTAATCGGTTTTTAAAATAACAATTTTTTTTTAAATTACCAATTCACCCCCCTCTTGGTTAGCCTTGGGATAATTGACTTAGGTTTAACAACCTACTGAGAATTTTCACATATGTCTCAGAAAAGAAATACTCCTCAGTCAGAACTCACATTTAGAGAATTTAACATATAGCTGATGCTATCTCAGAGTCTCCAAAATAATCTTCAATTATCTAGCATGATCTTATTTAGAAGTAAAATAAACCAAAAAAGCATTTATGAAAATAATAACAAACATATCCTTAAAATCCTTGAACACTTTATTCATCAGGTCCGTAAAGATAGCTGGTATATTAGTTACCCCAAATGACACGACTAAAAACTCATTGTTTCAATACCTCATATTAAAAGCTGTTTTCATCAAATTAGCCTCTCTCACCTTCACCGAATAGTATTCAGATCGCAAATCAATCTTCAAAGATATAGAAAATCCAATAAGCTAGTAAAATAGATCATCAATCTGTGATAGAGGAAACTTGTTCTTGATAGTAACTTTATTTAACTCCCTGTAGTTAATGAAAATAGGCATTGTACCATCTTTTTTCTACATAAATAAAAGAGGTACTCCCCACAGAGACACACTAGGATGAATAAATCCTCTATCAACTAACTTCTGAAGCTAAACCTTCAACTCCTAATGCTCCTTTGGTGTCATCCTATACAGAGCTTTAAATATCAGGATCGTACCCAGAAATACATAAATATAAATTTTATGACTCTATCTGGTTATGGGGGCTATGGAGTGCACTTTTAAATTATAAAAATATTCAAGGCTCTATCTCCCCTAAATGATGCTTAGGTTTTCTTTGATATATGAAAAATAATAACTTCACTTAATATATACAAGTATACATGCCGAATCAAGTAATAAAGTAATAAAGTAGAGTGTCGAACCTACGAGGAAGCATGCTTTATAATAATCAACTACTATTGTTTACTCTAATTGTAAAATTATTCTAGTGAAATAAAAATGTTAGTTATGAAGATTGAATCATTAAATAAAAATAGTAAAATAATGGATATAATATTTAATTAAAGTGTTTTGAATTGATGAATGTAAATTACATATCTTTCATAATGAAATTCTTATTTATAATGTGATTTAGAGCATAAAAATCCTTAGATCTCTATCGAGCTTGTAGAGGTGAAAGGATATCTACTAACCTCCTACAATTATAGCATCTCCTTAGGAAACTAGCATATTTTACATCCTATATTTATGTATATAAACATACTATTTCAATATTCTCGATTCTTCTTGCATTCCTTCGTCTAGGCTATACATCATACTAAATTTTAACTACACATATGGCCACTATGTGCATTAAATAAAGAATGAGAGAATATTAAAAATATCATTTAACTTTAGAGCACAAGAATCTTCATTAGTATTTAATATATTCTCATCATCAACCCAAAACTAGAGAATTAGCCAGACATGGAAAAAAAGATAAGTAAACTCATTTTCATTAAAATCATAGAAGAATAAAAATACAAGAGAATAATATCACCAGGAAGGATCAATGTATCTCATCTACACTCCTTCTTCCTTAATATATGGAGTTGCTCAAATAAACACTAACTAAACACTATAATGATTTTATCAAGTACTTCCCTAGTCTCCCTTAGAATTGACTCTAAGAGAGATATAAAGAAGTATTCTAAAAAGTACTAGAATTATACAAGTGACTGAATTCCAATACAAACATAACACAATGACTATTTATAGGAAAATAGAAATTAAGAAACTAGTGCTGTGGCTCTTGAAAGATTGGCATCATTGTGCCCATAAAAGTACTAACACCATTGCACTAATGTTTTTTACTCCGTCGTGGTGCTTACTAATGTGGATTAGTTACTTAGTGAACACTCGCCGTGGCATTGCTGTCTATTTTTAGAGTCTAAATAAATTTTTATTAATTAAAAATCCCATAAATTTTAAAACACCCATTATAAAATTTTTAAAAAATATTCATAATTCTAATCTCTATAACATACAAAAGGTCACAATGTGAAAGTTTTATTAGTATTAAGTTATCCCCATTTTTCGGTAATAGAGACATAAATTTAATAAAAAAATTTGAAAAAATTGTGTATTTTAAAAATTTGAGATATGCATAGTGTGACCTATCTCGAGATAAACAAATTTCTTAACTGGGCTGACTAGCAAAAATGGTTTGAAGTCACCCAAAATTGGGCTTTTCTTTCTCTGTCCTCTCTTTTTTCTCTATTTTTTCCTCCAAGCTCTCTGTTAGCCAAAATGAGAAGGCTAATGGAATATAATGCCATTTAATATAATTAAGTTAATAGATTATGTTATTATATTAAAATATTAAAAAATTAATCTAAATATTTAATTTTTATCATATAATTCAACTAATTTTTTTATATCATCAAATTCAAGAATTCAAAAATTATAGAAAATATTTATGAATTAGCTAAGAATATCTAAAATAATTTAATGAAATTAATTTGTAAAACAGACACCTAACAGTCCCAAAATTCTCACGTGTACCAAAAAGTGATAATTTCTTAAGGAATTTCACCTAAGCCTAAAAATTATGAAAAAATTTAGTGAAACTAAAATAGAATAATATCTATACTATGGGGAAGTTGATTTGTGATTTGAACTAATAGTGACTCCCAAACTAATCACAAACTATTATAGATAAAAAAATTTATTATAAAGATTAAAGATTTTCACACTAACACTCAAGAGTTATTGAGTGCTATATTCTTTAAAACTAAAAATATATAATTTAAATATTTAAAATATATTATTTAAATAAATCTTAAAACTTTAAAATATTAAAACTTAAATTTAAATTAAATAGTCTTTGATCTAAAATAAAATAAAATAAATGATAGATAATATTAAAAAAAATAAATCAAGAAGCTATCCAAATTATACAACCTCTAAGTTAAGCTAGGCTAGTGGTTTATTCTGTCTTGTTTGGAGTACCTTGCCTAAAGGGTATTCATATTTGGTATGTTTACTTTTTGTACAATGGATGTCATGTTTACTATTCCTGTTGGTGCACCTTAGTCTCTCTAGGTCTTATTTGGCTCTTAGACCATATTATACTCTATACACCTATATGGCACTTCTACATTCTTTATATATATATATATATATATATATTGCTTTTTTTATAGAAAGTAGAATGTGCCTAGCTACAAATATAAATGTAAAGTTGTAAATGTAAAGTTATAGATTTGTTATATAGATAGATTGAGTTTTAAAGTGTTAAGTGTTATAAAAAGATTTAAAGATGATTGCTTACATATATTTATAGATTCCAAAAGGAAATGATTGTTCTTTCTTTAAAGATCAGTATCTTTTAAAATTTTATAGAAGATTATGGAGCCAAAAGATTCAGAAGACTAAAGTAAGCAATCATATTTAAATCTATATTGTATAAGAATAAAAATAGAGGCTTATTATGGTAGAGCATGACTACCTTTACTTTACTGGAGACCCTAGGTTATACGTTGCTTACGTTATATATAAATAAAGCTTTATTTATACATTACTTTTATGTATCATTTCATAACATTAGTTAAATTCATTTACATATTATAAAGTCCATATTTAAGTTTTTGAATAAAAAAAATCCTTGATTCCTTTGTTGTGAAGCTGTCATATGTTGCATTCATAAAGCATTGGTGGGCGCTTAGGATGTTAGCTGACCATTCACTATAGATAGATGTAAGTCCAGGTTGTACACCCCTTAGTTCCTCCTATCACCAAAAGGGTTATCCATTCATCTAAAATATAAATTTTACAACCAAAATCTAAATTATAAATATTTTTACATTTGTTTTCAACTCAGAACATTTAATCAAATTTTTATAAATTTAAAAAGTTTGATCCTCACTTTAATCAAGAGTTTTCTCAAGACTTGTCTTGAGATATAATTAACTATAGAGGCTTATCTCTATAGGGAGTCTAGAAACCAGTCAAAAATAAACCCTACTTTAATTTTTTAAAATAGGGGAAAATTTTTTTGGAAGCAGACTATAATTTTATACCTTGGTTTAATTTCATAATTAAAATGATAGGTGAATGTTTCTTTTCTCCTTCGGGAATACTTTTATAGTCCGTCTGATGTGTTTGATTATGAAAATAAATTAAGTTTCTCATTATCAATTGATAGTGAAATAATAGTCTACCTCTTGAGGTAGTATAATGCTTAGATATGTGGATTTGACTAAGAAAATATAAAGTGAATTAGTAGCACATTTATTTATCCACAATAATATTTTAATAGATTTAGAGTCTTGGGAAAAATAGTTTCAAATTGCATTAATTAGATGCATTTGAACCTCAGACTTCTAAATTCTTGATTAAATTCTTAACCTTAAAACCTTGATACCTAAAGTAAATAGTCAGTCAACATTGAATATAGAAATAGAAAGTGTAAATCTAGTGGACCAATATATTTGGCCATAACTAGCTAGAGATTTATAAAATTCAGATTGGCCAGAGATATGTTACTTTGTATAAGAGGGTGAGTGGAGGGGATTTTTTTAAAGATTTGTGATATAAGCCTAAAGGATAAGAGAAAAAGCATAAAGAGATTGACTTAATATGATATGATATGATATGATATGTCAACTTCTTACATGAAGACTCCCTGACTTATTGATTGATGAGATGAATGACTATTATGACTTATTCTTGTTTAGTCAGATTAATCTATAGGACATGATATGATTTATATAGAAAAATAACCACATGAGCTACATGTTGTAACTCGCATATTATATATATATATATATATATATATATATATATATATATATATATATATATATATATATATATATATATATATATATATATATATATATATATATATATATATATATATACATACATGATATTATTTCATAGGATTAGACATGACATGGAAATCATATATGTTATATGATTTGATTATTACATGAGTAGAATATATGACAAGACTGATACAGGTACATGGTTTATGAAATATGTATATGATACACTAGTATATGATCTACATAAATTGATATAATATGATATGAAATAAATAATATATGATATAACTGATAATTTTTATGACATATTGGATGTTATTCATAATTGACTTACATAGACAATGATAACTGATATATCAGCAAAATATTATCTTAATCGGGCACGAATTTCAAAGTAAAATCAAGTTGGAAACTTGTAAAATTAAATTCAAGATCATCTAAACTCCGATTTCAGCAAACTTATAGTCAAACTGTACGTCTAAAAAATACAAACCCAACATCACCAAATTCGACTCAATGTGAGCCTAAATGTGTCAATAAAAGACCCAAAACACATTTAGGAGGTTCAAACTATAATTTGGATTACCAAATGGCTTCCAAACATGACTTGCTTATAGCTGAATCGAGCGATTTGATGAGACAAATCTAGTGAGCCTAAGATTGTCAAATTCTTATATCATTAAGACATTCAAATGCCTAATAAATGCTCCATGATCAAGAGATTCAACATCAATCATCCATTCAAACCACTCCCAATTTACCTTTGATCTTCCTCCTATTTATTGGCTATGCCACTCTCAGAAAAATTTAAATAGACCTTCCATTCCTCATGAGAGGGGATAGAAGAAAGGAAGAGAAGGAAGAAGAGAAACTTGAGTTCTCTTGCCACCAGACTCCTCCTCGACCACAGCTGGACTTCCACCTACCAGCCGACTGATGCCAGACTTGTGCCCGTAGTTGGACTTTCATCAGACTTCTACCCGACACTGGACTTTCGCCCATCATCAGACTTTTGCCCATCACTGGACTTCCGTCGGACTTTAATCCGATGTTGGACTTTAGCCTATCATCGGACATCTTCTCGTCGCCAGACTTTCATCGAACTTCTACCTGACACCAAACTTTTGTCCATCTCCTGACTTCTGCCCATCGCCGGACTTCTATCCGTCACCACTTTCGCCGGACTTCTTCCCGACGCTAGACTACCGTCCATCACCTGACTTCCACTTAACCGTTAAGTATGGTCCTTCTAACCTCCATCACTAGACAATGTTCTTTATGACCTCTGTCACTTATCGACTATTGTCCTTCCAACCACTATCACCCGAATCGATATTTCTAACCTCCGTCACCCATTGACTATGGTCCTACCGACCAAACAAACATATAGTGATTCTTCCATTTTCCACCATGTAATGCATTATATATAACATATATTTGTTACATCAAGCAAAAGCCTTCCCTCTAATGAAGGGCCTAGCTCATTTGTAATCAATTATAAATACTAGTGGATTCATTCAAACTGGGCTAGGCCCCATAGTTTTTTTCCCCTTTTCAGGATTTTCATGTAAAAATCTTGGTGTCTCTTATAAATACTGCACCATCTCTTTTTATTTGATTATGTGTTGGATCTTCAAACAAAGCTAAGACGTTAAACTTTATATTTCTCTACCACCACAAATACTCTAGGACGTAATAATAACATATATAGTCGAGATTCCATATGCATTGATAACTGATTTCATATGTATAGACTTAATGCATTGATATTGATATAATATAAACATGGTGCATTGATAATAGAGAAAATAAGTATATTATTCTGGTTACTGATACATACTGATTTGGTCACTACGACATTGCATATTGTACAACCACATGAGTTGTTTATAAAATTTATTGATATAATTGACATGATTGCATTCATTTATATGACAACATTTGTATATTATTTTAGATGATACATTGGAATAAGATTGAGATAGGGACAATTGATTCATCATTTTTTTACTAATCATATTGATTAATATTATTCATACCAATTGATAATGTTTACATTAATATGATTTGATTGATTACATACAAAGTGTTTCTACTTTTCGTGCATTGAATATAGTTATAGGTTTTGCATGACCTACTAGCTGTTAGTTCATTATGTGATTTATATATTTCAAGGGAAGAGTAAGGCCTCAATGAAGTGAGGATAGATTAGAGTTTGGTATATGTATTTTTATTTCTGTTGCAATCATTTGTAAGAATGGGTTATTCTATTTTAGAATGATCAATTAGGAGTCCATGATTATTATAAATTTATTTTGAGATGAATATATGATGTGAATTATAAAATGAATGTTTTATAGTGGTTATGTGTTATCAAATTTGAAGTTAAAAAAAAAAGAATAATCCTTTTTAAATAGGTCTGGGGCAATTTTGATGTCTTGCCCTAATCAAAGTTAACATGTTCAGATTATGAGATAAGTTGAGTTTCGATTTGACATAAAATTTGAAAGAACTGAACACAATCATAATATTTATAACACACGATAGTTGAAATGACCCTCATGTGTCTCAGATGAGTGTTCTAGTATAGAAGTGACCAAATATGACAACATTTATATCACTATAAAGTGGCCAAATATGGTCAATCCATAAAATATGCTCATGAAGATCATTAAGATTTAAAAAATACTAATAAAGTTATAATAGGAGCATTTTAAATTTATAATTGCTTAATAATTTTTTCCATCTTAACCCGGCTTTATATGTTACCCGAGCACTCCCTATATGTTTGATTAGATTAGACAATTGCATATATAATGTCTTACTCTCATGACTAAATTCATGAATCTCTCATAATAAGATAATTCATTGACTTTAAAATCAAAAGAGATAGTGAGTGAAAAATAATAAATTAATAGTTTGCTCAAAGTTTCATTGAACATTGATTGAATATTAATTAACCATAATATAAGTGGTATGAACAATATTGCATCATTGATAGAAACATTTTTGGAAATAGATCAAAGAATTTTTGAATCATGGTTGGGTTGCTTCAACTATTGTTCAAACCTTGTTCAAAAACATAAAAATAATATTCAAATAAGCTTCGAACAATATTTGGTCATGAGGCAAAAATATATCGATAATCTTATAACATATTTTGAAAATTAATTTATAACATTAATGTTCCTGGATCTAGTGAGAGAAGCTCTCAGTTTTAGTTAGAGATTTTTTTCAAAAAAATTTTTTCTGTCATTTGGCAAATTTTTCGGTAATGACGGCGAACCATCCGGGAACCATCTCTGGTGGCTGGAATCCTATCGGTCATTCTTTGCTTAGCTCCCGCAGCATTCCTGGTTCGTTGGTCCCATCAGATGTTGTGGCTACCCCAAAGATTAATCTCTTCAATGCTCCTTTGGTTATCAAAGAACCAACTGGCGTCCAGTCTAGATCATCTCCCCTCGTAATTAGCAAAGGCAAGCAAATTGTGGAGGACTTTAAGGCAAAGACTCCTCTTAAGAATGGTGTTGTTAGACCGAACGATTTTGAATCATCCTCTTCTTCGGACATGAAGCTTTTTGTTAATAGGTTTGGAAATAATTCCAAAACTATTTTCAATTCAAAGGGAGACCCTTCTGTCCAAAATAAATTTGAAAAACTATCAGCTATTTATTCTAATGCTGAAGAAAAAGTTTCTGATCATGATGTTCTTGAAGAAATTCATAATGTTGTTCTTGGTTTGGGAGATTGACAGCCTGTAAATCCTTGGGCTAAGGGCCTTATATAAAGGTTAATCTATTGAAGGACAAATCCTTTTTGTCCGAGGATGGGATTGTAGTTAAGTTGCATGAACCAAATGTGAATATCAACTCAGAAAAACATCAGCATTCTATTGTGGTGAAGGTGTTTGGTAGAAATATCCCTATCCAGGTGATTGTTGAGGAATTGCAATGCCAGTGGATGCAATTTAGTAAATTCCATCTGACGGTTCTTGGCTCAGGATGGGTGTTATGCTCTTTTTTCACTTGTGAGTCAATGGAGAACATTCTATCAGGTGGTCCTTGGTTTGTGAATGGTCATATTATGGGCCTTGACAAGTGGAATCCTAAATTCTCACCAAATTCTTTGAAAGGTTTGCCAATCCCTATTTGGGTTAGGATGCTTAATCTTCCACTTTATTGTTGGGATGAGATTAATGTGTCGAGAATTGCTTCTTTGATCGGAACACCTCTCTTGATAGATGGTGATATGTTCCAATGGGGAAGAAGGGAATTCACTAGAGTTTGCGATTGAGTGGAGTTAGACAAACAACTTTAATTGGGTGTTTGGGTGGAAGGGTTGGATGGTCGTTTCTTTCAAAGGGTGGAGTATGAGAAAATCTCATCTTTCTATTTCAAGTGCAGAAATATTGGTCATTTGTTCGACGCTTGCAATTTGAATGAGGTTGAAGGAGGGAATGGAGGAGAGGGTAAACCACCTATTCAGAAAAATAATTCTGTGGAGGCTTAGCCATTGGCTACTAAGAATGATTCATCTTATGGGCCTTAGGTTCTGGTTAATCATGGAAGGGGATGGAAAGTGACTACGGTATCACAAAAGAATACTTATTTTCCTAAAGCTGGTTATGTCTATAAAGTTTGAGCGATTGATGTGAAGACCTTTGGAATGGACAAAGTTCAGAATGTGATCTCTGGGATAATTGGAGCTGAGTTGCCTCCGATTATGAGAAAGGTTCAAGAAGGTTCTAATGTATTAATGAAGGATAGCGAGGAGCCGAGGAAAGCTGGTGATGATCATGTACATTCTGCTGATAAAGGGAGGGACTTTTCTCCAATTGCTGGCAAGGATCTATATTCTTCTTAGACGGCAATTTCTACTGAAGGTAATAGCTTTAAGCTTTTGGATTCTTTTTGTGGGGATGAGAAGATTTTGAATAAAATGGGTGATTAAGTTAGAGATGATTTAGAAGAAGGAGAACTGGTGAAGTTGGATGCTTTAAACATGATTCCATAGGAGTCTTCATTTGTTGTTGATAATAAGGAGGTTGATGTTCATAACAAGCCAGAAGTTTATGTTGGTTTGGGGGATTGTGTTTCTGGTACTAATAAACCTAAATTTCTTAAGGAATTTAGGTTCCTTGGCTCTTTGAACTCATCTTCTAGGCATAAAAAGCTAGAAGTATTGATTAAAAAAATGAGCAGGGGTCCTTTCCCCTTAGTGAGGAAATGAGTTCCTTAGCTTTTTGGAATTATAGAGGGGCTAATAAAAGGGGTCCTTTCCCCTTTGTATTTGAAAGATTTTATTAAAGATTTGGATGTCTTCTTTGTTGGTATTGTTGAAATGAATATTTCTTCTATTGGTATATGTGAGTTTTGTAAATTTATGGGAGAAGGTTAGGATTTCTTTCTCTTCCCATCTGATGGGTTGTCTGGAGGGATTTTGGTGGTTTGGAGATTTGGCCTCTTTTTCATTGTTGGAAGCTTCTTTTCAATGAGTCATTGGGGAGTTGAAGATTGTTAATAAAGGTGTTTGGGTGGTTTCTACTGTTTATGGTAGTAAGGACTTGTATAAAAGAAGGAAGTTGTGGGATTATTTGGAATTGCATTCGAGCTTGAACTTGCCCTCTGTGGTTGGGGGAGATTTTAATTGTATCCTGTCTCAAGATGACAAAAGGGGAGGGAAAAAGTTTTTTTTTTCTCTAGGTCCTTAAGAGATGAAATCATTTATAAATAATAATGATTTTCATGATGTGGGGCTTATTGGATCTAAGTTTACTTGGTGCAACAATAAAAGCAAAGGTGCTCGCATTCTTGAGAGACTTGATAGATGTTTATTGAATTCTAAGGCTTTAGAAATGGTTCAACATGCTTCAGTTAGGCACTTGGCTAGGGTCACCTCTGACCATTGCCCCATTGTTTTGAAAATCTTCTACCCAAGTTATTATAAAAATAGATTTATGTGATTTGAAGATGTTTGGATGTTGTATCCAGCTTCAACGACGGTGGTGACTAAATCTTGGAGCAAATCTGCTGGTGGAGATGCTATAGATGTCCTTAATAGGAAATTTTATAAAGTTTTGAGGGCCTTGCATTTTTGTAGCAAAGCTAAATTGCAAAACTTAGTGGATTTGAAGGAAAAATTCAAGAAGGAAATTGAAGATCTTCAACTGGAGGAATCGATCGGTGAGGGCTTTTCTGACGATAGGCTTTTGTTGCTTAGGTCCAAGATTAATGAATTGAATGTCACGCTTGCTCGCTTAAATACTTGGTGGAGACAAAGTGCAAAGGTGTGGTGGTTGGAAGAGGGTGACATGAATTAAAATTTCTTTCATGCTTTAGCTAATGGGAGAAGGAATGGCAATTTTACTAACCAAGTGAAGGATGATGATGGCATTCTTATGGAGGATCTGGAGGCTATTGAAGGTATCTTTTTTAAATTCTTTAGCAACAAATAGAGGTATAGGGATTTTTTTTGTGGGGTTGGCCAACTTCTCTGAATTCTTTAAGTCGAGAGGACTCTAACCTCTTGATTGCTGATTTCTCATTTGAGGAAGTGGAACTTGTGGTTAAAAATCTTGGTAGAAATATTTCTCCAAGTTTTGATGGTATTTCTTATTCTTTTATAAAGGATTATTGGAAGGTGATTGGTAAAGATGTGTGGTGTTCTATCCTTCAATTCTTTTCTTCGGGTAAGATGTGTTCTAAATGGAAGGAAACTCTTGTAGTTATTATACCTAAAGTCAGTGATCCTTTAGTTCCTTCTAATATAAGTCCTATCGATCTTTTTATTTTTTGATTTACAAGATTGTTGCCAAGATCTTATTGAAAAGATTGTTGAAAGTTATACATAGTTTGATTTCTGATGTTCAAGTGGCTTTTATTAAAGGAATGACTTTATCAGATCATATCCTTCTTGCTCAAGAACTATTCTACAAATTTAGATTTTCCAAGTCTAAAAAAGGATTGGTAGCAATTAAAGTTGACATGGAACTATCTTATGATAGCATGGCTTGGGATACTCTAAGATAAGTTTTGGTGTATTTTGGTTTTCCTCCTAAATTTTTAAACATTTTGATAGAGTGTGTGGTAGATCCTTTATTTTTGGTTCAGATTAATGGAAATAGTTCGAGGTGGATTGAGGCAAGAAGTGGATTTAGACAGGGCTGTCCGTTATCTCCTTACTTGTTTATCTTGTGCTCTAAGCTTTTGTATAATGCTTTTCTTTATAAAGGAAGGAATTTGGGCATCAAAACTGCATTTACTGCTCCTAAGATTTCTCAGCTATTGCTTGCGAATGACATTCTTATGTTTTCAGAAGCCATGTTTAGGCATTTGAAGTAGATTAAAAGAATTATTTCTGATTACTACTATTAGACATGACATAAAGTAAATATTTAGAAATCTTCCATTTTATTTGGGAAAACTGTTGATCGGAATAAGAGGAAAGCTATCCCTAATTTGTTGGGTTTTAAAGAGGTGAAGGAGTTGCATTACTTGGATATCAAAATTGCTTTGAGGAGATTGTTTTTGTTTGAGTTCTTCAATCTATTAGAAAGATCTGCTTCGAAATTGAATGTGTGGGGCAACAAGTTCATCTCATTAGCTGGAAGGTTGGTGTTGGCTAAATCGGTCCTTCTATCTATCCTAGTGTTCTATTCTACTCACTCCTTGGTTCCTTTGAGCATCTTAAAATAATTTGATAAGATGAGCAGAAAATTTTTATGGAATAAAAAAGGTGGTAACCGTGGCTTACATTATGTTGCTTGGGAGGATCTTTGCAATCCAGTGAATGTTAGAGGCCAAGGAATTCATTCAGCTATTTCCATAGTGGGACCTTTGCGAGAAAAATTTGCTTGGAATTTTCTCAACAATCTAGATTCTAGTCTTAATAGGTCCCTATTCGCCAGGTACGGAATTGATATTATATAGGTTGAGCCCAAAAAAAGCACCTCTTCCACCTAAAAGATCTTGCTTAGTGGTGTGAAGGCTCTTTGGCCAATTGTGAGATGGAGGATTGCTTCAGGTAATTCTATTAATACATCAAAGGATATTTGGGTATTAGTTAAAAGCTTTGATAGATGGCCGACTTTCATAGCTGTGTTGGATAGTAACTTTCCTACTCTGGATAAGTTCATTGCTGATGGAAATTGGAACCTGGCGGAGTTGCTTAAATATTTTGGGAAGTCATTGATTGATATCATACTTCAAATCCAAATTTATCCAGAACTTTTGAATGATCGGTTGGAGCTTATCAGTAACTTTTTTGGTAAAACCATTGTCGGTATGGCGTTGAATTTGGCTGCAAATGACTAAGCAAGGATAGATTCTTGGAAGTGGATGAAGAATCTGAAACTTATCCCTTGGGTAGATTATTTTTGGTGGCGTATGTTGAAGGATGCGATCCCTACTACTGATTTCTTGATGTATAGAAGATTGGTGAACTAAAACTACTATCCAAGAAGGTGTATCGCAGTGGAAAAGACAAACCATGTTGCAGTTAAATGTTCCAAACTCACTCAAGCTATTGCATTGGTAAATAAATGGGGTATTTCTATTCCTAAGTTCTCTTCTATTCTGGATTTCAAGTCTAAATTGGAGATGTTATCTAAGGTCAATCCATTCATCACAAATCTGTATTGTTCTTTAATCTTTTTCTATTGGAAAAGTAGAATCAAGGTTGTGCACGGCGGTAAGGAGCTTGGCTTGGGCTTCATAGCTTTGAATGCAATTAGCTTAGCATCAATCTCGACGAAGGTTAATCTTTTTTCGGACCACTAGGGTGTTAACCAGCTTCCTCAGCTGATTGTCATTCTTAGCACCCTCCACCCGAATGGATTAAAGTCAACATTGATGCAACTTTATTGCAATCAAATGAGGCTGGTGTTGGTGGTGTGTTTAGAGACAATAGAGGGAGATTTCTTCTTGCTTTTGGATTCAGGTGTATGCATTGGGATAGTGGCCAATTGGAGCTGTTGGCTTTTCATTCGCTGAGGAAGATTATCCAAGAGTGGATGTTGGAAGCTAAAGGAATCATAATTGAGAGAGATAATTATAATATTATCAAGTATTTGCAAGGCTCGGTTGGCAAAGCTGTTCGCACTGTTGATATTGGCGAGGTGGAAGACTTGTCTTTCCTCAAGGATTTTGGGAATTTTTTATTTCATTTTGCAAATAAAGATTTTAATAAGTTAGCCAATCTTTGTGCTAACTTTGCTTTACTTGGTGATTTTTTTTTTGAAAGAGTTAAGTTGTAAGAAGGTTCCTCCTGCTTTTCTTTCATTGCTAAAGGAGGATTGTAATAGACTTTCTATAACTTTGTAGGTTATAATAGGGCTTCTTCTCTTTTTAATGCTTATTGCATTTTCTCAAAAAAAAAATCTATAACATTAATATCAAGGTCAATCTTGTCAAAGATGAAAACTTTACCAAATGTACAACATCACTTGCCTTCAACAACAATCATTGGCTATTTGAAGATGTAGATGGAAATGTTGCCATGAAACTTTGACGTTAAATCATTACTAGCAAATGTGAATCACAAGGAAGAAGATATAAAACGTCAAACAACTTTTTGCTTGAAACGTCATTTATTGTAGGCATTTTTATCCTGACACAAAATGTTAACATATTTTTAAATAAAATAAAAAATAAATATATATTTTTTAAATATTTATATATATATATATTCTCAATTTGACAGTTTAAAATCAAAAATTAACCCCCTCTCCCTCCACTGTCCACGCCGAGCGCCAGGTTTTAGGGTTTCTTTTCTGCACTATTGTCGCTGCTACCCCTTAACCCCAAAGAGGGAACTAACGATGGGCTCGACGTCACGGAGGAACTCTAAATCAGAGAGGCAATCCCTCTTTTTTCACGATCTCGCCTCGCCGGTCTCCGTCCATCGCGCTGGCGGGAGATTCACCATCCCCGGCCAAGCGGCTGCCCTCTCCGCCCAATGGCACGAAAACTTCGGCGGATCGGAACCGCCGCCACCACCTGTGTTCACACTGGAGGATCGCCTTGACTTCTCCCCTGAACCCACCCTAGGCGAGTTTCCAGCCTCGCCGGAGCTGGGATCCGATTCGAGGACACCAAATCCTTCGCGCGGATATTTATCCTCTCCTTCTCTTCATAGAAGCAGAGCGGAACTCAGTAGTTCTGTGATGGAAAATGGTGGATTTCAGCTTGCGAAGCAGCAGCACCAGCATAGTCCGGGGAGCGCTAGCTGGTGGTCGCCGGTGAAGATTGGGGAGCCTGAGCTGGAGAAGAAGGGGAGAGGTTCTCCAGTTGATGGTGAAGTGCAGCCAGGAGCGCTAATTATGCTGCCTCCTCCAAGGGAAGCTGTTAGGCCGGAGATGCAGAGGAATAACCTATCCATGGGAGCATTGAATGAGGAAGAGTGGGTTACTGTTTATGGGTATGTGCCATAATCGTTTTTTCTATTATCCACTTATCCATTTCTTTATGTGAGCTTGTGCAAGTTATGCCGTTGGAAATGCTTGTTTTTGCTGTGCTTCATTCAATGTCTGATTTTACATTTTTCTCTATCAATCAATTAATAGTGGTGTTTGACGTGAAATTTTGTTATAGTTCCATGTTCGTATCAAGTTCTCTCAACAATAGTGGAGTGATGCCAATAGTCAATTGAGAGTCAATGCCACATGATTTTAAAGTCAATGAATTATCTTATTATGAGGGATTCATGTATTTAGTTATGTAAAGGTTGGTATTGATGTCTATAGAGAAAATGAAAATTTAATTAGGAGTTTTTGTGAGCTTTATTATTAATTTAACATGTCTATCAATATGACGAACTTAGGAATGGTTCATGTAATGCTCACTTTTAGATGACTATCAAGAGTATAGAATAATAACTATCATGTCTCTTGCAATCAACAATATAAAAGCGATCATGGACTTACATTCAAGTCAATTGTATCAAGTGATCTTACATGATTCTCTTGTAATATATATTCACACTTTTAAGAATTAAAATTGATGCAAGTTGTTTAGCCAAGATTGTTGCATGTTAGAAGATTCACAGTGGTGAGTATTTAAAGTTAATGCCTTAGCTTGCAAAAGGACCCCTCATACATTCAGATATGAAGACAGTTGCATAGGTCCAAAGGAATCATATTTTTGTTGAAAACTTGGATAGGGAAAAATCATGAGTTCTTATCTGGTCAGAATAAATATGTTAGTCTTATTTTTAAATAACAATGTTTTTCCCTTCTACACAAATTTGCGCACAACAAACTTGATAGCAAGGAAAAAGAGAAATAAGAACAATTACTTGAGGTAATGAAACCTTACTAGCAGAGTTCTCTGTTACTAGTCTGTCTTGTTAATCCAATATTACGGCTTATTAGTTGTTCATGGCTACAAATATATGAATTTCATCCACCTAGTTGATTGTCACCTTAAAGACCCCCATACCTAGATTGTTTTGTGCTCTTTGGATGGATAGACAATTGAATTAGATTCATAATTGTTGAAGATCCATAATACCTTTGCTCATGCCTTATTGGTTGTAAGGAAATGTTAGTTGAAGTTGAAGTCATTGACCAACAAGAGGTAACCATAACTTCAGCAAAAATGTCAAATGTTGAGAAGAAGAAAATATGCAACATCAATCTTATGCAATGAGAAAACACTATCACTTGTTCAAGGTTTATTATTATATTTGGAAAAATAAGCCATATTTTCTTTCAGTTCAATTCCACCGTACATGCCTTAATTGAACCTGTGATTTTGACCAAGGGTTTCCAAATGAGGATTTATAATTTTTTCATAGGCAAGGCGTATAGTCTGAGGCGCAAGACATATGCCCCCACAAATTTTTTTCTCATGTAGTTTATGTGTACAAAATATAATTAAATGTAAACATTATTAAAGTAGAACTTCAGGAAAAATCTAAAAAAATAAGTATAATAGGAAACCCATTGGTGACATCTTTGATGACTAGCACAATAAGATCAATGGTTGTCTATTTCAACGATTAGTGGAAAGACGGGGGCCTTTTTTATTACTTTTTTAATTTGTAGTTGCATTGGAGAAAAATTTGGATTGGGTTATTTGTCCTTGAAACTAACTTTGGTTTACCTATTTCTCTATAAGGCTACCCTTCTTTACTTAAAAAGATGCTACAAAATCATCAGGGTGCAAAACGATGCTTCTCATACTCTTGCGTTTGTGTCCATCGCTTTGAATTCTATTATCAGAGGGCCAATCTTCATCCTCAATTCTCTGGCTCTTGTTGCCTTGCCTCATCCAAGGCCAAGCCTATATTGTCTTATAAATCAGTACATAGTATTAAAATTTAATTTGCATATTTTTATAATTAAATAAAGATTGACCAACCACCCGCATTGGAGTTGTAGACTTTAGACACTTGTCTAATTGTTTTATACGACACCACTTTATCACCATGCTATTAGAAGTTTATTTTCGTTATTTTTATTCTTGTATTTTTGTTGGTTTTGCATTCTTTACAATGAGATAGATCTTTCTAATTGTATTGGTGATTTGATTTCGTTTTACACCTGGAAATATGGACACAATATTTATCGGGAAGAGCTATGAAGAGCATCAAGTTAATGAAAAAAGTATAGGTGGCATAAAACTTATCTTCAAATGATTTTTTTTTTATGAGAATTGCATATGATTGAGTGATGATAACTAGTTAGAAATTTGTCAAAGTTATCTTGAAGTTATTAAAAAGTGGACCAGCATTTGTAGTAGCTGTGATGTGACTAAAAACTTTACAATTAGAGTTAGAATTTATCAATTTCAATATATATATATATATATATATGCTTATTTGATAATTAAAAATATATTTTATTAGATCTACTAACTTTATTGAAATGACTTTGAAATCCATTTTGAATTGATCACTTTTGACTTCCAATTTCGAGTTGAAGATGGCTTGCTTTACACGTCAACTCAGTGTCACCCTTACATGCAACACTTAGAAATAATGAATAGAGAATAATTATTAATCAAATTAACCCCAAATAGTTTGTTATAAAGCTATTTTTGATGATGAAAATATATCAAAATGATAAGCTATACATATGCTGAGTTAGTTACCAGAAAACAAATGATATTTCTTTATTTTAATTGTGACTTGGGAGCTTTTGCTCCATTTGGAAGGTCTGAGATCTGCCATAAAGGAGTTTTCCTCATCATGATTTCTGTAATTATTTTCTTTCTTTTTCGTAGTTTGAATCGATTTTGCTATTATAAATGCCATGATGTGAAATGTCACTGGTGCTTTTGTTGATCGGTTTCCAGGCCATGTTTTAAAGTTCAATTCGATAGACTGATAGTTTAAAGATTATTTATGTTGCTCTATTCTAGTATTATACACAAAGTCTTTAATCCTAAGCATTTTTCATTAATTTGTGAATTTCCTACGGTTTTTAACCTAGCTTCTTTTATATTTTTATATGATGATCTTAGTGTTTGACTTTGGTATATGTTTAAAGTGTATAATATATTAGTAATAAATATGCAATTTTTCCTTGTCATCATTAGATTTGCCCCGGGTGATACCAACCTGGTGCTGCGTGAATTTGAGAAGTGTGGTACAATATTGAAGCACGTCCCTGGTCCTAGGGATGCTAACTGGATGCATGTTCTCTATCAGGTACTTCCTTTTCTTCACAGATTCAGGTTTTATGAATCGCTTGCTTTCTTTCAAGTCCTACTGTTTTGATGATATAAAACTATATGACGTGTATCTTCAAAATCCATTTTATTTTTAAAAGAAACATCCAAATGTTTAAAATAACCCACATACCCTGTATTTGAGGGTGAGATTTAGTGAACTGCTGAGAATAAAAGCTGATCTTGTTGTACTCTTTAGGATTGGGTGGTATTATCATAGATAAAAATATTTGAGTACTAGTTTTGTAAATATTGAAGATTTGAGTTTACAAATGTAAATGACCGTACTATACATCTATTTCCTTGTTGGAGAATATACATTTTCAATTGCTACAAATATTAGATAGTGTTTTTCTACTTTGAAATGTCACAACTTTGAAAAAGAACGTGCTTCCACACTTGAAAGTATTTAGCTCTTGTAGATTGTGAGAGGTGCTAGCATTCAGCTCAAGGCCTAGATTTATGTTATGCTTCCTGGTGATCCAAGAAGCTTTGATACCTTTTGAGTAGGTGTAAACAAAAAGAAAATTGAGAGAAAGAGAGAATAAAAAATTATTCATTTCATAATAAGTCTTTACAGCTAGAGAGGTATTTATAATATTTAGGTAGACCAACATGTCACTAAAGAACCGACCTATCTAAAACAAGTAAAAGAAAGGCTAGACTAGTGTTTTATTATATATGTGGGCCCATTTATCATTTATGTTGCCAAAATTATATTATTGTCATTTGCGAGTTGTGGAATGTGTTTATTCCTTTTTTTGGTAGGCTTTCATAGTTGTTGGTTGTCCCACCATATTTGCAGCCCATTCTTCACATCTGGATTGTACAATTTTCGGAGTAATATAATTTGTTGATGTATATTACTCCTATCATCCTGGAAAACAACCATGTCCTCAAGGTTGACAGACGGAAAAGACGAATAAATGGCTATAAAATTTTCCCGTGTGGCATCATCTGGTAATTTAATTTTCATTGCAACAAAACTTGACCGCGAAGTTGTAAAAAGGTAGGAGGAAAATGCATAAGTAAAAATTCATAGTGACTGTCATGAATAGTTTTATGAACCTTTTTAGATTGTATCTTAACTTATTGAATGGCAGAACAAAACTGATGTTTGGAAATAAAGTCTATGTAATGCATCTAAAAATTCATTTACTATTGGAATAGAAAATTTATCTTTAATGATGAGTATATTAAGGGCTGTAGGATTAATGCAAAAATACAAATTACTATTCTGCTTTGAACAAGCAATATTGGAATAAAAAAAGAGCTGAGATTATGACAAATAGCGCTAGGGTGAAGCATTTCAAAAACTAATTGTTCCATAGCATCCTTTTGAAAACGTGGAGAATGATAAGGATGAATGTTAATTGGTTGAGATAAGGATGGAAGATGAATACAATGGTTTATAGTACGAAGTTGAGGTAAATCTTGTGGTGGCTGAAATAAATATTGAGATTATTTGAGTAAGGCATATTGAATAATGGTAGATGATGTGTAAGAAAAGAGAAATCTCTTGGAGAAGGTGGCGGTTGTGGAGAAAGGATTAGGCTGACGAAATCAAGGATGCAGTGGAGTATGTGGATGGTCAATAGACAAACTATCAAGTCTCTTGTCTATGGAGTCCATGAAAGCACGGATTTGTTTGAACATCTAATTGCTGTTGAGATTTTTGTATTTTAGAGAATTATAATTCTTGATTGGTTTGCATTGTGTGGATGACTTCAGCCAAATCAGCATTTTTTCATCTTGAGAGTCCTTTGTTCGCTGCTGAAAATGCATAAAATATGTGGTTCTTGATAAGAAAAAAATTAACCTGATGTAATCTTGAATGTATATGACCTTTGAAAGTAAAGGTTGCGTTTGGTGGCAGATTCCAGCATGCAAAATCTGATATTCTAAATTACAGAATTTGGGTTGTGAATCTTGAAAAAGTATAGAATTCATATTGTGAAATTTGAAAACGGTAGAAATTTTAAATGCAGAAATTCTTGATGCAGAATTCCGGAATGAACAAAATTATGGAAGAAGATGCAGAATTCTGGAAAGAACGTAATTGTTAATGCAGAAGTGCTGAATTTCGTGGTCGTTGATGTTGAAGAATGATGGTTACTGCTGGTGTTGAGGCAAGAACCGTGGAGGATGCTGTTGTTTGGGCTGTTGTAGGGCTGGCTGATGGAATGTTTTGGCAGAAGGAATGCCGGCCTGTGGTAAGAAGGAAGTGAAGGAACTAGCACCCTTGGCTGGTTTCTCTCTGCTGGAAAGAACAACTGACGGTAGATTCTTGGAGGGCAACAGGTTATGGAAGATGTTGTGGTGAAATGGAGACTGGTTCTTGAGACAAATAGGGGACGACTGAAAGAAGGCAGGCTTCTGGCGAGGCTGAAGGCAGCACTGTTGTTAGTTGTAGAGGAAAAGAGGGCTGGCGGGTGGATCATTGTGGTGGAGACTACTGAACGGTAGAAAGAGGATAGGGGGATGTGAGTTTAATGCAATGAGAGCATCGTTTGTTATGCTTCTTGGTGATCCAAGAAGTTTTAGCACCTTTCGAGTAGGTGTAAACTCCCAAGATAAATAGAAGAAATAGGGTGAAAGAGAGAAAACCAGAAATTATTCATTTCATAATAAGTTTTTATAATTGAGAGGTATTTAGAATAGTTAGGTAGACCAACATGTCACTATGGAATTGGTTTACTTAAAACAAGTAAAAGAAAGACTAGACCAATGCTTTATTAAATATGTGGGTCATTTATATTGTCAAAACTATGTTGTTGTCATTTGAGAGTCGTGGAATGTGTTTGTTCCTTCTTCTTTGGTAGGCTTTCGTAATTATTGGTTATCCCATCATATTTATAGCCCATGCTTTCCATCTGGATTGTATATTTTTTATATTCAATATAATATATTGATGTCTGATAATTTACCATATGAAAAACATTATCTTACTATCAGCAACTGATGTTTCATTTATGATATTCACTTTTTTATGCTTTATAGAATCATTATGATGCTCAGAGAGCACTCGGAAAGAATGGCACACAGATAAACAGTGTTCTCATAATCGGTGTGAAACCAGTGGACTATGCACAGCGGCAATACCTGGATGAGAGACACAACAGCAGTAATCATGCTAGCCTCCTGATACCTTTTACTCCTCGCACTTCATATAGTAGGCGCACAAGTAGCTCAATGGCTCCTGGTGGTGTTGTTTCTGCTCGACCCAACTCTCATCTTAATGGTGGTGGGGCCTCTGCTACTGAAAGCAAAGGACAGCGTCCAACTGGAGCCATTGCTTCTCCGGCAAAGTCAGTTGTGTCCAAAGTCATAGACTTAATGTTTGGGATATAAAATTCCATCAAAGTACGTTCCCTTTTAGTATTTTGTTTGTGCTTACCGTGCGATTTTCTTGAAAATCTTACAGCATGATATGTAAGCTGATGGGTAGGGTGATGTTGGTGTCAGCTTTGTGGCTCATCTGTTCAGTGATTTGAGGCAGAGAGACTGGTATTTGGGTTTTGTATTGTTATGCAATTCAAAGTGTTGCTGGATGTTATAGAGTGCAGAGGTCAACTCGTGAATCATTTTGGTGGGGCGAGTCTTGAACATGATTAGACTAGTTACAGAAGAAATGTATATCACTCGTAGCTGTTTTGTATTCTTGATTATAATCAACCTAAAGCCCACAAGATCCTTTCTGTTAATTTAGTGATTCCAAAAACTTCTGTTGTCTTTTATAGAGTTTAAATTTATTGAATTAGGTTCGATCAAGAGGGAAGGTATGCAGCACTTGCTGATTTTCTCTCATTTTAGTTTGTTGAAACTGCAAGCTCGAACACAGAACGAAATGATCTTTTTAGGCCTTTTTTACAGATTTAGTGAAGAGTGTTTTCGTTTTAAGTTACCTGTGTATTTGCAGTGTTGGCACTCATGTTTTAATTTGATGATTGTGCTCGTATCACAATGGCTTTGCTTGTTAAAATTGCGATTAATTGTTGCACTTTTTTTATGATTGAAGATCCTTTGATTCGACTGTTGTTGATGGTTATGCTGTAAAGACTGATTGATGTGCCTCTTAATTGATGGAGATCATTATATTTTGGCGCCCAAGCCTTTGGGTATGCGCGATATTGATTTGATGGTTGGAGTTAGGGGTGTAAGTGAGCCGAGCCGGCTCGCGAGCCGGCTCGAGCTCGACTCGTTTATGGGCTCGTGAGCCGAGCTTATCGAGCTCACGAGTCGAGCTCGAGCTCGAGTTCGAGCTCGAGCTCGAGTTCGAGCTCGTTTAGTAAACGAGCTCGAGTTCGAGCTTGAGCCGGCTCGACTCGTGAGCTCGTGAGCCGGCTCGAATAAATATTAATATTTTTAAAATAATTTTATTTTATTTATTTAATTTAAATATTAAAAAAATTAATAAAAACCACCTAAGTTTTATTTCAATGTTAAACATTTCATATTTTTTTCTAAAATTTAATTAAGTTTTAAAAATCCCGCTTAAGTTTTAAAAATCCCGCCTAATTTTTAAAATCCCGCCTAAATTTAAAAATTCCCGCCCATGGCTCATGAGCCGGCTCGCGAGCCGGCTCGAGCTCGTTTACAGTGAGACGAGCTCGAGTTCGAGCTCGCCTGTCGAGCTCGACTCGAGCTCGAGTTCGAGCTCACTTTCCAACTAACGAGCCGAGCTCGATAAGGGCCTAAACTCGACTTGACTCGACTCGTTTGCACCCCTAGTTGGAGTAGAGAACATTGTCATCGTGCATACGAACTCGATGCATACCAAATATTTCACAGCAAGTCAGTTAACAAGCATTCCTTGGGCGGCGGCTTGGCAAGCAATTTCGTCGACTTCCTTGTAGCCAGATGTAGGCCTAGTTTGTTTGAGCGTTTTTTTGTCTTTGCCGTTTGCAAATGAAGGAATTTTTTTTTGCTGATATTTGTTTGCGACATTTTTGCAGAAATATTTTTTAGTGTAGATTTAGCTTTTTAATTTTCTTATTCCTTTGAATATATTCATAATATAATGAGTGAACATAATAAGCAATGGTTTTTTGATGAAACATCTTATTAGTTATCATTGATTATATTTATTTAAGACTTTTGTACGGGCATCACAACAAAGTCTATAAATATGATTCTTACAAGAATCATACGAATATTGTTTCTTAAAGAAGCCTTTTAGTATATAAATTTTAAATTTTGTACTAGAAAGTTGCTTCAAGAAGCAGTAAGAAAGTTGTCCTTAACAAATCTTTCATCATTTTGTCAATTTTCTTCCTTAGCTCTATTTTACAAATATTTCCTTCCATTGTTGAGATGAAGCATAATGCTAAACTCATAATTGAAAATTATCGAGACCTAGATCTCCTTTCTTTTTATTTAAAAAATGCACAAAGGTGAAGATCCAATAAATATGAAGAACAAGGAGAAGATGTTTGATCCCATAAAAGATGAAGATTCATATAAATCTTGCGTTGCAACTAAATTCTCATCTTGAGAATGTAGATCAAGGATTAATGACTGAAAGGGTAGTTTTCGGGGATATTCAATATTCTTGGGTAGTGAACTTCCTTCAACGTTTGTTGAGTTGATTATGAAGGATTGTGATAGGCTTCTATTTAGGTTGTATCTTTCTTTTATTGATTAATGCAATTTGCACATTTTCAAAAAAAAAATTAAATAAATAAATAAAAAGAATGAAGGTTATCAAGATAATCTAAATCTGATAATTTTGTTATTAGATTTATTATGAGCAAGATTTTATGTAGAACTTAAGAAGAGGATTGCCTTTAATCTTAGCCAATTCCAAGAGTGATAATTGGGTTCTCTTCATCAAATCCTTCTTAGTGAAATGAATTACAATGTTTCAAAAATGAACATCTGTGAGGTAAGATTATTGATAAGTTTCCATTTTCTGAATCCTTTGCTGATTGACCTAATTCCAAGAGTCCTCGAACTCTTTATATCCATTTTGTGAGGGGTTCTCTTAAGGAAATTCAAGCTACTACAAAGGAAGGTAATTTGGATGATCCCAATAAAGTTGAAATTGGAGACTTGATACTTTAAATCTTGGGTATTGGAGAAAGATTAATAAAGTCACCATGGTTAAAGTATCTATTTAGACACTATTGAAGGAAGGAAGAATAAGTCCAAGAATTTTATAGAAAGTATTTATGAGTAGCTTAGTTCCATTTTAATTACTTGGGATAGAAATAAGAATTCTATTTTGGAAAGAAAATTTAATGATTTAATGGCTGAAGTTCACTCTTTGAAATCATCTATTAATACACAGCTCTCCTTGGTATGTTGGTTGGGAGCTTAGGCTACCAACTAAGAGGTCTTGGGTTTGAGTCTTCTGTATGTGATGAGTGCGTGAGTCTGCCTTAATTGGCCTAATTGTCCCCAAAAAAAAAATCATATATTAATATCAAGTTTGCTCTTGCTAAGTTATAGTCAACTTTCTAAATCAACTCGATATAATTAGAAGTTTTATTGATGTTGAAGGAAGTCACCTGCTAGTTTTAGATAATAAACTTTAAGAAATCTTGAGTTGCCCTTTCAATGTTAGCTAAAGCTGCCAATGAATTTCATGAGGAATTCTAATGTTTAAAGATCAAAATTATTACTACTTTCAAGTTTATTGAGTTGTACAATTAAATTCAATTCCATGCTAGAGGAAAATTAGTTCTTCATCAATTGATTCATTGTTGATCCATTGTTATGGAAATCCTATTTGACCTTGCTTTTGTTTTTTTTTTTTTTGGATTTTCTTCCGCAAATGAAGATGTAAGTGTTAAATTTTTACATAATTTTATAAAAGCGGAAATGAAAACCAGGAAATAGTAAATTAAATTGAGACTTTCTCAATATTAATTTACTTAAAAAATAATTATTCCAAAATAAATAAAGAAAAGTTATCAAAATATTGATTGAGACCGTAAGTCTTCTTCTTCCAATCAACTAATCAAATATATTTTAGTGAGTGGACAACTTCAATTAATTTTTTATGAACACTCTTTCTTTTGAATGCAATTTGTGTTTTTAACACAATATTATTTTGAATTCATTTTATGTTCTTAACAAAATTTCATTTTTCAAACTAAAAAAGACTAAGAGAGTGATTTTTTTCTCATTTGTTCTCTTGTAGAATTTGAATCATTCTTTTATAAGAAAAATTCACATCTTTTCAATTTTTACACCTTTTTTTTATGAGCACCTTTTTATAATAGACATACCTATTCATGAATAATCTTTTTATATTAAAGGACACATTTATTCATGAATCATCTTTTAGTATACCTTTATTCAGGAGACATCTTTATCTCTATTAGTTTTATACAATATAAATAAAAGGTGTTATAATATAAATGTGCTACAAATGCAATCATAATTTAACATTTATATTATGTCACATTTTTAAAAAGTGTTCAATTAATTTAAAGCACTTATAGGTTCAATATATTATTATAGCACTAAGGTAACAAAGAAGGGACATACGGACCTATAATTTAAACTCTAATAAATTTGACCATAAATTTTACTATAAAATTAATAAATCAAAATAATTAATTTCAATATTATTCCACTATAAACATGTAATTGCACTCTTAAATTTATAATATAATTTACTCAATTTAAAATATTGAATTTTTCATTGATTTAATCATTATATATATAAAATAATCCTCCATAAAAAAGTTCATAATTAGAGCAAGATAATTTTGTCACTTCACTAATTACATCTTTAGTCTTGAATTCTAACTAATTCTCTAATGACGAATAAACTTTGTGACCTTATCACAAAATTTGAGGGCTCAATTGTTCAAGTTCTGAATTAAATATTCAAGAGAACTAATTTTCCAACTTTTAAAATTGAAAAGAATGGATTCCATATATGTATATTAACATTCCTAGTCATTTCTTTCATTATGTTTCTAAGATACAAGGATTGTGTTTGTATCTTCTAAATTATTTTTGAGTAAGTCAAGAAACCAATATCACAAATAGGAGTTTATTTATAACTTAAGATTAAGATTGTTTTATATATGATCATATTTATGATGAATTTTCAAAGCTCTCTAGTTAAAATAGAATTTATTAGAGACTTTAAAATTTATTTGGTCCAATTTTACATAATCATATTATATAAAGTACATCTATCATTAATATCTCCATATTGAATAATTCATATAAGACTATTCCATTCTTAATTTTGATGCACCATATTAAAAATACTTAATTATAGATTTAATCTACAATTAATATTATGAATATGTTCACATTATTATCCATATTTCAATCCTCATGTATATAATTATATACTGAATTATGGTTACATAAATAATCAACGAATATTTATAATAACTAAATATTATATCAAATAATAATGTCCGTACATACTAAACTTATCTTAAATATTTATTTGAACAAAAAATATATCACAATAATATTGTTTTAGGGCACACTCCCTAACAAACTCCAACTTGCCCTAAAGCAAATGAGATATTTTCCTTAATGCCATTACTTGCACATGTTTATGAAAAATCTTTTCAAGCAGCATCTTGGTGAATGGATCATCAATATTCTCTTGAGATGCTATCTTTTGTACTGATAGCTTACCCTCTTTCACAATCTCTCTGATAAAAAGATACTTTCTATCTATCTATATGTTTTACTTTTTTTATGATTTATGGATTCTTTTGTATTTGATATAGCCACAATATTATCACAAAATAGTGTTAGAGTTTTTTCTAAATTTGAAACAACATTCAATTCTATAAGAAAAATTATGGAGCCAAATTACATCTTTAGCTGCTTCTGCAACAACCACATATTCAGCTTCCACAGTTGAGTCAGAAATACATGATTATTTTATACTTCTCCAAAGTATGGCTCCACCTCCTTAAATAAATATTGAGCCAGATATAGATTTACTTTCATCTCTATATGAAAAAAAATAATTAAAAAAAAAAACTTTTATCTCTATATGATTAAAAAGTCAGCATCAATGTATCCTTTAGGGATTAAATCACTTCTAGAATACACAAGCATATAATCTTTAGTTCATTTGAGATATTTAAGTATGTGTTTAACCACCACCTAATGAAAATTTCCTTCTTTGGATTGATATCTACTAGTTATACTTACTACATAACAAATGTTAGGTCTTGTACATAACATTGCACACACAAGACTACCAATTGTTGATGCAGAAGGCACCCATTGCATATCATCTTTCTCTTGTTGTGTTTGAGGACACTGCTTTTTAGAAAGATAAACTCCATAACATGATGGTATATTTCATTTTTTGGAGTTTTGCATCCCAAATCTTATAAGAATCCTCTATATATAGGATGTATGAGACAATGCTAACATTTTATTCTTGCGATTTCTTATTAACATTATCCCAAGTACAAAACTTGTCTCTCCCAAATCTTTCATTTGGAATTATTTAGCTAAACATTTCTTTACATCAAATAATAATTCAGTATTATTCCCAATAAGTCAAATCTCATAATTATAATATGTAATAATGGATAAAATTATACGTATGGATTTAAGCATAGAAACTCAAGATAAAGTTTTATCTTAATCAATTCCCTCCTTTTGAGTTTATCCCTTTGCCATTGACTTGGCTTTGTAAGTATCAACATTTCCATTAGCACCACTTTTTTTATTATAGATCCATTTACATCTTATGGGTCTTATCTCATTCGAAACTAGTTCTCAAATGGATTTGAAATACATTGAATCAATTTCAAGTTTCATGGCTTCTAACCATTTCTTATTATCAAAATCCTTTAATACTTATTTATATGTCAATGGATCATAATTATCATTATCTGATGCAATAATATATTCTTCTCCATTGAGTTTATATCGAGAGGGTAATCTGATAACTCTCCCACTATAACGAGGCATTGAATTTTAATAATAATTTTTGTTTCTTTTGTGATTGGCTCATTTAGAAATTCTTTGAGTAACACCTTACTTCGAGGTTTAAAATTTTCATATGTTCCTGTTCATGAAAAGTAGAATTTATTGATACAAATATTTTCTTTTCTTGAGGACTATAAAACAAACCTCCTCTTGTACCTTTAAGATATCCAACAAATATGCATACTTTTGAATGTGATTCCAACTTTTTTCCTTCAATATATATGTTGGACATCCCCATATACCGATGTATCATAAATTAGATTTACGCCCACTCCATAACTCTAAAGGTGTCTTATGTACTAATTTTGAAGGTACAATTTTCAAAATATACATTGCAGTTTGTATCATATATCCCCAAAATGAATTCGATAAGAATTGGTAAGTTAACATTGACCTAATCATATCGAGCAACATTCGATTTCTTCTTTTAGCAACACCATTTTGTTGTGGAGTTGCATGTGCAGTGAGTTGTGATACAATTACATTCTCAATTAAATAATCTATGAATTCTATATCTAAATAATCACTCTCATAATTTAATCGAAGTATTTTTAATGAATTTTTTAATAAATTTTGAACTTCAGCATGAAATTCTTTACTTTCCAAACATTTTAGATTTTCTTATCATTAAATAAACATAATCACATCTTGAATAATCATCTATAAAAATAACAAAATATTCATAATGACCTCTTACTTATATATTAAAGGGACCACAATCATCCAAATGTACAAGTTGAGGGTTTCTTTTACCCTTTCACTTTTTCCATAAAAAATTATCTTAGTCATTTCTCCTTCTAAACAAGATTCATAGGCTGGTAGAGTTCTGATTGTCAGCTCTCTTAAAGGACAATCCTTTACTTCTCTTTCAATATGATGTAAGTTAATATGAACAAATGTAAAATCTCATAGATATATGTTATCTTCATATGAAATCTTTTACCCATTTTATTCAGGTTTTTCAACTTTAAACATTTCAATGTTTAACAGTGTGTCTCCAATAGGCTTTAACATAAAAAATCTTATTTTTATAATTGTAGAACAATTATTTAAACCATTCTTAGATATAAAAATCTCATTTTTATAAAAAGATAGTCCAAAATATAGTTCAAACAACTAAGAAATAGATACAATATTTCTAGAAAATCTTATAATAAAAAAAACATTATTGAAAGTTTGATGTAGGATGTTAAGCCTAAGTGAACTATCCCTAGGCACACCAAGAGAGGGGGGGGGGGGGGGGTGAATTGGTATTTTTAAAAAAAACTTTTAAAAACAGAAAATAATATTTTGAATTTTTCAATAATTAAAGAGCACACAATACTATCACCCAATGCGGAGGCTAATAAACTTATCAAAAGTTATAATACTGGTAATGATAATTTAATCAACACAACATAGTATCAACCGCATATTTTCAACAAGTAATTTTTAAGAAAATAAATCACAAAAAAGTAAAGTTTAAAAAAATGAAAAGTAGAATCAGCACACCAGAATTTTATAATGTTTCGGTCAAATAGTAACCTATGTCCACTCCCCGGAGTCCTCCTTTCTGAGCATTGCAATAAACCTCTTGTGCCTCTTCTTTAGCCCCTATAGGTAGGCGGAGAAGCCCTTACAATCTTTTCACCAACCCGGTATGGCAGAGAACCTTGACCTCTTCTTACCCTTCAAGTGAAGGCAGAGAACCTCGACCTCTTTTTTCACTCTCCTAATGAAGGCAGAGAACCTCAACGATCTTCGAGCTGATGATCTTCTTTTTAGAGCAACCTATGTAACCAAGATAGGCACTCAGAGGAAATAAGGCAGAAGCTAGCATGGAGAAACCATGTGAAAACCCCTCACACTCCTTCTCCCTTACACTCAACTTCTCCTTTCTCCTTCCAAAGCTCTCCAAGATCTCATTTCCATGCTCTCTCTCTAGAAAACCCAAACAACTAACGACTTAAAAAAATTTTAATCAGAGAGCTTTGAAAGTTCGTGAAGGTTGTTAAACCTCTAATAACTAGCTCGAGGCTAACCAAGAGGGGGTGGGGGGGTGAATTGGTAATTTAAAAATTTCTTTAACTAAAGAAAAATCTTTTTATAACTTGATGTAAAAGCGAATTAATTTTCACAATAAAAAGATTAGATTTTTCACCCACATAGTGGATTATAGAAAAATAAAAATATGAAAAATAATAAGAACATACACAATATAATTTATAGTGGTTCGTTCCAACCTGACCTACGTCCACTCCCCATAAACCTTTGTTTTATGTATTGCACTAAACCTTTAGTGACTCTCCTTTAGCCCCCACAGCTAGGCAGAGAAGCCCTTACAAAATCTCTTCCACCAACCTAGTGTGGCAGAGGACTTGGAATCCTTTTTCCCCTACTTGGTGAAGGCGGAGAACCTAGAATCCTTTTTCACTCTCTTAGTGAAGGTAGAGAACCTGGAATCCTTTTTCACCCTCCTAGTTAAGGCAGAGAACGTTGAATTACTTTTACCTTCCCTGGTGCGATGGAGTAGTCCGGTCCTTTGACATTAAAGAGATCTTCTTCTTCCCAAAACTTTCCTCAAGATAAACCTTAACTTGATGGTACTAAGCTGCAAGTTTGCCGAAGAAATCGTGTTAAACCCCCTCCATACTCCCTTGAACCCCACAAGTATCATCTCCCTCTCAAACCCCACCCTTTCCTATCTCCCTTTCGAGGCACTCTCTTTAAGTTTTCTCCAAAAGAACTAAGACTCAATGCATGCCAAAAGACTCTTAGGAGTCTTTTGAGAAAGCTTAAATAGATGGCTTTAAAAAAATCTAGAAACTCAATTCTGGTGGCACTAATCATCTAGTATGATCTACGATCATACTATATGATTAGTTCAAAATAGCCCTTTCATCCAATACGAACAGCATTACCCTGTACGATCAGTTCAAGTGTTTGTACTGATTATCCAGTACAATATTGGGGATCATCCTGGATGATTAGATGAATAATTATGGTATTTTATCTTGTATGATATGCGATGATTAATTATCATCCCATGCAAGAATCAGGTCGTATAATATGTTCATCTTCGATCATCCTGCATGATCTGATTGAACAAATTAACCATATTTATTCCCCTAATTACATGATCAATTTAGGCATGATTTTCATATATCGTACAGTACGATGCAAATCGTATGGTATAATTAGACACCAAATTTAAATATTAAAATATTATCTAAATTGTGATTGGCTGTTGAGTTTCTTAATTTCTATAAATCATCCTTTATGATGTGAATTGTACAACACAATTAGTTCAAATTATATTAATATCACAATTAGTCATTTTGATGAGCTGATCATACAATACGATATAAATCATACAATATGATTAGTTCAAAAATTTGAACTTCTAATTTTTATCCAATCTTACTCTCTTGAGTGTGTGTGTATGGTCACTAATCTAACAAATACCCTTACAGGACTTGACTCAAGAAATCAAAACTATATAAATGAATATTACAAATTCTTTATAGCTTAACCTATTCTACCCAATCTTGAGCTCTGAATCTTCGTTGGATGGTGCATGGTGTTCCTGAAAATATTAGTACATGCACAAACAATTACAAAATATAAATACTAGGAGACATAAAGATGTGAGTCACAATATTTATTATCATCAAAAACATAAACTCATGAGCTCAAGTTACAACAAGCTTAAATATAAGGCCTCATAAAAAGCCATAAACTTTAATTCTATCAACACTGATCAAACAGTATGATTATAGATCGTACATTATGATTAGTTCAAATAGCCTTATTAGTATTATACGAAGAGTAAGGGTATAATCAGTTCAGGTAATTGAGCTGCACTTTTAGTACGATATAAAGCAATGTCCAATATGATTAGTTCAAATGACTTGGATTATTATACGATTCATAATGAATAAATATTGTCCCATGAAAAGATAGGGTCATATAGCACGATTGATTCTAATCCTCCTGTACGTTCTGACAGGATCAATTAATCCAAATTTGTTCCCGTAATTATAGGATAAATTAGCAAGATTTAATTATATCATATGTTATGATACCTATCGTATGGTACGATTAGTGCAAATTTTGAATTTCAAAATATTTTCTAAATTATTTTTGGCAGTTGACATCTTAATTTTAACTGATTGTCCTATACGATCAGGATCATACAATATAATTAGTTTAAATAGCTTTAATTATTACAATAAGATGTTTTAATATTTTTTTTAATAGCTGATCATATAGTATGATTAGTTCAAAAAATTATACTTCTAATTTTCTCATTATCTCACTCCCTTGAATGTGAGTGTATACGATCACCAAATTTAGCATCCACCAAATACATGACTTGACTTAAGAAATATAGAAATAAATAAAAGTAAAACTATAGACTTTTTATGACACTTAAACTTATTCTACCCAGTCTTGAGTTAATCAATTTGCATAATATATGGTGGACCTGAAATGTTAGTGCACTAGAAAACATATATGCAAAATAATAATAGTAGATAGCATAGTAGAGAATCTAATAATGTTTCTTATCATCAAATTTAGAAAACTTGGGTTTAGATTTGTAATAATTATTTAGTATTAAAAATTTATTTTCAAATTCAAGCCTAATGGCTCCACTGCTTGAGTTGATATTGTAGTTCTTATCCCCACTCTTATGATATGCTCCCCACTCTAAGAATAAAACATTTGCAATGAAGAACAAACATGATCATGTGGTAAAATAAAATATATCACCCATACATATTTGGAATGCTCCTATTTTTATAATCAAATAAAACATTGAGAATATTGTCCATCTCAAGAGACAAACATGATGTTCTATAATGGATTCAAAGACATATGGGAAAATAAAATTCACCATGATGATTTGGGGTGCTCTTATTTTTTTGATCTAATATGACAATGAGAATATTTTACCATCTAAAAAGATAGACAAGGTATTTTATAATGGATTTGAAAACATAAATATGGTTTTAGAACTTTTTTATTTTCATAGTTAAATATAAGAAAAAAAATAACATACTGCCTCAAAAGATAGACCTATCATTCTAGAATATTATTAAAAGTTGAAAATGTTATTTTACAAAATTTCCATTTATATAAACAAGTACAACATGAATAATATCATATCACCTTAAAATGCAAACATGACATTCTACAAAGGTATTTATTTATTGATAAGTGTAAATTATGATTTATTTTTATTATGTTAAATTTAATAAAATTATGTTATTTTAGTTGTGTTTGTATAGGAATTATGCAATAAAGAAACAAAAATTATAAGGTTGGATAACTTTATAACACCAATAAGAATAACGAGGCAGCACCATATCGATCAACTTGAAAGTGCCGATTTCAATACGGTTGGGTCAACCTTCTCTTTTTGTAAGCACCTTAGCATCTAAAATATTAGCATTACAGTGTAGCACAATACTATTATACCCAAAAAAGCATTGCAGTATTGGGTGTTTTGAGAATATTCACGTAAGAGCGCAAGCCTTTCAAATGCCACAATGTTGGAATGTCGTTCCAAGTGCCACAATGCTCATGTTTTATGGCATCACGGTGGAGCAATTATAACTTCTAAGAGCCACACTAACTTAATAAAAAGATGCATTGATTTGAACAATAGCAGCGCCACCTCATCCATCACCATAAAGGAGCCAACCTTACAGTGCTAAGGCACTAGTTCATTTTGCACCACCATAATGCCACCTTGTCAAACCCGATGGTGGTTATGTTTGATTCTAGTTTAGCCCCTTGAGTAATACTTTAGTACTTTTTTTATGTTTATTTAGTTCCCCCTTAGAGTAAAGTCTAAGGGAGGCCAAGGAAGTTCAAGATATACTCTCTCAGAGAGTTTAGCTCATGTTTATATAAGAAACTTTATAAGTGGTGGAAGGAAGAGTGTAGAGAAGATACTTTGAACCTTCTTGGTGATAAATTTCTACTACTTCTCATGTACTTTATTCTTTTATGAATAAAATGAAAATGAGTTTGCTTATTATTTCTTCAATGTCTGGCTAGGTCTCTTATTTTGGACTGATGATGTAAAGAGCATATTAAGTATTAAGGTAGACTTTTATTCTTTAATGAAAATATTGATGTTCTCAATATCTCCTATTCTTTATTTAATATATAAAATGGCTATATGTGTAGTTAAAACCTAATGTGATGTATAACCTCGATGGAGGATTAAAAGAATAATTAGGAATATTGAAATGGAATATTGGCATGCTTAGATATATGATGTTTGAATATTCTAGGTTCTATGGAGATAGTAAAACTATTAGAAGACTAATAATCTTTGTTTTTACCCCTACAAGCATGATAGAGATTTAGGGATGCACATGCTCTAATTCACATCTATAGTTAAGACTCTCATCAAAAAATATATATAATTTACATGCATTAATCTAAAATTTTATTATTAAAATTATATCAATAATTTTTACTTATTTTTATTCAATGGAAGGAACTCAAAAACTTCAAATTTCATTTTAGTAGGATAAATTCATGCAATTGGAGTAAGCGGTAGTAGTTTTGTTACATTTTAGTAGAACACTTCTTCATGGGTTTGATACTCTACTCTATTACTTTATTACTTGATTCAGCATGTGTACTTGCATAAATGAGTAGGCTATTATGAATTATATATTAAAAAAACCAAAGTATTTATAATTTAACGAGTTTCACTTATCTCACCATCAACTTTTCACTTTTGCCTTACCCCTCATCAAGTTTTTGGCATCATTGCCGAGGGAGTAATGTGCTTATTATAATTTACTATATTATTGAAATAAGTACATTTTTAGACCTACTTGAATCTTCTAATTTTATTTAATCTACTAATAATTTTAAAAAAATCTAAAAAATATTTTGTTTGATTTTTTAGTTTTTAATTTTTAGTTATTGCATCTTTATTGTATGCTTGGTAGATCTAATAAAGCGCTATTATTATTTGATCCAAAAATAAAAAGGACCCTTACAAAAATTTTAAATCTAAAAGGTTTTTAATAATTCTTGATGTAATTCAAGTTCAAGACCATACTAGATCACTTAGGGAGTATGCTAATCATATAGTAGAAGGAATCCATCAGAGTATCAGTAGACCTACTATCCAAGCTAATAATTTTGAATTGAATTGATCATGATCTAAATGGTTCAAAATTCATCATTTTGGGGAACTCCTATTGAAGATCCTAACTTATATTTAGCAAGTTTCTTAGAAATCTATTAATTTTAAGTATAATGGTGTTAATGATGATGCCATTAGACTTAGATTGTTCTCATTTTTTCTAAGGGATAAGGCTAAAATATGGTTAAATTCTTTTGCCCCCAAGCTCTATAACCACTTGAATGAGTTGGCACACAAATTCCTAGCAAAAGTATTTCCCACCATCAAAAACTACTAAACTTAGAAATGATATCATTTCTTTTGCAATTCATAACTCAACTGTAACATCAATCTACTGCCCTCAGAAAAATTGAAAATCACATAGGGCATATTATCAGGTTGATTAATAATAAAAAATTAGAAGAATAATGTAATAATATCCAACTTAGAAGTGGAAGAGATTTGGGAGACCCATACAAGAATGAAAATCTACCTTAAAAGAATAACGATGAAATAGAATATTTAGAAAGTGAATCCTCTATTGAATAACATAATCCTACAAAAGAACCTAAAAATAAATTAGGAACATTATGAAGAGACCACTACCACTTTTTCCTCAGAGGTTGATAAAACAAAAATTATGATAAGCAATTCTCCAAGTTTTTAGAGGAGTTTAAGAAATTAACTATCAACATATTGTTTGTTTATTTAAAAAGAGTAGAGTTTTTGGAAAGATTAATTATCTTTGGGTGATTTAATTTCTTAAATTTTAATTTTGAAATTGAACGCATCATTATGAATGGTATATTATCTAAGGAGAGCATACCATTCCCTAGGGTTCAATTTACATGATTAAAATTTCATCATAATTATCATAATCAAATTCGAGTAAGAACTATATATAACTTTGGAGGGTCAAAATGATTATTCACTCAGGTATTTAACTACAATAATTTGGATAAATTATCCTTAATTACATAATCAAAGTTACAACAATAATTGATATATCTTCCTGAGGGAAGAATATATCAATCACTATTGATTGTTTGAAAATGATGATAATGATCATTGATTTTGACTTAAATTTTTCTAAAGATAATTAAGATTTTAAAAAATTGAGTTTGAAAATTTGATCTGGGTTTCTAATTCTCCTGTGAGTGGAAGCCCTCATAGTTAATTTCATCATAGGAAATCAAAATTTCCTATGAATACTCTCGATTAAAATATCGATAGAATTTTTTTTGAGATTTCAAAGTTTGATATCAGGGGAGGTGAGGATTGAAAATCTAACTGAGATTGGATCGAGGTGAGCACTTATTTCTAGAGGTCAAAGGAAGAATAGTAGGAGGTGCTTTGGGATTCTGAAATAATTCAAAAATAACTCAATATACCCTATATGTTAGGCTTAAATTTGAATTGAAAGATATTTAAGTTTGAATTTTAGTTTTATTAAAAAATTAGAATTCAATTCCTGAAGGTTGAGATCTTATAGCCTGAGCCTGCCTTAGAACCTAAGTCTAAATTGATTACTGAAAATTAGTCACCCGAACCTAGCTAATGCAATGCAGGATCTGAACTTACCCTGGCCTAGATTGGGGAGCCAGCTAACCACCTAATTATTTTAAAACCGTGAGTCTGATCTTTTATATAAGAGTGGTAGGGACATTAATTAGATTGAGTTTAAAAAGTTGAGGCCGACATCTATTTCAGATCCTAATTTGTCCTCTTGACTTATGTAGGGTATTATATAGCTTAAAATAAAAGTACAATTAAGTTTTAGACTTATTTTAATTGATTTCTAATGCAATGCATGCCAATTGACTCAATAAATGCTTAAAGTTGGAATGAAGCAGTTTTAAAAAAACTTAAACATAGATTTTATTCTAGAGATTGCACATATTTTGCTTGACAGATCTGCACCCTCATAGGCCAGGTGGTCTGCCAAAACTAGCAAGCGGGGAGGTGCCTAACAAAGAAAAGAAGGTGCAATAAGGTGCTATGCAAACTCCCAGCGATCTTGGGCTTACTTCTTAAAAGTGTTAGAGTTTTTATGTTATCTTAAAAATTTTAATTAAATTAAAGTAGAAAAGGTTTTAACAATCCCTCACGAGCCTCCGATCAGGTTCCATGCAAAATTAAAGATCGACATGCAAAATTATCAAAAAAAACTACTAAAAGCATGCAATCTTATATCATAATCAACACATCAATCATTAATTAAATCAATTAAATTAATATTCAAATTGAAAGTCCATGTAGCAAATACCACTTAATATTATAAGCTAGGTTCTACACAAAGTAAAGTGGCCGGGTACCACTGATAACAACCTAGATTCTACTCTTAAGACTCAAGTGAATTTGAGAATAGGATTCTTCTCGATCTTTACTTCTTCGTCCTTTTACATGGCTACTTGGATTGTAGGATTCAGATATCTAAGTGAAAAGAAACTCCTCCCTGAAGGGATATTTTTTTCTTCTTTGGATACTCAAAGTATCATAATCTGAATTTTTAAATAAAGAGAAACTCTCCCCTAAGGGATGTCACCATTCTCATTAAATTTTTGATTGGATTTATATCCCATCTCAAATGTCACTGGACTCAATTACAACTCAAATGCATTAAATTACATTGAATAAAAGTTAAAATCTAGACTTGAATCAGCTATAGGGTTATCTTAAGTAATTTTATTTAAATCACCCAAAATAATTAATATAATGAATATTTAAAATGCTCAAACCAGCCACACTTGGCTATGTTTTTTTAATTTTAAAGGTGGGACTTAGCGCAGCAGTAATACCTGTAGCAATTTAATATTTATGAATTTTCCCCCTTTTATTTTAAATGCCATATATGAGTATGGCTACCTGCAGAAGACTGAATTAGCATAAATCGTCCCTAATCTAGGGGTAAATCTAACGCCCATCAATCACATCATAGAGTTCAGAAATTAAATAAATAATTATATCAATGTTAACAACCAACATGCAGTGAAAACTCAAAAATCTTAGTACATAGTAGTAAAGTAAATACCGACCTAACCTAAGGCTAGAGTTGGTTGTCCTACAAACCATCTAAAGTGTGTGAGGTAGGCTATGTGGTTTGGATATGTCCTATGTAGAGCAATTGGTTAAAGTTATTTGAAGTTTTGATTTGTTAAAAGGCTTAAGAGAAATTTTAATTAAAGTTTAAATATTAATGATTTGAAAGTAATTGTAAAGTATATTTTTGAATGTTAAATGGCTACCACCTTTATTGTTCATCGGGGCTGTTAAGTTAATTTCATCTTCCTTTTTTATTTTTTTATTTATTATTTCTTTATTTGTTTCACCTTCCTTGAGGCTTAACAAATAGCCTCATAGGGTTGGGTTACCCACTTGTAACCGATATAGTTCAATGATTTGATTTGATTGATTTATTACAGATTTTTATTAAGAAGGTTTGAAAGCTGATGAATTTTGATTAAGATTAATTTATTACAGATTTTAAAGTTGAATTAAGGTTGTTCTGTATTTTGAATGATTTTTTGAATTTTTTGGATTATTTTAATCATTTAATTAAGGTGTTAAATTTTGACTTTTAGATTAAGATTGATTTCTAGAAAGTTAGTATTTTTATTAAAGATTAGACCTTACGATGAGTAATTAGAGTATAAGTTTACTGGATTTGGACTTTTTACAATTGGTTATGAATTTTCAAAATTTTAGTTGAAATTTTAACCTAGAGTTGAACAAAAAGTTAACTTTTTTAATTTTTAGTGATTTTGATAGTTTGATATTTTTAATAAATATTAGACTTTATATGGTGTACAATGTCTTTGAGTTTGCTCAATTTGGAGTTTTCTATATTGAGTTACAAATTTTTAAAGTTTTGATCCATTTTTGAACTACGGTTGACCGGAGAGTTGACTTTTTGACTTTGACCTATTTCTATTGGCTTGCTATTTTTAGAAAATACAAGACCTCAAATGGAGTTTAATGATGGTAAGTTTGGTTAATTTGGATTTTTTTGGAATTAGTATGATTTTTCAAAGTTTAGTTAATTAATTAATTTTTTAAATTATTTAATTAAGAAGGTTTTGATTATTTTTATCAAAACTCATCCTAAACTATACGAAATCACTCCCAAAGGTCAGGAATGAATCATGGAAGTGTTTTTAGGTGTTTGGAATTTATTTTAAATTTTTAATATTTTTTAAATATTTTATTTAATTAAATATTAATTTTAACTAAACCGTAAATTAAAGTCAAATTAATGAGCTAGTGTTGGGGCTTTTATTTTTCCTAAATAGAGGATATAATTTTTGTCAATTTGATGTATTATTTATAATTTTTGGATTTAGGTTTGATTTATTATAATTTTTTGAAGTTTTTGGGTCCTTAAAAGGGCTAAAATTTGACTTGCTTAATTTTTTGACTTAATGACCTCCAAATCTAGTGAAATTTGGACATAAGGTGTAAAATGTCACTAAGTTTAATGTTCTTAAGTTTCACCTCTATTGGGTGTGTGTACAATTTCCTAAAATTTATTTAAGTTAAGTAGACATTGACCTGAATTATTTTTTCTAGGTGTTACTAGTATTTAATTGGGTTTGAAACTTTGGTCACCTAACCCTGGGACATATGTAAGCACACCACAACAATCAGATAACCTTATTCTACCAATTTAGAGAGTTATGAATTTAAATTTTGGGTCCAAATTGGACCCATTACTTTGTAAATTCATCATACAGCAATTCGTTAAGCATCTGGACTTAGGAAAAATATAGGGGATGCCTAAGATACTCAAAACCATTTCACCAAAAGTTGGGTCCAATTTGACCAGTGGATAATGAGAAAATTGAGAAAATTAGATTTTGATCAAACCAAAATAACTCATAATTCTATGATCAAAATACATTGATTTTAACTTTAATAAATAGTAGGGATGAAGCCCTTTCCAATGAGCCCATGAACACTCAATTTGATGAAAAATTAGATTTTATATAATTTTTGAAGTTTCTGACATTTAAAATTATTTTTTTATTAATTTTTTTAAAAAAGACAGCGCAATCATTGTGTTGCCTCCACGTTTGTCGGATGCGTGTTGGGACACGCATCGCATGGTCGAGCTGCCACTTAACCATGTGGCAGTGAATCAGGATTTTCAGATCAACGAGGCGGCCGGGAATAGCTCAGATTGAGCCATGTGTCATTATGCGAACCAAACGAATGGGTTTGAAACCTGCGGGTGCCGCGTGGTTTTGATTCTGTGATGTGGCCAAATCTGGGCTGTCCGATCATGCCTTCTATGTGATCGGGCGGTTCTGATCAAACCAGAGGTTTTTAGTTCAAAATGAACTTAAATTTCAAATTGCCATAACTTCAAAAATACTGAACCAAATCAAATGAAATTTGAAACATAGGTTAATGACAATCTAATCTTTCTATACCTTGAGTTTGGAGGCTCCATGCACAGTAGATTTATTATAATTTCAAATTGAAATTTAAACTAAAAGATAAGATATCTTATAATAGAGTGGTTAGATTTTATTGTAATTGGGCTTGTTAGAAAGCTGGGGAAGTCCTCTATAACTTTACCAAAGACCTCAAGAACTTTTGATGGATGAATTTAAATCTACTGTTGAATGTTTTCTTTCTCTCACTATCATTCTCTCTCTTCCATAAATCATGGTCTTGAGCTTGGAAACCATGGGGAAATGGTTGGAAAATTTGAGGAAATGGCTGGGGAAATTTGAGAAAGCTTTGGGGGAACTGGAGGTTTCTAGAGCTGGAGTTTTTGGAAATAGAAATGGATGATTGCTTTTGGGAAGATCTTTGAATACTTATCCCTCACCTCTTTATTTGGATGGCTAGGATCCACTTGGGGGAAGCTTGGATGTCTGCCAAGTGTCCTTAGGACTACCCAAAATCAAAAGATATGACTGGAATTGATTTAGGATGGAGGGGAGGGCTTAAACAAAGGGATTTGACCACTTTGACAACTCCCCACCTCTTTGTTGACTAGATTGACTGGTTAATAGTCAAGGGGGTGCTGAGGTGGTATAGGAGAAGTCTTAAATGCTGGTAAGATGTTTTGAAAGGGATTAGAAGCAATCTACTTAGAGTTTGAGTGAGGAAACACACATATATGGGAGTTTGACCAAGCTAGATCAAGGTGAATTGATCAAATCCATCATGATTTGACTCATGATGGGATTAGAAACATTTGAGGTATCAAATGGGATAAACTTGAGGGGTTGAAAGTATTGATTTGTTTACATGGGTTGGATTGACCTATTTAACCCTTTAAGGGTTATTTGGTCAACCTAGGTTGACTTGGTCAACAAGGTTGACCTAGAAACTTGGTTTAGATTTAATGGGTTTGGTTTGAAATTTTAAGTCTATAGGAGTTGGTCCCTAGGTTTAGAAAGCTCAATTCAGTCAAAATGACTATTTGCCCCCTTAAAGGGCATCTAGGTCAACCCTGGTTGACTTGGTTAACCAGGTTGATCCAGGGGCTGGGATTGGATCCAACATGTTTTTTTTTAACATTTGGAGTTGAATAGAAGTGGTTCCATCCACAAATAGGGTCATTTGGTTTGAAATGATTGTTCACACCCCTAAGAGATATTTTAGTCATTTTGAGTTGAGCTGGTCAACCAGGCTTGACCAAGGTCTGGGTTTGAGTCCAATGTACTCCTAATGATGATTAGGATGTATTTGAAGAGTTTCTAAGATTTGATTTGAAGAGGCTATGTTGAAGTTTAAAGAAAATTCCAAAATTGCCCTTTAGGGGCATTTTGGTCATTTTGACCCTTGGTCAACTGGGGGTTAAAGTGGGTCTACCAAAATACAATTTAATGTTCAACATATGATATTCAAGGGTCTTGATGTGATCAAAGGGTTTGGAGAAGGTTCCAAGGTCAAAATCCACTAGGTGGCATGTCGGTGGCATACACCATAAATATTTGAAGGGTTTATAACCTTTGGGTTTCAATTCAATTTCTAGGGTTAAATACCTCAGAATGAGCTCAAATTTAGAGGGTAGACCCTAGGGACATGTCTAATCAATATGCAATTGATAGATCATAAATCGGGGGTCATTTGAGTGAGATTTGAAGTGTTTGAAAAATCACTAAAAAAGGCTTTTAGGACCTGAGCCTTTAGACTTGGATTTTAGGTTTGAAAATCTTGATCTGAGCTATATTTTGGATTTGATTACCTAAATTTTAATTATCCACATTTCTCATAATCAATTATATGATTGTAGATTGATGGATAGGATTAAGGCTAGATTGGTCTAAGATCTGGATTCTTAGGGTTTGGATTGGTCTTAGTAACTTCATATAGAAATGAGGTCAACACATACCTTACTCAGAAGCCTTAGCATAGATGCCCAAATATGCAAAGTTTATGAAGGGTATTTTAAATAAGAAAAGGAAGTTATGAAAATTTGAATTAGTAGCATTAACTGAAAAGTGTAGTGTTATAATTCAAAAGAAACCTTTTGAGAAACTTAAAAATATTAGTTTCTTTATTTGTGATAAATTTTATGGGAATACTTTATGTGATCTATGATCAAGCATCAATCTCATGCCCCTTTCCATCTTCAAAAGATTGGATATAGGAGAGGTTCAACCTACTTTGTTACTTCTCAATTAGCTGAAAGATCTTTCACTTATCATAGAGGGGTAATATGGGATGTTTTGATTAAGGTTCATAAATTCATATTTCCTATTAATTTTATTATTCTTAATAAGGAAGAAGATGGGAAAATGCCCCTCATTTTAGGAAGACCTTTCTTAGCCACTCATAAATCCATAATTGATGTACAAAATAGGGGAATTGACTATGAGAATTTAAGATCAACAGGTGACTATTGATGTTCTGAAATCAATAAAATTCCCTCAAGAAAAGAATAGAGGTTGCTTTAGAGTTAATTTGGAAGAAACTGTATTCGAGAGTCTAAAAGAAAATTTGTTAGAAGGAAATTTATTGGATGAAAAAGTTAACGAGAATTGTGTGTTTTGAGGATAATAAGTTTCAATAATTGGATGTAATACATGATTATTTAAAGAGAAGTTTGAAACTTTAGAGACTGCATCTTTGGGTAATACTTTGAGACCTTTTATAAAAGAATCTTGACTTAGAGTTTAAGGTTTTACCAAGCCGTCTTAAGTATGCTTTCCTTTGTAACAACTCAACACTTCCTTTAATTATATCTACAAGCTTAGAAAAAGCAACAAGAAAGTAAGTTAATTAGGGTTTTACGTGATTTTAAAATATCATTTGGGTGGATAATTTATGACATCAAAGGATGTAACCCTTCGATCTGTATGCATAAATTTTTAATGAAAGTTAATTCAATACCAAAAGCTGACCCTCAAAGAATACTTAACCCTTTCATGAAAGAAGTTGTTAAGAAAGAGATTCTTAAATAGCTTGATACTAGGATTATCTATCCCATTTCAAACATTTCTTAGGTGAGCCCCATTCATTGTGTTCCTAAAAAGGGTGTCTTGACTATTATATCAAATGAATAAAATAAACTTATTCATACTAGAACTATCACTAGGTGGAGGATTTGCATAAACTATGGGAAATTAAATAATACCACTAGAAAAGATCATTTCCCATTGTCTTTTCTTGATCAGATGCTAGATATGTTGGTAGGGCATTCATTTTATTTCTTTCTAGATGGATATTAAGGATATCATCAGATTCCAATTGCACCTATGGACCAAGATAAGACTACCTTAACCAATCCTTATGGAACATTTAATTTTACGAGAACATCATTTGTTCTTTATATTGCTCTTGCTACTTTTTAAAGATATATGATGTTAATTTTTCAAACTTAATTGAGCAGGGTATTGAAATCTTCATAGATGACTTCTCTGTATTTAACACTACATTTGATTCTTGTCTTAAGTATTTAACTTCAATTTTGAAAAGATGTGTAGAGACAAATTTAGTGTTCAATTGGGAGAAATATCAATTCATGGTGATTGAAGGCATTATCTTAGGGAATAAAACTTTTGAGGAAGGATTGGATGTGGATATTATAAAAATTTAGCTTATGAAGAAATTGCCTCCACCTAATTCAGTTAAAGGAATCATAAGTTTTTTTGGGCATGCAAGATTTATAGTATATTCATTAAAGATTTCTCTAAAATTTATAAACCTTTATGTCATTTATTGGATAAGGTTGTTCCTTTTATATTTGATACTACATGTGTTGAAGCTTTTAATACGTTAAAATAACATTTGATTATTACTCTGGTTATTATTGCTCCTGATTGATCTCTACCTTTTCTAGTGATATGTAATGCAAACAACATTATTGTTTGTGCTATTCTTAGTCAAAAGCAAGATAAAAAATTTCATATCATTTTTATACTAGTAAAACCTTAAATTCTACATAATTTAATTAAATAACTACAAAAAAAGAATTGCTAGCCATTATTTTTGCTTTTGATAAGTTTAGATTGTATTTGATTGGTACAAAAGAAATTATTTGTACTGATCATTCTGTTATCAAATATTTTATGACAAAGAAAGACACCAAACCTAGATTGGTGAGGTGGATTCTTTTGTTACAAGAATTTGATGTAGAAATTTTGGATAGGAAGGAGGTAAAAATCAAATTGTTGATAATTTTTCTAGACTTTTTATCAAAAATGATGCATCAATTGAGCTTGAAATTAATAAATATTTTTTTGATGAAAAGTTGTTTAATTTGCATCTAAAAAGATTTCCATGGTATGTTGATATTGTTAATTTCATTGTTGGTGGTAAACTTCCATGTGATTTATCTTCAATTCAAAACAAAATTTTTTTTGCATGATACCAAATATTATTTTTGGATGAACCATATTTATTTATGGCATGTACTGATCAAATTTTTAGAAGATGTGTCTCTAAGGAAGAAATAGAACCAATTATTAGGGAATGACAAGATTCTCATTATGGTGGATATTTTGGAGGGTTTTTTGGCTACTCTATTTAAGGATGTTAATGAATATATTAGAAAATGTGATCAATATAAAAGAGTAGGCAATATTTCAAAAAGAATTGAAAAGCTTTTGAATTATATTTTGGAGATTAAGATATTTGACGTTTGGGGATTAGTTTTTATGGGTCCATTTGTGTAACCTATGTTAAGTCAGTACATTTTTATTGTTGTGGATTATATTTCAAAAGAGACTGAGGAGTGAGAACCCCTAAAACTGATGCTTAGGTTGTGATTAAATTTTTAAATAAAAAATTTTATCTAAATTTGGAATGCCTAGAGTTTTAATCAATGACGGGGGAAGTCATTTTTACAATAATAGATTTGAAGCAACATTAAAGAAATATCAAATTCAACATATGATTACAACTGCTTATCTTGCGTAAACTAGTGGGCAAGCTAAAATTAGTAATACAGTGATTTAGTGAAATTTGGAATAAAAACTGTTAATTCTAATAGTAAGAATTAGGCTATTTAGCTAGACGATGCATTATGGGCCAATATAACTGCCTTTAAGGCTCATATTAGTATGTCCACCTATAAATTAGTTTTTGGAACGTCTTTTAGAATTAGAGCACAAGGGATTTTGGGCTCTTAAAGTATTGAATTTCAATTTAAAGGAATAAAAGAGAAAAGATTAATATAGGTAAATGAATTTGAAGAAATAAGAAACAAGGCTTATGAAAATGCAAGGATTTATATGGATAAAGTTAAAAAATGGCATGATCGTAAGCTTTTTAAGAAAGAATTTACCCCTAAATAAGATATTTTACTTTTTATTTCTAGACTTAAGTTATTTTCAAGAAAATTAAAATCTTGGTGGTTAAGACCATTCACTATTATGAGAGAATTTCCTTATAGAACAATTAAAATTCAAGATAAAAATTCTTATATGTTTTTAAAGTTAATGACCACATACTAAAACTTGTTTAGGTGGGAAATTAAACATTTGAGAAATATAACTGAGTTGTTTTATCCCAAAATACAATAATTGGTATAGTCTGGCTGAAGAATATAAACTTAGCACTGATGGAAGGAAAGCCACTTGTGTTTGTTGTTCTGTCTGCTAAAGACATTAAACTTAGCACTGATGGGAGGCAATCCACTTGTGTTTGATATTTTCAATAACTGTTAGTACACTATATTTATTTTATGTTATTTACATTTGATTAAACTTCCTTATGTTTAAACTATTGCATATTATTCTCTACAGTTGTTGCACTTGATTATCTATTTCGCAAAAAAAAAAAAATTTAATTAAAAATATATAGTTAAGATAATAATAAAATCCTACATTATTGTTTGAATGAATATTGCATAATAATTCATACTTTGAAAAACTTAATAATCAACTAATCTAAATCATTTAAGCTATTGACTTAATTTTGAATTTAAAAAGTATACATTAACTTATGTTGACAACTGAGCTGAAAATAAATAAATAAGTTCAATGGCTAATTATGAGTAGCTTAAATCAGAGAAATCATAATTGAACTAAAAATTATAACTAAAGATTTAATTGAATCCTTATATTAATTCAATAGGATTACAAATGAAGGAAAGAAAAAATTGATGCTCAAAATCATTAAGCATGTGCTTCACAAAATAGGAAAGGGAAGAAAAATATAAAAAATGCAAAATGGAAATGATACAAAATAAAAAAAGATAAGTATAATAAAAAATTAGTATCCATTGTAGCTTGATTTAAATTGCATCCTACTTTTTATTTTTTCATGTGGTAGTGCACTTATGTATTCCCTATTTTTACTATGAACAACTAATCCCTAGAATGCATTATTTATTCTATATTCTGAAGTCAATTTTATATTTATATTTTCAAAGATAGTGAATAAATTTAAAATAAGCAACAACAAGGATGACTGATTGAGATAAATGTTACATCTTTTCAAATTTAAATTATAACTTATTCATTCCAAATTACTTTTGATTATACTATATTTTTGTAATTTTAAATTATTAATTTTTACTTTAGCTATGAGGCTGATTAAGGTAAGAATGTAAGCATTGCTTAAGGACAAGCAAGAGTTTAAGCTAGGAGGAATTTGATAAATATAAATTGTGCTTGATTTGATTAAATATTTTTCTTTAGTTGTGTCTGCATAGGACTTGTGCAGGAAAAAATAAACATTTCAAGTGTTTGACAGTGCCGTGGTGCCTACAAGAATAATGCTGTAGCGTCATATTGATCAACATCAAAGCACATATTTCAATATGGCGCGGCTGACCTTTACTATTTTTAAGTGCTGCGACATCACAAATATCAGTCTTGTAGTGCAACATAGCATTACTATGCCTAAATATAGCACTGTAGTACTGGGTATCTCAGGAAAATTCATGTAGTAGCGCTAGCCTTCAATCATCGCATCACCTTAATATCATTCCAAGAGCAACAATGCTAATGTTTTATGGTGTCAAGATGGAGTAGTTAACACTTCTAAGAGCCTTACTGACTTAACAAAAAGTTGCATCAGTTCAGGCAGTAATCATGCCACATTATCCATTACTATAAAATAGATAAAATTACAACACTAAGGTGCTAGTTCATTTTGCACTACTACAGTGCCACCTTGTCCAGCCCAATGGTGCTTGAGTTTGATCCTGTACTTATTATAAAAAGATGGTATTTTTTTGTTTGTTGAGTTCAACCCCTTGAGTGAAAATTTAGTACTTTTTAGTGTGTTTATTTAGTGCCCCATTAAAGTAAAATCTAAGAGAGACTAGGAAAATGCAAGATATAATCTCTAGGAGAGTTTAGCCTGTATTTATATAAGAAACTTTTAAGTGGTGGAAGAAGGTGTATAGTGATACTTTGATCATTCATGTTGATAAAATTCTACTTCTCCTATACTTTATTCTTATATAAATAAAATGAAATTAAGTTTACATGTTATTTCTTTCAAGTCTAGCAAGATCTCTTATTTTGGGCTGATGATGCAAAGTCATATTAAGTACTGATGTAGACTCTTTTTCCTTAAGGATATTTTTAATATCTACTATTCTTCATTTAATGCATATAATGGCCATGTGTATAATTAAACCTAGTGTGATGTATAGCCTCAATGGAGGAATACAAGAATAATTAAAAATATTGAAATAGAATATTGGCATACCTAGACATAGGATGTTTGAATATTCTAGGTTCTCTGAAGATGTTAAAACTTTATGAAGACTAACTATCTCTCTTTTCACCCCTACAAGATTAACAGAGATCTTGGGACGCACATGCTTTGATCCATATCTACAAGTCTCATTATGAAAGATATGTAATTTGCATGCATTAGTCCAAAACATTTTTATTAAAATTAGATCAATCATGTTTATTTATTTTCATTCAGTGGTAGAAACTTGAAAACTACAATTTCCATTTCAATTGGATAAATTCATACAATTGGAGTAAGCAATAGTAGTTTTGTTGCAATTTAGCAAAATACCTCCTTGTTGGTTTGATACTCTATTATATCACTTTATTACTTGATTCAATACATATACTTACATAAATAAGAGAACTGTTATAAATTTCATATAAAAGAAAAACTAAGCATATTTTAAATTCACCGAGTTTTATAATAGCTTACAATTAACTTCTCTTCTTTTCCTTACCCCCCATAAAATGTATAATTAGGCTTTGAAAAATCATCATTTTTATAAATTAATACAACTGAGAGAATATCATATCACCCTGAAGGGTGAACATGATAATTTACAGGTGTATTTGAAACCATAAATGAGTTTTGAAAAAATTTTCTACTTTTGCAGAGATTTTTTTCCTCAAAAACAACATTAAGCTTTATCCCGCTACGTGGGGTTGGCTATATGAATCCTCTTACTCCATTATGTCTAGTTAAGAGTCAAATTCTCATTTAGAACTAATAAAGAAAGGTCATTTTTAATATTTTCTAACCAGAGATTTTTTTTTCCACATAAAAATAAGACAGGGTTTATTTTAATTTGGAGTTATAGATTCTCTTTAAAGGTTAGCCTTCATGGGTAATTACATCTCATGAGAGATGAATCTCCTAAGAATACTCTCGATTAAAGTAGTGGCAGATATTTTCTTATATTTTAAAGATTAAGATAAGGATGAGAGATTCTGGAGTTTTCAAAGAAGATTTGTTCAATGTTGAACAATTCTTTCTAGAGGCTAAAGGATCAAATGTAAGGAGCTCTAAGATTTTGGAACCACCTAGAAGCATTCCAATTTATCATAAAGTAGACTTTATTATTTTATGTTGAGATTTTATATTTGAGTTGATATTTTTTAGATAGGTAGGATTGTATTCCCAGAGGGTGAAGACTAATGATTTAAGGTGTGCCTCAAAACCTATATCTAAGTTGGGCACTATAGAGTAGTAATCCAGACCTATTCTAATGAAGTGTAATTCTATATTACATCTTGCCTAAAGTGGAATGCTGGCTGAACCACCTAATCACTTTAAAAGTATGATTCCAATCTTATGAAAGATGGGAAGGCAGTTCTTATTTAAGTTTTTTAAATATAGGATTAACATCTAGAAAAATCTTAAATGGCCTTGAACTTATGAATGGTGATTATACAGCTAGAAATAAATATAATTAAATTTTAAAATTTTAAATTTATTTATAATGTGAACTTTTAAAAAGGCTTAGAAAAGAAATTTTATCCGAAGGAGTAGGCCTCCTTTGAGATAGAACTACACCATCATTGGTTTGGTGGTCTACTTCTACCCATAGAAGGGAAGGTTCCTAATAAGGAAAGAAGGATGGATTTGCTTTTATGCAACCCCATATGAGCTTTGGCTTACTTTCTAGTTGAGTTATATTTCTATATTTTCTTAAATTTTTTATTTAGTTTTGAGCAAAAAAAAATTTTTTCCTAAGTGCCTAACACTTTTGAGGGTGGGGGGGAGGGGGGTAGATTGGGGGTTAAGCACATTTGAATGGTTTAAAATATAATTTGGATGACCAAATGATATCCAAATTTAGCATGCTTATAGTTAAATCAAGCACTTGATGAGATTCATCCAATGAGCCTAAGATTGTATAATTTAGACATCATTAAGGCACTTAAATGCAATAAAAACATGCTTTATGCTTAGGGGAATCAATTTATAGAGCATTCCACTCACAAAAATATATAAACTCGCCTATACTCTCTTCATGAAGGGACCCATTGATTGGAGATTGGAGAGAGCATTAAGGGTTCAAGGATCCTATATTTTTACCCAAGCACCACCACCGACAAACTTCAGTCGACCATCATCGGACTACAGCCCATTGACAAACCACTATCCAGCTAATTACCATTGTTAAACAACTGCTCATTTGTAGATTTTCATCATACCATCACCTATCCACCAACCATCGCTAGACCACCGCTCATCCGTCGACCATCTCTGAACCACTGCCCATCCATCAATTATCACCGGACCATCGCCCATTCGACCACCTGACTTCCACCAGGTCACCTTTCATTGCAAGACCTTCTCCTATATTTCAACCACCACTAAACCTCCACTCATCAATCAACCATCACAGAATAACCACCCATATTTTGATCATCACCATACCTCCACAGGATAATTGACCACTATTAGATCTTCTCCTGACTAACATCGACACACCACTCAAGACCACCATTACCTGCCAATTACTATCCCTTTGAGCACCTTTGCCTATTGACTATGGTCCCTCAGATATATGTCTCCCACAAACTATGATCCCTCCAATCTTAATTGCCAACCCACTATGATCCCTCTAATTACCTTAACCCATTGAGTACAGTCACTTAAACCACCATCGCTTGGAAATTACCTTTGACCTCCATCGCCCACCGACTATGGTCCCTCTGACCACTGTCGCCACCTGACTAAGGTACCTTAATCCATAATCATCCATCAACTATGGTCCCTTTGACCATAATTTCTTGATAACTACAATCTCTCTGACCTGCATCTCTAACTGACTATGGTCCCTCCCACCTCTATTACACATTACCTACGACCCCTCCCACCTCTATCTCTAATAAAATATGGTTCCTCTAATCTCCATTTCCCATCACTAAGGTCACTATGACCTCAGTAGCCCATCAACTACTATCCTTTTGACCATCAATGCCCGCTGACTACAGTTCCTTTCACCACCGTCACCCACTGACTCTGGTCCATCTAGCTTCTATTTCCCATCACTATGATCCGTCCCACCTCCATCACCTTCCAATTAAGATCCCAACAACCTCTATAACTTATTAACTATACTCCTTTCAACCATCTTCACCCACCGACTATGGTCTCTCCGACCACCATCGCCCATTGATTACGGTCCTTTTAACCACTGTTGCCCACCATTTTTGGTCCTTATGACTAACATCACCCACCAACTATAGTCCCTCTGACCTCTTTCTCTCACTAATAATAGTCCCACCAACATCAATTACCCACCAATTACAGTCCCTCCTATATTTGTTGCTCGTCGACTATGGTCCCTTCAACCTACATCGCCCGCCAATTTTGGTCCCTCTGACCACTATTACATGTCGACTATGGTCACTCTAGCCACTGTTGCCTACAAATTATAGTCTATATGATCCTTCCCCCATTGAGTACTATCTATCCAAGCTCTTTCACTCAAATTTGGTCCCTCTGACCTCGATTTCCCATCAATTATGGTCTCTCTACCTATGACCTTGGTTTCCCATCAACTATAGTACCAGTGACCTCTATCAGGTGCTCTAACCTCCATCTCTTTTTGAACTCCATCATCATTTGACCTGCATCACTCGCTAGCTACGGTCTCTTTGAAATTGATCATATGATAGTAGTCCTTTAACCTCTTTTTCCTGCTGACTATAGTCTCTGTATCCTCTTTCACCCAATAATGATCCTCCATCCACCTTTGTCACCCAAATACATTCCCACCAACCAAATGAATAGGCTAACACTCTCTTAAGAGTAGCTCTCATCACATTGGGTTCTTTCTGTCCAAACCATTTAAAATTATCTATATGATTTATATTTGTTACATTAAGCCAAGGCCTTCCCCTCAAGGAAGGGCCTTATTTGTAATCAACATTAAACACTAATAGAATAAATTTAACTTGGTTAGGCATAATGGTTTTACCACTTTTAGGATTTTTCACATAAAATCTGTCTCTTGTGACTCTTGCACCTCTCTCTCTTATCTATCTATGTGCTGAATCTTTATGTAAATCTTGAATGCTAAACTCTATATCTCTCTACCATCGTTAATGTTCTAGGATGCATGAATAAGTATCCTTAAACAGTTATGTGGTAGGAATGTTGATAATTTGTTTATTGGGGCTCCAATTGTCATTGAAAACTCAAATTCATTTTCTACAAATAAGCTATATTCTAAACAAGTTTAATTCTACTTTGATCTTTGACTTCCCTTCAACTAAGAGATTACTTTCATTCTTAAGTTTTGTAATGCTATCTCGATTCAAATAATATTGAATTTATTAATTTTTTTAATATAAGAGTACATATATGATAACAAATGATTACAAAAAGCAAAAATATTTTAGGTATACATTCTCCATAAATTCTATCAAGGATGATTATTTTTTATCTTTCTTCTTCATGCGAGGATGGTTGGCCTTTAGAATAAGATAAAGGACTAAACTTGAAAAATATTTACTAGGTAATTGCTAATAAGACTTAACTAAGGCCTTCTTTAGGATGGCTTTCTTACTGCTTTGTAAAGTACAAAATCTATTGAAAGTAGAAAAAATGCAATGGTCTTAAGATATCCCAAATAAAGCCTAAGTTATTGCATTAAGGAACAGAGTAAATACTTTTTTATTTCAATTAATGAGCAAGAATAATAATTTAAACTTAAGAAAAAAAGTTTAGATGTGAAGTTCTATATTTCTTCAAGTTTCACTATGTGGTTCTCCAAGTTAGGTCAATGCATATTGTTTTTATTCAAAACTTTTTTTAAATATAAGTTTTTTTAAAGATAAAAATTATGTATATTTAGTTGGGTTAACTTCTTTTGAAATTCTTGATAATACGAAAGTCACCCAATTTGTAGTTGAATATGCTCAAGAGAAGGCTCCTACTTCCAAGAAGCCCAAGAGTAGGAAATTGAAAAAGGAAATTAAATTAAGAACCGCATTTAAGATGTTTCTTGACACTAGTGTTAAATTTAATCTTATTATAGGTTCTACATTTTATATTCCATCCTCCCCTATTCTGGCCACTTTTGTTAGTCCTCCATTAACTACCTTTGATCGTAGTCCACAATGATGTGTTCTTTAAAATCCCTAATAAGTTAAATTTGTCTACTTATAATAGTTTTATTTTACTTGCCCTATTATGATTAAAATTAATTAAGAGATTGCTAAGAGGCTAGTTGAGATAGGTAAATAATTGAAGGTAAATTTCAACAACTTAAGAGATAAGGGTAAAAAAATTAGGCATCCTTTGTGGAAAAAAATATCAACTTTCAAATGGGGAGAAGAATGTTGCAAATCTGGTTTTGATGATGACAAACATGTCTCTATTATGTTTTGCTTGGCTAACCCCTTTCAGGCATAAAAGATCACGAGCAACTCAAGCCAACTCAAGATCGGGTCCAAGTGTGTCTAAGTGTACTATTTTTCTTTTTCTTGAGTCAATTGTAATGTAACTGATCCCCTAGCTAAGTAACCTTGCACACACACACTTAGGGGGAGAGCTTGAGTGAATTAGAGTTTTTATTCAAATTTTTGTTCAGATCGTCCTGGACGATCAAGTAAAAATAGAAACCCTAATTAAGGCGACCAAGTTAAGAGGGCCTGATTAAGAAGATCATCCTGGATGATCTTTGGATCGTACGGGATGATATGCTCAAATCAAAAATTCTCAGCTGCCAGATCAAGTTAGGCAAGTTTTTATTTTTTGATATTTGGTCTGATCGTCCCGGACGATACGTGTATCGTCCTGAATGATTCAGTACAATCATGCCTAAATTAATCTGGTAATTAAGGAAAGTAATTTATATTTGATTGCTACGATCATATCGTCATGGACGATCGCAGGATCGTCCCAGACGATCATGATCGTCTAGTGTATTTAGCTGTACGACCCGAACTGTGTACAGGATGATTTGGGCACTTTTTGAACTAATCGTACAGGAAGATATCCTTATCATCCTGGACGATCAAGTCATTTTTTAGTCGTCCAACACAACTTTCTCTGGATGACCCGAGCGGTCTTCTGGACGATATTCCTCGATTTACACTAATCGTCCCAGACGATCGCAGGATCTTACGTGATGATATGAACAACTTTTTGAACTGATCGTCCATAAGAGCCAGATTGTCCAGGCTGAATCAGCTGATTTTGAACTGATCGTACAGGATGATCTATCGATCGTCCTGGATGATCTTGGCCGACCAGTTGATTTTTAGGGCAAATTTTAAGCCCTCCTATAAAAGAAATTTTTCTTGGAACAAGAAATATCTTTTGCCACTTTCCTTCCCAGAGAAACCCTAGAGAGAGAGAGAGTTTGGGAGAGAGAGAAAGGATCTTATGAGGGAAGTTAGTGAGGGATTCACTAAGGTTACTCCAAGCACGGATCAGAGTCGTCTTCTCCGCTCGTCATCTTTCATCTAGTTGGTGTTAGTTGTGGGAGGATCATTCGTAAGAAGATCCGGGGTTCTCTGCCCGCTTCAGGTGGAAGCAATAGGAGTCTGAAGGTTCTCTGCCTTCTTTAGGAGGAAGCAAAAGGAGGTTAGGTTCTCTGCCTCACCTAGTGGTGGAACGGAGGTTTTTGTACAGGCTTCTCCGCCTTACTGTGGGAGCAAAAGGAGACTCGCTTTTTGTTTAGTGCAATACCCGAAGGGGAGGCTCCATGGAGTGGACGTAGGTCAAGTTGATCGAACCACTATAAAATTTGGTTTGCTTTTCTGATTCTGTTTTGTACTTTACTTTTTCGATATTAACTGCTTGGGTGAATATTTGTTATTAATCTTTTTGTTCTTGTTTACTTGTTTCTGCTGCTAAGTATCGAAAAGATTTTTCTGTTGCTAGTGAAATTTTTAAATAACCAATTCACCCCCCCCTCTTGGTTAGCCTCGGGACTAGTTCACTAGGGCTTCACATCCCTATCGAACTTTCAAGTGGTATCAGAGAGGGATTCTAAATTTAAGTTTAAAGACTTTTGAATCTGATCCATGGCTAACTATAACAATCGTAATACTGCTGAAGGTTATTCTATTACAAGACCACCGCTGTTTGATAACATTCCTTTTGATTTTTAGAAAGCACGCATGTCTACTTTTCTTCAATCAATCGATTATCGTATGTGGATGTTAGTTAAAGATGGTTATGAAGCACCACATAGACTTGTTAACGGTATTAAAACTGAACTCTCGTTTGCAGATTAGACTTTTGATGATCATGATTTAGCACAGTTAAATGCAAAATGTTTGAACTGTTTCTTTTGTGCTTTAAAATTTGAAGACTATATACATGTTTCTACTTGTACAACAGGTAAAAAAATCTGGGATAGATTATGTATAACATATGAAGGTATAACTGAAGTCAAACAGTCTAGGTTAAACATCTTGTTACATGAATATAAACTTTTTTGCATGAAACCTAGTGAGATAATTTCAAAAATATACACAAGGTTCACTCAAATTGTTACCTCTTTGCATGCTCTAGGAAGAGAACTAACTAATTACGAAAGAGTGAACAAAATTCTTAGATGTTTGCCTTCTTCGTACGATTCTAAGATTACTGTGATCACAGAATCTAAAGATTTAAATACCTACTCTATTAACAGCTTACTTGGATCACTCATTGCTTACGAGCAAGGGGTGAACCAAAGAAAACTTGATGCAGGTGAACGAAAGAAGGAGAAGACAGTGGCGCTAAAGACTAATGATTCAGATGCTAGCACTTTCGGATTTGAGAGCGATGATGTTGCCTTAATCACAAGGCAATTCAAGAGCTTTCTAAGGAAGACGAATAAGAATTTTCAAAAGTGGAACAAAGGTAAGACCAGTAGAAACTTTAAAGGTTCATCTGAATCTGTTTGTTTTGAATGCAGAAAGCCTGGACATAAAAAGGTGGATTGTCCTACACTCAAGGCTCACCCAAGCAAGGAGAAGGGTGAAGAGAAACCAAAGTTCAGAAAGGATAAGAAGCGGATACAAAAGGCATTCTGGGCATACTCTACATCCGACTCCTCTGAGACTGAAGATGAAGAGGAGGAAACAAATTTATGTCTGATGGCTGATGATTACCCTGGTCAGTCAGACCAGGAAGAGTTATGTGAGCTTACTTACGATCAATTACTTGAAGTATTTGAAAAAATTCATGCTTCATATAGGAAGCTTAAGAAAACCCATGCTAGCTTGAAATTGGATTATTTGACTTTGCTAAAAGAGCATGATGTTTTGATTAAGGATCATTCCACTATTGATAGCAATCACATGTCTTTACTTGATGAGTTTGATGAACTGAATAGAAAGTATTTTGATTTAATTGTTGAGTATGATGCATTAAAAATATCACATGTTGAATTAGAAGATGCTTTTAAAGAATTAGATACTATGGCATGTGAAGTAGAAAGTAGCAATGGTGCTTTAAAATTTGAAATTGCAAGTATAAAGAAAGAGAATGAATTTTTGAAAGTGAAAATTACTGCATTTAAAAAGAACAAAAAACCATCTACTTTTGAACAATTTTATGCACCGCCACCTTTTAAAAAATCTGTTGGAAATTTATCAAAGCATGTTTCATACACTTCTAGGAATAGGCACTATCACTCACGACGTTTAGTTAATCCTTTTCCTGGTGTTAGATGTTATTCATGTGGCATGTTAGGACACATTTCCCACATCTGCACTGTTCACCATAGTACACATTGGGTGTGGAGGCCCAAACTGCCTATTTCATAGCACAGCACGCATGCATTGCATTCTTCTTTTCATAAGAAGGAACCCAAACCTATTTGGGTTCCTAAGATTGACGTTTGATATTTTTGTAGGAGTTCTCTCACACAAGACCTTGTGAGAGCATGTGGTACCTGGACAACGAATATTCTAGACACATGATTGGAGATGCAAATTAATTCATTTCACTGGAGGCCAGGGCTGGAGGCAAGGTTACACTTAGATATAACACCACCAGGAGGGTGGTAGGCTCAGGTATAATTGGTGATTCAAAGAATTTTATGATTGATAATGTTTTGCTTATATATGGACTGAAATACAACTTGCTGAGCATCAGTCAACTTTGTGACAAAGGATACAACATCAAATTCCTGCCCCCTGGCAGCAATTTAAGCTTAAATGATAAAGTTGTTTTGTAGGGGCAAAGGATCAACAACGTCTACAAGCTGGATGTAAGTTGCATTAAATCTGAGAATTCAATTTGCTTAAAAACTGCTGCTGATGAGTCTTGGTTGTGGCATAGGAGATTGTGTCATTCCAGTATGAAAACCCTTAGGAGAGTCACCCAAAAGGACTTAGTTAGAGGTGTGCCCAAGCTTAAGTTCACTAAGGATCACCTGTGTGATGCCTGTTAGTTCGAAAAGCAAGTCCAGTCCTCCTTTCACTCTGTTAAGGACATTAGCACCTCTAGACCTTTAGAAGTTCTTCACATGGACCTCTTTGGACCCATTAGCACTGCCAGCTTAGGGGGGAAAGTCTATAGATTTGTGATTGTAGATGACTAGTCGAGGTTCACTTGGATTAAATTTTTGTCCCACAAATCTGAGTCATTTGATGAGTTTAAGTCCTTCTCCACTTGGATTCAGAGGAAGTTAGGTAGTGAGATTATTGGATATTCTGATTCTGACTTTGCAGGGTGTAGGGTGGATAGAAAGAGCACTTATGGAACTTGTCAATTTATAAGACAGTCTCTAGTCTCCTGGTCCTGTAGAAAATAGAACTCAGTTATACTTTCCACTACTGAAGCTGAGTACATTGCCTTAAGAAGTTGTATGGCCTAAGTTCTTTGGTTAAAGCAACAAGTTTTGGATTTAGATTTACCTGTTGGCACAATTTCTGTTCTGTGTGATAATACTAGTGCCATCTGCATCTCTAAGAATCCAATCCAATATTTTAGGACCAAACACATTGATATAAGGCATCACTTCATTAGGGACCATATTATAAAAGGGGACATTGAGCTACATCATGTAGCTACTGAAAATCAGCTGGCTGATATATTCACTAAACCACTAGCCTTTGACTCATTCAGCATTTTGAGAACCAGATTAGGAGTGATTGATATAAATGCTTGATTCTGATGACTGCTGATTTTTGATTGTTCTGATTGTTATTTTGTTTTCTGTTAGTTAGTTTTTTATTTGATTATTTGCTTTCAGTTGGTTTTATTTCTTCTGCTGATTTCTGTTTTAGCCTTGTTGTTAGTTTGATTTGAGCATTTACTTTGATGTGATTTTCTACTTATTTTTATTCACTGGTTCATCTCTTGCACTTACTATTTTATGCTTTTCAAAATCTGATCACTGCTCACTACTTCTGATAATCAAAATTTCTGATTGGGAGTTTTACCTTATTTTTATTTGGAAGCTGGTAAGCAGTGATTGATTCCATTGGATCTGTTAAAGGGAAGAAACATTGATGATTGTTTCTCTTCCTCTAACTCCTTTGTTGGTGTATTATTTCTTTTGGATAAATATCCTCTTCAAAATTAAAATTTTAGTTTTTGAAATTGAGATTTTTTTTATCTTCCTACAGTAATCTACCTCATATCAATAGTGTTTTCAAAGTCTTGAGTCATTATTTTGATTTTCTAAACCAAGTGATTGCACTTATTATATGATGTATAGTTTTTATTTTGTGAATTACTCTTCCTTATTGTGGAGAGAGTCTCCTATGTCTGGAAGATAATTTCACAGCTGAGACTATTTAACGATTATGAAAAGAACAAAGCTTACAAAAGATGCGCAGTGCGTCAAATAAATTGAAAAAGAGGCACAAAATGAACCCAAAGCTGAAAAGATGCGAAATGTCGCTAACTAAAAGATACACAAAGTGTATCAAAAATGAAAAGATGCGTAAAGCGCCAAATAAATTGAAAAAGAGGCACAAAATGAGCCCAACCAATCTTTCTTTCCTTTCAGATCGTTAAAGGTCTTAGAAAAATCCGCGCGCCACTTAATAATTTCAAAAGCTCGTGTTTGAAAATCCTTATTTCTGATTTTTTACTTTGTAACACTATTATATCAGATATTTTTCTGGAACGAGGCTTGAAAGGATCTCTTTTCGAATCTAATTTCTTTTCTTCTGAATTGGATGTTTGTTTTGAAAGAGATTTGCATCGATAAGGTGCCCGAGGTGGGAGTTACGAAAGTCAAATTTTCCAACTTTTTCTAGATTTCAACGCTGTCAATCATCTTCTTATTAGTTTTTGGATATAAAATCAAGGAAAAATTCTGATTTACTCGTGCAGCTTGATAAAAAAAAAGTGATTTTCTATGTTTCCATTTCAAGTGTTCTTCATTTTGTTTTGTTTTTTCATCTTACTAGTTGTGTTTTTGGGATCCTGATCTGTCATCTCCATCGTCCATCTTTTTCTATTTTTTTCACATCGTCCTGGATAATCCACCGATCATCCTGGATGATCTTCTTCGTCCTGGACGACCCATTAATTATCCTGGACGATATATTCAAAAATCTTCCCCACTCTGATCATGCTGCTAAAAAACACCAATTATTTGTGATCATCTTGGACGATTCATAAATCATCCTGGACGATATGATTCATATCTTCCTGATCTGATCAAACGGCTGACATTGCACCAATTATTGTCCATCATCTTGGACGATCAACTTCATCGTCCTAGACGATCCACGTGTCAGCCGCTGGATGATTGGAATTCGGCCCGTCCGTCACACTTATTCCACATCGTCCGGAACGATCCACCTAATCATCCTGGATGATACCTTTCGTCAACGGTCCTCCGGCCTGACTCCTCGGGATGATCATCTATGTCTAATCATCCTGGACGATCTCTGATTGTCCCAGACGATCGGACCACCTTTTTGACCAATCGTCCAGGCCGTAATAATTGCACCTATCATCCTGGACGATCTCACGATCGTACGGGACGATCAGGCTAAGATCTATTTAAACAGCCATTTTCTTAAGGATTTTCCACACTCTTTCTTCCAATCTCCCTCCACTTCTCTTCACTTTTGATTTCTAATGGCTGGTGGCAATCGTTCGTGGCAAAAGGGTGTGAGTTCCTCCCAGGGACATGTTAATCCTCGCTTCCCAAATGCAGCCGATCAGGCTGCTTTCGAGTGCTATCGTGACGTGGGGATCACGTATTCTAAAATAGTAAATCCCCGCACCCTCACCTATCCTATTCTTGATCTGTTCGCACACACCTCCCTCACCTTCATCCTGACCTTAGCCTTTCCCTTTAATCTTGAACTCCTTCAAATTTTCTTTGCCAATTTGCGCATTTCTGTGGACTATTCCACTCTTCGCTCGTATGTAAATCAACGTCCCGTGGAACTCACTACCTAAGATTTTCACAACATTCATCACCTTTCTATCACTGGCGACAAACTCCACACCCTTATCACTGACCCTGACTATGATTGGAGTGTCGCCAATCACTTCCTTCATAATTCAAACGCACCCTATCATGACAACGCTTGCACCTCACTTCTTAAGGATGCACGGACCATTCAGCATGTCCTTCGTTCCTCCGTTATTCCAAAGGCGGGGGATCGAATTCACTTCACCCCATTACTGTCCTTGACCACATACTACATCATGGCCCAGAGAGAGTTTAATGCCTCTGACCTTATTATCTGATATATAGAGCACCTCACGACTATTAGGGATCTGGGTCATAGGCGTCGCCTAAATCTAGTTTTAGGTTATCTCATTCATTATGCCTTAGAAACCAAATATGACCTTCAGTATCCTGTCCCACCTGATGTCCCTCCTTCCTTCTTCACAAATAATTCAGTCCACATCCTACACAGCACCCGACTACATCCGGAGCCTGCCCCGAATATTGACGAGGAAGAGGAAGAGGTTATTCCAGTTACTGCTGCACCCGATGCACCTGCTCCCCTTCGCATTGCCTTTCCCTTTGACCACCTGGTGCAGCGCTTTGATCAGTGGGAGGCCAGATTCGACTCCTTTGTAGTTGCCCAGGAGCAGTGGCACACTGAGGACCTCCAGCGCTTCACTGACTATGCTGCCCAGCAGCAACAGCAGCATGACCAGGACATTGCCTGCATTGGAGCCCACTTTCAAGACATTCACAACTACTTCAACCCACCACCGCCACCTCCTCCTTCCGATCAGGATCCGCCTCCGTTCTAGTGTTCTATTTTGTAGTTGTTTTCTTTTCTGTTTTGTACTAATATTTCAGTGTTTCTATTTTCCCTCCTCCTTTTTGTGATGTTAAAAGGGGGAGTCAGTTGTAGTCGTTAGTCATTTTTATTTTTGTTATATGTTATGTTTTTCGTATTAGTTTGATTGTTAAATGAAAATTAAAAAAAAATTATTTTTTTGATCTTCTAGTTATTTTTCAAACTACTGTACATATGTTTGCCATCATCAAAAAGGGGGAGATTGTTACAAATCTGGTTTTGATGATGATAAATATGTCTCTATTGTGTTTTGCTTGGCTAACCCATTTCAGGCACAAAAGATCACGAGCAACTCAAGCCAACTCAAGATCGGGTCAGTATGTCTAAGTGTACTATTTTTCTTTTTCTTGAGTCAATTATAATGTAATTGATCCCCTAGCTAAGTAACCTTACACACACACACTCAGGGGGAGAGCTTGAGTGAATTAGAGTTTCTGTTCAAATTTTTGTTCAGATCATCCTGGACGATAGTCACATCGTCCTAGACGATCAAGTAAAAACAGAAACCCTAATTAGGGCGACCAAGTTAAGAGGGCCTGATTAAGCAGATCGTTCTGGATGATCTTTGGATCGTACGGGCATATATGCTGAAATCAGAAATTCTCAGCAGCCAGATCAAGTTAGGCAAGTTTTTATTTTTAGATATTTGGTCTGATCGTCCCGGACGATTCAGTATAATCATGCCTAAATTAATCTGGTAATTAAGGAAAGTAATTTATATTTGATTGATACGATCATATCATCCTGGACGATCGCAGCATCGTCCCGGACGATCATGATCGTCTAGTGCATTTCAGCTGTACGACCTGAACTGTGTACAGGACGATTTGGGCACTTTTTGAACTAATCGTACAGGACGATATCCTTATCGTCCTGGACGATCAAGTCATTTTTTGGTCGTCCAACACAACTTTCTCTGGACAACCCGAGCTGTCTTCTAGACAATATTCCTCGATTTACACTAATCATCCCGGACGATCACAGGATCGTACGGGACGATATGAACAACTTTTTGAACTGATCGTCCAGAAGAGACAGATCATCCAAGCTGAATCAGCTGATTTTGAACTGATCGTACAGGACGATCTATCGTCCTAGATGATCTTGGCCGACCAGTTGAGATTTAGGGAAAATTTTAAGTCCTCCTATAAAAGAACTTTTTCTTGGAACAAGAAATATCTTTTGCCACTTTCCTTCCCAGAGAAACCCTAGAGAGAGAGAGTTTGGGAGAGAGAGAAAGGATCTTATGAGGGGGAGTTAGTGAGGGGGAGTTAGTGAGGTTGCTCAAAGCACGGATCAGAGTCATCTTCTCCGCTCGTCGTCTTTCATCTAGTTGGTGTTCGTTATGGGAGGATCATTCGCAAGAAGATCCGGGGTTCTCTACCCGCTTCAGGTGGAAGCAAAAGGAGTCTGAAGGTTCTCTGCCTGCTTCAGGAGGAAGCAAAAGGAGGTTAGGTTCTCTGCCTCACTTGGTGGTGGAAAGGAGGTTTTTGTACAGGCTTCTCCGCCTTGTTGTGGGAGCAAAAGGAGAGTCACTTTTTGTTTAGTGCAATACTCGGAGGGGAGGCTCCGGGGAGTGGACGTAGGTCAAGTTGATCGAACCACTAAAAAATCTTGTTTGCTTTTCTGATTATGTTTTGTACTTTACTTTTCTGATATTAACTGCTTGGGTGAATATCTGTGATTGATCTTTTCGTTCTTGTTTACTTGTTTCCACTGGTAAATATCGAAAAGATTTTTCTGTTGCTAGTAAAATTTTTAAATAACCAATTCACCCCCCCTATTGGTTAGCCTCGGGACTAGTTCACTAGGGCTTAACATCCCTATCGAACTTTCAAAGAGTTTATAGCTAAGATGGCCATCACCTTAATGTTGCATGGCTAAAGACTGAATTAAATTCTATTGCATAAAATCTCAGCATGACCAATTTTTTCCAGATGACTTATAGTAAAAATGACAGTTTCTAAAATGAATTGAATTCTGCTTTCATATGGAATAATGATGCTAGTAAGAGAACATATTTTAAATTAGTAAGAAATTATATAAGATAATTATATTTACTTCATAAGAAATGTAATGAGATCAAATCTTTAAAGGCCAAGAAGAAGAGGCTTTCCAAAGCTTTGGTGGGAAAGAAGATTGTTCAAGCTAAATAGAAAGATGTTTTTAATGATTTTATCAGAGAAAGAAACTTCGTTGGCTTTGGTGACTACTTTTGGTGAGTGTACTCCATAAGGAATACATATAGTTATAAGTTAATCAACTTCGTGAGGAAATTACATCTTTAAAAAATATGATAGTCAAATGATAGAATATAAATAAACCTTTATAGGACAACAAAACAAAATCCACTTAGACTTAATTAATGATAACTTATTTCAGTTCTTAAAGTTTAAAGACTATCTTGATGAAATGGTTGCTAATTTTAATATTGAAAAAATATTATTTGGATTAACTTATTAACATGCATTTATTAGATGCAAGGTTTAATAACTCTTTGAATTTCTATTTACTTATCAAAGCATCAAGGTATTTTCTAAAGGTAGCCCCAACGGCGATGAAGAAAGTAGCAAAGTACAATATGGCCTTCAATTTTTGTGTGTATAATTTTTGTTTTTAAACATCAAAACTAAAAACTAATAGAAAAGATAATTTTCTTGTGACACCTTTATTCAAATTTTTGAATGTTTTTTCTTTTCTTCGCACTTCTATTATTATCTATTCAAAATGATGAGGTAAGTGTGCCTTATAAAAAATATTGTCCTAAATTTTGATTAACAAACTATATTATTGAAAGTGGATAGATTGTCTAACTAATGATTATGCCTTCTTGAAATGTGTTGTCGAGTTAATGAATTTAAAAATCTTTTTATTTAACATTTAAATCTTACTTAGTCTTTTATCTTGTGTATATTTGCAAAAATTTCACTCAAGATGGTCCTCACCTTTAAAGATTTTTCTCCACAATTATTCATTGAATGTGTTTGCGTAAGGAATAATATTAAAATACTAAAAAATGTCTAACATATAAGTTGGGGTTCAAGTCATTCTAATTTTAAGAAAGGTTGAACTACTTATAATTGTTGAACCATTGCATTAAACTTTTTTAATAAATGCTTTCTTTGTAAGAAAATCTTTGAAATGTTATTTCTACACTTACATATCTCTTGACATAGATCTACTTTATTAAAGAAATTTCATTACTAAATCCTACCGTTCACTAATGGAGATAATCTTGCTGAAAATATAACCGTGTATAAATTTGATTTGTCCAAGGTTCATTAATTCATTTTTAACTTAGAAGATCTTTGATAAGCCAATTATGTCTACATTTCCTTCAATGAATCCCCTTTGACATAAGTCAAGCCTTTGGTAAACCTTGAAGGAAGATAAATCTTAAATTCCACATTAGAGATAGGCTCATATTCAATTACTACTATGCACAAATTTAATTTTTTTTGCACAAATTTAATTTTTCCACTTATAATTTTTGAAGTCTTTTAATATATTTTCACTTCTAAAGTTCTTTAGCTAGGTACTTTCATCTACTCTCTCGATAGTGTTTGATATCTGATAAGAAAAAAAATTATTCATACCAAATTATCTTTATTATGTTATTTTGTGCTTGAAGTTCTTGCATTTTGTGCAAAAAATAGAAAAAATTCATTAAAATTTGGAAAGCATAACAATGCCAGAAAGTTAATGCCGCAACACAAAAACTCATTTCAATGTTATAGCACCACACCTTGAGCATAACAATGGAGAGCTCACCAAAATTTTGTTGGAGAGCTTAGTGCCAAAGTGCTATTTAGGAAGCACCGCAGTGGTGGATCAAAGTACCATAATGACAAATCGCCCAGCACTGTAGTGGAATTCAACTAGACTGATGAATCGATGTAATGATTGGTGAATTGACGTGTCAGTTAAGTAGCCCCACCAAGCCAACTTTGCAACAATCTTTCGGTTAATTTGTGAAACTATAAATAGTATCCTTAGTCTTTGTGTATAGAAGTTTGTACCTTATGAAGTCATTTTGTGTAAGTGTGTGAGTGTGAGGGCTATCTTGGGGAAAGTGCATCTTGTATTCTTTTAGTTGGAGCCTTATATTGGAGCAAAGCAAAGTGAAGAAGTCGAAAGAGCTTCTGACATAAATCTACTTTATGAAAGAAATTCATTGTTAAATACTACCATTCACTAATGGAGAAAATCTTGTCGAAAATATAATTGTGCATAAATTTGATTTGTCTAAGGTTCATTAATTAATTTTTAACTCAGAAGATCTTTGATAAACAAATTATGTTTACATTTCCTTGACTCAAGCCCCTTTGATATAGATCAAGCCTTTGGTAAACCTTGAAGGATGATAAATCGTAGATTCTGTTGAAATCCAGGATCCCGAGCACTTAATTTTGATGGTGACAACTAATACTTACTGAGTCCATATAGACTTCCTTTAAATTACAAATGCTTAATCCTTGTATCTGAGCACTAACATTTCAGGTCAGATGCACACAGCTCAAGATTACTGGAGACTCAAACCGGATAGAATATGATGTTGAAAAGTCTGTAATTTTTATTTCTTTATTTTTATTTTCTTGAGTCTGCCACAGAAGCATGCATGTGAAAGGAGCAACCATGCACACACCCAGGGGGAGAACTATTTTTTAAATGATTTAAATTTTTTTAAAAGGAAATCATACTATACGATTTTGTATCGTAGTGTACGATTAATTAAAAATACTCATGCTAACGACTAATTTTCGAATGATTAAGTTTACAAACTAATCGTACTGTACGATCCATATCGTACTGTACGATAAGATATAATTGAGAAACCCTAGCCGCCAGAATAAGTTTGGTAAGTTTTTGAATTTGATTTTCTGTACTGATCGTACTGTACGATTCGTATCGTACTGTACGATTAATTAATACTTACCAAAATTATCTCCCTAATCAGGAAATAAACATTGGTTTCTAATTAAAATGTCGATCATACTGTACGATCCTATATCGTACTGTACGACTGATAGAGATGATTTCATTCATCCCAGAGATCGTACCAGACGAAACTAAGATTTTTTGTTCTGTTCGTCCTGGACGATATTCATATCGTACAGGACGATATCAAGAAAAAACTAATCGTACTGTACAACTCAAGGAGTGCTGGACGACTGACAGAGATGAATTCTTTCGTCCCGAGGATCGTCCCATAGTTCGTCCTGTACGAATAGTACGAATCAACAGTATCGTCCTGTATGATACACTTATCGTACAGTACGATATGAATAAAATTTGATAATTGTTCGTCTGTACTCGTACTGGACGGAGCTGTAATTGAATTGATCGTACTGTACGATTATTAATTGTATTGTACGAACAGAAATGCAAAAGTTGAATCTTTTAGGGTTTTCTGAAGCCTGATATAAAAACAACTTAAAATTTTCTTGAGAGGGTTGTTGATCTATCCTTTTGCTGTGAGAGGCTTGGAGGAAAAAAGAAAGGGATTCGGTAGAGAAGTTTTTGAAGAGATCCAGGGCTTGAGAGAGGAAGTTGAAGGTGAGCTTGAGCGTGAGGGAGAAGTAGTGTGAGGGGATCACACGGTGGCTCCAAGCTAGCTACATGCTTTGCTCCTCTTGTGGCTTTGGGAAGCTTCAAGAAAGTTCTCGAGGGAAGAGTCACTTCAAGATCAACATCGCCAAGGTACTCTGCCATCTCCAGGAGGGAGAAAAAAGAGAAGGTCCGCTGCCGTCACCAGGAGGGTGACATAGCGTTTGGTATTCCGCCGCACCGAGGGAGGTGAAAGTGAGTATTGTAAAGGCTTCTCCGCCTTGCTGTGGGGGCAAAAGGAGAGTCAACTTTTACTAGTGCAAATCTCGGAGTAGAGGACTCCGGGGAGTGGACATAGGTCAAGTGACTGAACCACTATAAAAATCTCTGGTGTGTTTTTTCCTATTTTACCGTACTTTACTTTTCATGCTTTTTAATTTGTACGTTGAATTACTTGGTGAAAAATCATTATTTAAACCTTGTGGTGTAAAATCTAAAATTGAATTATCAATATCATCATTGTGAACGTTGTATTTGCTTCCGCACATTATTCGTTAAGTTATATTTTGAAAATACAAAAAAATTAGAACTCTTGTGTAGGGTTAAATTTTTAAAATACCAATTCACCCCCCCCTCTTGGCGCATCTCGTTCTTTCAAGTGGTATCAGAGCGGGGTTTCAAAATAGTGTTTTAGAAAACCTAGAAACGTAAGATCCATGGCTCAATTTGGTAACCGTAACACTGCGAAGGGTTATTCTATAACTCGTCCACCTTTATTTGACAACATACCGTTTGAATTCTAGAAAATACGCATGTCTACATTTTTACAGTCTTTAGACTATCGCATGTGGATGTTAGTCCAAGAAGGTTATTATGCACCATTTTGTATGTTGAATGGAATTAAAACTGAACTATCATTTAATGAATGGAGCATTGAGGATAGAGAACTTGCACAAGTAAATGCTAAATGTCTAAATTGTTTCTTTTGTGCATTGAAATCAAAAGACTATATGCGAGTCTCAACTTGTACTACTGGTAAACAAATTTGGGACAAATTGTGTATCACGTACGAAGGAACTAGTGAGGTCAAACAATCTAGGTTGAACATACTGCTACATGATTATGAACTATTCCGCATGAAACCTAGTGAAACTATATCTGACATGTACACTCGATTCACCCAGATTGAACATCTCTGCATGCTTTAGGAAGAGAGTTGTCTAACTCGGAAAAAGTAAACAAAATACTGCGATGTTTGCCTAGCTCATATGATGCTAAAATCACTGCAATAACTGAGTCAAAAGACCTAAATGTTTATTCTATTGATAATTTGCTTGGGTCACTCATTGCCTACGAGCAAGGGGTGAGTCAACGACAAAGTGATGCAGATGAAAAGAAAAAGGAGTGTGCGGTGGCTTTAAAAGCAAACAATTCTGAAAGTGACAGCTCAGCAGCAGAGGAAGATGACGACATCGCCTTGATGACTCGTCAGTTCAAAAATTTTCTGAAAAGAAAGCAGCGCCATCATCAAAGCAATAGAAACAAAGGTAAGAACTCAAAGCATACTAAGGTTGCATCTGAAATAATTTGCTTTGAGTGCAGGAAACCCGGTCATCTCCGAGCTGATTGCCCCAACATCAAGACTCATCAAACCAAGGAGAAGGGTGAGGAAAGATCAAAGTTCAAGAAGGGCAAATTTAAGACTCAGAAAGCATTTTGGGCCGACTCTGCCTCAGAATCATTAGAAGAAGCAGTAGAGGAGGAGGTAACGAATCTGTGTCTTATGACTAATGATAATCTTGATCAATCAGATCAAGATGAGGGATGCTCTCACAAAAGACCTAGTGAGAGCATGTGGTACCTGGACAGTGGCTGCTCGAGACACATGACTGGAGACATGAAGCAGTTCGTGACACTGGAGGCCAGGTCAGGAGGCAAGGTAACTTTGGGAGACAACACCACCAGGAAAGTGGTGGGCTCAGGTATCATTGGAAACACTAAAAATTTAATTATTGAGAATGTACTTTTAGTGGATGGTTTAAAGCACAATCTTTTAAGTATAAGTCAACTATGTGACAAGGGCTTTGATATAAAATTTCTGTCTAATAAATGCATGATTAGCTTAAATGATTCACTTGTGTTAGAAGGAAAACGTGTAAATAATGTTTACATGTTAGATTTGAACTGCATTGAAACCTCAAACTCTTTGTGTCTGAAAACAATAGCGGATGACTCTTGGCTATGGCATAGGAGACTATGCCATGCTAGTATGAAAACACTTAGGAACATCACTCAGAAAGACTTAGTTAGAGGCATACCAAAGTTAGACTTTACTAAGGACCATCTTTGTGATGCTTGCCAATTAGGAAAACAAGTTCAATCTTCATTTCATGCAATCAAGGATATCAGCACCACTAGGCCACTAGAAACTCTCCACATGGACCTGTTCGGACCTGTTAGTACAGCCAGCCTAGGAGGGAAGTTGTATGGGTTTGTAATAGTAGATGACTACTCTAGGTTTACTTGGGTGAAATTCCTAGCTCATAAGAGTGAGTCATTTGAAGAATTTAGAATTTTCTCCAATTGGATTCAAAGGAAATTAGGATGTGTAATTTCAACAATTCATAGTGATCACGGTGGGGAATTTGAGAATGATAAATTTGAATCTTTTTGTAAAGAGGTTGGAATAGAACATAATTTCTCTGCTCCTAGAACTCCTCAGCAAAATGGAATAGCAGAAAGAAAGAATAGAACTTTAGTTGAAGCTGCTAGGGCTATGTTAGCTGAATACACTCTCCCTAGATACTTTTGGGCAGAAGCAGTAAATACCGTATGCTATGTATTAAATAAGGTAAATGTTAGATCCAAACTTAATAAGACATCCTATCAGTTGCTTAAGGGTAGGACACCCAATCTTTCCCACTTACACGTTTTCGGTTGCAAGTGCTTCATCCTAATCAATAGCAAGTCACCCTGAGGAAAGTTCGATCCTAAATCTGATGAAGGGGTTTTCCTAGGCTACTCATCGGTAGGTAAAGCCTATAGAATATTCAATAAGAGAACCTTAGTAGTAGAAGAATCCACCCATGTGGTATTTGATGAATCCAATAAGACATCTGAACCTAATCATGAAGAAGAAGCAGTTGAGGTTATACGGGGAGTAGAAACCATTACCATAGAGACTAGAGCGGAACCTCAGGAACATCTGCCTAGAGATTGGAAATTTTCTTCTAGTCATCCTAGAGAGCTGATCTTAGGAGACCCATCAGAAGGGGTAAAAACTAGGCATGGACTTAGGAAAGAGGTTAGTCATTCTGCATTCATATCTATGATTGAGCCCACGAGTATAGATCAAGCCTTAGGAGATGAATTTTGGATCCTAGCAATGCAAGAAGAGTTAAACCAATTCGTTAGGAATGATGTATGGGAGTTAGTCAAAAGATCTAAAGAACAAAGTGTGGTTGGAACAAAATGGGTCTTTAAAAATAAGATGAATGACTCTGGAATAGTAGTAAGAAACAAGGCTAGGTTAGTAGCAATGGGGCATAACCAAATTGAAGGAATAGATTTTGAAGAAACCTTTGCTCCGGTAGCTAGACTAGAAGCCATCAGGGTACTGTTAGCTTTTGCTTGTTTTAGGGATTTTAAGCTGTATCAAATGGATGTCAAGAGTGCCTTCCTGAATGGAGTAATCAAGGAAGATTTTTATGTGGAGCAACCTCCGGGGTTTGAAAACTCACAATTTCCAAACCACATGTTCAAACTGAAAAAGGCACTATACGGGTTAAAACAAGCACCTAGAGCCTGGTATGAAAGACTTAGTACGTTCCTACTAGATAGAGACTTTGTAAAGGGTAGTGTGGACACCACGTTATTTTTGAAGAAGGTAGGAGTTGAAGTACTCATTGTTCAGATTTATGTAGATGACATATTGTTCGGATCGACGGAGAAAATCTTATGTAATAAATTTTCAAAAACAATGAGCGACGAGTTTGAAATGAGTATGATGGGAAAACTTAGTTACTTCCTTGGATTTAGGGTAAAACAAACGAAAGGTGGAACGTTTCTTAGCCAGTCTAAGTACATCAACGATATTTTGAAAAAATATTAAATAGACAATGCTAAGGCTATGAATACACCCATGAGCTCTAACATTCAATTGGATAAAGATCCCAGTGGGAAGTCTGTAGATCAAAAGAGGTATAGGGGAATAATTGGATCGCTTCTCTATCTGACTGCCAGTAGACCAGACATAATGTTTAGTGTGTGTCTCTGTGCCCGTTTTCAAGCTGACCCGAAAGAATCTCACATGACTGCTGTCAAAAGGATTCTTAGATATCTACTAGGCACCCCGAACTTAGGAATTTGGTATCGTAGACACAGCACTTCTTTTAAAATCTTAGGATACTCAGATTCAGACTTTGTAGGATGTAGGGTAGATAGAAAAAGCACTTCTAGCACTTGTCAATTCATTGGATAATCATTAGTTTCATGGTCCAGTAGAAAACAAAATTCAGTAGCCCTATCCACAGCCGAAGCAGAATATATAGCGGTAGGTAGCTGTGTTCCACAAGTTTTGTGGTTAAAACAACAGCTTGTAGATCTAGGACTACCTGTAGGAACCATTCCGATCATGTGTGACAACACTAGTGCTATTTGCATATCCAAAAATCCAATTCAACATTCACGAACCAAACATATAGACATTAGACATCATTTCATTAGAGATCATGTAGCCAAAGGAGATATTGAACTGCACTACGTTGCTACTGAAGATCAATTGGCTGACATTTTCACAAAACCATTAGGTTATGACACATTTAGCACTTTAAGAACCAAATTAGGTGTCATAGACATTCAAGTCTAAAGTAAAACAAAAAAAAACAAAAAAATGTGTTTGTAGTTGTTATGACTTGTTTTGTTAAAAAAAAAAAAACTGAAAAAAAATTGGATTCCTGATCCTCTTCTCATGCTGCTCACAAACTTTGATATTCTCTGACAATCGTACTGTACGATACACTATCGTACTGTACGATAAGGTTCAAATCACTCCAATCTCAGCCGTCCATTCCCATTCACGGTCCAGATCTTTCATGTCTTATGCCTATCGTACTATACGATTCACCACTCGTACCGTACGATCCTAATTATTGGTCATCATACTGTATGAACTACCAATCGTACTATATGATCCACGTGTCAAATGGATTAGGATGAATTTAAAATCGGCCGGTACGAACATTATTGCCTATCGTACTGTACGAACACCTGTTCGTACTGTACGATCACTTTTGTCAAAATTCGTTCAGACGACTCCTTGGGACGAACGCCTCACACTCACGTTCGTACAGTACGATACTGATCGTACTGTATGATTTGACTCACTTTTCTGAACAGTCGTCCAGACGACATTATTGCGCATATCGTACTGTACGATACGCAATCGTACTGTACGATAGCTCTCAAATTCTATAAAAAGGGAGGGATTCTTTGCCTATTCTCCTCACTCTCAATCAATCTGAATTTCCTCTTTCTCCAATCCTTTCTTCCACCATGTCTGGGTCCAGTAAGCGCGGTTGAATGATCATCGGGAGCTCTTCCTCCTCTCGGCATTTCGATGATCATTTTCTGTCCGCTGCGGATGAGAAAGCGTATATTAAAATTAAGGAAGCCAAGTTTACTCCATCCCGCATGCTAAATCAAGCCGCCCTAAATTTTGAGGTGATGAATCTGTTCGCTTCCACTACCCTTCAATTCCTTCTGACTCTTTTCCGTTTCACTCCGAACTCTTGTTTAAGTTTTTTTGCCAATATCCGAGTCAACCTCGAAAACACTACTTTTACATCTTATGTCTGTAAACAGAATGTCGTTATCACCGTCAACGACATTGCTGAGCACATAGGGCTGTCCTCTGACGGCCCTCGTCCCCAATCCATGATTTCCCACGACTATAATTGGACATCAGTAAATATGACCCTTAGGGGTGTCCCCTCCAATCAACACCTACCCCTGGTCCAAACTCTAAATCAGAATGCCCGCGTTATCCAGCATATCCTACGCACATCCATTATACCCAAAGCTGGAGACCGCATCCATATTACTCCACTGCTTTCTGTCGTTACATATCTAATCATGTCTGGCACAAAATTTAATGAAGCCCAAATGATTTTTGACTATATTCATACCTTGTCTGCCTTCCGATATCCCGGTGCCCGCCGCAAACTGAACCTTGCTTTAGGGCATGTCATAGGATACATCCTAGATGCAAAATACCAACTTCATTATCTGTTACCTCCTGATCACCTTCCTATCTTCTACTCGGATGCCTCCTTTCATATCTTGTTCCATCGGGGGGCCGCTCCCACCGATCCCGAGTTTGATGACGAAGAGGCTGCTGCTCCTGCTGACGTACCTCCACCACCACCAATCCACCCACCTGGCCTTGCTCCTCCCGACTACCCTCACGATGACATTATTCGACGCCTTGATCAGCTAGAGACTAGGTTGGATGCCCACATTACTCAGCAACATCAGGAGCATGACACTAATATGAGATGGTTTAGGGAGCGCTTCACATCTATCGATCACCAGTTTGCATCCCTCCATCAGTACCACCAGCTATTTCCACAGCCTTCGCCACCACCTTCGGATCAGGATCCAGATTTTTGAGATGTTGTAGTTGTTTCTATTTTCTGTTTGTTATCATTGTAGTTGTTTCCTTTTTCTTCCCTTTTTGGTGCTTTCAAAAGGGGGAGATATTTTTGTGTGTTCTGTATTCTATTTTTTGCTTACTATAAAATGCTATTGGTTGTTTATGTTTTCAGTACATATTTATTTTTTTTTTCTATCTTGTTATTATTTTTATATTATAATAAAAAAAACTGTTTCTTCTCCTCATATTTAAAAATTAATAAGCTACTCTTCTGAGGGGGAGCTAAAGAAGTCAGACATCTGTCCATCAGAAAATATTATTTGACACCATCAAAAAGGGGGAGATTGTTAAAATCCAGGATCCCGAGCACTTAATTTTGATGGTGACAACTAATACTTACTGAGTCCATATAGACTTCCTTTAAATTACAAATGCTTAATCCTTGTATATGAGCACTAACATTTCAGGTCAGATGCACACTGCTCAAGATTACTGAAGACTCAAACCGGATAGAATAGGATGTTGAAAAGTCTGTAATTTTTATTTCTTTATTTTTATTTTCTTGAGTTTGCCACAAAAGCATGCATGTGAAAGGAGCAACCATGCACACACCCAGGGGGAGAACTATTTTTTAAATGATTTAAATTTTTTTAAAAGGAAATTGTACTGTACGATTAATTAAAAATACTCAGGCTAACGGCTAATTTTCGAATGATTAAGTTTACAAACTAATCGTACTGTACGATCCATATCGTACTGTACGATAAGATATAATTAAGAAACCCTAGCCGCCAGAATAAGTTTGGTAAGTTTTTGAATTTGATTTTCTGTACTAATCGTACTGTACGATTCGTATCGTACTGTACGATTAATTAATACTTACCAAAATTATCTCCCTAATCAAGAAATAAACATTGGTTTCTAATTTATATGTCGATCGTACTGTACGATCCTATATCGTACTGTACGACTGACAAAGATGATTTCATTCATCCCAGAGATCGTACCAGATGAAACTAAGGTTTTTTATTCTGTTCGTCCTGGATGATATCAAGAAAAAACTAATCATACTGTACGACTCAAGGAGTGCTGGACGACTGACAGAGATGAATTCTTTCGTCCCGAGGATCATCCCACAGTTCATCCTGTACGAATAGTATGAATCAACAGTATCGTCCTGTACGATATACTTATCGTACAGTATGATATGAATAAAATTCGATAACTGTTCGTCTGTACTCGTACTGGACGGAGCTGTAATTGAACTGATCGTATTGTACGATTGTTAATCGTACTGTATGAACAGAAACGCAAAAGTTGAATCTTTTAGGGTTTTCTGAAGCCTGATATAAAAATAACTTAAAATTTTCTTGAGAGAGTTGTTGATCTATCATTTTGCTGTGAGAGTCTTGGAGGAAAAAAGAAGGGGATTCGGTAGAGAAGTTTTTGAAGAGATTCAGGGCTTGAGAGAGGAAGGTGAAGGTGAGCTTGAGCGTGAGGGAGAAGTAGTGTGAGGGGATCACACGGTGGCTCCAAGCTAGCTGCATGCTTTGCTCCTCTTGTGGCTTTGGGAAGCTTCAAGAAAGTTCTCGAGGGAAGAGTCACTTCCAGATCAACATCGCCAAGGTACTCTGCCATCTCCAGGAGGGAGAAAAAGGAGAAGGTCCGCTGCCGTCACCAGGAGGGTGACATAGCGTTTGGTATTCCACCGCACCGAGGGAGGTGAAAGTGAGTATTGTAAAGGATTCCCCGCCTTGCTGTGGGGGCAAAAGGAGAGTCAACTTTTACTAGTGCAAATCCCGGAGTAGAGGACTCCGGGGAGTGGACGTAGGTCAAGTGACCGAACCACTATAAAAATCTCTGGTGTGTTTTTTCCTGTTTTACCGTACTTTACTTTTCATGCTTTTAATTTGTACGTTGAATTGCTTGGTGAAAAATTATTATTTAAACCTTGTGGTGTAAAATCTAAAATTGAATTATCAATATCATCATTGTGAACGTTGTATTTGCTTCCGCACATTATTCGTTAAGTTATATTTTGAAAATACAAAAAAATTAGAACTCTTGTGTAGGGTTAAATTTTTAAAATACCAATTCACCCCCCCCCCCCTCTTGGCGCATCTCGTACTTTTAGATTCCACATTAGTGATAGCCTCATATTCAATTACTATTATACACAAATTCAAATTTTCCACTTATAGTTTTTGAAGCCTTTTAATAGATTTTCTTTATTTAAATTATCTTGGTAGCTACTTCCATCTACTCTCTCGATAGTCTCTCTTTTGATATCTGAGAAGATATAAATTGTTCATTCCAAATTATCTTTGTTATGTTATTTTTTGCTTGAAATTCTTGCATTTTGTGCAAAAAAGAAAGAAAAAATTCATTAAATTTTGATAAGTGTTGCAATGCGACAAAGTTAGTGCTGCAACACCAGAACTCATTTCAGTGCTGTAGCGCCTCACCTTGAACGAAACGATGGAGAGCTTACCAAAATTTTGTTGGAGAGCTTTGTTCTGAAGTGCTATCCAGGAAGCACCGTAACAATGGATCGAAGTTCCACTATAAAAAGTTGCCATGGTGGAAGTCAATTAGACTGGTTAATCGAAGCAACGATTGGTGAATTGATGCGTCAGTTCAGTAGTGCCACAAGCCCTCTCTGCAACACTCTATCAGTTTATTTGTAAAACTTGAAATAGTAGTCTTAGTCTTCATGTAAAGAGGTTTGCACATTATGAAGTCATTTTTTTGTGAGTCTATGTGAGTGTGAGGGCTGTCTTGGGGTAAGAGCCTCTTGTGTTCTTGTATTTGGAGACTTATAATGGAGCAGAGCAAAGTGAAAAAGTGGAATGAGGTTTTAGTCCTAATTTTATACTTTTCAAAATGTTATTCTATATTGTTTACTTATTCATCTTGTCTTGCAAGTTTGTAATTTGTGTTATTTTAGTGAAATAAAATATTTGTTATGATTGTTATGTATAACAACGCCTCCATGTATAGCTAAATAATTTATCTAAATCTATGATTATTTAAAAGTCATATATTTCTTAGAGTAGGTTTAATCTCTAATATATCCATGATTAAAACTAGTGGGGTCTGCGCCACGAGGAAGGAATAGAAGACAATTAGAGAGCTTAAAATGTAGTATGATTATAATATAGATATATGGTGGTTGGGATTATGAGGCCTTAAGGAGATAGCACAATCGTAGTTAGATTGCATCCTAACTAATAGTCCAATGAGCTTAACAGAGATAAGGAGTGACAATTTCTTTGATCCACAACAATAATAAATTGCTCTATAGCAATCATGTTCTTTTAAAAAATCATAGGTTCAGAATTTTTAAAATTATTGAATTTATGTTTTGTTTTTGTATCTTTTCAATTTTAACCTGCACCAACCTTTTAAATAACATAGTTAGATAAATTTAGTAGTTTAGTAGGCATTAATAAAGCCAGCTTAAGATATTTCGAATTTGTTCCTTGTGGGATTGACACTCTTTTCATCATTATATTATTTGGTACGAAACATGCACTTTCATTAAAATAGGACTTAAAACATCAATAAATTAAACTTTCTTGAGATAGTTGAGCAGTATGTGTAAGCTAAAGCATGAAACTCTACATTTGCATAAGCTAATAATACTTGCAATAGTGTCCTGTCAAGTTTTTGGTGCCATTCATTGGAACATAACTAGTGAAATTATTTATGTACTTTGCATTTTATATTGTTGAAATAACTATTAGTTAAATCTATTATTCTTTTAATTTTTTTTAATTTCTTAATTTTTTTTGGCTTAGTGTTTCTTTGATATATGATTGGCTTTTATTGGTCATTATTTTTTATTTTCAATTGTGTTGCATAATGTTGCATGCGCAGTACTAAAAAACTAGTAGAATTATTATTTGACACTCAAATTGAAATTCTTTAAGAAAAATTAGAAAAATGTAAATTTAAAAAAGATTTATAAATGTCTGAACAACTTCCTAAAGATGAGCAACCTAGATTGCTTAAGGAATATGCCAACCCTATGATTGAAGGTATTGATATAAGTATAAGCATACCTAGTATTAAATCCAATAATTTTTAATTGAAACCTGGTATAATTCAAATGGTGCAAAACTATCAGTTTGGTGAAGCACCTATACAAGACCCTAATTACCACATAGCTAGTTTTCTTGAAATTTATGCAACTTTTAAGTATAATGATGATAGTAATGATGTTGTTAGACTTAGGTTGTTTTCATTTTCACTTAGGGATAAAGCCAAAATATGATTAAATTCATTGCCCCCAGGCTTAATTATAACTTGGAATGATCTTGCATATAAATTCTTAGCTAAATATTTTCCACCATCTATAACTACTAAACTTAGAAATGTCATCACTTCTTTTACCTAGTTAGATGGAGAATCTATTTATGAATAATGTAAAAGATTTAAAGAAATTTATAGGAAATGTCCCCATCATGCCCTTCCTGATTGGTTAATAATTCAAACTTTTTATAATAGCCTATAAATTCCATTAAATCAATTAATGATGCCACTACTAGTGGTTCTCTACTGTTAAAGCCATTTGAAAAATCTATTCTTTTATTAAGGAGATGGCTATGAATAATTTTCCAATGGCTAATAAAAAGAATCAATCCTAGAAAAGTAGGTAGCTTTTATGATTATGATGTCTTATCAATTTTAATTACCCAAGTAGCTACCCTTTCTAAAGAAATAGACAAGACACAATGTAATTGGCTACTAATAGCCATGGAGGGTCCCTCAATTAGCTTAGCCTTATTATAGTAATCTTAACCAAGATTAGATGTCTAATAATTTACATGATTAAAACATGATAGGGTGGAATGGCATCCACTCTGACTGAATCAGGATTATCACATAAAATAGATAGGAATGGATATTCCCAATTTTAACTTCAACCTCCACGTTGCAATTTAATTTATTCATAATATTTTCTCTCTTTTAAGAAATTCCTTAAATATAGCTCTATCAAATAAATTTAGGAGCATCTAGGTGATAGGAGTATACAATCCAATAATCAGATTGCCATGGATTGCATGTTTCTTTCAAAATGTTTTTGACCAATATAACATTGCCTATGGGTTTGAGTAATATCTTGATGCAGTGATAGAATGTATGGAGATTGGGTTACAAAATCTATGACTGGATATAGGGAGTACTTCCTCATTAGAAATCAACTAGTGGAGAGGAATGGATCAAAAAAAAACTTTTCCCTGAAATGCTCTCAACGAAGATTGCTCCAACTCGCACTGGGAGGCTATGGAAGGGTTGGGAATTATTTGAATTTAGTAGCTCTCACATTAAGGAACCTAAATGATAAAAATGTAAGAAGTTAGCTTCACTTAAGTTGAGGGTATATATAATGTTTGGAAGTGCATGGAGATAGAATTTTGACCACCTAGGGTCATACCAAGTGGGTTATATATTTTAAATTCATCCAGTATGATGTAGATAAGTGACTAGAGGTAGATGAGGGTTTGAGGTTGTATGTGTTTATAAAATGACCTTGATCACTTTCGCATGGATTGAGTTCTAGAATATTTTTCCCAATCGAAGGCTAGCCAAGGCATCAACTAAGGTGGTCTAAGTTTGAGAAGGCTTATGGCAGCCATTAGGTCACATGGGCAGGCTTAATTAAGGTTGAATCCATTTGAATTATATTTTAATATGTTTGGGCTCACTTAACTTTGCCTAATTGGGTGACCTAAGCTAGCCCAAGGCTTGGAATAGCAAGAAAAGGTTATTTTGGACATTTATATGTTATTGGAATAGGTTAGGGTCCATGGTATAAGAAATTTGGAGTTTAATTCATGAAAAAGTCTTATGGGTTAAATAAGCCATATGTAGGGGTAAATATATTAACCATGGATAACCATGTGCTCTAAAGGATCTAAACATACTTATTGAAATGTTCAAAGGTCTTATATCACAACCCTAGATCCTTTGGTTTGGTCTAACTAAGAAAGGGCATTTATACACAACTCATCTTGGCTTGTTGGTTGAGAGCTTAGGCTTCCAACTAAGAGGTCTTAGGTTTGAGACTTTGTGTATGCGATGCGTGTGTGAGTTTTCCTTAATTGGCATAAATGTCCCCCCCCCCCCCCCCTAAAAAAAAAAAAGAGAGGCCATTTAAGTATATTTAAGGTTTTAAGGGATTTCATGGTAAAAAATGGTCAACCAACACTTGACCATGGGTCTAAATGGATCAAACCACTTTGGAGCTGAGTTTATATAGATTTGTATCACCTCCAAGGGCTTAGGTTGAAATTTAGGTTAAAATGTTAACTTGAATGGCGTGGGCTATTATTTTGCAAAGTTTATGTTTAACTTAGGTTTAGACTTGGACTTGGACATAGAATGGCCTTGGAGACTCCCTAACACTCATGGGAGAATATTTAGGAGATGCTTAAACCATCGAGGTTTAGCCAAACCTAAATCATTAGATTTTTCCATAGGATCCCTATAAGTAAGGTTTACACAAAGGTTGGAGTACCAAAACACTAATAAGGATAAGGATGAGACATTTAGACCTCCTTCAAAAACGTGGACAACAAAGTGACCCCCAATATATTGTATGGATAACTTCATCAATTTCTTTATATATATTTGTGTTATTTGAGACACTTAGCAACATTAATGAGAATTCATCTTTTGAAGTTAGGATGATTTTAAAAGCATTTCACTTTTATTGATATAATTAGGTAAGGAATTATGTAGGCAAAGGGTTTACCAAGAAAGAATTTAGCAAGTAAGATATTTAACATGCAATGATTTTAACAGGCAAGGAGTTTAATAGTAATGGATTTTAGTAGGTAAATACTTGAAAGTTATTATCAAAACATGTATATTTAAGTAGGCAACATGTAGATTTAAGTAACAAATAGGCTTATTAGCAAGAAAAAACCTTGAAGGTGTCATCCAAATAAGCAGATTTATGCAAAAATTAAGCAGATGTAAGTAAGAAACATGTAACAGGAAAATTTAGTTGGGAAGAGTTTAGGCTAAGAAGGTAGCTAAAAGGTACTCTCCAATCAAACGGGGTTCTATAGAAAGGATGCCTAGAAGTTATGGCTTATAACCAATCTTAAAGAATAAGCATGCAACAAGAAATTTTTAAGAAAGCAACAAGGTTAGAGTAAGAATGTACCTAATAAGGTTTAATCCAACAGTAGTCAACCAAAGTTCTAAGGAAATGATGCCATTAGGGAAACTTATACCTATCTTTAAGAATAATGATATAGAAGACAAATTTAGATGGTAATAAGTGACTAAAAACTTTAGCAAGCAAAAATGTTATTTAATGAAGAAATCAAAGAATCTCAGTTGCTCGTAAGAGGAATTTAATAATTTTGATCAAATTCAACTTTTCAAAACAAAACTCTTTTATTTGGATCCATTTTATCATGAAGATTTTATAAGTACATGTAATATACATTTAAAAAATATTATATTTATTGAGAATTTTATTATGTTATATAATTTAGCATAATAACTCTTATGGTATGATCCATTGACAAGAAACATATGACAATCTACTTTATAATTGACAAGATGATAGGATACTCCTTAGTAAACTTTCTCTACCTCAATCAGACCTTTCCACATAGGTACAAATCTTGCACCTAACTTATGATGTGATAAAATAGATCTTCATCGAACTAAGACAAGTTCTTATACTTGAAAAGTTCTAGGATAGACCATTTCATCATGCACTTGAATCATGCTAGCTTTATAGAGCTTAAAGTTCTATTAGGCTTACAAAAGTTTCCCTTCTAAAGCTTTGAGCTCTTCCAACTTAAGTTAAGCATTTTTCTCAGATGTTATGTGATAATTGACTACAACTCTTAAAGGAAATATTCATACCTCTTAATGGAGAATAGCTTCAGCCTTACAGACTAAATTGAAAGTGTTAGATTGAGTTAGAGTTCTATATGTTGCTTATAACCCTACAAAGCTCCTCCTAAATTTTCATGCCATTGACACTTAATATCATCTAAAATTTTCTTTTAAATCTACACCAATATTTCAATGAAGGTCTCAACCAATCCATTTTCCTGATGTTATGATGTTTAACAAACTTATTTTTATTAGTGCTTTTAAAGGAGGAATCATCAGAATAATTCTTTGAGAAATACAAAATTGATATAAGATATGCAATATAAAGACATGGAGGATGTGATAGCTTTAACATGTCATAATAGGATAGCTTCTATCCATTTAGAGAAGTAATCAATCACTATTAAGATAAATCAATGGCCTTTAGAAGAGGCTAGAGGAATAGGACTAATAATGCCTATACCCCAATTTTCAAAGGTAATGAAGCAATTGTTAGATGCAATACATTTGGGGGTTTATGTAATACTACATCTTGTATGTTGAACTCATTTTTGTATAATGTTATTCCTACAATTACTCTCAATCATTGAGTTCCATTCTGTTAATTAATCCTCCATTCAAAATATAATGTTCAATCATTATATGATTTTCAATCATTTCATAATTATCAATCAATCAACCAAATATAATCAACTTCAATCAGCCAATTATATTCAATCACACTTAATCATTAAACATTAATCAATCAAACACAATAAATCATTAAATTTCAATCATCAAACATCATTCACTCATTCAGCAATTATCAAAGAATATCAATTATTTAATCAACTTCAAATCAATAAACTCAAAATCTTCAACTTCAATCATTCATGATGATTAATCATGTTAAATGCTTCTATAACATTTAAATAAACTCAATTAAATCATTTAGTTTCCTTCAATCATCCTAAATCCTTCAATCATCTTTAATTATCAATAATTTAAAATCTATTTCAAACCTAAACACTAAAGCCTTTAGTAATTTTCCTTTTCCATGGAAACTTTCAATTTGGTTTAAACCCTAGGTGTTGACCCTGGAATGGTAATTGTTTATTCACGTATTGATTATACATATCCTAAGAGTCTCCTTAGATGTTTTGGAAGCCTCTATGCCCATTCAAACACTGAAACCTAATGCTTTTTTCATACGTAAAAAAAAAAAATAAATGTGGAATCTGGCTTAAAACACCTTGGAGGCCTGTAAAACTTATTTAAAACCTGTTTGTAATCATCTTTGTAATGATTTGAACCCATTGGGGTCCATGGTTGACCTTGGTTGACTTAGGTTGACCTTGTTTGACCAAATGAACCCTTAAACTCTAAAAACCCTTTTATATGCATGAAACATACTATAAACATCAATATAATACCTAAGTTTGATCCTCAAACCTAAATGGAGCCTTTATTGAGCTTTGTTGACATTGATTTGTCACTTTGACCATAAAAAACCCAATTATTTTTAACCCTTTGATCATGCATATGTGTTAAATCAAGCCATTCCAAAGGCTCCTAAACATTTCAATCATCAACCCATACATTCCTAAACCTAAATGGACACTTGTTAGATAATGGTTGACCAAACTCACTATTGACCCCATTTTTGAATGAGGTCACATTCCGTTATATCGAGCACCAATCATTAGAACTAAATCATTAAAATACATTTCAAAATCAAAATCAAACTCATCAATGTATTTTGGCATGGTGATTGCATCATTGCCCTTGAAACCATCACATGACAACCAACATTGATAGTTATTTTATCATCTGATCTACCATTTGATAATAACCCTTGATTATCAGTGATATGATCATTGCAAAGCTAACATTCCCTCAATCATTCATTCCCTTGATCGATTCAAAACCTTAATCAGAATCAAGCATTAAATTCATCAATTGATAGTCCGCAGTGATAGTCAACTAATCACTTGTTCAATCATTGATGATCATGAATGATTATCAATGATTTGAAGATTTTAAAAATTAGATCCTCCTAAATTATTATCTAAATGAAATGTAAATCTAATCCATTGAAAAAACCCACTAATCAATTCAAAACTAAGAAATCCAATCTTAGAACTAATCCAAAAACCTCTTGGTCCATAACCTATTTTTAGAGAAGTTTTCATTACCCAGACACCTGACCAGATGAACATGGTTTCATGATCTATCACTTTCATAATGATTAGACATGTCCCTAGGTTCAACCACATTAGCTTGAAGGCATTTCAAGATCCGTAACCCCAAAAACTTAAAAGCATTTTCATAGGCTATAAATCCTTCAAATATTTATAGTCTATGCAACTGAACTTGGCATATAGTGAATTTTTATCTTGAAGGATTCTCCAAACTCTTTGAAAATGATCATTATCATTAGTATGATGCATGGTTAACCATAGCTGACATCATTAGAACTTGGTTGACCATGATTGACCACAAAACCTTAAACCATGAAAATTGAATTTTCCTTAAACCTCAATATCACCCAGTGAAACCAACCCATGCAACCTTCTCCAAACTTATCTAGAATATGGTTTGGAGTTCATTAAACCAAATCCTAAATCCTAGTTGTCCTTGGTTGACCACGTCAACCTAGGTTGGCCAAATTACTCTTTTACCTCTTTAAACTACATTACATGAATGGAGACCCAACTAAAAATTGGGAACACCTCCAACAAACCCTACACATCATTTAGAATGCATTCGATATATTCCTACCCTTGGTCAACCTAAGTTAACAAAGTAAACCTAGTTTGACCAAAGGGCTCTTATAGCCCTTAGATATACATTTTGAACTAAATGATCCCACCAAGCATTAGAACCACTTCTAAAATGTCCAAAATATCATTTGGAATGAGCTAGACCCTCCTCGTGATAGGGCATCATTATATCGCTCCTTTCATCCGTGTTTTGTATCAACGGCTGATCCTATCATTTGAATTGGTTAAGTTAACCATTCACTACTCACTACATATCATGAAGACTGTAAAATACTGCCGCCACCTCCAATTATTGCTAATGAATTAGTAATTTATTTAAATGCCAAAATCTTTGGAAAATCATATAAAACTCATTTTTAATCCAAATTGAGTGTTCTTGGGATTATTTGAAAGGTCATAATCTCTATTATTTAATAAAAATATTTTCAAGTGTATTTGGCCAATGGATATTAAGATAATTAGCAATTTTTTATATAAAATATTCTTAAATTTTATATGCGGCAAAGGTCAAATTGACCTCAAATTTGGATTGTAGATTTTAAGGAGTAACATTGACCTACCCTAACCTTTTTTGTATCATGATTTGATTAGGTTTTCTATTATTTGAATTTTCAAGTTTATGGGTCCATTTTTGACCCATAACTTTGAAAATTCATAACTATCGATGCACTTAGAATTAGATTTTCATTCTTTTGTGGTGTGTTTATATTTATGTCAATGCTAGTTTTCCACTAATTTCACCCAAATCTAGTGAGAATAGATCCTAAAACAACTCATCAAAGCTATAGATGTAATTTTTCAACCTAGAGAGGCTTTAATGAGATCAAATTTTATGGGTTTGAAGCACGTGTATTCATTTACCTATGTTTTAATTTTCACTACATTTTAAGGTCATTGATCTATCATTTAGTAAACCCTAGATTCATGTATATAATTAACTAAGTTTCTTTGAAAATTCACAATAAATCAATAAAAAATCCAAAAAATACATATAATATATCAAAATGCATAGAATTAAAAGCTTAAAAGATAAAAAAATAAAAGCCTTATAAAATTTATTCAAAATAAAAATGAATTTAAAAGTCAAGAAATATAAATGTAAAATTAAAATAAATATTTAAAAATATATTCAAATTGCCAAAATAACTTTAAACACTTAAAATCATCCCTAGAAGTCATTTTCTAACATTTGAAAAAAATCAAGAGATTTGGAGTTGGTTTGGTACAAAAATAAGATAATGCTTCTAATTAAACAGTTAAAAAAATTCCAAAAATTCCCAAAACTTTAAAAATATTTAACTAATTCTATAAAAATCTAAATTCAATAAACTCAAAGGCATCGAACTTATCTTTGGGTGTAGTATTTATGAAAAATATAAAACTCCAAAATTCAGTTTAAATAAAAAAAGTTAAGATTTAGGTCAAACTTAGTACCAAAAATGCATTAAACTTGTGAAATTCAAAACTAATTCAAGAAAAATCTAAATCCAGCAAACACAATGGCATTTTACTAAACGTATAGTATTTACAAAAAATATAAAAACTCCATAAATTAGCGTAAATAAAAAAATTAATTATTTGGTCAAATTTAATTCACATAAATAACCTAAACTTGTAAAATCCATAACTAATTCCAAAAAAATCTAAATACAGCAGACTCAGTGGATTTTTACTCATCTCTAGGTTTGGTATTTATGAAAGATATAAAAATTTAAGAAACCAATGAAGATTAAAAATATGCTTCAAAATATTTATTAAAATATGAAAACTCATTAAATCATCAAAATTTTAGTAAAGTATCAACCTAATAAATTAAATCAGATAATTATAGTAAAATAAATAATCAACACTCTATCAAGAAAGTTTTTAGGCTGGACTATCTTAGGCTATGGGGCTTCGTGTCTTTAGTAGGTCTTGGTCCTCATGCCTGTTGTAAGAATGTCATGAATAAATTTGACAGATTGTAAATATTAAAATTATAAATTTAATAAATGAGCAATAAATTTAACTAAATTAATTTAAAAGTTAATAGTAAAAATAGACATTACAGCCTTTATACACTTGTGCTAGATTCCTTTCAAGTGTGCAAAGGTGTATTGGATTGAGAAGCTTTAATGACCAAAATAATTATTTAAAATGAAGGAATATATGCTATACATCTACCCTAGTTTTGGAGGGTTGATAGCATTATAAATATGACCCTAGGACTTTCTGATCATTAGCTTCTGACACTTAGAATTTTTCGAGTGCTATGTTCTATAAAATCTAAAATTAAAATTTATAAAAATTAAAATCCTCCTTAAGATAAGATTTAACATATCTAAATCATTAAATACTTAATTTAAACCATCCCATAAAGACCTTAAATAAATTAAATAAATTATAGAAAATTTTAAATTGATAAAACCTAGGATACATCCAATCCGCATAACCTTTTACACACACTTACAAGGTTTTCTATGACAACTAACTTCAACTTAGGATAGACTAGTGATTTGATTTGATTTTTCTAGAGTGCCTTGCCTAGAATGTAATCATATTTGTGAGTTTCATTCTATACTCTAATGTCATATTTATATTCTATTGGTGCACCAAAGATCATAGTGAAAATTTAGACTCGTATAATTTTATTTCAATTGAAATTTTTGTATATATATCTGCACACACTTCACCATTTCATATTTTCTTTTTTATTTCTGCTCTCTTTCGTATTCCTAAAAGGTAGAATATACTTAAAAAATAATGTAATGTAAAATATAAAAATAATGATTTAAATGTTTTAAATCTTTGTATAGTTAGATTGAGTTGTATAGTGTCAAAAGTTATTAAAAGTTTAAAAATGATTATATATATATGATAAAAAAAAGGATTCTTCTTCTTGTGAAGTTCTTTATCTTTTGGAATACTATAGAAGATATAGTATTTAGAAGATTAAAAACCAAAAATAAACATTCATATTCTAATCTACTTCATATAGGAGTAGAAATCCTAGCTTGTTGTTAGCGAAGCTTGTCCATCTTTTATTTATAGCAAACCCTGGGTTATACTATGAAATTAAAAATGAATAAATTTTTTTACATTATTATTCATGCATCCTTTTATTACATAACTATATTCATATTGTAAATTCCTAATTATAAAGTTTTTTAAACTATATTTTTGAGATTTCTAGGATAAAGTCTATCTAATCATGCATTCATGTGGTAATTGATTTTTCTTAGGATTATTTACTTGGAGCTCACTCTATGCAAGCGTAAGCTCAGATTGTATACACCCCTCAGTCTCTAAACATTCCTATTCTATATTATTCTTCCAAATTCTAAAATCTAAATCTATATTCCAAATACAACTCTAAAATTTATAATTTAAAGCTTGTACACTGAAATCTTGTTAGCCCAATCATTTTTTTAATCTATAAGAATTTGAAAATCTTTAGTCTTCACTTTAATCGAGAGTATTCTCTAGGAGATATAATTAACTATAGGGGCTTACCCTTATAGGGAATCTAGTACCCAAAATAAAATAAACCCTACAATAGTTTCTTTGTAGGATGTGGACCATACCTAAGCTTTAAATCTTGGTTAAATTTCATAATCAAAAGATAAATGAATATTCTTTTTGTCCTTAGGGGAAATTCAAATAATCCTTGTATATTTAATTATGAAAATAAATAAATGAATTTAATTTCATAATTAAATGATAAGTAAATATTCCTTTTATCTTTAGGGATGAATTTAATATTCCTTACATCCTTAGAGATGATTTGAATATGCCTTATGAAGTTTTGATTATGAAAAAAAAATCACTAATTCATGATTCATACGATAAGTGAATATTCCTTTGATCTTTAGGGATGATTTGAATATGCCTTATAAAGTTTTAATCATGAAAATATATTCACTGATTTAATTTTATAATTAAAATGTTAGGTGAATATTCCTTTTATCATCCGGGGTGAATTGAATATTCCTTATGTAGTGTTTAGCCATAAAAATAAATTAAAGGTTTCTCTTCTCAAATCAATAGTGAGACATTAGTATATCATTCGGGATGGTATAATGTCAATCTATGTATGTTTGACTAAACAAACCTAATATAGTTTAAATCAAATATTTTATGTTAAGAATGAAAATTCATCCATAGATTTTTCTTGTGACTCCAATGGGGATAAAATTCTCTCTCCATATTTATTAATTTTTTTAAATTAAATATAAATTTAATTAAATGTTTGGGCTATTATATTTCATGGAGATACATATTTATTTAAATTTCAATCATGTACATGCATGTTTAGTTCAATCTTTTTTGTTTATGCTTGGTATAGTCTTGTATATCCTGGCTGTGTCTACCTAGTTCATCCTTGTATATGCATGATTTATTCAACTTTTCATACTTTCTTGTTTATTTAAATTTCAATTTATGCTTACATAAGTAATACTATCACATGGTTACTTGGTTTTATCCTAAAGACTAAGCAAATTAGGCCAACCAAATACTAAATTGGACATAGGTCATGTAGGGGTGCTGCTCGTTTATAGTATTGTATTTGCATTTGCATTTCTATGTTTATTTAAATTTCAACCATTGAATCTATGTTTATGCTAGTAAGTATATCCTATGGTTACTAGGTTCCATCTTAAAAACCAAGTAGACTAGGCCAACTGTAATACTGAATCGGTCCAAGGTATGGAAGGGGTTCTGCTTATTTATGTTTATGCATTTGTGTTTATATTTTTTTGTTTATTTAAATTTCAAGCATTGTGTCTATGCTTATGTTAGTTAAGTATATCCATTTTTTACTTAGTTTCATGCTAAAAATCAAGCTGACTAGTCCAACAAAAATATTAATTTGGTCTTAGATTTGATAAGGGTGCTACCCATTTATAATCTTGCATTTGTATTTGCATTTGTATGTTTATTTAAATTTCAAGCATTCATTCTATGTGTATGCAAGTAAGTGTATCATATGGTCACTTGGTTTCATCCTAAAAACCAAGTGGACATGTCCAACTGAAATACTAATTTGGTTTTAGGTCTTGTAGAGGTGTTGCCCATTTTTGCATTTGTTTGCATGTTTTATAGTTTACATTTTTCCATATGCATAGTCTTACATGGGTTTATTAACTCCAGGCTTTAGATTAGAAATTCCAAAGTTGTCCCTCTCTCTTGTAGAAAGTTCTTTCACTATTGTCATCTTCTAAAACTTAGTTTAAATCTAATATATGTCTCTTTTTGTCATCTACATTTGAAAGTCTGTGGACAAGGATCTTTGTTCAATGCTTTTCTAAAATCTAAATTCAAACCAAACCTCAATCATTCCCTCTCCAAGTCATAGTCATTTAATTTGAATTCATCTCAATCCATCTAAATTGTATCTAAATCTCAATTTTAAATATCTTTGTAGTCTATGTTTCTATAGGCTGGGTCCAGAACTATAGTCAATCAACATTTAAAAGTCAAAAGAAAGTAATTTAACCAGCTTCAGTTTAATCTTACCTTGGGGATTCAGTAAACTTTTCTCAACATATTATTCAGATTTATGTACTACCTAAGGGTTAATGAATTTTAAATATTGATATATAATTCTTGTGATATACAAAAAGAATGTCTAGTAAGGTAATCTTTTATTTCTCCAATGACATGAACAAGACTACCAATTAGGTTTCAAGTTAAGCATACTTTCTTGTGGGTTAGACACTCTACTTTATCACTTTATTACTTAATTTGGCACATATACTTGCATATATTAAGTGCGGTTTGTTTTTATTTATATGAATGAAAATCTAAGCATGGTTTAGCGGTGATAGAGCCCTTGATTTTTATATAGTATAAAACTTCACTCCATTGCCCTCATTAAGTTTTTGGCATCATTGCCAAGAAATTATTTTACATTTTATAAATTTTAACTATATTATTGAATTAATTACATAGTTAGACATATTTGTATCTTTTATTTTATTTACAGATTGCATATTCATGGTTGCATGTTTTGTAGACATAGAAAGGAACATTTGTTGTTTGACGTTGAAATAGAAAGACCCTTTCAAAAATTCAAAAAATAATAAAGTTAGTAAAATTGTCTGGGCTTGTATTAGGTCAAGATCAATCTTGACCTCTTAGGGATTATGCTAACCCTTTAGTAGATGGAATAGAACAGAGCATTAATCGACTTACAATCAAACAAATTATTTTAAATTAAAACTTTTTATAATTCAATTTGTTCAAAATTCTCACTTTTGAGGAGCTCATTTTGAGGATCCCAATTTACACTTAGCTAGTTTCTTAGAAATTTGCACAAATTTAAGTATAATTGTGTCAGTGATGATGCTATTAAACTTAAATTGTTATCATTTATCTATGAGATAAAGCTAAGCTGTGGTTGAATTCTTTACCCCTAGGCTCTATAACCACATGGAATAAGTTGGCTCATATTTTTCTTTCTATGTATTTCCTACCTTTAAAGATTGCTAAACTTAGAAATGATATCACTTCTTTTATCCAGTTTGAAGGATAATTGATTTATAAGGGTTGGGAGAGATTTAAAGAAATGCTTAGGAAATTCCCTCATCATACTTTACATGACTGGTTGGTTATTCAATAATATTTTAATGGATTATTAAGATCACTTAGAGCAATAATAGATGTTGTAGCTGGAGGATCATTAATGTCTAAGCCATTTGAGGAAGCATTTGAATTAATAGAGGAAATAACTACTAATAAATTCCAATGGCATGCTAAAAAGATAAATCCTAAGAGAGTAGCAAAAGTATATGAATTTGATGTTCTATCAATTTTGACTGCACAAGATATACCAATTTCTAGCAAATTAGATAACTTGAAAGTTAAAACCATGGCAGATGGGTATAACAATATCAATATAGGTCATAAATATTTAAGCACTATAATGTCACATCAGTAGCACCACAGTATTATCACTTAGATTTTGAAAAACTCCATCATGAAAGCAGTGGGACGATATCCTTAAAAAATATTATTATGCAACTAGGAATCCAACTGCATAATAAATCTAATGCTCTTAGAAAAATTGAATATACATTAGGGCATCTTGCTAGACTGATTAATTATAAGAAAATGGAAGAATAATGTCATAATATATAACTCAAAAGTGGGAAAGATTTTGGAGACCCTTGCAAAGATAAAGATCTAACTTAGTAGAATGAAGGGGAAAATGAACAAGTTGAAAATAAATCTTCCACTGAATAACCTGACTCTATAAAAGAACCTAAAAAGTTATTTAGGAAGGTTGTAGAGAAGCCACCACCACCTTTTTCTTAGATGTTAATCAAATAAAATCTTGATAAATAGTTATCAAAGTTCTTAGAAGTATTTAAAAAATTAATCATTAATATACCCTTGTCTGAATCTTTAGAATAAATCCTACTCATGCAAAATTTATGAAGGAAATTTTGAATAAGAAAAAAAAGTTTGGGGAATTTAAAACTATAGCATTAACTGAAAAGTGTAGTGCTATAATTCAAAAGAAACTTCCAAAAAACTTAAAGATTGTGTGTTTAAAATTTTATGGGAGAGCTTTATGTGATTTAGCTTCTAGTATCAACCTCATGCCATTTTCTATTTTTAAAAGATTAGATGTAGGTGAAGTTCAAACAACTTCTATCACTCTGCAGTTAGCTGATAGATCTTTCACTTATCCAAGAGGGGTAAAAGAAGATGTTTTGATTAAAGTTAATAAATTCATTTTCTCAGTTGATTTTATTATTTTTGATCGTGAAGAAGATAGGAAAATACCTCTCATTTTAGGACGACATATCATAGCTACTAGAAAAGCCATTATAGATTTGCAAAAGGGTGAATTAACTATGAGGTTTAAGATGAGGAGGTTCAATTCATGTGTTCAAATCTATAAAATTCTATCGAGAAAATAATAAAAATTGCTTTAGGGTGGATTTAGAAGAAGTCGTGGTAGAGAGTCTAACAAAAGAATTATTAGAAAGAGGGTTTTAGGAAGAGGAAGCAGATGAAAAGACTAAAGAGATGTTAGGGAAATTTATTATAACAAATGAAGGGAATGACTATTTGATCAATGGAAAATTTGAATTATTAAAGACTTCCTCTTTTGAAAAATTTTAAAACCATCCATTGAATATGCCCCTAAATTAGAAAGTAATGCTTTACTTTGTCATCTAAAGTATGCCTTCTTTGTTAATAATTCAACTCTTCTTGTAATCATTTTTGTAAATTTAGAACAACATCAAGAAAGTGAATTGATTAGGGATTTAAGTAAATTTAGAAGAGCTTTTGGGTGGATATTGCTGACATTAAGGGGATTATTCCATTATTTTGCTTACATAGAATTTTCATTAAAGCTAATTCATTACCAAAAGCTGACCCTTAAAGAAAACTTAAACCTTCAATGAAAGAAGTTGTTAAGAAAGAGATTCTCAAATGGCTTGATGCTGAGATTATTTACCCTATTTCTAATAATTTATGGGTGAGCCCTATTCATTGTGTTCCTAAAAAAGAAGGGCTGACTATTATAAAAAATGAACATAATGAACTTATGCCCATAAGAATTGTTACTAGTTAGAGGATTTGTAAAGATTATAGGAAATTAAATAAAGCCACTAGAAGATATCATTCTCCATTACCTTTTATTTATCAGATGTTAGATTGGCAGGACATTCGTTTTAATATTTTCTAGATAGATATTTTGGATATCATCAATTCCTGTTACCCCTATGGATCATGATAAGACTACCTTCCCTAGTCCTTATGGAACTTTTTTGCTTTTAGAACAATGCCTATTAGAAAATTTTTTTGGATTGATGGAATATAAATACAATACGTTTTCCAATGATTTTTTTTTATATTAATGCTAATCAAAACATATGTATTACCGACTGCTTAGACAAGTGTGAAGAGACAAAGGACAGATTAAACCCTTCCAACCTCAATACCACTCTAAACTCCCGTAGCCTGTCTCCCTATAAAAATCTTAGAAGAGAAAATAAAGCATGTACTGTTAAAACTCTCTCATTACAATTCATCTGTATAAAATGGATATATATCAAGCACTATGCCTTTGCTTGTATCATACCAATCCAATATACCTAGTTGTGCTTGCTTTCCTATACACAGGTTCCACATTACACCTAATATTAACTACACCCCACTATGTGCAATAAATGAAGACATGGTATATTAAAATAATTATTAAATTATTGATGATAAGAATTCATCAGTACTCCACATTTTATTTATAATATAAATTCAAAACTAAAGAATTTTAGCTAGACATGAAGAACAAGTGAAGCAAACACATTTTCATTAATTACAAAAAGAAAGAAAGTATAAAAGAAATGATATCACCGAATGGGTTCAATGATCTCCTTTGCACTACCCCTTTTTATATATATTTTTATTATTTTTCTTAAAACTTAATCCCTTACCCTCCTCCTTAATTTTATAGATTTGCTTCCATAAATATTGACCAAACACTCTTACGAAGTGGAACTAATGCTTCCTAAATTCCCTTAGTTGTCACTCTGAAGGAAATTACAAAAAAGCACTATGAAGACTAAAATTAACTAAGTAATTGAACTCTCATACTAATGTTACCTAAACATTTTATAGGGATGTTAAGCCCTTGTGAACTAGTCCAAGGCTAACCAAGAGGGGGGGCGGGGGGGGTGAATTGGTTATTTTAAAAATTCATGAGCAAAAAATAATTTAGAAAAATCATTTCAAATGTTTTAAAATAATTACAATCTCACGATGATGTGCAGCTGTTCAATAATAACAGAACAATAATCACAATCACACAATTATCAACCGAAAAATAAATGCAGAAAATAATCAGAAAGAATATACCAAATTTTATAGTGGTTCGGTAAACTTGACCTACGTCAACTCCCCAGAGCCTCCCCTTCAGGTATTGCACTAACACTAAGTGACTCTCCTTCTGCTCCCACAGCAAGGTGGAGAAGCCTGTACAAAATCTCCTTTCCACCAATCCGGTGAGGTAGAGAACCTGGACTCCTTTCGCTTCCTCCTGAAGAAGGTAGAGAACTTTGACTCCTTTTGCTTCCTCCTGAAGCTGGCAGAGAACCTGAGCTCCTTTTGCTTCCTCCTGAAGTAGGCAGAGAACCTGGATCTTCTTGCGGACGATCCTTCCATGGAGACACCAAGGACAAGAGATGACAACCAAAGAAGATGACTTAGATCCTTGCTTGGAGCAACCTTTATGAACCCCTCACAAGATCTTCTCTCTCTCTCCCAAGCTCTCTCTGTCTTTCTCAAGTTTCTCATAGGAAAGGACAGCAGCAAAAGATCTTAATGATTGAACAAAAAAGATCTTAAATGGGAGAGCTTAAAAATTGCCCTAAATCTCAACTGCTCATCAAAGATCCTCTAGGATGATCCTTAGATCATCCTGTACGATCAATATAAAATATACCCTTTTGGCCTGGATGATTTGGTTCTTCTGGATGATTAGAAGACAAAATCTATTCAGATCATCCAGGATGATCTTGCGATCATCCTGGATAATTAGTTCAAACTAGGAAGATCATCTAATAGATTCCTCAGGTCATATAGCTAAACCATGCTGGACGGTTTCAAAATGAACTGATCATATAGGATGATATGTATATCATCCCGTAGGATTAGTTCAAAATTCAGAATATCGTCTAGTAGATTCCTTGGGTCATCCAGGTGAAGTGCTCTTGACGGTAAAGATTTTGCATGTATCGTCCAGGATGATATTGCAATTGTCCAGGACTATATTATCGTATCAATCAAATATTAATTACTTTCCTTAATCACCGGACAAATTTAGGCATGATTATAAAGGATCATCTAGGACGATACACATATCATCCGGGATGATCAGAAAAAAATTCTAAAAATAAAAACTTGCCTAACTCAATCTGGTGGCTGAGAATTTTTGATTTGAGCATATCAACCTGTACGATGGGTCTATCATCTAGGACGATCTGCTTAATCAAATAAACTTAGCATGGTCTCCCTAATTAGGGTTTCTATTTTCACTGGATCATCCAGGACGATATGAATTTCATCTAGGATGATTTGAACAAAAATTGAAACAGAAACTCTAACTCACTAAAACTCTCCCCTTGAGTGTGTGTTTGCCAGGTTATTTAGCTTGGGGATCTGTTATATTACACTTGACTCAAGAAAAATGAAAAAGTACATTGACCCTTAACCACAAATAGACTGACTCGATCTTGGGCTGGCTTGAATTACAATTAATCCTATGAACCTGAAAGATTAGTCACTTAAATAGAAATGAAAAAGTTTGCTATCATCAAAATTATAGTCCTTGAAACCAGATTTGCAACAATCTCCCCCTTTTTGATGATGACAAATATTTGTTATTAATTCAAAATTCAGTAAATAAATACGGTGAACATTTGATTCAAATAGCACTGAACATTTCCATTGATAAAAAAAACTTTACAATGACCCACCAACTACTCCCCCTTTTGATGTTTCAAAAAGGAGAAGACACAACACAAACATAAGCAAAAATAAAAACAAATAGACATAAAAAGAAAATAGTAAAAAAAGAACACAAACATCAGAAAACACAAGCAGACTAATAGAAAGGGGGATCCTGATCGGATGGAGGAGGAGGTGGCAGTTGAAAGAGGCTATGGAGAGTGGCAAACTGCTCACCAAATGAGGCCATGTCCTTGTCGTGCTGTTGCTGGGGTACATTGGTATTGAAGCGGTGGACACCCTCAGCATGCTACTGCTTTTGGGCAACCACGTAAGAGTTAAAATGTGCCTCCCACTGGCCAAACCTTTGCACCAGGAGATCTATCAGTGATTCTATATAGAGAGGGGCTGGTGTAGTAAGTTCAGGAACAACTTCTTCCTCTTCTCCCTCAACATCCGTGCTGGGCTCCAGATGAAGTTGTATACTGTGTAGAACATGGAAGGAATTATTGGAGAAGAAGGAAGGAGGGACATCAGCTGGAATCGAATATTACAGATTGTATTTGGTCTCGAGAGCATAGGCGATGATGTGTCCTAGGGCTGGATTTAGGCGTCGCCTGTGGCTCGGTTCCCTAATGCTATTAAGGTGTCTGATGTAATGAAAGAGGAGATCGGTAGCATTGAAATCATGGTGGGCTAGGATGTAAAAGGTATTCAGGGAGAGTAAGGGGGTGATGTGGATGCAATCCCCAGCTTTTGGAATGATAGAGGAGAAAAGGATATACTGGATTGTCTGAGCATCCTTAAGTAAGGAAGAGCATGCATTATCATGATAGCGGATGTTGGTGCCCCTAAGAAATCGATTTGCAACACTCCAGTCAAAATCAGGGTCAAAGGAGATGAGATGGAGTTTATCGCCAGTACTTGAGAGTTGAAGAATACTATGGAAGTCTTGGGTGGTTAACTCGACAGGGCGGTGATTGACAAAAGATTAGAGGGAGGAATAAGAGGAATCGGTGTGAAGGTTCATAAAGAAAACATGTAAAAACTCAGTATTGAATGGAAAAGCTAAAGTCAGGATGAATGTGAGAGAAGTGTGGGCAAAAAGATCTAAGACAGGATAAGTCAGAATGCAGGGATTGATGATTTTTGATTGGGTGATCCCCACCTCAAGGTATCGCTGGAAGGCAGCCTGATCGGCTACATCAGGAAAGCAGGGATCGATATTTCCCTAGGAGGAACTAGCACCTTGATGCCTAGATCGTTTGCCACCAGCCACTAGAATGTGATTAAAATAAACATTGAAAGAAGAGTGGTGAAAAATGGTGGAGAAAATAGCGCTTAAATAGCATTCATCCCAATCATCCAGAATGATCGCAGGATCATCCAGGATGATAGGAGCAATAATGGCGTCTAGGAAGATTGGTCAAAAAGGTAGTCAGATCATCCAGGTTAATCATATATCATGCAGGATGATTATACATAGACGATCATCCCGAGGAGATAGGCTGGACAACTTTTAACTAAAGGGATCATCCAGGAGAATTAGGTGGATCATCTAGGATGATATGCAATAAATGAATCAGATGGGACAAATTTAAATCATCCAACTGCTGCCACGTGAATCATCCAGGATGATGAGGTGGATCGTCCAGGACGATCACCAATAATTGGTGTATACCAGCCATTGGATCTTGGTGGGGATGATTTGAATGGATCGTCTAGGATGGTGTATGGATCATCCAAGATGATGTAAAAAAAAATTTTGATCAAGATAAAGAATGGAGAGGAATGATAAGGGAGTCCCAAAAACATAATAAAAAAAAATCAAAATCAAAGAAAATCAAGAAAAAATAGAAACGGGAAAATAACATTCAAAACCTTTTTTTTTTTGATCTGCTCCAATAAAGTAGTGTTTTCCTTACTTTTTAATTCAAAAGCCAATAAGAAGAAAATCGACCACACTGAAATTCAGAAAAAGTTAGAAAATTAACTTTTGTAACTCTTACCTCGGACACCTTACTGTACAATTCAGGATCCCGAGCACTTGATTTTGATGATGACAAATAATACTTACTGAATTAATATGTTCTTCTTTTAAAATTATAAATGTTTATTCTTATATGTGAGCACTAACATTTCAGGTAAGATACAAATAGTTTATGGCTGCTGGAGACTCAAGACTGGGTAGAATAGGATGTACAAGATCTTGCATTTTTATTTTCATTTATTTTTTTTATTGAGTCTGCCACAAAAGCTTGTATGTAAATGGAGTGATCATACACACACACAGGGGGAATTTTTTTTTTAAAGAAGAATTTTTTTTTTAAACAAATTGTACTGTACGACTTTTAATCGTACTATATGATAAGTCATTAAGACTCAGGCTAATGGCTAAATTCTGAAAGATTAGTTTTATGAACTAATCGTACTGTACGGTTATTATTGTATTATATAATTTGTTTCTTTTCAAATACCCTAGCCTCCAAAATAACTTTGGTAAGATTTAAATTTGATTTTTTGAACAAATTGTACTGTACGATTCAGATCTTATTGTACGATTATTTGAAATCTTTCCAAAATTATCCCCCGTAATCAAGCAATTAAATCATGGTTTCCTAATTACATTTGATAGTACTGTACGATGTCAATCGTACTATCTGATGGACAGAGATGATTCTGGATCATCCCGTAAATTACACCAGATGAAACCACAATATTTGTACTGATTATCCCGGATGATATTTATATCGTACTGAACGATAACCTGAAAATGATCTATTCATACTGTACGAAGGGTACAGAGCGGGATGATGGTTAGAGATGAAATTCATTCGTCCCAAGGATCGTCCCAAATGAATAGTTAAAAAATAACATGATCGTCCTGTACGATCATTGGATTGTACAGTACGATATGTGTAAAATTTATATACTATTTGTCTGCTCCCGTACTAGATGAAGCTATTTTTGAACTGATCGTACTGTACGATAGTATATCGTACTATACAAGCATAAACATCAAATTGGAATTTTTAGGGTTTTTTGAAGCCTGATTTAAAAGAACTTTTTAATTATTCTTTGAGATGTTATTAAGGTTGTGGTTGACAGAAGAAGGAACTCTTGAGTGGGAGCTTTTGGAGAGATCTATGGTTTTTGAGAGGAAGGAGAAGGTGAGCTTGAGTGTGAGGGAGAAGGAGTGTGAGGGGATCACATAGTTGCTCCAAGCTAGCTGCACGCTTGCTCCGAGCTAGCTGCACACTTGCTCCTCCTGTGGCTTTGGTGAGTCTCAAGAAGGTTCTCTAGGAATAGAGGCTTCAAGGTCAACATCCTCAAGGTACTCTGCCGTCTCCATGAGGGAGAAAACGGAGAAGGTTTGCCACCATCACCGGGAGGGTGACATAGCGTTTGGTACTCCGCCACACTGGGGAAGGTGAAAGTGAGTCTTGTAAATGCTTCTCCGTCTTGCTGTGGGAGCAAAAGGAGAGTCAACTTTTATTACTGCAAATTTTCGAGTGGAGGACTCCGGGGAGTGGACGTAGGTCAAGTGACCGAACCACTATAAAAATTTTTGGTGTGCTTTTTCCATTTTTACCGCACTTTACTTTTCACACATTTATTTATTATTTTAAATTGCTTGGTGAAAAATTTGATCTTGATCTTATATTGTGAAATTTGTAATTATGTCACCAATTTCATAGTTGTGAACGAATTACTAGCTTCCGCATTCTACTTGTTAAGTTATTATTTTAAAAATACAAAAAAATTAGAACTCCTGTTTAGGTTTAATTTTTAAAATACCAATTCACCCCCCTCTTGGGACATCTCGTACTTTCAAGTGGTATTAGAGAGGGGTTTCAAAATAATGTTTTAGAAAACCTAGAACATAATATCCATGGCATATTTTGGTAACCGTAACAATACTGAGGGTTATTCTATAACCCGTCCACCTTTATTTGACAATATAACATTTGATTTCTGAAAAATACGCATGTCTACATTTTTATAGTCTTTAGACTATCGCATGTGGATGTTGGTTCAAGAAGGTTACATTGCACCATTTCGTATCTTGAATGGCATTAAAATTGAATTATCTTTTAATAAATGGAGCAATGAGGATAGAGAATTCGCACAATTAATTGCTAAATGCTTAAATTGTTTCTTTTGCACATTAAAATCAGAAGACTATATGCGAGTGTCTACTTGTAGTACTGGTAAGCAATTTTGGGACAAACTATGCATCACATTTGCAGGAACTAGTGAGGTCAAACAATCTAGGCTAAACATACTGCTACATGATTACGAACTATTTCGCATGAAACCTAGTGAAACTATATCTAAATGTACACTAGATTTACCCAGATTGTGACATCCTTGCATGCTTTGGGGAGAGAGTTATCTAACTCTAAAAAAGTGAATAAAATACTACGAATTTGCCTAGCTCGTATGATGCAAAAATTACTGCAATAACTGAGTCCAAAGATTTAAATATTTATTCAATTGATAATTTCCTTGGGTCACTCATTTCCTACGAGCAAGGAGTGAGTCAAGACAAAGTGATGCAGGTGAAAAGAAGGAGCGAATGGTGGCTTTAAAAGAGAACAATTCTGAAAGTGACAGTTCTGCAGCGGAGGAAGATGACGACATAGCCTTGATGACTCGTCAGTTTAAGAATTTTCTGAAAAAAAAGAAACAGCATCATCAAAGCAATTGGAACAAAGGTAAAAGCTCAAAGAATACTAAAGTTGCATCTAACACAATTTGCTTCGAGTGCAGGAAACCATGTCATCTTCGAGCCGATTGCCCCAACGTTAAGACTCATCAAACCAAGGAGAAGGGCAAGGAAAGGTCAAAGTTCAAGAAGTAAAAATTTAAGACACCAAAAGCATTTTGGGCTGACTCTACTTCAGAATCATCAGAAGAAGAAGCAGAGGAGGAGGTAACGAGTTTATGTCTTATGACTAATGATAACCTTGATCAATCAGATCAAGATGAGGTATGTCAACTTTCATATGATGAACTGTTAATTATTTCTTAAAAGATCCATGACTTGTATAGAAAGTTAAAGAAAATGCATGCTAGTCTTAACACTGAATTTAGTACTTTATAAAAAGAGCATGTTAGTATAGTTAAAGAATTTTCTGACTTGGATAGAGATCATATATCCTTGATTGATAAATATGATGCATTAAACAAGAAGCATATTGAATTAACTACTGCACACGATATCTTAAAATTATCATATGTTGAACTAGAGAATGCATTTAATGAATTAGAAGAACTTGCATGTGAACTAGATAGAAGTGAGCATACATTAAAATTCATGCAAGTCTTAATAAAGAAAATGAATTTCTAAATGAAAAACTTTATGCATTTGAGAATAATAAAACACCTCCCACATTTGTTGAGTTTTATAAACCTCCACCATGTGAACCATCTCATTCAAAACCATCACAACATGCATCATCCAGACCCAGGAATAGGCACTATCACCCCCATAGATTAGTGAACCCATTTCCTAGTGTTAGGTGTTATTCTTGTGGCATGCTAGGTCACATAGCCCATACTTACACAATTCACCATAGCACACATCTAGTGTGGAGACCTAAGCTACATTCATCACAGCATAACATGCATACATTTCATTCATATAAGCATAAGGTGGAACCCAAACTCACTAGGGTTCCCAAAACTAACCTGTGATTAACATTATAGGGATGCTCTCACAAAAGACCTAGAGAGAGCATGTGGTACATGGACAGTGGCTGCTCAAGACACATGACTGAAGACATGAAGCAGTTCGTGACACTGGTGGCCAAGTCAGGAGGCAAGGTGACTTTGGGAGACAGCACCACCAGGAAAGTGGTGGGCTCAGGTATCATTGGAAATTCTAAAATTTTGTAATTGAAAATGTTCTTTTAGTTGATGATTTAAAGCATAATCTTTTAAGTATCAGTCAACTATGTGACAAGGGATTTAACATAAAGTTTCTTTCTAAAAAATGCATGATTAACTTAAATGATACACTTGTGTTAGAAGAAAAATGCATAAATAATGTCTATATGTTAGATTTAAACTGCATTGAAAACTTGAATCCTTTATATCTGAAAATAATAGCTGATGACTCTTAGCTATGGCATAGGAGACTTTGCCATACTAGCATGAAAACACTTAGGAACGTCACTCAGAAAGACCTAGTTAGAGGCATACCTAAGTTAGACTTTACTAAGGATCATCTATGTGATACCTGTCAATTAGGAAAATAAGTAAAATCATCATTTCATTAAATCAAGGATATCAACACCACTAGGCCACTAGAAACTCTCCATATGGACCTATTCGGACCTGTTAGTACAGCTAGCCTAGGAGGAAAATTGTATGGATTTGTAATAGTAGATGAATACTCCAGGTTTATCTAGGTAAAATTCTTAGCCCATAAGAGTGAGTCATTTGAAGAGTTTAGAATTTTCTCCACTTGGATTCAAAGAAAATTAGGATGTGTAATTTCAAGAATCCATCATGATCACGGTAGAGAATTTGAGAATGACAAGTTTGAATTATTTTGTCAAGAGATAGGAATAGAACATAATTTCTCTGCCCCTAGAACTCCTCAGCAAAATGGAATAGCAGAAAGTAAGAATAGAACTTTAGTTGAAGCTGCTAGGGCAATGTTAGCTGAATACACTCTACCTAGATACTTTTGGGTAGAAGCAGTGAATACTTCTTGTTATGTTCTAAATAGGGTAAATGTTAGATCCAAACTTAATAAGACACCTTATGAATTACTTAAGGGTAGGACACCCAATCTTTCTCACTTACATATTTTTGGTTGCAAATACTTTATCTTAATCAATGGTAAGTCACTCTTAGGAATGTTTGATCCCAAATCTGATGAAGGGGTTTTCTTAGTCTTCTCATCTGTAGGTAAAACCTATAGAATCTTTAATAAGAGGACCCTTATAGTAGAAGAGTCTACCCATGTGGTATTTGATGATGTAATAAGATCTCTGAACCTAATCATGAAGAAGAAGTTGAGATTATTCAGGGAGTAGAAACCATTTTCATAGAGACTAGAGCAAAACCTCAGGAGCAATTGCCTAGAGGTTGGAAATTTTCTTCTAGTCATCCTAAAGAATTGATCCTAGGAGACCCATCAGAAGGTGTGAAAACTAGGTATGGACTTAGGAAAGAAGTCAGTCATTCTATATTCATTCCATGATTGAACCCATGAGTATAGATCAAGCCTTAGGAGATGAATTCTAGATCCTAGCAATGCAAGAAGAGCTAAACCAATTTGTTAAAAATGATGTGTGGGAATTAGTCAAGAGACCCAAAGAATAAAGTATGGTTGGAACTAAGTGGGTCTTTAAAAATAAGATGAATGACTCTGGAATAGTAGTGAGAAATAAGGCTAGATTAGTAGCAATGGGGTATAACCAAATTGAGGGAATAGATTTTGAAGAAACCTTTGCTCCAGTAGCTAGACTGAAGCCATCAGAGTACTCTTAACTTTTGCTTACTTTAGGGGTTTCAAACTGTATCAAATGGATGTTAAGAGTACTTTCCTAAATGGGGTAATCAAAGAAAATGTTTATGTTGAGCAACCCCCGAGTTTTGAAAACTCACAATTTCTAAACCATGTGTCTCTAAGTTGAAAAAGGCACTATACGGGTTAAAACAAGCACCTAGAGCCTGGTATGAAAGACTTAGTATATTTCTACTAGATAGAGGCTTTGTTAAGGGTAGTGTGGACACCACCCTCTTCTTGAAAAGGGTAGGAGTTGAAATACTCATTATTCAGATTTATGTAAATGATATTTTGTTTGGATCTTCAGAGAAAAATCTTATGTGATGAATTTTCAAAAATAATGAGTAACGAGTTTGAAATGAGTATGATGGGAGAACTTAATTATTTTCTTGGATTTAGTGTAAAACAAATGGAAGGTGGAACATTCCTTAGCCAATCTAAGTACATCAATGATATTCTAAAAAAAGTATGAAATGGACAATGCTAAGTCTATGAATACTCCCATGAGTTCTAACATTCAATTGGATAAAAATCCTAATGAAAAGTTAGTAGACTAGATGAAGTATAGGGAAATCATTAGATCACTTCTCTACTTAACTGCCAGTAGACCAGATATAATATTTAGTGTGTGTCTCTGTGCTCATTTTCAAGCTGACCCCAAAGAATCTCACATAATTGCTGTCAAAAAAATTCTTAGATATCTACTAGGCACCCTAAACATAGGAATTTGATATCCTAGACACATCACTACTTTTGAAATCTTAGGGTACTCGGATTCAAATTTTACAGGATATAGGGTAGATAGAAAAAGCACCTCGGGTACCTATCAATTCATTGGGCAATCCTTAGTTACATGATGCAGTAGAAAACAAAATTCGGTAGCCTCTCAACAGCTAAAGTAGAATATATAGCGGTAGGAAGTTGTGTTGCTCAAGTTCTATGGTTAAAACAATAGCTTTTAGATCTTGGACTACCTGTAGGAATCATCCCAATAATGTGCTATAACGCTAGTGCAATTTACATATCTAAAAATCCAATTCAGCACTCATGAACAAAGCGTATAGACATCCGACATCACTTCATACAAGATCATGTAGCCAATGGAGATATTGAATTACACCATATTGCTACTGAAGATTAACTGGCTGACATTTTCATAAAACCACTAGCATATGACACCTTTAATACATTGAGAATAAAATTAGGTGTCATAGATATTCATGCTTGATTAAAAAAAAAAAAAGAGTCTATGTGTTATTTTTATGTCTATGCTATTTTAAAATAATAATAATAATAATAAAATGGGAGTTTCCTAGTCCTCTCACACTTATCTTGGTGATACCCAATCTTTGATTCCAGTGCACATTGTACTGTACGATTCATAATCGTACTGTATGATACATACTAATACACCAATCCTAGCCTTCAATTCCATCAATGGTCCAGATATGTATGATGTTGTACCCATCGTACTGTACGAACCACCCAATCGTACAGTACGATACACATTATTGATCATCGTACTATACAAACCACCCATTATAATGTACAATCTACGTGTCAATCTGGATTGGGACGAATTTAAACTCAACCGGTAAGAAATTTATTACGGTTCGTATTGTACGAATACCTGTTCGTACTGTACGATTTATTTAGTCAAAAGTCATTCAGACGACTCCTCGAGGCGAATGACCTCTCACTCACAATCATCAAGTATGATTTCGATTGTACTGTATAATTTGACTCTCTTTTTCTGAAAAGTCATCCAGACGAAATAACTCACCCAATTGTACTGTACGATTTGATATCGTACTGTACGATAGTGCTAAAATTCTATAAATTGAAGGCATTTCTTTCTCCATTTCACACATCTCTTCCAACTCCTTGCTCCCTTCAAATATTTTCTACTCTATGGCTGGTGGAAGCAAGAGAGGCCGACTAATCTAGGGAAGCTCCTCCTCCTCTCGGCAGTTCGATGACCACTTTCTCTCTGCAGCTGACAAAAAAGCATACAATAAATTTGAAGAGGCCAAGATTACTCCTTCCCGCATGCTTAATCAAGCTGTGCTTAATTTCAAGGTTATGAATCTATTTGCCTCTATGACTCTCCAATTCGTCCTTACACTAGCTTTTCCATTCCACTCTGAACTCCTCTGTGAGTTCCTAGCAAACCATAAGATCGACTTAGAATGGATAACCCTTACCTCTTATGTTTGCAAACAAAATGTCATCATCACTAAAGATGACATAGCTGAACACATTAGCCTATCCACTGAAGAACCTCATCCCCAATCTCTCCTCACAAATGATTTTGATTGGACATCTATGAACATGCTTCTTAAAAATGTACCCTCCAATCAACACCCACCACTTGTCCAAACTCTTAATCAAAATGCCCGTGTTATCCAGCATGTTCTTCACACATCCATAATACCCAAAGTTGGAGACCGCATACATATTACCCCACTTCAATCTGTGGTCACCTACTTAATCATGTCAGGCACCAAGTTCGATGAAGCTCAAATGATCTTTGACTATATTCATTCCTTGGCTACTTTCCGATATCACAGTGCCCGAAGAAAATAAAATCTTGCCTTAGGACATGTTATTGGGTACATCCTGGACGCCAAATATCAACTCGACTATCCTCTCCCTTCGGATCATCTTCCTATCTTCTATACTGACGCCTCTTTTTGTATTCTATTCCATCGGGGGGCCACACATGCTAATCCTGATTTTGATGAAGAAGTGGCTGCTGCTCCTGACAATGCACCTCCACCACTACCAATACAACCACCTGAACCTGCCTATCCTGCCTACCCTCACGATGATATTATTCAACGCCTTGATCGCCAAGAAACCAGGCTAGATTCCCATATTGATCAACAACACCGCCAGCATGCAAATGATATGAAGTGGTTTGGGCAACACTTCACCTCAATCGATCACCACTTCGCGTCCCTCCATCAGTACTTTCAAGTGGTTCCACCACCTCCAGATCAGGATCCCAACCTTTGAATGCTTTAGTTTATTTTGTGTTATGTCGTCCTTCCTTCTATTAGTTGCTTATGTTTTGTGTTGATTTTGTAATTCTTGCTTTTGTACTGTTATGTGATGTTCTTCTCCTTTTTGCTGCTGTCAAAAGGGGGAGAAGTTCTGTGATGTTATGCTCTTCAATTTAATGCTATTTATTTTAATTCTTATTGTGTTCGGTTACTTTCGTTCTATTATATTTAAATTTCAAAAAAAATAAAAAATGAAAATATAAAAAGTATTTTGAGACTACTGCTGTATTTTAAAATCCATCATTCTAGTGAGAGGGAGCTAAGGAAGAAATAACATCTACTAAGGATATTAGATAATATTATTTGATACCATCAAAAAGGGGGAGATTGTTGCAATCCATGATCCTGAGCACTTGATTTTGATGATGACAAATAATACTTACTGAATTAATATGTTCTTCTTTGAAAATTATAAATGTTTATTCTTGTCTGTGAGCACTAAAATTTCAAGTAAAATACAAACAGTTGAAGACTACTGGAGACTCAAGACTGGGTAGAATAGGATGTACAAGATCTTGAATTTTTATTTTATTTTATTTTTTCTTTTATTTAGTCTGCCATAAAAGCATGTATGTAAAAGGAGTGACCATACATACACAGGGAGAATTTTTTTTTAAAGAAGAAATTTTTTTTAAAACAAATTGTATTGTATGACTTTAAATTGTATTGTACGATAGGTCATCAATACTCAGGCTAACGGTTAAATTCTAAAAGATTAGTTTTATGAACTAATCATACTGTACGATTATTATCGTACTGTATGATTTATTTCTTTTCAAATACCCTAGCCGCCAGAATAACTTTGGTAAGATTTAAATTTGATTTTTTTAATTCAGATCATACTATACGATTATTTAAAATCTTGCCAAAATTATCCCCCGTAATCAGGCAATTAAATCTTGGTTTCTTAATTACATTTGATCGTATTGTACGATGTTAATCATACTGTACGATGGACATAGATGATTTTGGATCATCCGTAAATTGTACCAGATGAAACCGTGATTTTTGAACTGATCATCCCGGATGATATTTATATCGTATTGGACGATAACCTGAAAATGATCTATTCATACTGTACGAAGGGTACAATGCGGGACGATGGCCACAGATGAAATTCATTCATCCCATACGAACAGTTGGAAAATAACATGATCATCTTATACGATCATTGGATCGTACAGTATGATATGCATAAAATCTGTGTAATGTTTATCTGCTCCTGTACTGAACGAAGCCATTTTTGAACTGATCATACTGTACGATAGTATATCATACTATACGAACAGAAACATCAAATTAAAATTTTTAGGTTTTTCTAAAGCCTGATTTGATAGGACTTTTTAATTATTCTTTGAGAAGTTGTTGAGGCTGTGGTTGTCAGAAGAAGGAACTCTTGAGGGGGAGCTTTTGGAGAGAACCAAGGTTTTTGAGAGGAAGGAGAAGGTGAGCTTGAGTGTGAGGGAGAAGGAGTGTGAGGGGATCACGCAATGGCTCCGAGCTAGCTACATGCTTGCTCCTCCTGTGGCTTTAGTGAGTCTCAAGAAGGTTCTCTAGGAAGAGAGGCTTCAAGGTCAACATTCCCAAGGTACTCTGCCATCTCCAGGAGGGCAAAAAAGGAGAAGGTCCGCTGCCATCACTGGGAGGGTGACATAGCGTTTGGTACTCCGCCACACCGGGGAAGGTGAAAGTGAGTCGTGTAAAGGCTTCTCCGCCTTGCTGTGGGAGAAAAAGGAGAGTCAACTTTTATTAGTACAAATCCCAGAGTTGAGGACTCCAGGGAGTGGACGTAGGTTAAGTGACCGAACCATTATAAAAATTTTTGGTGTGCCTTTTCCATTTTTACCGCACTTTACTTTTCATAAATTTATTTATTATTTTAAATTGCTTGGTGAAAAATCTGATCTTGATCTTATATTATGAAATTTGCAATTGTGTCACCAATTTTGTAGTTGTGAATGAATTACTAGCTTCCGCATTCTACTTATTAAGTTCTTATTTTAAAAATACAAAAAAAAAAAATAGAACTCCTATTTAGGTTTGATTTTTAAAATATAAATTCACCCCCCTCTTGGCGCATCTCGTACTTTCACTTACAGGTTCAAATTCCTTTCAAACAAAAGTCTAATTTAGAAGAAAAGAAATTAGATTCAAAAAGAGATCCTTTCAAGCGTTGTTCCAGAAAAATATCTGATAGAATAGTATTACAATGTAAGGAATCAGAAATCATGATTTTTTTTCTCGAGCTTTTGAAAATATTAAGTGGCGCATGGATTTTTCTAAGAAATTTAAAGATCTGAAAGGGAAGAAAGCTTGTCTCTTTGTGGGCTCATTTTGTGCCTCTTTTTCAATTTGTTTGGCACATTTTGCGGATCTTTTGATTTTTGATACAATTTATGTATATTTTTAATTTGGTTACATTGCGCAACTTTTCAGCTTTGGGCTGATTTTGTGCCTCTTTTTTTCTTCATTTTGGAGCTCTTTGTGCATCTTTTACAAGCTTGCTTCCTTTCATAATCGTTAAAAAATCTCAGTTGTTAAATTCCTTCCAAACATAAGAGAAGACAAAACTCACTCTCTATAATAAGGAGGAGTAATTCACAAAATAAAAACCATACATCATATGATAAGTGCAATCACCTGATTAAGAAAAATATAATAATGATCCCAAGCTTTGAAAATACTATTCATATGAGATAGATTACTGTAGGAAGATAAAATAGATCTCTATTTCAAAAACCAACTTTTTAATTTTGAAGAAGATTTTTATCCAAAAGAAATAATACACCATTAAAGGAGTTAGAGGAAGAGAAATAATCATCAATGTTTCTTCCCTTTAACAGATTCAGAGGAGTCAATCACTGCTTACAGGCTTCGAAATAAAAATAAGGCAAAACTCTCAGTCAAAAATCCAGTTTATCAGCAGTAGTAAACAGTGATTTGATTGAAAAGAAAAGTAGTAAATCAAGAACAAGTAGAAAATTGCATCAAAGTAAATACTCAAATCAGGAAAATAGCAACAATAAAAAGAAAATCAGCAGAGAATAAAAACCAACAGGAAACAAATGATCAAATTAAACAAAAAAAACTAACAGAAATAAAATAAAAAATAAAAAATTCAAAAATCATCAGTCATCATATTTATGCATTTCTATCAATCACACCCAATTTGGTCCTTAAAATGCTGAATGAGTCAAAAGCCAGTGGTTTACTAAAGATGTCAGCCAGTTGATTTTCAGTTCCTACATGGTGTAGCTCAATATCCCCTTTCGTAATATGGTCCCTAATGAAGTGATGCCTTATGTTAATGTGTTTGGTTCTTGAATGTTGGATAAGATTCCTAGAGATACAGATGACACTAGTGTTATCACATAGAACTGAAATTATGCCAACAGGTAATCCTAAATCCAAAACTTGTTGCTTCAACCAAAGGATTTGGGCCACATAACTTCCTAAGGTAATGTACTCAGCTTCAATAGTGGAAAGTGCAATTGAGTTCTATTTTGTACTAAACCAGGAGACTAAAGACTGTCCTATGAATTGGCAAGTTCCAGAAGTGCTCTTTCTATCCACCCTACATCCTACAAAATCAAAATTAAAATATCCAATAATCTCAAAAGAAGTGTTGTGCCAAAAATACCAAATTCCTAGGTTTGGGGTCCCTAAGAGATATCTAAGGATTCTCTTAACTGCAGTCAGGTGGGATTCCTTAGGATCAGCTTAAAATCTCACACAAAGATAAACACTAAATATAATATCAGGTCGGCTAGCAGTCAGGTAAAGTAGTGATCCAATTATTCCTCTAAACTTCTTCTGATCAACAGATTTTCCATTTGAATCCTTATTTAACTGAATAATAGAACACATGGGAGTGTTGATTGGCTTAGCTTTATCCATTTCATATTTCAAGATGTCCTTAGTGTATTTTGATTGATTTAAAAAGGTTTCATAATCCATTTTCCTTATGCTGAACCTCAAAAAGTAGGACAATTCTCCCATCATACTCATCTCAAACTCCTTACTCATTATTTTAGAAAAATCATCACATAAGTTTTTATCAGAAGATCTAAAAGGTATATCATCGATATAGATCTAGATAATGGATAAATCATCTCATACTTTCCTCAGGAAAAAGGGTGGTGTATACGCTCCCCTTAACAAACTCCCTTTCTAATAGGAATGTGCTAAGCCTCTCATACCAAGCTCTGGGTGCCTATTTCAATCCATACAAGGCTTTTTTTAATTTATAAATATGATTAGGATATTATGAACTCTAAAAACCTGGGGGTTGCTCTACAAAGACATCTTCCTTTATTACCCCATTTAAAAAGGCACTCTTGACATCCATTTGAAAAAGCTTGAATCCCTCATAACAGGTAAAGGCTAGTAACACTCTAATGGCTTCCAATCTAGATACAGGGGCAAAGGTCTTCTCAAAATCAATCCCTTCTATGATTATACCCCTTAGCCACCAATCTTGCCTTATTCCTAACAACTATACCAGAATAATTCATCTTATTCTTAAAGACTCATTTGGTTCCCACTACACTTTGATTCTTAGGTCTTTCTACTAACTCCCAAATATCGTTCCTTTCAAATTGGTTCAATTCCTCTTGCATTGCTAAGATCATAAATTTATCAGAAAGGGCTTAATTGATGTTGGTGGGTTCAGTCATTGAGATAAAGGCAGAATGATTTACTTCCTTCCTAAGTCCATGCCTAGTTCTAACACCTTCAGAAGGGTTTCCTAAGATTAGTTCTTTAAGATAACTCAAACAGTATCTCCAATCTCTAGGAAAGTGTTTTGAGGTTTTACCCTTTCCTCCAGATTTGCATTTTCAACTCCTTAGGTAATCTCTCTTATATCTTCTTCTTCCTTAACTCTAAGCTCCTTGGGATCAGATTCATTAAACACCACATGAGTAGTCTCCTCTATCACCAAAGTCCTCTTATTAAACACCCTAAGGATTTCCCCATACTAGAATAGCCTAAGAACACTCCTTCATCAGATTTGGGGTTAAATTCTCCTGAGGATGATTTCCCATTGTTTAGAATGAAAACCTTACATCTAAAGATATGGAGGTGGGACAGGTTTGGAGTTCTACCCTTAATGATCTCATAGGGTGCATTATTCAGTTTGGATCTAATATTCACCCTATTCACCATATAACAGGATATGTTCACCGCTTCTGCCCAAAAGTATTTTGGAAGTGAATACTCAGAAAGTATGGCTTTAGTGGCTTCCACTATGGTCCTATTCTTTCATTCAGCTACCCCATTCTACTGAGGGGTCCTAGGAGCATAAAAGTTATGGCTAATCCCTTGATCCTCACAGAAGGTTCAAAATTTCTCATTTTCAAACTCCCCCCCTTGATCACTATAGATGGTCAAAATCTCACATCCTAACTTCTTCTGAATCCAAGTGGAGAAAGATTTAAATCCATTAAATGACTCAGATTTATGTGACAAAAATCTAATTCAAGTGAACCTCAAGTAATCATCAACAATCACACTTTTCCCCCTAAGATGGCAGTGCTAATGGGTCCAAAGAGATCCATATGAAGGACTTCTAAAGGTCTAGAGGTACTGATATCCTTAATGGTGTGAAAAGAGGATTTGACTTGCTTCCCTAGCTGACAGGCATCACACAGGTGGACCTTAGTGAACTTAAGCTTGGGGACACCTCTAACTAAGTTCTTTTGGGTGACTCTTCTAAGGGTTTATATAATGGCATGACACAATCTCTTATGCCACGACCAAGACTCATCAGTAGTAGTTTTTAAGAAAAATAAAGCAGCACATTTAATATTATTTAAATCAAGCATGTAGAAGTTGTTGATCCTCTTACCCTGCAAAATAATGTTATTATTTAAGCTTATAATGCAAGTGATTGCCAGGAATTTGATGCTGAACCCTTTGTCACAAAGTTGATTGATACTGAGCAGGCTATGTTTCAGTCCATCTACAAGCAAAATATTTTCAATCAAAAGGTTCTTGCAGTTTTTGATTATACCTGCACCTATCACTTTCCTGGTGGTATTATCTCCAAGAGTGACCTTGCCTCTAACCCTGGCCTTTAGTGAAATAAATTGATTTGCATCTCTAGTCATATGTCTTGAGCATCCACTGTCCAGGTACCACATGCTCTCACGAGGTCTTGTGTGAGAGCGCCCCTACAAAATCATCAAATGTCAGATTTAGGAACCCAAACAAGTTTGGGTTCCTTCTTATGAAAAGAAGAAAGCAATGCATGTGTAATGTGCTATGAAACATGCAATTTGGGCCTCCACACCCAATATGTACTATGGTGAATAGTGTAGGTGTGAGAGATATGTCCTAGCATGCCATAAGAAAAATATCTAACGCCAAGAAAAGGGTTAACTAATCTACATGGGTTATAGTGCCTCTTCCTAGGTTTGAATGAAACATGCTTTGATGATTTTAAATTAGATTCTCCAGTTGATGGAGGTTCATCAAATTGTACAAAAGTAGGAGGTGTTTCATTTTTCTCAAAAGAACTAATTTTTATACTTAGAAATTTATTTTCTTTTTTGAGACTTGCAATTTCAAATTTCAAATAATGCTCATCATTATCTAAATTAGATACATGTGATTCTAATTTCTTAAATGTAGCTTCTAATTTAACATGCGATGCATTTAATAAATCATACTCAATAATCAAATCAGAATATTTTTATTCAACTCATCAAATTCATCAAGTAATGACATGTGATTATTATCATGTGTAGAATGATCCTTAATCAAAACTTCATGCCCTTTTTCCAAGTTTAAGAATTCTAATTTTAGCCTAGAATGTGTTTTCTTAAGTTTCTTATATGATGAATGGATTTTTTTAGAAACTTTAAGTAATTGATTGTAGGTGAGCTCACATACCTCTTCTTAGTCAGACTGACCAGGATGATCATCTGCCATCAATCAAAAGTTTGTAGTCTCCTCCTCAGCTTCAATCTCAGAGGAGTTAGATGCAGAATCCGCCTAGAAAGCCTTTTGGATCTTCTTTTTGTCCTTCCTGAACTTGGGTTTCTCCTCACCCTTGTCCTTACTTGGGTGAACCTTAAGTGTAGGACAATCAGACTTTATATGTCCAGGCTTCCTACATTCAAAATAAACTGTATCAGTAAAACTGTTAAGATTCCTACTACTCTTACCTTTGTTCCGCTTCTAAAAGTTCTTGTGTTTCTTCCTTAGAAAGCTTTTGAATTGCCTAGTGATAAAGGCAACATCATCGCTATCAAACCCAGAAGAATCAGTGTTAGTATCATTGGCCTTCAACGCCATAGTTTTCTCCTTCTTCTTCTCACCTGCATCAATTTATCATTGGTTCACTCCTTGCTCAGAAGCAATGAGTGACCCAAGTAAGTTATTAATAGAATAAGTATTGAAATCTTTGGATTCAGTAATTACAGTTATCTTGGCATCATAAGAAGAAGGCAAATATCTCAGAATTTTGTTCACTTTTTCATAGTTAGTGAGTTCTCTTCCTAAAGCATGTAGAGAGGTGATAATTTGAGTAAACCTAATATACATTTTAGAAATTGATTCACTAGGTTTCATGCGAAAATGTTCGTAGTCATGAAGCAGTATATTTAACCTAGACTATTTAACTTCAGATGTACCTTCATAGGTAATGCATAATCTATCCCAAATTTTTTTACCAGCTGTGCAAGTAGAGACATGCATGTAATGTTTAGATTTTAAAGCATAAAAAAAATAGTTTAAGCATTTTGCATTCAGTTGTGCTAAATCACGATCATCAAATATCCATTCAGTAAAAGGAAGTTGAGTTTTAACGCCATTAATAAGTCTAAATGGTGCTTCATAACCATCTTTAATAAGCATCCACATGCGATAATCAATAGATTATAAAAAGATGGACATGTGAGTTTTCCAAAAATCAAAAGGTATGTTGTCAAACAAAGCTGGACGAGTAATGGAATAGCCTTCAGCGGTGTTTCTATTACCAAAGTTAGCCATGGATCAAATTCAAAAGTTTTTCAAAACTAGATTTTATGAATCTCGTTCTGATACCACTTGAAAGTTTGAAAGGGATGTTAAGCCCTTGTGAACTAGTCTCGAGGCTAACCAAGAGGGGGAGATGAATTGGTTATTTTAAAAATTCGTGAGCAAAAAAAGATTTAGAAAAATCTTTTAAAATGTTTTAAAATAATTACAATCTCACGATGATGTGTAGATGTTCAATAATAACAGAATAATAATCACAATCACAAAATCATCAACAGAAAAATAAATGTAGAAAATAATCAGAAAGAACTCACCAGATTTTATAGTGGTTCAGTTAACTTGACCTACGTCCACTCCCCGGAGCCTCCCCTCCAAGTATAGCACTAACACTAAGTGACTCTCCTTCTGCTCCCACATTAAAGCAGAGAAGACTGTACAAAACCTCCTTTCCACCAATCCATTGAGGTAGAGAACCTGGACTCCTTTTGCTTCCTCCTGAAGCAGGCAGAGAACCTGGACTCCTTATGATTCCTTCTGAAGCAGGCAGAGAACCTGAACTCCTTTCGCTTCCTCCTGAAGCAGGTAGAGAACCTGGATCTTCTTGCAGACGATCCTTCCACGGAGACACCAATGATAAGAGACGACAATCGGAGAAGATGACTCAGATCCTTGCTTGGAGAAAACTTTTTGAACACCTCACAAACTCCCCCTCACAAGATCTTCTCTCTCTCTCCCAAGCTCTCTCTCTCTCCTTCTCAAGTTTCTCACAGGAAAGGACAGCAAAAAAAGATCTCAATGATTGAATGAAAAAGATCTTAAATAGGAGGGCATTGACCCTGAACCACAAATAGACTGACTCGATCTTGGGCTGGCTTGAATTGCAATTAATCCCGTGAACCTAAAAGATTAGTCAAATAGAAACAAAAAGGTTTGCTATCATCAAAATCATAGTCCTTGAAACCAATTACCAATGGACTATTTATACATCACTATCTAGAATTAGTAAAAATAAATAAGGCTATTCTTCTAGTTTGAAAAATTACTAATAGTTAAACTAATCAATCATTCTAGTTACAACTCAATTTAAAATTATAAGTTATCGATTTAATCATTAACTTTTAATTACTAAAGTGAATAATTGAGTTTTAATGATTATATATGATGGTAGTTAAAATTGTATTTTCACTAGTTCACCTTCCCTTCTATTAGCTCTCCCATCTTATCCTTTTTAGTTTATGCATAAGATTATATTTCCAATCTTAAGCTTTCCCTAATACTAATTTCTGAATGTACTCATCTTTTTTATTTTGATTCTTTTCTTTTTCTTTAACTTTTCTTTTGAGAACTATTTTATAGTTCATTTTCTTGTTCTTTTGTGGAGTACATAATTAACAATTTTTAATATCAACTTCTGCTTTAGACCTTCATACTTTCTTAATGATTTGAATGTTAGGACTTGATGAGATTACTAATTCCATCTTCAGGTTATATATGATTTAAAATTATAATCTACTCAAATCTAAATTTTAATACTATTTTTTCATCATTCAATTTTAAAAGTTAATTTAATAAAGGTAAAGCATATAAATTCAAATTAGGATAATAACTTAAAAGATTGAATGAGTTAAGTATTAGCTTTTCAAATTATGAAGTATAAACAAAGTTCATTCAAACTAGGATCTAAGGTTTTATTATTATCATAATTTTACATCTTTTTTAATTATCATTTTTATAAAGGTTAATTAAATAATCAGAATATAAAAATAATTAGAGGGCAATAATAATTTAAGCATGAAGACAATTTGCTAATAGGTAAATAAACCAATAAACAAACACTACAAATATATGCTTTCATAAGAATGATAAATAGTGTATAAAAGATATGTTGAACCAAAACACAATATAATATAACATTAAACATAACACAAATACAAGATAACCAGTGCATAAGGCACCCAAAGTTCAACAATGGCTCTCAAATTTATTTTTTTGCTTGGTATTATTAATATTTGGATTGTGGTGGATGCTCTTATAGCCTTTATTCTCTGAAAGATTTTGATGATAAGATTTGTAATCTAAATTTATTTTACCTTGTTAGGGAGATTAAACAGCTTGTGGCTTTCTTTAACTTCCCAATGTCTCATGTTTATAGGGAAGAAAATGTGTGCACTGATTGGTTAGTCAATTTTGAGTGTAATTAAAGTAAATGCATATTTTCTAGAGTGATAAAGTAAATGCCATATTTTTTAGAGAGAGATTGAGCCATATTTTTAATTTTCAAATTGCATTTTTCTTGTAGGTGGTCCGTTATGGTGGGGATTGATCATCACTTATCTCTGGCCATTGACCCTGCCACTGCACCTCCCTCTTCTTCTAAGATTCTATGTTCTGTTAAGCGTAATGTTAGTTTCAAAGGCTGATATCATGTCAGAGATGAAGTTGATCACGAGAACTTGGTAAAGTAGAGTTCTTTGGTGATTATAGAAGTTTATCATCCATATATTCATCTAAATGTTATAACTGAAGGAAAAGGAAGGAAAATTGTTTGTTATCAAGATAGCAGCTTTCTATTAATAAGGTGAAATCTATTATGCAGACAGGAACTATTGATCTAGAAATGCAATCTTTAGCAAGTTTGATTTTAAAAGTTAACATATTTTTTGGTAATAATCCTCTGAATGTGATTGAAGAGAATCCTGTTAGTTGTAATTTCTCTTAGAAGTTTAAAATTAATTCTTCAGATGTTGAAAATATTTTGAATTTTTTTAATGGTCATATCGATAATAATCTTATGATTGATAATGTTGGTGTAGGAAATTCTGGTCATAAAGATAGCTTTATAAATGCTTGGAAAAAACCTTCTCATATTAAAGTAGATCATATTACTATTGCTACTGAAATGTATGAAGATGGTATTGCGGTTAAGCTTAATTCTAATAAGGAAATGGCTAATGCTCATTTATTTAGAAACTTACTCGTAGTGAAGGTTTTAGGAAAAAATATTCCTTTTCCAGTGTGTAGCATGGAGTTGAGGCATAAATGGAGTCAATTTGGTGGTTTTGATTTAACTTCTCTGGGTTTAGATTGCTTATTGTGTTCATTCTATTCATCTGAAGATATGGAAGAAGTGTTTAGTCTTGGACCTTGGTATATGGGTGGCCATATAATAGGAATGGATACATGGACACCTTTTTTCTCACCCTTAACCATGAAAGGGTTATCATCACCAGTTTGGATTCGTCTTCCTCATCTACCATTGCAATGTTGGGATGAATTAAATATTTTAGAAATTGCTTCAAAAGTTGGAGTCCCTATGTTACTAGATGGGAATATGTTTAAATGGGGAAGGACAGAATTTGCAAGAGTTTGTGTTTGCATAAAATTGGATTTTAAATTACATGATGGAATTTGGGTGGAAGGTTTGAGTGGAAGATTTTTTTTAAAAGATAGAATATGAAAAAATAGCTTCTTTTTGTTTCCTTAACAATAAGGGAATTGATATTCCAAAGGTTGATTCAAATAAAATTATTTCTCAGCCAATTCAAGGAATGCATAAGAATTTAATAAATAAGGATTTAAATAATCAAAGAAATGAGATGATGGATTTTGTCCCATGGATTCGTGTCAAATTTGCAAAAAAATTGAGGTAAATCAGTAAGGAATGAGAATTATAGCAATATTGTGAAAATAAATCACAATTTAATTCTGATTGCTATGATACTGAAATTATGAAGAAGGTTACTACACACCAATCTGTTAAGGAAGATTGCAGGAATGATATCAAAAGCCTACTGTTAGTGAGAATATGATTAATTTCTCCAAATTGGTTGATGGGAATAGTTTATATAGTTAAACTGAAAGATACAACAAATGCCATTATCTAGTAAGTGTTCGTTAATATATAGCTATTCTGCGTGAGTTAGGTTGCAATGGTAATTTGAAAGAATTATTGGTGAAAAATGGAGCTGCATCTTTTGCATCAACCAAATCCTTTTATGCTAATAAATTCAATCTTTTATTAGTTTGTAATGAGGATTCCATTTCTGAGACTACTGAAGAATTGATTGTTGATTGTAAGACTATTCAAGTGAAGTTGTCAAACAATATGGAGGATGCTATGGGTATTGTAAAAGTTCATAAATGTTGTTAAACCTAAAGGAACCAGCCCAATGCTAACTAAGAGGCGGGTGAATTGGTTATTTAAAAAAATTACTTAAAGTAAAAGGAAAAATCTTTTTATAGCCTTTTTAATATATAAAAATAAACACCTTAATTCTCAATATAGAAGTGAATAAATTCACAATAACAAAATAAATTAGAGTTTCCAACCACACTGTAAATCACAAAAAAATAAAAGTACAAAAAAAATAATGAGAACAAACACACCAAAATTTAGAGTGGTTCGGTCCAACCTGACCTACGTCCACTCCCCAGAAACCTCTATTCCAAGTATTGCACTAAACCTTTAGTGACTCTCCTTTAGCCCCCACAACTAGGTAGAGATGCTCATATAAAATCTCTTCCACCAACCTGATATAGAAGATAACTTTGAATCCTTTTTCACCCCCCTGTTGAAGGCAGAGAACCTGGAATCTTTTTTCTCCCTCCTAGTGAAGGAAGAGAACCTTGAATCACTTTCACCTTCCCCAGTGCAGCGGAGTTGCCATGTCCTTTGACACCAAAGAGATCTTCTTCTTCCCAAAACCTCCCTCATGGCAAACCATAACTTTGATGGTATATAGGTGCAAGTTTGCCAGAGCAACCATATGAAACTCCATCTCACACTCCCTTGAAACCCACAAGGATCTTGTCCCTCTCTCAAACTCTACCCATTCCTCTCTCCCTTTCAAGGCTCTCTCTTTAAGTTTTCTCTAGAGGAACTGAGACTCAATGCATGCCAAAGACACTTACAAAGTCTTATGAGAAAGCTTAAATAGATGGCTTTGAAAATCTCTAGAAAATCCATTCAGCCATCAAAGATTGTACACTATAATTATAGGATTGTCTAGTACGATGTGAAGAATTTGAATTTTTAGTATTGTACGATAAGTTCAAATTTGTACTGATCATCTAGTATAATATTAGGGATCATACTGGATGATTAGATGAATAATTATGGCATTTCATCTTGTAAGATATGTGATGATTAATTGTCATCCCATACAAGAATCGGGTCATACAGTACGATCGTCTACTATCGTCCAATACGCTCTGATTGAACAAATTAATCATATCTATTCCCCAAATCATAGGATCAATTTAGGCATGATTGTTATATATCATACAATACGATGAATATCATATGGTATGATTAGACACCAAATTTGAATATTAAAATATTGACTAAATTGTTATTGGTAGTTGATTTTCTTGATTTCTAATGATTATCCTGTATGATGTGTATTGTACAGTATGTTTAGTTAAAATTACATTAATATCAAAATTAGTCATTTTGGTGAGATGATCATATAATATGATATAAATCGTACAGTATGATTAGTTTAGAAATTTGAACTTATAATTTTGATACAATCTTACTCCCTTTAGTGTGTGTATGCATATTCACCAAGCTAGCAAACACCCTTATAGGACTTGACTCAAGAAATAAAAAATATATCAATGAATATTACAAATCCTTTATAATATAACCTATTCTACCAAATCTTGAGCCCTACATCAATGTTTGATGGTGCATGGTGTTTCTAAAATATTAGTACATAGACAAACAAATATAGAATACAAATACTAGGAGACTAATGATGTGAGCCATAATATTTATTATCATCAAAAACATAAACTTGTGAGCTCGAGTCGTAACAATTTTCCCCTTTTTGATGATGATAAATATTACTAGTTGAACTTACAAACTAAATTAAATTTTCTTCTAAACTAATTATTTTAAAAATATAGGAAACCAAATTGTTTTGTAAAATAATAATAAAAAAATTTTAGAAACTAAATAACAGATAAATAAATGCCAATACAAGATTAATAGATGAAACCTGACCACAAATACAACCAGATAAATACATTTTCCTCCTTTGACATTATCAATAAGAAGAGAAAAATAAAAAAAATAACATTGGAATAATCATAACAAACTAAAGATCATATAGACCTTGATCAGGTGGAGGTGGTGGTGATGGTGATTTTTAAAAGAATCAATTAATTTTAGCAAATTTTCTTGGAATGAAAGAAAAATACCTCTAATTTTTAAAAAGTTTAGTAAAAAAAGAGTTGACTGCACTAAGATCCAGAAAGGTTGGAAAATTGAATTTTGTCAACCCTGGCTCAGACTCCTTACAGGTTAAAGTCCTTTTTAAACAAAAAAATAATTATATAAATAAATTAGAAAGAAAATGTGATCTTTTTAAACTTCTTTTTAGAAATATATCAAAGAGAATAGTATCGTAAAGTGATGAACTAGAAATCATGAATTTCAAATTCAAGTATATACGATATCAGTTAAAAAATGGATTTGTCTAAGATTTAAAGACTTGATAGGAAGGGAAGCTAACTTATTATGGGCTCATTTTGTGCATCTTTTATCAGTATTTGGTGGACTTTGCACATCTTTTGATACACTTTGTGCATCTTTCAATTAATTTGACAAATAATGCACATCTTTTTTGTTTGGGCTCATTTTGTACCTCTTTTTTGCTTGTGCAAACTTGCTTCCTTTCTAAGTCTTTAAAGAATCTCAATTATGAGATTATCTTTTAAATATAAGAGAAGAGGAACTCACTCTCTTATATAAGGAATTGTAAACCACAAACTAAAATATGATCCATCTGATATTGATAAATATCTTGAATAAGAAAATTTGAAATAGATTCATTGATTTGTAAAAATATTCAAATGAGATAGAGAACTATAGGAAGATGAAATAGATCTCTATTTCTTAGTCCTATTTTTAATTTAAAATAGATTTTGATTCAAAAAGAGAAATAGTCCCATTAAAGAAGTGAGATGTAGAGACATAATTATGAATTTTTTTTCTTTAATTGTTTAGAGAAGTCAATCATCACTTACCAAAAATTTTAAGAAAAAAGGAGGTAAATTTTTCATTTTTAGAAAAATGTGATTAGAGAGAAGTGATTTGATTCTCTTTTGCATATATGATAACTAATGTGATTTATGTGTGTTGATCAGAGAAACTACACAAAAAAGAATGGAAAATAAAATAAAAGATCACAAACATAAATTAATATCTACAAAATAAAAACACAAAGAAAAACACATAAAATAAATACATTCACAACGAACTAAAAACATACACGCATGCATTAACTATAAAATAGATAAACACACAAACAAAAATTTATACATCATCATCTTACTCCTGGTTTGATTATTCAGAAGCTACATCTGCCCAGGAGATTTTTTTCTTTTTATCATTGCCCTTATTAGAATTGGCTTATTTTTACATTTTTCATTTGCAGGAAGATTTTTTAAATTAGGGTAGTTATTTTTCAAATGTTTAGGTTTCCTACACCCAATACAAATAACATCATAGGAAATTTTAACATTCTTACTATTTTTACCTATGTTCCAATTTTGTTAATGTTGATTCTTATGCTTTAGAAGATTTCAAATTTATTTGTTATTAAAGTTATCTCCTTACTCTCATCATCTACTAAGTCACTTTTATCCATGTCTTCGGGTTTTAGCACTATAGTTTTACCTGCATCCAAAAGTTTTGACTCACAGTTTGCTCAAGGGTATTGAGTGAGCTAATCAGATTATAAATAGAATAATTATTCAAATCTTTTGATTCACATATAATAGTGACTTTAGCATTAAATTTATCAGGTAGACAACGTAGAATTTTATTGACCTTTCCAAAGTTTGAACACTCTCTACCTAAAGCATGTAATGATATTACTATTTGAGTGAACCTAGTATACATCTCTAGGATAGTCTCATAAGGTTTCATGCAAAATAGTTAATAATCATGAACACTCTCAAAAGAAGTGCTTCACTAGTACCTTCGTCTGTAATGCATAATTTATACCAAATTTTCTTGCTAGTAGTATATGTAGAGATTCTCATGCAATCATCAGAATTCAAAGCACAGAAAAAATAATTCAAGCATTTAGCATTCAACTGAGCATTAATTTTTTCTATTTTACTCCATTTAGTAAAAGGAATATCAATTTTAACTCCATCTATAATACGTGATGGTATAGAATAACTAATTTGAATCATATGCCACATTCGATTATCAATTGATTACAAGAAAGTAGACATGCAATTTTCTAAAAATTCAAAGAAATATTTTTAAATAAAGGTGGTCGCATGATTGAATAGCCTTCCACAAAGTTACAATTTCCAAAGTTTGCCATTAATCATTTTTTAAATGTTTTCTAAAACTAGTTTTTGAATCTATCTCTGATACCACTTAAAAGTTTATAAAGGTTATTAAACCTAAAGAAACCAGTCCGAGGCCAACCAAGAGGGGGTTGAATTGGTTATTTAAAAAAAATTTACTTAAAGTAAAAAAAATCTTTTTCTAGTCTTTTTAGTATCTGAAAATAAACACCTTAATCCCTAATGCAAAAGCGAATAAATTCACAATAATAAAATAAATCAGAGTTTTCCAACCACACTGTAAATCACAGAAAAATAAAAGTGTGAAAAAATAAGAATAAATACACTAGAATTTTTATGGTTTGATCCAACCTGACCTACATCCACTCCTTGGGTGTTTCACTAAACCTTTAGTGACTCTCCTTCAGCCCGAATAGCTTGGCGGAGAAGCCCTTATAAAATCTCTTCAACCAATCTGGTGCGATAGAGGACCTGGAATCCTTTTTCACCCTCCTTGTGAAGGAAGAGAACTTGAAATCCTTTTTCACCCTCCTGGTGAAGCCAGAGAACCTTTAATCACTTTCATCTTCCCCGTTGCGGTGGAGTTGTCGGGTCCTTTGACAACAAAGAGATCTTGTTCTTCCATAAACCTCCCTCTAAATAAACCTGAAAGTTCGAATAGGTTGTTAGACCTATTAATTATATCCCAAGGCTAACTAAGAGGGGGGTGAATTGGTACTTTAACAAATCTCTTGAATTTAATGAAACTGATTTCACAATAAAAATTAATTTTTAGAAAACAATTTTTCAACCACTAAAAAATTAAGTGTAGAGAATAAAAATGTGATAAATAGTAAAAGAAATAAAGAACACCAGATTTTATAATGGTTCAATCCAATAAGACCTACACCCACTCCCTTGAGACTCCTTCTCCAGGTATTACACTATACTCAAGTGTCTCTCCTTTTTCCCCCATAGTAAGGCGAAGAAGCCTTTACAATTTCCTTCTCTTCTAGTAAACCCAGTGTGATAGAGGATGTCATCCTTTTTAACCCTCCTAGTGAAGGAAGAGAACCAAGCATCCTTTCTCACCCTCCAGATGATGGCAGAGAACCAACCATCCTTTTTTACCGACCTGGAGAAGGTAGAGAACCCAACGTCCTTTCTTACCCTCCTAGTGATGGCAGAGAACTAATCATCCTTTTTCACCCTCTTGGTGATAGCAGAGAATCAGACTCTCCTTTGAAGATCTTCTCTCAAGAGTCTTCAAAAAGATAGGGCAGAGACTTGAAGTACAAACAATGAGATTCTCACCTTTGGGCAACCTTGTGAATTCCTTCACAATTTCCTCTTCAATGATCTCACCACACCCACTCCCAAACACTCTCCCAAATCACTCTTTCTTCCACTCTCAAGAAGAAATTCGTAGAAGATTAGATTGACAGTCAATTTTTAGGACCCTTATATACAAAGGACAAGAAAAGTCATCTAAAAACTAAAAATTTCAAGTTTGACAAAGTCAGATCATACTGTACGATCGCATATCATTCAGTACGAATAGTTCAAAATATAAACGGTTCATCTCATATGAATCTATATGAACCTATGAGACCTAATTTTCATAGTCTAGAAAATGATGTTTGAAACCAAATCTTACTGTACGGATAGTTCAAAAAATGAACGGTTCATCCCGTACGATACTGTTCTAAGAATGCAAGCCCCTATTTCATACTCTGGAAAATGCTATGATAAACCATTTTGTACTGTATGAATAGTTCAAAAAGTGAACGGTTTGTCCCATACAATCCTGTATGAACCATGCAGGCTCCTGTTTTATACTATGGAAAATATTGTATGAAAATAGTTTGTACTATATGAAACATACTTAGAAAATTTTTTTCCTCATATACTAGGCAGGTCCATAGTAGAGGAGAAACTGCATTAATCATCCCGTACGATTCGACATCATACAGTACGATTAGATTTAAAAAAATTACTTTATCTCACTTCCCTAGTGTGTGTGTGCACGGTTACCTAGTTTACAATCACACTCTCTCAGACTTAAGAAAAAAATAAAAGGTATAGAATCCAAAGCTAATAAACTCTAATCCAATTAACTTGAAGTCTTCTACTGTCTGGAATGTAATTTTCCTGAAAAACATGTTAGTACACACAACAACAAACTTTTTCAGCATATATTAGGAGAAAATAATAACCAAACAATAGGATTTTATTATCATCAAAAACTCACATGATTATAATGATACAGTCTTGAAAAACTAATTTGTAACAATCTCAACAATCTCTCCCTTTTTGATGATGGCAAAATAATTATTGTTTGAGTTAACAAATAAGTGCAAATTTTTTCCTTAGCTCCCCAAAAATGCCTAAAAGTAAGCTCCCCCTAAAAAAATGATCAATTTACAACAAGGGTTTCAATGAAGATAAAAAATGCACACTCACTCATACAAAACACGTAAACATACATTTTCAAATGTGATCTTTAGAGCTGAATTTTGGTGAGATGATCGTATAGTATGATATAAAATTATTATTTAGAAACAAAACTAGATGATTATCTTAGTATGTAAAATTATTATTTAGAGCTGTTGGTAGTGTTGAAGGTGTTGAAGTTGTGTTGGAAACAAAAGTTGGTAGATGTCATTCTCAGTTTGGCCAAGATATTCGTAGGGTAATTTAGAGTGCTTGTGAGTCCTTGTATGGTTGGTTTGCCTTGGGATTTGCTTAGTTTGTGTAGTAATGCATGATGAAGATTTAAAGCATATGGTGATAAGTGATAACTATCATTCTCAACAAATAATTTATTTTTTATTATTTAGTCTAATATGGCTTTTGGAAAAAATGAAAAGTGACCAAATCAAAGAATGATACAAGATGACGCAACTAAGCACCAAGTGACGATAAAACATTTCTTCATCAAAAAATCTAATTGCAAACTAGATTTTTTAATTCATATCAATATTTTTTGAAAGATACTAAAGACTTTTGAACTACCACATTTAGAGGAGGAAATAAGGGGAAGGAGAAAGTCGGCTTCTTAATGCAAGCAAGGGTTCCAATACACATTTAACACATTTCATTTCCCTTGCTCACTTCATTAATGGGAACTAGCCTTGTTGTGTTTCCAATTAAAAAATAAAATGCAAAATATGAATTTCAAAATAAGCAAATAAAAAGTTAAATTTTAATCATTTTGTAATTTGGGCCTTTTTATGTGCTTTTTTACAGATGGGCTTTTACTTGCTTGGGCATTTTCCTTAACATTTATAATGAGTTCTACAATTTGATCTTTTGAATGTGCTACACAACCAAGGCAACATGGTTAAGGAAGCACTCAATAGCTATTAACATTCAATAAGTAAATATAACCATTGCACAACTATTTATTAATAATGACAAAATTTTAAAGTAATTGGATAAGGATAGAAAAAATGTTGAGTTTAATTAAATTTATAGTCACTAGAATAAATAAATGATCATAGCATATAAAATAATCATTAGTACAGGCTAGAACATACTCGATGATGGTGTTAGAAAATTTTCATCTCAGCATTCTAAGGATATCCAGCTCACAAATAGAAGATGAAAGGACACCAGAATTTTTACGTGAAAAATACTGAAAAAGGGAAAAACTAAGGGGCCACGACAAGCTGAAAAAGATTCCACTAGTGTTTGAATTTATTACAAGTGACTGACTAGTCCCTGAAATTGAGGACGATCAAATTATAATAATCAACTGTCCGATTGAAATTTAGTTACAAATGGAGATAAAAAATCAGGCAACATTTGGTGGTCAGGTGGAAATATAGCTTTAATTGATGGTTAGGCAAAACTCTAATGTTGGTCAACTGTCAGGAAGAACTCTGACATCAGTCAGCGATTGGGAAAAGCTCTTACATCAGTTGGCTATTGGGCATAACTCCAGTGTCGGTAACTGCCGGGTGGAAGTCTGGCAGTGGTGAAGGAGGTGTCTCGTGGCAATAAAGCTCTCTTCCTTTTCTTCCTTCTCATCTTTCTTCCTTCTCTTCTCGTCAAGCTTGGTCCCCCTCTCATGAGAAATGAGGGCTATATTTATAGTTTTCTGTGAGTGGCATGGCAAGTAAATAGGAGAAAGATCAAGGGTAAATTGGGAGTAGTTTGAATGAAAGGCCGATGTTAAATCGCTTGATTATGGATCATTTCTTGGACATTTAAATGTCTTAATGATATAATAACTTGACGATCTTGGTCTCCTTGGATTCTTCCCATCAAGCTGCTCGATTCGACTATAAGCTTGTCACATTTTGAAAATGTTTGGCAATCCAAATTATGGTTTAAACCTTCCAAATGCAGTTTGGGTCCTTGATTTGGATCTATTTGAGCTCAAATTGGGTCAAATTTCTTATCGTTTGGTTCATATTTCTGAGACATTCAATTCACCTGTAAGTTTGCTAAAATTGGAGTTCATATGGTCTTTGATTTAATTTTTGAAGTTTCCAAATTAATTTTGCATCGAGGTTCATGCTCGAACAAGATAATTTTTTGATGATATATCAGTTGCCCCCTCTATTATTGGACATCAAAACTCTAGAAGTCCAAAAATATGCATCATAACATTTAAAATAGATCGAATCATAAAAAATGTCAGAAAATTATCATCCAAAAATGTAAATTTTCCAAACTTCATCATAGAAGCTCCGTTGTGCTCTAGAAGTGTCAAAATTGAGTCCGGAACATTTAAAAATGATTTCAATGACCCCAAAATGTCCGATTTGGACTATTTTGGCAAAAAATTAAAGCACACACGTGTTTAGGCGGATGAACGGGCAAGATGATGGCGAGGGCTCGCGAGTCAGCATGGGTCAAAGGGGCGCTTCTCGCGCCCATTGGGGGCTCGCTTATGCAGGTAATATTTATTTTTTTATTTTACTTTTTCATGTTGGGCCCACTTTTTTTTAATAGGTTTGGGGGGGTGGCAGCACAGTAGCTGCTTGCGTCTATTATATATATATAAAATCCTAAAATATCTTTTTGGGGCCCAAAAAAATTCTTAGAAAATTCTAAAAAAATTCTAAAAATTTTGAAACGGCTTCTAGAAGCCTCGTCCCGCCATTTTTTAAAAATTTTCCCCTTCTTTTTTTTAAATATTTCCCCCCTTTTTTTATCCTATAAATACCCCTTAGGGCAATTAAAAAGTTGCACCACTTCTCCTTCTCCCTTCTCCTTCTTACTTTCTTACTGTTGAGATATTCCATAGTTTTTGGTAGGTAGCATCCCCTACTTAAGTTCAGTACCTTTCTCCTTGTGTAGGAGTTAGAATTTTTGCCATCTTTCCTTTTCTTTCTCCCACATTTTTCTTCTTACTCTAGAGGCCTTTCCCTATTTTTTATAGGTGGCATCCCCTATCAGAATTCGGTGCCCCTCTTTAGTGTAGAAGCTTAAATTGGTGACCACACCTCCAGTAAAATTCCTTTAGCTAAAAGCGATCACGCTGTTGCTCAACAGGAGGTCCTTAAGAAACCGCCGAATGTGGCTAAGGCTGATGATGTCATCTCCACCATAACTAGTGATTCCTTAATTATTTTCAAGAAGAAGTTTCACTTATCTAATGATATTATTATTAACGTGCCTGTAAACTCAAATCATGATTGCTCTCCGCCTCCAGGTTTTTTGACTGTGTATAAGTTCAGTTTATGAGTAGGGTTTCGATTTGCCCCTCCCTCGGTGTTGATTGACATCTCAACAATATATGGAGTGAGTTTATCTATACTTTCTTATAAAACCATGTCGATCATAATTGGATTGATCATATTTTTTAGAGATCATGGGGTGGTATTATCTCGAGAGTGCCTTTCTAGGATGGGTCATCTTATTAGTGATATACAGGGTCGTATCTATTTCAAATCCAAGTGGTTAGATATTTGCACTTGGGATTCGTCAAAGTGTTCGGCTAATAATTTCTTTTTTATGCAGAATAACAAGATTCTCTTGGAAAAATGGGGAAAGTTAAAAGAGTTATACATCCCCCTATATGTTAGAGTAGAGGATTTACTGAAGAAGCTCAATCTTCCCGATGTTGACACCCTCCACTATGAGGTATGATATTTAAGCAGATATATAGATAAAGAATATTTGTTCAAGGTAGGACTATCTACTTAGGTAGGGAGATCACATGCACTTATGCTAAAAAAGTTAGCCAAAGTCCCAGAGGTAGTTACCCAACCCTCAAAGGCTCCTCCTAAACAATCAAGGAATGATGGTGATCCATATACATCCAAGAAGAAAATGGTGGAGGAGATTTGATAGTTTTTACGACTCAAGCTCACAAGTTTTTGTTTTGATGATAACAAATATTATGACTCACATCTCTTAGTATTTGCAATGTATATTTGTTTGTGTGTATACTAATATTTTAGGAATAGCATGCACCTTCCAACAAAGATTCAAGGCTCAAGAATGGGTAGAATAGGCTATGATGTGATGATATTTATAATTTTTATTGATGTACTTTTGGAATTCTTGAGTCAAGTCCTGTAAGGGTGTATGCTTGCTTGTAACCATGTACACACACTAAGGGGGAGTGAGATCTAGTCAAAACCAGAAGTTCAACTTTTGAACAACTCGTACTAGATGATTTAAATCATCTAGAAAGATCTGTTCATTGAACTAATCATCCTGGATGATATTTATATCCTCGTAGACGATCCATTACAATCTTAAAACTCTAACCGCCATGATAATTTAGGAAAGAATTTAAGATTCAAATTTTGTTCTAATCGTCTGAGATGATCTTTATCGTTCTGGATGATCTATGATAATGTTGCTTAAATTAATGCTATAATTATTCGATCAAATATGCATAATTTGATATTCTGATCATCCTAGATGATCTGTATATCGTACTAGATGATTTATGCAAAATTTGTACTGGACTATCCTGATATCGTCCTAGACGATCCTGCGATCGTCCTGTACGATCTTTGGCAGCAGAATTAAGTTTTTAGAATTTTTTGAAGCTGTCTTTTTAAGCACATCATCCTGGACGATCCTGCGATCGTCTTAGATGATCTTTACCACTAGAACTAATTTGGAAGGGTTTTTTTAGCTCTCTATTTAAGCTTTCTCAAGGCACTTGATAAGTGTCTTTGGCAGCCATTGAGGCTTCATTTCTTCTGGAGAAAACTTGAAGAGAGAGCTTGAAAGGGTGAGAGGAAAGGGTGGAGTTTGAGAGGGAGAAGAGCCTTGAAAGGGGAATTTTTAAGGGAGGGTTAGGGGGTTCACACGGTTGCTCTGGCAAGCTTGCACCTAAGTACCAACTAATTTACGGGGCCATCCCAAGGGAAGTTTTGGGAAGAAGAAGATCTCTTTGGTGTCAAAGAACCCGGCTACTCCGCCGCACCGGGGAAGGTGGAAGTGATTTTGTAAGGGCTTCTCCACCTAGCTGTTGGGGATAAAGGAGAGTTACTAAAGGTTTAGTGCAATACCTAGAGGGGAGGCTTTGGGGAGTGGACATAGGTCAGGTTGGACCAAACCACTATAAATCTGGTGTTTTTTTCTGACTATTTTCCGCATTTTATTTTACCACGATTAATTACTTGGGTGAAATCTGTTATTGATCTTTTTATTATTAATTTAATTCATTTCCACTGCAAGATATAAAAAGATTTTTCTTTTTATTTAAAGAAGTTTTTAAATATCCAATTCACCCCCCCTCTTGGTTAGCCTCAGGACTAGTTCATAAAGGCTTAATACCCCTCACGAACTTTCAACAGTCACTAGCAAAGGTCACCAAGTCTCTCCATCCAAGTCACACATTCCAGAAGATATTTTGAAACATCAATGTGTTAGCCATCGACGGGCTGAAGAGTTGGTGAGTTCCCATTCTTATTTTTGCTTTTCCTTTTTGTATTATCATGAGGATATGTACCTTATGAAGCTTTTCTTATTATTTTAGTTGGTGCAACATATGGATCTTGAAATTGAAATGAACAAGACCTTAAATGATTGAAATAATGAGTTTGTAAAGGTCAAGGACCTTCAAGAAGAGTATAAGAAGAAATATGATCGCTAGATCAGGGAGATGAAGGCTGTGGAGGAGCAGCTAGTAGAGTGCAGGGCAAAATTCACTATTATGGCAACTTCAACCTCTTTACAGAATCAATAGATGGATTGCATTCACATTGTATTGGTGGATGCACATGTAGCGATAAATTAGAATGTGAACGATTAGTAGATCCTTAAGGAGAAGATTGCAGCCATTAAAAATGAGAACAAGAGGCTATAGAGTTTATTGTCAGAGAAAGAAGCCTAATTTAAATCAGAGCAGTCACCTTCCAGGGTCATAAAAGAATTCAAAAAGACTATTGCCTTCAAGATAATTATCCAAGATCAGATTCAGGAAGCTCATAACCACATATATAATATGGTGGTGAAGGCCTTAGAGCTGGAGTGTATGGAGGAAGGCTTTATCAGAGGTTTTCTGAAAGGCGCCCGTCTGGTGCAGTGTAAGGCTAGAACTATAATTGAGGGGTTAACACATAGCCAGGTTTTTGGTGACTCTTCCTTAAATTCTATTGGTGATGTGGTGGAGAGTGAGTTGCAGAAGGCCTTTGCCCTTAAGGAGGAGGATGATATTGAGATTCTTTAGTTTTGTTCTGTTGTTGGTTGTACCACTTTATATATTTTAGTGATTCACATGTATTTGATATTAATGTTGTCATATGATGTATATGATATATTTAGTGATATATTAAGAAGTTTTTCATGTTCTGTTATTTTTTTTCCTCTCAAATGCATATGAAATTTACTTAGTTTTATGATGATAAATATTTTAGTGGGCTCTTTTGACTTGAGTGAATTTGATAGATATCCCCCTTGGATGTTTGACCAATCCGAGGTTATTAGTTAAAGAATTTTCATGATGATATTTAATATGTATGGAAGAGGTCAGATCAAATCCCACTTGAATTAATAATCTAGTGATTTGAGATCCAAGATATTCTCCTAGGATGTTTGACCTATCTGAGGTTGTTAGTCAAAATATTTGTTTGATGATATTAACCTATATGGAAGAGGTTGAATCAAATCCTCTTAGAATTAATCATCCAGTGATTGAGATATAATATAAATTGTGTATTTCTCGAATCATGGATAAAGAAGATAAATTGTCTATTAGTTTTTATCCTTTTACAAGAGGAGATAATATCAGAATAAAGTGAACATCACATACTACATTATATAAGACAGTACAATAATTCTCTATTATAACTTAGGGATATAAGAGCTATAAGGTTTATACTCTACTCAACAAAAAAAGGGGTAAATATGAGGCCATCATACCAACATAAAAGGGATAAATACAAGGTCAGCATAATAACTTAGGAGGAAATGCATAATACAAGATAAATAGTACTTTCAACCTCTACTGATAATATTTATGAAGGTTTACAACTTTCCATGTTTGAGGGAGAATCTTTCCATTAGCATCCTTCAGTTTGAAGGTGTTAGGCTTGATAATAGTTGTGACCAAATAAGGGCCCTCTTATAGGGGAGAGAGCTTATTGTACTGGGGGCCCTTTCCAGCTGCCTCAATGTTGCACAAAATTAGATCCCTGATTGAGATACATCAAGGTTTCACCCTTCAGTTGTAGTATCGATCAACTCTTTGGTGATATACAACAGTCCTGAGTGAGGCTTCATCTCTTGCTTCTATGACGAGAACCAACATATTTCTAAGCTTCCCCTCGTTGTTACTGAAGTCAAAGTCTGAACTCTATTACTTGGAACTCCAATATCAACCGTTATAACTGATTCCATGCCAAAGTAGAGATTATACGGGTTTTCTCCTATAGGAGTTCTGTAGTAGTTTGATAAGCCTAGAGGATATTTGGGAGCTCTTCAGACCATTGCCCCGCAGCCATTCCTAGGCATGTCTTCAGCCCTTTAGAATTATCTAATTTGTAACATCCATTTACCGATTTGCCTGAGGATGGGAGATAGCTGTGTGGACTAGCTAAATATAAAAATATTTATAGAAATATGTATATATTTTTCTAGTAAATTGGGTCCCATTGTTGCTGATGACCCTCGTAGGAAAGCTAAAACGATAGATTATATTCTTTAATAGGAATTATATGGCATTGGCTTCAATTATCTTTACCAGAGGATCTGTCTCCACCCATTTAGTGAAGTAATCTACAACTAATATGATGATTTTTTGTTGTCCAGTGGGTATGGGGAAGGGTCACATTATATCAATCCCCCGTTGGGCGAGAGGCTAGGGGCTCTAAAGTGATGCAAGCTCCAGAGCTAGTATATGGGTGAGATTGGAATGCAATTAGGAATTTTTGTATTTTTGCGTGAACTCAAGTGTGTTCTATTTCATTGTAGGTTATTGGAACCCCTGCCTCATGATCTTGTCAGCTAATTCTTTTCCTCCCAAATATTCTCACATACTCCTGAATAAACTTTTCGAAGTACCTAATCAGCTTCTAAAGGTGGGAGACACTTAAGGTATGGTCTGATAAAGGCTCATTTGTACAACTCACCACCAATAATAGCGAATTTTACTACTTGTCTTTAAAGTTGTGTTGTAGCTATAGGGTCTTTAAGCAACACTCCATCTTGTAAAAAGGACAAGATGGGATCGATCCAAGAAGTCTCTCTTGGTTCATCACTTGATTATATTACCAACGGACCATGAATACTTTGAAGGTGGATCTCCTCAATACACTTCCTTTTATAGACATCTCCCATTATTGATGTAGCAAGTTTAGATAGAGCATCTACTCATACATTTTGCTCTTGAAGAATATGAATGATCTGATACTCTTTTATATGGGCTAAGAGTAACTTTATGATGTTGTAGCATTGGGCTAGTACGGGTTAAGGATGTCAAACTCTCCCTCCACCTGAGAGGTGATCAACTGCCAATCAGTGTGGACCACCAAGTTCTGTACCTCATAGTCGATTGCCATCCTCAGTCCGGTAATAAGGGCTTCATACTTTACTGCGTTATTCATTGCAAGGAATTTAAGTCGAAGCCCGTACTGAAGAGTAACTTGCTATGGAGAGATCAATAGAATTCTTGCCCTGACACCAAAATTTCTAGAAGCTCCATCAATATACAACGCCCAGCCAGCATGGGGGAGAAGGAGAAGCACTCAGTGGCTCGTCAAATATAGGGATGGTGCATTCAACTATAAAATCTGCAAGTGTTAAAGATTTGACATCTAGTCTAGGCAGGTAGTGGATGTCAAACTCTCCTAGTTCTACAGATCACTTGATGAGCCTACCAGATGCTTTTGACTTTTGTAGGATACTTCTCAATGACATATTTGTTTAGAGTCTAATTGTATAGGCTTGAAAGTATGGGCGTAGTTTTCGGGCAGAGCAAACTAAAGCCAAAGCTATTTTATCAATTAGTGGATAATATTCCTCTATTTCAGATAAGCTCTTACTGACATAATAAATGGGATGTTATACAACATTCTCTTCTCAAACCAAAACCAAATTGATTGCCTGGGTAGAAACATCTAAATATAAATATAACTTTTCTCCAAGTATTGGTTTAGAAAGTAGCGGTGGAGAGGCCAAATACTTTTATAGTTATTTGAATACTTCTTTGCATTCATCAGTCCATAAAATCTTGAGCTATGAGCATCTCTGAGTATCTTGAAGAATGGTAGATATTTATCTCCTAAGCAGGCCAGGAAATGTGATTATGCTGCAATCCTTCCATTCAATCTCTAGACTTCTTTGATATTGCTCAGGGGCACCATGTCTCATAGTGCCTTGATTTTTTTAGGATTGGCCTCAATCCCTCGATGGGTTATCATAAACTCTAAAAACTATCTAGAGGTGACTCCAAAATCACACTTGGTAGGTTTAATCAAATGTTATAGTGTCATAGCAGGTGGAAGCACTATTCCAAGTTAGATATATATTGAGATTTTTCAAGACTTTTCACCAGTATATCATCAATATATACTTCCATAGTGTGCCTGATAAAGTCTTTGAAAACCTTTTTCATAAGGTATTGATATGTATCTCAAGCATTCTTAAGCCTGAACGGCATCACCAGATAGTAGTATAACCAATTGTCTGGTCAAAAAGTCATCGCCTCCTCATTAGCAGGATCTATCTTTATTTGATTGTAACTAGAGTAGGCATCTATAAAGCTCAGCATTTGATGTGTAAAAGTTGTATCGACCAACTGGTCAATATGAGAAAGCAAAAAAATGTCCTTCGGGCAGGCCATATTAAGATCTATATAGTCTACAGACATCCTCTAAGCTCCACTTGCCTTCTGCACCATGATGATATTTGACAACCAAGTGGGGTTGCACACTTCCCGTATAAATTCAGCTTCCAAAAGCTTATCAATTTCCTGCTCGATTGCTTGCTAACGATCTGGCACAAAATTTCATTTCTTCTAGATTACTGGCCGCTTACATATTGGGTTAACTTTGAGGGAGTGCATGATCACTTCAGGATCGATTCTAGATATATTTGCTGGATTCCATGCAAAAATAACTTGATTCCATCATAGAAAATCTTTGTATTTTTTCAAAATCTACATATTTTTCTTCTCTTCGTCTGAGAGAAGAGATCCAATCTATATAGTTCTTAAAGGGTGTTCTTTTGATATGGATACAGAAGTAAGGTCTTCTATAGGACAAGCCCTCTAAGGGATATTATCATTTTGATGATCAAAATCATTGATGCTCAGGGTAATTGATGGGCGCGGTTGAGCCTGCTTAAGATAGCAAGTTTGTGCTACATGTTGATCTTTGCATATAACACTGGCTCCCACCATGGTAAAAAACTTCATTTTAAGGTGGGGGGGCAATAATCCCAAAGAATGATTGGAGTGGCCTTCTAAATATAGCATTGTATGTCGATTCTGACTTTACTATAATAAATTGGATAGAGTGTGTAGTCTGTTGGAGGAATTCTCCAAGCACAACTAGGAGACTGATTATCCCTTTTGCTCGTATAGGTTAATTAACAAACCTATATAGTGGTCCTATAGTAGGTTGAAGCTTTTTTACTTATAAGTCTCATATTGAGAAAGGTATAATAGAATAAGACACCCACGGAGCTCCCGTTATCCACCAAAATCCTTTTGATGTTGTAACACAGGTCACCTATCCCTGTATTAATCATAAGTGGGCTTGATGAGGGGTTTTTATCCCTCCAAATTAGAATCATAAAAAATAATAGAATGATCGATACGGGATTTCTTTGGTGTTAGCTTTTTATATATAGCCAATAGACCTGATTAGATAATAAGGGGCCTTCTATGATGGTCTCAATCTTAGCAACTATTTGACAATTATTCAGCAATTGTCTCTGCTGTTATTAATTTTGCCCTCTAATGGGATGAGCTTCCACTCGAGCAGTTGGATATCGAATGAATCATCAAAGATAGCATTATCAGATGAGTCTCTCAATTTCATCCTTGAGCTGCTTAAATGCTTAAATAGTGAGGCAACGATTATGATGAAAATGGCAGTATTGATCATGACTTTTTATATTCAGCTTAAAGGATTAGGCCACTTCAGGTTTTGTTGATCTCAAATGGCCATCAACACATCTACCAGAGATACGTTCAGTGGTGTATACTCCTTCTCCTGTTGAGGTTCCCATCATGGCAATGGGGGCCTAGGAGGCAGAATATTCTTCCCTTATTTTTTTTATTATGAGAATGAATTGTCCATTACATGTGCACTTTTTCATTTTCCATTTATTTTTTCAAACTACTTTCTATGAGCATTTATGGCTTTATCTGCAGAGATTTGTGCCTCCACATAATGGATCAAGTCGGTTATGAATGAACCGTATCTCATATGAGTGCTGAATAAAAGGGGTCAGGATGGAGGCCTCCAAGAAAGACTCCTCGCAGAAATTTAGGATCTACTCTTGAAATTTGCCGAGCCTCGATGGAAAATTATTAAAAATATTCCTTCAACGATTCTCCTTCATTTTGGAAAATCCTAGAGAGGTGAGAAGAATCCTTAGGAATTCTTTAATTGACAATAAATTGTTCGAAAAATATTTTGGCCAATTTAACAAAAGTAGGGATTATTCAGGTTGGAAGTAAATAAAACCATGTTTGAACTTTACCTTTGTGGGTAGCAAGAAAAACCTGGCAGAGGAGCGCATCTGAGGCTCGCTGGATATATGTATGATAGTTTTATAATGATAAATATGCTTGTAGGGGTCAAATGTCCCATCATAGGAATCAATGCTTAGTAGTTTGAATCCTACTGGAATGGGGTGTTGAAGAATAGCTTCAGTTATGGGTGATGACTCCTAAAAGTCCTACTGATGAAGATATTATCTTACACCTCCCATGGGGAAATCTTTTTGGACCAATCATCACAGTTCATTACGAAGGGCATCCGAGGGAGCCCAGCACTATGCAGTCTGGCTATGTCTTCGAGGATGTCCAAAGGAATACGAGGATGCCAACCTATGTGGGAAGGATGGGTAAAACTTATTGTGCCAGCAAGCTCATTGTCTTGGTCTGATTGTGGGTGCCTCCTTAGCGGAGAAAGAGTAATCTCTGGGTGAAGATGTTCGAGTTGAACACCTTTAGCGAGTGGTGGATCTCAAGGGAGAAGAACTTCCTTCTGTGGTGCTAGTGCCGGTTGCCGAGTCTCTCGTAGGAGTTGAAGGATCTCATTTTAAGATTCTTCCATCTTTCGTATACGTTCTTCTAGGGAAGGATCTAAAGTCACTTCTCCAACAGTGTTTTGTCCCCCAGGATAAAGAGAGGTAGATACTTGGCGTTCATGATTCAAAGACTAATTCCTGGATTGATGGGTGTTGGAGCGGGAGGCTCCCAAGATGCCATTGCTATGCCTATTGGCCATTGAAGAAATACTTAGAATTGTGGGATTATTTTTCACAGACGGCGCCAAACTGTTGTAGGATAGAATATACATGGCAATAGATTTAGAAAATTTTCATCTCAGCGTTGTATGGATATCCAGCTCACAAATAGAAGATGAAAGAACACCTGGATTTTTATGTTTAAAATCCTGAAAAAGGAAAAAACCATGGAGCCATGCCCAACTGAAAAAGATTCCACTAGTGTTGGAATTTATTACAAAGGATTGACTCATCCCCGAAATTGAGGACGATCATATTACAATAATCAACTATCGGGTTGAAATCCAATTACAAACAGAGATCAAAAATCTTGAAACGTTTGGTGGTTGGGCGAAAATCCGGCTTCAATTGATGGTCTGGCAGAACTCCAGCGTCAGTCGACTGTCGGGCAAAACTCCGGCGTCGGTCGGCTGCCGGGTGGAAGTTCGGTGGTGGTTGAGAAGGAGTCTGGTGGTAAGAGAGCTCTCTTCCTTCTCTTCCTTTTCTTCCTTCTCTTCTCTTGTTTCTTGGTCCCTCTCTCGTGAGAAATGAGGGATTTATTTATAGTTTTTTGAGAGTGGCATGGCCAGTAAATAGGAGGAAGATCGAGGGTAAATTGGGAGTGATTTGAATGGATGGACGATGTTAAATCCCTTGATCGTGGACCGTTTACTGGACATTTGAATGTCTTAATGATATCAGAACTCGACTATCATGGTCTTGTTGGATTCTTCGAATCGAGCCACTCGATTCGACTATAAGCATGTCACGTTTGGAAACTATTTGGTAATCCATATTATGGTTTGAACCTTTGAAATATGCTTCGGGTCCTTGTTTGGATCTATTTGAGCTCGGATTGAGTCGAATTTGGTGTCGTTGGGTTCGTATTTCCAAGACGTTCAATTCTATTGTAAGTTTGCTGAAATCAGAGTTCAGATAATCTTTGGTTTAATTTTTGAAGCTTCCAACTTGATTTTGCGTCGAGATTTGTCACCGATCAAGATAAATTTTTGATGATATATCAATCATAGTGTGAAATATGTCATATTTTGAGCGCTAAGACGACATTAAAAATTTATATGATGATAATGATATTTCATGGTATAATACTTTTTCATAGTTCTTGTTTTTAAAAAATTATGATAAAAATTTAATTTCAATGTATGCACAATTAAGCTTTCCTTTTTTCCCCGATCAACTCATTTTGATGATTAAATCCATATGAGATATCAAACTTCTGAGCATATATGCTTTTATATCAATTGTCTTGCATCCAAAGGAACAACAAAAAAAAAATCTTTGCATGGCAATTGTCGTGAAGTCCTTGACTCCATGGACCACCGCAAAAAATTAAAAAGATTTAAGAGGTGTTAAATGGATACTTTCCATGGCAAATCAAATAGAGATAATTCTTAGTTTCTATCCCATGACGAAATGTGATCCTTGACAAATTCTTAGAATGATTTAAGCATTATTTAAACATGGACAAGAACAAGAAAGGTCATACAACTCGAAAGGATACCATAAAAAGCTATGGTTATCTAATTTTTATACATTGTTCTTTTGAACGGTTTGACGCTCCTTTCACAATACACACTCCATGTTGAAAAATTAAAAAATAAAACTGTAAAACACCCTCAGTCACCGAATGAAATAAAAGAAATATAAAACTATGTTCATAAATATGGATTTTCATTCACTATTCGTCACTGCTACTTCATGAGAAGCCACGGGCGGCGGCGGCGGCGGCGGCGCATTATCACTGACAACCACATCAGTGAGGCCTACTTCTCCCTTCATCTTTTTCTCAGCAATTTGTCGTTTGGTAGATTTATAATATATGGTATGCAGCACTAACTGTGTTATAGAAAAAAGCAGACCAATGCTATTTGGAATCTGTCGAACACAAAATAAAAAATTAGTAGAGCAAATTCATTAAGAAGAATTTTCAAAGATAGGGATGCTTACAGTATTTATAACTTAAAAATTTGATGTCACTTCATCTTATAAATTGATATCGAGATCATATTGATGGGCCATTTGGTTCCCATTGCATAAAATCAAACGACAAAATATGTTTATATTTTTAAATTTATCTTCAATCAATGGATAAATATAAAGTAAAATTAAATATCTGTAATTCACATTATTATTTTCTTTGAACATGTTTTTTCTTAAGTTTTTATTAAGTAATATATTTATGGAAATATTTTCAAAAATTTTGGTCGCACATCATAATTATTGTTAAAGTTATGCTTAATATTTTAAAAGGTTTTTACACAAATTAAGATTGTTCTCTCTCTCTCTATATATATAGATAGAGAGAGAGAGAACATTTAGAAATCAGAGAAGGAAAAAGAAATTACAAAAGAAAACCTTAAAAGACAACAATATGTCAGAAAGTTTGCAGTAAATTCAACAGCCACTATGCATGTGAGCTAGCATTTTTTTATTTTGTTATGAAATAAAAAATATTATATAGCTTCTAGAATAATTTATTTTCGAAAAAGTCACTAAATCACGTTGTTTAGTAGTTTTAATTTAGCGATAAAGGCAAGATATAAACTCGTATTCACTGTTCCATTAAGAACTAGTTGACGTACAGGTGAACGTAAGTTTGTTGCGTTGATTTTATAAGTTTGTTTTAATATTTATTTGTTTTGAACTGTACCCTTTTTTGTAATATTTGCTTTGCATTGTTATATTTATTTTTAGTATCTCAATTTAAAGACCTTATTAATTATTTTTTAATCTAGGCATCTATGAATTATTTTTTATAATATTTATTAACTATTTTACAACTGAATATTCATAATTTATTATAACATTTGTGATGAATGTCTATATTTTATTAAAAAAAAAATACAACAGTGATAGATGTCTATGCTCGCTACAAGAGCAAAAATATGCTTGAGAAACTTGAATCAAACTATTTATAAATAAACTTCAGCTTAAGTGAAAGATGAGAGAACATTTTAATTACTGTAATATAAATATCAAAGCGGATGAGAGCATAGGCAGTCCAACAAAGCCCGTTAAAAAATGATGCAACTGATAAGGAGAGAGGCATGTATTCCACGCTCTTTGTCTGTATCACCATTTTCTGCATCATATAAAATAAGTTTGTGACAAATCAAATATTTATGCATGCCTATAAAATTAGCATGCTTTCTCGTTTGATACTAATTTCACATACCATGACAGAGAGAGGTGCGAGATACATCATGATGCAGAAGATGACACAAAGAATACCAACGATGAGGGAGCGACGATCATGCGTGTGGAAGCATGTGAGGATGACAACAAGAACTATAGCAACAAAGACCATGTCACCAAGTAAGAGCAACAAAGCTTTAACCCGCTTTTCCCCACTAGAGAAGAAAAGGTAGAGAGCGACATAACAAAGTTCAATAAAGGTCCCCACACTGTTGATGGTAAGAACCAAGGTGCTGTTTGGGTGCACAATGGGTAACCCAAATACCACCCATAGCATACAATTTAGAAGCGTCGCCGCATATGGGATAACTGAGAATTCCTCAACACTTTTTTTCTTCCATATCCTAATAAATATTGGCCTAAATCACAAAAGAAAAGTTATATTAACTTATAAAACAATGATTCCATGTCATTCATTCTTCGATTTTGCTGTAATGCAATGTTCATATAAAATCTGATGAATTCAATTTGGATTATACATAAAATAGAATATTTTCTTTGGATTTACGTTCTATTTTTTTGGGTTTTCGTCGTCTGAGATTAACCTCAGCTTGAATATGCTTTTAAAATTTTATTTCATGATTTGCGATATTTTCATAAAATGCACAGTGATTTATTTTTCATTCTGCAAGATTAAAAAAAATAAAAAATTTAAGTTCTTGGTTTTCTAGTTCCAAATTTAAAAACTAGATGTTGCCATGACTTACAATGGGGATAAGAAGAGGCCCAATGAAATAACGTTGCCAGCAATTCCAACAGCAGTCCGTATTACCTCCGCCGAAACCATGGGTATTGTTAGCGCCGAAGAGAGAGAGAGAGAGAGAGAGAGAGAGAGAGAGAGAGAGAGGATATACAGCTGAAGGTAAAGTGGGCAGATTTTATACTGAATGGATTGAATTTTAAAATTTTTTCTGTGCCGTTTCGTGGCGTTGAGCAGGAAGGTAGATAATCAAAGACAGTAAAGCGACAAATGCTGATAAATCATGAGCCGGGGCGCGTGAGAAGAAGAGTTCTCGAAAAAATTCTTTCATGATATACAGAGGAACAATTCAATCTGAAAAAGTATTCACTTTAGTTCGAAATAATTATTGGACATAATTTAATATTTTGTAAGAGAATATTTCGTTGGAAAATTTTTTAAGTGCTTATTCCTTTGAGTCTTTTGAGATTTACATTCAGGGCATGCGACTTCGCTGAGTTTGAGTTTATCACTCTTTTAAACTTGTTGCGGACTCAAATATACGCGGCGATAGATTTTAATTTTCCGTCTCAGCGTTGTACGTATATCCAGCACACAAACAGAATCGAAATAGTAACACCAAGATTTTTACGTGGAAAATCCTGGAAAGGGAAAAACCACGGGGCCACGCCCAGTTGAAAAAGTTCCACTAGTGTTGTTTGAAATACACGAGGCTGGCTCGTCCTTTAACTTCAGGACGATCAGATTACAATGAGTATCAATTACAAGGCCAAGCAGAGTTCCGACGTCACTCGGGCGTCAAACAGAATTCCGGCGTCACTTGGAAAGAAGTTCGGCGTCACTCGGGCGTCGGGTAGAATTCTAGCGTCGGGCAGAATTCCGGCGTCCCTCGGGCACCAGGTGGTGCTCCGGTGGTGTTCCGGCGGAGTTCCGGCGGTGTTCCGGTGGTGGTCGAGGAGGAGTTGTTCCCTCCTAGACTTCTCTTCTCTTCTTCTTCTCTTCTTGGCTTCTTGGCTTGGGTCCCCTCTTAATAGAAATGAGGGGCTATTTATAGTTTTTCTGGAGTGGCATAGCCCGTAAATATGTGAGGGATCAGGGGCGAATATGGAGTGATCCGGATGAACGGTCGATATTGAATCCCTTGATCGTGAACCGTTTATCAAGCATTTGAAGGTCTTAATGATATCAGAATTCTGCGAACTTGGACTCGTTGGATTCGTCTCGTCGAGCCGCTCGATTCGAGTATAAGCTCGTCAAAATCGGAGACCGTTTGGTAACTCAAATTGCTGTTTGATGCTTCCAACAGCACTTCGGGTACTTGATTTGGACTCGTTTGGGCTCGGATTGAGTCGAATTTGGTGTTGTTGGATTCGTATTTCCGAGACGCTCAGTTCGACTGTAAGCTTGCTGAAATCGGAGTTTAAATAGTCTCCGAATTAATTTTTGAAGTTTCCGACTTGAGTTTTTCCTCGAGATTCGTGCCCGATCAAGATAATTTTCCGATGACGTATCAGTTGCCCCCCTATTTTTTGACGTCAAAGCTCCAGGAGTCCAAAAATATATGTGTCGGCTTTTCACTTTGGCAAAATCGTAAAAATTTGCGTTCCAAAAATTAAATGTTTGCTCGAACTTGATCATAGAGGCCCCGTTGAGCTCCGAAAGTGTCAAAATTGAGTCCGGAACGTCGAAAAACGTGTCCGGGGACCCCAAAAACGTCGAATTTGTACCGTCCGGGCCCAAAATCGGAGCCCGGTAACGCGTAGGCGGCCGAACCGGCCGGCCGGCCGGCCGGCTGCCGGCAGCCACTGCCGGCGGAGCCCGTGCGGGCGCGCGGGCAAGGGACGCGCCCCTTGGGCGCGTGGCAGCAGTTGCTGCCCCATTTTGATTTTTTTTTTTTTTTTTCGGTTGCTACAGTAACCGCCACTGCTACAGTAAACACTACAGTGATTTCTGCAGAATATTTTTCTTCCCCACGGTTGCTACAGTGACCGCACTGCTACAGTAAATGCTACAGCGATTTCTGCAAAATATTTTTCTTCCCCACGGTTGCTACAGTACACTACAGTACTGCTACAGTGCCGCGCTGCTACAGTGATTTCTGCAAAATATTTTTTTTTATTATTTTTTAAGTGGTGGGGCCCAAAAATTTCAAAAAAAATTCAGAAAATTTAATAAAATTTTGGAATCCTTCCCCCTAAAAAATACTATAAATAGACCCCTCAGAGCCTAGGAAGAACTCGCCCCTTCTTCCTTTTCTCTTCTCCTTCTAGCTTTTGGCATTTTGAGGCATTCCGCCATTTTTAAGTAGGTGACTTTCCCTACTTGACTCGGCGCCCCTCCTTTTGCGCAGAATTTCGCGGCTTCTCTCTTCTCCCCTCTAGCTTCTGGCATTTTGAGGCCTTCCGTTGTTTTTGAGTAGGTGATTTTCCTTACTTGACTCGGAGCCCCTCCTTTTGTGCAGAAGTTAGCGGCTTCCTCTCTTTTCCCCTCTAGCTTCTGGCATTTTGAGGCCTTCCGCCGTTTTTAAGTAGGTGACTTTCACCACTCGACTCGGCGCCCCTCTCTTTCCGCAGAAGTTAGAGGCTTCTTCTTTTTTCTCTTATTCTGACTTTCTGACAGTTGAGGCATTCCGATGTTATTCAGTAGGTGATTTTCGCTACTTGAGACAACGCCCCTCCTCTTGTACAGGAGTTAGAAATTTCTCTCCTTTAAGAGATCATGTGGAGGTGAGATTTAGTCGGAGAGAGTCTGACGGCGGTCAGCGGCCGGGCGGTGGTCCGACGAAGGTCGGGCTGAAGTTCGATGGCGGTCCGCGACCGGGTGGTGGTCCGACGAAGGTCGGGATGAAGTACGGCGTCGGGTAGAACTCCGACGAAAATCTGTCAGCCAGAAGAAGTCCCACGACGGGTAGAAATTCAGTGTCGGGTAGAAGCCCGACAAACATCCGACGACGGGCAGAAGTCCGACGTCAGGAAGAAGTACGGCGTCGGGTAGAACTCCGACGAAAATCTGTCGGCCAGAAGAAGTCCCACGACAGGTAGAAATTCAGTGTCAGGTAGAAGCCCGACAAACATCCGACGACGGGCAGAAGGCCAACGTCGGGAAGAAGTACAGCATCGGGTAGAACTCCGACGAAAATCTGTCAGCCAGAAGAAGTCCCACGACGGGTAGAAATTCGGTGTCGGGTAGAAGCCCGACAAACATCTGACGATGGGCAGAAGTCCGACGTCACGTAAAAGTACATCGTCGGGTAGATATCCGACGGGGGTCCGACGACTGGCAGAAGTCTGACGTTGGGTAGAAGTTTAGCATCGAGTTGAAGTCCGACGAGGGTCTGGCGACGTGTAGAAGTCCTCCAACGGGAGGAAGCTCAGCATCGAATAGAATTTCGATGTTAGTTTGTCGATGATGGACGATCGGGTGGAAGTCTGTTGGCAGTCAACGACCAAGTTGGGAGCAGAAGGAGAGAGTTCAACGGTGCTGCTCTCAACAGTTGAACGAGAAGCCGATGATGGCTGATATGAAGTAAAGGACCGCCGGCAGATATCCGACGAAGGGCCGATGATGGCGGGTGTCCAGTGGCATTGTGTTAAGGCAATATTCATCCATACTGAAGTGTGTCAACATCAGATATTACTGGATCAAGGGGCCGAAGTAGTGTGATATGCCAACATTTTGGCAATACACTAACACTGAGTGGAGATCTGATGATGATCCAGTTATGTCCTTTCTTTGAAGGAGCAGTTGTAGGAGATGCTTGCGTGCAGTAAGGGAGAAGTCACTTAAATCCGCCAAGGATATTTGACTGTGTTAAAGTTGCTTATTGCTTGATGATACTAGTTTGTACGGATGATGTCAATATACTTTTCAATTTCAACTTCTAGTGAGAATAAATGTACACCTGAATCTGGATTTATGTAACTCCAATGATATCGTATATGAAATGAGGATTTGTCCCCTAGAGGGACCTGAATTGTTATTGCATCTGTAAGACATGCTTTGTGCTTTTGATGTATTATTAGTCTGAAAGAATGTGAGAGATATCCTTTTAGGATGTTTGACATATTTGAGACTGTAGGTCAAAGCCCTTGCTTGATGACGTTAAGGGAAGATGTTAGATTAAATCTCCCCAGGGATGATCTTCCAATGATTGAGATACAAGACATCATCCTATGACATTTGACCTATATGAGGTTGTATGTCAGAGCCTTTGCTCGACGACGTTAATCTGTATGGAAGAGGTCGAGAGAATCCATCAAGGATGTGAGACCTATCTGAGGTTATATGTCGGAGCCTTTGCTCGACGACGTTAACCTGTATGGAAGAGGTCGAGAGAATCCACCAAGGATGTGAGACTTATCCGAGGTTGTATGTCAGAGCCTTGCTCGATGATGTTAACCTATATGGAAGAAGTCGAGAGAATCCACCAAGGATGTGAGACCTATCCGAGGTTGTATGTCGGAGCCTTTGCTCGACGATGTTAACCTGTATGGAAGAGGTCGAGAGAATCCACCAAGGATGTGAGACCTATCCGAGGTTGTATGTCGGAGCCTTTGCTCGACGACGTTAACCTGTATGGAAGAGGTCGGATCGAATCCCCCTGGGATTCATCATCCAGTGATTGAGACACAATAAAGATTGCGTATTTCTCGAATCAAGGATAAAGAGACTATATTTGTCGGTAGTTTTTCACTGTCATTTGTATTCTTTTTAAAGAAAGAGACAATATCAAAACTGGACGAACAACACATTATATTACTGTAAGATAATAATTCCCTTGTACAACAGAAGAGATACATATAGGGACAACCACATCATTTGACTTGGTAGAAATACTAAGGACATTATATTGACATCCTACTGATCATAGAAGAGATACATGGTGACACATGACAAGTAGTATTACTAACACAAAGGTTCAAGTTGCAGCATTACTCAATCTCACCAACTATTTGAATATTATTCAATGGTTGTCTTTGTTGTTGTTGATTTTGCCCCCCAGTGGGGCGAGCTTCTTCTCGGATAGGTGGGTTCCCAATAAACTGTCGAAGATAGCCCTGGCAGATAAGTCTTTCAATCTCATCCTTAAGTTGCCAACACGCTTCAGTAGTGTGGCCACGACTACGATGAAAGTGACAGTACTGATCTTGATTTCCTGTATTTGGCTTCGAAGGATGCGGCCATTTCACTTTGTCCTGATCTTGAATCGCCATTAACACATTTGCTCGAGATGTGTTGAGCGGAGTGTACTCTTTCTCCTGCCGAGGTTCTCGTTGTGGTAATGGAGGCCTAGGAGGTAGATTGATATTCCCTTGCTTTTTTCGTTGTAAGGAAGAATTATCCATCCCAGGAGCACCTTTGCGCTTCCCATTTGTCTGTTCGAACTACTTTCTGTGAGCATTTATGGCTTCATCTGCGGAGATTTGTGCCTCCACACGATGAATCAGGTCGGCGTATGAATGAACCGTATCTCGCGTAAGAGCTGAATAAAAGGGGCCAGGACGGAGGCCACCAAGAAAGACCCCTCGGAGCAATTCTGGGTTTAGTCCTGGAATCTGTCGTGCCTCGGTGGAAAATCGCTGAAAGTACTCTTTTAACGATTCTCCCTCGTTTTGACGAATCCCGGAGAGGTGGGAAGAATCTTTAGCAATTCTTCGATTGGCTACAAACTGTTCAACGAAGGCTTTGGCCAATTTGACGAATGAAGGGATCGTTCCAGATGGAAGAGAATAGAACCATGTTCGCGCCTGTCCTTTGAGTGTAGTAGGAAAAACCTGACATAGGAGGGCATCCGAATCTCGCTGGATATGCATGATGGTTCTGTAATGATCGATGTGCTCGTACGGGTCGGATGTCCCGTCGTAGGAATCGATGATTGGTAGTTTAAATCCTGCCGGAATAGCGTGTTGAAGAATAGCTTCTGTCAAGGGTGACGACTCCTGCAAGTCCCACTAACGAAGGGGTTGCCTTATGCCTCCGGTAGGGAACTCTTCTCGGACCAATCGTCGCAGTTCGTGGCGAAGGGCATTGCGAGGGAGCTCAGCAATGTGTGGTCGGGCTAACTCTTCGGGGAGGTCCAAAGGAATACGAGGTTGCCGACCTGTGTGTGAAGGATGGGTAGAACTTGTTGTATCAGCCAGTTCATTATCTTGATGCGACTGCGAACGCCTCCTGAGTGGAGGAAGTGGAATCTCGTCTTGAAGATGTTCGATTTGAACAGCTTCAACACGTGGTAGATCTCGAGGGAGAAGAACCTCCTCCTGTGGTGTTAGTTCCTGTGGTGCTAGTGCCGGTTGTCGAGTCTCTCGCAGGAGTTGTAGGATCTCGTTCTGAGACTCCTCCATCATCCTGATGCGGTCTTCAATGGACGGTCCTGAAATTCCTTCTCCCATAGCGTCTTGCGCCCCAGCATGAAAGGAGGCGGATACTTGGGGTCTATGATTCATAGACTGATCCCGAGATTGATGTGAATTGGAGCGGGAGGCTCCCAAGATGCGATTACTACGCCTGTTGGCCAATAAAGTGGTGCTTAGGATAGTGGGATTTGTTTCCCACAGACGGCGCCAAACTGTTGCGGACTCAAATATACGCGGCGATAGATTTTAATTTTCCGTCTCAGCGTTGTACGTATATCCAGCACACAAACAGAATCGAAATAGTAACACCAGGATTTTTACGTGAAAAACCCTGGAAAGGGAAAAACCACGGGGCCACGCCCAGTTGAAAAAGTTCCACTAGTGTTGTTTGAAATATACGAGGCTGACTCGTCCTTTAACTTCAGGACGATCAGATTACAATGAGTATCAATTACAAGGCCAAGCAGAGTTCCGACGTCACTCGGGCGTTAAACAGAATTCCGGCGTCACTTGGAAAGAAGTCCGGCGTCACTCGGGCGTTGGGTAGAATTCTAGCGTCGGGCAGAATTCCGGCGTCCCTCGGGCACCAGGTGGTGCTCCGGTGGTGTTCCGGCGGAGTTCCGGCGGTGTTCCGGTGGTGGTCGAGGAGGAGCTGTTCCCTCCTAGACTTCTCTTCTCTTCTTCTTCTCTTCTTGGCTTCTTGGCTTGGGTCCCCTCTTAATAAAAATGAGGGGCTATTTATAGTTTTTCTGGAGTGGCATAGCCCGTAAGTATGTGAGGGATCAGGGGCGAATAGGGAGTGATCCGGATGAACGGTCGATATTGAATCCCTTGATCGTGAACCGTTTATCAAGCATTTGAAGGTCTTAATGATATCAGAATTCTGCGATCTTGGACTCGTTGGATTCGTCTCGTCGAGCCGCTCGATTCGAGTATAAGCTCGTCAAAATCGGAGACCGTTTGTTAACTCAAATTGCTGTTTGATGCTTCCAACAGCACTTCGGGTACTTGATTTGGACTCGTTTGGGCTCGGATTGAGTCGAATTTGGTGTTGTTGGATTCGTATTTCCGAGACGCTCAGTTCGACTGTAAGCTTGCTAAAATCGGAGTTTAAATAGTCTCCGAATTAATTTTTGAAGTTTCCGACTTGAGTTTTTCCTCGAGATTCGTGCCCGATCAAGATAATTTTCCGATGACGTATCAAAACTATTGAAGGTAACAATTTTATATATTTCAAATTTATCTTATTAAAATTTAAAATAATCTTACTTCTTCAAAAAAATTGTCTAATATATAACTTTTTTTTAAATGACCAAAAAATGCTAAAAATTAGTGTAATACTGTTATATATAACTTTTTTTTAACATGGATACCCCGAACTACGCAACTCATTGAGACTTGATGGAGATAATGAAAGATTCACAAAAAATAATTCTAGACGCACAAGAAAAACAACAAAAAAATGCTCCAAGGGGAAGCACACCGATCAGATCCTCCAACATGGCTATTTGTCACAAAAAGCCAAAAATTAACGTGCTTATACTGATGCCCACTTCAATCTAACTTTCAGCCGCACTAGTGATAAAGATTGTGAATGCCCTCTTACGCAAGTGAGAAAGATAGAAGTCGAGCTAACCAACATATTCTCTAGGGATATAGTAGAGGAAAGGTTCAAATTGCGAAACCTGGAGTCATATAGAAGAAGGATTGAGCCCTTTGACCGTGTTGCCTCTTTTCTTTTGTCTTGGGGATGTCACTACTCATGTCAAAGACACCTTGAAGTTTTAATTATTGTTCATCACATTGAAGGAGTTGGTAGTTCATTAGTTGTGTGATCACCTACTTGATGGAGCTTAAGAGGACATTCGCCAACGAATTTATAGTTTGAGGGACCCTTGAAGAGCTTGTAAACTAAGTTTATAATGTGTTTGGAGATGGGTGAGTACCTTTGAAGCTTTATTATTCAATTCTAGAAGAAAATGCTAGAGGTTAAGAACATAAGCATAGCAATAAGTTAGATTATTGATGGCGAGTCCTTTTTCTTATGAAAATTAAGCTATGCTGTCAACGATGTGAGCTATACACTGATCTAGTTTACAATAAAAATATGCTTAGCTTTTTTATATAAAAATAATGAAAGCCCACTAAATACGCAAGTATACATGCCGATCAAATAATTAAGTGATTGAGAAGAGTGTCGATCCAATGAGAAAGTGTTTTGCTTAATTGCAATTAAACTACTACTGCTTAATTTAAATGCACAATATATCCTGCTGAATGTAGATGGATGTTTTTGAGTTTTTGCCACTTAATAGAGATTTGTAAGAAAATTTGATACTATTGTAAATAATACTGTGGACTAATGAATGCAAATAAACATAGTTGTCTTAATGAGACTCTTAATTTTGGATGTGAATAAGTTCATATGCATCCCTATATCACTTTTGAGCTTGTAGGCGTGAAAATGAAGGTTTATGACCTCCTACGATTATACTATCTCCATAGAATCTAGAAGATTAATATCTTATATCTAGGTATGCCAACATTTCATTTCAATATTCCTAATTGTTCTAGAATTCGTCCATTGAGGATATACATCACATTAGATGTTAACTACACTTATGGCCATTGTATACAGTAAAAAAAAAGGAGATATTAAAAACATCTATATATTTATTCGAGTCATAAGAGTTTATATTAATATTTGTTATGCTTTTAAATCATCAGCCCAAAACTTAGAGAATTAGCTAGACATGAAATACATGAAAAGTAAACTCATTTTAATTTCATTCATATAAGAAAGTGATGCAAGAGAATTAAAAAGAAAAATGTCACCGAAAAGGATCAATTGGTACTCTTCACACTCATTCTTCCTTGAACAACAGAGTTGTTTACACAATACATACTAAAATCTCCAAAAGAAAGAATCTTGCACTTTCCTAGCCCCCTAAGACTTTACTTTAAGGGGGAACTTAAGAAATACATTGAAAGTGATAAACTTTTTCTCCAAGTGATAGAGTTCCTCAATAAAAGAACTGAATACTATTTTTAACAAGTACAGGAAAGGCTCAGGCACTGTGACGCTTGACAAGTTAGCGTTGTGGCATTAATAAATGAATTAGAGCCTCGGTGTTGTTGGGCTTGCTCTGCTACAATGCTTTGCTGACCTAGCAAGATTAATGGTTGTACCGACACATCTTTTGGCTGAGTCAGCATGGCTTCTTATTTTGATAACTTCTCCTTTGTGAAGCTGCAAAGGTTGAGTGCTAATGTGCTTGAATGTTATATTCGATGCTGCGGCATGGAATTGCTCGGCACCCTAGCAATTATTTTCTAGAGACTCTAGTGTTGCGGTGCTACTTTGTGATGTTGTGGCACTAAAAGCATGGCTGTGCTTACCTTAGTACCAATAGAAAACTGATCTCCATAAAATTCCAGAGCGGCTAGCACTGCAATGTCTAAATATGGCATTGGGGTGCCATGAAAGTGTCTACTGTGGCACTAAAACTACTAGCACTATGGAACTCAATCAAAACTTGTGAATTTCAGCATTATCCATTACATTTCCTGCATATGCATAATGAAAAAAATCAGGTTTTCATTCAATTTAATGGTAATAATTTATATAAAAGTTATACTTAATAATTTTCTCACAAATTAAACCCTTGCATATCCTGAAGCAACTATTTAATCACCTATTGAATAACTTATTAGCCATAATAAAAATGATAATTTCAAATTACTAAAATGTAAAATAATACATTACAGTGTAGAAGTAGTTTAGAATTATTTAAGTTATAATTCTAATTTGAAAATGTCATAATAATAACCCAATTAGTCACCTTTGCTGTTGCTTGCATTGAACCTAACCACCATGAATGTAAATGTAAATTAACTCTTGAATTTAGGAATGAATAATATGTTACTTAGGGATTAATTATGCTTTTTTTTTATTTTTTAGTGGGAAATCCACAGAGGGGCCTACACGTTGATTACAGAAAATATTACAAGGTCCTTAAGAGGGACCTTGAGCTCTCTACTGCTCATTAGAGCTACAAAAAGAAACGAAAAAGGGCCTATGAGCTCAAGTTCCTTACTAAGAACTTGTACAAAATAACCTAGGTACAATCTAGGGTGGTAAGCAACGAGTACCCAAAAAAGAAGAAACATCTAAAAATAGGTTTTAGCACCATCTTTCTAGCAAAAAATCCAAAACTCAAGAAACCCACACTAAATAACTCCTGCAAAATGAAATGAACCGCAGAAGGGAAAATACAAAGAAAAGAGAGATAGCTATAAATACTATAATTTTTTTAATAAAAACCATAGGATAATCATTAGAAACAATATTATACCAGCTAAAGTGTCATGCTATCATATTAAAACCATGAATGAAATTGAGGGATGAGGCAGTATTATAGGAGATAAAGTCTTTCAGCTCAAAACATCTCAAATGGAAATAGGAAAAAAAATGCAACTGCTTAATCTAGAGTATTCAATGCCACATTAAAATGAATAATGCTTCCTTCAAAACAAAGAGATTCAAAACCACCAGCCAGCTCAAAGGATCACTGGACTCCTCAAAAGCAGCAATTAGATAACTTCCATTAACAGTAAAATAAGATACACCTTACCAATCTTACATGAATACTGAGATATCCAACCATGTGTACCAAACTTAATAGAGCCAAGGCTGCAATATTTAACTAAAAACCTCCAACAAATAATTTCAGAACAAAATAACCCAACCATAGAACTAATAAAACTGTAGATATTACAATTACTAAAACCACAAAATTAATTGCTATTAGAGGTTAAGCTAAAGAAAAACAAACACAGAAATAGGTCATTACTAAGACCACTAGAGATACAATCATTACCAAAATGACACAGCCAAACAATCTCACAATAACTACAATAGAAAGTGATGCAATTTTTAAAAATTGCTCGAATGACTACTAGAAGGTCTATTTATAGTAAACCAACAAAAGGCAAATATTAAAAATAGAGGAAGGGATGACGGTCCCCCCAACCACATCAATAAAGATTAAAAGCATGACATGAACAACATAGAAAGTCAAATGAGTAGCTGAGGGGAAAATAGAAGGGGAGTTAATGTTCCATGAATTCTAGAAATTAATGCTAAGAGGAATCCAAAACTGATCAACATATCAGCTAAGGAGAAAATGGCCACACAAGCTCAGAATTGAAGTACCTGTAATGCCATCATGATAAAAACACAATTACTAGTCAAATCTAAACTCAAACCATCCAAAGATCATATAGACCCTGAACAAAGCAAGGGAAAAGACAAGGTAGCAATTGGATAAAGAAAAATACCAGCCATAGAGCAATAATTCGTCACCCAAGAGGCTAAAAGATTAAAATACAAACTAATGTAGGGAAAGACACAAATAACAATTATAATGATTCTAGGAAAAACCACAGAGAAGGGGTACCTAGGAAAACTCACAGTGAAATCACTATACCTACCATGCCATATGAGATAACAACTCTTGTTAACCACAGTCCAGATATAACCATAACAGGATAACCCAAGATACTCCACCCAGGGAATAGATGAGCAGCACAAAGGGTTAATATCTGAAATAAAAATGGTATAATCATAGCTTGAAATTGACCCAAGACATAGGAGAAAGAGCCCGAGAACCCACCAAACAAAACATTATAAATTGAAGACCCAAAAAGCAAGATAAAAAATCCAAGTGACCAAACCAAAAAATAGAAGTAAAATCAAAATTAATAGAAATAAAAGGAGGATGGTAGTAACTCTGACTCACAAAATAATAAAAACCACCCACAACCAACTCCAAAAGGACTAAAGGCCCAATACACAACAAAAACCTAAGCTATAACTTAGGGTAAACCAATTTTTTCCATTCTTGTAAGACCCTTTAAAGGGGAAGGTAAATTGGTGGTAGAAAAATCAGTAAGAAATTCCAAATAACACCCAAGATTGGTAAGCCAATCAGCACAAGCATTCCCTTCCCTACGCACATGAGACATGGTAAAATTAACAAAGGTCAAAAGCTTCTTAATATCCCTAACAATATAGAATAATTCCAGGTTACACATAGAATCATCAGGGTTATTCAAATAATAAATACTATAAGTTGCATCAACTTCAATCCAGATATTAATAATGCTAAGGGAGATGCATAATTTTAGACCAAGTAGAATAGCAGAGAGCTCAGCATAAATAACAAAGCATTTATGTAAGGTGCCGGCATAAACTATAATGACATTCCCAAAGACATCCTTGATAATCCCACCCCAATCAAAAGCCAAATTATTGACAGATCCATTTGTATTAAGCTTAAAGATATTATTAGGGGGATTAATCCAGTAAACTAACTTTGGCTCATCAAAGGAATGATTAGCCTCCAATGAGATACCCAAGTCTTGGGCCACAATGAAATAATCCATAAAGTTTTTGGTGGAGATCATGTTAGTAGAGTAAAGCCTCAGAACTTTGTCATTCATATTTTTAATAATCCTATGATGGTCCATACCAATATTATTGAAAAGAGAATTATTTCTATCTTACCATAAGAACCACAAAATAAGGGAAGGAATCACATTTCTAATATGGCCTCTAGACTTAATGAACCAAGAATTAAGCATATCATTAATGGACATATTAGCACTAAAAATGTTTAATATGAAAATATCATCAAAATGCATCCAAATTTTAACACTTATTGGACCAAAAATAAAGACATGGTGCATGTTCTCAACATGATAACAATATTGACATTTAGAAGTTAAAATAAAATCTCTTTTGATTAAGTTCCAATCAAAGGGAATAAACTTTTGCATGATTCTCCAAATGAAAGTAGAAATAGTGGTAGGAATATTTTTATGCAAAATCATAGAAAAAATTTAGTAGTATAGTTCTTAACTCTAAAGGCATGCCTAGCATCCTTTAATATTAAACTTCCATTGTTAGAAAGATTGCATAATAATAAGTCATCAGAATCAATATTAATAGGGAGATTAAAAGTTTGCTGAATAATAGATTCATGAATAACCTTAACAAGTTTATTATGATCCCAACAATTATCAGTAATGAAATTATTCACCTTCATTGTAGTAATAGTAGCAGTAATGAGAATAGAATCAATGGAATGAGTCCCCAACTAATGACCAGGCCAAAAGAAGATGTTAGCACAACCAAGACCCCATTTAATGCAAGGCTCTGTTGAGGTCGTTGCATGTTATTTTATCTTTATACTCATGTGAGTTTTTGATGATTACAAAATCTTATTGTTTGGCTATCAGTTCTTCTAACATATATATTGGAAAATTTATCTCTATGTGCACTAACATGTTTGTCAGAAAAATCATACTCCAGACAGCTAAAGACTTCAAGACAGATTAGATTAAGGATTCTTGTAAGTGAAGTCTATAAGTTTTACTTTTCTTAAGTTTGAGAGAGTGTGATTATAAGTTGGATAATTGTACACACACACAGTGGGGAATGTGAGAAAACTTAAATTTTTAATTAATTGTACTGTATGATTTTAAATTGTACTAGATGATTTATCTTAAGTGTCCCTAAGAAGCAAAGTTGATTAGTGCCCGAATAAATTTTTTTTTATGTACCTATCATACGGTCTAAAATTATGTCATCCTGGACGCTCATCAGAGTATGAAATTAGCTTCGTTTAAACTGCCCCATACGATCCAGTAAGTTTTTGAACTGATCATACAGTACGAAGTGAGTTCATCCTGGACGCTGTTCAGTGTACGAAATCAGGTCCTTCCAGATCGTCCCGTATGAAAATATTAAAATTTGAACTGATTATCCTTTACAAATATGGTTCGTACAGACACCGATCAGAGTACGAAATAGAGCTCATAAGCAATCGTACAGACGATGTGGAAGTTATTATGGAATTTTTGAACTGATCGTACCATACAAAGTTAGTTCGTACAGATGTTGATCAGTGTACGAAATTGGGTTCGTCCACGTTCGTACAGATGAAGTCTCTATTTTTAAACTGATCGTACTGTACGATCAGCGTTCATACAGACACTGATCAGAGTATGAAATGAGGTTTATATAACATCATACGAGACTTTTTCAACTATTCATACATACGAATATCTATTGTACTGTATGATCATAGTCAGTCAAGCTTGAAATTTTTAGTTTTTGGATGATTTTTCTTATCCTTTGTACTTAAGGATCCAAAAAACTCACAATCTAAGTGATCTTCCATGAATTTCTATTGAATGCTCTTGAGGAGGGGTTTGGGAGAGTGTTTTGAGAGTGAAGTGTGAGAGATCTAGTGTAAGGAAATTGTGAGGGGATTCACAAGGTTATCCAACGGTGAGATTCGCTTAATTATTCTTCAAAGTTTTTTCCAATCTCCTTGAAGGCTCTTACAAGAGGATTGTTCAAGAAGGATTAGTTCTCTGCCATAACTAGGAGGGTGAAAAAGGATGCTTGGTTTTTTGCCGTCACCAAGAGGGTGAACAAGGATGCTTGGTTCTCTACCTTCACCAGGAGGGTGAAAAAGGATGACGGTTCTCTGCCGCATCGGGTTGGTGGAAGAGAGTTTGTAATGGCTTCTCCGCCTTGCTGTGGGGGCTAAAACTGAGTCACTTGAGTATAGTGTAATACCTAGAGAAGGAGTCTCTAGGGAGTGAATGTAGGTCGTGTTTGACCGAACCATTATAAATTCTAGTGTTATCTATTCTTATTTTATTTTCTGCAAATTTTATCTTTTGCTTTGTACTGTATTTTTCTATAGTTGACAAATACTTAAATTTTACATTTGATTGTATTGTATAAATTAGATCATATTGTATAATAAATTAAAGTTCTGTATAAAAGATTTTTAAAATTTCTAAGAGTTTTTAGAAGTACCAATTCATCCCCCCTCTTGGTTAGCCTAAGGATGTAATTAATAGGTCTAACAACCTATTCGCACTTTTAAGTGGTATCAGAGCCTATTTTGAAAATTACTATTTAAATTACTTTTTAAAAATTACTATTTAAATTTCTTTTTAAAAATTACTATTTAAATTTCTGGAAAACTTGTATGTCTATTTTTTTGCAATCACTTGACTATCGCATGTGGATGTTAGTACATGATGGTTATACTCCACCTTCTAGACTTGTAGATGGCATTAGAGTTGAAACACCATTTGCTGATTAGACTATAGAAGAAAGGGATTTAGCATAATTAATGTAAAATACTGGAAAGAAAATTTGGGATAAAATTTGTATTACATATGAAGGTACAAATGAAGTGAAGCAAACTAGATTGAACATTTTTTTACATAATTATGAACTCTTCCGTATGAAACCGAATGAATCAATCTCCGATATGTATACTCGATTTACACATATATCCACTTCATTGCATGCCTTAGGTAGGGAATTGACGAATGCAGAAAAAGTGAACAAAAAACTTAATTATTTTCCTACTGCTTATGATGCAAAGATAACTATCATAACTGAATCAAAAGATTTAAATACCTATTCTATTGATAATCTTCTTGGATCACTAATTGCTTACGAGTAATCTGTGACTCAAAGACAGATTGATGCAGGTGATAAACAGAAGGAGAAGAATATAGCATTGAAGGTGGATGGTTTAGATAGTGATCAGTCACTACCTGAAGATGAGGAAGACATTGCCTTAATGACAAGGCAGTTCAAAAGTTTCCTAAGGAGGAAGCAGAGAAGACACCAATAATGTAACAAAGGTAAGTTCCGTAAAAATGTTAAGGCTTCTAATGATGTTATTTGCTATGAGTGTAGAAAGCCAGGACACATAAAGATTGATTGCCCTAATCTCAAGGCCAATCCTAACAATGAGAAAGCCGAGGAGAAACAAAAGGATACAAGGGGTAAAAAGAAACTTTAGTGAGCATTTTGGGCAGACTCAGCTTCAGATTCCTCAGAAATAGTACCTAAAGAGGAAGTCACAAATTTGTGCTTAATGGTTGACAATCTTGATCATTCTGATCAAGAGAAGGTATGCGACTTAAGTTATGATGAATTATTTAAAGTTTTTGAATGCATTTATTCTGCATATAGGAAACTAAAGAAACTACATGCCAAACTGAATCTGGACTACTTAAAATTGCAAAATGAATATGAAATCCTTAGAAAAGATCATGCATTGATTGATAACAACCACATGACATTGTTAGATGAGTTTGATGATTTAAATAAACAACATGAACTTTTAAAATCATCACACACTGAACTTGAAAATGATTTCAAAACCTTTATGGATGAATCGGATAGTAGAGAACATTACTTGAAGATTAAAAATTTGATTCTAGAAAGTGCTAATGCATATCTTGAGGTAAAGTTAAAAGCACTTGAGGAAAATAAGATTTCACCAAAACTTGAAGATTTTCACAAAATCTATCACAAGTCAATTAATTCAGAATCTAAAAGAAGATCTTGTAGTGCATGTAGATTGGTGAATCCTTTCCTTAGAGTAAAGTGTTTTTCTTGTGGTATGATAGGATATATTTCTCACACTTATACTATTTCATCATAGAACACATTTAGTGTGGAGACCTAAGATGTATAAAATACATCATATCACACATGCATCTATTTTAAAATTGCTAAGAGGAGAACTCAAACTTGTTTGGGTTCCCAAGTCTAATGCTTGATAATTTTATAGAAACACTCTTACACAAGACCTCATGAGAGTATTTGGTACCTAGATAGTGGTTGTATAAAGCATATGGCTGGAGATACAAATCAATTCATATCGTTGGAAGCCAAGAATAGAGGCAAGGTTACACTTGGAGATAATACCACTAAGAGAGTGGTAGGTACATGTATGATTGGAAACTCTAGAAATTTTATGATTGAAAATATTTTATTAGTAGAAGGCCTAAATCAGAATCTGTTGAGCATAAGTCAACTGTACGATAAAGGTTATCATTCTTGCCTACTAGCTATGTTATTAATCAAAATGGAGTTGTTGTGTTGAATTGTGATAGAGTAAATAATATTTACATGCTAGATTTGAATTCTGTAAAATTTTCTACTACTTTTTATTTGAAAAATTGTATCTAATGAGTCATGGTTATGACATAGAAGACTATGTCATGTTAGCATGAGAAATCTTAGGATAATTACCCAAAAAGAGTTAGTTAGAGGAGTACCGAAATTAGACTTTTTAAAAGATCATTTATGTGATGCATGTCAATTAACAAAATAAGTGAAATCCTCCTTTAATTCAATCAAGGAAGTTAGAACTTGCAAGCCCTTAAAAATTCTTCACATGGATCTCTTTGGACCCGTTATTACCTTAAGTTTAGATGGAAAAAAATTTGGTATGTAATTGTGGATGATTATTCTAGATTCACCTGGATTAAATTTTTTAATCATAAGAGTGAATCATTTGAGGAGTTTAGAGATTTTGCTACTTGGATTCAGAGAAAGTTAGGTTTTGAAATTGTGACTATCCAAAGTGATCATGGGGGAGAATTTAAAAATGAATTATTTGATGATTTTTATAAATCTCATGGGATAGATCATAACTTCTCAGCTTCTAGGATACCTCAATAGAATGGAGTAGTTGAAAGAATGAACAGGATATTAATTGAAATTACTAGAGCCATGTTGGCAGAATATTCATTTCCAAAATATTTTTGGGCTGAAGTAGTTAGTACCACATGCTATCCATTGAATAGGGTGTATACTAGATCAAAATTAAATAAAATACACTATAAACTTCTTAAAGGTAGAATTCCGAACATCTCACATCTATATATTTTTGGATGTAAAGTGTTCATACAAAATAATGGAAAAGCTCTCTTAGGAAAATTTGATCCTAAATCTGATGAAGGAATTTTTCTAGGATATTCAAGTGTTAGAAAATCCTATAGAGTTTTTAATAGAAGGACATTAGTAGTTCAGGAGACCACTCATGTTATTTTTGATGAATCTGATAATACTAGAGGGTCTAGGTTGGATGAGGATGGAGTTGATGAAACAACCCAAGGACTTGAAAATATAAAAGTGGATGAAAGGGTTGAAAATCAAGAAAAAAATAAATTGCCTAGAGACTGAAATTATCCCAAGAGTTATTCTAAAGAGTTGATTTTAGGAGACCCAAGTGAAGGAGTTAGGATAAGGCATGGTTTGAGGAAAGAAGTCAATCATTCAGCCTTTATTCAATGATTGAACCCACTAATATAAATCAAGCACTTTTGGATGAATTTTAAATTTTGGCCATAGAAGAAGAATTGAATCAATTTATAAGAAATGATGTTTGGGAGTTAATTGAAAGGCCAATGGATTAAAGTGTAGCTGGGACTAAGTGGGTTAAGGACATTTGTTAAAGGTGATGTGAGAGGTTAAGCACTTTTCTATTAAAAGGATCATTTATTAAAGGTAGACACCACTCTCTTTTTAAAAAGAATAGAAAATGATATACTCATTATTCAAATATATATGGATGATATCATTTTTGGATCGACAGATAAAAATCTGTGATGAATTTTCAAAAATAATGTGTCGTGAATTTGAGACGAGTTTGATGGGAGACTTAAGTTATTTCCTTAATTTTAGCATAAAAAAAAATGAGGAAGGAACTTTTTTTAGTTAGTCTAAGTATGTTAAGGACATCCTCAAAAAGTATGAAATGGATAATGCTAAACTAGTTACTACACCCATGAGTTTCTTAGTACAGTTAAATAAGGACCCTAAGGCAAAATCTATTGATCAAAAGAAGTTTAAAGAAATAATTGGATCATTGCTTTACTTGACAGCTAGTAGACCAGACATTATGTTTAGTATGTACTTATGTGCTAATTTTTAATCTGATCTAAAAGAATCACATCTGATAGCTATGAAAAAAATGTTGAGATATCTTTTGGGAACTCAAAACTTAAGGATTTGGTATCCTAAGCACAGCTGTTCATTTGAAATAATTAGAAATTCTGTAGTATCTTGGTCCACTAGGAAACAAAATTCAATAGCACTTTCTACAACTGAAGCAGAATATATTGCCTTAGGTAGTTGTGTGGCACAGGTGCTTTGGTTGAAATAATAGATGGTTGACTTAGTACTTTCTGTTAACATAATTCCAATCTTTTGTGATAACACTAGTGCCATATGCATCTCAAAGAATCCTATTCAACACTCTAGAACCAAGCATATTGATATAATGCATTATTTTATAAGAGATCATGTAGCGAGAGGCATAATTGAATTACATCATGTCGCTACAAAAGATCAACTTACAGACATTTTCACAAAACCACTAGCTTTTGACACTTTTAGCATGTTAAGGACAAGGCTAGGTGTGATTGATCTTAATACATGATTGAAAATTTTGCAAATGTGTTTTATATGTGATTGTGGGTTTGTTTATGTCAAGTGTGTGTAGTATAGGTTGTAAGTTTTTAGTTTATTATATTTTTTATTGTACAAGTTGCATTGTATTTTTATTATTTATATTTTATGTAAAAAATGAAAAATATTTCACTTTGGAAAGTTTTTGAGTTTTTCCTTGTAGTTTGGTTTTCTGTTATTTTCGTACTGCACGAAAATATTTCATACGATACAAATTCTGTAGCATATGCAGAGAATTTGTAGAGTTGAGGAGATAAAATTGTGTTTGCATACTCTATTCATACTATACGATAACGTCATCATACCGTATGATATGCACAATTTTATCTGTACGAATGGAGATGCATTTTCAGTTAGTGTTAGTTATTATTGATGATCGTACGTACAAACACATCATTCATCTGTATGATCATTGTAGCTGATTTAGATAAGGATGAACCTAACCGTCGCTGAACGATCTTTAATATTCTGATCGTCCCTAATGAACACGTCATCGTCTATAAGATCGACGTGTTATCTTTTCATGCGGACAACGCAATCGTTCCTGGACGACCATTCATTTTCAGATTGTCCCGAACGAACACCTGTTTATCTGTACGATCCTTTAGTCAAAAAGTCTATATAAAAGGATGCCTCAGGAAGGGCAGTTTATGAAAAGCCGTTTCATTTTTGTCTGCTTGTGATCTTATGTGCAAATTTTATTTCGTACAGGATGATTATGCAATCGTATGTACGAACCTTATATTGTACAGTACGATTTGCCATTTTCTTTAAATTCGAAGGGTTTGGCTATCATTTTCTTCACATCACTTTCAAAATTCAAAAACCTTCTGATCTAAATGGCAAGTAGCAGCAAAAGAGCACGAGGTTCTAGGGGATCCTCCTTAAGGGCTGAAAGAGATGATAACTTCTTGTCTAGGGAGAATGCACAGGCATACGATAGGTTTTGCCTTACTAAAATCACTGCCTCTAGAACTCTTATTCAAGGGGATATATATTTTTTCATCATGCCTCTGTTTGCTTCAACCCAATTATCTTTTATCCTAACCTTGGCCCATGCTTACCACAAAGATACCCTTATATTGTTTTTGGCCAACATGCATTTTAATGAGGATCATACTAGGTTATCTTCCTATGTCTTTAGACAAAGAGTCCAGATTTCAAAAGAAGACTTAAGAAATTTTCTGCATCTTAGAACCCAAGGGGTAAGGGCACATACGATGGCTTCTAGATCTGATTTGTATCAGAGTGAGGTAAATCATGTTCTTAGGGGTGTTCGTCAAATAAGTCATCTACCTCAAGTGTACACCCTACACCAAAATGCAAGGATCATTCAGCTTGTTTTAAGGACATCCATTATTCCTAAAGCTGGTGATTGTGTAAACATGACCCCTCTTTTGTCCACTATCACTTATTTGATTATGATTGAAAATCCATTTGATGAAGCCCAACTCATTATGGACTACCTATACAATCTTTCTGACATTGGACAACCTAACAACAAAAGGAAGAAAAATGTGGCTTTAGGACACCTGATTGCCTATATTTTGGAGAAGAAGTATAATCTCGTTAATCCAGAACCTCCTACTAAATTCCCTCTTTTCTTCACCAATGCCTCATTTAGAGCCCTATTCAATCAGGACCAAAGTTCAAGGGAAGATGATTCAGGAGGAGAAGGAGCACCTGCACCTGCACCTGACCAGAACATTTATCAAGAAATGGTCCAAAGATCTGACAAACTTGAGACTCAGTTTGATCAACATTTTGATCAAATCTAGACTCATTTGACCGAGTACGATGCATGATATCAGGAGGATATGGGCTGGTTTTGTGGCCAGTTTTATTACATGAACACTAATATTGCCATGATAAATAGCTATTTCACTGCCTTCAACCCACAGCCACCTCCTGACCAGGGCCCTTCACAGTTCTAGTCGTACTTATGTTCTGTATGTGTGATGCTCTTTCTATGCTTGGAAGCTATGTGTGTTATTGGTTTGTGTTTGTGTTTGTTTTCACTATATCTCTGTTGTATTATTATGTTATGATGTGATGTGAAATAAAATTAATGTAAGAATGACTTTATGTATATTAGTATGTGTTTGTATTTTTTATTTGAAATGCTTAAATGTTATCACTCACATGTAGTTGATTTACTTTATCAAATAGTTGTTGAATTTGATTTACAATAGTATTCTCTGTGCAAAATTTAATTACTCAAAATATTTAAATTACCTTGTGACTGGATGTAGATTAGAAGATCTTTTTATATTATTTATAGACATATATTACTTAGCATAAATTATTGTGAATTTGATGTCATATTTTTGCTCTTGTCTCTATCTCAAAGTGTTTATTGTTGTATTAATGTTAAGAGATAATGATTTTGGAAAGAAATATCTGAAAGAGGCACAAAATAAGCTTGAAATTGAAAAGATGCACAATGTGTGCCACTAATACAAAAAGATGTGCAACGTTCACCAAATTGTAAAGAGGCACAAAATTAGCCCAAAATTGATAAAATGCACAAAGTGCGCCATGAAATTTGAAAAAGATGCGCAATGCTCTTTCCTTTTTCAAGTTTCTTTTTCACAATAATCAATGATCTTCACCATTGAATTAGAAATTAGTAACTTTATTTCATCTTTTATGCTACAGTTTTAGTTACAGAATCTGTTTATTACAATACTAATATAAATCAACTTTTCTTATCTATGTTATTCTGTAATTTAAAATATTTGAGTTCTTACTTATTGCATCAGTTTTTAAAACTGTAATAATAATTCATTCAACATTATCTTAATCATGAACTACTAAATTTGTTACCCTTTTTGTTGTTGTCAAAAGGGGAAGTTATTGTTTGATCTGTGTAGTGTTTTGTGTAGTGTCTTGGATAGTGTGTTGTGATTTGTGTAGTGTTTTATGTAGTGTCTTGGATAGTGTGTTGTATTAGAGTGTTGTATTTATGTTGTGTATGTGTAGTGTCTTGGATAGTGTGTTGGTATTTATGTATATGAATGTGTATGATGTAGTATTTCTGTTGTGTATGTGTAGTGTCTTGGATAGTGTGATGTATTTATGTATGTGTATGTGTGTGCTTATTTTGTGTGTTTTTATATGTATGTTGATTTAGGTATCCGATATCCTCTGATCTAAAATCGTATCCCTTATGTCAAATAGATCATTCATTTAGGGGGAGCATTTATTTAAGGGGAGCTAAGGAGAAAATATGTGTTAATGCTTAACTCAAATAATTGTTATTTTGCCATCATCAAAAGGGGGAGATTGTTGAGGTTGTTGCATGTTATTTCATCTTTATACTCATGTGAGTTTTTGATGATTACAAAATCTTATTGTTTGGCTATCGGTTGTCCTAACATATATATTGGAAAATTTATCTCTGTGTTTACTAACATGTTTGTCGGGAAAATCATACTCCTGACAGCTAAAGACTTCAAGACAGATTAGATTAAGAATTCTTCTAAGTGAAGTCTGTAAGTTTTACTTTTATTGAGTCTGAGAGAGTGTGATTGTAAGTTGGATAACTGTGCACACACACACTGGGGAATGTGACAAAACTTAAATTTTTAATTAATCATACTATCTAATTTTAAATCGTACTGGATGGTTTGTCTTAAGTGTCCCTAATAAATGAAGTTGATTAGGTTTGTCCAGATCATCCTGTACAAAAATATCAAAATTTGAACTGATCGTCCAATACGAACATGGTTCATACAAACACCGATCAAAGTACGAAATAGAGCTCATAAGCAATCGTACAGACGATGTGAAAGTTATTGTGGAATTTTTGAACTAATCATATCGTACGAAGTTAGTTCACACAGACGCCGATCAGTGTACAAAATCGGGTTCATCGATATTCGTACAGATGAAGTCTCTATTTTTAAACTAATCATACTATACGATCAACGTTCGTACATATGCTGATCAGAGTACGAAATGAGGTTCGTACAACATCGTACGAGACATTTTTCAACTGTTTATACGTACAAATATGGATCGTACTATACGATCATAGTTCGTCAAACTAGAAATTTTCAGTTTTTGGATGGTTTTTCTTGTCCTTTGTACTTAAGGATCCAAAAAACTGACAGTCTAAGTGACCTTCCATGAATTTCTCTTGAGTGCTCTTGAGGAGGGTGTTTGGGAGAGTGTTTTGAGAGTGAAGTGTGAGATATCTAGTGTAAGGAAATTGTGGGGGGATTCACAAGGTTTTCCAATGGTGAGATTCTCTTACTTGTTCTTCAAAGTTCTTCTTAATCTCCGTGAAGGCTCTTACAAGAGGATTGTTCAAGAAGGCTTAGTTATATGCCATCACCAGGAGGGTAAAAAAGGATGCTTGGTTCTCTGCCATCACCAGGAGGGTGAAAAAGGATGCTTGGTTCTCTACCTTCACCAAGAGGGTGAAAAAGGATGACGGTTCTCTGCCACACCAGGTTGGTGTAAGAGAGTTTGTAAAGGCTTCTCTGCCTTGCTGTGGGGGCTAAAGGAGAGTCACTTGAGTATAGTGCAATACCTAGAGAAGGAGTCTCTAGGGAGTGGATGTATATCATGTTTGACTGAACCACTATAAATTTTGGTGTTCTCTATTCTTATTTTATTTTCTGCAAATTTTATCTTCTGCTTTGTACTGTATTTTTCTGTGGTTGACAAATACTTAAATTTCACATCTGATCATACTATACAAATTGGATCGTACTGTACGATAAATTGAAGTTTTGTATAAAAGGTTTTTAAAACTTCCAAGAGTTTTTAAAAGTACCAATTCACCCCCCCTCTTGGTTTGCCTAGGGACGTAATTAATAAGTCTAACAACCTATTCACACTTTCAAGCTCAGCAACCTATTTAATATTACAAAGTTTTTGCCAAACTTTAGAATCATCTTTATTGTAGAAACACATAGTAGGATGCTTACCAATATGATACTTAGCATACATAGACTTAGCCCAAAGACTATTTTTAGCATGAAAGTTATACCACAGTTTGAAAGAAAATGCATAGGAAAACTCATGCATATTTTTATAACCCAAAGAACCCCCTTCCAAAACAACACAGCAACTACTCTAAGAAGAGCAGATAATTTTGGAGGATTTATTGTTGGTACCCTTCCAAAATAATTTATTAAAAAAATTTTCAATTCTATTACAAACCGCACGAGTAGGTTATAATATTTGCAAAATATAAATAGGAAGGAAACAAAGAACACTTTTAATAAGGGTCAATCCCCCACCAAAACTTAAGAAGTTAGAATCCCAAGAATTAAGCTTATTATGCACAATAGAAATCAAATCATTAAAAAGAAAAGTTTTCTTTCTACCATTGGGAAGTGGAATTCCTCACTACTTAATACGCAAATGACCTTGCATAAAACTAGTAATGCCTTTAATAGCAGAATACGATCCTGAGGCACTTTGTTAGAAGCAATGAAACAACTCTTACTCATTTGAAGAGGAAGCCCACTGAACGTTTCAAAATTATGAAGAAAATTCATCAGCATATTAATCTGATTTAAAGAGGCATTGACAAAGATAATAAAATCATCAGCAAAGCATAAATGAGAAATAGGAAAGCCTCCCAAAGGTCTAAAATAAAGACTAGGGTGACTTTCAAAGAGGTTGACAATGTCTCTAGATAAGTACTCAGCAGCAATAATAAAAAGGGCAGGAGAGATAGGATCACCCTGTCTTAACCCATAAGAAGATTTAAAAAAACTAATGCTTTTGCCATTAATAATAATAGAAAAAAGGATCCTGCAATGCAATTTTTGATAAGATTAATAAAGACCAAATTAAAACCAAACAAATGCAAAATGTTGTAAAGAAAGTTCCAATTAATATTGTTATAATCTTTGGCGATATCTAATTTCAGAATGATGTTGCCACCTCCCACCCTAACATCAAGGTTATGAAAAAACTCTTGGGATAGAAGAATGCTATCAGAAATAGCGTGACCCTTGAAAAACCCTATTTGGTTTGGAGAAATAATTTTAGGAAGGAGAGGAGATAATATATTCATAAGTTTTTTAGAAATCAACTTTCTTAAAAAGGTATAAAGACTGATCGACCTGAAATCATTCCAATTGCTAATAAAATTCTTCTTAGGAATGAGTACAATTGTAGCAGAAGAAAGGAACTTAGGATTATTATTACTAGCAAAAATATCTAAAACAGTAGCATAAAGATCATTACTAATAATATACCAAGCCTTCTGGAAAAAAACATAGTGGTGAACCATTAGGTCCAGCCACAAAGTCAACATTCATATCATGGACAATCTCCTTGATTTTTGCTAAAGTAGGAAGGCTAGAGAGAGCCACATTATCATCTTGAGTAATGATGTTAGGGAGGACACTAGGATTATTAATATGAGAAGGATTAAAATTCTTGTTGAGATGGTTTTGAAAATGCTCCATCACAGAACTAGCAATTTCCTCAGCATCCTCAGTCTGGGAACCATCTAAACGGGAAATCTTAAATATGTAATTTTAGGATGATTTTTCTTGACCAAGGCATGAAAATAATTTGTATTATTGTCACCTTTAATAATGTGCTTGGAAGCAACTTTTTATTTCCAAAAAACTTTCTCTTGAGCTTATAATTTAAAAAAACATTCTTTAGCCTTGCGAAGCAATTTGAAATTATCAGTAGAAGGAAGAAACTGGCAATTATGATCAATAGTATTCACTTTATCTTCAGTAATAAGAATATTGAAGGTTCAAAAAGGATGTTAAACCTCACAAAAGTACGCTGAGGCTCACGAAGCGGGGGGGGGGGGGGGGGGGGGTGAATTGGTAATTTCAAAATCTTAAGTAGGAATTCTATTCTTTTTTATAAATTTTTAAAAAACTTTAAAATAAATAGTTTTATCACCCGATGCGGGAGCTAACAATTTAACAATAATTAAAATAATGATCATGAAATTCTAATTAACATAGCAGAATATTAATCTCAGATTTTCACCAAGCAGTTATCACAGAAATTAAGTGCGAAAAGTAAATTATAAAAAATAAAAAAGTGCACCAAAATGTTTATAGTGGTTCGGTCAACCTTGGCCTACATCCACTCCCTGGAGTCTTTCGCTCTGGGAATTACACTAACAAAAAGTGACTCTCTCCTTTTGCTCCCACAGCAAGGCAGAGAAGCCTTTATAGACTCACTTTCACCAAACCTGATGCAACGGAGTGCCAGAAGCTGTCACCTCCTCCGGTGATGGCAGCAGACCTTGAATCCTTTTTCTCCCTCTTAGAGAAGGCAAAGAACCCTGAATCCTTTTTCTCTTTGTTGGACATTACAGAGAACCAAAATCTTTTTATAGGCTGAGAACCTTAAATCCTTTTTCTCCCTCCTGGAGAAGGCAGAGTACCTCAAGGACTTGACTTAGAAGCCTCTCTCCTAACACAATATTATTAGTTTAATAATCTTGGCTTCATTTGGTACAATCATTAGGATGACCAAATTTTTTCTCTGTCAATTGAACGGTACGATCAAGATCATACAATTTGATTTGCTATCATTAATTAAACCATGATTTGATTAACTAATTATAGGGGATAATTTAAGTAAGATTTGAAAATGCCATATAGTATAATTAAGATCATATAATACGATTAGTTTGAAAATCATTTTTTGAATTTCTTACTTAATTTATCTAGCTGCTAGGGTTTATAGATCAAAATAAATCATACAGTACGATAGGCAACATACAGAAAAATCAGTTCATAAAAATAATGATTCAATTAGCCATTGAAGAACATTTTTTGAATAACTGATTATACAATATGACTGTAAGTAGTACAATATAATTAGTTCAAAAAAAGTTTATCTTAAATTTTGCTCACTCCCCATATATGTGTGTGCACGTTCACCAATTTCTTACACCCTTATATGGCCAGACTTAAAAAATAAAAAATTATAAGAAAGTTAAAATTACAAACTCTTTAACTTGACATCTTATTCTACCCAAGCTTGAGTCTTCAATAGTCTTGAGTGGTGTATGTTTTTCCTAAAATGTTAGTACACACAAAAAAAATATCCAGTATTCATGTTAATAGAAATAAAAAAACTCAATCAATAATATTTGTTATCATCAAAATCACAAGCTAGGTATCATAGATTGCAACAATCTTCCCCTCTTGATAATGTCAAACATTTTTGGTTGAAAGTAATGAAAGTTTGATAGGGATGTTAAGCCCTAGTGAACTGGTCCCGAGGCTAACCAAGAGGGGGGGGTGAATTGGTTATTTAAAAATTTACGAGTAATAGTAAAAATCTTTTCGATACTTTGCAGCGGAAATAAGTAAACAAGTATGAAAAGATCAATCACAGATATTCACCCAAGCAGTTAATATCAGTAAAGTAAAGTGTAAAACGTAATCAGAAAAAGTAAACCAGATTTTATAGTGGTTCGGTCAACTTGACTTACGTTTGCTCCCCAGAGCCTCCCCTCCGGGTATTGTACTAAACAGAAAGTGACTCTCCTTTAGCTCCCTCAGCAAGGCGGAGAAGCCTATATAAAAACCTCCTTTCCACCACCCGGTGAGGCAGAGAACTTGAACTCCTTTTGCTCCTCCCAAAGAGGGCAGAGAACCCGGACTCCTTTTTCTTCCACCTGAAGCGGGCAAAGAACCCGGATCTTCTTGCGACTATCCTTCCAAGAACATCCATAAAGACAAGAGACGAAGAACAGAGAAGATGACTCTGATCCGTGCTTGGAGCAAACTTTATGAATCCCTCACAAACTCCCCCTCACTAGATCCTCTCTCTCTCTCCCAAACTCTCTCTCTAGGGTTTCTCTAGACAGGCAAGTGGCAAAAGATTTTTTCTATTCAAAGAAAAAGATCTTTTATATGAGGGCTCAAAAATAGCCCTAAATCACAACTGGTCGGCCAAGATCGTCCAGGATGAACGATCAGTTCAAAATCAGCTGTTTTATCCTGGACGATCTGGCTATTTTGGACGATTAGTAGAAAAAGTTGTTCATATCGTCCCGTATAATTCTGCGATCGTCTGGGATGATTAGTGTAAATCGAGGAATATCGTCCAGAAGACAGTTCAGGTCGTCCTGAGAAAATTGTGTTGGACGATCAAAAAATGACTTGATCGTCCAGGACGATCGGGATATCGTCCTGTATGATTAGTTCAAAAAGTGCCCAAATCATCCTGAACACAATTCGGGATGTACAGCTGAAACACTCTAGACGATCATTTCGTCCAGGATGATCCTGCGATCTTTCGGGATGATATGATCGTATCAATCAAGTCTTAATTGCTTTCCTTAATTACCAGACTAATTTAGGAATGATTGTACTGGATCATCAAGGATGATACACGTATCGTCCGGTACGATCAGACCAAATATCTTAAAATAAAAACTTGCCTAACTTGATCTGGCGGCTGAGAATTTCTGATTTGAGCCTATCATCCCGTATGATCTATGGATCATCCAGGATGATCTACTTAATCAGACCAACTCAACTTGGTTGTCCTAATTAGGGTTTCTATTTTTACTGGATCGTCCAGGACGATGTGAATATCATCCAGGACGATCAGAATAAATCTTGGACAGAAACTCTACTTCACTCTAAAACTCTCCCCCTGAGTGTGTGTGTGCAAGGTTACTTAGCTTGGGGATACATACATTACATTGACTCAATAAAAATAAAAAAATAGTACATTTGACTTGAGTTACAACATAGCCTAATTTGATCTTGGATTGACTTGAACTTGTAATTGATCCTTCGAACCTGAACAATTAGATAGTCAATAAGAAACATAATCATTTGCTATCATCAAAATCGTAGTCCTTGAAACCAGATTCGCAATAATCTCCCCCTTTTTGATGATGACAAACACTTGTTAATAATTTCAAAAAAAATAGTAATTGAACAGATGATACTTCAATCATCTAAATAATAACAACTAAAATCAACAACTCCTCCCCCTTTTGACATATTAAAAAGGGAAGACAAAAGAAAATGACATAAAACACAACAATACAAAAAATAGTGAAAAAGATTGAAACAGAAAACACAATTTTTTTATTTAAACGATCTGCTCCGGTAGATAGAAGTTTTCCTTAAGTTTTTAATTCAAAAAACAAATAAGAAGATAATAGACAACGCTGAAATCCAGAATGGTTTGAAAAAATTGACTTTTGTAACTCCGACCTCGTACACCCTACAGGCTCAAATCCCTTTCAAACAAAAATCAAGTTCAGAAAAGAAGAAATTAGATTCGAAAAGAGATCCTTTCAAGCCTCGTTCCAGAAAAATAACTGATAAAATAGTATTACGAAGTAAGGAATCAGAAATGATGATTTTCAATCTCAAGCTTTTGAACATATTAAGTGGCACACGAATTTTTATAAGACATTTAAAGATCTGAAAGAGAAGAAAGCTTAGGTTGGGCTCATTTTGTGCCTCTTTTTCAATTTGTTTAGCGCACTACGCATCTTTTAATTTTTGATATACTTTGTGTGTTTGACATTTTCGCATCTTTTCAGTTTTGGGCTCATTTTATGCCTCTTTTTCAATTTGGTTGGTGTAGTGCGCATCTTTTGTAAGCTTGTTTCCTTTCATAATCGTTAAAGAATCTCAGCTATGAAAATATCATCCAAAATTAAGAGATGGCAAAAAACACATTCTCAACAGTAGAGAAGATAATTCACAAAATAAAAACCATAAGTCATATGATAAGTGCAATCACTTGATTAAGAAAACCTAACACTGATTCAAACTTTGAAAACACTACTCATATGAGGTAGATTACTGTAGGAGGATAAAATAAATCTCTATTTCAAAAACCAACTTTTTAATTTTGAAAAAGATTTTTATCCAAAAGAGATCATACACCACCAAAGGAGTTAGAGGAAGAGAAATAATTATCAACGTTTCTTCCCTTTAACAAATACAGAGGAGTCGATTACTGCTTACAAGCTTTCAAACAAAAATAAGGTAAAAACTTACAGTAAGAGATTCAGTGTATTAGCAAGTGAGCAGTGATCGAATTTTTTTAACATAAAAAATTATAAATCAAAAAGCAAGTAGTTAATCAAATCAGAATAAATATTCAAAACAAAAACTAACAACATGAGTAAAATAAAAAATAGTAAAAATAATAACAAACAGAAAATAGATAATCAAATCACACAACTAACTACTAGAAACAAATCAGTTAAATCAGTCAAATCAGAAATCAGAATTCATTAAAATTAAGCGTTTAAGTCAATCACACCAAGTCTGGTCCTTAAAATGCTGAATGAGTCAAAGGCCAGTGGTTTAGTAAATATGTCAGCCAGCTGATTTTCAGTTGTCACAGAGTTGACTGATGCTCAACAGGTTATGTTTCAGTCCATATACAAGCAAAACATTATCAATCATAAAATTCTTTGAATCACTAATTATACCTGAACCTACCACCCTCATTGTGGTGTTGTCTCCAAGAGTAACCTTGCCTCCATCTCTGGTCTCCAGCAAAATGAACTGATTCGGATCTCCGGTCATGTGTCTTGAACATACACTGTCCAGGTACCACATGCTCTCACGAAGCCTTTTGTGAGAGCACACCTATAAAATCATCAAATGTTAGTCTTAGGAACCCAAACAGGTTTGGGTTCCTTCTTATGAAAAGAAGAATGCAATGCATGCGTGCTATGCTGTGAAACAGGCAGTTTGGGCCTCCACACCTAATGTGTACTACGATGAACAGTGCAGGTGTGGGAAATATGTCCTAACATGCCACATGAATAACATCTAACACCAGGAAAAGGGTTAACTAATCAACGTGAATGATAGTGCCTCTTCCTAGGTTTATACAAAACATGCTTTGATGATTTTAAATCTGAATCTACAAAAGGTGGAGGTGCATAAAACTGTGCAAACGTAGGAGGTGTTTCATGTTTTTCAAAAGTACTGATTTTCACTTTCAGAAATTCATTCTCTATGTTCAAACTTGTAATTTCAAATTTTAAAGCACCATTGCTACTCTCCACTTCACATGCTAGATTGTCTAATTCTTTAAAAGTTTTTTCAAAATCAACATGCGTGGTTTTCGAAGAATCATACTCAATAACTAAATCAGAATATTTTTTGTTCAATTCGTCAAATTCATCAAGTAAATACATATGATTGGAATCAACTGTGGAATGATCTTTAATTAAAACATCATGCCTTTTTACAAAGTCAAATAATCTAATTTCAAACTAGCATGCGTTTTCTTAAGCTTCCTATACGATGTATGAATTTTTTTAGAAACTTCAAATAATTGATCGTATGTAAGCTCACATACCTCTTCTTGGTCGGACTGACCAAGGTGCTCACCGGCCATCAAATATAGGTTTGTAACCTACTCTTCAGCTTCAATTTCTGAGGAGTCGGATGCAGAATCAGCCCAGAATGCCTTTTGTATCCGCTTCTTGTCATTTCTAAACTTTGGTTTCTCCTCACCCTTCTTCTTGCTTGGGTGAGCTTTGAGTGTAGGACAATCCGCCTTTATGTGTCCAGGCTTCCTGCATTCAAAACAAATAGATTCAGATGAACCTTTAAAGTTTCTACTGGTCTTACCTTTGTTCCACTTTTGAAAATTCTTATTCTTCTTCCTTAGAAAGCTCTTGAATTTCCTTGTGATTAAGGCAACATCATCGCTATCAGACCCGAAAGTGCTAGCATCTGAATCATTGGCCTTTAGCGCCACTGTCTTCTCTTTCTTTCGTTCACCTGCATCAAGTTGTCTTTGGTTCACCCCTTGCTCGTAAGCAATGAGTGATCCAAGTATGCTGTCAATAGAGTAAGTATTTAAATCTTTAGATTCCATGATCGCAGCAATCTTAGCATCGTATGAAGAAGGCAAACATCTAAGAATTTTGTTCACTCTTTCGTAATTAGTTAGTTCTCTTCCTAGAGCATGCAAAGAGGTAACGATTTGAGTGAACTTTGTGTACATTTTTGAAATCGTCTCACTAGGCTTCATGCGAAAAAGTTTATAATCATATAACAAGATGTTTAACCTAGATTATTTGACTTCAGTTGTACCTTCATATGTTATACATAATCTATCCCAGTACCCGTTGTACAAGTAGAAACACGCATATAGTCTTCAAATTTTAAAGCACAAAAGAAACAGTTCAAACATTTTGCATTTAACTATGCTAAATCACGATCATCAAAAGTCCAATCTGCAAACGGGAGTTCAATTTTAATATCGTTAACAAGTCTGTGTGGTGCTTCATAACCATCATTAACTAACATCCACATACGATAATCGATTGATTGAAGAAAAGTAGACATGCGTGTTTTCCAAAAATCAAAAGGAATGTTATCAAACAACGGTGGTCTTGTAATAGAATAACCTTCAGCAGTATTACGATTGTTATAGTTAGCCATGGATCAAATTCAAAAGTTTTTCAAAACTAGATTTTATGAATCTCGCTCTGATACCACTTGAAAGTTCGATAGGGATGTTAAGCCCTAGTGAACTGGTCCCGAGGCTAACCAAGAGGGGGGTGAATTGGTTATTTAAAAATTTATGAGCAATAGTAAAAATCTTTTTGATACTTTGCAACGGAAATAAGTAAACAAGTATGAAAAGATCTATCACAGATATTCACCCAAGCAGTTAATATTAGTAAAGTAAAGTGCAAAATGTAATCAGAAAAAGTAAACCAGATTTTATAGTGGTTCGATCAACTTGACCTACGTCCACTCCCCGGAGCCTCCCCTCTTGGTATTGCACTAAACAGAAAGTAACTCTCCTTTAGCTCCCTCAGCAAGGCGGAGAAGCCTGTACAAAAATCTGCTTTCCAGCTCCCGGTGAGGCAGAGAACCTGAACTCCTTTTGCTTCCTCCTGAAGCGGGCAGAGAACCCGGACTCCTTTTACTTCCACCTGAAGCGGGCAGAGAACCCGGACTCCTTTTTCTTCCACCTGAAGCGGGCAGAGAACCCGGACTCCTTTTGCTTCCACCTGAAGTGGGCAGAGAACACGGATCTTCTTGTGACGATCCTTCCAAGAACACCCACAACGACAAGAGACGAAGAACGGAGAAGAAGACTCTGATCCGTGCTTGGAGCAACCTTTATGAATCCCTCACAAACTCCCCCTTACTAGATCCTCTCTCTCTCTCCCAAACTCACTCTCTCTCTAGGGTTTCTCTAGACAGGGAAGTGGCAAAAGATTTTTTCTATTCAAAGAAAAAGATCTTTTATATGAGAGCTCAAAAACAGCCTAAATCTCAACTGGTCGGCCAAGATTATCCAGGATGATCTATAGATCGTCCTGTACAATCAGTTTAAAATCAGCTATGTCAGCCTAGACGATCTGGCTTTTCTAGACGATCAGTAGAAAAAGTTGTTCATATCGTCCCATACGATTCTGCGATCGTCTGGAATGATTAGTGTAAATTGAGGAATATTGTCCGGAAGACAGTTCGAGTCATCCAGAGAAAATTATGTTGGACGATAAAAAAATAACTTGATCGTCCAGGACGATCGGGATATCGTCCTGTACGATTAGTTCAAAAAGTGCCCAAATCATCCTGAACATAGTTCGGGACGTACAACTGAAACACACTAGACGGTCATTTTCGTCCAGGACAATCCTGTGATCGTCCGAGACGATATGATCGTATCAATCAAGTCTTAATTGCTTTCCTTAATTATAAGACTAATTTAGGCATGATTATACTGGATCATCCAGGATGATACACGTATCGTCTGGGACGATCAGACCAAATATCTTAAAATAAAAACTTGCCTAACTTGATCTGGCGGCTGAGAATTTTTTATTTGAGCCTATCGTCCTGTACGATCCATGGATCGTCCAGGACGATCGGCTTAATTAGACCAACTCAACTTGGTCACCCTAATTAGGGTTTTTATTTTTAGTTGATCATCCAGGACGATGTGAATATCATCTAGGACGATCAGAAAAAATCTTGGGTAGAAACTCTACTTCACTCTAAAACTCTCCCCATGAGTGTATGTGTGCAAGGTTACTTAGCTTGGGGATACATACATTACAATGACTCAATAAAAATAAAAAAATAGTACATTTAACTTGAGTTACAACATAGTCTGATTCGATCTTGGATTGACTTGAACTTGTAATTGATCCTTCGAACCTGAACTATTAGATAGTCAACAAGAAACAGAATCGTTTACTATCATCAAAATCGTAGTCCTTGAAACCAGATTCGTAACAAGTAAAATTTATGTTTGTTTCTCCTATGCACCCCCTCACTAGATGATGGATTTTAAAGGAAATAGAGGTTGCACCTTTTTTTAAGTTTTTTTTAATTAATGTAATAAAATAAAAGAGAAAATAAAAACACAAACAAAATACTTTTTAACAAATATAGACATACAACCAAACATATACTCCCCCTTTTGACATCACCAAAAAGAGTAGTATGTAAAGGAGGAGTATGTAAATACATCACACCAAAAATAACTAATAGAAAGAAGATCCCTGATCAGGTTGTGGTGCTGGTGGTGGCTGAAAGTAGTTGTAAATTGAGGAGAGTTATTGTTGGATTGAGGATAATAATTCCCCAAACCAAGTTATGTTAGTCTCTTGTTATTGTTGATATTACTCTAGGAGAGACTCTAGGCGATCAAATCTTTGTATCATCTCCTCATATGGATAGAAGTGAGGTGTTGGTGCTGGTTCTTGTGCCACTGGTACTAGTACTGGTGTAGCTGTAGGATGAGCTGTAGGAGCAACTTTTCCTTCTTCATTAAAATTAGGCTCATCATCCTCTTACCCCCAACAAATAAAGAATACTGAAGAAAGCATCCATATAGAAGATAGAAGTATTATCAGGAGGTGCAGAGTAGGTGAGTTCATATTTTTTGTCTAAGATATAGGCTTTGACATGACCTAGGGTGACATTTTGTTTTCTTCTAGTTGAGGTAAGTCAAATACGAGTCATTTTTTGAATATAATCAACGAGCATTTGAGCATCATCGAATTTTGTATTCAACATTATGAATTATGTTACTAAGGAAAGCAATGGAATGATATTGACACGAGCTCTAGCTTTAGGTATGACTGAGGTACAATGAATATATTGGATAACTCTTATATTCTAGTTTAGTGAATGGACTAAAGGTTGGTATTGATTAAGGGATACATTTCAAATCATTAGATTTATAGCAGTCCAATCATAATCACCCCTAGAGGCAATAGATCATAAACGTGATCTTTTTGTAGAAAGTTGGATATAATCCCCTAAATCTTCCTTAATGATTTTTATAGGGCCATGACTAATTTAGGAGAACATGGTGTAGGTTTCAGCATTGATTCTTGTTGTAAATTAAGAATCAAGATTGAGATTGTGATTTTTGATGATAACAAAATATTATTAGTATGATTTTATTATTTCTCCTAGCTAATATTAGATATTTTTGTTGTTTTTGTGTGTACTAATATTTCAGGGAAATCATATACTACTCTAGATTACTAAAGACTTCAAGACAAGGTAGAATAGGATTTCATATAATAAAGTTTGTATATCTCTATATTTATTTCTTGAGTCTGAGTAAGTGTGATTATAATTGGGTAACCATGCGCACACACAGTGGGATTGTGATAATTGTTTTTAAGACTGATCGTACTGTATGATACTTAATCATACTATATAATTTGACATGTATTTTTCCCCTAGAAGGCAGTTAATGAAATCATGGCTTAAATTTTTAAACTGTTCGTACTGTACTATGTAAATTTATATAGATGACTGATAGAGTATGAAATCAGCTTCATACCAGATCATACCAAACAAACACTTTCATTTTTGAACTATTCGTACGATACAATGTGAATTTGTCTATACGACTAATATAGTATAAAATTAAGTTCGTACCAGATGGTATTGCATGAACACTTTTATTTTTGAACTGTTCATACAGTACGATGTGAATTCGTATAGATGACTGACTGAGTATGAAATTAGGTTCATACAAGATCGTACCGAATGAAGCCCTAATTTTTTGAACTATTCATACCGGACAATCCATGGTCGTACAGTATGAATGTAAGTCAATTCACTTGAAAATTTTAGTTTATGGATGGTTTTTCATGTCTTAACTATATAAAGAGTCCTAAGAAATAGTCTTAACATCTTTTTGCTACAAATTTCTCTTAAGAGAGACCATAGAGAGCGTATTTTGGAGAAATTTTGAGAGTGAAGTGTGAGAGGTCTAGTGAAAGGGAGTTATGAGGGCTTCACAAGGTTGCCCCAAGTGAGGTTCTCTTTGTGTTCTTCCAATTTTGACCTACTTCTTTGGAGGCTCTTGGGAGTAGATTTTTAACATTGGATCAAGGTACTCTGCTTTCACCAGCAGGGTGAAATAGCACATGATGGTATGCTACCATCACTTCGAGAGTGTAAAAGGCAACATTACTCTACCGCACCAGGTTGGTTGAAGAGAGTTTGTAAGGACTTCTCCACCTTGATATGGTAGAAAAAGGAGAGTCACTATTATTTAGTGCAATACATGGACAAGGAGTCTCTAGGGAGTGGATATAGGTCATGTTTGACTGAACCACTATAAAATTTAGTATTCTTCTTTTGTTATTCATTTTTCCCACATTTTTAATTTCTACATTTAAAATTTTGTGGTTGAAAAATCCTGTGATAATCATTTATTTAAATAACTGCATATCTCAGGATAATTGATTTAATTTAAAAAAAAGGGTTTTCAAAAATCCAAGATTTTTTTTTTCAAATAACCAATTCACCCCCCCCCCCCCTCCCCCGCCCCCCTCTTGGTTAGCCCTGGGATAATTCTAAAAGGTCTAACAACCAACCCAAACTTTTAATTCTAAGGTTTGTTAAGAATTCATAGAGAAGTTTATAATTGTAAGGGAATGCTAGGGTCAGAAGAAAATGAAGAGTTGTGGAAGCAAATAGGCTCATCACCTCAATGTTCAGGGCATGTTGGTTGAGCGTTCTTAAGGGGGTTGTGTGAGGCTCCTTGTATCTGTAGTACGTGTCTTCATTTTGGGCAGATTGAAAGAGATTGTTGATATAGCAATGAGTGGAAGAGACTCCATGGGCCAATCGATTTCACTTGCTACCTCCGACAATTTGAGAATTATAGGTTTGTGGGGGTATGAGTTTGAGAAGGGAAAGGAATTGAAAGTTGAGTGGTTTGAGCTAAGGAACTCTCTCCATTGATAAAATCTCAACAAATCATACAGTACGATGTGATATCATACAGTACAATCAAAGGAGTTAAATTATCTGGATGACTTGTCAGAAAGGTGATCAAATCATACTGTATGATCAGTAAAGTACTAGATGATCCTAAGGAATTACATTCATCCCAAGGAGTCATTAGAACAACTTTTGACTAAATTTATCATACATTATGAATAGGTGTTCTATAGTAAAAAATGTAATTATGATTATACTGACCGAATTAAATTTGTCCTAATAGATTCTAACACGTGTATCATACAATATGAATGGATGTTCATAAAGTATGAAATAGAATTAAGACCATACCAACCCATTTAAATTCATCCCAACAGATTCCAACACATGTAACATACTGTATGAAAGGAGGTTCATACAATACGATATCCAATAATGGAGTTTATCTTGATCTTTAATCTAATCTAATGGAAGAGGGTTGTGTAAGCTATATAGATCACACAATACAAATGTTAATCATATAGTACGATGTGGATAGTTTTTTATGTTATTATTTTTTTATTTTCTCCAATGAAAAGCATGTGATCATCAAGGAAAATTTATTAAATAAAAATAAAAATACAAAATACAAAATAAAACAACATACATAAAATAAACACACAAATTCAAAATGATATAAACTTAAAGAACACAAAGAAAGGGTTGACTTCAAAAGATAGGAAAAAATTTAAATTCATCCTAAATCAATTATGAATATCTATAACACATAATCTAGTCCTCATAGTGCTAAAGGTGTCATAGGCTAGAGGTTTAGTAAATATGTCTTCAAATTGGTCTCTAGTAGCTATATGATGTAATTATATAACTTCCTTGGCTACATGATCTCTTACAAAGTGATGCCTAATATCCATATACTTTATGCGATAGTGTTTAATTGGATCTTTAGATAAGCAAATGGCACTAGAGTTGTCACACATGTTAGGAATGGTGCTTATAGGTAGCCCAAGATCTAAGATTTGTTTCTTTAGCCATAAGACTTGAGCAACGTAGTTTCTTACAGCAATGTATTCCACCTTAGTGGTGGATAGGGCAATAAAATTTTACTTTCTACTAGACTAGAAAACTAATGATTGCCTAATAAACTGATAGGTTACTGATGAACATTTCCTATCTACCCTATATCCTTTAAAGTTAGAATCAGAACATCCTATGATTTTAAAAGATGAGCTATGTCTAGGGTACGAGATACCTAGCTTTTTAGTTCCTAGAAGGTATCTAAGGATTCTCTTCAGAACAGTTAGATGAGATTCTTTTTGATCAACCTGAAACCTAGCATAGAGATACACTAAAAAATTATATCAGGTTGATTGGAAGTCAAATAGAGAAGTGATCCAATTATCCCTCTATATTTTTTTTGATGTACTGACTTCCCATTTGGGTCCTTATCTAACTGAATGGTAGAGCTCATGGGAGTGTTTATTGCCATAGAATTATCCCTTTCATATTTCTTTAGGATGTCATTGATGTATGTAGATTGGCTAAGGAAGGTTCCATCATCCCTCTTCTTCACACTAAATCCAAGAAAATAATTTTCCTCTCCCATCATGCTCATTTTAAACTCTTTACTCATTATTTTTGAAAATTCATTATATAGGTTTTTGTTTAAAGATCCAAAAAATAAATCATAGGGTGGTGTCTACACTACCCTTAACAAAGTCTCTATCTAAGAGAAATGTGCTTAACCTTTCATACCATGCTCTAGGTGCTTATTTTAATCCATGATTTATTTTTTACTCATTAACCTTTCACTCAATTGATATTGCTAAGATCTAGAATTCATCGGCTAAGGCTTGATCTATGTTGGTGGGTTCTATTATAGAGATAAATGCACAGTGACTAACCTCCTTCCTAAGACCATGCCTAGTTCTAACACCTTCAGATGGGTCTCTTAAGATAAGTTCTTTAGGTTGACTAGGTGAGTATCTCCATTCTCTAGGAAGGGGCACCAAAGGTTCTGCTCTATCTCCTAGGTCAACTACTTCTACCCCTTTAATAAACTCTTCTTCTTTTGGTTTAAATTCAGAGGTCCTCACTAATTCATCAAGCACCACATGGGTAGACTCTTCTATTACCAAGGTCCTCTTGTTGAAGATTCTATAAACCTTACCTACAGATGGATAACCTAACAAGACTCCTTCATCAAACTTGGGATCAAACATTACTAAGGGTGACTTTCTATTGATTAGAATAAAGCATTTACACCCAAAAATATGCAAGTGAGAAAGATTGGGTGTCCAACACTTAAGGAGCTCATAGGGTGTTTTATTTAATTTGGATCTAACATTCACCCTATTTAAAATATAACAAGTAGTATTTACTGCTTTTGCCTAAAAGTATCTAGGGAGAGAATATTTAGCTAGCATAGCCCTAACAGCATCTACCAAAGTTTTATTTTTTTCTCAACTATTCCATTCTGTTTAGGGATCCTAGGGGTAGAGAAGTTATGTTCTATCCAAATCTCTTAATAGACAGATTCAAACCTATCATTCTTAAACACTCTACCATAATCACTATGAATGGCTGAAATTTTACACCCTAATTTTCTTTCTATTCAGGTGGAGAAGTTTCTAAATTCCTCAAATAATTCACTCTTTTGTGCTAGGAATCTAACCCAACTGAATCTATAATAATCATCTATGATTACAAATCTATATGTCTTCCCTCCTTGGTTGGCTGTAATAACTGGTCCAAATAGATCCATATGAAGAATTTCTAGTGGCTTAGAGGTGCTGATGACCTTCATTGATTGAAATAAAGGCTTAACTTAAGAGGCAGGCATTATATAGGTGATCATTAGTGAAGTCTAACTTAGGGATGCCTCTAACTAGATCTTTTTTGGTAATCGTCCTAAGAGTATTCATGCTTGCTCTACATAATATCATATGCCATAGCCAAGAATCATCATTAATAGTTTTCAAACACAAGGAATTAATATATTCAATGTAGTTTAAATCAAGCATGCAAATAATATTTATTCTTTTTCCTTCTAGAATTAAGTTTTCATTTAAGCTAATTATGAATTTTGCAGAAAGAAACTTTATATCAAAACCCTTGTCACATTATTGGCTAATGCTAAGTAGATTATGCTTAAGGTCATCAACTAATAAAATTTTCTCAATAATAAAATTGTTAAAATTGCCAATTATACTTGAGCCAATGACTTTCCTAGTGGTGTTGTCTTTAAGTGTGACCTTTCCTCCTGACCTAGCCTCAAGTGTGATGAACTACTTCAAATCACTCGTCATGTGCCTCGAGCATCCACTATCTAGGTACCACATGCTCTCACTAGGTCTTTTGTGAGAGCACCTCTACAAAGTCTTTTAAACATTAGATTTTTGAACCCAAGTGTGTTTGGGTTCCACCTTATACATTGATGAATGAGATATTTGCATGCTATGCTATGATGCAAGTAATTTTGGCCTCCACACTAGATGTGCCCTATGGTGGATAGTGTAGGTGTGGGCTATATGACCTAGCATGCCACACGAATGACACCTAGCACCAGAGAACGAATTTACTAGTCTATACAGGGGATGTGCCTCCTCCTAGGGGTAAATTATACATACTGTATTAATGACTTTTTCCATTGTGCCATAGTAAATGAAGGCTTAAGTTTTTGAAGTGTATTTATTTTTTCTTGTAGGAATTTATTTACACTTTCCAGAATAGACACTTCTATTTTCAATGCATGCTTACTGTCATCTATCTTTAATGCATATGCCTCTAATTCTTTGAATGAGTTTTCTAATTCAACAAACTTTATTTTTAAGGAGTCATATGCAATGGATAATTCAAAATATTTCTTATTTAAAGCTTCAAACTCATCAAGACTCATCAAGTAAAGACATGTGATTGCTATCTAAGCTAGAATGCTAATTTACCAAACAACTATGCTCTTTTCACAAAGTAGTAAAATCATTATTTAGATTATCATACATGTTTTTTAGTTTCCTATATGAATCATGAATTTTCTCTGAAATAATAAATAATTCATTATAGGAGAGCTGGCATACCTCTTCTTGATCTAATTGATTAAGATTATTATTAGCCATAAGACATAAGTTTTTTTCCTCCTCCTCTGCTTCTAGTTTTGATGATTCTGAGGTAGAGTCAGCCTAAAATGCCTTCTAGGTTTTGTTCTTCCCCATCCTAAATTTTTCTTTCTCCTCACCCTTCTCCTTGACTTGGTGAGTCTTTAGGTTGGGGCAACCTATTCAGAGATGTCTAGGTTTAAAACATATTGTGTTAGATGATGCTTTGAAATTTCCTTTACTTTTTACCTTTTCTCCACTGTTGATGATGCCTTTGCTTCCTTTTTAAAAAACTTTTGAACTTGCGGTTCATCAACGAAAAGTTGTTATTCTCCTCTACAAAATTATCAATATCCAAATTGTTTATTTTAAGAGCGACTTTCTTCTCCTTCTTCTTTTGACTTGCATCTTTTTATCTTTGACTCATTCCTTGCTCATATGCAATGAATAGCCGAAGCAAATTATCAATTGAGTGCAAATTCAAATCCTTTGACTCAAAAATAGTAGTAACTTTAGCCTAAAAAAATCTTCTCTCTCAGAGTACCTTCAACAGCCAACCAATCTTCTCTATTATTTCAAAACATTGCTTAAGTATTGGTCTTCCAAAAACCCTAAAAATTTAATTTGGCCCATCATATTCGTATAGTATGATATAAGTTCATACCATATGATTAGTTTAAAAACTAGACCCATCCAGTACAATGCAAACATTTGTTCAGACAAACTGTTCAAATTTTGCAAAGATATCGTATAGTATAATTGTGAGGTCATCTAGCGTGATCTTTTAAATTTCTCTATATTCATGTAGGATGATCCATGGGACGATTGAAATTTGTCTCCATCAATCATCATGTACTAGTCTCATTATACGGTATAGTTAGTTGATTTCCAGTAGGTCATCCAATATGATGTAAACATCATATAATATTATTATTTCAATAATCATGGTTTCATTTGGGATGATCAAATTTTATCTCTATTAATCATACGGTACGATCAAGATCAGACAGTATAATCTGCTGTCATTAATTAAATCATGATTTGATTGATTAATTATGGGGAAAATTTAAGTAAATTTTAAAAATGTCACACAATATAATTAGGATCGTATAGTACGATTATTTGGAAAATCATTTTTTGAAATTTTTACTTATTTTATTAGGCAGCTCAAGATTTCAAATCAAAATAAATCGTACAGTATGATAGGCATATTATAGTATGATCAGTTCATAAAATGAATGATTCAATTTGTTGTTTAAGACCATTTTTTGAATAACTGATCATATAGTATGATTGTAAGTTATACAGTATGATTAGTTCAAAAAAATTATCTTAGATTTTTCTCACCCTTGTGTGTGTGTGCACGGTCACAAATTGCATACACCCTTATGTCGCCAGACTCAAGAAATAGAGTATTATAAGAAAGTTAAAATGATAGACTTTTTAACTAGACATCCTATTTTACCTAAGCTTCAGTTTTTAGTAGTCTTGAGCGGTGTATATTTCTCCTATAATGTTGTAGCATAGAGAAAAAATGGTATCCAATATTCATGCTAAGAGAAATAAAAAACTCAAAAAATTATGTTTATTATCATGAAAATCACAAACTAGGGATCCTGGATGACAATAGGAATTTGTTTGGCATTAATTGGAATTAATTTTCTCACCTAAAACACCACCTAAAATGAGCCCTATTCAAAATTAACATTTTAAAATGGCTGACCCTATTCAAAACATAGATCATTCTAGACCTCTTAAAAATTTTGTAAACCCTTTGGTATATGGAATTCACCAAAACATAAATAAACCCACTATCTAAGAAAATATTTTGAATGAAAACCTACAATCATTTTGTAAACCCTTTAGTACATGGAACTCCCATTGAAGATCCTAACCTATATTTAGCAAGTTTCTTAGAAATTTATGTAATATTTAAGTACAATGGTGTTAGTGATGATGCAATTGGAATTAGATTATTCCTATTTTATCTAAGAGATAAGGCAAAAATATGGTTAAATTCTTTACCCGCAGGCTCTATTACCATATGAAATGAGTTGGCCCCCAAATTTCTAGAAAAGTATTTCTCACCTTCTAATATTGTCACGCTTAGAAATGACATTAATTCTTTTACTCATTTTACTCCTCTCTTACTATTTCAACCAAGGTCCCTCAACTTTATAATATATGATTAAATTTTTATAAATGATGTTGCACTATCTAAGGGTGTTGCCTCTAATTAAGTGACTTACTAGATACTTCTATTTATACAGCGCATGCACATTCAACATGGTTGACAATGCAATTCAAATTTTAAGGGATTTAATTTATAAATTCCTTAAATCTTTTAAAAATTCATAACTCTTCCAGCACTTGACTATTTTTAGAGCTTTTAGGCTCTATGGACATCTGTGTAAAGTATAAATACTCTATAAAGTATAAAAGCCTTATCATTTGGGTAATCAATGTTGCACATATTAAAAATAATTCCATAAATACTCTATGAAGTATTTATGGAATTTTTCATTAAATTAAAATCCAATTGAGCTAAAATTTATATGGACGAATCTTAGATGTGTTTACCACATGAAGAAAATTATTCAAGGCTATTTGAGCTCAAAGATTGCTTCAATTGTAATTTAAAATTTTTAGGTCAGAAAATGGCCTTGAAATTTAAAGTTCAATAAATGTAAATCCATAGATCCATTAAAGCTTTTCTTGAGTGGATTGATAAAGTAGTGTTCAAGGGTCACTTAGCCATAATTTGAACCCATGGTATAGTCTAGTTAGTTTAAAAACTATATTTTAAAAGTATAGATATATTTTCTTTGGGAAATTATTAAAAATTTTTAGGAAAGCTTTGACGGGCCCTAATTACTAGAGTTTAAATCTTATTTTATTATTGACTTGGGGTTTAAATTTCAAACCATTTGAAGTTCATTTGGTCTACAAATAACAAACTCTAATTTTATATACATAAAAACTTTAGGAAATTAAATAAATTACTTAAAATTAAAAATAAATCATAAAAAATATTGTAAATTTCATTTAACATTAAATTAGTTATCTTTTTTTTTTTGAAGCTATGCAAATTGCATCAAAACTAAAAGAAGATAAATACAAACAAACCTATGTGATAGAAATTATATCACAATCCTTCCTAATCAAGTTAACAAATCTTGAAGGAAGTTCACTAAAAACAAAAGCAACCTAGTAAAATTCTCCAAGGAGGGCATAGTGCGAACAAGCATCAACCACCCCATTACTCTCTCTAGAAACAAAATGAAAATTTACATTATCAAAAACATATAAAAAATAGAAATCTAGTTTTTGAATCTTATTCTTCTGATTATTGCACCTCATAAGAGAATCTTGCAAAAGACTGATAACATTTTGTTATCACCTTCTATAATGATACATTGCTTATCCCTCATCCAATCTTGAATCACATTTTTGAAATAAAAAATAGCTAACAACTCCATTAATAAAATATCCCATTGTTTCAACCTCCTACCATAAGCTAATAGAAACTGCCTCTATGATCTCACAAAACTCCTGCAATAGTTGCCAAATTGGAATGCATTTGTGCAGCATCAACATTCAACTTAATCCAATTTATAGGAGGAGGATCTAAAATTTTAGGCAGCATTAAATATCGGGTAGCATCCTAGTTCTAACAAACTAGAATAATTAGAGGTAGAATTGACTAAGAAAGGATATAAGCTTCTATAATTGCTAAGTAAGGAACCTTGACTCCATGATTAGAATTATTCCTTGCTTTCTAATTATGATAAATTGAAGATAGATAAACTAAAGATATTCTCGAAAAAGAAGATGCCATCATTTCTAAATTCTTCAAACAATCAGCTAAATTATAGAAAATTGGAAGATGAACTCCCCATTGCTTGAGCGTGTCAAAAATGTAATTTAACTTCACAGAACAAACTGAAATCTGATTAGAATCCGCAATTTTAGAATAATTTTTGGACAAAAAAAAGAATCCTATAACTTTCTATGATTCAACAAAAGGTTGGTAGGAAACGCATCATTTACTAGCCTCCACCAAAGTAAGACTTCCTTAGGGGTTAAATTTAACTTCTTAATCCATCTGATATTCTTCCCAATTGAATTACGGATTGACATAACTTCGAAAGCCAATACAACAATAGTTTTCCCTTAGTTTCCAGATAACAATTCCGATAAATTTTCACTAGAGTTCGAAATCAATTGAATTTTAGAGATTAACTAAATTAGATCTTCAGAAAAATTCTTCTTCAACACAGATTAATTCCATCTGCCATTTGAATCTAACAGATATGAAACTGGTTTACTATGAAGGTCATTAATGCTGCACATTGTTGGCCATTTATTTAAACATCTATCAAGAATCCCTTTGTCATTTGGAATGTTAATTTTTGTACCAATTGCAACTTGCCATATGATTATTGGTTTTAAAAAACTAACAGCAGCTTTATAACACGCCAAGCTAGAGATGAGCTTCTTCTAATATCTTCCTTCAAAATAACACAACTGTATCTCGCTGTAATAATTTTTCCAAGAGTAGTATTTTGATTTTGAATAAAATTCCAAGCTAAATAAGCCCTTAAAGGGCCTTGTCTCTCAGCCCCTCCTTGAATATCAAGACCACCTTAATTAATTGAAGTATAAAGTGTATTCCATGAGATATAATGCAAATCATACCTTCCTTGTTCCTTATGCCATAAGAAATTTCTATAAAATTTATCAATATCGTAAAGAATACTCTTTGGAACCAAAGAGTGAGTCATAATGAATAAAGGAATAGAAGAATAAAAATATTTAATCAACAAAATCTTTCCATCCAATAACAATGATCGAGATCCCCATGTATTGAGCTTCTCCATAGCCTTATTCAGTAAAAATTGATAATCAACAGCTTTCGTTCACCTTGGGGCCATCTTCACACCAAGATAATTGAATTCAGCAAGTTGAGGATAAGAAAGAATTTTATTTAACTTTATTTTCCTTATTTTAGTAACATATCTTCCATACAAAAGCATAGATTTTTGCACATTAATCTTCTATCCTATCCACAAATAGTACTCCTTCAAAATTTTAATAATTAACTTTGCATTATACTGCGAGTCTTTAGTAACTAGCAACACAGCATCTGCATATAGCATATGAGAAACCTTTATAATATTTGGAGCAATTATTTTCCCAAAATCACTACCTCTGTCATTCAAAACTTTAAATAGCTTCTCTGAACAAAGAATGAAAATACAAGGAGATAATGGGCATCCTGGTCTAAATCTACATGCAGCATTTATCCAATTACTCTTCTTGTCGTTGATAATAATAGAAAATTTTGGATAGCTTATACATTGAATAACTAAGTTAATGAATTTCTCTGGAAAACCCATAAGATGTAAAATATGTTTTAAAGTATCCCATGACATGCTATCAAAAGCTTGTTCCATATTTAGTTTAAGTAACATATATCCCAGATGAGCTTTTGAAAATTTGAGCTTTTTATTTTATCATAAGCAAACATACAGTTCTCAAAAATAGATCTATTAGGTACAAAAGCATCTTGAAGTTCAGAAATAATCTTGGGAAGACAAACCTTCAATCTATTCAAAATCATACCAGCTACCATTTCATAAATACTTTGACATAAGTTTATTGGTCTAAACTTATTCACCTTAAAAGCATTGGGAACTTTTCGTATCAATACAACCAAAGTTTCTTTCCATTTATCAAGCATAATTCCAAAAATAAAATAATTCTTAACTGCATTCCACAATTTAGTATTTATAATGCTCCAAAAGAATTTAAAAAAATAAGCATTGGTACCATCATTTCCACGAGATTTATTTTTTTTCCATCTTCATAACAGTAGAAAAAAGTTCTTATTTTTGAAAATTAGCTACTAAAATTTGCTTCAAGTCATTGCTAAGTTGATGATCTTCATGAAAAAAAGGCCAGTTCTTAAGCAAATAATGCCTCTTTTTCCATTTATTTGGAAAAAAATGTTCTAAAATAGCATGAATTTTCTCTACGTCAGTCTCAATTAAGCCGTTAGAAATAGAAATTTGATTAATCATGTTCCCATTCCTTCTAGTGGATGCAAAAGCATGGAAAGAACTTGAATTTCGATCTCCTTCTTCCAACCATTGGGTATTAGAACGTTGTCTCCACCACATAGATAATCTAGCAGGAGTAGTATTTAACTCATGAACTTTCTTCCTCATCAATAGCACCCTATCCGAGTTCTGGCCATGAAAGCTTTCCACTTCTTGTAAAGTAATAATCCCAATTTGAAGTTCCCCCTTTAATTTATTAAGCTCTCTCAATTTATGCTTGCTCCAAAAGAACATGTTTTTAAGGGATCTACTAACTTTCGTTTGAAGGGTATTAGCATCAATGCTAAAATCTTTCTTCCTCCATGCATTCATAACCACACCTCTAGAAGCTTCATAAGAACACCAAACATTCTCAAAATTGATAGATTTATAATTATAGTTCATTGAATTAAAAAAGATTAATACTAAGGGGACATTGAGCAGATGTGGCTTTAGGCAGATTCTTGATAATTGCAAACGGAATATGATACAAAGCTTTAGAATTTAGACAAACCCTATTTAACCTCTCCCAAATATAAGCAAGACCTTCTTTATTGTTACACCAAGTAAATTTTGGCCCAATGGAATTAATATCATGATAATCATTTTTAGATAAGAAATCCATCATCTCATGCGGACCTTGAGAAAACTTGAATCATTTTCCACCTTTCTTTTCAGCCTTGGAGAGAATACAATTAAAAACGCCTCCAATAATGCACAGATTATCTATAAAAATATTGGATTCTATTATATTCCATAAATTTCTTCTTTCATGCAAATCCTTATTTCCATAAATAATGGTAACCGTCCAGATAATACAATTAGGAGTTTTTAAATTACCAATGATACATTGATTACAAGAATTAAGAACAGTGAATGAAGAAATATTACTTTTCCACAAAGCAAGAATACCACCAGAAGTTCCTCTAGCATTACATGAAAAAATCCCAATCCATCCCTATAATTCTTTTAACTTCTTCAACATCCATGGGCTCTAATTTAGTTTCCATAAGCCCAATAAAAAAAAACACCATTATCAGCAACGAAACTTTTCAAATAATGGGAAGCTTCTTTTTTCATAGCTCCCCTACAATTCCAAAATAGCAACGACAACATTTAGGACATCATTGGGGAAAAGGCCCCAACACTTTCACCAAAAACTTCAATTCTCGTACATCTAAGGTTATCTTCATATTCAAATCTTTTTTCAATTTTTTTCTCATGTTGAGCAGATTTAGAAGAGGAATGACCCTTATTAAAACTAGCACTTGATTATTCACTACCTTTAGAACTATCCTTACTGAATGAAGTATTAACAACAATAGAATAACCATTTTCAGATTTGGAATATAAGTTTGATACCTTCAGATTAATTAGAAAACCTTCAGCATTGTCTTCTAATGGATCTTTTAATTTCCCTTTATCCATCACCTCATCATTATGCTCATCAAGCTTTATCGTTTCAACTTCCTCATCAAAATCATATTCCATTTCTTTATATACTGCAATAATAGAACCATTTGGAGCTTTACCAGTGATGATACCTCATTTGTAACATCATCCTTTTTAGATGCATCTGATGGTATACTAGAGCCGATTTTAATATTAACACCTTCAATAGGAACTGCATTAACAGTAATAGGTTTATATAACTCTCCTTCATTCATTATTGCATTTTTATCAAAGCCAGCTATAACTTTAGCTTTATTGGAAGCATAAATATTTTCCTTCCATAATTAAGATGAATCCATGGCCCATATTTATCAGCATCCTAATCAGAATTTGAAACAATTTTTATAACATATTTTGCCATACCAAGCTGCCCCTCCTTAAAGCCATCAATAGCTTTCTCCTGATTTCTTCTAGAGAAGGATGTATCCATCTTCTGAAAGCTTTCATTTTGGTTACAGTATTATTGATTATGACCTATCTGGCCACAATTATAGCATGGTGAAGAGATTTTCTCATATTGAATCTTTTTGAAAAAATTTCTAGCATATCCCTCAACCCAAACTCCTTGTGCAAGTTGATCTTCAAGATTAATGCGAACACAAATTCTTCTGAATTCTCTTATACCCTAGATAAACATGTTACCATCAAAATACATAGGAGTTCCCACCTTGGAAGCTATTCTCATAATATCACTTTCATCCCAATAGAACAATGAGAGATGAGGCAATCAGATCCACACAGGCGAGAACAAGTTCTTCATAGAAAGATGTGAGAATTCAGGACTGCAACTTTCCATACCAATAATACGACCACCTACAAACCATGGTCCTCCACTAAGAATAGCACACTAACTTCAGCCGAACAAAATGAACAAAGCAACCATTCCCTTCCTAAGTTCGTGATGTTAAAAGAACCAAAATGACTCCACTATTTTCTCAGTTCAAAGCTAATTACTGACAAATGGATGATATTTCCAAACACCTTGATAATATAGAATTTTTGAGTTTATGAATATTTCAATTTACGCTCTCAAGATGTAATTTAACAGACACACCATCATCTTAAATATCTGAAAAATTTTTAGCATTGACAATATTGAAATTCGGGGGTTTTTTTCCAAACATTAGATTGTTCAGAAGCCTTATTAGTAGCATTTTTATTATACACTTCAGGACCAATATCGCCACCATTACTAGGATTCAAATTCTTTAAAGATAGTAGGACTTTATCATTATCAGAAGAACCATGATTAATGATACCCTTAACACCAGAATGAGAGTTACAGCAATCTGAAAAGGAATTATGAAAAATCTGAGCATACGAAGCTGCATCACCCCCATTATTACTAACAATACCTTTGTAGGTTTCATAAATCTATTAACTTTAACTTTAGCACCAGAGGATGACGAAGCCTCAAAATCATTTTTACGATGATTAACTCAATCAACAACCTTAGTTTTGAGAGAAGGAATTTTATCCTTAACAAACACATCTTTACCCCTACCAATCTCCGACCAATTCCTTTGAATAATAGTAGAAATTATTGTATTAGGATTATCCTTGATAATAGATGGAGCTCCGAACAACAATTTTCAAGAAGAAACTCTATTAGAAGATAGAATAATCATCGACGATAGCCGACGATCATCCACTGCCATGCCGAAGAAAATGGAAATTTGAAAAACCCAGGACACTCTCTCTCTAGGAAAATGGGACACTCTCTCTTTAGGAAAATGGGACACTCTCTCTATCAATTGGGTAAAACTTTTCTGAATTAAATTAGTTATCTTTAAAGGATAAATAAAAAACCCATAAAAAAGTTCAAAATAAAAATTAATTAAAAATTAAAGACAATTTAGTAAAGAAAATAAAAAAAATAGAAATAAATTTTCAAATGACATAAAACTCTATGAATTACCATTTGGGGTCATTCAATTTCCCTAATAATGATTTCAAGTTGATTGAAGTTAATTTGATCAAAAAATCTAAATTAGCCTAATTAGTTGAATTAAATAATTCATTAATTATCCTACTTTTATAAAAATCATAACTAAATAAATAAAATCTTAAAAATATAAAGTATATTGCATTGAACTCTAAGAAAAACATCTAATTTAATAAAAAAAATATGGTAATTTTTAAATAAAAAAATAAAATCCAAATTTGGTCGAACCTTCTTAATAAAGAATAAAAAATGATAATAAAGTAATTTCAAATAACTAATATAAATAACAAATAAAGAATTTAAAATAAAAATAAACTAAATCATTAAACATAAATAATAAATTAATGAAATAAAAAAATTAACCTTTAATTCTCGTTCTAATTCCTTCAAATAATGTAGCAATGACAGCAGCAGAAGCATTGTGATTTTCATGTTCCTAAGAATTTTTGGCTTGCCAACATAGATATAATGCTGAGTAGTACATCTTGACTAGCCTAGGATTAACCTTTAAATCCCTTTCTAATTCCTTCAAAGAATCTAAAATATAAAAGAAATGGTATTCTAAAGCCCCATTCTGTAAACTTTGCAAATATTTCTTCCAGCTTCCTACTGGGAATAGATATATGACCAATTTCTTCAAAAAGATTACTCCCCCTTGGGCATAGATCACAATCATACAGCCTTCTATACACCAGCCGCCCATTTGTGGGTAAAGAGTTCTTACTTAGCCTCCACCAAAATAATTCCACCCCTGGCATCAGCTTCAATCTTTTCATCCATTTCAAATTCATAGAATAATGTACACACTACTTTAAACTGTCTTTAGCAGCCAGAGCTATAACCATCTTACAATAATTCCCATGAATCAGTTTTGGAATTTATTCAAACATACCTGATATAATAGGGATCTAATGAATACTTATGATCATTTAGTCTTCAAAAAACCTATGAAGCTCAAATACAATTCAACACCCCCCCCTAACCCACCCCCCTCCCCCCTCAGCCGCTGCCCCATATTTACTCCTTATAGATTCAAAAAATTTCATGGAGCTGGCCACTTATCCAGCTTTCTATCAAAAATACACACATTATCTAGAACACTTATAATTATCCCATTACCCACTATTCATCTAATTATTGCCCTTAGATAATTGGGCCCCTTACATAGAATGTGCCACATTGTTGAGGACCATCTTTTAACATCACCTCTCCAAATATTATTTCCTTATATAGTAATTATTTCCTACTAAGTAATGATTCTGGGTACTAAATGAACTTAAAAGATAATTGAGCCCATAATGGACCTTTCCTTGAAATAATAGAATACAACCAAAGTCCTCCCAACCCACAAGGAAGATAAAGATCTTCCCATGACACAAAATGCAACTCCTGCCTACCATTGTCTTTATGAGGTATGAAGTTACTGCACAACTTATCTAAGTCATTTAATATCCCTTTAGGTACCAATAAATGAGCCATCAAAAAGGAAAAGAGATAAAGAAAAGTTGATTTAATAAGTGCAACCCTTCATGAAATAGATAGAGACCTATTTCCCCAAGCATTTAGTCTTTCTATAGCATAATTAATCATTAATTAAAAATTAGAAGTTACGAGCCTCTTCATTATGATTTTCACACAAAGTAAGTGATTTCCTTCACTAGCTTAAAGTGCAACCATACAACCATCCTCCTTTTTCTCCTAGCAGCTACCACTTTACCATAAATAACCGTAAATTTGATTTGTTAATCTTTTGTCTTGCCAATAAACTATAGTCATTAAGAATTACCCTTACTCTCCCTAGGGACTACAAAGTAGATTCAATAAATATAAGTACATCATCTGTGAAAGGATGTGTGAAATAATCTCTGTATTGGGTGATAAGTATTGCAATCCAAAATCTCTAGCTTGTAATTTTAATGATAACAAAAATTATTATTGAAATTTTATTTCTTCGACCATAAATACTGGATATTATTTTTTCTAGGTGTACTAACATTTCATGTACATCATACACCACTCAAGATTGATCAAGGGTCAAGTTTAGAATAGGATGTCTTTTAAAAGAGTTTGTATTTTTTTTATTTTCCTTTTTTTTATATTTCTTAAGTCTTGCAATTCAAGGGTGCATGCTAAATTGGCGACCATACACACACACACACAGGAGATTGAGGGAAGTGAGCGAAGATTTTTTGAACTAACTATAATGTATAATTACTATCATACTTTATGATTAGCTATATGAAAAAATAAGGTTAACAGCTAATTGTGTAATTAATATTAATGAATTGATCGTACTGTACAATTTATTTTGATTAGGAAACCCAAGCTACTAAATAATTTAAGTATTTTAAATTTTTAATTTGAACTAATCATATGATATGATCCTAATCATGCTATACAATATTTAAAATCTTACTTGAAATATTCCCCATGATTAGTCAATTAAATTAAGGTTTAATAAATATGGTTATTCTTACTGTATGATGAGGATCGTACCGTACAATTGATAAAGATGAAATTCAGTTGTCTTGGAGATCATAGTAGATGAAAACCTTGATTTTTTAACTAATCATATAGTACGATGATGAACATACTGTATGAACCCTTAATATTTAAGCTAAACATATTGTATGATGTTAATCATATTGAACGATTGATAGAGATGATTTCCAATCATCCCAGTAATTAACCTGTACAAATATAATTAAATTAAACTAATCATATTGTATGAACTTACGATCGTACTGTGTGATAAGTATGCAAAATTTAAATAGTTCATCTGAATGATTGTTACATCATATTGGATGAACCCCTATTTTTGAACTAATCATTTTGTACAAACCAAGATTGTACTATACAAACAATGACTACCTAATTAAAACTTTAGGGTTCTTTAAAGCCTTGTACTTTAGCAACTCAATGAAGTCTCTACTAAGACTTTTAGTTGTTGAAGAAACTCTTAGCGGGAATTCTTGAGAGAGCTTTGGGCTTAGAGATAGAGAACATGAGGATGTACGTGAGGGAGAAGGAGTGTGAGGGGTGTTCACATGGTTACTCCAGACAAGCTTGCACCTTGCTTCCTCTAGTGGCCTTGGTAAATTATTGGAGTTACTCTCGGGAGAGAAGCTTCAAAGTAAGGGTCATGGGTTCTCCACCTTCACCAAGAGGTTGAAAAATGATTGACGATTATTTTCCATCACTAAGAGGGTGAGAAATGTTTCCTTGGTTGTCTACCTTCACTAGGAGGGTGAAAAAGAATTGACAGGTCTTTTCCATCATTAGGAGGGAAAGAAAGAATTTTTATGTTCTATGCCATCACCAAGAGGGTGAGAAATATTTTGTGGGTTTTGTGCCTTCACCAGGAGGGTAAAAAAGAATTGATGGTTCTCTGCTCTTACAAGGAGGATGACATAGCTTTCAGTTCTCCATCGCACCAGGTTTAGTGGAAGTGATTTGCAAGAGCTTCTACACCTTGCTATGGGGACAAAAGGAAAGTCACTATAGTGTTAGTGCAATACCTAGAGAGCAGGACTCTGGAGAGTGGACGTAGGTCAAAGTTGGCCAAACCACTATAATTTTTTTTTAAAAGTTATTAGATTGCATACAACAAAAGGAGTTTTTTTATTGTAGTATTTTTTTAAAAGAACCAATTTCACCCCCCCCCCCTCTCTTGGTGCGTCTCGGAATAATTCAATGAGGTCTTATAATCTCCCCAAACTTTCAATAATTTGATAGCAGATTCAATAATATTTCCTTAAATGCTTATGTTAATAATTCAAAACACAAAATGAATAACTATGGTGAAAGTGGGCATCCTTGCCTTAACCCACTTTCAATATTTATCCAAGAAGTCCTATTTCATTAATAAAAATTAAAAATTTGTAAGAATAATACATTTAGCTATCTAAGTAAAAATTTTACTCGGGAATCCCATCAACCTCAAGATTTAAATCATAGTATCCCAACATGTGCTATCATAGGCTTGTTCCATGTCTATCTTTAGAGCCATCGACCCCGACTTTGCAACTAAAATTTTAAATTTATTAAATATTTATTGAGCTAATAAGCAATAACCTAAAATGATTTTACCTAAAACAAAAATGCCACCTGCTCCTCCTAAATAAGCTTTTGCATACAAAACTTAAGCCTATTTAGTAGCATTTTAGCAGCCATCTTAAAATTTTTTTAGTAAAGACTAATTGGTCTTAAATTGGAGGACTCTAGCTAGTCATCAGGCATGTCCCAAACTAAAAAACTTAAAAATAACTCTTCAAAGGAACTCTTTCATAGTTTCTAAATAGCCCTTAAAAAATGACCCAGTAATTCTATCTAGCCCTAGAGAATTGTTTTTTACTCTAGAAATATAAGCTTCGAATCAATCTTATCAGTTTCTTTTGCAAGACTACAATAGAAGAACTTAAGGCAGGTACTTTCCAAGACTTGAGAATAATCCCCTAAGAGGTAGGATATAAAGCTTATTAATTCTGAAATCGAATAGACCTCCTATTATGTTACTTCTTATCAGATAAATTTAGTACAATAAGATAATGATCAGAATCCACTCTAGCTAGAAGCCAAACCACGGCAACATGAACATAATAAAAAGCTTTAGAATTAAGTAACACGCTATCCAACTTCTCACAGACCCTAGTAAGTCCATCCTTAAATTTACACCAAGTAACTTACAATCTCCACATCATGAAGATGATTGCTTAGTATAAACTCTTTCATCTTCTTAGGCCCTTGAGACATACAAAACCTCTTCCCACCACTTTTCTCCTACTTTAAAATTATGTAATTAAAATCACCTCCTACAATGGATAAATGAACTTTTGCAAAGTGAGTCTCAATCTTTTCCCATTAAAACTTTCTCACATGAACATCTTTATTGCCATATATAATGGCAATAGACCAAACAATCTTAATAGGAAATTTAAGCTTACCAACCACACACTGTTTGGAAATCCTTGACATAGTAAAAAAAATATATATCATTTTTCCATAGTACTAATATCCCCCCTGACATTCTCTTAGCCGAGGAATGAATAAACTCCCACCCATCACCACTTATTTATGAACATCATAACAATCAATAGAAGATAGTTTTGTTTCAATCAACCTAATAAAAACACATCATTTTCTTTAACAATATTTCTTAAATACAAGGCAACCTCTTCTTTTGGCTCCCCTAAAATTCCAAATAGAATGGACAACATAAATTATGTGTATGGGAAAGGTCCCCACCCACCCACTTATCACTCATGTCAATCCTCCTTTTCCTAGGGATGTATTCCATTGATGATATTCACTTACTAAACTAGTTATAGAAGCTTTAGTTTAATAAGTAGGAATAACAATAATATTATCTTCCACAGATAACTTGGACTGCTCTTTCAAAATATATTTGTTAGCCTCCCTATCAATAGTAGCTGAATAATAATTATTCTTTTTAAATTTATTAGCAACACCAACCTTGAAATGAGCATGTCCATGAGAACCTATAAAATTTTATTTTCTTCCCTTATCTTGATCAACATTCCTTTTATTAACTAGGGAAGTCTCTTCATTGACACTATGCAATGGAACCTTAGTAGACTTACAGAATTGTATTTCAGCATGTTCATTCACTTGGTTTAAAATAGTAGCATCAATATTAGATTGATCGATATGAATAACCTTAGTTATTTCTTTCACTTATGATGATATATTTATTAGCCTCGTGGTAAGTAATAGTTTGACAATGATCATTATTTATGAATTGAGTAGCAACAACCACCTTAATATGCTCATCCCTAGTAGAACCATGAGAATTTTGTATCGTTCTCTATGCTTGAGTTTCTTCCATCTTATTAGCTTGTGAAAAATTATCTTTGATAATTTGCGACGTACCCTCAGCTGACTTTTTGACTTGAATATCAACTACTTCATTCACATGGTTCTGAATAGGACTTTCCACTTTATTATCCAATTTAAAATAAGGATCATCAATTTTCACTTGATTTACTTTGCAAAATTCATTTCCTTCTATAGATTACTCCTCCATATTCATAAGAGCAGCAAATGAGCCACCAGTAACTAACCTATTATTAACATTCATCGCAATCCCTTATGTTTTAAATGTAGAAACTCCATTTGTAGGGTTGTATCTATTTCGAGTATTCTTCACATGAACCCAATGTCCATATGAAATATTTCTTTCTTCTTGGCGCCAGCAACATCCTTCATAATACCCCCACCATCATTACTAGAAGGGTTTTGAAAAGGATCTTTAATAACATCATTAATAACACTATCTAAAAAATTAAAAATCATACCTTCCTTACAATCAATATGTTTCTAACCTAATTTCCCATAATTGAAGCAAAAATTAGTCACCCTTTAATATTCAACAAGTTGATAGAATTTTCCATATTGCCCCTCCACCCAAACTCGAGTAGGTAATCTTTTAGAAAAGCTAGCAATGACACAAATTCTACTAAACTCCCACTTTTCCAAGTTGATGGATTAAGGATAAAAAAGAAAAGGTTCCCCACCATCGATAAAATAATAATAATAATATTCCATTCATCCCAACATTGAAGGGGAAGAAGAGGAAGCCTTAAGAAAATAGGTAAATGGGAGAACGTTGGTGTCCATTTATTAATCCCGATAACATTTTCCACCTTCAAACCATGGTATACCACTCAACACTCCATCACTAGCTTTAATTGATTTGAATAAATACAAAACCCAATTCCTCACAATGAAAGTATAATTGAACTCACTGAATTAGGACCACTAATGCCTTAATTCAATCATAAAAACTGAATAAGGCATATTCTTCACAAGGATTTTGATCTCTAGAGCATTATCTAATGCTTTGATGCTCTATTTCTTTGCTAGCATGCAATTTAATAATCACTCCATCATCCAAATAAGAAGCAAAATATTTTAATTTTACCCCTTTGTATTATAGAGGCTTCCTGCAAGCTTTGACATGTGATTTCCCTTTAGCAAGAACCTCTTCTTGAGACATGTTACATTCTTTCCTGTCTTGATTTATTGATTTCAACACTTCAAGGACACTAAGGTCATCTTTGAATGATTCTTTACCAACCTACTTTAGGATAACACCTATTGACTTCCTTTCTGTATGAGTTCATCAGGATCTATCCAATTTCTTGTGTGTTGATCTGATCATTAAAAATCATCCTGTAACCAATCATCAAGAACTCAATCTACACTTAAAACATCAGCCTACACCTATCTATAACTACCCAATCTCCATTCAAACTTCAAACACCTAGTCTTCTATCAAATTTAAATCATATATATATTCAACTTCAGTCATCCAATCCATATCTACCTATAATCACTTAAAGTTGCAGTAATGCATTATAGCAAGATGACTTAGTACACTGCCTAGCTCAGTACACTGGCACCTAGTGACCACCACTTGATTTGCTTTATCTACTCATCAATAATAACCTAATTGATTTCCATTGATGTGGTTAATTCAAATTCAATCAACTAAATTATAAATAACATTCAAATAAAAAATTTCAGAAAGAATTCAAGGTTAAAGGCTCATATCCTACAACCCTTTTTGTGTGACTTTTTAATCACCTCAAAGCCCAATCAAATGACCCCTGATTCATGATCAATCAATTTTATATTGTTTTGGAATAACCCTAGGTTCAACACTCCAATTTGAGGCCAATCTAAGATCTCCAACCCAAAAACTTGATTGAAATCCAAAGGCTACAAAACCTTAAAATATTTAAAGCTTATAACACTAGAACTTCCACCTTATGGAATTTGACCATGGGACCTTTCCCAAGACCTTTAATCATGCCTATGACCCTGTTATGACATGTTAAACACAAAATTTCATTTTGGTGGATCCATGCTAGCCCAGAGTTGACTAGGGGTCGAAATGACCAAAATGTCCCTTTAGGTCAGAATTAGAATTTTCTCTAAACCTCAACAAGCCCCAATAAAACCAAGCCATGGAACCTTCTCCGATTAAATCCTAAACACTTTTAAAAATGCATTGGATTCAAATCCAAGACTTGGTCATGCATGGTTGACCAAGTCAACTCATATTTACTATTTGACCCCCTAAGGGTCCAAATGGTCATTTTTAGGAAAATGATCATTCCAGGGCCTGTGAACACTTCCATTGGTATCAAATCACTCTTTTGAGTTGTTGGATTTAAATCCAATTCTTAGTTTGACTTGGTTGACAGGCCAACCATGGTTGACCAAATCATTCTTAAATTATAACCGTTGCGTTGAGTGCACTGCCCAACACAATATACTAACCATTTGATCTCAATCATGATCAAACCTCCTCACTAGGAACTCCATACAACAAACAAATCATCATTGGCCCCTAAGCTAGTGATTGGCCTAATCTAACCCATTTAAGCAAGCTCAACTGATCATTAGCCTCATCTATCTCTAATCAAACTATCAATGATCTCTAATCTTTATCAAACTCATTTAAACATCTATCCTAGTGAAATGGACATGATTGGTCAACCTAACTTAGTCAAAAGTTAACTTAGCAAACTAGACCCAAGGCTCCGTTGTAATCAATCTTACCCCCTTCAAGACCTCAAATCCATTCCAATACTTGATATGAGAGCCCCTAAATCATTGATAAGTCAAATTTTGGTGAGTTTGACCAAGTTAAATCACTAGCACTTGGTTAAATGTCCTTACTTTTGATTAAATCCTAATGTTATTGCTCCAAGCATTTGGCCCATTATCCAAATAGCTCACTACACTTCCTAGGCGCCACCTCAGTACCCTTGACTAGGTTGACCAACCAAAAAGTAAACAAAGTCTTTTAAATAGCTTTTTATGGTCAAACTCATTCAAATCCTTACATCCGTCCAAACCAGCTGGCCTAATCTATTCACATTAGTTTTATTACCCTCCTAAACACACTCTCAGCAAACCCGAGTAGCTATTTTCACCAAAATTAGCAAAACATTGTCCCTTCTCCATTGGACCCACCCAATAAGAAAAAAGTGGTTTCCTCTCCCTTCATAAGATGGCTTGGCCAACCTTTCCCCCAGCCTCCTAACCATTTGGGATGCCTATAGGGTATCTGATTAAGGCCTCTGATCAATCCAAGCCATCCAAGAAGAACCCTAAGGATCAAATATTTAAAAGAGCCTCAAATCATTCATTCTATGCTAAGTATGTTTCCAAGCTCTCTCCAACCAAACTTTTGTTTCATTTTGGCTCTAGAGAAGATCCACTATATTTTCCAACAATTGCAAAGAACTGATGATGATATTCTGGCAAGATGAGCTTCCTTGTCCATCCAAGCCTTCTAGCTTATGAACCAAACCATTTGACCTATTGATTTCTTGTAGGAGATTAAACTATGACAATCTACAAGCTCAATAGGTTAATAAGCATCAACAACCATCAATCCAATCTCGGTATATCTCAAACCCTAGCTTAGGAAACTTGGGTTTAAATAGCTTCTGAAAAAGCATGTTTTAAGCCAAAAAATGCTTCCCCATTGTTGCTCTTCACTTTCTTATGCTCAGTTAAAAATTTTATAGAGTTTGGTTGGATATTTTTAGAGAAAGAGCTTTTTATTCATTCCTAGGGCTAATCTGAGTCATGCATGTGTATGTACATTTTTTAGTCATTAATCGAGTGATCAACAATTCTGATCTTGTTGTTCTACCATTTATCCAAACTATAGGTGATATCCTATGATTTCATTTCTCATGCGGCTAGATCACGACCATATATCCATACCACATGTGGATGGACGACTGAGATTGACTGCTAATTTAGATAATTGAATTCGCCAAAAAGTCAATGGTATTAAACCTCCTTACTTTTTGATGAAATCCTAATGGTATTGCTCCAAGCATTTGGCCCTTAATCCAAATAGTTCACTACACTTCCTAGGTGCCACCTCAACACCCTTGACCAGGTTGACCTGCCAAAAAGTCAACAAAGTCTTCTATATGGCTTTCTATGGTCAAACTCATTGAAATCCTTACTTCCCTCCAAACATGCTATCCTAATCTATTCACATGAGTTTTATTACCCTCCTAAACATGCTCTCAGCAAACATAAGTAGCTGATTTAGCCAAAATGAGCAAAAAAGTGGTCCCCTCTCCCTTGGAGCCACCCAATCAGCCAAAAGTGGTCCCCTCTCCCTTCGTAAGATGGCTTAGCCAACCTTTCCCTCTGCCTCCCAACTGTTTGATACACATGAAGGGAATCTGATGAAGGACTCTGATCGATCCAAGCCATCCAAGAAGAACCCTAAGGATCAAATATTCAAAAGAGCCTCAAATCATTTATTCTACCCTAACTTTATTTAGGAGCTTTCTCCATCCAAACTTTTGTTTTATTTTGGCTCTAGAGAGGTTCCTCAACATTTCCCAATAAAAAATTGGGTGGTTACACCTCACTGACAATGAGATTTTGGATATAAGAGCTTCCTTGTCCGTCCAAGCTTCCTAGCTCATGATCTAGACCATTTTAGCAGTCAAGTTCTTCTAAGAGATTACACTAGGACAGTGATAATATCAACATGCTATGACGCATAAAAAACCACCGATCCAATCATGGTATATCTAAAACCTTTGCTTAGGACACTTAGATTTAAAAAGCTTTTAAAAAAGTGTGTTTTAAGCTAAATAAATGCTTCCCCACTATTGCTATTCCCTTCCTTAAGATCTATTTAAAATTTTATAGAATTTGTTGGACATTTTAGGTGAAAGAGCTCATTATTCATTTCTAGGGCTAATCTGAGTCATGCATGCATATGTATATTTTTTGAGTTATTGATCGCATGATCAACAACTTTGATCTTATCGTTCGGGCATTTATCCAAACTACGGGTGATACCGCAATTTCATTTTCGATCCAGCTAGACCAAGACCGTCTAACCATAGCCCGCACAGTGCCAATGCCGCATCTGTATAAATTACCAATGATTGTCGGTGGCGCAATCATTAGTAATTAATGCACTACCATATAATGATTGTCGCAATTTCAAACCAATGAATTAGAGGGAGAAACGTGGCCCAGTGCCACTTCATTTTATTTAATAAAATTCTTTTTTAAATATATTTTAATTCCTAAAACTTCAATAAATCTTACAAAATTCATTTTAAATCAATTTTTATAGTTCTTGGACTTTATGGATTTAGATAAAAAGCACTTTATTTTAAAATTAAGTTTGGGGCAATTTAATTAATATTATTTTAATTTTTTTAATAATATAGAAATCCATATTTTAATTTTCAATAAAAATTTATTAATCATTTTGCCCCAAAATTTGGTAGAGGTGCACAGTGGCCTATCCTTTAATTCCATTGATATTTCTAGGGCCATGTGATACAAGCTCAAGTCAAATTTGAATTTATAAGGAATATGCTCATATTTTAACCTAGTTCTTAGAAAATTCATTTTGAGTGTGTTCTATAACCATTTTAAACAATCAAACCCTCTATGGAGTCATTAAAGAGAGCTTAACCATGGGTGAAGTGAAGTTAATCAAATTTAATCCAAGTGTTTAGGATAATTGCATGCAATCTTTCCCTTTTATCTTGCATAATCTTCTCCTAGGCATTTCTTGGCTTGCATTCAAATTTGGTTCATGAATGTTATAGTATGTGCCATCCTTACTATAACATTTTAGAAATAATGATGTGGGGAATTTTCCATAGGTGAATTTTTAAGTGTTTGGGTTATAGGTGAACCAAAATGCTTGAGAATTCACCCCATTCTGAAAGTTTGATGTAGGATCTTAATCCTTGGTCAACTATCCCTAAACATACCAAGAGGAGGGATGACTTGGTAGTTTTAAAAAAAAACATTAAACACAAAATTATATTTTTGTATTTTTGGCAACTTAAATGCTAGTAATGCTATCACTCAATGTGAATGCTAATAAAGTTATCAAAAATTACAATAATGGCAAAGATAGATTAATCAACTCAATATAATATAAACCACAAATTTTCAACATGCAATTTTTAGGAAAATAAATTCTAGAATAGTAAAGTGTAGAAAATGAAAATTAGAATCTACACACTAGAATTTTATAGTGGTTCAGTCAAACAATGACCTACATCAAGCCACGGATTCCTCCTCTCCAAGTATTGTACTAAAAATTTAGTGTCCTTCTTTTAGCCACTACAGTTAGATTGAGAAGACCTTATAATCTTTTCACCCACCTGGTGCAGCAGAGAACCTTGACCTCTTTTCAACCCTCTAGGGGCAGGCAGAGAACCACACACTCCTTTTTCATCCTCTTAGTGATGGAATTGAACTTTGACAGTCTTCATGCTGATGATATTCTCCTAGAACCACCCAAGAAACCAACAAAGACACTCGGAGAAAATATGGCAGAAACTTACTCGGAGCAACCGTGAAAAAATCCCTCACACTCCCTCTCTCTCTCACACAGACCCTCCTTTCTCCTTCCTAAAGCTTAACAGGATATCTTCTCGTAGGTCTCTCTCCAGAAAACCCAACATGCATAATACTTGAAACAAGTCTATTAAGAGAGCTTAAATACATGGTAGAAGTAATACATGTTGAAATAAGTCTTTCTCTCTCTAGAAATGTAGAAGTAAATAAAAGTAGAAATACAAACTCTTCAAGACCCTTAACCCTATTCTACGGTCTTGGGTTGATCATTTTGTGCAGTGTATGGTGGACCTAAAATGTTAGTACACGAGAGATAAATATGTAATAATAATAATAATAATAATATGAGATATTATAGTAAAGAGTCCAATAATATTAGTTATCGTCAAAATCATAAGACTTGGATCTAGATTTAAAACAATCTCCCCCTTTTTGATGATGGTCAACATTATTGGTTATGATTCTGAATTAATTTTTCTAAATCCTAAGCTCCCCCTTATTAGTTGAGTTTTTGAAAATAGGGAGAGTTTTTTTAAAATAATAAATTAAAAGAAATAGAAGAACACAAAAACATGAACATGAAATAAACAAAATAATAGACTAGCCATAACAAAGTAGAAATTACAACCTACCAACATTAATCTGCTCCCCCTTTTGACATCACCAAAAAGGAGGAATGATAAAGAAAAACATCAAAGATAAAACTAACATGACAAAGAAAAGAAAAAATAATAATGATAAAAACTAAAATAAGATGAACAAAAAATAAGAAGGTCCTTTATCAGGTGGTGGTGGTGGTTGTTGAAAGTATTGATGAATGGATATGAATTGCTATCCAAATCATGCCATATTTGTCTCATGCTACTGGTGCTACTCCGTGATGTAAGCATAAAAGCGAGTCTCCCACTAATCAAATCTCTGAATCAGTGTCTCATATTGAGAAGGATGGTGTACAGGTGCTAGTGTTGGACCTCCTTTGCTTCCTCTGGCTCCAGGTCCACAAAAGAACATTTTTACGATGAGCATTATAAGGGATGTGGAAGGAACTATTTGAAGAAAAGATTGGAAGATGATTTGGTGGTGCAGGGAAATTATATTTGGATCCCTGAACAAAGGCAATAATGTGACCTAATGCTAGATTTGGCTTTCTCTTATTTATGGGATCTATAACATAGGTGAGGTATTTAATGTATTCAATAATCAGATCAGTTGCATTGAAATAAATTTTAGCCATTATAAAGTAGGATGTGAGAAATAAAAGAGGTGTGATGTTTATCCGATCCCGAGCTTTTCGAATGACTGAATTGTAACGGACGTGTTGAATAATTTGAGCATCTTGAACTAAAGTGTTAACATGAGGAATGTGGTAATTTAATGATAAATCCCTAAGGGTGGTGTTGACTGGGATCCAATTGTAGTTAGGGAGAAAGGCTAAAATATAGATTTTTTCACTAGTGGTAGAATGGTGCAGGATTTCATTAAAGTCTTGAAAGGTGATCTCTATGGGCCTTCTATTATCATTGGATTGAAAGGAAGTGCCCTCACTATTGATACGAAGGCTAGCAAAAAATTTAAAGAGGATTCAGAGTTGAATGGGAAGGTAAGAGTAAGAATGAATTGAAGTGTCATGCGAGAAAATAGATTGAGTAATTGGAAGTTTAGAACTTCCTGATTTATCATTTTGGAAGGGGTGATCTCAGCAGCCTTGTATTGGTTCTAGGATTTTTCATCAGCTGCTTCAAGGAATCGAGGATCAACGGGATGTCAGGAAGAACTTCCTATGAGTGTCGTTGAGCACTTTCCACTGGCCATTGTAAGGAGTTGGAACTTATAAATGAAGGAAGAAGGATTGAGAAGATTGGAGTGAAGAAAAACATTATGTTTCCTACCATTAAATAGAAGTTATGCCAAAGGTATAGTATAATGTGTGATTGTATAGTACAAAATAGGGAATTTAATTTGTCTAGTCTGATCGATCAAAAAAGTTAGACTTATCATAAAAACAATCAGAATTATACTAGATGATAAGAGTTAAGATGATCGACCTGAGGTGTTAGCTTGGACAATCATTAACTAGTCATATCGTACATAATGAATAGGTGTTCGTACAGTATGATACGATATTTAATATTGTACTGGCCAAATTCAATTCATCCAATGATGAATGCCATATGGATCATACTATATGAATTAGGTTTTTATATATTATGATCACCAATAATTGATCAATCATAACCATTAGATTTGCTATGAGCAGTGATGTGATATTTTGTGAAGATCAGATAGTATGATATAATATCATACAATACAATGTAAGAAATTTTGAGTTTGTGTGTGATGAATAGGAAAATGCCATGAAAAGAAAAGAAAAAATAAAGATTCCCACAAAAATATGACACAAATATAAATTAAAAACATGAATAATCATAAAATAAATTATATAAAAGCACACAAAAAACATTGATGTTTTTAATTTCCAATTCATCCTGTTTCTAGCATGAAGGTCTATAACAAGAAGCTAAAGGTTTCAAAGGTAAGGGTTTCTGTAAAGATATCTTCCAGTTAATTTTTAGTAGCCATATGATGTAATTTTATATCTCCCTTAGTTACATGATCTCTAAAGAAATCGTGTTTAATGTCTATGTATTTAGTCTTTGAGGGTTGGATTGGACTTTTTGAGATAGTGATGAAAGTAGTGTTATCACATATGATTAAAAAAGTGTCGATAAGGAGTCTAAGGTCAAGGATTTATTGTTTAAGCGATATGACTTGAGCGACATAGCTTCCTATAGCTATGTATTTTGCTTCACAGATAGATAGGGCTATAGAGTTATATTTTTTACTAGACCAGAAGACTAAATATTATCTAATGAATTAGTAGGTTCTAGAGGTTCTATTTCTATCAACCCTGCAACCTGCAAAGTCTAAATCATAATAACCTATGATTTTGAATGATGAGCTATGTCTAGGATACCAAATTATAAGGTTTTTAGTTCCTAGAAGATATCTAAGAATTCTTATAACAACACTCATATGGAATTCATTGGGATCAACCTGAAATCTAGCATAGATACATACACTAAATATGATATCAGGTATATTGGCAATCAAATAGAGAAGTGATCCAATTATCCCTCTATATTTTTTATAATACATTGATTTTTCATTGGGATCCTTATCTAATGAAATAGTAGAGCTCATCGGAGTATTGATTGCCTTAGAATTATCCATCTCATATTTTTTATGGATATCTTTGATATAATTTGCTTGGCTATTAAAGGTTCCATCATCCCTTTACTTCACACTAAATCTAAGGAAATAGGTAAGATCTCCCATCATGCTCATCTCAAACTCCTCACTCATTATTTTTGAAAATTCATCACAAAGATTTTTATTTGTGGATCTAAATAACATATCCTCAACATAAATTTGAACAATGATTAGATCTTCTTCAACTTTATTTAGGAAATGGGTGGTGTCAACACTATGCTTAATAAAGGCTCTATCTAGGAGTAATGTGCTTAGCCTCTCACACGTAGCTCTAGGTGCTTGCTTCAATCCATATAATGCCTTCCTTAATTTGAATACATGATTGAGAAATTGAGAATTTACAAAACCTAGGGGTTGTTCAACATATACATTTTTTTAATCACCGCATTTAAGAAAGCACTTCTAACATCCATCTATTATAACTTGATTCCTCTAAAGCAAGCAAAGGCTAATAGCCCTCTAATGACCTTCATCCTAGCTATAGGGTCAAAGATCTATTTAAGTCAATTCCTTTGATCTAATTGTACCCCTTAGCTTCTAATCTAGGCTTTTTTCTAATTACTAAGCTAGAGTCATTTATTTTATTCTTGAAAATCCATTTAGTCACTATAGCACTCTGGTCTTTAGTTCTGTTAACCAACTCGCAAATAACATTCCTAACAAATTAATTCAATTCTTCATGTATGTCTAGGATCCAGAATTCATTAGATAAGGCTTGATCCATGTTTCAGGGTTCTACCATAGAGATGAAAGAAGTGTGACTAACCTCCTTTCTATGTCCATGCCTAGTTCTTACTCCTACAGATGGATCTCTTAGGATGAGCTCTTTAAGATGACTAGATGAATATTGCTAATCTCTAAACAATGGGACTTGAGGCTCCACTCTTTTTTCTAGGTCAAAAGATTCTACTTCTTGGATGACTTGAACCACTTCTTCTTCTTTTGACCAAGGCTCAACATATCTATCAAATTCATCAAATACTATATGGGTCATCTCTTCTACCCCTAATGGAGATTAATATCTTAGGAAAACTCCATCTAATTTAGGGTCAAATTTTCCAAAATGGAGATTTTCCATTTCTTAGAATAAACACCTTACATCCAAAAATATGAAGCTGAGAGAGATTGGTTGTCCTTCCTTTGAATAATTTATAGGGTGACTTATTGAGTTTGGATCTGACATTAATCTTATTGAGAACATAGCCAAAAGTATTTACTGCTTCATCCTAGAAATATTTAGGAAGTGAATACTCAGCTAGAATGGCTCTAGCAGCTTCTACCAAGGCTTTATTCTTTCTTTCAATAATCCCATTCTGCTGAGGGTTTCTAGGAGCTAAAAATTATATTTTATATCTAGCTCCTTGCAGAATGATACAAACATATCATTTTCAAATTTCCCACCATGGTCACTATAGATAGTTAGGATTTTACAAACTAATTTCTTCTAAATCCATATGGAGGATGTCCTAAATTCCCCAAATGATTCATTTTTATGTGATAGAATTCTAATCCATGTAAATTTCGAGTAATCATCAATAATCACATATCCATATATTTTTCCACTTAAGCTGCTAGTGCTAAGTGGTCCAAACAGATCCATGTGAAGGATTTCTAAAGGTATACAGGTGGTGATATCTTTGATTCAGTGAAAGGAAGTTTTGATTTATTTTTTGTTTACAGGCATCACAAAGGTGGTCCTTAGAGAATTCTAGTTTGGTATACTTTCAACTAGGTCCTTTTGGGTTACTTTTCTAAGAGTTTTCATACGTTCATGGCATAGTTTCCTATGCCATAGCCAAGATTCATCAATAATTATATTTAGGAAAAGAGAACTAGTGTATTTAATACAATTTAAATCAAGCATTTAAACATTATTAATCCTTTTTCCTTATAAAATAATATTTCCATTTAAATTGTTCACATAATTAATAGATAAGAATTTAATTTGAAGGCCTTCATCATATAATTGACTAATGTTAAGTAAGTTATGTTTTAGGCCATTTACTAGTAAGACATTTTCAATAATAAAATTCATGGAATTACTTATCATACCTAAACCTACCACTTTCCTAACGGCATTGTATCCAAGTGTAACTTTGTCTCCTGCCCAGGCCTTTAATGTGATTAACTACTTCATATCTCTAATCATGGGCCTTTAGCATCCGCTGTTCAAGTACTATATGCTCTCACTAGGCCTTTTGTGAGAGCACTCCTACAAAGTCAATCAAATATTAGATTTGGGAACCTAAGATAGTTTGGGTTCCACCTTATGTCATGATGAGTGACTTGAATGCATACTATGTTGTAGTGCAAGTGATTTGGGCCTCTGCACTTGATGTGTCCTATAGTGAATTATGCAAGTGCGAGCTGTGACCTAGCATGCCACTAGAATGAGACCTAACACTAGGGAACGGATTCACTAATCGATATGGGGTGTGGTGCATCTTCTTAGGGGTATATGATGCATGCGGTGATAATAGGTTATACCATTGTGTCAATATAGCTGATGGTTTATTATTTTGTATTGCATTGACTTTTTCTTTTAAGAATCATTTGCACATTCAAGTTTGTACTTCCAATTTCAATGCAAGCTCATTATGATTTAATTCACTTATGAATGCTTCTAATTATTTATATGATTCTTCTAACACAAGATACTTTGATTTCAAGGATTTATTTGCATTTGTTATATCAAAATGCTTCTTATTTAATGCAATATACTCTTTAACTAAAGACACATTCTCTTTATCTAATACAAAATGTTCAACTCTAAGGCTATCATGCACTTCTTACAAACTTAAGAATTATGAATTTAAACTAGCTTACATTTTCTTAAGCTTTTTATATGCAATGTTAATCTTTTCAAAAACTTCAAAATAATTTATCATATGAAAGCTCACATACCTCCTCTAGATCAGAGTGATCAACACTATTATCTTCTATATGACACATATTACTTACCTCCTCTTCTATCCTTCAGTTCTGATGAGTACGAGCTAGAGTCTACCCAAAATGCCTTTTACATCCATTGCTTCCTCTTTTTACCTTTAGTCTTCTGCTCACTCTTCTCCTTGATTAGGTGAGCTTTTGGATTGGGGCAATCTTTTCTCAAGTGGCATGGTTTTCTGCATTCAAAGAAAATTATATTAGATGATGCTTTCAAATTTTTATTTGTTTTACCTTTATTCCACTACTAATGATGCTTTTGTTTTCTTTTTCAAAAGTTTTTGAATTAGCATGTCATCAGTGATATGTCATCATCTTCCTCAATTACAAAGCTGTCATTTTCTTATTTATTTACTTTCAGTGTCACCACTTTGTCCTTTCTCTTATCTCTTGCATCTTGTAATCTTTGACTCACACCTTGCTCATAGGCAATAAGTGAGCCTAATAAGTTATCTATAGAATAAACATTAAGATATTTTGATTCACACATGGCAACAACCATAGCATCATAACTACTAGGTAGACATCAACAAATTTTGTTCACTTTCTCAATATTCGAAAGCTCTCTACCTAAAGCATGTAGGGATGTACTGATTTGAGTAAACCTAGTATACATGTTTGAAATAACTTCACATAAAAATGTTCATAATTGTTCAATAAGATGTTCAGCCTATATTTTTTGACCTCACTAGTCCCTTCATATGTAATACACAATTTATCCAAAATGTCATTGCTAGTGGTACAGGTAGAAACTCTCATGTAATATTCAAACTTAAGAGCACAGAAAAGGTAGTTTAAATATTTTATATTTTGTTGGGCTATGTCCCTATCATCATTGCTCCAATTATTAAATAGTGCTTCAATTTTGATGCCATTATTAAAATGAGAGGGTGCATAAGAACCTTTTTATACCAAAAACCACATGTGAAAAAAAATTAGATTGCAAGAAGGTAAATATGCAAAATTTTCAAAAATTAGATGGTATGCTATCAAATAAAGGTGGACTAGTTATAGAATAATCCTCTGTGGTGTTTCTATTATCAAAATGTGCCATGGATCATTTTTCTCAAGGTTTTCTAAAATTCTACTTATGAGAACCCCTCTGATACCAATTGAACGCTTGATGTAGAATGTTAATCCTCGATGAACTATCCCTAGGCAGGTCGAGAGCGTGGTGTGAATTGGTAGTTTTTAAAAAACTTCTAACACAAAACTATATTTTTGGATTTTTGACAACTTAAAAGAAAGAAACACTATCACTTAATGCGAAAGGAAATAAACTTAGCAATAGTTAAAATAATGTAGATGATAGTTTAATCATCAATATAAAATCAACTACAAATAAATCATAAAAATAAAAATTAGAATCTACACACCAAAATTTTATAATGGTTTGTACAAACTATGACTTACATCAACTCCACAGAGTCCTCCTCTCTGAGTATCACACTAAAATTTTAGTGTCTCTCCTTTAGCCCCTACAGCTAGGTAAAATAGCCCTTACAATCATTTCACCAACTTAGTACGACAGAGAACCTTGACATCTTTTTCACCCTCATGGTGATAAAGGAAAACCTCGCACTACTTTTTCACCCTCCTGGCAAAGGCAGAGAACCTCGATGGCCTTTGGGCTAATAATCTTCCTCTCAGTGCCACCTAAGAAACCAAGCAAGACACTCAGAGAAAATAAGGAAGAAGCTTGCTCGAAGCAACAGTATGAAAATCCCTCTCACTCCTTCTCCTTCTTATACAAACTCTCTTTTATCCTTTCCAATGCTCTCCAAGATCACTTCTCCAAGCTCTCTCCATAGAAAACCCAATAGACAAAAGATTAGAAACAAGTCTATTGAGAGAGCTTAATTACAAGGCTTCACAAAAAGCCCTAATAATTTAATTATTTTGATATTGATCATATAATAGGATCCACGATTGTATAGTATGATTAGCTCAAATAGCCTTGTTAGTACTTTACGAAGAGTAAGGCGCTCTACGATCAATTAAAGTATTTAAGCGATTGTCCAGTATGATATGATGCATCATCTTGTATGATTAGTTCAATCAAATTGGACTATAGTCTTGTATGATTGGTGGTGAAAAAATATGGTCCCATGCAAAGATCGGGTCATATGGCATGATCAGAAAAATCATAAAGTATGATCTGACTGGATCAGTTAATTCAAATTTGATCCACTAATTATATGATTAATTTAGGCAAGATTTGATTATATCATACAGTACGATACCTATCATACAATACGATTAGTATAAATTTTGAATTTTAAAATATTGCCTAAATTATGATTGGTGGCTAAGATATTCATTTCAACTGATTGTCCAATACTATTTAGATCATATAGTATGATTATTTTAAATAATATTAATAATGTAATTAACCATTATAATGATTTAAGTTTTGAATAGTTGATCATATAATACGATATGTATCATATAGTATGATCTAGATGTTATGGTACAATATGGATCGTACAATATGATTAGTTCAAAAAATTATACTTCAATTTTTCACACTATCTCACTCCCCTGAGTGTGTGTGTGCACGGTCACCAAGTTTAGCATCTCTCAAATACGTGACTTTGACTCAAGAAATATATATATATAAAAAAAGTAGAAATATAAACTCTTCAATACACTTAACAATATTCTTCCAAATTTTAAGTTGATCACTTTGTGCGGTGTATAGTGGACCTGAAATATTAGTGCACATGAAATAAATAAGCAATAATAACAATTATAGGAGATAGCATAGTAAAAAGTCCAAAAAATTTTGTTATAATCAAAATCACACTTGGATCTAGATTTCGAATATCTCCCCCTTTTTGATGATGGCAAACATTATTGGTTACGATTTCAAATTAATTTTGCTATATTCTAAGCTCCCAACTAGAAGAGTTTTTGAAAATAGGGTTAGTTTTTTTATTTTTTATTTTATTTTTAAATAATAAATTAAAATAAATAGAAGAACACAAAAATATGAACATGAAATAAATAAAATAACAAACTAGTCACGGATAATGTTTAGGAATTTAAGAAAATTATAGAAATAACATAATCATGAATATTGTCTAAGAATTTGGGAAAATCATAAAAAATAAAAAAAATGCACCAAATAGGGCTAAAACTTTAAAACATTGAACTAAGTAACATTATACACCTTAGATTCAAATTTCACTAAAATTGGAGCTCATTAGGTTAGAAAATTAATCAAATTAAAAATTAGCCCTTTAAAGGGACCTAAAATTTCCAAAAATTATAATAATTTCAAATTAAATCTAAAAAAACAAAAAAATAAATCAAATTGTTCATAATTGAACCCTCTATCTAAGAAAATTAAAAGCCCCACCATTGGACTTAAATTTTGACCTTGATTTAATATTTATGAAAAAATAATAATTAATTAAATATAAATAGAAAAATATTAAAAATTCAAAATAAATTTTGAATTACTGAAAACACTCCATCAGGTCATCTCTGACCGTTGGGGGTGATTTTATTATGTTTAGAGTTAGTTTGGTGCAAAAAGAACAAAATCTTCTTAATTAAGCAATTAAAAAATTCAATTAAATACCAAAACTTCAAAATTTCATAAGTAATTCCAGAAATTTTTAAATTTAGCAAATTTAAATGCATTAAACTCCTTTAAGGGTTTAATATTTATTAAAAATATTAAACTTCCAGAATTCACTAAAAATGAAAAAGTCAAATTTAGGGTCAACTCTAGTTCAAAAACTCGTAAAAATTTTAAAAAATCATAACCTAATCTAGAAAAATCTAAACCCAACAAACTTAGTGTCATTTTACTCATCTTAGGGTCTAATATTTTTCAAAAATATTAAAACTCCAGAATTCAATCTAAGATAAAAAGTCAAATTTGGTTCCCTTTATTTAATGAATTAAAATAATTTATAAATTCCAAAAATTCAACAAATGATCAAATCTTCAGCAAACATTAATCTAATCACTAGGATCAAATAACCAACCTTAAAATACATAATAAACATACAATTGATGAAGTTTTTAGGATGAACTACCTTGAGCTGCAAGGCTACATATCCGAAGGAGGCCTAGGTCCTCGAGCCTACTATGACAACGCCAATAATAGATTTAATAGAGTGAAAAATGATAAAATCAATTAATCATTAATTACTTAACCAAACTAAATAATTAATACAATTACATGAACCTTATTTTTAAGATGGGCTACCTCAAGCTGCAAGCTTAAGGGTTCTAAGGAGGCCTAGTTCCTTAAGCCCATTATGACAACGCCAAGAAATAGTTGAGGGAAAAAATAATAATTAATGCAATATCTCAAATCATCAATGAATTAACTAAAAATCATCAGCCCTTAATCTCAACTAATTAAATTAAATAAATAATTTTAGTTACTACTAGGTAACCCGGGCCAACGAAGATATTATCTTAGCTTCAAGAAAGGTGAAATAAACGTCACGGCCCTAGTGTAAACAAAGGAAGTAATAACTCAACACTTAAAATTCATCTTAAAATGATCACTAAACTTTGATACTTAAACTCAAATTAAAATCCCCTTTGACCTATAATAAATAAATTAAAACACTAGAGAACTTTAACAACTATCCCATATAGGACATATGTAAGCCACGCAGCCGGATACATACACTTTAGATGGTTTGTTAGGACAACCACTTCTAGTTTTAGGCTAGGATGGTGTTTTTTCTTTTTTATTTTCTTGTGTGTCGAGGTTTTTTGTGGATTTCACTACATATTGGTTGTAATGAATTGATTGATGTGATGCCTTGTGGTGTATTAATTTTATCATATTATCTATGAATTAATATGATGTTCATTAGAATACTCTTAGGTTAGAAATGATCTGGATGTTGGCAAAGTTTTCTGCAAGTGGTCATCCTCATACGGGCTAAAATAAAAAGGGGCTAAATTAAAATTTATATAAGGAATTTTCAATAGATGCTAAATATGCTAAGCCTTAAGATTAAAATAGCATGGCTAAGTGATTATGATTGGCTCAAATATGAGCAAATAAAATTATATAATTACTTGGGATGATTTTAATAATTTTGATTATAACTATTTAGGATAACGTGCAAGTTATATGGTGTCTTTTATATTTTTGATATGTATATTAAAATTTCATGAGTTATTATTGAAGTGGAAAGAGAGGGGAAACATCCCTTAGGGGAGAGTTCTTTTCATTGGGTGACTCAAATTAGGATGATTTAAAAATCCAAAGAGGAAAGAAACACCCCTTCAATGAGGAGTTCTTTCCATTTGGATACTTGGATCTGACGAATCCAAGGAGCTCATAGAAGGGAGGAAAATGAAGGAATGAGGACTTAAACATATCCCATTTTGAAATTACTTGCGTCCTTCCTAGGATTAGAATACAGGTTGTTGTTTATGGTTCCTGGCCACTTTTAATTTCTACAAACCCTATGTTATAATCAAGTGGAAATTGTCACATGAACCTTTTACATTTACTTGATTCTTTTTATTATATGATTTGAATGTTATGTTCATTTCTGCACATTAGGAGTTTCATAGTGTTTCTAGGTTTATTACTCTTGTATGCCGATTTTGTTTTAGCCTTGAGGCGATTAATCTCTTTAAGAACTAAAATTTTTTAACACATAATTAAATTAAATATTTAGGACAACATCAAAAAGATAAACATTTTAAGAAGTAAGCTCAATCTTGTTGAGGGTATAATGCATTCATATTAAATCTTTTTTCCTTATTAGGCACCTCTCCGCTTGCAGGTTGTGGAAGACCACCTGACCTATTAGGATGCAGCTCTATCTAGGGGATGTTGTGAAATCTCTAGGTAAAACTAATTTTTTAAGCCAAATATTTGAACTGCTTCATATTACTTATGCATACAAGGTCAATCAGCATATATTGCTATAAACACTAATTAAAAAATAAAATTTTAATTATATTTAAGCATAATTACCCTTCATAAGGGGCCAATCAAGATATTCTCTAAATGTCGGTCCCAATTAATCAAAACTTAAATAATAACCCTACCCATCTTTCATAAAGACCAGACTACTAGATTTAAAGCACCTAGGTGGTTAGCCGGCTCCCCAATCCAGGCCTGGATAAGTCCAAATTTTCATATCATTAGCTAGGTTTTGGTTACCTTAGTTTGGTGTTAAAAATCAACTTAGGATCTAGGGCAAACCCAAAATCATAAGACCTCATTTTGGGAATATATTCCCAACACTTATAAAATGGAAACTTGAAATAAAACTTTCTCTAAACAAAAATTTAAAGCCAAACACATAGTATAGAATGAGGCTTTCCTGAGTTATTTCAGAATCTCAAAGTGCTTCCTACTCCTCTTTCATTGGCCTCTAAGAATAAGTGTTCAAAATTTGATCCAATCCCATTTGGAATTCTAACCTCACTCCTTTAATATCACTCCTTCAAATCTCAAAAATAAAATTTTAATCATTATTTTAATCGAGAGTATTCATAGAAAACTTAAAGCTCTTATGATCTAATGAACAATAAGGGCTTGCCTTCATATGAGATTTAAAGACCCTAGATCAATTAAAAAGTCAATTAATTTTCTTTGGGAAAATTAAGAAAATTTATGATGATCGTTATCATCATATTTGAGTAATTAATAAGAATGGTACTTTCTTCTCTTGGGAAGATATATCATTTGTTGTTATGACCTCATATATGATATTAATGATAACACATCTAGATTATTGCTACTAAATGTTTGACCAAACATCATTTTGACCCTTAAGGGTCATAAGTAGTTCCTTTCTGAATTCGACTACAATATTCAAGATGAAATTTAAAATTCTGAATCTGAATCCATTAAGAAATTTTAACTCTACCTCTCGGGGCGGTATATCATTTCTAATATGTTTGACTTCAAAATTAATATTTGACTAGTAAATTTGAAATTTCCAAAAGAAATTAAAATTTTAATTGCTTTGCATTCTTTCTAAAGAAAAAAAAAATAACACCTTAAGAAAACTCTATTCTTTCATAGCATCTTTTTCAGAATAAACACCATCCAACCTTTCATTATCAAAGACCTACCTAATAATATCTTCCTTAGCAACATGCAAAAATAATGATCCTTAATGTGAAGATAAAGCACCACCCATATTAGAATAAATACAATTCTTTTTCTTAATAATATTTCCACCATTTTCTTCAAACAAGAAGAATTCATTATCCCTATAATACGAGAGTGCATACTTCCCTTTTACGGCAACAGAACTATCATTTTCACGCAAAGGATAACCACTATTTCTAATCCATTTAATAACCAAAGCACCACCACATTCTTTTGGCCTCCCAGTAAACCCTAATCCTTCATCATAGAGAGGAACACCTTTCCCAAAGAAAGATGGGTCCTTAACCTTAAAACCTCTAGGGAAGGGGCACCACTAAGATGAAGTGGCTGACAACCACCACCCACCATACTCGGCCCTAGCAAAAAACCAACAAATGGAAAATTTAAATTCAAAATAGATGAATTTCTCTCTCCTCATACCATCACCTCCCCTCCTATTTGCTTTATCCCTTATGTTTTAATTTTGTACTTTGTATTGCAATAAGAAAGCTATTGCAACCTACTAGTGATAGAAACTCTATCAAATTCCTTCTTTAACAAAGAAAATAAATATGGAGGAATTTTATTTTCTAGAAAATTTACCCAAACAAAATCACTAAAATAGCAAACATGGCATACAAATCTTCCACCTTATTATAATCTTTACAAGTGTAATGAAAAACTACTTGGTAGAAGTCATTCAGAAACAAAAGCTCCTTCTTTAATAAATACTCTCTCTACCATTTTTATTTCTTCAAAGCATCCTAAGGCATCCTTATAATGTTTATGATGTCTCCTTCTATAATGTTTCCCATCTTTTCAAGCATCAAATTCTGAAGAAACTCTCTGATTTCCAAAATTGCCTCCATCTCAAATTGAGATATATCCCAAAATTTTGTTTTCTTTCTATTGGCAAGAAGAAATCTACCTTGGTAGTCTTTAACAAAACCCTCTATTCTTGCTAGATTTAATTTAAGAATGAATGCATCAATATTTACTTTAACCCAATCTAGAGTTGGGGTGAGCCAAAATCGTTATGTAGCTTATATGGCTAGTTAGCATCCTGGTCTTCTAGCATTGGATTTAAGTATGGTTGCATAGCTGAAACCAAAACATTTACAACTATAACTATTGGAAGAGATACAATCACACCATTCTTAACATCATTTTTATATTTCCAAGAATAATTAGCTCTTTTTAATTTTCTTTGAAGCATTTCAGCCTCATTGCCAAAGTCAAATTTTTAGCTTTTGCTTTATCCATTTTTTTTAAATTATAACAAATTTCATTACTCATAAAAAAGAATTAGAATAACTAAGTGATAGGAAAACTATCACATTGCTTCTTTATCAATGCAAACAGAGTTGAAGAAAGTTTGTTGACATCTACAAACAAAAATCTCCTAAGATAGCATACGAGGCACAAAGATCAACCACTTTGGTACAAATGGTCAGAATGCTCGTGCTCTCTAGCGATTCGGAGGCAATCTAGGGTTACATCTTCTGAGCTACTCTCTCCTCACTTTTTGCATGCTTTTTTTGTTTTCTTCTCATTATTTTGTGCCTTTGTTGTCTTCTTAGTTAGTTTTGTGCTTTGTTTTGATTTTTTTTTCAGGGTTGCTGACTTTGGGAGAGGACGACTCCATCTTCATCTATCCCTTTGATTGCTTCCCTTCTGAATGGCAAGATTCGATCTTTTAAGGTGGTTTTGGTTGGTTCTTCTTCTTCTTCTTCTTCTTCTGCTAAGCTTCACTTAGTTCAAACTTCTTTTAAAGGTTGTCTGGCTTTGATGTTCGATGACTCTATGGTGTCGTAGCTAGCTACCCCTTTTCCTCTTACTTTGGTAAGCAAGTTTCTTCTTAGGCATCCTAATATGGTTGTCATTCATAAGTTTTTCATTAATATGAAATTATCATGATATTTCCATATCAGCTTGTTGGATCTGAGACATATTACGATTCAACTTAGTAATGATCTTGTCTATAGTCACATTTTTTCAAGGAGATCCTACTACATGCAAGCTTATCAGATGAGATTACTCAAATGGACACCAAAATTTGATGTCCATGAGGAATCTCTTATTGCTCATGTGTGGAACTCTTTCTTGAATCTGAGACTTCATTTTTTTAATTCTCAAATTTTATTTGGCTTGGCTTTGATTTTTTGTAGGCCCCTGCAGACGAATCAAGCTATGACATCTATCTCTCATCCATTTGTGGCCCGTATTTTAGTTGAGTTGGATATCTCTAAGAAACATCCTAATGAGATTTGGATTGGTTTGAGTTGAATGGCTATTTCTAAAAAGTTGAATTTGAAAATTTACCCATTTTTTGCCCTCATTGTAAGATGCATGGTCACGTGTTAAATGAGTGTTTTAGGTTACATCCCCATCTTCAGAAGGAGAAGGAATCCTCCAAACAACCGTCTGGAAAGGATGTTCCTTTAGTTGATCATGATATTGTGATTCCTAACCTGGATGTTATTGAGGGTAATGGTCCTAAAATGCAAGATAATGTTAAGGAATCCATACAACTTTCCATAGCTCATACTGAATCACATTCTACTAATGTTGATGAACCTCTTCTTGGTCAAGGAGAAAATCTCAACCCTATCTCTTGTTTAGCTCATGGCTCTCAAAACATGGATAAACAAATGTTGTCTATCACTACTAATCTAAATATTATTCCATCTTTTGCTATTACTCTTTGTGCTCTTAACAAAAACTTGCCTAATATGGATTTTAAGTTGTTAAATAATAGTTGTACTAATAATGTGCAATCTCAATCTGTTGTGAATGACTAGGAGGATGGCCATATCAATTTGGTGGAGGGTAATGTTGGTAGTGAATTGAGAAGTAAAATTTACGAGGAAGATGGAGCTATCTTTGAGGAGGGTGAACTACCTCAGGAGGTGAGGCTAGCAAGTATGATCAATGATGGTAAGCTTCCCTTAATATCTCAATATCATAGTGAGGCCTTTATTGATACAGAGGATATGGATATTATGGCTAAATGTTTTGCTAAAGATGATAATGAGACTAGTTACGTCAAGTTCCAAAGTAGGAGAGGTAGGAAAAATAAGAACATCATTTCACGATCTCCTAGAACCACCCGTTTGCATACTAGTCATTAGCCCCTATTTTTTATGTTTAATTCCATTATTTGGAATGTTAGGGGCATTGGGTGTCCCTCTTCTAAGTTAAGAGTTAAGAACTTATACCTCATTTATAATGTTGCTATTCTTTTTTTACTTGAACCTCTTATTTCCTCTACAAAATTACCTAGCACTGCTAGATTTTTGGGTTTTAAATATGCTTTTTTGAATGTGTCCAATAAGATTTAGGTTATTTGGAAGGATCTTGTTCGTATTAATGTTATTGGAGATTTTACTCAAGTTATGCATTGTAAGATTGAGGCTTTAAATTTACATTGTTGTGCCTCTTTTATTTATGCTGCTTCTTCTCATTATACTAGGAAATTGTTATAGGAGCAACTCATCAACTTTCATAGTATTTGTAACTTGCCTTGGCTTGGTGGAGGGGATTTTAATACTATCTCTAATCCTTCTAAATATATAGGTGGTTCTTTTCCTATCTATCCATCTATGGAAGATTTTAATAATATGATTATGGAATGTAATTTAATTGATATTGGCTTCTCTGGTAATAAATTCACTTGGAACCATGGTCATTTATGGCAAAGGTTAGATTGGGTTTTGTTTAATGACTGTTGGCCTAACACTTTTAATTTTATTACTGTTGAGCATCTTAGAAGGACTCTTTTTGATTATTCACCTTTGTTAATTACTCTTAAGACTAAGCACATTAATTCTCCTTTTCAATTTAGATTTCAAAACATGTGGTTGCTTCATGACTCTTTTCTGGACTTGGTTAAGGAAAATTGGCATGCCCTTTACATCCAGATAACTCTATCTTTGGCATGAGGAGACTTTATTTTAAACTGAAAAGGCTTAAGCAAAAACTGGTGGAATCATAAAGTGTTTAAAAATCTTTTCTCCAATATTTTGAGTGTTGAAGAGAAAGTGAATACTTTTGAGAATGAATGTCAATTGTTTCCTTCTTATGTAACTTCAGTTTACTGAGAGATGCTAAAGATAGTATTTATAAATTAGAAGCTCAGGAGGAAGCTTTTTAGAAACTAAAAGTGATTGTGAAACACCTTGTTGAAGGTGATAATAATACTAAATATTTCCATGCTTTAGTTTAGAGAAAATGTGCTAAAATTTGTATTAATATAATTAATCATGATGATAGCTCTGTTACTAAGAATGGCTTGGAAATTGCTAATTTAGCGGTTCAATATTTTCAAAAGCATCTCAATAAGGATTTTCGTCCTACTCATATTGATAACCCTGCTATTATCCTTAACCTTAATTCTCAAGAGGATAATGAGTTTCTTTCTAAACCTCCTACTTTAGAGGAAGTTAAAGAAATTGTTCATAGTATGAATGGTGACTCTGTGGCTAGGTCGGATGGCTTCACCATTAAGTTTTTTTAGAAATCCTGGCATATTATTAGTAATGATATTTTTTCTGCTGTTAATGATTTTTTTGCTGGTAATTTTATTCCTAAGTTTTTTACTTCCACTTCTATTGTGCTTATTCCCAAAAACAACTCTGCTAGTAACTGGAATGATTTTAGACCTTTTAGTCTTCCACCTTTGTTTAATAAATTGCTTTCTAAAATCCTTATGAATCATTTAACTTCTTTTTTGCCTAAAATTATCACGCCTTTTCAAATGGGTTTTGCTAAAGGGCGAGGTATTGCTCATAATATTCTTTTGGCCCAAGAATTTTCTCAAGACCTTGATGTTAGGGTGAGAGGTGGTAACATGATTTTGAAACTTGATAATGCCAAGGCTAATGATAACATTGATTAGAACTTTCTTTATAATATTATGGAGATGTTTGGTTTTAATTTGAATTTTATCAACCTTATTAAAAACTACATTGGGGGTTCTTATTTTTTTATCATTATTAATGGTAAAAGCAATGGTTTCTTTAGGTCCTCGCATGGTCTTAGATAGGGTGATTCGATATCTCCTGCACTTTTTATAATTGCTGCTGAGTACTTACTAGAGGCCTTGCTAACCTCTTTGAGAATTCCCCGAGCCTCTATTTTAGTTGGGTGGTTTTCCTATCTCTCATTAATGTTTTGCGGATAACTTCATCATTTTTATGAATGCTTATGTTAATAGGATCAACAAACTTATGGTTTTTTTCATTAATTTGAAGTGATTAGTGGTCTTGCTCTTAACAAGCATAAGTGTTCTTTATACCCTCCAAGAAGTGTCTAATGACCATATTTTGGCTATTAAATATTTAACTGGTTTTGTGCATGGCCATTTGCCTATTAAGTACCTTGGGCTACCGCTCTTTAAAGGTAAAAAGAAAACTTTTCTTTTTGATGATTTAATTTTTGCTGTGTAGAACAAACTTCTATCATGGGATTCTAATTTTTTTAGTTTTGGGGGTAGATTAATTCTCAATAGAAGTGTTCTTTGTTCTCTCCCTGTTTATATTTTTTAAACTCTTCTTCCTACTCAGGTGATTTGCAACAGGATTGATAGGCTTTTCAATAAATTTTTTTGGAAAGGGGCTAGTAGTAATTCTAAAATTATCTTGTCCTCTTGGGATAAGTGTTGTGGTGTCTTGGAAGAAGGAGCTTTGGGGTATAAGAGTATGAATGAACTGGCCTATACTTTTTCTTTCAAATTATGGTACACTTTTCGTGCTAAAGTGAGCCTTTGGTCTAATTTTATGTATGCTAAATATTGTGTGGGTAAACATCTAACTACATGTTGTTCAAACCAAGGTGATTCTAAAGTGTGGTATAGACTTTGCAAAGTTAAATGGGTTGTTGAGCCTTTTATCTATTGGGGGCTTGGTGGTGGTGACATCTTCTTTTGGAAAGATTGTTGGCTGGGGGGCCAATTTATTAGATCTATTATTAACAACTCTTCCACTATAGCTGTTAAGATGAGTTATTTCTTTATTGATAATTATTAAGATTATGAAAAACTTGCTAATGTTATTCCTGACTCTATTATTCAACAAATTTTGAACCTCCCCCTGAGCACTGAGTCTGATGATTTACTTTTATATGGTTTGTCCAAAGATGGTGGTATTAGATTAAAGGATGCTTGGCATGCCTTAAGATCTAAGAATGAGGTTACTAATATTTTTTATATGCTTTGGCATAAAAGTATTCCTTCCATGGTGGCTATGTTTGTCTAGAGAATTTTACATAAGTTCTTTCCTATGGATGATAACTTAATTAAAAGAGGTTTTATATTATCGTCCAAGTGCCAATGTTGTTATCATGTGGAGAATATGCATCATGTTTTTCTTTCTGGTCCTTTAGCTGTTAAAACTTGGACTTATTTTGATGACATTTTTTATTTGAATTGCTTTAATGATAAAATGTCTATTAATGCTATATGCTTAATTGTTGGTTTATTAAGTCCAAAGGCCATATCAGAAATGTTATTCCCTTACTCATTTTGTGGTATTTATAGTTGGATAGCAATAATTCTATTTTCAATGGTGTTGGTATGAACCATCATAGGATTATCCAGAATGCGAAAGACAAGGTTCTAGCTCTTTATTCTAGTAAGTTGCTCTCTGTTAAGAATTTTAAAAACTATTATTCTGTTGCATCTAATTTAGGGATTAAGTTGGAGGTTGATCATCTTCCTAAAGAACCTAAGTTTATTTATTGGACTAAACCTCCATTTAACTCTTATAAGCTGAATGTGGATGGTGCTATCCTTGGGGCCTCTTTGGGTTGTGGTGGGGTTATCAGGGACCATCATGGTAGTTTCATTATGTCTTTTGTTGGTCTTTTACAGAATTGTGATGTTAACAAGACTATCATATTGGCTATGCTCCACAGTTTAAGATTATGCATTTCTCTTGATTTAACTAGCATTATTTTTGAAGTTGATCCCAATTATTTTTTTCAATTTTTAAATTTTGTTGAGGACACGGTGTGTAATTCTAATCTTTTATATATGGTGGGGGATATTAAGAGTTTGTTGATCTTTATGAACTATTCCTTCTCTCTTATTCATAAGGAGGGCAATGCGTGTGCTAATTGGCTTTCCAATTAGGGGTATGGCTTGGAGTGTCTGTCTGATTTTACTGCCACTAACCTCCCTGCTCTGCTGACAGGTCTTTTAAGATTAGACAAAATTGTTATGCCTTATGTTAGATTAGAAAAAATAGTTTTTGTTGGCTGGAGGTTTTTGTCTTCTTCTTTTTTTTGTCCTGGGGGCTCGCTCTCAGGTTTTGTTCTTGTGTTATTATTTCTTCTTGCTGCTATGTTTTTGTTTGGGTTGCAACTATGCTGTTAGGTCTACTTTTATGTTATCCAGATTTCTTGGTCCTTCTAACCTTGTCTTGTTTGGTTTTAAGGGTGCTCGAGTGGTCTTATCCTGCTGCTCTATTTTTTGGTTGGTTGGTTCCAATTGCAGTTGCCTTGTTATGTTTCATGCATGCCGTATTTGCTTGCTGTGGGTTTTGTGTTGCCACTTAATGTACAATTTTAGGTGTTTTTTGGGTATTTTTTGTGCTTGGTCGGTTGGTTTGGGGTTTGCCTCTTCGTTGGATTCCTAGAGATTATCACTGTGACCTTGGTTCCTTTTACTTTTTTGTTTCTATTTGGGTGCCAGGATTAATTTCCTGTGGTGCTCTTTCTTGGCCAATATTCATTATTAGTGTTTGCTCTTATTGGGTGTCTTTGTTTCTTGGTTGCTGGGAGATTCCTGGTGCCTCTGGGTCTTTGCTGATGCTGGGTACTGTGGCTATCTTTCCTGTAGCCTTTTCCTTATTAGCTTTGGGGCTCTTGCTTTTCCTTGAGGTTATGGATGGTTGACTAGCTGAGTAGTCTATTTATGTTGAGCTAATTTTGATTCATGTTTCCTTTGTGGTTTGGTTGGGTGGCCTCTATGCTGGGCTGCCAGTTGGGGCCTCTTTTATCTTACTACTGTCTCACTATTTATTTTAGCTGGTTTGGCTTGCTCCCTATTGTTACCCATGCCTTGATATCTTAGAATTATTGATGTTGGTTTGGGTTTAATGGTTCCTGGTGTTGTTTATTTCTTGATGGTATGACTATCTTTACTAATTTGGAGGTGAACAAATGTGGTGACCCTTCTAGCATTACTTATGTCATTGCTATTAGGGATTATGATGAGGTTGATGTTGGTTGGCCTGGCTGCTCTGATGATAATGTTTTGTATCTTCTTATAGCCTCCTGTTGCTTCCTTTTTATCTATCTTTTGAACATCAACCTGAACTATAAACCTGCTAGCTGTTGCTTTTACTTGTGTTTTTCTTTCGTGGGCATCACCTGTTTTGCAGGATATTCTTAGTGCAGGTGTTTGTTATGGTGCCATTTTGGTTGGGAAGTTGGAGCTGATTGTGGTTTTTGGTTTCTTCCTTCTTTTTGGGTGCTCTTTCTTGTGCACCGTAGAATATACCTAGGTTTTATTATATTTTTGCCTAGCAGGGAACTCAAACTCTTAGGATTTTTTTTTGCTTTCTTTTTGTAGCTCTTCTGAGCATTAATGCGTAGGCCCCTCTGTGGCTTTCCCTTTAAAAAAAATCAACCACTTTATTACAATTTCTAGTCACAAAATGAAAATAATTTTGTTGAAGCCTTCTAGAAAAGATAAATCATTTTCCGATTTATCTTTACATCTCCATTTGATCTTCTCCATAGACCCTTGAAGCGTCTTCATAATTTTGGCATTATCCCCTTAAATGTTCAATCCTTCCATTTCAAACATCCACTCTTTTAGTTCCTCCGTGAGTGCAACAGTAGCATATAATTCTAACAATGTTGAATCCAAAAACATAAGTTTCTTCCCATAGGCCATTAGGAATCTTCCTTTATAGTCCCTTATTACTTCAGCAATACTTGCTTGATTAGTATTCAGAAGTGAAGCATCAACATTAAACTTAATTTATTTTCGAGGAATGGGATGACAAGAATTACTTTCAGCCCAAAGGGGTGGTTAACATCCCAATTATCCATGATAGGATAAATTTGCTATAGAAATGAATTTGACAATGTCTGAGCTGCTATGGTTGTCGCCAAAGGTAAGGATTTATCATGCTAATTGTAATTTCTTACTTTCTATGAATGATAGACAACTAAGTAATACATTCTAACATTTCTAGTATTTAATTTAGAATTCTTCTACAAATAGACCAAGAAATCAATAAAATTTTAGAATACAGGTACCTTAAACCCCACTAATTGAAAAAAGATATTGCCTTTTTGAAAAAACTATAATTAACTATAATAAGCACAATATCTATAATTAGTAACCTCTAGGACACAACCTTACCTCTTGCAATCTTCTATAAACCAGCCATGCAATTGTAGGGACTACATTTTTGCTGATTCTCCACCAAAAGAACAACTCGCTTTATCTTAGCTTTAATAAATTTATCAATTTCATCTTCTTCACAGTAGCAACATCTGCTATATAATTCTAAAAAGATTTTTCCAAGGCCCTGGCTATAACATATTTATCAGACATCGCCATCAACAATTCTTATTGATCTTCTATCTTCTCAAAGTGAATTGGAACACTCTGAATGCATTCAAACATAAAGATTTTGAGTTGAGAAAAAAATGTAAATTCTTGAGAGATCTTGTCATCTTCCTCTAAAGTACATCCAAAGTAGAACAAAAGTCCTTTTTATCCAAGCTTTACTAACAATAGTCTAAGAAGCATAATATGAGGCATATACATTTTCATAATGAATAATTCATCTTTGATATACAGCTCATTCATCATATTCAGCATTATAAGGTATTGATCAGAAGCCACCGTAGGTAAATCATTTATCAAACCAAAAGGAAAATAGAATAAAGATTTCGAGTTGAGTAAAATTCTATCTAACCTTTCCAATATCCTAGCCAGAGCCTTCTTATTGTCATACAAAGTGTATTGAGGTCTCCTAAACCCCACCTCATGATAGTCAATTTTAATAATGAATTCTTTCATCTCCTTGGGACATTGAGAAAAAAAAACTACTTTCCATTTTATTTCTTCTCCTAATATGGACATCCTTATTCCCATAAACAATAATAAATATCAATAACTTTGAATTGGGAAATATGAGATTACCAAGAACACATTGATTATTAGCATTAATAATAACAAAGGAGGCCATCTCCTTTTTCCACAGGGTTAAAATCCTACTGGAGGTTCCATCAGTAGGATAGTGGAAGTAATCCCACTAATCTCCAACAATTCTATCAATTTCCCTTTTATCTAAGTCAAACATCTTAGTCTCAACTAACCCAATAAAACACACCCATTATCTTTGACAAAACATCTTTAATGGAGGGTTGGTTCCTTCTTATTTACCCCCCTATAGTTCGGGAACACAATGGGAAACATTAATCATAATTAGGGAATTGGTCCCCACCCAAAAAATAGTCCCCTATCTCAATCTTCCTCTTCCTTGGAACCTCTTCAACGGGACCTAAAATTTTCAACTCCTTTATAAGTCTAACTTTATGAGATGTAATTATACCATCTATCAGACTTGTAACCTCCTTCATGTTCAAGGATCCTCCACCTTATTATCCTATAGAAACCCAAAGAAAATTTATTTTTTCTTCAAATTCACCCACCTCCTTCATCATAGAATCCAACCCCATGGTGTTCCAAACCTCTTTAGAGATACACTCATTAATTATGATATGTTTATTAATAAGAGGATCTAAAGGACTTACATAAGAATTATTTTGAATATTAACCCGCCTGATTATGGCCTTCTCAAGCACCTTATCATCATCAATTTTGACTTTAGTTTCTTAAGCTCCATCTACCTTGTATTGCCTAATATCATCTTCAATATTCTTTACATTCCTAAGAAAATTACTTGTGTGAAGAGCCTCTTGAAGGCCACCATCAAAATATCTGGTCAGAACAACCTAATCTCAATCATATCATTTTGTCTCATCTTTCATATCCTAATAATGTCCCTTTTCATTGGAGACATCAACATTTTTGACCCCATCATGACCTATTATGTTAGCAGGTTCTCGAATTGAAATTTTTGATTAACTTGGGAGGACTTCCCCTTTAAAAGCTTACCTCTTTGCTTCTTCATAGTTACTAAAGTTCATAACCCGTAAGAATCTTCACTTTTCCTCACTTCATTTTGGCCAATATTCCCCTTCGCTCTTCCCTCCTTTGAAGATGCCACTATAAGCTTATTACTATCTTTCTTCATCAGATTACTCTGATTCACCTTCAAGTCAAAATGCACTTTGGTCTCTTTTATAGAATCCACCCTCAAACAAGAATTTAGCTTATGTCCTACCCTTCCATAATTAAAACATAAGTTTAAAAGCCTTTCATACTCCACCCATAGAAGAAATTTCTTAAAACCATCATCAACCCATACTCCAGCAGGCAATTAAGTAGACAAATTAATTCTAATGCAAATTCTAGCGAATTCCCTTCTACAATAATTGAAATATTGGGTATTAATTATCATAGGCATTCCTTTTCTATAAGTAATCATTATTATATTACGCTCATCCCAACAATGGAGAGGAAGGAAGGGAAGATAAATCCACACAGAGGAGAAGAAGCCCTTTACATTCTTAGGGGAAAGTCATGTATCCCATTTATTAATACCAATCACATGTCATTCCATAAACAAAGAGCCAACTCTAAGCACCCCATCTCTATCTTCCTTGGTTCTGAACCTACACAAAAACTAATCTAAACCAATATAGGTAATTCTGCAACTTCCATATTGAGACCATTACCTATTGAGTTCTTGATATATCAAATGAAGAGGAATCCTCTTACCAAGAATCTTGACCATTAGGGAAATCACAAATCATTTAAAGTTCTTAGCTACATTATCTGGGTGTAATTTAACTGATGTGGCATCTTCAAAATAATAATCTTCAACTTCAGGAATAACATCCTTTTAGTAGCTTGGCCTCTTTCAAGCATTAAAAATAGTCTTAGAAGAATGATTATCCTCTTTGTGCTGGGTCAAACAATCACCTCCATCCTCATTGATGGTATTGACCTCTTATAGGACTTTTTACAAATCACCTTGAGGCTGTTCAATTATTTATAGTACCTTAAACTTCTTGGAACAATGAAATTCTTCATTTTCCTTAGAAATAATAGAATCAAGAACTTTAGATGAAGGTTCACCCTCATCTAAAAAGATCCTACCATCAACTAGAGTAGCACTGACTGAACCGATCTGATTAGTACTTTCATCATATGATTCCAATTTGATTAAAACCTATTTTCCTTTTCGCACCAAAATCCTTTTGTTTTGATTGGGATAAAATGACCTCTCTAATTACTAGAGCAAAACCTTTACCACCTCTACAAATTTTTGGACCATTAATTAATCCAGGGTGCTTTCCCGTTCCTCTGATCATGACTGACTTACCTCCATAACTAGCATGATTAGCCTTGCCTTCTAGTGGCAGTGACCAACGGTGACCATCTGCCATAATAAATCCCCTACTAAAAATCTTCTAATAGAGTTACTCTATTATTTTCCTTATCCTTTGAGGCGGGGGATAAATGAATTAATTTGAGAGCATAGGACTTGTTAATTAAAGATTTCACAGTGATATAATGCCTTTAATTAACATGATTCTTCAAAGAAAAGATTAATAAATTATTAAAATAAATTTATTACTAGGATAAATAATTTTATGCATTTGCTTTATCTCTTTTTTTAAAAATTAAAAATTGCATTAAAAATAAAGTACAATTACAAGTACCTATGTGATAGTTGCACTATCACATTCCTTCCTTAATATATCTTAAAGAGTTAGAGGAAAGGTTTTCATGAAGTACATTATTCTAATAAAAATTACCAATAAAAAGGCATAAGAGGCACAATAATCTACAAACTTATTACAATCTCTTATAATGTAATGAAATAAAACTTTCTTTAAGTCATTCAAAAAGGATCAATCCATTTTCAAGAAGTCAACTTATTGACAATTGTGTTTCTTTATAGTAGCCGGCATCATCTTGGTTATATTATCATTATCCCCTTTGATCATTACTCATTACGTTTCATACACCCAATCTTGTACTACTTCATTGATAGCAATAACTATAAGGAGCTCAACTTATGTGATACTCCAATGCATAATTTTCTTGTTAAAATCCGTTAGGACTCTGCCTTTGAGATCCCTTATTACTGCTCCTATTCCTTGTTGATTCAAGAAGGATTGAATCAACATTTATTTTTATCCAAACTGATGGTTAGCATCCAAATTTTCCATGATAGGATTCAAGTGAGGTTACCTTATTGAAGCTAGAACATTAACTATAATAATAGATGTTGATTCTATTGGAGTTCCATGCTGGATAGCATTCTTGGCAGTCCACGATTTGAAAATAGTACTATAATGGATCCTTGCTATGCCCAAATTATTTTTGGAAATCCTCTCTAATTCAAGGAGACATTTTGAAAGACAATAAAGGAGGTAGTTCAATTCCTCACTCTCTAAATTTTGATATAACTTCATGTAATTTCTTGCAATGGACCAAGACATGGTAAATATATTCAATTTGAAGACAACCTCTTGGCCATAGATTCCCCTCCTCCAGTCCTTTATATTCAAGCCACTCATTTGTTGCTAAAGCATTCCTTCTAAGCCTTCATTAAATAAAAATTCTCTAGGTCTCAGAATCAAGCAACTCATTCACTTCAAGCTCCCACAAGTAACAGCCCCTAGATTTATAATTTTTTTGAATTCCATTGCTTTTATAGATTTTGTAGACATACCTTGAATGAGCTATGGCTGATCGATAGTAAAACTTTAATGTATTAATAGTTAATGTAGTAAATAGATACTTGTAGTATACATTGCTTTATCCCTTTTTTTTTAACATTCCAAATTACATTGATAAAATAAAAAAGCTATTACAAACTACTTATGGAAAAAAACAACTATCAGATTCCTTCTTTAATAAGTTAGACAAGGAAGAAGGAATGTTATTAGGAGTAAAATTGTCCCAAAGAAAAATACTACATAAAGCATAACTGGGGCATAAATCAGTCAATTTATTGTAATCTATAGATGTATAATTAAACACTAAATTATTAAAATCATTCAAGAAGAATAGCTCTTTATTCCAAAAACCATCGTTCTGCCATTTTGAAGTCTTCATTGAATATTAATGCATATTGATGATGTTAATGTTATCTCCTTCAATAATTACACCCCTATATTGAAACATCCAACTTTGTAGGTGTTCTCTAATCACCCAAAAGGCCTCCAATTCTAATTGAGATATATCCTAATGATTTCTATGTTTACCAAAAGAAAGAATAAACCTTCCTTCAGGATATCTGGTTACTCCTCCAATACCTGCAAGCTTTGATTTCATGACAGATGCATCAATATTAATTTTAATCCAATCTAGTGGACGGGATGCCAAAATTTGCCAAACTCTAAAAGGTGATTAGCATCCTAGTCTTCTAGAAAAGTATTTCAGCTTAGCTACATAACTGTGGATAAAAAAATTTGCAATAATAGCAGATGTTGAAAGTGTAGGAATTCCATGCTTGACTTCATTACGCGTTTTCCATAAAAATATTATAGCTGTACAATATAATCTTATAATATTATAATTAAATTTTAATATTCTTTTTAGCTCAATAATGCACTTAATAAAATAACGAAAAATAGGAATATAACATCCCCATTCTTTAAGAATATCTACTAAACATTAACATCGAACAACAATATGCAAATGATTTTCCACTTCTTGTCATCCTCTAACATAAGTATTTATTTGGATGAGATTTTTATATTTAAGAAAATCATTAGTTGGAACAGCATTCTTACTCATTCTCCACCAAAACATCACTACTTTCGGTTTGAGATTAATTTTTCTGAGCCATTTTGTGAAATCATCTCCTTCGTCTTCATTATCATACTTCAATGAAGCTTCATACGATAATGCCGTAATTGATCTTCTGGAATGTTGAGAAATAAGTTCAATTTGATCTTCCACCATATTATGAATATAGGAATCTGCATTATCAAAGAAACGAGGTTATCATTAAACAAATTTTGTAGTTATTGAAGTTTCCAGATGCCTCTCAGAAAAATGAAATGCTGGACATAATTGCCTTGTAAAGCACCAAAATCACCACAAGTTGGCCAAATTTTGAGAATTCTTTCCAAAATCCAAGCATCATTCAAAATATTAACTTTATTACCATTAGCCTATTTCCATCTAATGATAGGCTTTAGATATTTAGCACAATCAACCAAAATGAGCCAAGTAGAAGAAGATCCCCTTTTAATTTCAGCATTATAAACGTCAATTTCATATTTAGCAATAATATTTCAATTTAGCAAAGACGAAGGATTTTGAATAAATCTCCATGTCAGTCTTGCTCCTAACCCACCAACCATTTTGGGTTTGCAAAGCTCCTCCCAAGAAAATAAATGTAATCCTTGTCTACCTTTATCTTTGTGCCAAATAAATTTTTTGCATAATTTGTCTAAATCATTTAACAATCCCATAGGCACCAAAGAATGACTTGATAAAAAAAAATAGGAATTGATAAGAAAGAAGATTTTATGAGAAGAATTCTCCCAGCCATAGAAAGAAATCTGTTCCCCCAAGTATTTAACATGTCGAACACATGATCCAAAATATTTGAAAGTCAGATATCACTAACCTTCTTAAAACCATCTTCACTCCTAGATGCTACATTTCTTTAATGATTTTAAATCTTAGTTTTTTGATATCTTTTTCTTTCTTCTAACTTCTATAGATTTCCTTAAAAAAAAATCTTAGACTTATTCTTGTTCACTTTTGCCCTATCCATCCATAGAAATTAGCCACAATCTTCTTCATTAATTCAGCTAATTTTGGAGATGCAATTGAAAACAAAACAACATCATTTGCATATAATAAATGAGAATTTTTTTAGATTGTGTAGCAAGATTATACCCAATTCTACACCTCTTAGATGAATAGCATTGGATAATAATTGAGAGCACATGATGAAAAGATATGGTGACAAAGGACACCCTTGCCTAAATACACTCTTAACTTTAATCCATTTAGAACTCCTTCTATTAATAAGAATAACAAATTTGACATTGTCCACTCATTCCAAAATGTGATTTGAAAACTTAGAAGGAAATCCAAACCAAGTAAATGTTTTAGGTAAAGTTAGCCAACCCATGCTATCATAAGCCTACTCCATATTAATTGTAACAGCCATCAATCCTTTCTTTGAATTAGAAAATATGAACTTATTAAAAATTTCTTGAGCCAAAAGACAGTGACCTGACATTGACCTTCCAAGAATAAAAGCAACTTGATCTTCAGTAATAATCTTAGGATGACACCATTTCAATCAATTCTGAAGCATTCTAGCCGCCACCTTGTAAAAAGTTTGACAAAGACTTATTGGTCAAAAATGTGAAGGCTCAACCAGATTTTAACTCAGGAATTAATAAAATTAGAGTTTCTTTCTAATCAACATTCATTTTATTAGTTTTAAAAAAAATAATCATTTGTTTTCCTTGTGTCTTATTTTACAATTTTCCAAAAAAATTTAAACAATGAAAATGTAATATAATAAAGGCTAGGAGACTTATTTTTATCCAATTGATGCATAGCTTCAGTAAATTTTTCTCTAGTGAATTTATCATTCAACATACCCAAATCATCAAAATAATTGGACTATGATCAGATGCAACTCTTGCAAGATGTCTAACCATAGCCAATGGTACACATTGTAATGCTGTTGAATTGAGTAAACACCTATCCAACCTTTTCAAAATTCTTGAAGTTCCTTCATTATTATTACACCATCTAAATCTTGGTCCAATAACACCTACATCATGAAAATCATTGTTAGCCATAAAATATCACATCTCCTGAGGGCCTTAAGAAAAGATAAATCTCTTTCCTGCTCTCTTATCCTCTTTAGAAAGAATACAATTAAAATACCCCCCATAATGGAAGGAATGTTACTAGAAGAAAGCCTCTGAAGTCTATCCCATAACGCTCTCCTTACATGCAAATCCTTATTCCCATAAATAGTAGCAATATTCCAATTTCCCTTATTAGTAATTTGGATAATATTAAAAACAAATTGAGAAGATTCTTCTAAAACTTATCCACTTTCCTTTTCCATAAAATAAGAATGCTACCCAAAGTACCTTCAACAAGATGATGAAAAAAATTCCAATCATCACCTACAATCCTATTAACCTCCCTCCTATTAATAATGGATAATTTGGTTTCAAATAATGCAATAAAAAAGACATTATTATCTCTAGCAATCTCCCTAAGATAAAGAGAAGCCTCCCTTTTCTTGGCTCCTCTATAATTCCAAAATATAAAGGAAGATATTATGAAAATAAAGGGGATATTTCCTAACACTCATGACTAGTACACAAATTAGCATTCCTTTTCTAAGGGATATCTTCTATAGGCCCTAAAGATTTAAGTTCCTTAATACTTTTGTTTAGAAATAAAAGAACTTCAACCCTCATCAACCAAAATAAGAGACTTTTTATATCTCTTTAGTTCAAAATTTTTATTGGCACGTAAATCTACATAATTACCTACATAAACCTTTTTTTTTCTTTAATGTCATTCCTTCAATAAGATTAAAATTAGTAACTACTTGAAGAGAATGCTCAGGATTAGTAGCATGTTTAGAATTAATAATATCAGTGGCAGCTTTAGGATCAGAGGAATTTGGATCTAAGTTAGCTTCAAGAATAGATTCTTCAATGTAATATTATAATAGGTTGAATTTATTAGTGTTTAACAAGGTTAAAGTTGATGAAACAGCTTCAAAATCCGAATTAATGAGATGTTTTTTTTCCATTTCCAACATTTTCGCTCCAACTTTCCATATGAATAGATTGAATTTTCTATTCAGTCCTCTTGACTCCTCTACAATCCTCCTTAATAGAAAGGCTTTTAGTAATGTCTATCTTAATTTCAGCACCATGAAAATCCAAATTTGATTGGGATTTGTTTTTCACACTCTTGCTATACATCTCGAATCCTACAAGTTTACTTCTATTTTTTGCAAATTTGAGATGAATCGAAGGGCCATATTCCATATCATCTATTTTCTCATTAAGATCATTGATGATCAAATTTATAGATAGCACTGCAAATGAAGTAGTATTAATTTTATAACCTGAAATCTTTGGGATATCTTTTTCCAGCATTGTTGTTAGCTTCACGACATGAGTTCAGCTTATGACAAATCTTCCAACATTAGATGCAATTAACTTTTAAATTCACTTGTTGAAGATGATGCTTCTAGTTCATTAGCTCCCGCAAGCAGTTCAGTTTTGAAATTATTTATAGAATGGAGATTCTTCTCAGTTTCAGAATCTTCGAAAGAACAATCATCTTTCCTTTACCTTTAACCGGAGCAATTTGTTGATTAAATGGATGAAAACTTTCTTTAATCACCATAGAACTGTACTTTAGAATGTCTATATGATCTATTTCATTTCTGATAAGAAGTATGTCTTTGAACAACACATTACTCTTAGAAGTAATGAGATTCTTGGATGAAGCTAGAGTTACATTGGCAGGATTGATAGCCGACAATAGTTATCGATCATCCCTCACCACAATGAACCACCCACGAAAAAATTACAAATTGAAAATTTGAGATTATGGCTCTCTCTCTTACTAGAAAAGGGAACCTAAATTATTTTTTCCCTTAGGGAGAGAACAAATGGATTATAATTATGAGCCTAAAACTTATGGATTTCTGAATTCAAGCATTTTGGAGTTATTAATTACAAAGGTTCTTTAAAATCTAAATGAAATAACTTTGTTGATTAAAATATTTTAATAAAACATAAAACACTAAATCATTACAAACTAAATTTAAACTAAATTATTTTTTCCTATTAAATAAATAAATTTAAATTATAGAGAATATATTTAAAAGTATAAACTAAGACAACCCCTACCCATAAACTTAGTAGACACTTTAGATTGCTTACCAGGACAAGTGATGTTAGTCTAAGGTAGGTAGGTGATTGTTTTCTTATGTGTGGTTGGATGGCTTACCTGGAGGGTTTCTATTGCTTTGTCTAATTATTGTCCTTTACATTGGATGTATTATCATGCATTGACCATTTTTTAAATGCACTATACTTTTATTTTCTTGCATTGCACCTTACTTTTTTAGTTTTTTGCATTTATGTTAGTCTAATTAGAGTTAGTTTTTTTCTTCTATAAAGTGTAACGAGTAAAGTGTAAAGTTGTAAATGTAAAGTCTAAAGTTTAAATGTAAATATAAAGTGTAGTTATAAATGAATAAGTAGATCAGATTGTAAATGTAAAAGAGTTGTAAGATATCCTAAATGCACTTATTGTAAACTAATAAGGCTCACAAAGGAAATGATTCCTCTTCTTTTGATGAACATTCTATTTTGTAATTCTATAAATGAATCTGAGCTAAGATATATGAAGACTAAATAAGCAATCACATTTAGATCTGTATTATTTCATAAGTGTTAAAATCTGAGCTTGTTGTGGCAGAGCTTGGAAACTTTTCCTTTATAGTAGACCCTGGGTTAAATTTTACATTCTTTCAGAAATATAAATTAAATTATCTCTATACATAGCTTCATTTACATACATTGAAATATGTGGTTTGGTAGATTGCTTGCATTAGAGGGGTAGTTTATTTTTGTAGGATCATTTATAATGTGTGTACCCTTGCCATTGTAATGACACATATGGTAGACTTAAGTTGTCGTGGTATTTTTATACCGTAAATCCGAACACCTTTACCTATAAATAAAAAAGTTTGAGTTTTATTTTCTTGTAATATCCACAAATCTAGAATACAAGCTAACTGTAAGCATGGGGTATCCTAACCAATAAGCTAAACCTACTATTCCCTATAGGTTAAGGGCTATTATGCTGCCAGATTTTTCTAGCAAATCCAGACTTAAAATGAATTTGTCAAAATTGTAAAATACTTATATTCCAGATTAAAGTCACATTCAATGTTATTATTTAGGTGTATTTAAACCAAAGATATTCTAAATTCCAAATTTAAATTTTAAACCTAAATCCATGATTCCCATTAAACAATATTATCGCATTCTCTTTTAAACTATGGTCCAATTTTTGGTCTAAACTCTCTCTTTGGGCTAAGTTCATGACCGAAAAGTATTGTGTTGGTAAGCATCCTATGATGTGTTTCTATAATAAAGGTGACTTCAAGGTGTGGAAAAGGCTTTATAGAATCAAGTGGAGAGATGAACCTCATGTTAAATGGGGCATTTGTAGAGCAAACCTTTTCTTTTGGCAAGACTGTTGGCATGAAGGTCAGTCTTTTGACTCTATTCTTAATTCTTTCACCACTTCTGCTACTAAGGTGGAGTACTTTATCATGACTAATATTTTGGATTATAATATACTTATTGATTTAGTTCCTTATGATGTTATTTCTAGAATTATTAATCTTCCTATTAATATTAATTCTAATGATTTACTTTTATATGACTTGTCTCATAATGGTAAGTTTAGTTTAAAGGTTGCGTGGCATGTGTTCAGAGAAAAGAATTCTGTTGGGAAAGTTTTTTCTATGATTTGGAATAAAATTATTACAAAGACCAATTCTATTTTTATTTTGAGAATCATGCACAAATATATTTTTACTGATGAAATTTTGAGGAAGAGAGGTTTTATTTTTACTTCAAAGTGTCAATGTTGCTTTAATGTGGAGAATATTCATCATGTGTTCATTTCAGGTGCTATTGCTATTAAAATTTGGGTCTACTTTGAAGATATTTTCAAGATTAATTATTTTAATGCTCACATGTCTATTAATACTTTGTTCGACTTATGGTTTATTAATTCAAAAGGTCATATCAGAAATGTGATACCTTCCTCATTTTATGGTATTTGTGGGATGCTAAAAATAACTCCATTTTCGACAATATTTGTATGGATTATCACATTATTATCTAGAATATTAAAGAGAAAGTGCTAAAGCTTTTCAATGCTAATCTCTTCACCTCCAAAATTTTAGGAGTTACTCTTTTGTTGCTTATCATGGCATCCTTTTGCAGAATGATAGCTATTTGGACTATCCTAAGCTAGTTTGCTGGTTAAAACCTCCCCTTAACACTTTTAAACTGAATACTAATGGTTTGGTTCATAACTGTATGTATGGTTGTGGTGGCATTATTAGAGTTGATTGTGGTAACATGATCATGGCTTTTGCTGGCCCTTTGGATAAGTGTTCTGTGTTGATGGATTAACTTTATGCTATTCTCAATGGTCTTAAATTATGTATTTCTCCTTGTATTACTAATATTTGGATTGAGGTGGATGCCACATCAACTATTCATTATCTTATGAACTAGTCAGACAGTATATGCAACCCAAATTATTTCTATCTGATTAGAGATATCAAGTAGCTGTTAATTTTTGTTAACTTTAATATTTCACATGTTCATAGGGAAGGTAATGCTTGTGCTAATTGGTTAGCTAATTTGGGTTATCGTTTGGAATGCCTAATAGATATTACTACTTCCAATTTACCTAATCCTTTGAAAGGGATGATTAGGTTGGATAAAATGAATTTACCTTATATTAAAATTTGATTTGTTTGGCTTTTCTGAACCTTCTCTCATAATGAAGGCTTTGTGTTTTGGCCTTTCCATTATTTTTATGCGGGTGCAGTTCACTATTGTTGTTTTCAATTTCTATACTACTTATCCTAGTCATCTCAATATTATATGGTGGATGTGAGGGGCTTGAGAAGTGATTGGAATCTTTCAAACCCTAATTTAACCCTTTTTATTGCTCTTCTTTTCCCTAGGGTTATTTTGCTTGATGGCTCTTTTATTCCCTATGTGTTTGTTGGGTGGTCTTGACCCATCTCAATTCTGGGGCAATTTTTTTAAGCCTTTCTTGCTGGAATGCTTGGGGATTTTGCTTAATTTTGTCGGCTACACTCGGTATATTTCATGTCTCTTTGATTATCTGCGGTCTCTCTATTTGGGTTTGGTTCTATACTGTAGTTGCCATTATTGTTATGGTGCCCTATATGGTTTTCTTTTCTATTACTCACCTCCGATATATCCTCAACTTCATGTACCTGAGAGTGTATGGGTTTAGAAATGAGTGACATTGGGGGTTTTTTCATAATGGTTGCAATGGCCACTCAATCCTGAGCTGTAAAGGACCTGATCTTTTATTGGTTTTGTTGTTCTCCTTTATGGTTTCTTTTATCCCTCTTTATTTTTTTAATTTCTTTTCTTCTTATGTGGCTTCTATTTTCTATGGTTTGGATAGATTTGGTATTATCTGGTATGTGGGAACTGGAAATTATGCCATAATTTGGCTTCTTTTAATCTTTTTTAATGCAGTTTTGGCTGTGGGTGTTTCCTTTTCTAGGGGAGCCATGACTTTAGCTTTTTTATTATTTTTATCCACTTGGAGTGGCTGTTATTTCCTGACAATAGTTTGGTCTTGTATATCCTTTTTATTGGGAAGACTTTTTGTTTTCATTATTCTATAGATGATTACTGAGAAGGGATTGGTGTTGTATGGCAGCCTGACATTTCTAAGGTAATTACTGTTGGTTCTAGCATAATTTGGATTATGACTTCATATGTTTCAGATGTGGCCTTCTGCATGTACTGGGTTAGGTAAATGGTTGGTTCTTTTATTACTCTTACATTTACAGCTCTCTTTGGTACAATTTCTTAAATTCTTAGAGCATTTTTTGTTACTATTATTACTATATGTGCGTGATTTTCTTTTGCAGTGTCCTTTTTGTGCAGGACCAAGTAATTTTGGATCTTTTGGGCAACCAGGACTTTTTTGTAGGAAGACTACGCTGAAAGTTTTTTATTAAATCTTCCTTTTTTGGGTGTTGGCTTCTGGCTGCCCTAGTTTGTTATTAGGCTATTTTGCAACTCTTAGATTAGGGAACCATCAGCTCATAGGTTTTGTTTTGCTTTATTTTGTAGCTCTATCGAGCATTTGTGAGCTATAGGTTCCCTTTAAGGACCCTGTAACCATTCTTTTAATTAACGCGTAGGCCCCTCCGAGGGTCCCCCCCCACACACACACCCAAAAATAATATCTATTCAATGCTTAAACTATTTGGAGGATTCTGTTAGCAATGCTAATCTTTTCTATTTGTTGAGGGATATTAAACTATTAATGATATTTATTAATGCCTCCTTCTCTCATGTGTATAGGGAGGGGAATTCATGTGCGGCTTAGCTGGCTAATTGGGGTTATAATTTGGAGCATCTGACTGGCTTTGCTGCTAATAACTTACCTACTCATTTAAAAGGGTTTATTATTTTGAATAAAATTGGTTCCTCTTATATTAGAATTTAATATGTTTGAGTCATGGGTTCTTTTTTTTCGCTCCATTGTTTCCTTGGTTTTGGAATCCTCACACTTTTTTCTAGATTGGTTTTCCTGGAGCCATGTATTTCCTGGTTGTTGGTTCGCTTGTTACAACCTCCAGGTGGGTGATGTCTGGCCTTGGGTCCTCCTAGCTGCCTAGGGTTGGGGTTTTTTTTTTTGTGCTGCTTGGTGTTTCTATTGTATCCTCTACACATGGTGTTTTACTTATTCTGGAGCTCTACCTGCTCGGGTTTGACATTATGGCTGTGGTTGGGTATTGACGTCTATTGTACTTGCCTAGCTGTTGGGTTGGGTGTGTACTTTGATATTGGTTTCCTACAGGGTTACTGTATCTCCTGCTTGCTGGGTGTAGTTGAGCCTGGGGCATTTTACATGTTCTTTATCTTCACTGCTTTATGTGGCCCTATTGTTGATCTGCTGTTGGTTCTTGGTTTGTTGTTGTGTTTTGTGGCATTTGGTTTCTTCTTGTGTGAGTTGCAGTGTGTGTTTGTTGGGGATATGAGCAATGATTGTTATTTTGGCTGGGAGACTTCTTATTTGTGGTCTCTAACTTGCTTGTGCTCTCCCTGTTAAGTTTGAAATTCTAGCCTTTGCGAGTTTTTTTATGGAGGTTGTTATGCTATGATTTGTTTTACTATCTACTTAACTGATAACTAGAGAATTTGGATTCTGAAAGAGCACATTGATTATTTTGGTATTTATCAAGTGGTTTATTGCTTAGACTATTATCATGGTGGTTTTGGCTTTTATTTGTACATCTTCCACTTTGGCTGCCATCTATTTTTGCAGGGACTCTTTTGTGCAGGTATTCGTTGTCCTATTTTGTTGGTTGGGAAGATGAAGCTTGCTATTGGTTTTTGGCTTTCCTCCTTTTATTGGGTGCCCTTACTTTTGCACCGTATAATGTACCTAGGTTATTATGTTTATTTGAGTAGTAGGGAACTCGAGCTCCTATGATTTTTTTTGTTTTCTTTTTGTAGCTCTTTTGCGAATTAGTAAGCTTGAGATCCCTTTCGGGACCTTATACTTTTTTTTTAATATTAACACGTAGGCCCGTCAGTGGGTTTCCCAAAAAAAAAAGGGATAGGGCAGGTTTAACCCAAATAGTTGGCAATGGTCTTTTTATCTCTCCCTGTCTACGATTGTGCTCTGGCGATCATGGTTTCCTCTATTCATCTCGAATCATTACTATTGTTTTTGGTTCGTTTTCTTAAAGCTTTGCTGGTTTATCATTTCATTTTTATTTCCTAAGGCCGTGTGGCCTTAGGTTTTGTAGCTTTTGTGGGATGGCGTCGAGGAAGCCCTCTCCTCCGCCAAATCCTAGGGTAATCCCCCAGCGGAACCAGTTGCTTCAAAATTTGGCTTTTTCGATGGCAACGATAACATTGATAAACCTAAAACTCAATCTTTTTGTGATGTAGTCTCGGGCGCTTATTCCTCTAATGACCCAATTTTCTCATTTATGAAATCTTCTGTTAAAGGTTTTTTGACTCTTTTATTCTCTGATGATGATATTTTGAAACTAGCCTCCCCTTACCAGTTTACTTTGGTTGGAAAGTTTTCCATTTAGAGACCTAATCTTGACACAATTTGAAATTTTTTTGGGAACTTAGAACTTTCGGGAGTTTTCTCTATTAGATTGCTAGACCCTAGACATATTACCATACAATTATCTAACAATTTGGACTATAGCCGTGTTTTTACTAGAAGATCGTATTATATCAATAACTATCAAATACGTTTACTGAAATGGACTCCTTATTTTGACATTCAAGAAGAATCACCAATTGTTTTGATTTGGATTTCATTCCCTAATCTTCGATTACATTTTCTTAATTCTCACATTTTGCACACTTTAGGATCCATTTTTGGTAGGCATCTACAATCAGATCAAGCCACTGCATCTCATTTGAGACCGTTTGTTGCTCGGATTTTGGTTGAAATATATATTACTATGAATCATCACAAAGAGATCTAGCTTGGTTCTAAAAAGTCAGGGTACTTATAAAAAGTTAATTTTGAAAACATTCCAGATTTTTGTTCTCACTATAAGATTTACGGCCATTCTATTAATGATTATTTTGTGGATTATCCACAACTCAAAAAAAAAAAAGAATGGTTCAAAAAACTCGGTCGAGAAGGTGGGGAAAAGTCAAAATCAGGATGCTATCCTTGAAATAGCCACTGATGAGCTTAAGGTTTATGGTGACCTCAATTGGAATGTTATGGATTTGGAGAATAAAATTGATGAAAATGTTGAGCCTATCCAACATGACAATATCAATGCCGACTCTGTAGTTCCTATTTTAATCAACTCTTTTGGCCCTCTTATGGGCGATTATATTCAACAGGAAAGCATCCACAAAGGGTTGGAAACTAATGACAAGGAAAAGGTTTTTATAGATGAGGAAGGATTGGCTAATGATAACTATTCTTTAAACATACTGAATGAGGATAATGCTAATCTTAATGGGGATCCTTCATCCAAAATGGTACCTTTGGATTTAAGGACTGATGCTTTGGAAGAAGGGGAATATGTTTCTCATCACGCCAAAACTTCTAAAGATATAATAGAAGGCAATACCTCTACTTTCACGCCACCTAATAATGGGAAAGCCGATAGCATTGATGAGGGCTATGAAAAAACTTTGAAGAAGAAAAATAAGGGTAATAAAGTTTCTAGTAGTTGGACACCTAGAACTACCCATGCTTCAAATGCTTTCTCTTCTATTAATGTTTAAAGCTCTTGTGTGGAATATTGAGGGTGTTGGTGGTGCTTTATCTAAGTACAGAGTTAAGCATTTGTGTAGAATTTATAATGTTCACCTTCTTATTTTAATTGAACCTTTAATTTCTAATGCTAAGTTGGATCTTGTTAATAAAAATCTTGGTTTTGATCTTGCTTTTGGTAATTGTACTAACAAAATTTGTATCATCTGGAAACATTTCATTTCATTAGCATTATTTTGGATTTGCCTCAAATAGTTCACACTAATGTGTCTTTTAACGAGTTCTCTTATTATGCTTCTTTTATATATGCTTCTTGTTCAAAATTAGGAAGGCAGACATTGTGGAAATAACTCACCAATTTTCTTCCTCTATCAAGGCTCCCTAGTTTGTTGGGGGGGATTTTAATATTGTCACTAATGCTTCTGAAAGGATAGGGGTCAATCCCCCTAATTTTCAAGCTATGAAGGATTTTAATGACATGATTCAGAATTGTAATTTTCATGACATTGGTTTCTCTGGTAATAAGGGAACCATGTGGCAAAGATTAGACCATTTTTTGTTTAATGATTCTTGGATGTCTACTTATCATTCGACCCATATAGATCATTTAACTAGAACTTTATCTGACCACTCTCCATTATTGCTTGATATTTCCATGAATAGTAGAAATATTTTTCATCCTTTTAGATTTCAAAATATGTGGCTTATTGATGAAAATTTTTTAAATATTGTCCAAAGTAATTGGTACGCTCCCCTTGTTCCCTATGATAATATTTTTGGGATGACAAGGTTATGGTTCAAACTCAAGAGACTAAAAAAAAACTTTCTTGGTGGAACAAATGCATTTTCAAAAATATTTTATCTAATATTATGCTTACTGAAAGAATGTGGACAATTCTGATATTTTGTACATGCAGGATCCTTTCTCCAACAACTTGGATGACCTCAATAAGGCTAAGACAGTTCTTTTTAAACTTCAGTAAAAAGAATAGAATTTTTGGAAATAGAAAGATGCTTCTAAATTTCTTGTTGAGGGGGACCGCAATACTTCTTTCTTTCATAATTTTGCTAATCATAATAAAGTGACTAGAAGGATTCACAAAATCACATCCCCTAATGGTCATGTCATTGATAATCAAGATTTAATTTTTTCTTCTGGTATTAATTACTTTAAGAATGCTTTCAATAAAGATTTCTATCCAGATTTAAACATTGATTTCTCTTTTATTCCTACTCTTATTGATGAAGAAGACAACATAACCTTGGTAAAGGTTCCTACTGAGGAGGAAATTTGGCATATCATGAACACTTTAAGCTCTAATTCGGTTGTTGGCCATGATGGTTTCACAAATAAGTTTTTTACAAAAAACTTGGCATTTTATTAAAGATGATCTTGTTAATGCTGCTGTTGAATTATTTTTAGGGAATCCGATTCCTAAATTTTTTACTTCTACTTCCATAGATTTAATTCCTAAGACCAATGCCATTAATTTTTGGAATGTCTATCGTCATATCCGTTTATGCTCTTTTTTCAACAAGCTCATTGCTAAAATTATTGCAACTCATTTAGCTATCTATTTACCTAAAATTATTTCTTTGGAGCAAACGAGTTTTGTTGAAGGTCAATCCTTTTTTGATAATGTCCTCCTTGCTCAAGAGTTGGTTCATGATTTGCCTTGTAAAGTTGTGGGTGGTAATATTATTTTTAAAATTGACATCACTAAAGCTTATGACAATTTAAATTAGGAATTTCTTTATACCATGTCAAACCTTTTTGGTTTCAATCCATAGATCATTAAAATGATTAAGATTAGTATTGAGAATTGTTTCTTTTCTGTTATGATAAATGGGGAGTCTCATGGCTATTTCAAATCATCTCATGGTCTTAGACAGGGCGATCCCCTATCTCCCACTCTCTTCATTATTGCTGTGGAATTTTTATCTACAGGGCATAAAAATCTCTTTAACTTACATCCTAGCTTGAATTTTAGAACGGTTGGTGGCTTTCCCAGTATGTATCTGATCTTTGCTGATGATTTCATTATTTTTACTAATGGCTCTATTAAAATGCTTTACATTCTTTTTTAGTTTCCTCAATAAGTTTCAACTGGCAAGTGGATTAGTGTTTAACCCCTCCAAGAGTTGATTTATTCCTACTAAATCTATTTCCCCTAGGAGGATTTCTAGTATTCATAATAAATTTGGGTTTACCCCCAAAAATGTTCCTATGAAATACCTTGGTACTCCTCTTTATAAGGGTAAGAAACGTTCTCATTTATTTGATGGCATTTTTCATGATGATTCATAAGAAACATTCTTCTTGGCCTTTCAATTTTCTTTCCTTTGGTGGTAGACTTACGCTTATTAAACATGTCCTTTGTTCAATTCCTATATACTTGTTACATACTTTATGTCCTACTTTAAATGTTTGTCATTGAATGGAGATTTTAATGAATAAGTTTTTTTGGGGAGCTAAAGATGGTAAAAATGCTTTTTTGTGCGGCTCTTGGAAGAATTGTGCTGGGGTTATTGAAGAAGGGAGATTAGGTTTCAAAACATTGAGTGATATGTCTAAAGCATTTTCCCATAAACTGTGTTTTGCCTTAGGATCTACAAAAATCTTGTGATCCAATTTTATATTCTCTAAACATTGTGTCGGGAAGCACCCTCTTAATCATTTTTTCAGGAAAGGGGATTCTATTACCTAGAAAAGATTATGTTCTGTTAAATGCGAGGCAAGGAGTATCCAATGGGTTTTGGGAGCTGGCAACATTTTTTTTTGGCAAGATAAATGGTTGGGTAACTTTTCCATTGATAGCCTTTGAAATACCCATTCCACTTCTGCTTGTAAAGTCAAGAACTTTATTACTAATGGCAATTAAAATATTGATTTACTTATTGAATGGGTGCCAGAATTTTTTTTCAATCTTATCCTCAGCATCTCCATTCATTTGGATAATGAGGATACTATTTTGTTTAATCTTTCTAATGATGGTAATTTTAATACTAAGCAGGTTTGGAATTCTATTAGGCAAATGCATCCTAAAGATTTTATTTATTCTGCTATTTGGCATTCTAGTATTCCTCCCACTTATTCTATTCTTGTTTGGAGGATTTTACATAATTTTTTGCCCGTGGATTCTATCCTCTTGAGAAAAGGTATTAATATTGTCTCTAAATGTCAATGTTGTTATCATATTCAAAATCTGAATCATGTTTTTTTTTTTGAAGGCCCTACTGCTATGAAAGTTTGGTTATTTTCTGAAGACATGTTCAATGTGCATTTTTCTTCTCATCATAATTCCATTTCTGATTGTCTTAATGATTGGTTCGTTACTACTAAAGGGAATATTAGAATCATTATCACTATTCTTTTTTGTTGGTTTCTTTGGAGGAGCAGAAATGAGGCAAAGCATGAAGGGATTAAGATGAGTGCTATTGATATTATTGTGAAAATTAAAGATAAAATCCTTCAGTTGGCTATTGTTAATCTTTTGAAGGGTGATTCCTTTAAAGGCTCTCAACAAGTTGCTATTGAGTTTAATCTTTCTTTTTAATCCTCTTCTATTATTTTTAAAGAGAGGGTTATTCTTTGGAGAAAACCTCTTAATGGTTGTTTCAAACTTAATACTGATGGGTTGTTGAACAACTTGAAAGATGGCTGTGGTGGTATTATTAGAGATTATAATGGCCATGTTATTATTGCTTTTGTGGGTCCTAGTAAAGCTACTACTACTATTAAAGCTGAAATTGAGGCTCTTCTTTTTGGTCTTCAATTATGCATCTCTGTTAGTGTTACTAATGTTTGGATTGAAGTGGATGCTCTGCTTTTGATTCACTACTTTATGGGGGATTCTATTTCTAATCTTGATAATTTGTATATGTTATGAGATATTAAGTTTTGGCTTTCTTGCATAACTTTTAACATTTATCATATCTTAAGGGAAGGAAATGTGGTGGCTGATTCCCTTACTAAAATTGGTTGTAATCTTAATGGATTCATCGAATTTACTGAGCTAAATTTTCCTAAAGTGATGAGAGGGTTGGTTAGGTTGGATCAATTTGGTTTGCCCTACGTTAGGTTCAATTAAGTTTTCTTCTATTATCTTCTATTTGTGTTGGTTTGCTGATGTTTATTTTTCAGGTTGGCCCCTTTTTTGTTTGGTTGTGTCTCAACTTTGATCCTTTTTTGTTTGTCTCTATTTTTATGTTAGTCGGCTATGATTTCAATCTTAGGGATATTAACTTTTGGACCTTATGTTGCTCTTCTAATCCTCCTCTACTGTCTAGAGGAATTTGTGGTTGGGCGGGTGTCTTTTCTGGTCCTTTTCGAGAAGTGTCAGTTTGCTGGTGGACTGAGTTTGGGAATTTGCTCCTTACCTTATTATTTAGTCATCCTAAGCATTCTGAGGATCTTTATTTTTGGTAGCTATTTGGTTTTATGGTGCCTTGTCTTCATCCTTATTTTTGGGTTTTTGGGTGGCTGTGAGCCTGCTCCCTCCTCGATTGTTTCCTGTGGGTTCTTATTTTGGAGTTAGATCAGGATTGAGCAGTAGGTTTTCTTTAATGGTTATGATCTTCCTTTTATTTCTGTCCTGAGGCATGTTAATGTTCATAACAATACCACCATTATTTTTTGCATGTGGAGCGTCTTTTCAGGAATGACTTTGTTGGTGCTAGGCTAGACCTCCCGTTAAATGGATCACATCATTTAGCATATTTTTCATGATGTCGGGATGATTATCTATGATTTACTGGATCTTTTAGATTTTAATTGCTATTTTGATCATCTTAAGCTTTAGTTTTAAGATTACTCTAATTCTTGTCATTTTGACATGGAGTCTTTTCTTGGCATCCTTTGGGTTTACGATAAGTCTTTGGACATGATGCTTCTAAATAATTACATTATCGTCAATCTTGATATTTTTTGGGCTATTCGAATTTTTGTGTATACCTATAGTTCTTCTACCAGGCTTTTGAAGGTTTGGGGTTTCTTCTCTTCTATGATCTGGATTGGCTATTTCGCTGCTTGTTGGGTGGATGGGAATATGTTGGCTTGGTTGAATGTGTGGGCTCTCAGAATTAGTATGCCTGAGGCTGTTCACAACTAAAGGAATTAGCTTTATGACTATTTGCTTTTTCATTACTTATTATTTAAGTTTAGCTCTTATTGAGACAGGTCTAATATCATTTCTTTGATGAGTTTGTCCTCGGTGCTCTCTAGTAATTATATTCTAGATCTCAATTTTAATTTCTTAGTTATTTGTAATGACAATGTGTGGTTTCAGGTTAATCTCAAGTGTTATTGGTGCTTGACTCATATATCTTGCTATGCTAGTTCTCAATGTTACTTGACCATTATGTTATGTGAACTCTAGGTTTTCAAGAAGGTTTTCCTGATCGCCAATAACAAGGGGATATTCATTAATTCTATTGGGAAGTATTTCATCTATTTTTACTTAAATTTGCATTGGTCTCAACTTATATCATGTTACTACATTTCTTGGTTTTTCCTTGTGTTATTATACTTATTTCTTTTTTGCAATCATTTTCTTTTGCAAGTGCATAGGATTAAGGTTATTTTGGACAATGTTACTACTTTTTGTAGGAAGACTGTGTTTAATTCCTTTTCCCTGTTCTTCCTTTTTTGGGTGTTGCCTACTTGCAACCCTAGATTTTTATTAGGTGATTTTGTAATTCATCGTACTGGGGACCATCGGCTCTTAGGTTTCATTTTGAATTTTGTTGTAGCTCTTTCTAGCATTAGCAAGCTGAAGGTCCCTTTTAAGGACCTTGTAACCTCCTTTTTATTTAAAACATAGGCCTCCTTGCGGGTTCCCCCCCCCCCCCCCCCCCAAAAAAAAAAAAAGGATTTTAATTTTCTTTCCCTTGGTGGTAGAATTATTCTTATTAAACATGTGTTATGTTCTATTCCCATTTATCAGCTCCATATTTTATGTCCTACTCTTAATGTGTGTAATAGGATGGAGATTTTGTTTAATAAATTTCTTTGGGGAGCTAAAGATGGTAAACATGTTATTAGATGGGGTTCTTGGTTTAACATTTCTAGGAATATTGATGAAGGTTGACTTGGGTTTAAAACTATGACTGAGATGTCTAAATCTTTTTCTTATAAACTATGGTATGCTTTTCATGAAAAAACTAGCTTGTGGGTCAAATTTATGGCTGCTAAGTATTGTGTTGGTAAACAACCCCTCAATTGTTTTTTAAACAAGGTGATTCTATTATCTAGAAAGACTTTGTTCTATTAAATGGGAGGCTGAAGAGGTTATCCAATGGGGTTTAGGTGTTGGCAACATTTTCTTTTGGAAAGATAAATGGTTGGGCAATTTTTCTATTGTAGCCTTCTTAACACTCATTCTACTTCTACTTATAAAGTGAGGGATTGTAAACAACCCCTCAATTACTTCTACTTCTATTACTATTTCTTTAGGCAAGCATACCCTAAAGACTCTCTTTATTTGGCTATTTGGCATTCTAGTATTCCTATGTCTTACTCATTCCTGTTTTGGAGAATTTTACATAACTTTTTTCCTCTAGATTCTATTTTAATTAAAAATGGCTTTTATATTGTCTCCAAATGCCAATGTTGTTATCACATTGAGAACATGAACCATGTTTTTATTCATGGCCCAATTGCTATGCCCAATTGCTATGAATGTGTGGCTTTACTTTGACAGTATGGTTAATGGGCAATCTTCCTTGTGTTATATCTCTATTTCTAATCTTCTTAAAGACTGGTTTGTTCATGCTAAAGCTCATATTAGGAACATCTTACCTGTTATTACTTACTGGTTTTTATGGAGAAGCAGGAATGAGTCTAAACATGAAAATGTTAAGATGAATGTCTCTAGTATTATTTCTAAAATTAAAGAGAAAAATTTTCAACTTTTTTTGGCTAATTTATTAAAGGTTGACTCTTTTAAAAGTTATTTTCATGTTGCTAAATAGTTTGGTGTAACTTACTAATCTTCTTCCCTTGGTGTTAAACATAGATTTTTTTATTTGGAAGAAGCCGTTGGAGGGTTGCTTTAAGCTTAATACTGATGGTTCTATGAATAATATATATGCTGGTTGTGGTGGCATTATAAAAGACTCCAATGGGTTTGTTATTGCTCCTTTTGCTGGTCCCTGCTCGGCTAGTATTGCTATTAAAGCTGAAATTAAAGGTCTTCTTTATGGCCTTCAGTTATGCATCTCTTTAGGCATCACTAATGTTTGGATTGAAGTAGATGCTATGCTTTTGATTATTAATGGTAAGCCTTTTTCTAATCCTGCTAATTTTAACTAGTTAAAAGATATTAATCATTGCCTCTCTTTTATTATTATTTTTATATCTCACATTTGGCGTGAAGGGAATGTTGTTGCTAATTCCCTTGCTAAAATGGGGTTCAACTTAGTTGGCTACATGGAATTCACGGAACATTCTTTACCCAAGGATATTAAAGGTTTGGTTAGATTGGATCATATTGGACTCCGTTATGTTTGTTTGTCTTAGTTATCTCTTTTTCTATTTCAATTTCTCTATGCCTGTGTTTTGGCCTTTCTTAATCTCTTTGGTAGCTGTTGGTTCTTACTGTGTGTGCTTCTATGTTCATTTCAGGATTTGGTTTTTTTATGTTTGTTGGAGTCCATTTTATCCTTTGATTGTGAAATGGAGCTTGGAAAATTGGCTGATTGGCAATATGATGATCCACTTATTGTTTTGGGTTATTTTTTTGGTTTTGTTTCTTTTATCAACTTCCCCTTTTACTGATTATATTTAACTATAGTGACTGGTTGGTTGTCGGCAATATTTGTAACATTTTGACCACTAATTTAACCCCTAAGTGTTGCTTTCTTCTCCCTTGTTGGAGTTAACTGGAACACTTGTGGCTTGTGGGGTCTGCTGTCTGTGGTAACAACTCAGGTTTCTTTCATGTCTTCCTATTTCTTCTAGTTTGGGGTGTTGGAATAAGGATTACAATTATGTGTTCATCATGTTTTCTACTTCCTCTCACCTCTCTATCTATTCCACTGCTCATTTCCTCTGCTACTTATGCTCCGATGGGATTGGGATTAGATTTGAGTGGCACTTAGGGTTATTTCATGATGGGATTACTCATACTAAACTCCTAAGCCTTGCTCCTCCAAATCAATTTAGCTTTTGGGTTTTCCATCTAACTTTTGTTGAAAAATTTTGGTTTATCTTTTAGTGGGATCCTTCCAGCTTTGGTTTAATGCCTAATTGTTTGTGGTGTTTAGTGAATATCTGTTTGGATAATTTCTATAGTTTCATTGACTGGATCATTTCGGTTATGCGTGTGATCATTATGACACTTATCAGTTGTGTTGGTTGGTTGCTTTGGTTCCTTATTGGGGGTTGTTGGTATGGGTTATGGCAGTCCCAGGTTTCTTATCCGGGTAGTGTCATTAACTCCCACAACTTCCTTCTTTCATTGCCTTTTTTAAAGATGGATCAGATTATGTTTAATAGCCCTTGCTTTAACAGTATTTTTTGGTGGAATGGGGGGATTACAGTAATCACAATTTACTTGTGGAATTGGGTTAATCTTTCTTATCTGATTCTTACTATTTCTGCTATCAGTTCTGGGAGGAAAGTTTATGTTGCTTTCAATTATATTTGGTTCTTCTTTTCTAATTGGATTTTACCTGGGCTAGGATTTTTGGTTTTCTGTTTAATTCCAATGCTCACAATATGCATGGTTGGAAAGGGAGTGACATGAAAATATGGTTTCTTTTCAGGATGAAACTCATTATACTGGTTTTCTTTTATTAGATCATCCTGGTTTTTCCATTTTATGGCACAGAGGGTTTCATTATTGGCATTTAGTGCTCGTGTATCTCCCTTATTTTAGTTTTGGTGCTTTACAGAATGGCTTCTTTCTGGCCTATTACTTCAACTCCTAGCCTCACTTGATGCCTGTATTATTTAGGGTGACCTTATGTTGCTGTATGGTTATGTCTTTTGCTATTGCTCAAGATTTGATTGTTTGTTCTATTTGGTTAACTATTCATGTGGCTTCCTTACTTCCTTCCACTTGTTCCAGTAACTTCTTGACAATTTTATTATGTGAGTTCTAGTTTTCCAAGATTGGTTTTCTTAATGATAACAAGATGGGAATGTTCATTAAGTCTGTTGGGGAGTATTTCACCTAAATTTACTTAATTTTTCATTAGTCTCAACTTATAACCAGTTATAATGTTTTCTATATTTTCTTGGTATTATTATGTTTGTTTCTCTTTTGCAATCTTTTTATCTTGCAGGTGCTGTGGACTGACTTCTTTTTGGTTAAGGTTACTACTTTTTGTAGGAATACTATGCTGAATTCCATTTTTCTGGTTTTCCTTTTTTGGGTGTTGGCTACTTGAAACCCAAGATTGTTATTAGGTGATTTTGTTATTCTTAGTATAGAGGACCACCAGCTCTTAGGTTTTATTTTGATTTTTGTTGTAGCTCTTTCGAGCATTAGCAAGATGAAGTTACTCATTAAGAGCCATATAACCTCCTTTTTATTTAATGCGTAGGCCCCCTAAGGGTTTCTCTTAAAAAAAAAAAAATTAAAAATAAAAAGGCCTCTGGCCACCCTAGATTGTACCTAGGTGTCTTTGTATGTTTTCTTAGTAGGGACCTTGAGCTCATAGGTTTTATTTTGGCTTTCTTTGTAGCTCTTCAGAGAAGTAGTGAGCTCGTGGACCCTTTAAGGACCTTGTACATTAATTTTAATCAAAGAGTAGTCCCCTCTGTGGGTTTCCCCTAAATAAAAAAGCGTCTTACAATTTTCTTGTGGAGGGTGATAAGAACACCAAATTTTTTCATAGAGGGGGATAGGAACACCAAAAAAAGTGTGGCGAATCACATCCATAAAATTATAAATCCCGATGGCTATTTTTTTGAGGATGAAAATGTTATTGCTAGCTCTAGTGTGGAGTATTTTAAGAACTTGCTTAACAACAATTTTATTACTGATCAATACCTTAATTCTGAGATCATTCCTTCTTTAATTAATAAAGAAGATAACCAAATGATATCTCGAGTTCCCTCCGAGATTGAAATTTTTGATATTCCTTAAGGGATAAATTCTTATTTATTTGTTGGCCCATATGGTTTTACTACTAATTTTTTCCAATGAATGTGGAATATTCTTAATGTGGATTTGGTGGATGTTGTTTGTAACTTTTTTAAGAGCACTCCTTAACCAAGTTTTTTTCTAATTCCTCCATTGCTCTTATTCCTAAGAGGAAGGTTATCAATTTTTGGGATGATTTCTGGCCTATTAGCCTCTGCACTTTTTTGACAAGCTTATTTCTAAAATTTTAATGGGCAGGCTGGCAAACATTTTTCCAAAAAATATCTCTCAAAATCATATAGGTTTTGCTAAGGGGAGATCCATTTTTGATAATTTCCTATTGGCGAATAAATTGATTCATGATCTTAATTCTCATGTTAAAGGGGGTAAAATTATTTTTAATTTGGATATTACCAAAGCTTATGATAACCTCAACTTGGAATTCTTGTATCACATTCTCTCTTTAATTGGCTTTAATTCAAATTTCGTCAAACTTATTAAGAATAGCATCAAGAATGGTGTATTTTTTGTTTAATTAGTGGTAAAAGTCAAGGTTTCTTTAAGTCTTCTCATGGTATTAGACAAGGTGACCCCTTATCTCCTGCATTATTTATTAATGCAGTGGAGTACATGTCAAGGGGGCTTGAAGATTTATATGGTAAACACCCTTATTTACTTTATTCTACTTTGGGTGGTTTTCTTATATCTCATCTGAGTTTGGTTGATGATTTTATTATCTTTTATAATGGTTCTATGAGAATGATTAAGCTGCATAGCGAATTTCTTAGTGATTTTCAAAATATCAGTGGCTTGAGTAATAATGTGAATAAAAGTTATTTTATTACTGCCAAGTCAATCTCTCAATGCATAATAAATGTTATTCATAAAAAATTGGCTTTTTGCCTAATTTTATTCCTTTAAAGTACTTAGGTACTCCACTTTATTAAGGAAAAGATGCTCCCATTTATTTGATGTCATCTTTTCCTCTATAAGGGAAATTTGTCTTCTTGAGGCTTTAATTTTCTCTCCTTTGGTGGGAGATTAGCTTTAATCAAAACTATTCAGTTTTTATTACCTATTTACATTTTTGACACTATTCAAGCTACTTTGGGGGTTTGTAATCATATGGAGAGGCTTATTAATAATTTTTTGGGGGTCCAATATAGATAAATCTAGTATTCATTGGGCTTATTCGTCTAATTGCTTTGGTTTTTTGGATGAAGGTGGGATGGGTTGTAAGAACATGGCTGATAAGGCTGATATTTTCATATAAGCTTTGGCATTATGGTGGTAAACATTCCCTCATTTGTCATTTTAAAGGTAGTGATTCTCCTATTTGGCAAAGACTTTGCTCCATTAAATGGGAGGCTGAAAAGTTGATTCAATGGGGGGTTGGGCAAGGTAATATCATTTTCTAGCAGAATCAATGGATGGGAAGTTATTCCATTGATTCCATTCTTAACACCCACTCCACTACTACAAAAAAAGAAAGCTTTTTCTTTAATAATAATGTTTGGAATGTGAACCCGTTGAGGGAGGTTGTGTATGATGGTTTGGTGAGGCAAATTATTAATATTCCTTTACATGGGGAGCAAGAGGATTGCATTATATATAATTATTCATCTGATTGTAAGTTTGTTAGCATGTTGGCCATGGATTTGGTTAGGATTTCTCTAACTAAATCTCATATTTTCTTGGTTATATGGCACAACAACATTCCTTTATCTTATTCCATCCTTGCTTGGCATATTTTACATAATTTCATTCATGTTAATATCAATTTACTGAAAAAAAGGTTTCTATTTATCTTCTAAATGTCAGTGTTGTTGGCATGTTGAGTCTTTGAATCATGTTTTTGTTAATGGCACCATTGCTATTGGAGTGTGGATTTTCTTTTATAACTTGTTCAATATTAACTATATTAAAAATTATGAAAACATTTAGTCTTTACTAAAAGTTTGGATAATCTCTCATAAAGGCCATATTAGGAATATCACCCTAATTTGCATTCTTTGTTTCTTATGGAAGGAAAGAAATGATTCCAAGCATAACAATATCAGATGAATGCCATGCACAATATTTTATAAGTCAAGCTCAAAATTTTGCAACTTTTTTCTATTAAGTTGATTTCTAAGGATAGTTTTAGTAACTTTAACTATGTGGCCAACAACTTTGGTATCTTTTGAAAAATGGTTTAGTGGGGGATTCTCATATTGTGAGATGGATGAAACTCACTCTCCATGATTTTAAACTTAATAATAATGGGGCTATAATTAACAATTTTGTTGGCTGTGGTGGGATAACTCGAAATCATTATGGTATGGTCATTTTTTCTTTTGCTAGTCCTCTTAGGTATTGCTTAGCCATTTTTGCTGAGTTGCATGCTTGCAAGTATAGTTTAAATCTATCTTATTCATTAGGGATCAATGATATTTGGTTAGAGATTAATGCAAAGCTGCTCATTCATTACATTGGTAAGATTGATATTTGTTAATGCAGATAATTTTTATATGATCAAGGAAATCAAGCTTCTCCATAACCATTTCAATTATAAAGTTACTCATATTTACCATGAAGGGAACTCTTGTGAGGACTAGCTTACTAAATATGGTTGCATTTTTAATCAATTTTTTTTAATGAAGATAATTTATCTAATAATTGTAGAGATTTGGTTAGTTAGACAGGGATGGCTTGGCCTATTTTAGATACTTGAAATAGCTAGTTCTTCATGGTTTAATGTGTTTTTATGTTCTAGTTTGGCAAAGTGTTAAAGTGTTTTCTGGTACTTCATGCGTACTGGGTTGTCTCTAAATCTAAGGTATCCTTTTCTACCGAGTGCTTTGGTTTTTTTCCCCTTTTTTTTAAGGCAAGTTTATTCAATAGGGGTGCTACTGGTTTGGTTTTTCTCTAGGTGCTTTATTTTGGTTTGTTTGGTTACCTTCACAACTGGATGAGTTTGATCTGTTGGGGTGTTGGTGGCTTATTTTCTTCTAAATTATTTTATTCTTGTTTTGTTGGGTTGGTAGTTCTTTATTTTCCTTTTGCTAATGGCATTTTTCTTTCTTAGCCTAAATGTTTAATTGATGTTTTTATTGCCTATTTGGCTATTTGAGCTAAAGGGACTAGGTGGTTTATTTTTAATTTATTGTGTTGCTGGAATTTTGTCCATTTGGTTGCTCTGAGAGGCTATTATTCTCTATTCTTTAATGGTTCATTTCATTGGCTGATTGGGAGGATTAATGTTGATTTTTTTTAGATACAAATTTCTAAAACTCATTGTTGAAAGTGTGAATAGGTTGTTAGACCTATTGCTCACGTCCCTAGGCTAACCAAGAGGGGGGGGGGGGGGAATTGGTCCTTTTAAAAATTACTCTTTGAATTTTGGAAAAATTTTAAGTAAATCGTACAGTACGATTTGACTTCATACAGTACGAATAGAGTTAATTTTTTACTTCCTTCAAATCACATAATTTCAACCACAGAAAGAAAATAAAATCCAAAAAAAGAAAAGTGCAGAAAAGTAAACAGTAAAAATAGAAAACACTAAAATTTATAGTGGTTCGGTAAATAACGACCTACATCCACTCACTAGAAACTCCTTCTCTAGGTATTGCACTAAACTCAAGTGACTCTCCTTTGCCCCACAACAAGGCAGAGAAGCCTTTACAAACTCTCTTCCATCAACCCGGTGCGGCAGAGAACCATCATCCTTTTTTATCCTCCTGGTGAAGGCAGAGAACCAAATGTCCTTTTTCACCCTCCAACTGACGGCAGAGAACCAAACATCCTTTTTCACCCTCCAAGTGACGGCAAAGAACCGAAATCCTCTCGAACAAAACACTTGCAAAAGTCTCCAAGGAAATTAGGAAGATGCTTGATGAACAAGTAAAGAAATCCTCACAATTGGATAATCTTGTGAATCCCTTCACAATTCTCTCTTCAAAGATTTCTCAACACTCACTCCCAAACACTCTCCCAATCACTCTCCCTTCTACTCTCCAAAAGAATTTTCGTAGAAGGATTTTTCTACAAGTCAGTTTAAAGATCCTTATATACTTAAGACAAGAAAAACTGTCCAAAAACTGAATTTTTCATGTTTTACGTGTCCCGATCGTCTCGTACGATCGATCTTCATACTGTACGAATAGTTTAAATCATTGAACGATTCGTCTCGTATGATTCCATATGAACCTAAAATAGAGTTGTTTGTACCATAAAATCTTCTGTATGAATTATATTTTGTATTGTACGAATAATTCAAAAATGAATAATTCGCCCCGTACGAACCAGTACGAACCCAATTCAGTGCCCTTCATACAACAAAATATCGTATACGAAATAAATTTCATACTATATGAATAGTTCAAAAATGAATAATTCATCCCGTATGAACCAGTACTAACCTAATTCAATGCCCTTCATATAATATAGTGTACGAAATAAACTTTGTACTGTACGAATAGTTAAAAAATGAACAATTCGTCCCGTACGAACTAGTACGAACCTAATTCAGTGCCCTTCGTATAATAAAATATAGTGTACGAAATAAATTTTATACTGTACGAATAGTTCAAAAATGAATGATTCATCCCGTACGAACCAGTACGAACCCAATTCAGTGCCCTTTGTACAGCAAAATATCGTGTACGAAATGAATTTCATACTGTATGAAATGAACTTAGAAAAATTTCTTAGTATATGGCTTCGATATGGAGGACATATACTACAGATCGTCCCGTACGATACGCAATCATACTGTACGATAAGTTTCAAAAAATTAAGTTTTTTACTCCCCCATTGTGTGCGTGTGCACAGTTATCCAACTTATAATCACACTCTCTCAGACCCAAGAAAAATAAAAATACAGACTTCATTTATAGTGAACAAATGAACTTGAAGTATTCAGCAATCTGGAGTGTGAATTTCTTGAAAAATACTTAGTACACACAACAACAAAATTCAAATATTTGTTAGGAGAAGAATAAAATAAATAATAAGCTTTTGTAATCATTAAAAATAACTTGTATTAGAATTCACTTGAATGAACAGATTTACCCAAATCATAACAATCTCCCCCCTTTTTGATGATGGCAAAACAATTATTGTTTGAATGAACAACTTAAGTCACATTTCTCCTAAGCTTCCACTAAATGTACACTCCCCCTAAGCAAATGAACTCCAATGCTCCCACTAAAGCCTAAGCTCCCCCTAAAGAAACGACTTATCCTAAATAAGGGATAAAAGGGGAACATACTGAATAAGCGAAGGAAAGGGTAAGAAGAATAAGAAGAACATGCAACACAAGCATTAGAAACACTACACACTAAACACAAGTAAAGTACATTCTTACATACACAAGCAACTAAAAACTTAAATGTAACAAGTCAAAACCAATCAAGCACACAAAGTCAAACAATAAAAACTTATAAAGCAAACAAAGTCAAATAATAAAACTATCCCCTTTTTGACAACAACAAAAAGGGACACTCAAATTAGTTAAGAAGTGGAATAATGTTAAATAAAGTTTAACTATAATATTAAAATCAAATGCAAAAAATAAAGACTCAAAAGTGTTAGATTACATATTATAATAAGGAGAAGAAAAGTTGATCTAAAGTAGTAATGTATTAGACAGATTAGTAGCCTCAACTTTTTCACAAAGGATGAAATAACATTACCAAATTTCTAAGTCAAAAGTGAAAATTATTGATTAGTGAATTTGAAGAAAATGCTAAAGGAAAGAACAATTGGCGACATTGCGCATTTTTTCAAAGTGTAGGCTAATTTTGTGCCTCTTTCTAGATTTGGCGACATTGCGCATCTTTTATTGAATGGCACACTTTGTGTGTCTTTTTAGATTTGGCGATATTGTGCATCTTTTATTGTATGGCACATTTTGTGCATCTTTTTAAGCTTTTCTTTGTTTGTAAGATTCTTTCCAACAACACTATCTCTGGATCACAAATACAATAATGAACACTTTGAAATAGAATGTAAGAGTAATATTAAGACATTAAATATACATCAATTTAGACTAAATAATACATGTCTAAATAAGATAAAGTAAGATCTTCTAATCCACAGCAAATCATAACAAAATTTAAATATTTTGAGAATTTAATGTTATGCATAGAATTTTCTATTGTAATATAAGCTCAATTAACATTTTAGAACTTTAATCAACTACAGTCGACTGTTTTAAGATTAGAACGTTTCCAATCAACAACACAAAATGATATGCACAGAAACATTTGAATATTTCATTTCTAATCATTTTCAAAATATACACCATAGCAAGCTTTACTTTGAAGCACACATCATATGATAAACTTGCTAATACTCTCAATACAAAGAACATAAAAATAAACATAAATAAGTCAAATAACAAAGAGGAACAATAAAGACAACCACAATCATATCCAAACCAAGCCAATACAAAGCATACTAGAAATCTGAAGGACCTTAATCTAGAGGAGGTGGTGGAGCGCCGAACAGAGCGAAATAGCTATTAAGTGTGGCAATATTCATATTCACTGACTCAAATTTCTCCCTTATCCAAACCCTATCCTCTTTGTACAGATCATCCAGCTACTTTAGGTGCACCTCCACATGATCAAATCTTTGATCCATCCTATCAAATTGCTGGACTATATCCTTGTAGAAGTCTTGGTTGGGTTCAGGTGCAGGTGCAGGTGCAGGAGCAGGTGTAGGTTCATCATTAGAACTAATCACATTTTCATCTCTCCTAAAAAGTGCTCTAAAAGAGGAATCAGTGAAATAGAGTGGGAGTTCTGAAGGTCCGTCAGGATAGATTATGTTATACTTTTTCTCAAGAATAAAACAGATTACATGACCAAGGGCAATATTCTTCTTCCTCTTTACACTAGGTTGGCAAATATTAGTAAGGTAAAAGATGTAGTCCAAAAGCAGTTGGGCTTCATCTATTGGTTGACTAGACATGATCATGTAAGTGACACAAGAGAGAAGAGGGGTCATGTTTACTCTATCTCCAGCCTTAGGAATGATAGAGCTCCTGAGAACATGTTAAATTATATGGGCATTTTGGTTTAAGGTGTCGACTCGAGGAACATGAGTTGGTTGTCTTACACCTCTAATGACCTGATTGACTTCAGTCCAGTCATAATTAGATCGAGCTATTAAAGTATTTGCCCGAATTCACATAGTTCTTAAATGAAAGTACTCTCCTAGATCCTCCTTGGTAATCTCTATTCTCTGTTTCGGAATATAGGATGAGATCCTAGTATGATCATGACTAAAAGTCATGTTGGTTAGAAAAACATGAAAGAGGTCTCTATTGTATGAGTAAATTAGAGTGACAAGGAAAGAGAAATGGGTAGTATCAAAGAGAGGCATTACTACAAAATGGAGATTTTCCTGCAGCAAAATGCGGGAAGGAGTTATTTTGGATGCGGCATACCTATAGTATGCCTCTTCATTTTGCCCACTCAAGAAATTATCATCCCAGTTCCTCCTAGAAGAAGCTCCTCTGGATTGACGCACTCTTTTTCCACTTTCAGACATCTCTATTCTATGCTCTAAAGGGTTTGAAGTGAGGATGGAATGAAAGAAAACGACCCTCCCTTTTATAGAAAATCAAATCAATCGTACTGTACGAAATCATTTCGTACAAGACAAAATTTATTTCATCCGGGACAAATCGAATTTCATCCAGGACGAACAAAAGAAGTCAAAATGAAATGATTTTTCATAAACTACTCGTCCTGAGGCATCCTTTCGTACAAGCTTTTTGACTTCCCGATCGTACAGATGATGACATGTTCGTCCTGGACGATCAGAAAATTTAAGATCGTTCAGGCGACGGTTAGGGTCATCTTCATGTGAAATGACACTTAGATCATACAGATGAATGATGTATTCATATGTACGATCATCAATAATAACTGACACTAACCGTGATTCCTCCCTTATTCATACAGACGAAGTTCATGCAATCGTACAGTACAATGATGTCATCGTACAGTACGAAGAGACAAAATAAAACAAACTTTCATCTCTCCAATCTTACAGGTTTCCAACATTCAACTAAAGAATAATTTAAAATTTTATGTTTTTATTTTTATTTTTAAACTACAACACAAAAAATACCAACAAAACATAAAGCACTAGAAAATAAATCACTTGCAATGAACATACCAACAAACACATATAAACACACATTTACAGAATTTTCAATCAAGCATTTAGATCAATTACACCTAGCCTTATCCTTAACATGCTAAAAGTGTCAAAAACTAAGGGTTTTGTGAAATATCTGTAAGCTAATCTTTAGTAGCGACATGATGTAGTTCAATTTTCCCTTTCGCTACATGATCTCTTATAAAATGATGCCTTATATCAATATGCTTAGTTCTAGAATGTTGAATAGGATTCTTTGAAATACAAATGGCACTAGTGTTATCACAAAAGATTGGAATGGTGCAAATTGAAAATCCTAAGTCACTCAATTGTTATTTCAACCAAAGCACCTGTGCTACACAACTTCCTAAGATAATATATTATGCTTCAACTGTAGAAAGTGCTACTGAATTTTATTTTTTACTAGACCAAGATACTAATGAGTTTCTACTGAATTGACATGTCCTAGAAGTACTTTTCCTATCCACCTTATAGCCTATAAAATTAGAATCTGAGTATCCAATAATTTCAAAAGAAGAACTATTCTTAGGATACCAAATCCCTAAATTTTGAGTTCCCAGAAGATATCTTAAAATCCTTTTCACTGCTGTCAAATGTGATTCTTTTGGATCAGCTTGAAATCTAGCACATAAGCAAACACTAAACATAATGTCAGGTCTACTAGCAGTCCAATAAAGCAAAGATCCAATTATTCCTCTAAACTTCTTTTGATCAATAAATTTTCCCTTGGGATCCTTATATAATAGTACTGAGGAACTCATGGGTGTAGTTACTGGTTTAGCATTATCCTTTTCATACTTTTTGAGAATATCCTTAACATACTTAGATTGATAAAGAAAAGTTTCTTCCTCATTTTGCTTTATGCTAAAACCAAGAAAATAACTCAAATCATCCGTGAAACTCATCTCAAATTTACTACTCATTATCTTTGAAAATTCATCACATAGAATTTTATCAGTTGATCCAAAAATGATTTCTTCCATATATATTTGTACAAAGAGTATTTTATTTTTAATTCTTTTCAAAAATAGAGTGGTGTCCACACTTCCTTTAATAAATGATCCTTTTAATAAGAAAGTGCTTAACCTCTCATATCATGCTCTAGGTGCCTATTTTAGTCCATATAATGTCTTTTTCAATTTAAAAATATGATTACAGAATTTAGAATTTTTAAAACCTGGAGGTTGATCAACATAAACATCCTCTTCAATTACCCCATTCAAAAAGGCACTCTTAACATCCATTTGATATAATTTAAAATCTTTAAAACAAGTAAAGGCTAACAAAACCCTAATTTCTTCAAGTCTTACTACAGGTGCAAATGTCTCCTCAAAATTAATTTCTTCAATTTGATTATACCCCTTAGCTACTAATCTAGCCTTATTTCTCATAACATTTCCTGAATCATTCATTTTATTTTTTAAACACCCACTTAGTTCCAACTACACTTTGATCTATTGGCTTTTCAATTAGCTCCCAAATATTATTTCTCTTAAATTGATTTAACTCTTCTTGCATGGCCAAATTCCAAAATTCATCCAAAAGTGCTTATTTTATATTAGTGGGTTCAATCATTGAAATAAAAGCTGAATGATTTACCACTTTCCTCAAACCATGCCTAGTCCTAACTCCTTCACTTAGTTCTCCTAAAATTAACTCTCTAGGATGACTTCTAACAAATTTCCATTCTCTAGGCAATTGATTTTTTTCTTCCTTTTCAACCCTTTCTTTAACTTTTTGATCTTCAAGTTTTTGGGTTACTACCTCAACCTCATCTTCATCCAACTTAGACTCTTTATTATCATAAGATTCATAAAAAATAACATGTGTGGTCTCCTCAACTACCAATATTCTCTTATTAAAAACTCTATAGGATTTTCGAACACTTGAATAACCTAGAAAGATTCCTTCATCAGATTTTGGATCAAATTTTCCTAAGAGATTTTTATCATTATTATGAATGAACACTTTACATCCAAAAATATGTAGATGTGAGCGGTTGGGACTCCTACCTTTAAGAAGTTCATAAGGTGTCTTATTTAATTTAGATCTTATATACACCCTATTCAACATATAGCACGTTGTGCTAACTGCTTCAGCCCAAAAATATTTAAGAAGTGAATACTCTGCCAACATGGCCCTAGCAGTTTCAACTAATGTCCTATCCTTTCTTTCTATAACTCCATTCTGTTGAGGTGTCTTAGAAGCTGAGAAGTTGTGTTTAATCCCATGAGATTTGCAAAAATCATTAAACATTTCATTTTCAAATTCTCCCCCATAATCACTTTGGATAGTAACTATTTCAAAACCTAGATTCCTCTAAATCCAAGTGGCAAAATCTCTAAACTCTTCAAATGATTCACTCTTATGATTCAAAAATTTAATCCAGGTGAATCTAGGATAGTCATCCTTAATAACATACCCAAATCTTTTTCCTCCTAGACTTAAGGTACTAATAGGTCCAAATAAATCCATGTGAAGAATTTCTAAGGGCTTGCTAGTCCTAATTTCCTTAATTGAATTGAAAGAGGATCTCACTTATTTTTCTAATTAACATGCATCACATAAGTGATCTTTAGTGAAGTCTAATTTAGGTACACCTCTAACTAGTTGCTTTTGAGTGATTTTCCTAAGATTTCTCATACTAGCATGACAAAGCCTTCTACGGCATAACCATGATTTATCAGATACAGTTTTCAAACACAGAGCAGAAGAAGGACTAACAAAATTCAAATCTAATATGTAAATATTATTAACTCTATCACCATTCAAAACAATAGTTCCATTTAGACTAATAACACAACTAGTAGGAAAAAACTTTATATGATATCCCTTGTCACATAATTGACTTATACTCAACAGATTATGTTTCAAACCTTCAACCAACAACACATTTTCAATCACAAAGTTTCTAGAGTTTTCAATTATACCTGTACCTACCACTCTCTTGGTAATATTATCTCCAAGTGTAACCTTGCTTCCATTCTTAGCTTCCAGCGTTATAAATTGATTCGTATCTCTAGTCATATGCTTTGAGCAGCCGCTGTCCAGGTACCAAATACTCTCATGAGATCTTATGTGAGAGCGTTCCTGCAAAATGATTAAACGTTAGTCTTGGGAACCCAAATAAGTTTAGGTTCTTCTCTTGATAATTTTAAAGCAGATGTATGTGTGATATGCTGTAATTTATGCACCTTAGGTCTCCACACTAAATATGTTCTATATCTAAGTGTGCAAGTGTGGGAAATATGTCCTAAACTACCACAAGAAAAATACTTTATTCCTTGAAAAGGATTCACCAATCTATTCATCCTGAAAATTTTCTTCTTAGACTTTGAACCAGTGGTCTTGTAGTAGGATTCATGAAAATCTTCAAGTTTAGGTGGATTTCTATTTTCTATAAGTGCTTTTAACTGAACTTTAAGATAAGCATTTGTACTTTCTAGAGTCAAATTATCAATCTTCAAATCATGCTCTCTAGTATCCGATTCATCAATATAAGTTTTAAAATCATTTTCAAGTTCAGTGTGAGATGATTTTAAAAGATTATACTGTTTGTTGAAATCATCAAACGCATCCAATAAGGTCATGTGGTTGCTATCAATTAATGCATGATCTTTTCTAAGGATCTCATATTCTTTCTGCAGCTCTAAATAATCCAAATTCAACTTAGCATGCAATTTTCTCAGTTTCCTATATGTTGTATATATGCATTCAGAAACTTCAAACAATTCTTCATAACTTAAGTCACATACCTTTTCTTGATCTGATTGATCAAGATTGTCATCCATTAAGCATAAATTTATGACTTCCTTTTCTGGTGTCGTTTCTGAGGAATCGGAAGCTGAGTCAGCCCAAAATGCTCCTTAAAGTCTCTTTTTACCCCTTCTTTCCTTTGGTTTCTCCTCAGTCTTTTCCTTGCTAGGATTCCCTTGAGATTGGAGCAATCTGTCTTTATTTGTCCTGGCTTCCTGCACTCATAGCAAATGACTTCATTAGAAGCCTTAACATTCTTTTGGAACTTACCTTTATTCCACTGTTGGCATCTTCTCTGTTTCCTTTTTAGGAAACTTCTAAATTTCCTCATCATCAAGGTAATATTCTCTTCATCCTTAAGTAGTGAATGATCACTTTATGAATCATCCACCTTCAAAGCTATGTTTTTCTCCTTTCGCTTCTCACCTGCATCAATCTGTCTTTGAGTCACAAATTGCTCATAAGCAATTAGTGATCCAAGAAGATTGTCAACAGAATATGTTATTGCAGTTATCTTTACATCATATACAGTAGGTAAGCAATGAAGTATCTTGTTAACTTTTTCTGTATTAGTTAACTCCCTACCTAAAGCATGCAATGAAGTGGCTTTGTGAGTAAAATGTGTGTACATGTCTGAGAATGATTCATTCAGTTTCATGCGAAATAGTTCATAGCCGTGTAAGAGATTGTTCAACCTAGTTTGATTCACTTCATTTGTACCTTCATAAGTAATGCAAATCCTATCCCAAATTTCTTTTTCTTATTTACAAGTTCAAACAGGCATGTAGTCTTCTGATTTTAAAGTACAAAAGAAACTATTCAAAAACTTAGCATTTAATTGAGCTAGCTTACGTTCTTCTATAGTCCATTTGGCAAAAGGTGTTTGAACTCTAATTCCTTCTACAATTCTAGTGGGTTCAGTATAACCTTCCTGTACTAACATCCACATGTGATAATCAAGAGATTGTAGAAATATAGACATGCGAGTTTTCCAAAAATTAAATGGGATATTGTCAAACAAAGGTGGTCTAGTGATCGAGTAACCTTCTAAAGTATTTCTATTTCCAAAATTAGCCATGATCGAATTTCAAAAAGTATTTTAAACAGTAATTTTTGAAATTAGCTCTGATACCACTTGAAAGTGTGATTAGGTTGTTAGACCTATTGCTCACGTCCGTAGGCTAACCAAGAGGGGGGGAGGGGGGTGAATTGGTCCTTTTAAAAATTACTCTTGGAATTTTGGAAAAATTTTAAGTAAATCATACAGTACGATTTGACTTCGTACAGTACAAACAGAGTTTATTTTTTACTTCCTTTAAATCACAGAATTTCAACCACAGAAAGAAAATAAAATATAGAAAAAGAAAAGTGCAAAAAAGTAAATAGTAAGAACAGAAAACACCATAATTTATAGTGGTTCAGTCAAACATGACCTACATCCACTCCCTAAATACTCCTTCTCTAGGTATTGCACTAAATTCAAGTGACTCTCCTTTTACCTCCACAGCAAGGCGGAGAAGCCTTTACAAACTCTCTTCCACCAACCCGGTGAGGTAGAGAATCATCGTCCTTTTTCACCCTCCTAGTGAAGGCAAAGAACCAAACGTCCTTTTTCACCCTCCAAGTGATGGTAGAGAACCAAACGTCCTTTTTCACCCTCCAAGTGACGGCAGAGAACTAGAATCCTCTCGAACAAAACTCTTGCAAAAGTCTCCAAGGAAATTAGGAAGATGCTTGAAGAACAAGTAAAGAAATTCTCACAATTATATAACCTTCTGAATCCCTTCACAATTCTCTCTTTAAAGATTTCTCAACACTCACTCCCAAACACTCTCCCAATCACTCTCCCTTTCACTCTCCAAAAGAATTTTCGTAGAAGGATTTTTATACAAGTCAGTTTAAAGATCCTTATATACTAAAGGTGAGAAAAATCATCCAAAAATTGAATTTTTCAAGTTTCACACGTCCCGATCATCCTGTATGATCGATCTTCATACTGTACAAATAGTTCAAATCATTGAACGATTCGTCTCGTACGATTCTATCCGAACCTAAAATAGATTTGTTGGTACCACAAAATCTTCTGTATGAATTATATTTCGTACTATACGAATAGTTCAAAAATGAACGATTTGTCCCATATGAACTAGTACGAACCCAATTCAGTGCCCTTCGTACAGCAAAATATCATGTACGAAATAAATTTCACACTGTACGAGTAGTTCAAAAATGATTGATTCATCCCGTACGAACCAGTACGAACCTAATTCAGTGCCCTTCGTACAACAAAATATAGTGTACAAAATAAATTTCGGATTGTATGAAAAGTTCAAAAATGAACGATTCATCCCGTACGAACCGGTATGAACCTAATTCAGTGCCCTTCGTACAACAAAATATAGTGTACGAAATAAATTTTGGCATGTATAATTGCTTATATTAAGTGGGGATTTTATAACTTTTATATATCATAGAAAACCTAAGTATTATTAGGGATTGATAGAGCCTTAACTCACTTCAAAATTCTTTAGGTTACTCCACCGCTCCCATCACTTATGTGTATTTTTTTGTTTGTAATAATGGTGTTCTTGATGGCTTCTTTAGCACTACTTCAAGCGTATAATAATAGTGCCCCCTTTCCTCCTATCATTTCTACATTATAATGTATGATCTATCAAGTAGTTTTGAAGATTCTATTTTGGACACTTCATTTCTTGCATTACTATTGTTGGTAATAACTTTACCCATATTTTCTACACTAATGACTTGCTAGTTTTTGGTAAAGATAGTATACAAAATGCCACTTCTCTTAAGCACATTATGTCTATCTCTATCTCATTCACTGGTCTAAATAATAATTGTGCTAAACGTTGTATCCACTTTTCTAAGAATACAATTTTTGCTACTACTACATGTGATATTCTTGATATCAACATGCCTAAAAACTTCCTAAAATACAACAGCTTTCATGTCTCTCCTAGAAAACCATTTATATCCAATTTTCAACCTCTCATCCATAGAATTTTTGCTCTTCTTGACAGCTGGAAAGCTAAGCTACTATCTTTTGCTGATAGAACACAATTTTCTGGTTTACCATTTGGAATACTTTGGCAAGCTAGATTAGAGGTGCTATTTTACCTAAATCTCGTTGCAATACTTTGTCAACAAGATTTAGGTAAAATAGCACCTAAATAAAACAAAATATTTACCATTTGTAATATTTTAGCATGCTAGATTAGAGGTGATATTTTTCCTAAATCTTAGAGGTGCCATATTCATTGATAAAATTTGTTCCAGATTTCTTTTCCATGGTGATATAAACACCAAAAAACACCTCATTTCTTGGAAGAAAACATGCCAACCTATGAAGCTGGGAGGCCTGGGTATCCTTGCTATTATGTCACAATATGATGGCTTCAGCTACTTCTCAATTTTGTTGTTTTTATAATAATGATAGTCCTCTTGCTAGTTGGAGTAAATCCAAATACCTTTCTTGTTGGAAGCCCCCTCCTTCTAAAGCTTTTAAATACTGTAAATTTATATCCGATGATGCCACATGTATCAAAAATGTCACATGCATATATCAATGTCACATCAAATGGTAACTTATCCCTCCTCTGGGGCCCTTATAGTAATGGGAAATATCTACATGAGATCATAGGGGGTGAATATTCCTGTTTAACTCCGGTGAGTTTGATTATCTAGAATAATTCCTAGAACATCCCTCACTATTATTTGTTAAACTTCAACATGATATTGCTTCCACTTATATAGATGATGATTGTAACTCTATTTTTTCCTGGCTGGGGGCTGATCATCCCCACATTAAGCACTATATCTTTAATTTCTTTAGAGACAACCAACTAGATACTTGGCACAATTTTATCTGGCTTAAAAAGTTATAATTTGAGTTATTCATCCTATGCCTGGATGGCTGCTATGAAGTGCATAAAAACTATTGATTTATTCCAAAAATACAACATTCCAGCATATGTGGATAGCTTTTCGACTGTTTGTTGCAAAATCGAGAAGGCCATTCTACTCAAACCATCAAAGTGGAGAAATTTTTACATGATCAAGCGCCTAATACAATAGTACACTTGATTCTATGGATCTTATTTGTCCTGCTGCTTTGTTTTTGCTTGAGATTTAGTTTTGAAAATGTCCCTTCAGTTGGAATTGTTGGTGGTGCAACCTGTAAACTACTTTTCTCTATAGAGATTGGTTTTTTTTCAATATTGGACGAAGATTAATGCAATTTATCAACTAGTTTTCTCTTCCCGTTGAAGGCTATTGTGGCGACCAGGGATTGTTTCGCTTCCGGACTCTTGTTACCTATGGATTTAAATATTTCTAAAAAATTATGATGCTATGGATGTTAATGTTTTGCACATTCTTAGTCCGTTTTTGTATTTTGAATTTAGTTTTTCAGTTTTTAGATGATCTTGTGCTCTTCTCTACCAGCATTGTTTTTTTGATGTAGTTGTAATTTTTGAGTCTTTAATTTTTGTAATAATATTTTTATTTAGTGAATGATATAGGCTAGGCCTCCAATTTTTCATTAAAAAAAATAATAATAATAAAGAAACTAACAACTGGAACTGGCCGCGATTTCCAACTGTACGTGAATTTCATTAAAGAACTTGTAAAAGTTTTCACCATGCTTATAAAAAAAATTCAGAATCTTTCCAACATATGGCTACAAGACTCTAGATTCCGTTACGGACACGGGAGTAAGTTGTGGCTACATTTTATTTTGTTAAGCAAAGTGAAATGGTTTAAATATTTTAAATATGTAATTAGTCGTACTCATTGCGTTTGCCTTTGCCTTTGCCGTTACGCACAAATTTAGGGACTATTGATTGTCCGTCTACCACATACATGTTCTATTTATTTATTTATAGTGCCGTGCACCCACGACTACTAAACTAACCTACGTCGGCCCTTGTAAACTGAAGTGGATACCCCAAACGGGACGGGCTATCATGAATTGCGACAACTGTTGTGGTTGCGGTCAGGAAACTCATATTTATGTCTTGGTATTACTTATTATTTAAACAAATAAATAATTTCGTGCTGCAGCGTAACTTGAAATGGTTGATTGCTGATCAAAAATTTTGTTTGCAAAATTTAGTTTTTTTTTTCAACTCAACTATTGATGCCAATTGATATATCATAAAAAATCGTCCTGTCACGAATCTTGAAGCATATATAAATCGGTGATTTTCAAAATTAAATTTGGGATCATATGAATTTTAATTTCAACAAATTTATAGTCAAATTGAACATCTCGAAGAGAGGAACACAACTACACCAAAGTCAGTCCAATCTAGGCCTAAATGGGTCCAAGTCAAGAGGCCGAAGCATATTGAAAAGTTCAAAGTGTTAATGGCACAACCAAGTGATCTCTAAATATGGCATGCTCATAGTTGAATCGAGTGTCTCAACGAGATGAATCCAAGAAGCCCAATATCGCTTAATTCTGACAACATTAAGGTACATAAATGCATGGAAAATGCTCCATGATCGAGGGAATTAATATAGGCCGTCCGATGGAGCACTCCGAACCAACTATGAATTTTATCCATATTTATAGGTTTGCCACTCACAAAAAGCTATATATAGACCCCAACTTTCTACATGAAGAGGGACTTGGACCTTTGGAAGCTTGGACCTTTAGTGGAAGATTGGAGAGAGCTCTAAGGCTTCAAGGATCTAGAGCTACACCCTACTACCACTGCAGGCGAGCTTTCGTTGGCTAACCATACCACCACCTAGCCTCCCAACCAGCACCAGACCTCCTCGCAACCACCACCAAACGATCGACTAGCCGCCGACCACCGTCGAACTACTGTATGTCTGTCGATCTTCACTAGATCTTTGTTAGGTTATTGACCTTCATCAGACCTCTTACTATAACCTCAGCCTCTGTTACCCACAGACTATGGTCCCTTCGATCTCCCGTCGCCCGTCGACTACAGTCCCACCGACCTCTGTCATTCGCACGAATATGGCCCCTCTAACATCCCTCGCCCACCTTCTGCGGAGCCTCTGACCTCTATCCTCTGACGACAACATACCTTGCCACCTCCGGTACCTGCCAACTACTATCACACCGACTTCAGTCACCAGCCACTATGATCCTTCCGACCTCCTTAGCCCGCTGACTATGGTCCCACCGACCTCCCATGGCCCGCAGACTGCGGTCCTTTCGACCTCCATCACCCACTGACTACAGTCCCTGCCACCTCTATCGCCGGCCAACTACTATCCCTCCAACCTCCGTAACGTGCCAACTATGTTTCCTTCGTCCTTCGTCACCTACAAACCATTGTCCCTCCAACCTCCTGTGGCCTGCCAACTAAAATCCCTTTAACCATCGTCGCTCACAGGATATTGTTCCTCTGACCTCTGTCATCTGCCATCTATGGTCCCTCTTGTTATGATTTGGGTAAATCTGTTTGTTCTTGTGAATTCTAATCCAAGTTTATGTTTTGATGATTACAAAAGCTTATTATTTGTTTTATTCATCTCTTAACAAATATTTGAGTTTTTGTTGTGTGTACTAAAGTATTTTTCAGGAAATTCACACTCCAGATTGCTGAAGACTTCAAGTTCATTTGTTCACTGTAAATGAAGTCTGTAAATTTTATTTTTCTTGAGTCTGAGGGAGTGTGATTGTAAGTTGGATAACTGTGCACACACACACATTGGGGGAGTAAAAACTTAATTTTCTAAAAACTAATCGTACTGTACGATTTCATATCGTACGGGACGATCTGTAGAATATGTCCTCCATATGAAACTCATATGGAAAGAAATTTTTCTAAGTCAAGTTCGTACAGTATGAATTACTATTCATACATGAGTTTTTTGTTGTACGAACAGCTCTAAATTGGGTTCGTTCAACGGTTCGTACGGGACGAACTGATCGTACGAAGCGCTCTGTTCGGATCGTCCAAGGATTCTTTCGGGACGAGATGAACATACGAAGCGCTCTGTTCGGATCGTCCAAGGGTTCGTCCGGGACGATATGTTCGTACGAAGCATTCTGTTCGGATCGTCCAACTGTTCGTCCAGGATGAGATGATCGTACGAAGCACTCTATTTGGATCATCGATGGGTTCGTACGGGATGAAATGTTCGTACGAACGGCTCTAACTTGTTCGTCTCATGGTTCGTACAGGATGAATCGTTCAATGTTTTGAACTATTCGTACGGTACGATCGTCGATCATACGGAACGATCGGCACATGTTAAACTTATAATTTTTAGTTTTTGGATGGTTTTTCTTGTCCTAAGTATATAAATGACTTAAAACTGACTAAAGGAAAAATGCTTCTGCGAAAATACTTTTGGAGAGTGAAAGGAAGAGTGATTGGGAGAGTATTTGGGAGTGAGAGTTGAGAAATCTTTGAAGAAAAAATTGTGAAGGGATTCACAAGGTTATCCAATTGTGAGGATTTTTTTACTTATTCATCTAGTATCTTCATATCTTCCTTGGAGACTTTTGAAAGAGTACTTGTTCGAGAGGATTCCGGTTCTCTACCATCACCTGAAGGGTGAAAAAGGATGACGGTTCTCTGCCGCACTTGGAGAGTGTAAAAGAACGTTTGGTTCTCTGCCTTCACCAGGAGGGTGAAAAAGGACAACGGTTCTCTGCCGCATCGGGTTGGTGGAAGAGAGTTTGTAAAGGCTTCTTCGCCTTGCTATGGGGGCAAAAGGAGAGTCACTTGAGTTTAGTGCAATACCTAGAGAAGGAATCTCTAGGGAGTGGATGTAGGTCATGTTTGACCGAACCACTATAAATTCTGGTGTTTTCTGTTCACTGTTTACTTTTTCACATTTTATTTTTTTCGCAGTTTATTTTCTTTGTGGTTGAATTTTTGTGTTTAAAGAAAGAGAAAAAAGTAATTCTATTCGTAATGTACGAAGTAAGATCGTACAGTACGATTAGCTTTAAAATTTTCCAAAATCCCAAGAGTAAATTTTTAAAGGACCAATTCACCCCCCCCCCTCTTGGTTGGCCTAGGGACATGAGCAATAGGTCTAACAACCTATTCACACTTTCAAGTGGTATCAGAGCTAATTTCAAAAATCACTGTTTTAAATACTTTTTGAAATTCGATCATGGCTAATTTTAGAAATAGAAATACTTTAGAAGGTTACTCGATCACTAGACCACCTTTGTTTGACAATATCCCATTTGATTTTTGGAAAACTCGCATATCTATATTTCTACAATCTCTTACTTATCGCATGTGGATGTTAGTACAACAAGGTTATACTGAACCTACTAGAATTATAGAAGGAATTAGAGTTCAAACACATTTTGCCGAATGGACTGTAGAAGAACGTGAGCTAGCTCAATTAAATGCTAAGTGTTTGAATAGCTTTTTTTGTGCTTTAAAATCAGAAGACTACATGCGTGTTTCGACATGTAAATCAGGAAAGGAAATTTGGGATAGGCTTTGCATTACTTATGATGGTACAAATGAAGTGAAGCAAACTAGATTGAACATTCTCTTGCACGACTATGAACTATTTCACATGAAACCGAATGAATCAATCTCAGACATATACACACGTTTTACACACATAGCCACTTCATTGCATGCTTTAGGTAGGGAGTTGACAAATACAGAAAAAGTTAACAAGATATTCGTTGTTTACCTACTACATATGATGCAAAGATAACTGCAATAACAAAATCTAAAGATTTGAATGTTTATTCTATTGGCAATCTTCTTGGATCATTAATTGCTTACGAGCAATCTGTGACTCAAAGACAGATTGATGCAGGTGAGAAGCGAAAGGAGAAGAATATCACTTTGAAGGTGGATGATTCTAAAAGTGATCAGTCACTACTTGAGGATGAAGAGGATATCGCCTTGATGACAAGGCAATTTAGAAGATTCCTAAAAAGGAAGCAGAGAAGATGCCAACAATTGAACAAAGGTAAGTTCCAAAAGAATGTTAAAGCTTCTAATGAAGTTATTTTCTATGAGTGCAGGAAGCTAGGACACATAAAGACAGACTGCCCCAATCTCAAAGGAAATCCTAGCAAGGAGAAGGCCGAGGAGAAACCAAAGGACAAAAGGGGTAAAAAGAGAGTACAACGAGCTTTCTGGGCGGACTCAGCTTCGGATTCTTCAGAAACTGCACCAGAAGAGGAAGTCACAAATTTGTGCTTAATGGCTGACAATCTTGATCAATCAGATCAAGAAGAGGTATGTGACTTAAGTTATGAAGAATTGTTTGAAGTTTCTGAACGGATACATACAACATATAGGAAATTGAAAAAATTGCATGCTAAATTAAATTTAGATTATTTAGAGCTACAAAAAGAATATGAGATCCTTAGAAAAGATCATGCATTAATTGATAGCAACCACATGACTTTGTTGGATGAGTTTGATGATTTAAACAAACAACATAATCTTTTAAAATCATCTCACATTGAAGTTAAAAATAATTTTAAGACTTATATGGATGAATCAGATTTTAGAGAGCATGATTTGAAGATTGACAATTCAATTCTAGAAAGTGCTAATGCTTAGCTTAAAGTTCAATTAAAAGCACTCAAAGAAAATAGAAATCCATCTAAACTTGAAGATTTTAATGAATCCTACTACAAGACCACTAGTTCAAAATTTAAGAAGAAAATTTTCTGGAAGAATAGATTGGTGAATCCTTTTCCAGGAATAAAGTATTTTTCTTGTGGTAGTTTAAGATATATTTCTCACACTTGTACACTTAAATATAAAATATATTTAGTGTGGAGACCCAAGGTGCATAAATCACAACATATCACACATGTATCTGGTTTAAAATTATCAAGAGGAGAACCCAAACTTGTTTGGGTTCCCAAGACTAACGTTTGATCATTTTACAGGATCACTCTCACACAAGACCTCGTGAGAGTATTTAGTACCTGGACAGTGGCTGTTTAAAATATATGACTGGAGATACAAATTAATTTATATCGCTGGAAGCCAGGAATGGAGGCAAGGTTACACTTGGAGATAATACTACCAAGAGAGTGGTAGGTATAGGTATAATTGGAAACTCTAGAAACTTTATGATTGAAAATGTACTGTTGGTTGAAGGTTTGAAACACAATCTATTGATTATAAGTCAATTGTGTGACGAGGGCTATCATATAATGTTTTTGCTTACTAGTTGTATTATTTGTTTGAAAGGAACTGTTATTTTGAATGGTGATAAAGTTAATAATATTTACATGCTAGATTTGAATTCTATTAAACCTTCTACTGCTCTGTGTTTGAAAACTGAATCTGATGAATCATGGTTATGGCATAGAAGGCTTTGTCATGCTAGTATGAGAAATCGTAGAAAAATCACCCAAAAGCAACTAGTTAGAGGAGTACCCAAATTAGACTTCACTAAAGATCACCTGTGTGATGCATGTCAATTAGGAAAATAAGTGAGATCCTCTTTCAATTCAATCAAGAAAGTTAGGACTAGTAAGCCCTTAGAAATTCTTCACATAGATTTATTTGGACCTATTAGTACCTTAAGTCTAGGAGGAAAAAGATTTGGGTATGTTATTGTGGATGACTATTCTAGATTCACTTGGATTAGATTTTTGAATCATAAGAGTGAATCATTTGAAGAGTTTAGAGATTTTGCCGCCTGGATTCAGAGGAAACTAGGTTTTGAAATAATTACTATCCAAAGTGATCATGGGGGAGAATTTGAAAATGAAATGTTTAATGATTTTTACAAATCTCATGGAATTGAACACAATTTCTCAGCCTCTAGGACACCTCAACATAATGGAGTTATAGAAGGAAAGAACATGATATTAGTTAAAATTGCTAGGGCCATATTGGCAGAATATTCACTTCCAAAATATTTTTGGGCTGAAGCAGTTAGTACAACATGCTATGTATTGAATAGGGTGTACATAAGGTCTAAATTAAATAAGACACCCTATGAACTTCTTAAAGGTAGGAGTCCCAACCTCTCACATCTACATATTTTTGGATGTAAAGTGTTCATTCATAATAATGATAAAACTCTCTTAGGAAAATTTGATCCAAAATCTGATGAAGGAATCTTTCTAGGTTATTCAAGTGTTGAAAAATCCTATAGAGTTTTTAATAAGAGAACATTGGTAGTTGAGGAGACCACACATGTTATTTTTGATGAATCTTATAATAGTAAAGAGTCTAAGTTGGATGAAGATGAGGTTGAGGTAGTAACTCAAAAACTTGAAGATCAAAAAGTTAAAGAAAGGGTTAAAAAAGAAGAAGAAAACTAATTACCTAGAGAATGGAAATTTGTTAGAAGTCATCCTAAAGAATTGATTTTAGGAGAACCAAGTGAAGGAGTTAGGACTAGGCATGGTTTGAGGAAAGAGGTAAATCATTCAACATTTATTTCAATGATTGAACCCACTAATATAGAACAAGATCTTTTGGATGAATTTTGGATTTTAGCCATGCAAGAAGAGTTAAATCAATTCAAGAGAAATAATGTTTGGGAGCTAATTGAAAGGCCAATAGATCAAAGTGTAGTTAGAACTAAGTGGGTGTTCAAGAACAAAATGAATGATTCAGGAGTTGTTGTGAGAAATAAGGCTTGATTGGTAGCTAAGGGGTATAATCAGATTGAAAGAATTGATTTTGAGGAGACATTTGCCCCTGTAGCAAGACTTGAAGCCATTAGAGTTTTGTTAGCCTTTGCCTATTTTAAAGATTTTAAATTGTACCCAATGGATGTTAAGAGTGCCTTTCTGAATGGGGTGATAGAAGAGGATGTTTATGTTGAGCAACCTCCAGGTTTTGAAAATTTTAAATACCTTAATCATGTTTTCAAATTAAAAAAGGCATTATATGGACTAAAACAAGCACCTAGAGCATGGTATGAGAGGTTAAGCCCTTTCTTATTAAACGGATCATTTGTTAAAGCAAGTGTGGAAACCACTCTATTTTTGAAAAGAATTAGAAACGAAATACTCATTGTATAAATATATATGGATGACATTCTTTTTGGATCAACTGATAAAACTTTATGTGATGAATTTTCAAAGATAATGAGCAGTGAATTTGAGATGAGTTTGATGGGTGATTTGAGTTATTTTCTTGGATTTAGCATAAAGCAAAGTGAGGAAGGAACTTTTCTTTATCAATCTAAGTATGTTAAGGATATCCTCAAAAAGGATAAAATGGATAATGCTAAACCAATAACTACACCCATGAGTTCCTCAGTCCTATTAGATAAGGATCCTAAGAGAAAATCTATTGATCAAAAGAAATTTAGAGGAATAATTAGATCATTACTTTATTTGACTGCTAGCAGACCTGACATCATGTTTAGTGTTTGCTTATGTGCTAGATTTCAAGCTGATCCAAAGGAATCACATTTGACAGTAGTGAAAAGGATTTTAAGATATCTTCTAGGAACTGAAAATTTAGGGATTTGGTATCCTAAGAATAGTTCTTTTTTTGATATTATTGGATACTCAGATTCTGATTTTGCAGGCTATAGGGTGGATAGGAAAAGTACTTCTGGGATATGTCAATTCATTAGTATCTTAGTCCAGTAGAAAATAAAATTCAGTAGCACTTTCTACAGCTGAAGCAGAATACATTGCCTTAGGGAGTTGTATAGCACAGGTGCTTTGGTTGAAGTAACAATTGAGTGACTTAGGATTTTTAATTGGCGTCATTCCAATCTTTTGTGATAACACTAGTGCCATTTGTATTTCAAAAAATCCTATTCAACATTCTATAACTAAGTATATTGATATAAGGCATCATTTATAAGAGATCATGTAGCGTAAGGGGAAATTGAACTATATCATGTCGCTACTAAAGATCAACTTACAGATATTTTCACAAAACCCTTAGCTTTTGACACTTTTAGCATGTTAAGGATAAGGCTAGGTGTGATTGATTTGAATGCTTAAATGAAAAATCTATAAATATATGTTTGTTGGTATGTTCATTGCAAGTGATTTATTTTCTAGTGTTTTATATTTTATTGTTATTTTATGTTGTATTATAAAAGAAAAATAAATTTTTTTTTTGGTTTGTACAATATTTGAGTGTTAGAAACAATGTAAGGTTGGAGAGACGAATGTTTATCTGGTTTGTCTATTCGTACTGTACGATGACCTTATCGTACTGTATGATTACATCATCATACATGAACTTCGTCTGTACGAATTCGGAGGAATCACAATCAGGGTTAGTTATTATTGATGATCATACGTATGAATACGTCATTCTTCTGTATGATCCACATGTCGTTTCGCATGAGTGACGAACCTAACCACCGCCTGAACGACAATTAATTTTCTGATTATCCCGGACGAACACATCATCATCTGTATGATCAGGAAGTCAAAAAGCTTGTATGAAAGGATGCCTCGAGACAAACAGTTTAAAAAAAACCATTTCATTTTGACTGCTTTCATTCGTCCCAGATGAACTTTTATTCATCCCGGATAAAAACAATTTCGTATTATATGAAGTTGGTTCGTACTGTACGATTTCAAGTTATTTCTATATAAAGGAGGGTCATTTTCATTTATTTCACTTTCATTCAAAAACCCTTTAGAGCTTAGAATAGAAGATGTCAGGCAGTGAAAAGAGAGCACATGTTGCTAGGGGTCCTGCTTCTAGGAGGAATTGGGACGAGAACTTTCTAAGTGAGAAAAATGAGGAAGCATACCTTAGGTATGCTGCTTCTAAGGTCACCCCTTCCCGAATTTTGCTGCAAGAAAATATTCATTTTGTAGTAATGCCCTTGTTTGATTCCACCCAATTTGCTTTTCTTTTGACTCTGATCTATGCATTTAACAAGGACCTTTTTCATATGTTCCTTGCCAACATGACATTCAACTAGGATCACACTGTCATTTCTTCATATGTCCTTAAGCAGAAAGTAGTGATAACTAAGGAAGATTTAGGGGAATATATTCACTTAAGAACCAATGGGACAAGGGTACACACCTTTTCTACTAGATCTGAGAATGGTTGGTCTGAGGTGAACAAAGTCCTTAGAAGTGTAAGCACACCCACTCTCGTACCGGATGATGTGTAGAATATGTCCTCCATATCGAACCCATATGGAAAATTTTTTTTCTAAGTCAAGTTTGTACAGTACGAATTACTATTTATACATGAGTTTTTTTATGTACGAACAGCTCTGAATTGGGTTCGTCCAATGGTTCGTATGGGACGAACTGATCGTACGAAGCGCTCTGCTCGGATCGTCCAAGGATTCATCCAGGATGAGATGAACGTATGAAGCGCTCTATTTGGATCGTCCAAGGGTTCGTCCAGGACGATATGTTCGTACGAAGCGCTCTGTTTGGATCATCCATGTGTTCCAGGACGAGATGATCATACGAAGCGCTCTATTTGGATCATCCAAGGGTTCATACAGGATGAAATATTCATACGAATGGCTCTGACTTGTTCGTCTCATGGTTCGTATGGGATGAATCATTCAATGTTTTGAACTATTTGTACGGTACGATCGTCGATCGTACGGGACGATCAGCACGGGTTAAACTTGCAATTTTCAGTTTTTGGACGATTTTTCTTGTCCCAACTATATAAATGATTTAAAACTGACTAAAGGAAAAATCCTTCTGCGAAAATACTTTTGGAGAGTGAAAGGAAGAGTGATTGGGAGAGTGTTTGGGAGTGAGAGTTGAGAAATATTTGAAGAAAAAATTGTGAAGGGATTCACAAGGTTATCCAATTGTGAGGATTTCTTTACTTATTCATCTAACATCTTCCTATCTTCCTTGGAGACTTTTGCAAGAGTACTTATTTGAGAAGATTCTGGTTCTCTGCCGTTACTTGAAGGGTGAAAAAGGATGACGGTTCTCTGCCGCACTTGGAGAGTGTAAAAGGACGTTTGGTTCTCTGCCTTCACCAAGAGGGTGAAAAAGGACGATAGTTCTCTACTGCACCGAGTTGATGGAAGAGAGTTTGTAAAGGCTTCTCCGCATTGCTGTGGGGTCAAAAGGAGAGTCACTTGAGTTTAGTGCAATACCTAGAGGAGGAGTCTCTAGGGAGTGGATGTAGGTCGTGTTTGACCGAACCACTATAAATTTTGGTGTTTTCTGTTAACTATTTACTTTTTCGTATTTTATTTTTTCGCAGTTTAATTTTTTTGTGGTTGAATTTCTGTGTTTAAAGAAAGAGCAAAAAGTAATTCTATTCGTACTGTACGAAGTAAGATCGTACAGTACGATTAGCTTTAAAATTTTCTAAAATTTCAAGAGTAAATTTTTAAAGGACCAATTCACCCCCCCCCCCCTCTTCGTTGGTCTAGGGACGTGAGCAATAGGTCTAACAACCTATTCGCACTTTCACCTCAAACCTCCGTCGCTTTCCGAATATAGTCTCTTTGACCTTCATCTCCCATTGACAACAGTCCTTTTGACCTCATTCACCCAACTATCACCCAACTGTGGTCCCTTTGACCTTCATCACTCGACTATGGTCCTACCGAGAGACTAACATTCTATAGAGAATAGCTCTCATATCATTAGATCCTTCCAACCCCAACTGTGTAATGTGCTGTATGTTTCTTACATTCAGCCAGCATCTTCCTCGAGAAGGGGCATCATTTGTAATAAATAACAAACACCAGTGGATTAATTTCTGCTATATCAGACCTAGTAATTTTTCTCCCTTTTCAGGGGTTTTCATGTAAGTATTATGGTGCCTCTTATGACTCTCATACCCAGTTCTCTTTATTTATTTCTATGCTAGATCATGACAAAGCTAGGATGCTAACCTCTAAATCACTCTATTATTATGAATGTTCTAGGATGCAGTAATTTGGCATCGTATGTGAGAAACAATCCTTGGCTTTTTTGTTGTTTTTTTTTTTTTTTTGGGGGGGGGGGGGACCTTTGCCCCTAAATTTTAACTTCTAACTCTAGTGCACCAATAGAAAGTAAATATGACATCCATAGTATAAAAAGTAAACACATAAATATGTAAACCATCTTGGTAAGGCATTCTAAACAAACCAATTCAAATCATTGGTCTAGCCTAAGCTATATATTATTTTCCTAGCAACCCATCTAAGTGTGGGTAGAAAAGTTGTGTGTCTTATATACATCCTATATTTTATTAGTTTAAAATTTTATATTTTAGGGGTGGTCTAAATTTTAGTAATTAATGATTTAGATATTTCATGAGCTCATGTAAGAGAGGAGGAGAGTTGAAAGGATTCAAGTGAAGAATAAACATGAGATTTGGGCTATTTAAAAAGAATTGACCAGATCATATAGTACCATCTCACATTTTTGCTAGACGAACTGCTGCAATCAATTCATCCAATCTGATTCAATCAAAAGTGGGTATCATCATATAATACGATCAAGATCATACTAGATGATTAGAGGTAAAGCGTTCATCCCGAGGAGTCAGTATGGGAAATTATTGACTATGATGATTGTACAGTATGAAGAGGTATTCGTATAGTATGAAATATTATTTAATATTATAATGGCCAAATTCAATTTATCCAATGGCTACTGCCACATGGATCATATAGTATGAAGTGCGTGTTCATACAATATGCTCACCAATGATTGACGAATATAAGCCATTGGGTGTAGTGTGATCATATTTATAATGATATTTATGAAGATTGTACAATACGATGTGGATCATACAATACGATCTAAGCAAAAATTAGATATTGGCATAAATGATCAGGAAATCTCTATGAAAGAAAATAAAGCAATATAATAAAGAAAATAACCAAAATAGAATAGAAATCAAGTGAAAATGCACATCAAAAAAAATTTTGGAATCTTTCAGAAGCATTAAATGAAAATTTTACCATATGATTACAACCAATACTTAGTGAAAAATGCATTGATAGCACTAAGATCTAGAAAAGTAGAAATTTGAATTTTATTAGCCCGGGCTCAAGCTCCTTATAGGTTAAAGTCCTTTTAAATAAAAAATAAATTAGAAAGAAAATGTGAACTTTTCAAACTTCTTTTTTAAAAATATATCTAATAGAATAGCATTACAAAGTGATGAATTAAAAATCATAATTTTTAAATTCAGGTGTGAATGATATCAATTGGCCATTAAAAGTGAAGCATAATACTAAGTTAAGTGTTGCAGAGATGAGGATGCTCAGGTGGATGAGTGGCTTTACCATTTGAGATAGGACACAAAATGAGCATATACGTGAAAGGGTTGGAGTACCTCTAGTAGAAGATAAGATTAGAGAGACTCACCTTAGATTGTTTGGTCACATAAAATGGCAACCTTTCGATGACCCGGTTAGGAAAGTCGAGGTATTAGATTTGAGTTATGTTATGAAAGGTAGAGGTAGACCTAAAATGACTTGGTTAAAAAATATTAGAAATGATCTTTCTTTATTAGATTTAAATAAGAATTTAACATTTAACATGACACAATGGAGAAAAAGTATTCATGTAGCTGACCCCACATAGTGGGACAAAGGCTTGATGTTTTTGTTGTTGTATTTCGCATCTTTTCAGCTTTTGGGCTCATTTTGTGCCTCTTTTTTGCTTTTGCAAACTTGCTTCCTTTCTAAGTCTTTAAAGACTCTCAGTTGTGAGATTATATTTGAAATGTAAGAGAAGAAGAACTCACTTTCTTATATAAGAAAGAGTAAACCACAAATCAAAACCATATTCATCTGATATAGATAAACAACTTGATTAAAAAAATTTGAAATAGATTCATTGATTTGCAAAAATATTTGAATGAGATAGAGAACTATAGAAAGATGAAAAAGATCTCTATATCTTGGTCTAATTTTTAATTTGAGATAGATTTTGATTGAAAAAAAAATTACTCCACTAAACGAGTTAGAGTAAGAGAGATAATTTTTAATTTTTCTTCCCTTAACTATTTTAGAGGAGTCAATCACTTCTTACAAAAATAGGTAAGATTTTCATTAAAGAAAAGTTCAACTATGAAGTGATTAGTGATCAGATTCTTAAATTTTAAAAAACATAAACAAACACATGCATAAAAAAAACATAATACACTGAAAGACAAAATAAGAAAACATAACAATTAGATTTCAGATTTTCAAAGCATCCACTTTCAAGTATGAATATCTATGACACCTAATTTAGTCATTAGGGACCATGTCACCAAAGGAGATAGAGATACATCATATAGCCATTAAAAATAGCATTAAAGAGGCAAAGATAGGATTATATTGCATTATGCTTCAAAGCTTCCTCTATTGTTAAGAAGAGGGCTAACAAAGCAAAGAAAGCTATTAGAACACCATCACAACTAGTTGACCAACAAAAAAGAGCAAGAAAAATGATGAAATATATTCAGAAATTAAAATGGAGGAGCCAAAAGCAATAAAAGGTGAGGTAAAAGGTCTAGAGGTGGTCAATATTGAAATAATTTCTGATGTTATCATCCATGCAAGTTCAAAGATAGATTTTATAGACAGAGAATTTATAAGTGAGATAATATAGGATTGTACATATTCTATATAATCTTGTACACACTTTGTATAACCTTATATATACTGTACTGTATAACCTTATAAATTGTATTTAAATAGTATATAGAGTGTGTACAACTTTATATGTTGATATCCAGGATCCCGAGCACTTAATTTTGATGGTGACAACTAATACTTACTGAGTACATATAGACTTCCTTTAGATTACAAATGCTTAATCCTTGTATATGAGCACTAAATTTTCAGGTCAGTTGCACACTGCTAAAGATTACTGGAGACTCAAACCGGGTAGAATTGGATGTTGAAGAGTCTGTAATTTTTATTTCTTTATTTTTATTTTCTTGAGTCTGCCACAGAAGCATGCATGTGAAAGGAGCAACCATGCACACACACAGGGGGAGAATTGTTTTTTAAAAATGATTAAATTTTTTTTAAGCAAATCGTACTGTACGATTTTGGATCGTACTGTATGATTAATTAAAAATACTCAGGCTAACGGCTAATTTTCGAATGATTAAGTTTACAAACTTATCGTACTGTACGATCCTTATCGTACTGTACGATCCTTATCGTACTGTACGATCCTTATCGTACTGTACGATCCTTATCGTACTGTACGATCCTTATCGTACTGTACGATCCATATCGTACTGTACGATAATATATAATTGAGAAACCCTAGCCGCCAGAATAAGTTTGGTAAGTTTTTTAATTTGATTTTTTGTACTGATCGTACTGTACGATACTGATCGTACTGTACGATTAATTAAAACTTGCCAAAATTATCTCCTTAATCAGGAAATAAATGTTGGTTTCTAATTTATATGTCGATCGTACTATACGATCATATATCATACTGTACGACTGACAGAGACGATTTCATTCGTCCCAGAGATCGTACCAGATGAAACCAAGGTTTTTTATTCTGTTCGTCCTGGACGATATTCATATCGTACAGGACGATATCAAGAAATGAACTGATCGTACTGTACGACTGGTGGAGTGCTGGACGATTATCAGAGACTATTTTCTTCGTCCCAGCGATCGTACCAGACGATCCTAAGAATTTTTGTACTATTCATCCTGGACGATATTCGTATCATACAGGACGATATCCTGAAAAACACTATTCATATTATACGATTCAATGAGTGCTGGACGACTGACAGAGACGAATTCTTTCGTCCCGAGGTTCGTCCCACAGTTCGTCCTGTACGAACAGTACAAATCAACAGTATCATCCTGTACGATATACGTATCGTACAGTATAATATGAATAAAATTCGATAACGGTTCGTCTGTACTCGTACTGGACGGAGCTGTAATTGAACTGATCATACTGTACGATCCTAGATTGTACTGTACGAACAGAAAAATAAAAGTTGAAACTTTTAGGGTATTCTGAAGCCTGATATAAAAACAACTTAAAATTTTCTTTAGGGAGTTGTTGATCTATCCTTTTGCTATGAGAGGCTTGGAGGAAAAAGAAGGGGATTCGATAGAGAGAAGTTTTTGGAGAGATCCAGGGCTTGAGAGAGGAAGGTGATGGTGAGCTTGAGCGTGAGGGAGAAGTTGTGTGAGGGGATCACACGGTGGCTCCAAGCTAGCTGCATGCTTTACTCCTCTTGTGGCTTTGGGAAGCTTCAAGAAAGTTCTCGAGGGAAGAGTCACTTCAAGATCAACATCGCCAAGGTACTCTGCCATCTCCAGGAGGGAGAAAAAGGAGAAGGTCCGCTGCCGTCACCAGGAGGGTGACATTGCGTTTGGTATTCCGCCGCACTGAGGGAGGTGAAAGTGAGTATTGTAAAGGCTTCTCCGCCTTGCTGTGGAAGCAAAAGGAGAGTCAACTTTTACTAGTGCAAATCCCGGAGTAGAGGACTCCGGGGAGTGGACGTAGGTCAAGTGACCGAACCACTATAAAAATCTCTGGTGTATTTTTTCTTGTTTACCGTACTTTACTTTTCATGCTTTTAATTTGTGCGTTTAATTGCTTGGTGAAAAATCAGTATTTAAATCTTATGGTATAAAATCTAAAATTGAACTATCAATTTCATCATTGTGAACACTGTATTTTCTTCCGCACATTATTCGTTAAATTATATTTTGAAAATACGAAAAAATTAGAACTCTTGTGTAGGGTTAAATTTATAAAATACCAATTCACCCCCCCCCTCTTGGCGCATCTCATACTTTCAAGTGGTATCAGAGCGGGGTTTCAAAATAGTGTTTTAGAAAACCTAGAAACGTAAGATCTATGGCTCAATTTGGTAACCGTAACATTGCGGAGGGTTATTCTATAACTCGTCCACCTTTATTTGACAACATACTGTTTGATTTTTGGAAAATACGCATGTCTACATTTTTACAGTCTTTAGACTATCGCATGTGGATGTTAGTCCAAGAAGGTTATTCTGCACCATTTCGTATGTTGAATGGAATTAAAACTGAACTGTTATTTAATGAATGGAGCATTGAGGATAGAGAATTTACACAACTAAATGCTAAATGTGTAAATTGTTTCTTTTGCGCATTGAAATCAGAAGACTATATGCGAGTATCGACTTGTACTACTGGTAAACAAATTTGGGACAAACTGTGTATCACGTACGAAGGAACTAGTGAGGTCAAATAATCTAGGTTGAACATACTGCTACATGATTATGAACTATTCCGCATGAAACCTAGTGAAACTATATCTGACATGTACACTCGATTCACCCAGATTGTAACATCTCTGCATGCTTTAGGAAGAGAGTTGTCTAACTAGGAAAAAGTAAACAAAATATTGTGATGTTTGCCTAGCTCATATGATGCTAAAATCACTACAATAACTGAGTCAAAAGACCTGAATGTTTATTCTATTAATAATTTGCTTGGGTCACTCATTGCCTACGAGCAAGGAGTGAGTCAACGACAAAGTGATGCAGGTGAAAAGAAGAAGGATCGAGCAGTGGCTTTAAAAGCAAACAATTTTCAAAGTGACAGCTGAGCAGCGGAGGAAGATGATGACATAGCTTTGATGACTCGTCAGTTCAAAAATTTTCTGAAAAGAAACTAGCGCCATCATCAAAGCAATTGGAACAAAGGTAAGAACTCAAAGCATACTAAGGTTGCATCTGAAATAATTTGGTTTGAGTGCAGGAAACCCGGTCATCTCCGAGCTGATTGCCCCAACATCAAAACTCATCAAACTAAGGAGAAGGGTGAGGAAAGATCAAAGTTCAAGAAGGGCAAATTTAAGACTCAGAAAGCATTTTGGGCTGACTCTACCTCAGAATTATCGGAAGAAGAAGCAGAGGAGGAGGTAACGAATATGTGTCTTATGACTAATGATAATCTTGATCAATCAGATCAAGATGAGGTATGTCAACTGTGTTACGATGAACTGCTTGTTATTTCTGAAAAAATCCATGACTCGTATAGAAAATTGAAGAAAAAGCATGTTAGTCTTAATACTGAGTTTAGTACTTTACAAAAGGAGCATGCTAGTGTAGTAAAGAATTTTTCTGACTTAGATAAAGATCATATATCTTTGCTTGATGAATACAATGCATTAAACAAGAAGCATATTGAGTTAACCACTGCACACGATACCTTGAAATCGTCACATGTTGAATTAGAAAATGCATTTAAGGAACTAGAAGAACTATCAGGGGAACTTAGTAGTAGTGAGCATGCATTGAGATTCTAATATGCTAGTCTTAACCAAGAGAACAAATTTTTAAATGAAAAACTTCATGCATTCGAGAATAACAAAAAACCTCCCACGTTTGCTGAGTTCTTTCAGCCTCCACCATGTGAATCACCTCATTCAAAATCAGCACGGCATGCATTATCCAAACCCAGAAATAGGCACTACCACCCTCGTAGATTAGTGAACCCATTTCCAGGTGTTAGATGTTATTCTTGTGGCATGCTAGGTCACATAGCCCGCACGTGCTCAATTCTCTATAGAACACATCTAGTGTAGAGACCTAAATCGCATTCATCACAGCATAACATGCATACATTTCATTCATATAAGCATAAGGTGGAACCCAAACTCACTTGGGTTCCCAAAGCTAATTCGTGATTGACATTATAGGGATGCTCTCACAAAAGTCCTAGTGAGAGCATGTGGTACCTGGACAGTGGCTGCTCGAGACACATGACTGGAGACATGAAGCAGTTCGTGACACTGGAGGCCAGGTCAGGAGGCAAGGTAACTTTGGTAGACAACACCACCAGGAAAGTGGTGGGCTCAGGTATCATTGGAAACACTAAAAATTTAATTATTGAGAATGTAGTTTTAGTGGATGGTTTAAAGCACAATCTTTTAAGTATAAGTCAATTATGTGACAAGGGCTTTGATATAAAGTTTCTATCTAACAAATGCATGATTAGCTTAAATGATTCACTTGTGTTAGAAGGGAAACATATAAACAATGTTTACATGTTAGACTTGAACTGCATTGAAACCTCAAACTCTTTGTGTCTGAAAACAATAGCAGATGACTCTTGGCTATGGCATAGGAGACTATGCCATGCTAGTATGAAAACACTTAGGAACATCACTCAGAAAGACTTAGTTAGAGGCATACCAAAGTTAGACTTTACTAAGGACCATCTTTGTGATGCTTGCCAGTTAGGAAAATAAGTTAAATCTTCATTTCATGCAATCAAGGATATCAGCACCACTAGGCCACTAGAAACTCTCCACATGGACCTGTTCGGACCTGTTAGTACAGCCAGCCTAGGAGGGAAGTTGTATGGGTTTGTAATAGTAGATGACTACTCTAGGTTCACTTGGGTGAAATTCCTAGCTCATAAGAGTGAGTCATTTGAAAAATTTAGAATTTTCTCCACTTGGATTCAAAGGAAATTAGGATGTGTAATTTCAACAATTCATAGTGATCACGGTGGGGAATTTGAGAATGATAAATTTGAATCTTTTTGTAAAGAGGTTGGAATATGACATAATTTCTCTGCTCCTAGAACTCCTCATCAAAATGGAATAGCAGAAAGAAAGAATAGAACTTTAGTTGAAGCTGCTAGGGCTATGTTAGCTGAATACACTCTCCCTAGATACTTTTGGGAAGAAGCAGTAAATATCGCATGCTATGTGTTAAATAGGGTAAATGTTAGATCCAAACTTAATAAGACACCCTATGAGTTGCTTAAGGGTAGGACACCCAATCTTTCCCACTTACACATTTTCGGTTGCAAATGCTTCATCCTAATCAATGGCAAGTCACCCTTAGGAAAGTTCGATCCTAAATCTGATGAAGGGGTTTTCCTAGGCTACTCATCTGTAGGTAAAGCCTATAGAATATTCAATAAGAGAACCCTAGTAGTAGAAGAGTCCACTCATGTGGTATTTGATGAATCCAATAAGACATCTGAACCTAATCATGAAGAAGAAGAAGTTGAGGTTATACGGGGAGTAGAAACCATTACCATAGAGACTAGAGCGGAACCTCAGGAACATCTGCCTAGAGATTGGAAATTTTCTTCTAGTCATCCTAGAGAGCTGATCTTAGGAGACCCATCAGAAGGGGTAAAAACTAGGCATGGACTTAGGAAAGAGGTTAGTCATTCTGCATTCATATCTATGATTGAACCCACGAGTATGGATCAAGCCTTAGGAGATGAATTTTGGATCCTAGCAATGCAAGAAGAGTTGAACCAATTCGTTAGGAATGATGTATGGAAGTTAGTCAAAAGGCCTAAAGAATAAAGTGTGGTTGGAACTAAGTGGGTCTTTAAAAATAAGATGAATGACTCTGGAATAGTAGTAAGAAACAAGGCTAGGTTAGTAGCGAAGGGGTATAACCAAATTGAAGGAATAGATTTTGAAGAAACCTTTGCTCCGGTAGCTAGACTAGAAGCCATCAAGGTACTGTTAGCTTTTGCTTGTTTTAGGGATTTTAAGCTGTATAAAATGGATGTCAAGAGTGCCTTCCTGAATGGAGTAATCAAGGAAGATGTGTATGTGGAGCAACCTCCGGGGTTTGAAAACTCATAATTTCCAAACCACGTGTTCAAACTGAAAAAGGCATTGTACGGGTTAAAACAAGCACCTAGAGCCTGGTATGAAAGACTTAGTACGTTCCTACTAGATAGAGGCTTTGTAAAGGGTAGTGTGGACACCACCTTATTTTTGAAGAAGGTAGGAGTTGAAGTACTCATTGTTCAGATTTATGTAGATGACATATTATTCGGATCGACGGAGAAAAGCTTATGTAATGAATTTTCAAAAATAATGAGCGACGAGTTTGAAATGAGCATGATGGGAGAACTTAGTTACTTCCTTGGATTTAGTGTAAAAAAATGGAAGGTGGAACGTTTCTTAGCCAGTTTAAGTACATCAATAATATTTTGAAAAAATATGAAATGGACAATGCTAAGGCTATGAATACACCCATGAGCTCTAATATTCAATTGGATAAAGATCCTAGTGAGAAGTCTGTAGATCAAAAGAGGTATAGGGAAATAATTGGATCGCTTCTCTATCTGACTGCCAGTAGACCAGACATAATGTTTAGTGTGTGTCTCTGTGCCCATTTTCAAGCTGACCCGAAAGAATCTCACATGACTGCTGTCAAAAGGATTCTTAGATATCTTCTAGGCACCCCGAACTTAGGAATTTGGTATCCTAGACACAGCACTTCTTTTGAAATCTTATGATACTCAGATTCAGACTTTACAGGATGTAGGGTAGATAGAAAAAGCACTTCTGGCACTTGTCAATTCATTGGACAATCATTAGTTTCATGGTCCAGTAGGAAACAAAATTCAGTAGCCCTATCCACAGCCGAAGCAGAATATATAGCGGTAGGTAGCTGTGTTGCACAAGTTTTATGGTTAAAACAATAGCTTGTAGATCTAGGAGTACCTGTAGGAACCATTCTGATCATGTGTGACAACACTAGTGCTATTTGCATAACCAAAAATCCAATTCAACACTCACGAACCAAATATATAGACATTAGACATCATTTCATTAGAGATCATGTAGCCAAAGGAGATATTGAACTGCACCACGTTGCTACTGAAGATCAATTGGCTGACATATTCACAAAACCATTAGGTTATGACACATTTAGCACTTTAAGAACTAAATTAGGTGTCATAGACATTCAGGCCTAATGTAAAATTAAAAAAAAAAACCAAAAAAACAAACAACAAAAAAAATAAAAAAAAATGGGTTTGTCTTTGTTATGATTTGTTTTGTTAACATAAAACAAAAAAAAACACAAAAAAATAATTGGATTCCGGATCCTCTTCCCATGTTGCTCACAAACTTTGATATTCTCTGACAATCGTACTGTACGATACACTATAGTACTGTACGATAAGGTTCAAATCACTCCAATCTCAGCCGTCCATTCCCATTCACGGTCCAGATCATTCATGTCTTATACCTATCATACTGTACGATTCACCACTCGTACCGTACGATACTAATTATTGGTCATCGTACTGTAGGACATACTAATCGTACTGTATGATCCACGTGTCAAACTGATTAGGATGAATTTAAATCGGCCAGTACGAACATTATTGCCTATCGTACTGTACGAACACCTGTTCGTACTGTACGAACACTTTTGGTCAAAAGTCATTCAGACGACTCATTGGGACGAACGCCTCACACTCACGTTCGTACAGTACGATACTGATCGTACTGTACGATTTGACTCACTTTTCTGAAAAGTCATCCAGACGACATTATTGCGCATATCGTACTGTACGATACCCAATCGTACTGTACGATATCTCTCAAATTCTATAAAAAGGGAGGGATTCTTTGCCTATTCGCCTCACTCTCAATCAATCTGAATTTCCTCATTCCTCCAATCCTTTCTTCCAAAATGTCTGGGTCCAGTAAGCGCGGTCGAATGATCGTCGGGAGCTCTTCCTCCTCTCGGCATTTTGATGATCATTTTCTCTCCGCTGAGGACGAGAAAGCGTATATTAAAATCAAGGAGGCCAAGTTCACTCCATCCCGCATGCTAAATCAAGCCGCCCTAAATTTCGAGGTGATGAATCTGTTTTCCTCCACTAGCCTTCAATTCCTTTTGACTCTTGCTTTTCTGTTTCACTCCGAACTCTTGTTTGAGTTTTTTGCCAATATCCGAGTCGACTTTGAAAACACTACTTTCACGTCTTATGTTTGTAAACAGAATGTCGTTATCACCGTCAACGACATTGCTGAGCACATCGGGCTGTCCACTGACGGCCCTCGTCCCCAATCCATGATCTCTCACGACTATGATTGGACGTCAGTAAATATGACCCTTAGAGGTGTCCCCTCCAATCAACATCTACCCCTGGTCCAAACCTTAAATCAAAATGCCCGTGTTATCCAGCATGTCCTACGCACATCCATTATACCTAAAGCTGGAGACCGCATCCATATTACTCCACTACTTTCTGTCGTCACCTATCTAATCATTTCTGGCACAAAATTTAATGAAGCCCAAATGGTGTTTGACTACATTCATACCTTGTCTGCCTTCCGATATCCCGGTGCCCGTCGTAAACTGAACCTTGCTTTAGAGCATGTCATACGATACATCCTAGATGCAAAATACCAACTTCATTATTCGCTCCCTCCTGATCACCTTCCTATCTTCTACTCGGATGCCTCCTTTCGTATCTTGTTCCATCGGGGGGCCGCTCCCGTCGATCCCGAGTTTGATGATGAGGAGGCTGCTGCTCCTGCTGACGCACCTCCGCCACCACCAATCCAACCACCTGGCCTTGCTCCTCCCGACTACCCGCATGACGACATTATTCGACGACTTGATCGTCTGGAGACTAGGTTGGATGCCCACATTGCTCAGCAACATCAGAAGCATGACATGGATAAGAAATGGTTTAGGGAGCGCTTCACATCGATCGATGACCAGTTTGCCTCCCTCCATCAGTACCACCAGCTGTTTCCTGACCCTCCACCACCACCTCCGGATCAGGATCCAGATTTTTAGGTTGTTTTAGTTTTTTCTGTTTTCTGTTTGTTATCAGTGTAGTTGTTTTCTTTTTCTTCCCTTTTTGGTGTTGTCAAAAGGGGGAGACTTTTCTGTGTGTTCTGTATTCTATTTTTGCTTACTATTAAATGTTATTGGTTGTTTATGTTTCCATAACATTTATTTTTTTTTCTATCTTGTTGTTTTATTTATGTTATAGTAAAAAAAAAACTGTTTCTTCTCCTCCTATTTAAAAATTAATAAGCTACTCTTCTGAGGGGGAGCTAAAGAAGTCAGAACATCTATCAATCAGAAAATATTATTTGACACCATCAAAAAGGGGGAGATTGTTGAAATCCAGGATCCCGAACACTTAATTTTGATGGTGACAACTAATACTTACTGAGTACATATAGACTTCCTTTAGATTATAAATGCTTAATCCTTGTATATGAGCACCAACTTTTCAGGTCAGTTGCACACTGCTAAAGATTACTGGAGACTCAAACCGGGTAGAATAGGATGTTGAAGAGTCTGTAATTTTTATTTCTTTATTTTTATTTTCTTGAGTCTGCCACAGAAGCATGCATGTGAAAGGAGCAACCATGCACACATACAGGGGGAGAATTGTTTTTTAAAAATGATTAATTTTTTTAAGCAAATCGTACTGTATGATTTTGGATCGTACTGTACGATTAATTAAAAATACACAAGCTAACGGCTAATTTTCGAATGATTAAGTTTATAAACTTATCGTACTGTACGATCCATATCGTACTGTACGATAATATATAATTGAGAAACCCTAGCCGCCAGAATAAGTTTGGTAAGTTTTTGAATTTGATTTTCTGTACAGATCGTACTGTACGATACTGATCGTACTGTATGATTAATTAAAACTTGCCAAAATTATCTCCCTAATCAGGAAATAAATATTGGTTTCTAATTTATATGTCGATCGTACTGTACGATCATATATCGTACTATACGACTGACAGAGATGATTTCATTCGTCCGAGAGATCGTACCAGACGAAACCAAGGTTTTTTTTTTCTGTTCGTCCTGGATGATATTCATATCATACACGATGATATCAAGAAATGAACTGATCGTACCGTACGACTGGTGGAGTGCTGGATGATTGTCAGAGATGATTTTCTTCATCTCAGCGATCGTACCAGACGATCCTAAGAATTTTTGTACTATTCATCCTAGACGATATTCGTATCGTACAGGATGATATCCTGAAAAACACTATTCATACTGTACAATTCAATGAGTGCTGGACGACTGTCAGAGACGAATTCTTTCGTCCCGAGGTTCGTCCCACAGTTCGTCCTGTATGAACAGTACGAATCAACAGTATCGTCCTGTATAATATACGTATCGTACAGTACGATATGAATAAAATTCGATAACTGTTCGTCTGTACTCGTACTAGACGGAGCTGTAATTGAACTGATCGTACTGTACGATCCTAGATCATACTATACGAACAGAAACGTAAAGGTTGAAACATTTAGGGTTTTCTGAAGCCTGATATAAAAAAAACTTAAAATTTTCTTTAGGGAGTTGTTGATCTATCCTTTTACTGTGAGAGGCTTGGAGGAAAAAGAAGGGGATTCGGTAGAGAGAAGTTTTTGGAGAGATCCAGGGCTTGAGAGAGGAAGGTGAAGGTGAGCTTGAGCTTGAGGGAGAAGTAGTGTGAGGGGATCACACGGTGGCTCCAAGCTAGCTGCATGCTTTACTCCTCTTGTGGCTTTGGGAAGCTTCAAGAAAGTTCTCATGGGAAGAGTCACTTCAAGATCAACATCGCCAAGGTACTCTGCCATCTCCAGGAGGGAGAAAAAGGAGAAGGTCCGCTGCCGTCACCAGGAGGGTGACATAGCGTTTGGTATTCTGCCGCACCGAGGGAGGTGAAAGTGAGTATTGTAAAGGCTTCTCCGCCTTGCTGTGGGGGAAAAAGGAGAGTCAACTTTTACTAGTGCAAATCCCGGAGTAGAGGACTCCGGGGAGTGGACGTAGGTCAAGTGACCGAACCACTATAAAAATCTCTAGTGTGTTTTTTCCTGTTTACCGTACTTTACTTTTCATGCTTTTAATTTGTGCGTTTAATTGCTTGGTGAAAAATTAGTATTTAAATCTTGTGGTGTAAAATCTAAAATTGAACTATCAATTTCATCGTTGGGAATGTTGTATTTGCTTCCGCACATTATTTGTTAAATTATATTTTGAAAATACAAAAATATTAGAACTCTTACGTAGGGTTAAATTTATAAAATACCATTTCACCCCCCCCCCCTCTTGGCGCATCTCATACTTTCATTATACACTCTGTGTACAACCTTGTATACGTTGTGTATAACCTTTTAAAAATCCTATACAATCTTATTTACACATTGTATAATCTTGTAGACACCCTGTACAATCTTGTACCTTGTGTTCACACAGTGTTCATCTTCTTCCTCAACTCTAGATTCCTTAGGATTAGATTCATCAAACACTACATGAGTAGTCTCCTCCATAACCAATGTCCTCTTATTAAGCACTCTAAAGGAATACCCTACACTCGAATATTCTAAGAACACTCCTTCTTCAAATTTTGGGTCAAATTTTTCTAAGGATGATTTCCCATTATTAAGAATAAAAACCTTATAGCCAAAGACATGGAGGTGGCACAAGTTTGGAGTTTTACCCTTAATGATCACATAGGGTATCTTATTTAGATTGAATCTAACATTCACCCTATTCAACAAAGAATAGGAGGTGTTCACTGCTTCTTCCAAAAGTATTTTGTAAGTGAATACTCAGCAAGCATGGCTCTAACGCCTTCCACTAAGGTCTTATTCTTTCTTTCAGCTACCTCATTCTGCTGAGGGGTCCAAGGAGCTAAAAAGTTGTGACTAATCCCTTACTCCTTATAGAAAGTTCCAAATCTCATATTCTCAAACTCTCTACCATGATCACTATGAATGGTCATGATCTCACAACCTAGCTACTTTTGAATCCAAGTGGAGAAGGTTTTAAATTCATCAAATGACTCAATTTTATGTGACAGAAATCTAATTCAAGTGAACCTTGAGTAGTTAATCAATACATATTTATGGAAATTTCTCTATGATCATGGGATCATCCACCAAAGAGCTACAATCCATACATTTTTAAGAGAACTACTTAAAAAATAGTGCTTATGTGTATGTGTTAGGTCCTAGAGTATTGGATTGGATTCTTTAAAATATAGATGGCACTAGTATTTTTACATAAGATTGGAATGGTGCCTGCAGGTAGTCCTAAATATAGAATTTATTTCTTTAACTAAAGGACCTGTGCCACATAGCTTCCTAGGGCTATGTATTCATCTTCCACAGTCAACAAAGCTACTGAGTTCTATTTTTAATAGACAAGGTGACTAAAGATTGTCCAATGAATTAGCAAGTTCCATAAGTTCTTTTCCTCTCAACCCTACATCCAAACAAGTTTGAATCAGAATATCCTATAATTTCAAAGGAAGAGCTGTGTCTAGGATACTAGATTCCCAAATTTAGATTCTTAAGAGATTTCAAAGGATTCTTTTAACAGCAGTCACATGGGATTCTTTTGGACCAACATGAAATCTAGCACAAAGATAAACACTTAATATAATATCAGGTCTATTAGTAGTTAAGTAAAGAAGTGATCCAATTATTCCACTATATTTCTTATGATCATCTGATTTTCCACTTGAGTCCTTATCCAACAGAACTGTAGAACTCATGGGAGTGTTTATTGCCTTAGTTTTATCTATTTCATATTTTTTAAGGATGTCCTTGAATTATTTTGATTGACTAAGTAAAATTTTATCATTCTTCTGCCTTAAACTAAATCTAAGAAAATAGTTCAGTTCTCCTATCATACTTATTATGGACTAGAAGATTCATGACAGTAGAGTGAGTAAAGTTTTCATCTTAGTAATGCATGAATATCCAGCACACAAACAGAAAGAAAGAAGTAAAACACCCGATCTTTTTTACGTGAAAAGCCCGAAGAGAGAAAAACCATGAGGCCTCGCCAAGATGAAAAGATTTCACTAAATTTGAGTGAATTACAAGGGTTAACCCATCCCTCGACTTAGCGGCGGTCAAATTACAGTGGCTTAGAGAGTTATAGAAGAATCTGGCGATGTTTGGGTGGAAGTACGACGGCATCCGGATAGAAGTTCAGCTAACGAGGAATGATCGGATAAAGGTCGGGCTGAAGTACTGTGGCGGTCAGTGGCCGGGTGAAAGTCCGGCTGCGGTCGATGGCCTGGTGGAAGTCCGACTGTGGTTGACGGCAGGTCGGGCCGAAGTTCGGTGGTGGTCGGTGGCCAGGTGGAAGTCTGGCGGCGGTCGGCAGCCGGGCAAAAGTCTGGCGGCTATTGGCGACCGGGTGGAAGTCCAGCGGTGGTCGGCGGCAGGTCGGACTGAAGTTCGATGGTGTTCGGCGGCCAGGTGGAAGTTCGGTGGAGGTCGGCGGCCGGGCGGGGGTCCGACGAAGGTCGGACTGAAGTTCGGTGGCTGTAGGCGGCCGGGAGGTGGTCCGATGAAGGTCGGGCTGAAGTCCGGCGGCGGTTGGCAGCCGGGTGGAAGTCCAGCGTGAAAGTTTGATAGGGATGGTAAGCCCTGATGAACTAGTCCCGAGGCTAACCACGAGGGGGGGTGAATTGGTTATTTAAAAAATTCGTAAGCAACAGGAAAAATCTTTTTGATAATTTGCAATGGAAATAAGTAAACACATAACTGAAAATATCAACCACAAATGTCACCCAAGCAGATAATAACAGAAAAGTAAAGTGTAGAAAATAATCAGAAAGAATACAACAGATTTTATAGTGGTTAAGTCAACTTGACCTACGTCGACTCCCCGGAGCCTCCCCTCCGGGTATTGCATTAACACAAAAGTGACTCTCCTTCTGCTCCTACATCAAGGCAGAGAAGCCTGTACAAAACTCCTTTCCACCAACCCGGTGAGGCAGAGAACCTGAACTCCTTTCACTTCCTCCTGAAGCAGGCAGAGAACCCAGACTCCTTTTGCTTCCTCTTGAAGCAGGCAGAGAACCTGAACTCCTTTCGCTTCCTCCTGAAGCGGGCAGAGAACCTAGATTTTCTTGCGAACGATCTTCCCATAGAAAACACAGACAAGACGAGAGATGATGAATGGAGAAGATGACTCTGATCCTTGCTTGGAGCAACCTTTGTGAATCCCTCACAAACTCCCCCTCACAAGATCCTCTGTCTCTCTCCCAAGCCCTCTCTCTCTCTCTCTCTCTCAAAGTTTCTCTGGAAAGGAAAGTGGCAAAATATTTTTCTTGTTGGAAGAAAAAGATCTTTTATAGGAGGGCTCAAGATTTGCCCTAAATCTCAACTTATCGCCCAATATCGTCTAGGACGAATGCTAGATCATCCTGTACGATCAGTTTAAAATCACATATTTTAGTCTAGACGATTTAGTTCTTCTGGATGATTAGTAAAAAAATGTTGTTCAGATCATCCCGTACGATTCTGTGATCGTCCAGGATGATTAGTATAAATCAGGAATTTCGTCCAGAAGACCGCTCTGGTCATCCAGAGGAACTTATGCTGGACGATCTCAAAATGACTTGATCGTCCAGGATGATATGTCTATCATCTTGTATGATTAGTTCAAAACGTTCCAAAATCATCCTGAGCACCGCTCTGGACGTATAGGTGAAACATGCAGGACGATTTCAAAATGACTTGATCATCCGGGACAATATGGGTATCGGCCCATACGATTAGTTCAAAATTAGGATTATCATCCTACAAACAGCTCTGGATGTATAGGTGAAAGGCACTGGACGGTCAGGATTTGTAACCCATATGATCGAATCAATAAGACCTTAATTAATTTCCTTAATCACCAAACTAATTTAGGCATGATTGTAATGGATCATCCAGGATGATACACGTATCGGCCGGGACGATCAGATCAAATCTCTAAAAATAAAACTTGCCTAACTTGATATGGTGGCTGAGAATTTCATATTTAAGCCTATCGTCTCGTACGATCAATGGATCGTCAAGGATGATCGGCTTAATCAGACATACTTAACTTGGTCGCCCTAATTAGGATTTCTGTTTTCACTGGATCGTCCAGGATGATGTGGATATCATTTGGGACAATCAGAACAAAAATTAAACAAAACTCTAATTCACTAAAACTCTCCCCCTGAGTGTGTGTGTGCAAGGTTACTTAGCTAGGGGATTAATTACATTACATTTGACTTAAGAAAGGGAAAACATTACATTTAGACACACTTGGACTCGATCTTGAGTTAGTTTGAATTGTATTTGATCTTTTGTACCTGAAATGGGTTAGCCAAGTAAAACAAAATACAAACATGTTTGTCATCATCAAAACTATACTTTTTGAATCCAAATTTGCAACAATCTTCCCCTTTTTTATGATGACAAACATTGATGCAGTAGTTTCAAATAAAATAACCAGGAGTTAACCAACGCACATACGAAAAATAAATATCATTTCAAATTTCACTAATCACAGAATACAATAAGGAGAACAACTACAAAATAAGAGCAATACAAGAAACAACTAGAACAGTACAGGAAACTAATAGTCACTCAAAATACTAACTCCCCCTTTTGACATCACAAAAAGGAGGAGGAACAAACACTATAATACAAGCAGAAAACATCATAAAAACACTAAGCTAAAAAGGAGGCAGATCTTGATTAGAAGGAGGAGGAGGTGGTGGCTGAAAGTAGCTATGATTGGTGGTGAAATGGGCTTCAAACCAGGCAATGTCCTGGTCGTGCTGCTGTTGCTGCTGAGCAGTGTAGTCATTGAAGCGCTGCAGATCCTCAGTATGCTGTTGCTCCTGGGTAACCACATAAGAATCAAACTGGGCCACCCACTGGTTGAAGCGCTACACCAGATGATCAAAAGGGGATGCAATACGAAGGGGAGCAAGTGCATCAGGTGCAGCAGGAACAGGAACAGCTTTTTCCTCTTCCTCCTCAACATCCGAGGCGGGCTCCAAATATAGTCGGGTACTGTGGAGTATATGGATGGAATTATTTGTGAAGTAGGAAGGAGGGACATTGGTAGGGACTGGATATTACAGATCATATTTGGTCTCCAGAGTATATGCAATGATGTGTCCTAGAGCTAGATTTGGGCGTCGTCTATGGCCCAGATCCCTAATACTAGCGAGATGCTCGATATAGCGGAAAAGGAGATCAGTAGCATTGAATTCCCGGTGGGCCATGATGTAGTAGGTGGTCAGGGAAAGTAAAGGTGTGATAAGGATGCGGTCTCCAACCTTTGGGATGATGGAGGAACAAAGGACATGTTGAATGGTACGGGCATACTTAAGTAGGGAAGTGCAAGCATTGTCGTGGTAGAGGGCACTGGTATTTCTAAGAAAGTGATTAGCGACACTCCAATCATAATTAGGATCAGAAACTAGGGTGTGGAGTTTGTCACCAGTGACGAAGAGTTGAAGGATATGGTGAAAATCCTGGGCGGTGAGTTCTACAAGTCGCTGATTAACAAAGGAGTGAAGGGTGGAGTAGTCAGCGATGATGCGAAGATTTGTGAAAAAGACCCGGAGAAGTTCAGTGCTAAATGGGAAGGCCAGGGTGAGAATGAAGGTGAGGGAGGTATGCACAAACAGATCCAGGACAGGGTAGGTAAGAGTATGGGGGTTGACGATCTTAGATTGTGTGATTCCAACTTCAAGATAGCATTGGAAGGCAGCCTGATCGGCTGCATTTGGAAAGCACGGATGGACATTTCCCGAGGAGGAGCTTGCACCTTGATGCCTAGATCTCTTTCCACCAGCCATTAGGATCACAAGACAGAAAGTATGGAAGGAAGATGTGTGAAGAAATCTGAAGACAAATGGCTGTTTAAGTATAAATCGGCCGGATCATCCCGTACGATCGCAGCATCATCCAGGATGATATGAGTAATTATGACGACCAGGATGATTGGTCAAAAAGATGGTCGGATCATCTAGGACAATTAGAGATCATCCCAAGCGATTAGAGATAAGCGATCATCCCAAGGAGTCAAGCAGGACGACCATTGACAAAAAGTATCGTCCAAGATGATTAGGTGGATCGTCCGGAACGATATGCAATAAATGTATAGGATGGATTGTATCATCCAACTGCTGATACGTGGATCATCCAGGACGATGAGGTGTATCATCTAAGATGATGACCAATAATTGGTGCATTCTCAACCGTTTGATCAGGATCAGGAAAACTGGATCATATCATCCAGGACGATGTAAGGATCGTCTAAGACGATCACCAATAATTGATGCATCTCAGCCATTTGATCAGAGTGGGGATAATTTGAATGGATCATCCAGGATGATGTATGTATCGTCCAGGATGATGTGATGAAAAAATGAAAAAGATGAAGGATGGAGAGGAGAGATCAGGGATCCAAAAAATAAATACAACCAAACAAAACAAAATAAAATAGAGGAAATAAAACTAGAAATGATAAACATAAAAATATAAAACAACAAAGTTTTTTTTAATAGATCTGTTCCAGTAAATCAGAATTTTCCCTTAATTTTGAATCCAAAAACCAATAAGAAGATGATCGACAGCACTGAAATCCAGAAAAGTTGGAAAATCGACTTTCGTAACTCCCACCGCGGACACCTTATTGGTGCAAATTCCTTTCAAAACAAAAATCCAATTTCGAAAAAAGAAATTAGATTCAAAAAAAGATCCTTTCAAGCCTCGTTCTAAAAAAATATGATATAATAGTATTACAAAGTAAGAAATCAGAAATCATAATTTTTCATCTCCAGCTTTTGAAAATATTAAGTGGTGCATGGATTTTTCTAAGACATTTAAAGATCCGAAAGGGAAGAAAGCCTATTTCTTTGTGGGCTTATTTTGTGCCTCTTTCTCAATTAGTTTGGCGCTTTGCGCATCTTTTAATTTTTGATACACTTTATGTATCTTTTTAATTTTTGGCAACATTGCGCATCTTTTCAGTTTGGGCTAATTTTGTGCCTCTTTTGATTGTGGCGCTCTTTGCGCATCTTTTGTAAGCTTTCTCCCTTTCAATATTGTTATAGAATCTCAACTGTGAAATTACCTTCCAAATATAAGAGACAACAAAACTCACTCTCTACAATAAGGAAGAGTAATTCACAAACTAAAAACCATACATCATATGATAAGTGCAATCACTTGGTTTAGAAAATTATAACAATGACTCAAAACTTTGAAAATACTATTCATATGAGGTAGATTACTGTAGGAAGATAAAATAGATCTCTATTTCAAAAACTAACTTTTTAATTTTGAAGAAGATTTTTATCCAAAAGAAATAATACACCATTAAAGGGAGTTAGAGGAAGAGAAACAATTTTCAGTATTTCTTCCCTTTAAAAGATTTAGAGGAGTCAATCACTGCTTACAAGCTTCCAAATAAAAACAAGGCAAAACTCTCAGTCAGAAATCCAATTTATCAGCAGTAGTGAGCAGTGATCTGGTTTTGAAAGGAATAAAATAGTAAATCAAAAAATAAGTAAGAAAACCACATCAAATTAAATACTCAAATCAAACTAACAACAAGACTAATATGAAAATCAACAAAAAAATAAAAACCAATAGGAAACAGATAATCAAATCAAAAAACTAACTAACAGAAACAGAATAAAAAAATAAAATAAACAGACGAATCAGAAATCAGTAGTCATCAAAATCATGCATTTATGTCAATCACACCCATTTTGGTCCTCAAAATGCTAAATGAGTCAAAGGCCAGTGGTTTAGTAAATATGTCAGCCAGCTGATTTTCAATTGCTACATGATGTAGCTCAATGTCCCCCTTCGTAACATGGTCCCTAATGAAATGATGTCTTATACCAATATGTTTGGTTCTAGAATGTTGGATTGGATTCTTAAAAATTTAGATGGCACTAGTATTATCACACAGAAGAGAAATTATGCCAAAAGGTAATCCTAAATCCAAAACTTGTTGCTTCAACCAAAGGACTTGGGCCACACAACTTCCTAAGGCAATGTACTCAGCTTTAGCAATGAAAAGTGCAACTAAGTTCTATTTTCTACTGGACCAGGAGACTAAAGGTTGTCCTATGAATTGGCAAGTTCCAGAAGTGCTCTTTCTATCCACCCTACACCTTGCAAAGTCAGAATCAGAATATCCAAAAATCTTAAAAGAAGTGTTGTGCCTAGGGTATCAGATTCCTAGGTTTGGGGTCCCTAAAAGATATCTAAGAATTCTCTTAATAGCAGTCAGTTGGGACTCTTTAGGAATAGCTTGAAACCTAGCACAAAGACAAACACTAAATATAATATCAGGTCGGCTAGCAGTCAGATAAAGCAGTGATCCAATTATTCCACTATACTTCTTCTGATCAGCAGATTTTCCACTTGAATCCTTATCTAACTGAACAGAGGAGCTCATGGGAGTATTGATTGGCTTGGCTTTGTCCTTTTCATATTTCTTCAAAATATTCTTAGTGTATTTAGATTGATTGAGAAAGGTTCCATCATTCATTTGTCTTATGTTAAACCCCAAAAAGTAGGACAATTCTCCCATCATACTCATCTCAAACTCCTTACTCATTATTTTAGAAAACTCATCACATAATTATTTATCAGAAGATCCAAAAATTATATCATCAACATAGATCTAGACAATGAGTAAATCACCCCTTACTCTCCTTAAAAAGAGGGTGGTGTTTACGCTCCCCATAACAAACTCTCTTTCTAACAGAAATGTGCTAAGCCTCTCATACCAAGCTCTGGGTACCTGTTTCAATCTATATAAGGCCTTTTTTAATTTGTAAATATGATTTGGATATTAGGAACTCTCAGAACCTGGGGGTTGTTCTACAAAAATATCCTCTTTTATTACCCCATTTAAAAAAGGCGCTCTTGACATCCATTTAAAACAGCTTAAATCCCTTTTAACAGGCAAAGGCTAGTAGCACCCTAATTGCTTCCAATCTAGCTACAGGGGCAAAGGTCTCCTCAAAATCAATCCCTTCAATTTGATTGTACCCTTTAGCCTCCAATCTTTCCTTATTCCTAACCACCACACCAGAATCATTCATCTTATTCTTAAAGACCCACTTGGTTCCCACTATACTTTGATTCCTAGGCCTTTCTACTAACTCTCAAATATCATTCCTTACAAATTGATTCAGTTCCTCTTGCATAGCTAAGATTCAGAATTCATCAGAGAGGGCTTATTTGATGTTGGTGTGTTCAGTCATTGAGATAAAGGCAGAATGGTTTACTTTTTTCCTAAGTCCATGCCTAGTCTTAACACCTTCAGAAGGGGCTCCTAAGATTAGTTCTTTAGGATGACTCGAAGAATATCTCCAATCTCTAGGCAATGTGTTTTGAGGTTCTACCCTTTCCTCCAGATTTGCATTTTCAACCCCTTGGGTAATCTCTCCTACCTCTTCTTCTTCCTCAACTCTAGTCTCGTTAGGATCAGATTCATCAAACACCACATGAGTTGTCTCTTCCATCACCAAAGTCCTCGTACTAAACACCCTAAAGGATTTCCCCACACTAGAATAGCCTAAGAACACTCCTTCATCAAATTTGGGGTCAAACTTTCCTAAGGATGATTTCCCATTGTTCAGAATGTAAACCTTACAGCCAAAGACATGGAGGTGGGACAGATTTGGAGTTCTACCCTTAATGATCTCATAAGGTGTCTTATTCAGATTGGATCTAATATTCACCCTATTCATCACATAACAGGCAGTGTTCACCGCTTCAGCTCAAAAATATTTTGGAAGTGAATACTCAGCAAGCATGGCTCTAGCGGCTTCCACTAAGGTCCTGTTCTTCCTTTCAGCTACCCCGTTCTATTGAGGGGTCTTAGGAGCTAAAAAATTATGACTAATCCCTTGCTCCACATAAAAAGTTCCAAACTTCACATTTTCAAACTCTCCACCATAATCACTATGAATAGTCAAGATCTCACAATTTAACTTCCTCTGAATCCAAGTGGTGAAGGACTTAAATTCATCAAATGACTCAGATTTATGTGACAGAAATTTAATCCAAGTGAACCTTGAGTAATCATCCACAATCACAAAACCATAGACTTTCCCCCCTAAGCTGACAGTGCTAATGGGTCCAAAGAAATCCATGTGAAGGACTTCTAAAGGTCTAGAGGTGCTAATGTCCTTAACAGAGTGAAAGGAGGACTGGACTTACATCCCTAATTAACAAGCATCACACAGGTGGTCCTTAGTGAACTTAAGCTTGGGGACACCTCTAACTAAGTCCTTTTAGGTGACCCTCCTAAGGGTTTTCATACTGGCATGACATAATCTCCTATGCCACAACCAAGACTCATCAGTAGCAGTTTTTAAGCAAACTGAAACATCAACTTTAAAGCAACTTACATCTAGAATGTAGATATTATTGATCCTTTGTCCCTGCAAAATAAGTTTATCATTTAAGCTTAAAATGCAGCAAGTGGGTAGGATTTGATGTTGTATCCTTTGTCACAAAGTTGACTGATGCTCAGCAGGTTATGTTTCAATCCATCTACAAGCAAAATATTGTCAATCATAAAATTCTTTGAATCACAAATTATACCTGAACCAACCACCCTCCTGGTGGTGTTGTCTCCAAGTGTAACCTTGCCTCAAGCCCTGGTCTCCAGTGAAATGAACTGATTTGCATCTCCAGTCAAGGTCTTATGTGAGAGCATACCTAGAAAATCATCAAATGTCAGATTTAGGAATCCAAATAGGTTTGGTTCTTTCTTATGAAAAGAAGAATGCAATGCATGTGTATTGTGCTATGAAATAGGTAATTTGGGCCTCCACACCCAATATGTCTATGGTGAACAGTGCAGGTATGGGAGATGTGTCATAACATGCCACAAGAAAAATATCTAATACCAGGAAAAGGGTTAACTAATCTACATGGGTGATAGTGCCTCTTCCTAGGTTTTAATGAAACATTCTTTGATGATTTTGAAATAGATTCTTCAAAAGGTGGAGGTACATAAAATAGTGTAAATGTAAGAGGTTTTTAATTTTTCTCAAAAGCACTAATTTTAACTTTTAAAAATTAATTTTCTTTCTTCAAACTCGCAATTTCAAATGTTAATGCTCCCCTACTACTCTCCACATCACATGCCAGATTGTCTAATCCTTTAAAAGCTTTTTCTAAATCAACATGCGAGATTTTCAGTAAATCATGTTCAACAATTAAATTAGAATACTTTTTGTTCAGCTCATCAAATTCATCAAGTAAAGAGATGTGATTGTTGTCAAGTGTGGAATGATCTTTAACTATAGAATCATGCTCTTTTTGCAAGGTTAAGAAATTCAATTTCAAACTAGCATGCAATTTCTTAAGTTTCCTATAAGATGCGTGAATTCTTTCAGACACTTCAAATAATTAATCATGAGTAAGCTCACATACCTCTTCCTGGTCTGACTAACCAGAATGATCATCTGCCATCAGACACAAATTGATCATCTGCCATCAGTCTCAGAAGAGTCGGATGCGAAATCTGCCTAGAACACCTTTTGAATCTGCTTCTTATCCTTCAAGAATTTGGGTTTCTCCTCACCCTTTTCTTTTCTTGGGTGAGCTTTAAGTGATGGAAAATCAGCCTTAATATGTCCAGGCTTCCTGCATTCAAAACAAACAGTATCAGATTAGCCTATAAAATTTTTACTGGACTTACCCTTATTCCACTTCTGAAAGTTCTTATGTTTCTTCCTTAGAAAGCTTTTGAATTGCCTAGTGATTAAGGCAATATCATCACTATCAAACCCGGAAGAATCAGAGTCAGTATCATGGCCTTCAGCGCCACAGTTTTCTCCTTCTTCTTCTTACCTGCATCAAGCTGTCTTTGGTTCACCCCTTGCTCATAAGCAATGAGTGACCTAAGTAAGTTGTCAATAGAATAATTATTCAAATCTTTTGATTCAGTAATTGCAGTTATCTTAGCATCAAATAAAGAAGGTAAACATCTCAAAATCTTGTTCACTTTTTCATACTTTATAAGTTCTTTTCCTAAAGCATGCAAAGAAGTGACAATTTGAGTGAACCTCGTATACATTACAGAAATAGATTCAGTAGATTTCATGTGAAAAAGTTCGTAGTCATGAAGTAATATATTTAACCTAGACAGTTTGACTTCAGTTATACCTTCATAGGTGATGCACAATCTATCCCAAATTTCTTTACCAGTTGTACAAGTAGAAACACGCATGTAATCCTCAGATTTTAAGGCACAGAAAAAAATAGTTTAAACATTTGGCATTCAGTTGAGCTAAGTCACGATCATCAAAAGTCCAATCAGTGAAAGGTAGTTCAGTTTTAACATTGTTAATAATTCTAAAAGGTGGTTCATAACCATCCTTAACAAGCATCCACATGAGATAATCTATAGATTGAAGAAAAGTGGACATGCGAGTTTACCAAAAATTAAAAGGTATGTTATCAAACAATGGCAGTCGTGTAATTGAATAACCTTCAGCAGTATTATGATTACCAAAGTTAGCCATGGATCAAATTTAAAAGTTCATAAACTTAATTTTTGAATTCCGGTCTGATTCCACTTGAAAGTTCGATAGGGATGTTAAGCCCTGATGAACTAGTCCCGAGGCTAACCAAGAGGGGGGGGGGTGAATTGCTTATTTAAAAATTCAAGAGCAACAGTGAAAATCTTTTCTTTAATATGCAGCAAAAATAAGTAGATACTCAAACGAAAAGATTAAATACAACTTTCACCCAAGTAGATAATCACAGAAAAACTAAACTGCAGAAAGTAATTAGAAAGAACACACTAGATTTTTATAGTGGTTCGATCAACTTGACCTACGTCCACTCCCCGGAGCCTCCCCTCCGGGTTATTGCACTAAACCAAAGTGTCTCTCCTTTTGCTCCCACAGCAAGGCGGAGAAGCCTGTACAAAAACCTCCTTTCCACCGACACGGTGAGGCAGAGAACCTAACCTCATTTTGCTTTCTCCTGAAGCAGGCAGAGAAACTCAGATCTTCTTGCCGACGATCCTCTCCCAAAGAACACCAACACGACGAAAGATGACGAGCGGAGATGACGACTCTGATCCTTGCTTGGAGCAACCTTCGTGAACCCTCATGAACTCCCCCTCATAAGATCCTCTCTCTCTCTCCCAAACTCTCTCTCTCTCTAGGGTTTCTCTGGAAAGGAAAGTGGCAAAAGATTTTTCTTGTTAGAAGAAAAAAAAATTTTATAGGAGGGCTCAAAATTTACCTTAAATCTGAACTGGTCAGCCTAGATTGTCCAGGACGATCTATATATCGTCCTGTACGATCAGTTCAAAATTAACTGTTTCACCCTGGACGATCTGGCTCTTCTGGACGATCAGTGGAAAAAGTTATTCTGATCGTCCCATACGATTCTGCGATCGTCTGGGATGATTAGTGTAAATTCAGGACTATCGTCCAGAAAATAGTTCGAGTCGTCCAGAGCAAATTATGTTGGACGACCAAAAAATGACTTGATCATCCAGGACGATACGCGTATAATCTTGTACGATTAGTTCAAAAAGTGCCAAAATCGTCCTAAGCACAGTTCGGGACGTACAGCTAAAACACACTAGACGAACATCATCGTCTAGAATGATCCTGCGATCATCCAGGATGATATGATCGTATCAATCAAATATTAATTACTTTTCTTAATTACCAGATTAATTTAGGTATGATTGTACTGGATCGTCCAGGAGGATACTCGTATCATCCGGGACGATCAGACCAAACATCTTTAAATAAAAACTTGTCTAACTTGATCTGGCGGCTGAGAATTTCTAATTTGAGCCTATCGTCCCGGACGATGTTGGGATCATCCAGGATGATCTGCTTAATCAGACACACTTTAACTTGGTTGCCCTAATTAGGATTTCTATTTTTACAAGATCGTCTAGGATGATGTGACTATCGTCCAGGACAATCTGAATAAAAACTTGAACAGAAACTCTAATTCACTCAAGCTCTCCCCCTGAGTGTGTGTGTGTGTTCAAGGTTATTTAGCTAGGGGATCAGTTACATTATAATTAACTTAAGAAAAAAAAAATAGTACACTTTGACACACTTAGATCCGATCTTGAATTGGCTTGAGTTGCTCGTGATCTTTTATGCCTGAAACGGGTTAGCCAAGCAAAACACAATAGAAACATATTTGTCATCATCAGAACCAGATTTGTAACAATCTCTCCCTTTTTGATGATTGCCAATATTTATGCAGTAGTTTGAAAAATAAAATAACTAGGAGATCGAAAAATAATTTTTTTCAATTTTCATTTAACAACTAAAGTAATAGAGGATTCATTTAACAACCAAAGCAATATAGGAAACACAACTACAAAAACATAACAAGTACAGAAACTACTACAACTGACTCCCCCTTTTGACATCACAAAAAGGAGGAGGGTAAACAGAAATACTGAAACATCAGTACAAATAGAAAAGAAAACAGCTACAAAATATAACACTAAAACGGAGGCAGATCCTGATCGAAAAGAGGAGGTGGCGGTGGTGGGTTGAAGTAACTGTGAATGGCTATAAAGTTGCTTCAATCCAGGCAATGTCCTGGTAAAGCTGCTGTTGCTGCTGAGCAGCATAGTCAGTGAAGCGCTGCAGATCCTCAGCGTGCCGCTGCTACTGCGCAGCAACATAGGAGTCGAATATGGCCTCCCACTGATTAAAGCGTTGCACCAGATGGTCAAAAGGAGAAGCGATGCGAAGGGGAGTAGGTGCATCGGGTGCAATAGGAATGGGAATAGCCTCTTCCTCTTCCTCCTCAACATCCGGGGTGGGCTCTGGATGTAGTCGGGTGCTGTGTAGGATGTGGAATGAATTATTTGTGAAGAAGGAAGGAGGGACATTAGGAGGGACTGGATACTGCAAACCATATTTGGTTTCTAAGGCATATGCAATGATATGACCTAATGCTAGATTTGGGCGACACCTATGACCCGGATCCCTAATAGTGGTGAGGTGCTCGATGTATCGGATAATAAGGTCAGTGGCATTAAACTCCCTGTGGGCCAAGATGTTGTATGTGGTCAAGGACAGTAACGGGGTGATGTAAATTCGATCCCCCGCCTTTGAAATGAGGGAGGAACGAAGGGCGTGCTGAATAGTCCGTGCGTCCTTAAGATGTGAAGTGCAAGCATTATCATGGTGGTTGCATTCGTATTGTGAAGGAAGTGATTGGCGACACTCCAATCATAGTCAGGGTCAGTTATAAGAGTGTGGAGTTTATCGCCAGTGACAGAAAGTTGAAGAATATTGTGAAAGTCTTGGGTAGTGAGTTTCCCGGGACGTTGATTGACATACGAGCGAAGAGTGGAATAATCAGAAGAAATATGCAAATTTGCAAAGAAAACTTGAAGAAGTTCAAGGCTGAATAGAAATGCTAGGGTAAGGATGAAGTTGAGGGAGGTGTGTGCGAAAAGATCAAGAATAGGATAAGTAAGGGTGCGGGGGTTTACTATTTTTGAATGCGTGATCCCCACCTCACAATAGCACTCGAAGGCAGCCTGATCGGCTGCATTTGCAAAGTGAGGATCAACATGCTCCCGGGAGGAACTCGCACCCTTTTGTTTAGAACGTTTCCCGCTAGCCATGAGAAAGTAGATTGGAGGGAGAGTGGAAGGAGTGGTGTGAAAAAACCTTAAGAAATTGGCTGTTTAAATAGAATTTGGCCGGATTGTCCTGTACGATCGCGATATCATCCAGGATGATATGTGCAATTATGACGGCCAGGACGATTGGTCAAAAAAGCGGTCTGATCATCCAGGACGATTAGACACAGTCGATCATTCTGAGGAGTCAGGATGGACGACTGTTGATGAAAAGTATCATCCAGGATTATTAGGTGGATCATCCCGGACGATGTGTAATAAGTGTGACGGATAGGCCGAATTCGAATCATCCAGCTGCGGACACGTGGATCATCCAGGACAATGAGGTGGATCATCCAGTACGATGACCAATAATTGGGTCAATCTCAGCAATTTGATTAGATCAGGAAAATATGGATCATATTGTCTTGGACGATGTAGGTATTGTCGAGGATGATCACCAATAATTGGAGTTTCTTAGCAGCATGATCAGAGTGGGGATGATTTTGAAATGATCGTCTAGGATGATGTTTGGATCATCTAGGATGAAGAAGATCATCCAGGATGATGTGGGGATCGTCTAGGACGATGTGAAGAAAATAGAAAAAGATGAAGGATGGAGATGACAGATCAGAATCCCAAAAACACAACAAGTAAAATGAAAAAACAAAATAAAAATGAATAAAACTCAAAGCGAGAACACATAAAAGCAACAATTTTTTTTAATCAGTATGCTTCGGTAAAACAGAATTCTCCCTTGATTCTAAATCCAAAAGCCAATAAGAAGACGATTGACAGTGCTGAAATCCAGAAAAGGTTGGAAAAATCGACTTTTGTAACTCTCACCTTGGGCACCTTATAGATACAAATCTCTTTCAAAACAAAAATCCAGTTCAGAAGAAAAGAAATTAGATTCGAAAAGAGATCCTTTCAAGCCTCATTCCAGAAAAATATCTGATATAATAGTGTTACAAAGTAATAATTCAGAAATCAGGATTTTCAAACACAAGCTTTTGAAAGTATTAAGTGGCGCACTGATTTTTCTAAGACATTTAATGATCTGAAAGGGAAGAAAGCTTGGTTGGGCTCATTTTGTGCCTCCATTTCAATTTATTTGGCGCTTTGCGCATCTTTTGATTTTTGATATACTTTGTGTATCTTTTAGTTTGGCGACATTTCACATCTTTTCAGCTTTGGGCTCATTTTGTGCCTCTTTTTCAATTTATTTGGCACACTGTGCATCTTTTGTAAGCTTTCTCACTCTCAAAATCATTAAAGGATCTAAGCTGTAAAATTACCTTCTAGATATAGGAGATGCTCTCCACAATAAGGAAGAGTAATTCACAAAATAAAAGCCCGACATCATATGATAAGTACAATCACTTGGTTTAGAAAATCAAAATAATGACTCAAGACTTTGAAAATACTATTGATATGAGGTAGATTACTGTAGGAAGATAAAATAAATCTCCATTTAAAAAACTAAAATTTTAATTTTGAAGAGAATATTTATCCAAAAGAGACACTGCACCAGCAAAGGAGTTAGAGGAAGCGAAATAATCATCAATATTTGTTCCCTTTAACAGATCCAGTGGAATCAGTCACTGCTTACCAGCTTCCAAATAAAAATAAGGTAAAACTCTCAATTAGAACTCTAGTTTATCAGAAGTAGCGAGCAGTGATCGGATTTTGAAAAGCATAAACCAATGAATAAAAGAGATGAACCAATAAATAAAATAGGTAAAAACTAAATCATATCAAAATAAATACTCAAATCAAATTGACACTAAGGCTAAAATAGAAAGCAGAAGAATAAAATAACAGAAAGCAAGTGATCAACACAAAAGCTAACTAACAAAAACAGAATAAAAATCAGAGAAGTCAGAAATTAGCAATCATCAGAATCAAGCATTTATATCAATCACTCCTAATCTGGTCCTCAAAATGCTGAATGAGTCAAAGGCCAGTGGTTTAGTGAATATGTCAGACAGCTGATTTTTAGTTGCTACATGATGTAGCTCAATGTCCCCTTTCGTAACATGGTCCCTGATGAAGTGATGCCTTATATCAATGTGTTTGGTTCTAGAATGTTGGATTAGATTCTTAGAGATGCAGATGGCACTAGTATTATCATACAGAATAGAAATTGTGCCCACAGGTAATTCTAAATCCAAGACTTGTTGCTTCAACCAAAGAACTTGGGCCACACAATTCCCTAAGGCAATGTACTTAGCTTCAGCAGTAGAAAGTGCAACTGAGTTCTATTTTCTACTGAACCAGGAGACTAAAGACTGTCCTATGAATTGACAAGTTCTAGAAGTGCTTTTTTATCCACCCTACACCCTGCAAAGTCAGAATCAGAATATCCAATAATCGCAAAAGAGGTGTTGTGCCTAGGGTACCAGATTCCTAGGTTTGGGGTCCCTAAAAAATATCTAAGAATTCTCTTAACAGCAGTCAGGTGGGACTCTTTAGGATCAGCCTAAAACCTAGCACAGAGACAGACACTAAACATGATATCAGGTCGGCTAGCAGTCAAGTAAAGTAGTGATCCAATTATACCTCTATACTTCTTCTGATCAACAGATTTTCCAATTGAATCCTTATCTAACTGAACAGAGGAGCTCATGAGAGTGTTGATTGGCTTGGCTTTGTCCATTTTATATTTCTTCAAAATGTCCTTAGTGTATTTAGATTGATTGAGAAAGGTTCCATCATCCAACTGCCTTATGCTAAACCCCAAAAAGTAGGATAATTCTCCCATCATACTCATCTCAAACTCCTTACTCATTATTTTAGAAAACTCATCACATAAATATTTATCAGAAGATCCAAAGATTATATCATCAACATAGATCTGGACAATGAGTAAATTATCCCCTATTCTCCTCAGAAAAAGGGTGGTGTCTACGCTCCCCTTAACAAACTCTCTTTCTATAAAATGTGCTAAGTCTCTCATACCAAGCTCTAGGTGCCTGTTTTAATCCATATAAGGCCTTTTTTAATTTGTAAACATGATTTGGATATTGGGAACTCTCAAATCCTGGGGGTTGTTCTACAAAAACATCCTCTTTTATTACCCCATTTAAAAAGGCACTCTTGACATCCATTTGAAACAGCTTGAATCCCTTATAACAGGCAAAGGCTAGTAGCACTCTAATGGCTTCCAATCTAGCTACAGGGGCAAAGGTCTCCTCAAAATCAATCCCTTCAATCTGATTATACCCCTTAGCCACCAATCTCGCCTTATTACTAACCACCACACCAGAACCATTCATCTTATTCTTAAAGACCCACTTGGTTCCCACAATACTTTGATTTCTAGGTCTTTCTACTAACTCTCAAACATCATTCCTTACAAATTAATTTTATTCTTCTTACATAGCAAAGATCCAAAACTCATCTGAAAGGGCTTGATTGATGTTGGTGGGTTCAGTCATTTAGATAAAGGCAGAGTGGTTTACTTCATTCCTAAGTCCATACCTAGTCCTAACACCTTCAGAAGGGTCTCCTAAGATCAGTTCATTAGGATAAATCGAAGAATATCTCCAATCTCTAGGCAGTGTGGTTTGAGGTTCTACCCTCTCCTCCAGATTTGCATTTCCAATCCCTTGGGTAATCTCCTCTACGTCTTCTTCTTCTTCAACTCTAGTCACCTTAGGATAAGATTCATCAAACACCACATGAGTTGTCTCTTCCACCACCAAAGTCCTTTTATTGAACACCCTAAAGGACTTTCCCACACTAAAATAGCCTAAGAACACTCCTTCATCAAATTTGGGGTCAAACTTTTCTAAGGATGATTCTCCATTGTTTAGAATGAAAACCTTACTGCTAAAGATATGGAGGTGGGACAGGTTTGGAGTTCTATCCTTAATGATCTCATAAGGTGTCTTATTCAGTTTTGATCTCACATTCACCCTATTCAGCACATAACAGACAGTGTTTACCGCTTCAGCCCAAAAGCATTTTGGAAGTGAATACTCAGCAAGCATGGCTCTAGCGGTTTCCACTAATGTCCTGTTCTTCCTTTCAGCTACCCCGTTCTGCTGAGGGGTCCTAGGAGCTTAAAAATTGTGACTAATCCCTTGTTCCTCACAAAAACTTCTAAACTTCACATTCTCAAACTCTCCACCATAATCACTATGAATAGTCAGGATCTCACAACCTAACTTCCTCTGAATCCAAGTGGAGAAGGACTTAAACTCATCAAATGACTCAGATTTATGTGATAAGAATTTAATCCAAGTGAACCTTGAGTAGTCATCTACAATCACAAAATCATAGACTCTCCCCCCTAAGCTGGCAGTGCTAATGGGTCCAAAGAGATCCATGTGAAGGACTTCTAAAGGTCTAAAGATGCTAATGTCCTTAACAGAGTAAAAGGAGGACTGGACTTGCTTCCCTAACTGACAGGCATCACACAGGTGGTCCTTAGTGAACTTAAGCTTGGGCACACCTCTAACTAAGTCCTTTTGGGTGACTCTCCTAAGGGTTTTCATACTGGCATGTCACAATCTCCTATGCCACAACCAAGACTCATCAGCAGCAGTTTTTAAGCAAATTGAATTTTTAGCTTTAATGCAACTTACATCCAGCTTGTAGACGTTGTTGATCCTTTGTCCCTGCAAAACAACTTTGTCATTTAAGCTTAAAATGCAGCAAGTAGGCAGGAATTTGATGCTGTATCCTTTGTCACAAAGTTGACTGATGCTCAGCAAGTTGTATTTCAGTCCATCTACAAGCAAAACATTGTCAATCATAAAACTCTTTGAATCACCAATTATACTTGAGCCTACTTCCTTCCTGGTGGTGTTATCTCCAAGTGTAACCTTGCCTCCAGCCCTGGCGTCCAGTAAAATGAACTGATTTGCATCTCCAGTCATGTGTCTTAAACATCCACTATCCAGGTACCATATACTCTCACGAGGTCTTGTGTGAGAGCACACCTACAAAATCATCAAACATCAGTTTTAGGAACCCAAACAAGTTTGGGTTCCTTCTTATGAAAAGAAGAATGCAATGCATGTGTGCTGTGCTGTTAAACAGGCAGTTTGGGCCTCCACACCCAATGTGTACTATAGTGAACAGTGCAGGTGTGAGAAATATGTCCTAACATGCCACATGAATAATATCTAACACCAGGAAAAGGATTAACTAAACGTCATAAGTGATAGTGCCCCTTCCAAGATGTGTATGAAATATGCTTTGATGAATTTGCAACAGATTTTTCAAAAGGTGGCGGTGCATAAAACTCTTCAAAAGTAGGTGGTTTTTTATTCTTCTCAAAGGCAGCAATTTTCACTCTTAAAAATTTATTTTCCTTGTCAAGACTAGCAATTTTAAAAGTCCTTGCACTTTCATTACTTTCTAGGTCACACGCCATATCATTCAATTTCTTAAAAGCAGCTTCTAATTCAATATGCAATATTTTTAATGCATCATACTCAACAATTAAATCACAATGCTTTTTATTCAGTTCATCAAATTCATCAAGTAAAGACATGTGATTGCTATCAACAGTGAAATGATCCTTAATCAAAACATCATGCTCTTTTTGTAAAGTCAAATAGTCCAGTTTCAAGCTAGCATGGGTTTTCTTAAGCTTCCTATATGATGCATGAATTTTTTCAGATACTATAAGTAATTGATCGTAAGTAAGATCACATACCTCTTCCTGATCAGACTGACCAGGGTGTTCATCAGCCATCAGACACAAATTTGTTTCCTCGTCTTCAGCTTCAGTCTCAGAGGAGTCAGATGTAGAATCTTCCTAGAAAGCCTTCTGAATCTGCTTCTTATCCTTTCTAAATTTGTGTTTCTCCTCACACTTCTCCTTGCTTGGATGAGCTTTAAGTGTGGGATAATCAACCTTAATGTGTCCAGGCTTCCTGCATTCAAAACAGACAGTATCAGATGAACACTTGAAATTTTTGTTGGACTTACCCTTGTTCCACTTCTGAAAGTTCTTGTGTTTCTTCCTTAGAAAACTTTTGAATTGCCTTGTGATCAAATCCATGTCATCGCTACCAGACCCGGAAGAGCAAGAGTCACTATCGTTGGCCTTCAGTGCCACTATTTTCTCCTTCTTCTTCTCAATTGCATCAAGCTATCTTTGGTTCACCCCTTGCTCGTAAGCAATGAGTGATCCAAGTAAGCTATCAATAGAGTATGTATTCAAATCTTTAGATTCAGTGATTGCAGTTATCTTAGCATCATATGAAGAAGGCAAACATCTAAGTATTTTGTTCACTCTTTCATAGTTTGTAAGTTCTCTACCTAAGGCATGCAAAGAAGTGACGATTTGAGTGAATCTTGTATACATTTCAGAAATGATTTCAGTAGGTTTCATGCGAAATAGTTCATAGTCATGCAGTAAAATATTTAATCTAGACTGTTTGACTTCAGTTGTACCTTCATACGTGATGCACAATCTATCCCAAATTTCCTTACCAGTTGTACAAGTAGAGACACGCATGTAATCTTCAAATTTTAAAGCACAGAAAAAACAATTCAAATATTTTGCATTCAATTGTGCTAAATCACGATCATCAAAACTCCAGTCAGCAAAGGGTAGTTCAATTTTCACATTGTTAACTAATCTAAAAGGTGATTCGTATCCATCCTTAACTAGCATCCACATGCGATAATAAATTGATTATAGAAAAGTGGACATGCGAGTTTTCCAAAAATCAAAAGGTATGTTATCAAACAATGGCGGTCATATAATTGAATAACCTTCAGCAGTATTACAATTACCAAAGTTAGCCATGGATCAAATTCAAAAGTTTTAAACTTAAATTTTGAATCCCGCTTTGATACCACTTGAAAGTTCGATAGGGATGTTAAGCTCTGATGAACTAGTCCCGAGGCTAACCAAGAGGGGGGGTGAATTGGTTATTTAAAAATTCGAGAGCAACAGTGAAAATCTTTTCTTTAATATGCAGCGTAAATAAGTAAATACTCAAACCAAAAGATTAAACATAACTTTCACCCAAGCTGATAATCATAAAAAAACTAAAGTGCAGAAAGTAATTAGAAAGAACACACCAGATTTTTATAGTGGTTCGGTCAACTTGACCTACATCCACTCCCCGGAGCCTCCCCTCCGGGTATTGCACTAAACCAAAGTGTTTATCCTTTTGCTCCTATAGTAAGGCGGAGAAGCCTGTACAAAAACATCCTTTCCGCTGACACGGTGAGGCAGAGAACCTAACCTCCTTTCGCTTCCTCCTGAAGTAGGCAGAGGACCTCAGATCTTCTTGCCCACGATCCTCTCCCAAAGAACACCAACACGACGAATGATGACGAGCGGAGAAGACTACTCTGATCCTTACTTGGAGCAACCTTCGTGAACCCTCATGAACTCCCCCTCACAAGATCCTATCTCTCTCTCCAAAACTCTCTCTCTAGGGTTTCTCTGGAAAGGAAAGTGGCAAAAGATTTTTCTTGTTGGAAGAAAAAAAATCTTTTATAGGAGGGCTCAAAATTTACCCTAAATCTCAACTGGTCGGCCTAGATCATCCAGGATGATCTATATATCGTCCTGTACGATCAATTCAAAATCAGCTATTTCACCCTGGACGATCTGGCTCTTCTGGGCAATCAGTGGAAAAAGTTATTCTGATCGTCCCATGTTGCAAATCAGGTTTTGATGATGACAAACATATTTCCAGTGTGTTTTGCTTGGCTAATCTGTTTCAGGCACAAAAGACCGCGAGCCACTCAAGCCAACTCAAGATCGGGTCCAAGTGTGTCAAATATATGATTTTTCTTTTTATTGAGTCAATTGTAATGTAATTGATTCCCTAGCTAAGTAACCTTGCACACACACACTCAGGGAGAGAGATTGAGTGAATTAGAGTTTCTGTTAAAAATTTATTCATATCGTCCTGGACGATCGACACATCATCCTGGACGATCCAGTTAAAACAGAAACCCTAATTAGGGCGACTAAGTTAAGAGGGTCAGATTAAGCAGATCGTCCTGGACGATCTCCAGATCGTACGGGACAATATGCCCAAATCAGAAATTCTCAGCCACTAGATCAAGTTAGGCAAGTTCTTATTTTTAGATACTTGGTCTGATCGTCCCGGACGATACGTGTATCGTCCCGGACGATCCAGTACAATCATGCCTAATTTAATCTGGTAATTAAGGAAAGCAATTTATTTTTGGTTGATACGATCATATCGTCCTGGACGATCGCAGAATCATCCCGGACGATCTTGATCGTCTAGTGCATTTAAGCTGTACGTCCAGAACTATGTACAGGACAATTTGGGGCCTTTTTGAACTAATAGTCCAAGACGATGACCCCATCGTCCGGGACGATCAAGTCATTTTTTGGTCGTCCAGCACAGATTTCTCTGGACGACCCGAACTGTCTTCTGGACGATTTCCCTCAATTTGCACTAATCGTCCCGGACGATCGCAGGATTGTACGGGACGATATGAACAACTTTTTCTATTGATCGTCCAGAAGAGCCAGATCGTCCAGGCTGAAACAGCTGAATTTGAACTGATCGTACAGGACGATCTACCGATCGTCCAGGACGATCTTGGCCGACCAGTTGAGATTTAGGGCAAATTTTAAGCCCTCCTTTAAAAGAACTTTTTCCAATTTTTGGAAAAATCTTTTGCTGCCTTCCTTCCCTAAGAAACCCTAGAGAGAGAGAGAGTTGGGAGAGAGAGAGAGAAGATCTTGTGAGGGGGAGTTAGTGAGGGATTCACTAAGGTTGCTCCGAGCACAGATCAGAGTTGTCTTCTCCGCTCGTCGTCTTTCGTCTAGTCGGTGTTCGTCGTGGGAGGATCTTTCGCAAGAAGATCCGGGGTTCTCTGCCCGCTTCAGGTGGAAGCAAAAGGAGTTCGTAGGTTCTCTGCCTGCTTCAGGAGGAAGCGAAAGGAGTTCGAAGGTTCTCTGCCTGCTTCAGGAGGAAGCGAAAGGAGGTCGGCTTCTCTACCTCCTCGTGTGGTGAAAAGGAGATTTTTGTACAGGCTTCTCCGCCTTACTGTGGGAGCAAAAGGAGAGACACTTCGGTTTAGTGCAATACCCGGAGGGGAGGCTCCGGGGAGTGGACGTAGGTCAAGTTGACCGAACCACTATAAAATCTAGTTTGCTTTTTTGATTCAATTATATACTTTAATTTTTTCTGATATTAACTGCTTGGGTGAATATCTGTGGTTGATCTTTTTATCGTTGTTTTAATTCGTTTCTGCTGCACGTTATAAAAAGATTTTCATAGTTATCGTGAAATTTTTAAATAACCAATTCACCCCCCTCTTGGTTAGCCTCGGGACTAGTTCACTAGGGCTTAACATCCCTATCGAACTTTCAAGTGGTATCAGAGCGGGATTCAAAATTTAGGTTTAAAAACTTTTGAATTTGATCCATGGCTAACTGTAATAATCGTAATACTGCTGAAGGATATTCTATTACAAGACCACCATTGTTTGATAATATTCCTTTTGATTTTTGGAAAACACGCATGTCTATTTTTCTACAGTTTATGGATTATATCATGTGGATGTTAGTTAAGGATGGATACGAACCACCTTTTAGACTGATTAACAATGTGAAAACTGAACTGCCTTTTACTAATTGGACGATTGATGATCGTGATTTAGCACAGTTAAATGCAAAATGCTTGAACTGTTTCTTTTGTGCTTTAAAATCCGAAAACTATATGCGTGTTTCTACTTGTACAACAGGAAAGGAAATCTGGGATAGATTATGCATAACATATAAAGATACAACTGAAGTCAAACAGTCTAGGTTAAACATCTTGTTACATGATTATGAACTTTTTCGCATGAAACCTAGTGAGACTATTTCAGAAATGTACACAAGGTTCACTCAGATTGTTACCTCTTTGCATGTTCTAGGTAGAGAACTTACTAACTACGAAAGAGTGAACAAAATTCTAAGATGTTTGCTTGCTTCTTATGATGCTAAGATTACTGCTATTATTGAATCTAAAGATATAAACACTTACTCTATTGACAGCTTACTTGGATCACTCATTGCTTACGAGCAAGGGGTGAACTAAAGGCAACTTGATGTAAGTGAACGCAAGAAAGAGAAGACAGTGGCACTAAAGGCCAAGGATTTAGATGCTAGCTCTTCCGGGTCTGATAGCGATGATGTTGCCTTAATCACAAGGCAATTCAAAAGCTTTCTAAGGAAGAAACATAAGAACTATCAGAAGTGGAATAAGGGTAAGTCCAATAAAAATTTTAAGAGTTCATCTGAATCTGTTTGTTTTGAATGCAGGAAGCCTGGACACATAAAGGCTGATTGTCCAACACTTAAAGCTCACCCAAGCAAGGAGAAGGGTGAGGAGAAACCAAAGTTCAGAAAGGACAAGAAGCGGATTCAGAAGGCGTTCTGGGCAGACTCTGCATCCGACTCTTCTGAGACTGAAGCTGAAGAGGAGGAAACAAACTTGTGTCTTATGGCTGATGATCACCCTGGTCAGTCGGATCAGGAAGAGGTATGTGAGCTTACCTACAATTAATTATTTGAAGTTTCTGAAAGAATTCATACATCGTATATGAAGCTTAAGAAAACTCATGCTAGTTTGAAATTAGATTACTTAACATTGCAAAAAGAGCATGATTCTGTAGTTAAAGATCATTCAACACTTGATTCAAATCACATGTCTTTACTTGATGAATTCGATGAGTTGAATAAAAAATATTCTGATTTATTTTCTGATCATGAATCATTGAAAACTATGCATGTGGACTTAGAAAGAGCTTTTAAAGAATTAGATATAATGGCATGTGAAGTAGAAAGTAGCAAGGAACCCTGAAATTTGAAATTGCAAGCTTAAAGAAAGAAAATGAGTTTTTGAAAGTAAAGATCAGTGCTTTTGAAAAGAACAAAACACCGCCTACTTTTGAACAGTTTTATGCACCGCCACCTTTTGAAAAAACTGTTGCAAGTTCTTCAAAGCATGTTTCATATACATCTAGGAAGAGGCATTATCATCCACGTAGATTAGTTAACCCTTTTCCTGGTGTTAGATGTTTTTCATGTGGCATGTTAGGACATATTTCTCACACATGCACTGTTCACCGTAGTACACATTGGGTGTGGAAACCCAAACTGCCTGTTTCACAGCACAGCACGTATGCATTGCATTCTTCTTTTCATAAGAAGGAACCCAAACCTGTTTGGGTTCCTAAGACAGACGTTTGATACTTTTGTAGGTGTGCTCTCACACAAGACCTCGTGAGAGCATGTGGTACCTGGACAGCGGATGTTCTAGACATATGACTGGAGATGCAAATCAGTTCATTTCGCTGGAGGCCAGAGCTGGAGGCAAGGTTACACTTGGAGATAACACCACCAGGAAGGTGGTAGGCACAGGTATAATTGGTGATTCAAAGAACTTTATGATTGATAATGTTTTGCTTATAGATGGACTGAAACATAACCTGCTGAGCATCAGTCAACTCTGTGACAAGGGATACAGCATCAAATTCCTGCCCACTGGCTGCATCTTAAGCTTAAATGATGACGTTATTTTGCAGGGGCAAAGGATCAACAACATCTACAAGCTGGATATAAGTAGCATTAAATCTGATAATTCAATTTGCTTAAAAACTGCTGCTGATGAGTCTTGGTTATGGCATAGGAGATTGTGTCATGCCAGTATGAAAACCCTTAGGAGAGTCACCCAAAAGGACTTAGTTAGAGGTGTGCCCAAGCTTAAGTTCACTAAGGATCACCTGTGTGATGCCTGTCAGTTGGGGAAGCAAGTCCAGTCCTCTTTTCACTCTGTTAAGGACATTAGCACCTCTAGACCTTTAGAAGTTCTTCACATGGACCTCTTTGGACCCATTAGCACTGCCAGCTTAGGGGGGAGAGTCTATGGTTTTGTGATTGTAGATGATTATTCGAGGTTCACTTGGGTTAAGTTTTTGTCACATAAATCTGAGTCATTTGATGAGTTAAGATCCTTCTCTACTTGGATTCAGAAGAAGTTAGGATGTGAGATTATTACCATCCATAGTGATCACGGAGGGGAGTTTGAAAATGAAAGATTTGGAAGTTTTTGTGAGGATCATGGGATTAGTCACAATTTTTTAGCTCCTAGGACCCCTCAGCAGAACGGGGTAGTTGAAAGGAAGAACAGGACCTTAGTGGAAGCCGCTAGAGCCATGCTTGCTGAGTATTCACTTCCAAAATACTTTTGGGCTGAAGCGGTGAACACTGCCTGTTATGTGCTGAATAGGGTGAATGTGAGAGTCAAACTGAGCAAGACACCTTATGAGATCATTAAGGGTAGAACTCCAAATCTGTCCCACCTCCATGTTTTTGGCTGTAAGATTTTCATTCTGAACAACGGGAAGTCACCCTTAGGAAAATTTGACCCCAAATCTGATGAAGGAGTGTTCTTAGGATATTCAAGTGTGGGGAAATCCTTTAGGGTGTTCAATAGGAGGACTTTGGTGGTGGAAGAAACAACCCATGTAGTGTTTGATGAATCTGATCCTAAGGAGTCTAGATCTGAAGTAGAAGATGAAGAGATTATTGAGGTTACCCAAGGAGTTGGAAATATAAATTTGGAGGAAAGGGTAGAACCTCAAACAGATTTGCCTAGAGATTGGAGATATTCTTCGAGTCATCCTAAAGAACTTATCTTAGGAGACCCTTCTGAAGGTGTTAGGACTAGGCATGGACTTAGGAAGGAAGTAAACCATTCTGCCTTTATCTCAATGACTGAACCCACCAACATCAATCAAGCCCTGTCGGATGAATTTTGGATTTTAGCTATGCAGGAAGAATTGAATCAATTTGTAAGGAATGATGTTTGGGAGTTAGTAGAAAGACTTAAAAATCAAAGTATTGTGGGAACCAAGTGGGTCTTTAAGAATAAGATGAATGATTCTAGTGTGGTGGTGAGAAATAAGGCAAGATTAGTGGCTAAGGGGTATAATCAGATAGAAGGGATTGATTTTGAGGAGGCTTTTGCCCCTGTAGCTAGATTGGAAGCCATTAGAGTGCTACTAGCCTTTGCCTGTTATAAGGGATTTAAGCTGTTTCAAATGGATGTTAAGAGTGCCTTTTTAAATGGGGTAATTAAAGAAGATGTTTTTGTAGAACAACCCCAGGTTTTGAGAGTTCCCAATATCCAAGTCATGTCTATAAATTAAAAAAGGCCTTATATGGATTGAAACAGGCACCCAGAGCTTGGTATGAGAGGCTTAGCACATTCCTGTTAGGAAGAGAGTTTGTTAAGGGGAGCGTAGACACCACCCTTTTTCTGAGGAGATTAGGAGATGACTTACTCATTGTCCAGATCTATGTTGATGATATAATTTTTGGATCTTCTGATAAATACTTATGTGAAGAGTTTTCTAAAATAATGAGTAAAGAGTTTGAGATGAGTATGATGGGAGAATTGTCCTACTTTTTGGGGTTTAGCATAAGGCAAACGGATGATGGAACCTTTCTCAATCAATCAAAATACACTAAGGACATTTTGAAGAAATATAAAAATGGACAAAGCCAAGCCAATCAATACTCCCATGCCCTCCTCAGTTCAGTTAGATAAGGATTCAAATGGAAAATCTGTTGATCATAAGAAGTATAGAGGGATAATAGGTTCACTGCTTTACCTGACTGCTAGCCGACCTGATATCATGTTTAGTGTCTGTCTTTGTGCTAGGTTTCAGGCTGATCCTAAAGAGTCCCACCTGACTGCTGTTAAGAGAATTCTTAGATATCTTTTAGGAACCCTAAACCTAGGAATTTGGTACCCTAGGCACAACACCTCTTTTGAGATCATTGGATATTCTGATTCTGACTTTGCGGGGTGTAGGGTGGATAGGAAGAGTACTTCTGAGACTTGTCAATTTATAGGACAGTCGTTAGTCTCCTGGTCCAGTAGAAAACAGAACTCGATTGCACTTTCCACTGCTGAAGCTGAGTACATTGCCTTAGGGAGTTGTGTGGCCCAAGTTCTTTGGTTGAAGCAGCAAGTCTTGGATTTAGGAGTACCTGTTGGCACAATTTCTGTTCTGTGTGATAATACTAGTGCCATCTGTATCTCTAAGAATGCAATCCAACATTCTAGGACCAAACACATTGACATTAGGCATCACTTCATTAGGGACCATGTTACAAAAGGGGACATTGAGCTACACCACGTAGCAACTGAAAATCAGCTGGCTGACATATTCACTAAACCACTGGCCTTTGACTCATTCAGCATTTTGAGAACCAGATTAGGAGTGATTGATATAAATGCTTGATTCTGATGACTGCTGATTTATTATTATTATGATTGGTATTCTGATTTCTGTTAGTTAGTTTTCGTATTCTGTTTTCTGATTTCTGTTAGTTAGTTTTTGTATTCTGATTTTTGATTTCTGTTAGTTAGTTTTGGTATTCTGATTTCTGATTTCTATTAGTTAGTTTTGGTTTGATTATTTGCTTTCAGTTGAGTTTATTTCTTCTGCTGATTTCTGTATTAGCCTTACTGTTAGTTTGATTTGAGTATTTACTTTGCTGTGATTTTCTACCTGTTTTTATTTATTTACTGGTTCATATCTTGCACTTACTATTTTATGCTTTTCAAGATCTGATCACCGCTCACTACTTCTGGTGATCTAAATTTTTGACTGGGAGTTTTTACCTTGTTTTGGTTTGGGAGCTGATAAGCAGTGATTGACTTCGCTGAATCTGTTAAAGGGAAGAAACATTGATAATTGTTTCTCTTCCTCTAACTCCTTTACTGGTGTGTAGTTTCTTTTGAATAAAAATCCTCTTCAAAATTAAAATGTTAGTTTTTGAAATAGAGATTATTTTATCTTCCTACAGTAATCTGCCTCATATCAATAGTGGTTTTCAAAGTCTTGAGTCATTAATTTGATCTTCTAAACCAAGTGATTGCATTTATCATATGTTGTATGGCTTTTGTTTTGTGAATCGTTCTTCCTTACTGCGGAGAGTCATCTCCTATGTCTGGAAGATAATCTCACAGCTGAGACTCTTTAATGATTATGAAAAGGAGAAAGCTTATAAAAGATGCGCAGTGCGCCAGATAATTTGAAAAAGAGGCATAAAATGAGCTCAAAACTGAAAAGATGTGAAATTGCCAAATTGAATACACAAAGTGTATCAAAAATCAAAAGATGCGCAAAGCACCAATCAATTTGAAAAAGAGGCACAAAATGAGCCCAAAACAAGCTTTCTTCCCTTTCAGATTGTTAAATGTCTTAGAGAAATCTGTACGCCACTTAATATTTTCAAAAGCTTGAGTTTTCAAAATCCCAATTTCTGATTTTTTACTTTGTAACACTATTATATCAGATATTTTTTTGGAACGAGGCTTGAAAGGATCTCTTTTCAAATCTAATGTCTTTTCTTTTGAATCGGATTTTTTTGTTGGAAGAGGTTTGCATCGATAAGGTGCCCAGGGTCGGAGCTACGAACGTTGATTATTTCCAACCTTTTTTGGATTTCAGCGCTGTCAATCATCCTGTCATTGGTTTTCGAATCTAAAGTCAAGGAAAAAAATTCTGATTTTCTAAGAGCAGCTTAATCAAAAAAAAAAAACTTCTATGTATTTTTGCGGTCAGTTTTATTCGTCTTTTTGTTATTTTATTTTCATGATTGTGTTTTTAGGATCCTGATCGATCATCTTCATCCTTCATCCTTTTCTGCTTTTCTTCACATCGTCCTGGACGATACACTGATCATCCTGGACGATCCTCTTCGTCCTGGACGATCCAAAAATTATCCTAGACGATTCATTCAAAATCATGCCCACTGCTCCTGCTGCTGAAACTATCCTAATTATTGGTGATCGTCCTGGACGATCCTTACATCGTCCTGGACGATATGATCCATATCTTCCTGATCTAATCAAACGGCTGACATTGCACCAATTATTGCCCATCGTCCTGGACGATCCACCTCATCATCCTGGACGATCCACCTGTCAAGCCGCTGGACGATTCAACTTCGACCCGTCCGACCTATTTATTGTAAATCGTCCTAGACGATCCACGTAATCGTCCGGGACAATACTTTTTCATCAACGGTCGTCCAGCTGACTCCTCGGGACGATCGCCTGTGTCTAATCGTCCCGGAAGATATCTGATCATCCTGGACGATCGGACCGCCTTTTTGACCAATCGTCCAGGACGTTATAAATGTCCAGATCGTCCCAGACGATGTCGCGATCGTACGGGACGATCAGTCCATGTTCTTTATAAACAGCAGTTTTCTTGGGATTTTTTATACACCGATTTTCTCCACTCCACTTCTCCTCCTTACCCTCTCAATTCCTCATGGCTGGTGGCAAGCGTTCCCGTCAGAAGGGTGCCAGTTCCTCCCGGGGGCCGGTTGATCCTCGCTTCCCTAATGCAGCCGATCAGGCTGCCTTTGAGCGATACTGCGAGGTGGGGATCACGCCTTCGAAAATAGTAAATCCTCACACTCTCACCTATCCAGTCCTTGATCTCTTCGCACACACTTCTCTTACCTTCATCCTCACCCTCGCTTTTCCCTTTAGTTCCAAACTTCTTCGCGTTTTCTTTGCGAACCTGTGGATTTCCGCTGACTACTCCACTCTCCGTTCCTATATCAATCAGCGCCCTGTCGAGCTTACCTATCAAGACTTTCATGACATTCTCCAACTGTCCATCACTGGCGACAAACTTCACACCCTTATCACAGACCCAGATTATAATTGGAGTGTCGCCAATCATTTCCTCCGCAATACCAATGCCCCTTATCATGACAATGCCTGCTCCACCCTTCTTAAGGACGCCCGAACCATTCAACATGTTCTTCGTTCCTCCGTCGTTCCAAAGGCGGGGGATCGCATTCACATCACCCCCCTCCTGTCCTTGACCACCTACTACATCATGGCCCATCGAGAATTTAATGCTGTCGATCTCATTATCCGGTACCTCGAGCACCTTACCACCATCCGGGATCTAGGTCAACACCGTCGCCCAAATCTAGCCTTAGGACACCTCATTGCCTATGCTCTTGAAACCAAGTATGACTTGCAATATCCCGCAGCCCCAGATGTTCCTACCTACTTCCTCACCAACAATGCCTTCCATGTCCTCCACAGCACCCGACTACATCCAGAGCCCGCCCCGGATGGTGAGGAAGAGGAGGAAGCGGCCATTCCCGCTCCTGCTGCACCCGAGGCACCTGCTCCCCTTCGCATTGCCTCTCCCCTTGACCACCTGGTGCAGCGATTTGACCAGTGGGAGGCCCATTTTGACTCCTACGTGGTTTCCCAGGAGCAGCGACACAATGAGGACCTCCAATGCTTCGCGGACTATGCTGCGCAGCAGCAACAGCAGCATGACCAGGACATGGCCTGGTTCGGAGCTCAATTTCAGGTCATTCACCATTACTTCAACCGTCCACCACCACCTCCTCCTTCCGATTAGGATCCACCTCTATTTTAGTTTCCTGCTTTTGTAGTTTGTCACTTCTATGTTTTATTTCCGTGTTCTATTTTTTTCTTTCTTTCCTCCTCCTTTTTGTGATGTCAAAAGGGGGAGTCAGTTGTAGTCGTGTCTGTTTCTGTTTTCTGAGTCATATTTCCTGTATTGTTTTAGCTGTTAAATGAAAATTTAAAAAAATGTTTGTTTGTTTGATCTCCTAGTTTACTTTTATTTTCAGACTACTTTACAAATGTTTGCCATCATCAAAAAGGGGGAGATTGTTGCAAATCTAATTTTGATGATGATAAACATGTTTCCAGTGTGTTTTGCTTGGCTAATCTGTTTCAGGCACAAAAGACCGTGAGCCACTCAAGCCAACTCAAGATCGGGTCCAAGTGTGTCAAATGTATGATTTTTCTTTTTATTGAGTCAATTGTAATGTAACTGATTCCCTAGCTAAGTAACCTTGCACACACACACTCAGGGAGAGAGATTGAGTGAATTAGAGTTTCTGTTAAAAATTTGTTCAGATCGTCCTGGACGATCAACACATCGTCCTGGACGATCCAGTTAAAACAGAAACCCTAATTAGGGCGACTAAGTTAAGAGGGTCAGATTAAGCAGATCTTCCTGGACGATCTCCGGATCGTACGGGACGATATGCCCAAATCAGAAATTCTCAGCCGCCAGATCAAGTTAGGCAAGTTCTTATTTTTAGATACTTGGTCTGATCATCCCGGACGATACGTGTATCATCCCGGACGATCCAGTACAATCATGCCTAATTTAATCTGGTAATTAAAGAAAGCAATTTATTTTTGGTTGATACGATCATATCGTCCTGGACGATCGCAGGATCGTCCCGGACGATCTTGATCGTCTAGTGCATTTAAGTTGTACGTCCAGAACTATGTACAGGATGATTTGGGGCCTTTTTGAACTAATCGTCCAGGATGATGACCCCATCGTCCGGGATGATCAAGTCATTTTTTGGTCGTCCAGCACAGATTTCTCTGGACGACCCGAACTGTCTTCTGGACGATTTCCCTCAATTTGCACTAATCGTCCCGGATGATCGCAGGATCGTACGGGACGATATGAACAACTTTTTCTACTGATCGTCCAGAAGAGCCAGATCGTCCAGGCTGAAACAACTGAATTTGAACTGATCGTACAGGACGATCTACCGATCGTCCTGGACGATCTTGGCCGACCAGTTGAGATTTAGGGCAAATTTTAAGCCCTCCTTTAAAAGAACTTTTTCCAATTTTTGGAAAAATCTTTTGCTGCCTTCCTTCCCTAAGAAACCCTAGAGAGAGAGAGAGTTGGGAGAGAGAGAGAAGATCTTGTGAGGGGGAGTTAGTGAGGGATTCACTAAGGTTTCTCCGAGCACGGATCAGAGTCATCTTCTCCGCTCGTTGTCTTTCGTCTAGTCGGTGTTCGTCGTGGAAGGATCATTCGCAAGAAGATCCAGGGTTCTTTGCCCGCTTCAGGTGGAAGCAAAAGGAGTTCGTAGGTTCTCTGCCTTCTTCAGGAGGAAGCGAAAGGAGTTTGAAGGTTCTCTGCCTGCTTCAGGAGGAAGCAAAAGGAGGTCGGGTTCTCTGCCTCACTGTGTGGTGAAAAGGAGATTTTTGTACAGTCTTCACCGCCTTGCTGTGGGAGCAAAATGAGAGACACTTCTGTTTAGTGCAATACCCGGAGGGGAGGCTCCGGGGAGTGGACGTAGGTCAAGTTGACCGAACCACTATAAAATCTGGTTTGCTTTTCTGATTCAATTCTTCACTTTAATTTTTTCTGATATTAACTGCTTGGGTGAATATCTGTGGTTGATCTTTTTATCGTTGTTTTAATTCGTTTCCGCTGCACGTTATAAAAAGATTTTCATAGTTATCGTGAAATTTTTAAATAACCAATTCACCCCCCCTCTTGGTTAGCCTCGGGACTAGTTCACTAGGGCTTAACATCCCTATCGAACTTTCATCTCATACGATTCTGTGATCGTCCAGGACGATTAGTGTAAATTCAGGAATATCGTCCAGACGACAGTTCAGGTCGTCTAGAGCAAATTGTGCTGGACGACCAAAAAATGACTTGATCATCCTGGACGATACGCGTATCGTCCTGTACGATTAGTTTAAAAAGTGCCAAAATCATCCTGAGCAGAGTTCAGGACGTACAGCTGAAACACACTAGACGAACATGATCGTCCAGGACGATCCTGCGATCGTCCAGGATGATATGATCATATCAATCAAATATTAATTGCTTTCCTTAATTACCAGATTAATTTAGGCATGATTGTACTGGATCATCCAGGATGATACTCGTATCATCCGGGACGATCAGACCAAATATCTTAAAATAAAACTTCCCTAACTTGATCTGGCGGCTATAAATTTTTGATTTGAGCCTATCATCCCGGAAGATGTTGGGATCGTCTAGGACGATCTGCTTAATCAGACACCCTTTAACTTGGTCGCCCTAATTAGGGTTTCTATTTTTACAAGATCATCCAGGACGATGTGACTATCGTCTAGGACGATCTGAACAAAAACTTGAACAGAAACTCTAATTCACTCAAGCTCTCCCCCTGAGTGTGTGTGTGCAAGGTTACTTAGCTAGGGGATCAGTTACATTACAATTAACTCAAGAAAAAGAAAATAGTACACTTAGACACACTTGGACCCTATCTTGAGTTGGCTTGAGTTGCTCGTGATCTTTTGTGCGTGAAATGGGTTAGCCAAGAAAAATATAATAGAAACATATTTGTCATCATCAAAACTAGATTTGCAATAGAACCTAAACTACTTTCGCTTCCTCCTGAAGCAGGCAGAGAACCCAGACTCCTTTCGCTTCCTCCTGAAGCAGGCAGAGAACCTTAACTCCTTTCGCTTCCTCCTGAAGAGGGTAGAGAACCCGGATCTACTTGCAAACGATCCTCCCACATAAAACACCGACAAGATGAGAGATGATGAACGGAGAAGATGACTCTGATCCTTGCATGGAGTAACCTTTGTGAATCCCTCACAAACTCCCCCTCATAAGATCCTCTCTCTCTCTCCCAAGGTCTCTCTCTCTCTCTGAAAGTTTCTATGGAAAGGAAAGTGGCAAAAGAATTTTCTTGTTAGAAGAAAAAGATTTTTTATAAGAGGGCTCAAGATTTACCATAAATCTCAACTTGTCAGCCAATATCATCCAGGACGATCGCTAGATCGTTCTGTATGATAAGTTCAAAATCACATGTTTCAGCCTAGACGATCTGGCTCTTTTGGATGATTAGTAGAAAAAAGTTGTTCAAATCGTCCCATACGATTTTGTGATCATCCGGGATGATTAGTGTAAATCAGGAATTTAATCCAGAAGACCGCTCTGGACGTCCAGAGGAACTTGTGCTAGATGATCGTAAAATGACTTGATCTTCTAGGATGTATGTCTATCGCCCTGTATGATTAGTTCAAAAAGTGCCAAAATCATCCTAAGCACCTCTCTGGACGTACAGGTGAAACATGCAGGGTGATTTCAGAATGGCTTGATCGTTTGGGTCGATATGGGTATCGACCCATACGATTAGTTTAAATCGGGATTAGCGAACTGCACACAGCTCTGAATGTACAGGTGAAAGGCGTTGGACGGTCAGGATTTGTAACACATCTTCCCGTATAATCCTACGATCATCCGGGATGATATGATCAAATCAATCAGACCTTAATTACTTTCCTTAATCACCAGACTAATTTAAGCATGATTGTAATAGATCGTCCAGGATGATACACGTATCGGCCGGGACAATCAGATCAAATCTCTAAAAATAAAATTTGCCAAACTTGATTTAGCGTTTGAGAATTTCTTATTTGAGCCTATCATCCCGTACGATCAATGGATCATCTAAGATGATCGGCTTAATCAGACAGACTTAACTTGGTTGCCATAATTAGGGTTTATATTGTCACTGGATCGTCCAGGACGATGTGGATATCGTCAGGGACAATCAGAACAAAAATTGAACAGAAACTCTAATTCACTAAAACTCTCTCCCTGAGTTGTATGTGAAAGGTTACTTAGCTAGGGGATCAATAACATTACATTTGACTCAAGAAAGAGAAAATATTACATTTAGACACACTTAGACCCGATCTTGAGTTGGCTTGAATTGCATTTGATCTTTTGTACCTGAAATGGGTTAGCTAAGCAAAACAGAATACAAACATGTTTGTCATCATCAAAATTATACTTTTTGAATCTAGATTTGCAACACGGTGGCTGGGCGATGGTCCGACAAAGGTCGGGCTGAAGTTTGAATGCAGTCGGCGGCCGGGCGGTGGTCCGACGAAGGTCGGGCTGAAGTCCGACAGTGGTCAGAGGCTGGGTTGAAGTCTGGCAGTGGTTGGGTTGAAGTTCGGAGGTGGTCGGCGGCCAGGCGGTGGTCTGATGAAGGTCGGGCTGAAGTCCGACGGCGGTCGGTGCCGGGAGGTGGTCCGACGAAGGTAGAGCTGAATTCAAGCGGCGGCCGGGAGGTGGTTCGACGAAGGTCGAGCTGAAATCCGACAGTGGTCGGTGGCTAGGTGGAAGTCCGGCGGTGGTCGGCAGCTGGGCGGTCGTCCAACGAAGGTCGATGAGGGTTCGCCGGCGGTGGAGATGACAAAGGTGGGGTTCACCTGCGGTGGCGCTGGAGCTCTGGAAGCCTTAGAGCTCTCTCCAATCTCCAGCCTCAGGTCCCCCTCATGTAGAGAGTGGAGTTGTATTTATAGATTTTGATGAGTTGCATACCCCGTAAATATAGAGAAGATCCGAGGCAGGTTTGGAGTGCTCCATCAGATGGCTCATATTGATTCCCCCGATCTTAGAGAGTATTTTAACTGTTTAGGTGCCTTAACAGTGTCATAATTTAGCGATCTTGGGCTCGTTGGATTCTTCTCGTCGAGCCGGTCAATTTGACTATAAGCATGCCATATTTGGATGTCAATTTGTCATCTAAATAATGACTTGACCCTTCCAAATGTGGACCAGGCCCCTGATTTGGGCCCATTTGGGCTCATGTTGGACCGAATTTGGTGTCATTAGGTTTGTCTCTTCGAGATATTCAGTCTGACTATAAGTTTGCTAAAATTGGAATTTAGATGATCATCAATTTAATTTTGAAAGTTTCCAATTTGAATATGCCTCGAGATTCGTGCTCGATCAAAATAATTTTTGATGATGTATCCGTTGCCCCCCTATTTTTGGACGTTGAATCTTGTAGAGTCCAAAAATATATCTATGATCTTAGTATTCTGCAAAATCAAAGCGTTAATCGAAGCAAAAAAATTCAAAAATGTTTACTACAAAAAAAATTTCAAATAGCTCAAAACCTATAATAGAGGCTCATTTGAGCTTCAAATAGTCAAAATATAATCCGGAACATAAAAATCTATTCCGTCTACTAAAAAAAATTCAAATCGAACCTTTCGGGATAAAGAAAAATATAATTAATTTCATAATTATTTAATGCTAATTAATTAAAAATGGATCTGCATAATCAATACAAATATTTATTTGTCATTATTACCTTATATATATAATAGTTATATTATTATATATGAATATATATAGGTTGATTGTTATATGTATAAGGCAAGGCATTAACCACTATAAATAATAGTTTTATTAGCTATTGCCCGTCTGCCCTTAGAAGGCGGCTACAGTAGCCGCAAAATAGGAGAAATTTATTACTGCTATAAATTAATTTAATTAATTAAGATATTTACTAGTAAAATACTATTTTTAGCTCCAAATTGTTTTTTGAAAATATTCCAAAAAAACTTAGAAAAAATCTAGAATTTTTTCTTGAAAGGAAACAATTAATTTCCTACACATTTATTTTATTTTTAAATAAAATTACTCTTAATTTATTTTCTATTTCATTTTTTCAATAATAGGAAATTATTTAATTTAGGGCATTAAAAAATTCCAAAAATTAATAAAAAAATTCAGAAAATTGGCCCCCAAACCTCCTTTAAAAGACTATAAATATCCTCTTAGGGGCTAGGGAAAAGGCACCACCCTGGTACTCTTACGCAGGCTCTGGTTCACTTCTAGCGGGGGAAAAACTATCCAGCAAGAGTTTAAATACCGAAAGCTGTGATCAAGGCCCAGTACTCTCACGCAGGCTCCAGTTCACTCCCATTGGGGGAAAAACTATCCGGCAAGAGTTCAAATACTAGTGGCGGCGATCAAAGCCTGGTATTCTTACGCAGGCTCCAGTTCACTCCTGTTGGTGGAAAAACTCTCCGACAAGAGTCTAAATACTGGTAGCGGAGGCGATCAAGACCCGGTACTCTTACGCATGCTCCAATTCACTCCCGTTGGGGGGGAAAACTGACCTGCAAGAGTCTAAATATCGATGGCGGAGGCGATCAAGACCCGGTACTCTTACGCAGGCTCCAGTTCACTCCCATTGGGGGCAAAACTATCTGGGAAGAGTATAAATACCGGTGGTGGAGGTGATCAAGACCCAGTACTCTTACGCAGGCTCCAGTTCACTCCCATTGGGGGAAAAATTGTCCGGCAAGAGTATAAATACCAGCAGCGGAGGCGATCAAGACTTGGTACCCTTACACAGGCTCCAGTTCTCTCCCGTTGGGGGAAAAACTATCCGGCAAGAGTATAAATACTGGCGGTGGAGGCGATCAAGACCCGGTACTCTTACACAGGCTCCAGTTCACTCCTATTGGGGGAAAACTATCCGGTAAGAGTCTAAATACTAGCGTCGAAGGCGATCAAGACCCGGTACTCTTACGCAGGCTCCAGTTCACTTTCGTTGGGGGAAAAACTATCCGCCAAGAGTCTAAATACTGGCGTCAGAGGTGATCAAGACCCAGTACTCTTATGCAGGCTCCAATTCACTCCTGTTGGGGGAAAAATTATCCGGTAAGAGTCTAAATTCCAACGACGGAGGCGATCAGGACCTGGTACTCTTATGCTGGCTCCAGTTCACTCCTGTTGGGGGAAAAACTATCCGACAAGTGTCTAAATACTGGTGTCGGAGGTGATCAGGATCCGGTACTCTTACACAGGCTCCATTTCACTCTTATGGGGGAAAAATTATCTAGCAAGAGTCTAAATACCGATGGCAGAGGCAATCAAGACCTGGTACTCTTACGCAGGCTCCAATTCACTCCCGTTGGGAGAAAAATTATCCAGAAAGAGTCTAAATACTATCGTTGGAGGTGATCAAGACCCGATACTCTTATGCAGGCTCTAGTTCACTCCCGTTGGGGGAAAACTGTCCGGCAAGAGTCTAAATATCGGTGGTGGAGGTGATCAAGACCTGGTACTCTTACGCAGGCTCCAGTTCACTCCTATTGGGGGAAAAACTATCCGGCAAGAGTCTAAATACTGGCATCAAAGGTGATTATGACCCGATACTCTTATGCAAGCTCCATTTGACTCCCGTTAGGGGAAAAACTATCTAGCAAGAGTCTAAATACCGGCGGTAGAGGTGATCAAGACCCGGTACTCTTACGCAGGCTCTAGTTCACACCCGTTGGGAGAAAAAATGTCCAACAAGAGTCTAAATTTTGATGGTAGAGGTGATCAAGACCCAGTAGTATTACGTAGGCTCCCCTGTTGGGAGGCAAATGTCATCCGCCAGAGGTGAGGGTACCCCGAGTAAACATAAAAAGGTGGTGATGGCTCACCAAGTGGGAGGCAAGTTTCAAAGAACCAAGGGGATCTTCCAGGTATATTCTTTCTCCCTTCTTCTTTTAGAGACCTACGAAGGTCCGATGTTAGTTAGTGGAAGTCCAAAAATGGATGGAAGTCTGATGCCACGAACAAGTCTGGAGATGGGTGGAAATTCTACGTCGGGTAGAAGCCTGATGAAAGTATTGCGATGGGCAGAAGTCCAACGAAGGGAGGAAGTTTAGCGTTGAAGGCTTCTTGATGATGTTAGCCTGTATTGAAGAGGTTGAGAGAATTCACTAAGGATGTATGACCTATCCGAGGTTGTATATCAGAGCACTGCTCGATGACGTTAACCTTAGTGGAATAGGTCAAGAGAATCCACCAAGGATGTATGACCTATTCGAGGTTATATGTCAGAGCACTGCTCGATGATGTTAACCTGTATGGAAGAGGTCGAGAGAATCCACCAAGGTTGTAAGACCTATCCAAGGTTGTATGTCAGAGCCTTCACTCGATGACATTAACCTGTGTGGAAGAGGTCGAGAGAATCCACCAAGGATGTATGACCTATCCAAGGTTGTGTGTCAGAGCACTACTCGATGACATTAACCTATGTGGAAAAGGTCGAGAGAATCCACCAAGGATATATGACCTATCCGAGGTTATATATCAGAGCATTTGCTCGATGATGTTAACCTGTATAGAAGAGGTTGAATTGAATTTCCCTCGGGTTGATTTTGCCTTGATTGGGAGGGGGCGAGCATCACGCGTATCCTGAATCAAGGGTGAAGAATGGTCTATCTTTAGACCATTGCTATCTTTTTAAGGTCGAGATTATTACCTTGCCCAAGGAGTAGAAGTCCAACAAGGGATTGTATAATGCTTAAAATTTATTTGAAGCATCCTTGCATTCGCTGCAAGTTTCTTGAAATATCATCTTGATATTGAAAATATTGGAGGAATCTTCTTGGAGTCAAGTTTGCCCCCAATCTGCATCAGATTCCCATAAAATTAACGCAGCGATAACTGATGTAAGGAAGTTAGCATGAATGACCTTTTGAGGTTGGAGCAAAGATTGCCCCCCAATCGGGAACTATGTTCCCACAGACGGTGCAAAACTATTGCAGGCAAGAAGATTCATGACGGTAGAGTGAGTAAAGTTTTCATCTTAGCGATGCATGAATATCCAGCACACAAATAGAAAGAAAGAAGTAAAACACCGAATCTTTTTTACGTGGAAAGCCCGAAGAGGGAAAAACCACAGGGCCTCTCCCAGATGAAAAGATTCCACTAAATTTGAGTGAATTATAAGGGTTGACCCGTCCCTCGACTTAGAGGCGGTCAAATTACAGTGGCATAGAGAGTCAGAGCAGAATCTGGTGATGTTTAGGCAGAAGTCTGACGGCGTCCGGACAGAAGTTCAGCTGATGAGGAATGATCCAACAATGGTCGGCCTGAAGTACGGTGGTGGTCGGCGGCCGGGTGAAAGTCCGGCTATGGCCGACGGCTGGGTGGAAGTCTGGCGGTGGTCGGCGGCAGGCCGGGCCGAAGTCCGGTGGTGGTCGGCGATCGAGCAGAAGTTCGGTGGCGGTCGGCAGCCGGGTGGAAGTCCAGCAGGGGTAGGCGGTAGGTCGGGCCGAGGTCCGGTGGTGGTCGACAGTCCAGCGGCGGTTGGCATCCAGGCAGGGGTCCGACGAGGGTTGGGCTGAAGTCTGGCAGCGATCGGCGGCCAGGAGGTTGTCTGATGAAGGTCAGGCTGAAGTCCGGCGGCAGTTGGCGGCCGGGTGGAAGTCCGGCGTCCGGGTGGTGGTCTGGCAAAGGTCTGGCTGAAGCTCGACGATGGTCGGCGACCGTGCGGCGGTCTGACTAAGGTCGGGCTGAAGTCCGGCGGCAGTCGGCGGTCGGGTGGAAGTCCCGCGGTGGTCAGGCTGAAGTCCGGTGTTGGTCGGCGGCTGGGCGGTTGTCTGACGAAGGTCAGGCTGAAGTCCAGCGGCGGTCGGCGGCCGGGAGGTGGTTTGACGAAGGTCGGGCTGAACTCCAGCGACGGTCGGCGGCCGGGAGGTGGTACGACAAAGGTCGGGCTGAAGTCCGGCGGCGGTCGGCGGCCGAGCGGTGGTCCGACGAAGGTCGGGCTAAAGTCCGGAGGAAGTCAGCGGCCGGGCGGTTGTCCGACGAAGGTCGACGGGGGTTCGCAAGCGGTGGCGCTGACGAAGCTTAGGGGTTCGCCGGCGGTGGTGCTGACGAAGATCTGGGTTCGCCGGCGATGGTGCTGGTGCTCCGGACGCCTTAGAGCTCTCTCCAATCTCCAGCCTCAGGTCCCCCTCATTTAGAGAGTGGGGGTCTATTTATAGATTTTGATAAGTGGTATACCAAGTAAATATAGAGAAGATCCGAGGCAGGTTCGGAGTGCACCGTCGGATGGCTCGTATTGATTCCCCCGATCTTTGAGAGTATTTTAACTGTTTTGGTGCCTTAACGGTGTCAAAATTTAGCGATCTTAGGCTCGTTGGATTTGTCTCATCGAGCCGCTCGATTTGACTATAAGCATGCCATATTTGGATATCAATTTATCATCTAAATAATGACTTGACCCTTCTAAATGTGGTCCGGGCCCCTGATTTGGGCCCATTTGGGCTCAGGTTGGACCAAATTTGGTGTCGTTAGGTTCATCTCTTTGAGATATTCAGTCTGACTATAAGTTTGCTGAAATTGGAATTTAGATGATCCTAAATTTAATTATGAAAGTTTCCAATTTGAATATGCCTTGAGATTCATGCTCGATCAAAATAATTTTTGATGACGTATCAATACTCATCTCAAACTCTTTACTCATTCTCTTAAAAAATTTATCACAGCTTTATATCAAAGAATCCAAACAAAATATCATCAATATAGATCTGGATAATAAGTAGTTCTTCTCCTACCTTTTTGAGAAATATGGTAGTGTCTATGCTCCCCATATCAAAGGTTCTATCATGTAGGAATATGCTTAGCCTTTCATACCATGCTCTAGATGCTTATTTCTGTCCATATAATGCCTTTTTAATTTGAACACATAATTGAGAAATTATAAATTTTTAAAGCCCGGGGGTTATTCAACATAAACATCTTCTTTTATTACCCCATTAAGAATGGCACTCTTAACATCCATTTGGTATAATTTGAATCGCTTAAAGTAGGAAAAAGCTAGTAGTATCCTTATGGCTTTTTGTCTAGCTACTGGGGAAAATGTTTCTTTAAATTCAATCCTTTCTATCTGGCTGTAACCCCTAGCCACTAATCTTACTTTGTTTCTAACCACTACACCATAATCATTCATTTTAGTTTTGAAAACTCATTTTGTTCCAACAACTCTCTAGTGCTTAGGTTTTTCAACTAGCTCCTAAACATCATTTCTAGCAAATTGACTCAGTTCTTCTTATATAGCTAGGATCCATAATTCATCAAATAATGCTTGATTTATGTTTGTGAGTTTAATCATTGAGATAAAGGAAAAGTTGTTAACTTCTTTGCTAAGTCCATGCCTAGTTCTAACACCTTCAGATGGGTCTCCTAAGATTTATTCTTTTGGATGACTAGAAAAATATCTCCATTCTCTAGGAAATAATTTTTTAGATTCTACCCTTTCTTCCATATTTATAGATTCTACTCCTTTGGTAACTTCAACCACTTCTTCTTCCTCTACCCTAGACCCTCCAGAATTATTAGATTCATCAAATACTACATCATGAGTGGTCTCCTCTACCACCAGTGACCTTTTATTGAAAACTCTAAAGGATTTTTAAATATTTGAGTGTCCTAGGAAAACTCCTTCATCGGATTTGGAGTAAAACTTTCCTTGCAGAGTTTTCCCATTATTTAGAATGAATACTTTACATCCAAAGACATGAAGGTGAGAGAGGTTAATAGGGTTTCTTCTTTTGTTTGGATTTAACCTTGACCCTATTTAGAACATAATAGGCTATATTTACCACATCTACCCAGAAGTATTTAGGAAGTGAGTATTCAGCTAATATGGCTTTAGCAGCTTCTACCAAGGTCCTATTCTTTCTTTCAGCTACCCCATTCTGCTAAGGGGTTCTAAGACCTAAAAAGTTGTGATCAATCCCTTGCTCCTTATATTAAGATTCAAATTTTTATTTTCAAATTCTCCACCATGACCACATACCCAAAGACTTTTCCTCCTAGGCTTACAAAGTTAACGGGTCCAAAGAGATCCATGTGAAGGACTTCTACAGGTTTGCTAGTATTAATATACTTAATTGAGTCAAAGGAGATTTTGACTTGCTTTCCAAACTAACAGGCATCACAAAGGTGGTCCTTAGTGAATTCTGGTTTGGGTATTCCTCTCACTAAGTATTTTTGGGTGATTTTTCTAAGATATTTCATGCTTGCATTATACAATCTCCTATGCTATAATGAGAATTCATTGGCAATAGTTTTTAGGCAAAGAGAAATAGTAGAATCAATGCAATTTAGATTAAGCATATAAACATTGTTAATTCTTTTTCCTTGCAAAATAGTATTTTCATTCAAGCAAATCATGCAGCTGGCAAATAAAAATTGTATGCTGAAGCCTTTATCACAGAGTTGGCTAATGATGAGCTAATTTTGTTTTAAGCTAATTACCAGTAAAACATTTTCAATCATGAAATTTTTTAAGTTGTCAATTGTGCCTGATCCAACCACCTTCCTAGTAGTGTTATCTCCAAGTGTTACCTTACCCCCTATCCTGGCTTCCAGCATGATGAATTGCTTTATATCTCCAGTCATGTGCCTTGAACATCTATTGTTTAGGTACTGCATGCTCTCACAAGGCCTTTTGTAAGAGCAACCCTACAAAATGATCAAGGGTTAGATTTAAGAACCCAAACAAGTTTGGGTTCCACCTTATGGATTGAAAGATGATATGTTTGCATGCTATATTGTGGTCCATGCAATTTTGGCCTCCACACCAAATATGTTCTATGGTGGATAGTGCATGTGTGGGAGATATATCCTAGCATTCCACAGGCTAAACATCTAACACCTAGGAATCGATTTTCTAGCCAGTTTGGGTTATGGTACCTCTTCTTAGTTTTAAATGATGCATGCTATATTGATGTTTTGTTATCTCTGAGCAATTAATTTTTCTTACAGTATTTTATTTGCTCTTTCTAAGATTAAATTATCAACTTTTAATGCATGCTCCCAATTATCAGCTTTATCTAAATATGCTTTTAATTTTTTAAATGAATCTTTTAATTCAATATAAGATACATTCAAGGAATCATGCTCGGTAGTTAATTCAAGATGCTTTATGTTCAATGCATCAAATTCATCAAGCAAGACCATATGATTGTTATCCAAAGTATAGTGATCTTTTCTAAGGCATTTATGTATTTTTTGCAAAATTAAAAAAATTAGAATTAAGGCAAGCATACTATTGTAATCCAGGATCCCTAATCTATGATTTGATGATGATAAATATTATTGATTGAATTATTACTTTTCTCAATAAATAATTTAGATATTTCTTCTTTTTGTGAGCACTAACATTGTAGGTAAGGCATACACTGCTCAAGGCTACTGGAAGCTTAAGAATGGGTAGAAGGGGAATGTCAATTAAATAAAGTTTTTAATTTTATTTTTCTTTATTTTATATTTCTTGATACTGGCCACATAAGAGTGTATATAATTGGGTGACCATGCACACATACACAGGGGGAATGAGATAAATTTTAATAGTTAAAAGTTTGGTACTAATCATATTGTATGACTTATAATCATACTGTACTATCTATATTTAAAGAATAGGCTTAACGGCTAATTAAAAAATTAGTTTTTGTGAACTAATCAAACTGTACGATCTTGATCATACTGTATGATTCATTACGATCTGAAAACCCTAGCCGCTAGATTAATTTAAGTAAGATTTTGAAATTTGAATTTTAAACTAATCGTACTATACGATGCTAATCATACAGTACAAATATTTGAAATCTTACTTAAATTAACTCCCATAATTAGTCAATCAAATCATGGTTTAATTAATAATAATCGATCGTACTACTTAATATGGATCATACCAAATGATTAACTAAGATGCAATTTGGTCATCCCAAATATCATACCAATCGAAACTATGATTTTTGAACTAATCATGAAGTATGATAATCTTATCGAACTAGATGACCTACTTGAAATCAACTAATTGTATAATACAATAAGAGCAGTACGAGATGATTAACAAAGATGATTTCCAGTAGTCCCATGAATCATCCTGCATGAATAGAGAAAATCAAATAGATTATACTGGACGATCTCTAGATCATATTGTACGATGTGTTCAAAAAAGATGAATAATTCATTTGAGCGACTATTACATCTTACTAGATGGGACTAATTTTAAACTGATCGTATTGTACAAACTCAAATTATACTATACAAATGGTGACGGCCAACTTGATTTCTTAGAGTTTCTTGAAGCCCAATACTAAAGAAAGTTTTGTAGATTCTCATGGTAATAGAGAGAGGATTGTGTGACTGGTGAAGGTAATTTGACAGAGAAGCTTTTAAGAAATTTAGGGTTTGAGAGGAAGTAGAAGGTGAGGTTGAGAGTGAGGGTGAAGGATTGTGAGGGGATGACACGGTTGCTCTGGGCTAGCTACACCCTTGCTCCTCTTGTGACCTTGGTGAGTCTATGGAAGCTCTCTAGGGAGAGAGGCTTCTAGGTCAAATCCTTGAGGTACTCTACCTTCTCGAAGAGGGAGAAAAAGGAGTTGAGGTTCTCTGTCTTCTCTAGGAGGGAGAAAAATGAGTCAAGGTCTGCTGCCATCACCGGGAGGGTGACATAGCATCTGGCACTCTGCCGTATTAGCTTTGATGAAAGTGACTCTATAAGTTCTTCTCTGTTTTGATGTGGGAGCAAAAGGAGGGTCACTTAGTGTTAGTGAAATTCTTGGAGCGGGGGACTCCGAGGAGTGGACGTAGGTCAAAGTTGATCGAACCAATATAAAAATCTCTGGTGTGTTTTCTCTTTTTTATACTTTTATATTTCTTGCATTTTATTTCTATTATAACTTCTTGGGAAAATCAGGGATTATCGCTTCATTTCATAAATCAAAATATCATCATAGTTAAATGAATATTTTTGATAAAATATCATTTCATAAATCAATTAGAACTTGGTATCTGTAATTTCTAAAAACTTTTTCAAAAATATTGTTATCATTCTTTTGGAGTTAAGAAATTTTTTAAAATTACTAATTCATCACCCCCACCCCCTCCCTCTTGGTGAGCTTCGGGCTAACTCCTTAAGGTTTAATAACATTCACAAACTTTCACATACATTTTCTTTAGCTTCCTATATACAAATTTTTTCAAAAACTTTAAATAGTTCATCAAAGGAAAGCTCACATACCTCCTCTTGAACATAATGATCAAGATGGTTATCTATCATTAAACAGAGGTTGGTTACCTCCTCTTCAACTTCTGTCTTAAATGAGTCTGAAGCTGAGTCTTCCCAAAAATCCTTTAAAGTTCATTGCTAGCTCGTTTTGAATTTGGTTTTTTCTTCATAATTTTCCTTGGTTGGGGGAGCTTTACGATTTGGGCAATCAGTATTCATGTGCCCTAGCTTCCTGCATTCAAAATAGACAACTTTATTAGATTTATCTTTATTCCACTGCTGACGACGTCTTTGCTTTTTCTTCAAAAAGCTTTTGAATTATCTTGTCATCAGTGCAATGTCATCATCACCTTTAGATAAAAAATTATCACTTTTAGAATCATCAGCCTTTAAAGTATCTATTTTCTCTTTTCTTTTCTAACCTGCATCAATCTGCCTTTTACTCACTCCTTACTCGTAAGCAATGAGAGATCCAAATAAGTTATCAATAGAATAAATATTCAGATCCTTGGATTTAGTAATAGCTGTGATTTTGGCATCATAGGAACTAGCTAGACAATGTAGAATTTTATTAACCTTTTCATAATTGGTAAGTTCTCTACATAATTCATGCAGGGAAGTGACAATTTGGGTGAATCTAATATACATTTAAAAAATAGACTCACTAGGTTTCATGTGAAACAGTTCAAAATCATGGAGTAGAATGTTTAACCTTGATTATTTTATTTCATTTACTCCATAGGTTATGTAGAGTTTATCCCAATTTTCTTTTCCAGTTATGTAAGTAGATACATGCTTATAATCTTTAGATTTTAACACACAAAAAAATAGTTTAAACATTGTACATTTAGTTTAGTTAAATCTCTATCATCTGTACTCTATTCAAAAAAAGGTATTTCAGTTTTAATGCCATTTACAAAATGTGAAGGTGTAGAATATCTTTCCTGAACTAATAACCACATGGGATAATCAATAAATTATAAGAAAATAGATATGCAAATTTTCCAAAAAATCAAAAGGAATATTATCAAATAAAGGTGGTCGTGTGATTGAATACCCTTCCCAGTATTATAATTACCAAAAGTAGCCATGGATCATTTTTAAAAAAATTTCTAACACTTACTTTTTGAATACTGGTTTGATACCACTTAAAAGTTTGTGTAGGTTGTTAAACCTAAAGAAACTAGCCCGATGCTAACCTTGGGAGGGGTGAATTGGTTATTAAAAAATTTTAAGCAAAAAAAATGCGCATTAATCCCTTTAATGCGGAAGCAAATTAAAATTTTTATAACAAAAATACAAAGTTATCAACAGCTTAGTAAACCATAGAAAAATAAAAGTGTGAAATAATAAAAATAAAACACACAAAAATTATAATGGTTGGGTCCAACCTAACCTACGTCCACTCCCTAGAAACCTCCTTTCCAGGTATTGAACTAAACATAATGTCTCTCCTTTTTCCCCCATAGCAAGGTGGAGAAACCCTTACAAAATTTTTTTCACCAATTCGGTGAAGGCGGATAACATGGAATTCTTTTTCACCCTTCTGGTAAAGGCAGAGTGAATGTTAATTAGGATTGTTAAGCCCTTATGAACTAGTCCCAAGGCTAATCAAGAGGGTGAAATGGTATTTTAAAAATTCTTGAACAAATAGAAAATTATTTTTATCTTTTTGAATATTTAAAATACGAACAATGTAAGCAAAAATAGATAACCAAAATTAGATTTTCAACAACAGATCAAATCATACAAATATGCATAAATTAAAATACAGAAAAAGTAAACAAAAAGAGCACACCAGATTTATAGTGGTTTGGTCAACTTGACCTACGTTCACTCCCCGGAGCCTCTCCTCTAGGTATTGCACTAAACACTATAGTGACTCTCCTTTTGCTTTCACAGTAAGGCGGAGAAGCCCTTACAAAATCATTCCATCGACATTGGTGAGGCAGAGAACCTTCACTCCTTTTTCTTCCTCCTAAAGCAGGCATAGAACCCCAGAATCCTTTTGCTTCCTTCATGAAGCAAGCAGAGAACCCCGAACTCCTTTTACTTCCTCCTAAAGTAGGAAGAGAACCTTGATCTGATGCTGATGATCTTCTCCCTAGAGCCACCACGGAACCAAGGATGAAGAAGGAATATAATGATCAAATCCTTGTTTGGAGCAACCTTTATGAAACCCCTCACAAACTCCCCTCATAAGATCTCCTCTCTCTCTCTCCCAATCTCTCCTTCTCCTCTATGCTCTCTTGGAGTGGAAAAATCAATAAAAGATTGCTGAAGAGGTGATTAAAGAGCTTAAATAGAAGGCCTCAAAAAAAGCCCTAAAATTCAACTTGTCGATCCTGGTCGTGTTGCTGCTGCTGCTAGGCTACATAAGCATCAAAATAAGAAACATCCTCTGTGAGCTGCGGCTCCTATACAGCTACGTAGTAGTCAAACCTGGTCTCCTACTGGTCGAACCATTATACCAGCTGATCAATCTGAGGTTGCTGGTTGAAAGGGGCAGGTACAGGAATAGGACCTTCCTCTTCTTCCCTAAGCTCCTCGTGCTCATGAGGATGATGAGTACTGTGAAGGGTATGGAAGTAGCTATTTAAGTAGAAGATCGAATGGTGAACATGTGGAGCAGGGAATTATAGATTATATTTCGATATAAGAGTATATGCAATGAGGTGTCCAAGGGCTAGCTTTGGCTTTCTCTTATGGTCTAGATCCCTAATGGATGTTAGATGCTCGATGTATCGGATAATTAGATAACCGGCATTGAATTGGTGGTTGATTATGATATAGTAGGTGATGAGTGAAAGGATGGGAGTGATATGAATCCTATCTCCAGCTTTTGGAATTACTGAGTTACGAAGGATGTGCTAGATTGTGTGTGCATCATTGACTAGGGAATTGACAGTTGAGTCATGAAAGAGAGAATTGGTTTCCTTAAGAATGGTGTTGATATGGGTCTAATTGAAATTAGGATCAAAGGCTAGAAGATGGAGCTTGTCCCCAGTAGTGGATAACTGAAGAAATTTATAAAAACCTTAATACATTATTTTGACAGGACGTCGATTAACATAGGACTGGAGGGAGGTGAAGTTAGCATTGAAATGAAGGCTTGCAAAAAACCCAAAGAGGAGTTCAGAATTAAACAGGAAAGCCAGAGTGAGAATGAAAGTCAGTGTGGTGTTGGCGAAGTGATGTAGTACCTAAAAGTTTAGGGTGGCTTGATTGATGATTCTTGAGGTATTTATGTCAGCAGATTTGAAACGGGCATATGCCACTTAATCAGCAGCTTTAGTATAGTGAGGATCGATAGTGCTCCTAGAAGAGTTACCTGTAAGTACATGCGATCATTTCCCACTGCCAGCCATAGCAAGAGAAGAGGTGAAGGTGTAGTGAGGAGAGGAATTGAAAGTGTGGTGAGGAATTGGATTTAATTGGCCAGTTTAAATAAATTTGAGAGCATTATCCAGGATGATCGTAAGATCGTTCAGGATGTTTGGTGTAATTATTATCATCCAGAATGATTGGTTAAAAAGATAGACAGTTCATCTGGGATGATTAGATATCATCTAGGATGATTAGACACAACCAATAGTCTCGAGGAGTCATTCTAGATGATCGTTGATAAAAGTATTGTCTAGGATGATGAGGTAGATCATCCAGGACAATGGTATTAATGGATCATACCAACCAAATTTAAGTCATCCAACACATTTTTAATATGGATTATCCATAATGATGAGGTGAATTGTCCAGGATGATTATCAATAATTCGTTCAGATCAGCCATTGGATATGTTATGAGGGTGATTTGATCCAATCATCCAAGATGATTTGGATCATCTAGGATGATGCAAACAAAAATTAGAAAGTTTGAATGATGGAGAGGAACGATCAGAGGATTCCAAAAATACAAAAAATTTGAATCAAAATACCAAAATAACACAAAACATAAACAAACAAAAATAAGAGTAAAAATAAAGTTTTTTTTTAATCGATCTGCTCAAGTAAATTAGAATTTTTCCTTAATTTTCAATTCAAAATCCAATAAGAAGAAATTAATGAGTTGAAATCCAGAAAAGTTAGAAAATTAATTTTTATAAACCCTACCTCGGACACCTTATAGGTTCAAATTCTTTTCAAACAAAAATTTAATTCAAAAGAAAAGAAATTAGATAAGAAAATTGATCCTTTCAAACTTCGTTCTAGAAAAATATCTGATAAAATAGTATTGTAAAGTAAAGTACCATAAATCATGATTTTTAATCTCAAGTGTTTGAATACATTAAGTGGCTCATAAATTCTTCTAATTTTTTTAAAGATTTGAAAGAAGAGGAAGCTTATTTCTTTGTGGGCTAATTTTTTGCCTCCTTTTCAATTATTTGGCGCACTTTGCACATCATTCAATTTGTTATATACTTTGTGTATCTATTTAATTTTTTGGCGAACATTGCGTATATTTTCAGTGTTGGGCTTATTTTGTGCCTCTTTTTCAGTTGATTGGCGCACTTTGCGCATCTTTGGCGAGCTTCCTTTCTTTCAAACCCTCTAAAAGACTCTAAGTTGTGAAATTATCTTCCAAATATAAGAGAAGCAAAACTCACTCTCTTAGATAAGGAAAAGTAATCCACAAGACAAAATCATTCTCATATGATAAATTCAACCACCTGATTAAGAAAATATGAAAGTGATTCAATGATTTGGAATACTACTCATATGAGATAGATTACTGTAAGAAGATAAAATAGATCGCTATTTCAAAGTCCAACTTTTTAATTTTGAAAAAGATTTTTATTCAAAAAGAAAAATACACCATTAAAGGAGTTAGAGGAAGACAAACAATTGTCAATGTTTCTTCCGTTAATTATTTTAGAGAGGTCAATCACTGCTTACAAGCTTCTAAACAAAAATAAGGAAAAACTCTCATTTAGAAATTAAGTTTATTAGCAGTAGTGAGTAGTGATCTGATTAGAATATCAGGTCTGTTAGTAATCAGGTAAAGAACTGATCCAATTATTCCTCTGTACTTTTTTATCAATAAATTTTCTATTTGAATCCTTATCGTCCCATGTAGGAGTGTTAATTAGCTTAGTTTTATCAATTTCATGTTTTTCACGATGTCCTTAATGTATTTTGATTGACTAAGAAAAGTTTCATCATCCATTTACCTTATGCTAAATCCAAGAAAGTAGGATAATTCTCCCATCATACTCATCTCAAATGCTTTACTTATTATTTTAGAAGAATCATCTCATAAATTTTTATTAGAAGATTCAAAAATTATATCATCAACATAGATCTGGACAATAAGTAATTCATCTCCTACTCTCCTCAGAAAAAGTGTGGTGTGAACGCTCCCCTTAACAAACTCCCTTTCTAGCAGGAATGTGCTAAGCCCCTCATACCATGCTCTGGGTGCCTATTTTAATCCATACAATGCCATTTTTAATTTTAAAACATGATATGGAAATTGGGAATTCTCAAAGCCAGAGGGTTGCAATACAAACACATCTTTCTTTATTATCCCATTTAAAAAGACACTCTTGACATCCATTTGGAAAAGCTTAAATCCCTTATAACAGGAAAAGGCTAGTAGTACTCTAATGGCTTCCAAATGGGCTACAAGGGCAATAGTTTCCTCAAAAATAATCCCTTCTATTTGGTTGTATCCCTTAGCCACTAATCCTACCTTATTCCTAACCACCACACCAGAATCATTCATTTTATTCTTAAACACCCATTTGGTTCCCACTGCACTCTGGTCCTTAGGTATTTTTACTAGCTCCCAGACATCAATCCTAAAAAATTAGTTTAGTTCCTCTTGCATGGCTAGGATCCAGAATTCATCAGAAAGGGCTTGATTGATGTTAGTGTGTTCAGTCATTAAAATGAAGGTAGAGTGGTTTACTTATTTTGTAAGTCCATGCCTAGTTCTAACACCTTCAGAAGGATCTCTTAAGATCTGTTCTTTAGGATGACTCAAAGAATATTTTCCATTCTCTAGGTAGTGAAACTTTAGGTTCAACCTTTTCCTATAGATTTATAGATTCTACTCCTTGGGTAACTTCTACAACCTCCTCGCCTTCTACCCTAGACCCTTCAGAATTATCAAATTCATCAAACACAACATGAGTGGTCTCCTCAATAATCAGAGTTCTTTTATTGAAGACTCTATTGGATTTCCCAACACTTGAGTAACCTAGGAACACTCCTTCATCAGATTTTGGGTCAAACTTTCCTAGTTGACACTTCCCATTATTCAGAATGAACACCTTACATCCAAAGACACAGAGGTGAGAGAGGTTGGGTGTCCTACCCTTAAGAATTTCATAGGATATTTTGTTCAACTTAGATCTAAGATTTACCCTATTCAGAATATAACAGGTTATATTCACCACTTCTGCCCAAAAGTATTTAGAAAGTTAGTACTCAGCTAACACTGCTCTAGTGGCTTCTACCAAGGTCATGTTCTTCCTTTCAGCTACCCCATTCTACTAAGGGGTCCTAGGAGCTGAAAAATTATGATCTATCCCTTACTCCTTACAGTAGGTTTCAAATTTCTCATTTTAAAGTCTCGACCATGATCACTATGAATAGTCATAATTTCACAACCTAATTTCCTCTAAATCTAAGTGGATAATGATCAAAATTCCTCGAATGAATCACTTTTATGAGATAGGAATCTAACCCAGGTGAACCTCGAATAATCATCAACAATCATATACACAAAGACTTCCCCTCCTAGGCTTAAAGTGTTGGTAGGTCCAAAGAGATCTATGTGTAGGATTCTAAGGCTTTATTAGTGTTTATGTCTTGGATTAAGAGAAAGGAGGATTTGACTTGCTTCCCTAACTAACAGGTATCACACAAGTAGTCCTTAGTGAATTTTAGCTTGGGGGCACCTCTCACTAAGTATTTTTGGGTTATCTTCCTAAGGCTTTTCATGCTTGCATGACATAATCTCCTATGCCATAGCCATGATTCATCATCAATTAATTTTAAATAAATAACAGTATTAGCTTTAAAGCAATTTAAATATAGTATGTAGATGTTGTTGATCCTTTTTCCCTACAAAATAATTTTTCCATTTAAGCTTATAAGGCAGCAAGTTGGCAGAAAGTTTATGCTAAAGCCTTTATCACAGAGCTGGCTGATGCTTAGCAGATTATGTTTCAGTCCATCTATAAGCAAAATATTATCAATGATGAAATTTTTTAAATCACCAATTAAACCTAATCCCACCACTCTAGTGGTGGTGTTGTCTCCAAGTGTTATCTTACCTCCTGCCCTGGTCTCCAGCAAAATGAATTAATTTGCTTCTCCAATCATATGCCTTGAACATCTGTTGTCCAGGTACCACGTGCTCTCATAAGGCCTTTTGTGAGAGCACCCCTACAAAATCATCAAATGTTAGATTTAGGAGCCCAAATAGGTTTGGGTCCCTTGGATGAAAAGAAAAATACGATGCAAGCAAGCTATGCTATGGATTTTACAATTTTGGTCTCCATAACAAATTATTCCACGGTGAATGGTACAAGTGTGGGAGATATGTCCTAGCATGCCACAAGAAAAATATCTAACTCCAGGAAAAGGGGTTTACTAATCTATGTGGGAAATAGTACCTCTTCCTAGATTTGGATGATGCATATTTTGATGATGTTTTATAATATCCTACAAGTGAAGGTGGTGTTTTATTTTGCTCCAATACAATAAGTTTTTCTCTTATTAATTCATTTGCCTTTTCAAAGCTTTCCACCTATTATTTCAATATATGCTCACTACTATCTAATTCATATGCCATGGTATCTAGTTATTTGAAAGCAATTTCTAATTCAACATGTGATATTTTCAAGATATCATGCTCAGTAGATAAATTAGAATGTTTTTTATTTAATTCATCAAATTCATCAACTAATGCCATATGATTGTTATCTAAGGTGGAATGATCTTTAATCAAAATTTTATGTTTTTTTTGTAAGTTCAGAAATTCTAGTTTAAGGCTAGCATGCAATTTTTTCAACTTCCTGTATGATGTATGAATTTTATCAAAAACTTTAAGAAATTGATTGTACATTAATTCACATACCTCTTTTTGGTCAGAGTGACCAAGATGATCATCCGCCATCAAACACAAGTTGGTTACCTCCTCTTCAGCTTCAATTTCAGAGGAGTCAGATACTGAATCAGCCCAGAAAGCCTTTTGGATCTTCTTCTTATAATTCTTGAACTTGGGTTTCTCCTCACCCTTCTCTTTGCTTGGGTGAGACATAAGCGTAGGACAATCAAACTTTAGATGCCCAAGCTTCTGACATTCAAAGCAAATAACATCATATGAGCCTTTAAAATTATTATCAGATTTACCTTTGTTCCACTTCTGATGATGCTTTTGTTACTTCCTCAAGAAGCTCTTAAATTTCCTTATGATTAAGGCCATATCATCATCATCAAAACTTGAAGGACCAGAGTCGGACTCATCAGCCTTCATGGCTATGGCTTTCTCCTTATTTTTCTCATTTGAATTAAGCTGCCTTTGGTTCACTCCTTGCTCATAAGTAATTAGTGATCCAAGTAAGTTATTAATTGAATAAATATTCAAATCTTTTAATTCAGAAATTATAGTAATTTTAGCATCAAATGAAGAATACAAATACCACAAAATCTTGTTCACTTTTTTATAGTAAGTAAGCTCTCTTTCTAAGGCATGCAGGGAAGTGACAATCTATATAAATCTAGTATACATCTCAGAAATTGATTCATTGGGTTTCATGCAAAAGAGTTTATAATCATGCAAGAGAATGTTCAGTCTAGATTACTTAACCTCATTCATTCCTTCATAAGTGATGCATAATCTATCCCAAATTTCTTTACCAGTTGTACATGTTGAAACATGCATATAATCTTCAGATTTCAATGCACAAAAAAAATAGTTTAAACATTTAGCATTCAATTAAGCAAGATCTCTACCATCAGTTTTCCATTCAGTAAAAGGAATTTTAGTTTTAACTCCATTAATAAGTCTATACGATGCAACATAACCTTCTTTAACAAGCATCTACATGCGATAATCGATCGATTGCGAAAAGATAGACATGCGAGTTTTCCAAAAAATAAAAAGGAATATTATCAAATAAAGATGGTCATGTGATTGAATAACCTTCCACAGTATTATGATTTCCAAAATATGTCATGGATTAGAATTCAAAAGTTTTTCAAAATTCGATTTTATGAATCTCGCTCTGATGCCACTTGAAATTTCATTAGGGTTGTTAAGCTCTTATGAACTAGTCCCAAGGCTAACCAAGAGGGAGGGTGAATTGGTATTTTAAAAATTTTTGCACAAATAAAAAATTATTTTTCTCTTTTTTAATATTTAATAAACGAACAATGTAAGTGAAAGCAGATAACAAAAATCAAGTTTTTAATCGCAGATCAGATCATAGAAATATGCAAAAACTAAAATATAGAAAAAATAAATGAAAAGAGCACACTAGATTTATAGTGGTTTGGTCAACTTGACCTACGTCCACTCCTTGGAGCCTCCCCTCCAGGTATTGCACTAACAATATAGTGACTCTTCTTTTGCTCCCTTAGCAAGGCGGAGAAGCTCTTACAAAATCTTTCCACTGATACTGATGAGGCAGAGAACCTTGACTCCTTTTGCTTCCTCCTGAAGTAGGCAGAGAACCCTAGAATCCTTGTGCTTTCTTCCTGAAGCAGGTAAAGAACCCTGAACTCCTTTTGCTTCCTCCTGAAGAAGGCAGAGAACCATAATCTGATGCTGATGATCATCTCCCTAGAGCCACCATTGAACCAAGGATGAAGAAGAAAGATGGCGATCGAATCCTTGCTTAGAACAACCTTTTTGAATCCCCTCATAAACTTCCCCTCACAAGATCCTCTCTCTCTCTCTCTCTCTCTCTCTCTCTCCCAATCTCTCCTTCTCCTCTAAGCTCTCTTGGAGTGGAAAAATCAGCAAAAGATTACTAAAGAGATGGTTAAAGAGCTTAAATAGAAGGCCTCAAAAAATTCCCTAAAATTCAATATGCCGACTATATCATCCAAGATGATCGGTCGATCATCCTATATAATTAGTATAAAATCAGCTATTTTGCCAGGACGATTGCCATGGTCTGAACGATCAGAAGAAAAAAATTTTATATATCATCCAGGATGATTTTACGATCGTCCTGGATGATTAGTTCAATTTGAGTGGAAAATCTAAAATCGTCCAGACAAATGTTCGGGATGTCCAGGATGATATCCTGGACGATCAAAAAAAAATAAGGGTGGGACGATCAGTTCATTTTGAGTGGCAATCGATAAATCATCCCGCACAAAGTTTGGGATGTTTAGGATGATCTCCTTGACAATCAGAAGAAAATTATGGTTTTCGTTCGGGATAATTGAAGATCATCCCAAGAAACATAAAGGATCATCTGGGACGATCAGGATGATCATTCTGTACGATGTGATTGATTAATTAAACTATAATTATACTCCTAATCACGGGATCATTTTTGGCAAAATTATAATTAATCATCAAGGATGATACTGGTATCATCCTGTACGATCAGAACAAAATTCTAAAAATAATATATTTCCTAAAATGTGATTTGCGGCTAATTTCTAAATTTAAACATATCATCCACGATGATGGGAGGATCATCTAGGATGATCTGCCTAATTAAATTTACTTAACAGAGATGCCCTAATTAGGGTTTTTATTTTAACTAATTGTCTAGGATGATTTTGGATCATCTTGTACGATATGCTCAAAATTCAGAAGACTCTCAAACTCACCAAATTTCTCCTCACAGTGTGTGTGTGCAAGGTTGCTTAGCATAAGGATTCTTCTTATTATATTTGACTCAAGAAAAGATAAAAACCATTAAAATTTAAACTTACAGACTGACTCAATCCTAGTCTACCTAATCTTGAACTTGCTTGAATTATAATTGACTTTGTGAACCTAAAAAGTTAGTAGGCATGGGCAACTAAAATAGATATGTAGTGGTAACAGTGAAGAAGCGAGAATGTTTGATATCATCAAAACTATAATGCATGAACCCAGATTTGTAATACAGAGAACCTAGATTCTTTTTTCACCCTCCTGGTAAAGATAGAAAACCTGTAATCCTTTTTCACCCTCCTAGAGAAGGCTAGAAACCTGGGACTGTTGCTTCAGAATTTCTTCCTAAAGCCTCCAAAGTATTAAGGTAGAAGTTTGAAGAAGACGAGGAAGAACCTTTCTTAGAGTAACCTTGTGAATCCCTTACAAATCTCCCTAATAAAAACCTTTATGTCTCTTCTCTCTCCTAAAGCTCTCCTTTGCACCTCTTTGCTCCCTCACAAAAATAATTAGTAGCCAAATGTCTCTAAATTAAGATAGTATGACAGTTTAAATAGAGATCCACCAAAAAAAGCCCTAAATTTTAATCATTTGCTTTTAATCATCAAGTATGATCCAAGATCATACTATATAATTAGTTCAAAATTACATTTTCAACTAGTATGAACTACAACCCACTAAAGTGTTTATATTAATTGTATCTTATGACTAGAAACATTATCCTATACGATTCGTACAAACACATAGCTAATCATCCAGTATAAGGGGCAGCATTTAATTATCGTCCCTTGTAGGAATCAGGTCATACAGTATGATCAACTCTGATTGTCCAATATGATCAGTACAAATATATAGCTAATTATCCAGTATGAGGGTGGCGTTTAATTATCGGCCCATATAAGAATCAGGTCATATAATATGATCATCTTTGATCATCCTGTATGATCTGATTGAAAAATTTAACTATAATTAAACACCTAATCACAGGATCAATTTTGGCATGATTGTCATATATCATACATTATGATGCATATCATTTGGTATAATTAGAACAAAATTTGAATTTTAAAATAAAACCTAAATTGTCAATGGCAATTATTTTAATGATTATAACTGATCATCCTGATGATATAGATCATACAATATGATTAGTTTAATCACTCTTAATTAACTAAGGTTCCTTAATTAGGGTTTTCTCTTTAACTTATTATTTAGTAAAATATAAATCATATTGTATGATTAGTTCAAAAATAGAAATTTTTTTAACTCCTCAACTCACTCCCTTGAGTGTGTATGTGAAAGGTTATTTAGCTTTAAGATCCACCACAATATATATTTGACTCAAGAAAGGTAAAAAGTACAAAAATAATAAAAAATTATGGACTTTATTCCTAATTTACCTAGTCTTGAGTTGATCGAGGTTACAGGTGAGCAATGATCTTGAAATGTTAGTGAGCAGGGTAAAATAGATATGTAATAGATTGAAATAGCATTATAAAAAATCTAATAATATTTGTTATCATCAAAATCACAAGACTTGGGTCCAAATTTATAACATGTATGATATACCTAAAATATTAGTACACACAAAAAAAAATATGCAATACATATGCTAGGAGAAGAACTTAATTGGCTGACACCTACCTCAAAGATTTGATATGAATCTCCTAAGGTATACTAATCAACATTGTAAAGAACTTAATTGGGTAAGGTTTTTAGGAGATGGCATTTTTATAATTGTATTGATTTTATTTGGATCAATTTTGATTTCATAGTGTTGAACCATGAAACCCAAAAATTTCATTGAAGTGATATCGAAGGAAAACATCAAAGGGTTTATTTATAGATTATATTTGCATAATCTTTAAAAAAAATTCTTATGTTATATAAATGTTCTTCTCTCTCGAGACTTTTAATAACTATATCTTCAATATAACACTCCACTTGATGGTAGATGAGTTCATAAAAAATCCGCATCATTACTCACTGGTGTGTTTCTCTAGTGTTTTGTAATGTGAATGGCATGACTTTGTAGTAGTAAACTCTTATCAGTGTTCTAAATGCTACATATCTTTCATTCTCAAGAGCCATCTTAATTTGGTTGTATCCGATTGAGCCATCCATAAAGGGAAATATCACATGCTATGAAGTGATATCGACCATAAGTTCTAGTATAGAAGGAGGGAACTCATCTTTAGGATAAGCCTTGTTCAAATCTCTATAATTGATACAGATGTGAATTTGACCATTCCTCTTCTTGATTGGGATAATACGAGCTAACCAGGTTGGATATTTTACTTCCCTGATAAAATCATCTTCATTTAACTTCTTAACTTTAGTAACCACTTTTTGTTAAAAGTCAAGTCACATCCTTTGAGTTGTTTACTTGATCCAAACCATTTTTGATTGGATTTCTAACTTGTAGACTACTATGTCTGGCAATAATTTAGGCATTTCTTCATTCAAAAAAAAAAAAATTATAAAAATCCGATGAGGATCTTCTTCACTACCTAGATGTATTTCATTCAAGTCATCTATTAGAGATTTAATCTCCTCTTCATGTTTTGGAAGTGCATCCCTAACTTAAGAGTCACCCAAATCATACAAAGTTTTTAGACAAAGTTCGTTAAAAGTTTTTACATTTGCCAAAAAGCGGCTATCAAACTCTAGATTATTTAATATGTTTAAGAAATATTCATCATCATCAAATGGGCATATAGTAGCAAATTCAACACCTTATCTTGATATCTACTTATGGTATTTTATATCACATATGTGTTTGAATTACTAAGATTTGAATCTAGTCTATTTCTTGGAGTTAAACTTTGCTTAATGAATTTAATTAAGTAGTTTAAATACCAATCAAAAGGGTGTTCTATTACCTCACCTATAAAAGGATCATCGAGGATAACATCGATTTATGGAATTTTACTAGTGGAAGGTACAAAGGTATTGGCTTGGTAATCTGAGTTTAGAGGAGGAGAGGCTTTCACTTGTAACCCCTTTACATTAGTCTGTGATAATGAAGTTAAGGTAATATTTTCCACATACTTCTTTAACCTTTTCATGGTAGATATATTTAAATTTTCTTCTATAGCACTTTGGACTTTGTCCTCATCATTATCAGCTTCTATAAAAAATTTAAACTTTGGTTGTCTTATATATTTCCTATATTCTTTAGCCTACAGGTTTTTCTCAACCATATATGACTCATCCTTCGAGTTAGATTCCAAATAAATATGGATTACAAGTACCTTTTCTTGTGCATTTTGCTTTTCATTTTCTTCTATACTTTAATTTGTTTTTTCACCCCGACCTCTTCTTATAGATTATTAAGAAAGTCTACCACCTCTTTGTGGATAGGGGCTGGTGACCAGTGAATATCGTGCTCTACGTCAGAATTCTTTTCTTTATATATTTTTATTTCTTTTTCTTTTTCTACTCTTTCATTTTTTCTACTTCAGCTAGTTTAAGATTTTTGGAGAAAACATGTTACTTCTTAAGCAGATAATATGAACCGTCTTCACATATACTGACTTCATGATTTCAAAATGGTTGTAGATCACCTTTAATATAATGAACTAAGCCCTTGCAGGAGTATTTAATACACTTATGAAGGGTGGAAGGCACAATTCTATTTTTATGGAGCAAGGGTCTACCTAGTAGAGCATTAAAAAAAGCTTCAAAATCTATTGTATTGAATTTGGCTTCAATTTTGAGGGTTTCTGCTTCTAAGAGATGGGTTGTTGAACCCAAAGTTCTCTCCCACTTTCTTTGGATCCTCATAACATCATCTTATTAAAATTGAGTTTGTAAGCTACTCATAAATATGTGAGAGTTCTAACAGTCATAATGTTGATTATTGTTCCTAGATCAAAAAGTACATGAGATAATTTAAAATTATCTTTTTTAACAAATATATATACCAGATGATTATGGTCTCTGGTTCCCAACAAAAGATCTTGATCTAAATGGTAACCCCTTATAATGCTTCTTTTTTTATTTTATTAAAGTCAGTTGATCCATACAGATCTTTGGATCGAGTAAAGCTTTGATTAAATCCTCCCTTATTTCTTTGGAGTGAACAATAGCATTGTAGGACACTAGGTTTGAGTGTTTCTAAAGACTAGGTATGAGTGTTTCTAGAGAGAGAAGTTTTGAGTGTTTCTAGAGAGACAAGTGTTGTAATTCAAATTTTTATCCTCCTATTTTTGCACGAGACCTCCCGTATGATGGAAGGTGGCCGTTGACATTCACCGACTATCATCTCTCCCGTTAATCCTTAAGTATCTTAAAAAGATGATAATCCATCATTATGAAACAAAGATATCAAGAGTAAATTGGTGATCTCCGATGGAAAAGTGCGTTCCAAAAATTCTTCTCTAGTTATCAGAGAAGGATTTTGGCCACCTGTTCAGCAAAGTACCCTGGTGGTAGGAAAAGGTAAGATGATTAGTGAAGATTTAAATATTTCTAAGGATAATCAATCATGTTTTAAGATTCAGAATCCATAGGCGAATGACTTTGAAGCTTCTTCTTCAGGTTTCAATCTAAAAGTTAGCATATTAATGTCTGGTAATTCTTCAAATATTAATTTATCAATGATTCAAAATTTATCTCATAAATTTGATAACTCTTCTTCTAAAATAAATCATGTTGAAGATAATTTTGCTAAAAATCTTGTTAATCATTGTGAGAAAAATCAAAATGGTGATTTGGCAAAGTTCGTTAATTTAATGCATGATCAGAATCCTGCTTACCCATGGAATAATAGTCCCCATATCAGAATTAATCCTAACTTTTTCTCTATCGAGATATCAGATGATGGTATTACTATCAAACTCAATTCTGAGAATGAAAGTGCAAATGGTCAAGTTTTGAAAAATTTGTTAGTTGTTAATGTCTTGGGTAAAAATGTTCTGTTTTCCTATTATAGTATGGAATTAAGGAGACAATGGAGTAAATTTGGAAAAGTTCATTTAACTTCATTGGGTTTAGATTGGATTTTGTGTTCCTTCCAATCTAATGAAGCTATGGATGGAGTTTTGAGTGGTGGACCGTGGTATGTGGGTGGACATATAGCTAGAATTGATAAATGGACTCCTATGTTTTCACCCTTATCTTTAAAAGGTTTTTCATCACCAGTGTGGATACGTCTTCCCCATCTACCTTTATAAAGTTGGGATGAGTTGAATATTATGAAAATTACTTCAAAGGTTGGTATGTCGATGTTACTTGATGGAAATATGTTCAAATGGGGGAAAAGGGAATTTATTAGAATTTGTGTGAGAAGCAACTTGGATTCTAAATTTCCTGGAGGTATATGGGTGGAAGGAATGTGTGGTAGGTTCTACCAAAAAATTGAATATAAGAAAATTGCTTCATTTTGTTTCAATTGTGGTAAGATTTGTCACAAGATCAGTTCATGTCCCAAATATTTAGTTCAAGCTGATAAGAGTATGGCTAGTGAATCAAATAGTAAGAATGTTTTCATTCCTACTTCTAATAATCCTGAGAAGAGTGGTAGTAATCCTAACAAAGTTCAACAGGAGGAGTGTGAGTATGGGCCTTGGATACATGTTAAGTTTCAAAATAATAGAGGAAGAGCTTTTAGAAATCAAGATCTTAATAAGAAGGTGATGAATAAATCTTTTTTGAAGCTTGAATCTCGGGTGGAGTATAAGGAGAAGGTTGTGGGAAGTTTGGCTGCTAAAGTAAATTATGGTGAAAAAAATGGTATAAGGGATCCTATTCTGAAGGAGGGAGCTTGTAAGTTGGCTATAGGTGATTAAATTCATGCTAAGGCGGATGTTGATTCTCATCTTCCACTACTAAAATCAAATAAATTCGATGCTCTGGCTGATTATGATGAAGGTAATGACTGTCAAGCTGATGTGGTTCCAAGTATTATTAATTGGCATGCTAATTGTTCTAATGTTCCTGTAAAGTTAATTGTTTTTCTGTTGCTAATTGTTTAGATGGTATTCAACCTATTATGCATGAAGAAGTTAAATAAGTTATTTTTATTGCTTAAAAATCTAGTAATTTTGTGGATAATGTTGAGCATAATTCTGCTAGAATTCTAGATGTTGATGCTGCTAAAATTATTGATAGGTATGATAATGAAGATATTGCTGATGTGAGCTGTCGTGGTATTATATCATCCAAAAAAGTTTGGAACTATGGGGCAATGGTACAGTTTCTACTGCTATGAATTATTTTGAATTAAAAGAAAATAAAAGATCTCTTTCTCTTGTTGATAATGGTTTAAGTTCTTTAAGTAGCAAACATAAACTCTCTAAAGAACGTAAATCATTAGGACCTATAGAGGATATTCCTAGGAAAAGGAAAGGTGAAGTGGGTGGTAGACTTGATGTTGGGGACTTTTTCCCATTGGTGTCTTAAGGTCTTCCTTTTTATTTTGGAATTATAGAGGAGCCAAAAAAGGGAGGCTTCTCTTTACCTTAGGGAAATTGTGAGGGATAATGATGTTTATTTCATTGGGCTGGTTGAAACTAAGTTATCTTGTATTGATAGGAGGGAGATCAACAGGATTATTGGGGAGGAGTGGGATTTTATTTATCATCTGGCTGATGCCACTATTGGAGGTATTCTTATGTTATGGAATAGGTTGGAGGTTAATTTTGTTATTGTTCAAGAGTCATCTCAGTTGGTGTTTGGTTGTCTCCAAATTCCTAATAAAGGAAATTGGAACCTTGCTACGGTTTATGGGAGTAAGGACTTACACGTGATAATAAAATTATGGGAGTGTCTTGAGAAGGTTTCAGCTAGTTCTACTCCTTCTATTGTGGGAGGGGATTTTAATTGTATCCTATCCAAGGATGACAAAAAATGGGGGGATGAATTTTATATTCTCCCAAGGTACACAAGAAATGAGATCTTTTATGGCTAATAATGATTTTCATGATGTAGGTGTTATTGGACCATGGTTTACTTAGTGTAATAAAAAGGAAGGAAATTCAATGATTTGGGATAGGCTGGATAGATGTTTATTAAATTCAACAACACTTCAGTAGGTACCATTTTCTATGGTGAGACATCTTGCTAGAGTTGTTTCAAATCATTCTCATATTATCTTCAAGATTAATGACATGCCAAGACCTCAGCACTAAATGTTTAGATTTGAAGATGTATGGAAGTCTTACCTAGATGCTTAGAGTATTATTCTTAAATCATGGAGAAAAATAGATTTTGGAAATGAAGCTGAAGTTCTGCAAAGGAAGATGAAAAGAATGTTAAAATCATTGTATTACTGGAACAAAATAAAATTGAAGGATTTGTCTTCATTGAAAGAGAGTTTGAAGAAGGAGATTTTGGAGCTTCAATTGAAAGCAAATTCGGAAGGAGGTCTGGATCAGCAGGAACTGAAGCTTCTCATATGTAAAGTCTGAGAATTGAATGTTATGTTGGTTCAGTTAGCTACATGGTGGAATCAAAGAGAAAAGGCTAGATGGATGGAAGAGGAAGATACAAACTCCAAATTCTTTTATGACTATGCATCAGCTACAAAGAATGGAAAGAGGATAAATCAGACCAAAGATAATAATGATGGCCTGGTTGAGGATCAAGACAAAATAGAATCACTTTTTAAAGTTTTTTTGTCAAAAATGGAAGGATAGAAAGTGTTCATTATCAAATTGGCTTGAAGTTTTTAGTCATTAGAAAATTGGATTCTCCAATTTAAATATGTTGAATGCTGAGTTTACTTGAGAAGAATTGATGGATGATGTAAATAAGTTGGGAAACAATAAGTCACCAAGCCTTGATGGTATCACACCTTCATTTCTTAAGTTTTTTTAGAACATTGTTAAAGTGATACATGGAAAGTAGTTGAGTATTTTTTTACTAACGGTAAAATGGATCATGAATGGAAGGATACGTTAATCGTGTTAATTCCAAAGAATAAGAATTCGGTGGAACTATCTTATTATAGACCCATAAGCCTTTGTCAAACTATTTATAAAGTGGTGGCTAGAATGATCATGAACTGAAAGATCTATAATGGAAGGCCTATGACTGACATCACTGAAGATTAAGTTGCTTTTGCGCCCAGAAGGTTTATGATGGATCATTATCTTTTGGCTCAAGAAATTAATCTTCAATAAGTTCAGATATTCTAATTCCAAGAAGGGTCTTATGTTGGTAAAAAATTGATATGGAGCAGGCTTATGACAGTATGGGCTGGCCAATATTATCTAAGGCATTAAGTTGGTTTGGGTTTCCTCCTAAATTCTCAAAGCTCACTATGGAATGTGTTCAAATGTAAGATTTTCTATCCTTCTAAATGGAAAAAATTCTTAGTGGATTGAAGCTAGAAGGGGATTTAAAAAAGGCTGCCCTTTGTCTCCTTATTTGTATATTATGTGCTCTTAGTTATTGTTGAATGCCATTTATCAAAGAGGTTCTCAGTTGGGTATTAAGCTAGTTTCAAAATCTGAATAAGTTTCCCATTTGTTATATGTTGATGATGTGTTATTGTTTTCGATTGCATCTACTAAACTAGTGGGTCTTATGAAGAGAATAATGGTTGATTTTTGCAGTTGGACTTGTCAGAAGGTGAATAAGATGAAATCTCAAATATTATTTGGTAAATTAGTGAAGAGCAATAGAAAGAAAAAGATTGCTAAGAAATTGGGGTTTAAAATTGTTAAAGTAATGCATTACTTGGGTGTCAAGATGGCCAGGAGGAGGTTAGTAAACTCTGACTTCCAAATCATTCTTGATAATGCTTTAGAAAGAATAAATTCTTGGGGCAACTTGTGTCTCTCTATGGCTGGTAGAACTCTTCTTGTCAAAAGTATGTTTCTATCTCTTCCTATTTTCTTGTCAACTCATACATTAGTACCTAAGGGTTTGCTAAATGAGTTGGATAAGCTGTGTAGATAATTTATTTGGCACAAAGATAAAAGAAGAAGGGGTTTACATTACGTGTCTTCAGAGGAGTTATGTAGACCCAAAATGCTGGGAGGTTTGGGTCTTCACTCTTCAGTCAATAAAGTTGGTCCATTAAGAGCGTGGGTTACTTGGAGATTCATACAAAATCCTTTATCATTATGTAATCATATTATTATCTCAAAATATGGGAGTGATTTCTAGAATTTTAATGTTAAAAGGGGAGATTCACCTTCGTGGCAGATTTTAGTGGATGGAGCAAAGTATTTAATGAATATCATAAGGTGGAAATTGGCAAATGGCAACAAAGTGAGCATCCTTAATTATGTTTGGATCCTTGATAAGTCTATTAATAAATGGCCAACATTTGCTAATTATTTTGATTTGCAAGATTCTTCGGTTCAACAATTTTTAATATCTAAAGGCAGATGGAGTCGGTTTGAACTCGAGAATTTTTTTGATGATAATCTTATCTCATTAATTATGTAGGTTCTGGCATTTCCTGAAATGAATGAAGATTGTATTGAGCTTATTAAACAGCATTATGGGAGATCAATCGCAACTCTAGCATTTAAAGCATCAATGGAATATGTAGATCAAGATGTACTATCTGGAATGGTGAAATGGATTAGGAAATTCAAGCTCATCCCAAAGGTGAAGATGTTTCGGTGGAGACTATGTAAGGATGCTCTTCCTACTAACTATTATTTGAATTATAGGAATCTCTTACAATTAAATCAATGTGCTAGAGGATGTCATGATGTGCAAAATTAATTGCATATTGATGTTAAGTGCAAATTCTTAGTGGATATTCTTTTGAAGCTTCGTGAATGGGGATTCCAGGTTCCAATCTTCTAATCTTTTATGGAAAGTTTATCAAAGCTTAAAAGGATTTCTTATTTCAATTTGAACATAATTAAGTTATATTGTACAACTATTTTTTTTCTTGGAAAAGCCATAATAAAACAAAGCATGGATTGACTTTAGCTTTAATAAATGTTATTGCATCAAATGTTCTGATGTCCTTAATGCAGCCAGCTAGATATCTGATGCTAGAAGACTAGGATGTTAACCTCCTTTTAGAGTCTGCTGATATTTGGCATCCCCCACCTCTAGATTGGATCAAATTCAATGTTGATGCATCACTTATGGAATCAAATAATGGGGGAATTGGTGGTGTTATTAGAGATCACAAGGGATGATTTCTTTGGGCGTTTGGAAAACATGTTTATCATTAGGATGCTGCTCAACTGAAGTTAGATGTTGTCATATTGATTAGAGAACCTATCCAAACTTGGTTGTTTCGATACAAGGGGGTAATTATAGAAGCTAATAACGTTAACATCATCAAGTACCTTTGAGACGCAATGAAGACTTCTAAATGGCAGTAATATGGGTTTTGGAATAAGGAGCTTTTCTTTTTGAGGTATTTCAAAAATGTCATTTTTCATTATATTTCTAGAAATTGTAATAAAGTGGCTGATTATTGTGCCACTTTTGCTTTAAGTAATAACTTTGTTTTTTATAGTTATTCTTTGGATTGCATTCCTTCTTCTTTGTTTAGCTTGATAAAGAAGGAATGTGGCCATTATCTTTCCTTTAAGTAGTTTGTAATAACATTTTTTATTTTTAATGCAAGTTGCAATCTTTAAAAGAAAAAAAAAACAAGAACATTATAAAAACTCAATTTTGCAAGCACTTTTTTGAGATGTGCTAAGACATTATAATCCACATTAGGATCTCTAGTATTATTATTTTTAAATCTTGACTAGCTGTGGTGCATTTGAATCTTCTGGATTATCTAAAAGTTGCTCTCCTTTAACCATAAATTGAGTTTGTGGAAGCAAAACTTTACCACCATGTAGGTTGACTTTGACTACCTCCTAGAGAGAAGAAACATTAGATTACCTTACTTCTTGAGTATTAATGACCTTTTCATTATCTTTTGGTGGACTCTTTGAATTGGACATCTCAAATTCAGTAATGATAGGATCACCTTGAACATCAATAATAAGGGAATCACTTTTAGAGAAGTATTGGAAAGATTCTACTAATTCTTTAAAGTTATTTCTTAAGAATTATTTTCTTCATTATTTATATTTTTATTCTGATATTCATTAGTAAAAATAAATAATACATTAAATCCTTTTTATTGGTTTGTTAGTCCCAGGGGTGACAGAATAAAAGTCATAAAATGTTAAATGTTTAAGGTTTTTTGCCTCTCCACTCTAAAAAATAACTATCGTATCAATTACAGCTTTAGTTTTATTCTTCTCTTTCTTTGTTGAGACTACAGAAGCTTGGTTGGCTCACACTTCCTTAGCCTCATTAGTAGGAATTTTATTTTCCTCTCATTCTGGAGCTACCAAATTAACCTAGATGGGACTCTGCACACCTGGAGATTCCTAAAAAGATGAATGAAACATCTTATTGAGAATTATTTTAGAGGAGGGGGATAGTGCAACATCCTGTTTATTTGGTTAGTTTGAAAAAGTAGTTTGAAAAGTTAATTTTTTTGGGATAATTTACTTTCTAAATTTTATGTTTTGAAATTGAACACGTCATTATGAACGATATATTGCCTCAAGAGGCAAATATATCATTCCCTAATGCATTCAGATGATAAAACTAAAAGTTTCATCCCGATTATAATAGTCAAATTTGAGGAAGAACTACACATAAACCAAAAGCGTCTAAATGATGTTCTAAAGAGTATTTGAGTATGATAATCTGGATGAAGGTTCATTAATTTCTTATTCAAAATCACGATAATAAAGGATATATCTCTCTAAAGAAAGAAAATAACATTTACTATTAATCGATTTAATATGATGATACCGATTATCATTGATTTTGATTTTCCCAATGGAGATTAATTAATTTTGAAAATTGATCTAGGTTATAAATATCCTACGATCACAAGCCCTCATAGTTAATTACATAATAGGAAACCTAAGTTTTCTATAAATACTCTCGATTAAAATAATGGCAGAAATTTTTATTTTAAGATTCTTGAGTGATATCAAAGGTGATGAGTTAGAAATTTCAACTGGGATTGGGTCAAATTTTGAACATTTATTTTTGTAGGTCAAAAGGAAGATGGGAAGGAGGTGTTTTGGGATTCTGAAACACTTCAGAAACACCTTGGCCTATCTGATATGTGCGGCTTTATGTTTTGATTTGAAGAAATATTTTAATTTGAGTTGATCAATTTATTCGAAAGTTGGGATTACATTCCTGGAAGGTGGGGTCTTATGATTTTGAGTCTACCCTAGATCCTAAGTCTAATTTTGGCACTGAATGATAGTGACCCAAACCTAGTTATACAGTGTAAAACTCAGACTTATCCCATCCTTGATTGGGGAGCCAGCTAACCACCAAGGCGCTTTAAAACCATGAATCTAGTCTTTCTATGAAAGACTAGTAGGATGTTAATTAAGTTTTGAAGAGTTAGGACCAACATCTAGAGAGGATCTTAAATGGCCCCTTGACTTATGTAAGGTAATTGATGCTTAAGAAAATGCAATTAATAGTAATTCATGTTAATTGATGACTCGATAAATACATAAAATGTAGATGAAGCAGTTTTTTTTAAAAAGGCTTAAAAATAACTTTTTTCCTAGAGATTGCACAGCATCCCCTTGACATAACTACACCCTAATAAGGCAGGTGATCTGCAAGAACTCACAGGCAGGGAGGTTCCAAAAAGGGAAGAGAAGAGTATAATATGCTTATGCAAACTCCCGGGTCATTCCCGGGATTACTTCTTAAAATCGCTTAAGTTTTTAAATGAGCCTAAAAATATTAATTAATCTAAGTAAAAAAAGTTTTATCGTTCCCTCACGAGGCTCCGTGTATTTCAAAGCTAAAATTAAAAGTGGCATGTAAGAAAAGCGACCTAAAAAAAGTAGGTAATTTCTAAGGTAAAAAATTAAACACATCAAACATATCAATAAGCAAATTAAATCAATTAAATATTAAAGAAAGTCCATGTGAAAAATGCCACTTAATTATAACCCATAGTTTGCAGAAATTAAAAGTGGTCAAGTACCATTGACAACAATTTAGATTCTAATCTATAGATCAATGTAAGTAACTTTAAGTGGGACACTCTTTATCTTCACTTCTCAATCTTCTCTCCTTGTATGACCTCCTTAGATTTCTTAGGTCTGGATATCCAAATGAAAAGAAACTCCTCCCTGAAGAGGTGTTTTCTTTTCTCATTAGATATTAAAGTCATCTTAACTTGCATCTCCAAATGGAAGAGAACTATCCCTTAAAGATGTTATCTCCTCTTTGGATTCTAAGCTCGATGTAGTATCCCAACTCAAAGACTCACTTTCACATTACAACTAAATTGAAATTAAATTATATATACAAAAAATTAAAAATATAGGCTCAAATACAACCTACAGGGTTATCTTAAGCAAATATAATAAAAATTATAAATCATCCCAAGCATTTATAAATTTACATTAAATCAAATCACAGCCATGCTTAGTAATGCTCTTTATTTCAAGGGGGACTTAGCATTTTTGTACTTGCAGAAAATTTATCAGTTTAAAGCTTTATTTCTCCTCCTTGATTTAGCCCTGCATTTGCATGGCCACCTATATAAGATTAAAAGAGCATCTAGATCATTCCTAACCTAGGGATTTCTATCGCCCATCACATCAATTCATAGATTGCATAAGTAAATAAATAATAACATCAATCAATTAATTTTTAACCAGTATGTAGTAAAAATCATGAAAAACTTGGCACACAACAGTAAAAAAGTAAACACCAACCTAGCCTAAATATAGAGTCCGTTGTCCTAGCAAACCATCTAAAGTGTTTGTACAGAACGCTGTGTGTCTTGGATATGTCTTATTCCTAGTAATTATTAAAGTTTTCTAGTGTTTGATTTATCGAAGGTCAAATGAAAGTTTTTATTTGAGAAGTATTAGTGTTTTAAATTCAATTTTAAAGTTTATTTTAAGTGTTACATGATCACTACCTTTCTTTACACTAGGGCCGTGAAGTTTATTTCACCTTCTTTGGGGGTAAGTTAGTAACCTCGTTGGCCCGAGTTACCTAGTAGTAATAAGTTTGATTAAGTTGATTCAATTGGTTAGAAATTAAAGATTAATATTTTTTATTAAATTAATTGGTTACTGATTATAAGTATTAAGCTAGTTTAAATTTTCTATCAATCGGTTCGTGACATTATCATAGTGGACTCGAGGAACCAGGCCTCATTAGGATACTTAGCCCAAGAGCTCAAGGAAGTCCAGCCTATAAACTAGGTTGATGTTGTTGAATTCAGGATTTTAATTTTGTTAATTAATTAATATTAATTAATTTTAAAATATTACACTCCATTGAATCCGTTCGTGGTATTGTTATAGTGGGCTCAAGCAACTAGTTCTCCTTAGGACACTTAGCTATGCAGCTCAAGATAGTCCATTTTAAAATCTTCATCTTTGGAGTGCTTGTTGTGTATTAATGGTTGGTTAATCAATTTTATAAATTAAGTTAATGATTTTTGAAATTTTACTCAATTATTTAATTATTTTAAATTTTTGGAATTATTTTAAGTCATTGAATTAAGGATCAAAAGTTGACTTTTTAAATTAAAGTAATTTTGAAAATTTAATATTTTTTCTAAATATTAGACCTTAAGATGAGAAATTAAATTCTAAGTTTATTAGAGTTGGAAATTTCTATATTATGTTATGAATTTTTGAAGTTTGACCTAGTTTTGAACTACGGTTGAACAAAGAGTTGATTTTTTGACTTTGATATATTTCTAGTGGTTTCACATTTTTTGAAAATATTAGACCTTAAGTGGAGTTGAATGACTTTGAGTTTGGCCAATTTAGAATTTTCTAGAATTACTTATGATTTTTCAAAGTTTGGTTAATTAAATGAATTTTTAAATTGATTAATTAAGAAGGTTTTTAATGTTTAGATCCAAACTCATTCCAAACTTCATTGAATAACTCACAAAGGTAAGGGATGACCCATGGGAGTGTTTCCAAGTGTTTGAAAATTATTTTGAATTTTTAATAATTTTTGATTATTTGAATTATTCAATTATTAATTTTTACTAAAAAAAGTTAAATTAAGCTTAAAGTTGAGGTCCAATTAAGAGGCTCCTAATTATCATAGGTAAAGGATTAAATTTTGGTCAGTTTGATATATTATTTATATTTTTTGGATTTAAATTAGATTTATTATAATTTTTGAATTTTTTGGGTCCTTAAAAGGGTTGAATTTTCACTTACTTAATTTTCTAACCTAATGGCTCCAAATCCAATGAAATTAGAACCTATGGGGTAAAATGAAACTAAGTTTATTGTTGTAAAGTTTCACCCCTATTGGGTATGTGTTAAATTTCCTAGGAATTTTTTAACTTGCCTAGACCTTGTCCTTAATTATTTTTCCTAGATGTCACTAATATTCAATTGGGTTCCAATCTCTATCTAGCTAACACTAATACAAATGCAAGCATACCATAGAAATTGCACAACCTAATTTTACAAATTTGGAGAGTTGTGAATTTTCAAAGTTTTGGGTCCAAAATGGACCCATTACTTTATAAATTCACCTCACATCAACCCATTGAGCATCTATACCTAAGAAAATTATAGGGGATGCATAAGATGCCCAAATATTTTTCACCAAAATTTGTGTCCAATTTGACCACTAGATTATGAGATAATTATACAAAATGAACTTTGAATCAAGCTAAATATCTCACAATACACTAGTCAAATTACCTTAAATGTAATTTTAATAAATAGTACACAAAAATATCTTTCAAATGATGTAAAAATCATTCAATTTGGTCAAAAATTAGATTTTCTATGAATTTTCAAAGATTATTAGCATTTAATTGAATTTTTTAACTCAAATTAGCTAAATCAGGTGGCCGGTGCTATTTTTCCAATCAATGGAAATGATTAGAGAGAGAAATAATGGTGGTAGCTTAGCAGCTGACATATGGCAATAAGACGGAGGGCTACATAGCAGCGCGATGGCGGGTGACCACATGGCGACGCTGTGTGTCGACGGGTGGTAGAACACACGTCACATGGTCGATCATCACTTAAATGAGTAAGTAATGGATCAGGACCATTCGATCCACATAGTTTAGAACAACAGTCTAGATTACACCATAATGTTCAAACAACACATAGACTGCTTGGACTAGAACAGTGCGATCGGATGGCTCTGATTAGCTGGCAAGATTTCAATTCAAATTGAGCTCAAAATTTCAAATGCTAATTTATTTCAAAATACCCATCAAAATTTGACAAAATTTGAAAACTAAGCTTAAGGTCACATAGATTTCTAATGATTGGAGTTTGGCGGCTCCATGCATTGCAAACTTTGAGTTGTTCTAGATTGAAATCTAAACTAAAAGAAAGGATATCTTATAATACAGTGGGTGGATTCTTGAGATTTTGGGCTCATTATTCTCCTGGTGAGGTCCTCTATAACTTTGTTGGAGACCCCAGAAGCTAATGATGGATGGATTTGAATTTGATGATGAAAACCCTCTTTCTCTCACTATCTCACTCTCTCTTCACTAAAATAGTGTTAGGAAGCTTGGAAATGGGGTGGGAATGTTTGGGAAAGTCTTAAGAAGGACTGGAGAAGATGGGGAAGTGTTTTGGAGTGCTGGAGGCTGATGGAGCTAGAATTTTTTGAAATAAGATTGAATGAATGGGTAATGGTCAAGTTTTCCTCACTTAACCCTTGGCTTTTGAATTAAATGGCCTTGATTCATTTGGAGATATCTTGGATTGATGCCAAGTGTCCCCAAGGCTATGCAATACTAGGGTAAAGCTGGTGGGTGAGAAGGACCTCTCTTGTTCCATAGGGAGGGGGACCACAACCCTTTTCTTCATTTGGCTAAACCTAAGCAAAGCTTGGTTTAAAGCACTGGCTTAAGCCCAATTAGGAGAAGATATTGGCCACATTACATTAGGTCAAATAAGTCCAATGCACTCCAAATGATGCTTAGGATGCATTAAAAGATATTTTGAGGATTGAATTAATTGTGACATGTTAAGTTTTGGGAAAAGTCCAAATTTGCCCTTTAAAGGGCATTTTGGTCATTTTGGCCACTGGTCAACTCTGGTCAAACTAGGTCTATTAAAGTGCAGTTTACTGGTCAACATGTCATATTAAAGGTTATGGGTAAAGTCAAAGGTCTAGGGGAAGGCCCCAAGGTCAAATTCCAGAAAGTGGACGGTCTAGTGGCATAGGTTGTAAATATTTGAAGGTTTTGCAGCTTTTAAAAATTAATTCAGTTTCTGAGGTTAGAAGTGTCGAATTGAGCTTAAATTTGGATGGTTGACCTTAGGGACATGTATGATCAATATGCAACTAAAACATAATGAATCAGAGGTCATTTTACTAGATTTTAAGGTGACTAAAAAATCACTCAGAAAGGGTTTCAGGACCTTGGTCCTTAACCATGGGGTTGAGTTTGGAATTCTGAATTTGGACTAGATTTTGGATTTAAATGATTGAGTTTGAATTATTCATACCAATTAAAATAAAATAAATGATTGTATTTTACTGGATATGATTTGAAGTTTGATTGAGGGTTTGGATTAAAAGTCTTTAATTAAAGGCTGGAGTTGATGTTTTTGATTAAGGGCTGGATTGTCATTTAATTGGGGACTGAATTGAAATGTGACTAGGATCTATATGAATGATAGGTGGATAATTATCAACCATTAGATCACTAAGAAGAGGGGTAGGAAGCTCCTAATGAGCTCATACAGAAATGAGTTTAACACATCCCAACTATCATCAAATTTTAGAACATAGGAGGGTTGAAGATGCTCACTAATTATACATTTAGCAGATCCTTGACTCATATACACTAAATATTCTTTGGGTATCACAACAGATCCATCTTTTAATTTCATCCATTCCTTAAAAGTTATACAATCTTCTAACTCATGGTCGAGCATTCAATGAAATGGATAATAAGTGGGTTGGCCCTATTTGCCTACCTCCTCAGGTTTCTTAGGATCAGGAAGTCTAAATTCTTATTTCTTTGAAAGATTCTTAAAATTCTCTTAGTAGCCTCTTGTTTGAATGGATAAGTCTTACTTTTGAAGTACTCATACTTTTTCCTTCTCTCTTCTAGGGTTTGATAGAATTAAAGCATAAGTTGCAACTCATTCTATGGTCTACTATATTGTTGATACTGAAGAGGTCGACCTGAATTCTCTGCATGAATCTACATTGGTTGTTTTGCCTTATAAATTATGGACACTAATCCAAATTTCATTTTTAGAACCCTTTGAGGTTTTAATTTTTTAATTTTTGAATAAGACTAATCTTTTAAAAATGTTAGCTGAGAGGCTTACTCTTAGAGATTAGAGGTTTTACTCAATAACTTCTTGAAGATTTTAATTATAAAAACTTTTAGCAAAAGTTGGCTTAACCAAGAATGTTTTTTTACAGATTCTAGATAGCACATTGTTTTTGTAATTACGGTTCACACCTCATGCTATGATTCTCCACTACGAGATCACCAACAATGATATGATCTTTTGCACCTACAAACCTTTTCACAAATAAACTTTCCAACTCATTAAGGGTATGAACTAACCCATTGGGTAGTTCAACATACCAATCAAATTCAACACTAAATAAACTACTAATAAATTATCTAAACAACAATGCATCGATGTCCCTAGTATTACAACAACTTATTATGAAATGCATAAGGTGTTGTTTAGGATTTCCTGTACCATCAAAATTCTTTAAAGAAGGTGATACAAATCCTTCATGATAAGGCACTCATATTATTCTAGATATGATTTACCCTTTAGAACAGATGAAGTTTTTTGAGATTTAGCCAATGCCTCTTTGAGTTGTTATTCTACTATCTGCCTTATGTTTGTAGATGGAACTGGATTTATTTCTAACTTTACCTATTTATTTTCCACTTTTCTATGTGAACTCATTTTCCTTTAATGTCTACTTGGAAAGATTCGTCAAGTGAAGATTTGATTTGTGCTTCTGGTGTAGGAGACAATTTTCCTTGCATCGTTACAATCATGGCCATCATTTCCTCTAGTTTTCTTTCCATTCTCATTATCTATTTATCTTTCTCATGCAACTATTCTATAAGGTGTTCGGTTAAATCTACTATATCATCTTCATTAGTCCAAACACCAACTATTTTTGCTTCACCATTACCTTTTTCCTTCTATCTTTGTAGAGATGAACGAGTGTCTTGATGGGAGTTGTGGAGTGAACTTTCAAATTGTATAAAATCTAGGGTTTTACTACCCCTAAACGATGCTTAGGTTTTGTTTGATATATAAAAAATAACAAAACCCCACTTAATATATGCAAGTATACGTGTTGAATCAAGTAATAAAGTGCTAGAGTAGAGTGTCAAACCTATAAGCAAGTATGCTTTCTTACAACAAACTACTACAATTTACTCTAATTGTATTAATTATCCTATCAAAATAAAAAATGATAATTTTTTAGATTCTATTATTGAATAAACTAGTAAAATATTAAATATAATATTTAATTAAATTATTTTGGATTGATGAATTTAAATTACATATCTATCCTAATGAGACTCTTCATAGTAAGGTGATTCAAAGCATATGCACCCTTAGACCTCTATTGAGCTTGTAGGGGAGAAGGAAATTTGCTAGCCTCCTACAACTATAGTATCTTCTTAAGAACCTAGAACATTTTACATCGTATATCTCTGCATGCAAACATCCAATCTCCATACTCCTTATTATTCTTGTATTCCTCCATTAAGGTTATACATCACACTTAATTTTAACTATATATATAGCCACTATATGCTTTAAATAAAGAGCGGGATAATATTAAAAATTTTAATAGTATATAGAACAAGAGTCTTTATTAGTACTCAACATGCATTTTACATTATTAATCCAAAATAAGAGAATTAGCTAGACATAAGATGAATAAATAGAGAACTCATTTTCATTAAACTCATGGAAGAATGAAAATACAAGAGTGTGATATCACCAGAAAAGATCAAAGTATCTCCTCTACACTCCTTCTTCCTTAACTTATGGAATTGCTTTAAGAAACACCAACTAAATACTTTAAATTATTGTATCATGTACTTCCTTAGCCTCTCTTAAATTTTACTCTAAGAGAGAATAAGAGAAGTACTATAAAATATACTGAATTTTTACACAAGTGACTAGACTCCCTTAAAAATATAACTTCACAACTATTTATAGAAAACATAAGAAGGCATCATACACTATGGCGCTTTGAATGATGGCACCATGGCACCCTTAAAATGAACTAGTGCCTTCGTGCTAGAACTTCGACATTACCATGATACTTGCTAACGTGGATAAAATATTTAATGGATAGTTATATCATTTCACTAAGAGATCATGGCCTAAAGTTACAACTATAACACTACAATGATGTTGACATTCAAGCACAACAGCACCGAAGTAGAAGAAATAGCGCCAAGGTGTAAGAAATTATGGCAGGGTATTTAAAAATAGAAAATCTGGTGGTGCGAAGCTGACCTTCTAATTTCACAGCACTGATAATGCTAAGACGTTGTCTGAGTTATTGTCATAGTGCTTGCAAATAAAAAACTCGATGGTTCAATGTTAGAATTAGGGCACCTTGATGATATTGAAGGAAGTACTATTGTGTTGTTAAGTTAGATGCCACGGTGCTATAGATTACTATGAATTTTTTAGTTTTTTTTGCACAAAAATAATTAAAATAATACATTTTCATTGAAAAATAAATATAAAAAGTAATATATAATTTATACTTATCAAACTTTCCGCAGCTTAAACTCTTTCTTGTCATCAAGAAAATAAAGAAATCTATAATTCTGACTAATTAAATAACCAAAATTAAAATTGTTAATTTAAGACTACTATATTATAGGATAATATCCAACCATCTTTCATTAATGAAACCCTATTAGAGAGAGAAACTCCCATTATAGAAGGAATTCCTAATTTTCAAATTTTTTTCTTCCCGATTTCTTTCCTCTTTTTATGCAGGTTTGTAGGGGATGGCGGCCGTCGACCGCCGTCCATTAGAATCTTATTCAAAGAATGACCACCATGTTGGTGGTTCATTCTTGTAGGCTGGAGGTGACTTGGCTCGGCTGAAGGAAGGATAAGTTCGGAATGCAGATGAGGTGGATAAACGAAGATCTATAGGTTCGTTAGTTATTAATAAAAATTCTAGTTTTATTCCTGTGAAAAAATCTTCTGTTCATGGTAAGGGCAAAGCTATTTCTCAATTTTTTGATTGCAAGACACCCCATTTTCTTAAATCTAATGGTTTTTCTCCGTTTAAATCTAATAACATTGAGGCTTCTTCATCTGGTATCAATCTTCTTATTAATAGATTTGGCAATTCAAATGCAATCCCTGGCAACAGTGCGATAAATGTAAATTCCTTGATATCTATTAACAAAAAATTTTCAATTAATGGAGGAGAGAGTCCTGAAGGTCATAATGTTGAATCATCTTCTTCGGGTAAGAACCTTGATGCGGTGCCAGTTTTTGTGGAATTTCCTGTGAGTAATGGAAATGAGAAGAGTGTTGTTAACCCTTGGATTAAAAAGCCTTACATTAAATTGAATTTCAAAGAGGAAGACAAAGTTTTAACGGATGATGGAAAAGCAGTGAAAATGGTTGAGTCTAATGAAGTGTTGAACGTCAATAGGGTTCATAATTCTTTGGTTGTTAAAGTATTTGGTAAAGAAATCTCTTCTCACATTGTGGCTTTGGAATTAAGGCGACAATCGGCCCAATTTGGACAATTTCTTTTCACCACCTAGGGAGGGTTTAGTTTTTATGTTCTTTCCAATCAACTGGAGCTATGGACGGTCAGGAGGCCCTTGGTTTGTTAATGGTCACATTATTGGCATGATAGATGGTCCCTAGAGTTTTCTCCCTAATCTATGAAAGGTTTTTCTTCTCCAATATGGATTAGAATTCCTCAATTGCCCTTACAATGTTGGGATGAGGTAAATGTGGCAAGGATTGCTTCTATGGTTGGTTTACCTATGATGTTAGATGGCAATATGTTTAATTGGGGACGAAGGGAATTTGCAAGGGTTTGTGTTCGTGTAAAATTGGATCAACCTCTTCCTTTAGGTGTTTGGGTGGAAAATATGGTGGGAAGATTTTTTTCGAAAAATTGAGTATGAAAAGGTCACCTCTTTCTGTTTTAATTGTAGTTTGATTGGGCATGTGAAGGGTGATTGTAAAATGGGTGCTTCTATGTCCAAAAAACTTGGTGAGAAGTTAAGAAGCAAAGCCTAGGGAACCAAGAAGATATGGGACAAGGAACTAACAACACAACATATGGGCCATGGATTCATGTAAATAATAAGAGAAACAAGAAGTTTTCTAAAGGTGTTCCTATTGAGAAGTGGTTCAAAAGGAGTTCAGTAAAAAGCTTCACTACAAACTTGTGAATAAGGAGATAAAGAAATCTATTGGATTGGGTGCTAAGGAGCTGGAGGCTAGTATTACTTTGGATGTTATGAAGGAAAATGTTGATAACAATGTGGAGGAAGAGGGTGAAGCAAATTTGGAAAAAAGGTTTGGTAAAGGAAAAATTGTCAATTTAGATTTTGGGAAGGATTTTAACAACTTTAATGAGGAGGCTAATAGGCACATCCAGGAGGAGCATGTAGTTACAAGTTATAAAGCTAGTAGTCCAGTTCACATCAATGTGGTTGGAGGTGATGAAATCCAGCTAGATAGTCTAGCTATTTTGGTGACTTCAGGAAGTTCGTTTCCTAAAGTCAGGAAAAAATTCCAAATTCTGGAAACGTGTGTGGAAGGGAATGAGGGAAGCAATGGGATTCTAGTGCCTATGAAAGGAGAACTAGAAGAAGGTGAATTGGTTGCGAAAAGTATTAAGATCTCCAAAAAGAACTTAGGCCTTCTGGAAGAAGGATCAAGAAAGACTAAGTTTAAGCTTCAAAAAGAAGTTAGATCTTTGGGTAAAGACAATATCATTCCTCAAAGATTGATATGAGATGTGATGAAGAGGAGTAAGAGTGGGAGCAATCCCAACTCTAATCCAAAATGTCATCGATAGCATTTTGGAATTGTAGGGGGGCTAGGAAGAATGAAGCCTCCCGTTATTTGAATGAATTTATGAAAGAATTTGGTATCTTCTTTGTGGGGCTTGTGGAGACTAAGATCTCTTTAGTTAATAGGAATTAATTCAATAAAATGGTTGGAGCTAATTGGGATCACTTACTTTTTCCTGTAGAAGGATTGTCTAGATGCATTATAGTGTGCTGGAAGTCTGATGTTGGCTCTTTGTCAGTGATGAAAGCCTCTTCTCAAGTAGTTCTGGGAGAGTTTAAAATTCCTAACAGAGGTTCGTGGCTAATTGCAATAGTATATAGTAGCAAGGATACTTACAAGAGAAGTGCCTTGTGGGATAGTCTTGAAGCCTTTTCATATTGGAACATCCCTTTCATTATGGGGGTTGATTTCAATTGTATCTTGTCCCAAGAATAGAAAAGAGGAGGGAAGATGTTTGTTTTTTTATCAAGGCCCCCAAGATATGAATTTGTTTATGAACAAATGTGATTTTCATGATATTGGTGTTATTGGTCCAAGATACACTTGGTGAACAATAAAAAAGGTGGCGCCCGTATTCTTGAGAGATTGGATCGTTGACTTCTTAATTCAATGGCTTTAGAAGTAATTCAACCGATAGTAGTTCATCATCTTGATAGAATAGCATCTGACCACTACCCTATATTGTTAAAAAAAATTTACTTTTTGTTTTCAGAAAATCAGGAATATGATATTTGAAGAAATATGGGCCTCCTATCCAGCCTCATCAGCTATTGTAGCAAACTCTTCGGGGAAAGCTATTCGAGGAGATGAAGTGTATTTGCTTAATGTTAAATTTAAAAAGAGCTTTGAAGGCTTTATTCTTTTGGAGTAAGGCAAAGCATTCAAATCTTAATGTATTGAAAGACAATCTCAAAAAAGAAATTTTAGAGATGCAAGAAGAAGAGGCTGAAAGTGGTGGGCTATCTGATGAAAAGATTTGTCTGTTAAAGTATAAGGTACTAGAGCTCAACTCTACTTTGGGTCGGCTCAATACTTGGTGGAGACAAAGGGCTAAGGTCAAGTGGTTAGAAGAAGGTGACTCTAATTCCAAGTATTTCCATGTGTTTGCTTCAGCTAGGCATAATAGCAATCACATTCAGCAAATCAGAGACAATGGAGGTGGTTTGATTGAAGATTAGAGTCAAAGTGAAGATGTTCTCTATGAATTATTTAAAGACAAGTGGAGAGAAAGGAGATGTGTGCTTAGGGGTTGGCCATCCAGCTTGCATGTTCTAACTGATGTAGACAGAAGTTTGTTGTTGTCCGAGTTCAGCAAGGAGGAGCTGGAGCTATTTGTTAAGCATTTAAAAGGTAATATTTCCCTTGGCTTGGATGGTATCTTGTATTCTTTTATTAAGTATTGTTGGCTTATTATCAAAGAAGATGTTTGGAAGGCTATTAGCTCTTTTTTTACTACTGGTGTTATGTGTGAGAAGTGGAAAGAAACTTCTGTGATTTTAATTCCTAAGGTGAAGAATCCTTTGAGCACCTCTAATTATAGACCAATTAGCCTTTGTTTGTCTATATACAAAATTGTGGCTTGGATGCTATTGAATAGGTCGATTGGTTTCATTCCAAAAATTGTCTTGGAAGAACAAGCAGCCTTTGTAAGAGGTCAATCCTTATCTGAACATATTTTGCTAACTCAAGAGTTAATTAATAAGTTCAGATTTTCTAAAGAAAGGAAAGGATTGATGGCTATTAAAGTTGACATGGAACAGGCATACGATAGTATGGGTTGGGACACTTTAAAGCAAGTATTAGAGCATTTTGGTTTCCCAGGAAAATTCTCTGATTTTTTATTATAGTGTGTGGTTTCTCCCAAGTTCTCTATTTTGATTAAAGGTAAAAACTCTAAATGGATAGAGGCTAAAAGTGGTTTTCGGCAAGGATGTCCATTATCTCCTTATTTGTTCATTTTGTGTTCTCAATTATTGTCGGATGCCTTTGTTCAAAGAGGAAGAAGTATTGGTATCAAAGTAGCTCCAAAAGAAAAAATTGTTTCTCATTTACAGTATGCTGATGACATTATCATTTTCTCTGAGGCTAACTGAAAGAGTGTGAAGAAAATCAGTAAGATTCTGAAGGATTATTGCAATTGGTCAGGTCAAAACGTCAACACTCAGAAATCCTCTATTCTCTTTGGGAAGGCAGTTGGTAGGAGGAAGTGTATTGCTCTTTCTAAAATTATTGGTTATAAGATTGTCAAAGAACTTGCCTACCTTGGAGTTAAATTGGTTTTAAGGAGATTGATTCTTTCAGATTTTAATTCTTGTTGGAGAAGGCTTATAGCAAATTAAATACATGGGGTAACTGATTTATATCTCTTTCAGGAAAGCTAATTCTCATTAAGTCTTCTTTCCTCTCCCTTCCTATTTTTTTTCAATACATTCACTTGTCCCTATGGGAGTATTCAATGAGTTGGATAGAATGAGCAGGGACTTTATCTGGAACATACAAGATAGTAGTAAAGGCATTCACTATGTAGCTTGGGAAACTTTACGTAAACCAAAATTATTGGGTGGGCAAGGAATGCATTCAGCAGCTGATAAAGTAGTGCCTTTAAGGGCTAAATTTTTCTTGGAACTTTATTTCTAAGCCTATTCTCTTATCAATAGGATCTTAAAGGCTAAGTATGGGAATGATATTTGGAATTTTCAAGTCAGGAGTGGTGCTTCTCCTACTTGGAAGATCATAATCAACAGAGCCAAATTCTTTAAACAGATTGTGAGATGGAAGGTCTCGAATGGCACTAGTATCAATACTACCAAGGATGTTTGGATCTTAGACAAGAGCATAGATCGTTAGCCCACTTTTATTGCTGATTTAAACCAAGATAACAAGTACCTTATGGAGTTTATTCAGGAAGTAGAATGGAAAGTCCCAAAGCTACAACAGTTCTTTGGTCAAGAGCTGGTGGAACTAATTGCTTCAGTTCCAATTCATCCTGAAATGCAATATGTCCAATTGGAGCTTATGTCAAAATGTTCTATTAAATCAATTTCTTGATTGATTTTTGAACATTTATATGGGAATGTTGCTGAAGACAGGAACTGGAGATGGTTGAGGAATTTAAAACTACGTCCACGTGTAGAATTATTTTGGTGGAGATTGAATCTCAATGCTATTCCCTCAAATGAGTTTTTGGTGTATAGAAGGTTACAGAACATCAATGGTTGTCCGAGAGGGTGTAATGCAATCAAAAATTCTAAACACATTGCTGTCTGTTGTAATTATCTCCACCAGGTGATTGAGCTACTCAATAAATGGGGATTTAATGTCCCTATTTTTTCTATTCCAGAAGAGAGCTATTGAGATTTGGTAGCTTTGTCAAAATCTAATTCATTCTTGGGAAATTTGTATTGCTCGGCTGTTTTCTGGAATAGTAGAAATAAACTCATTCATAATGGAGCAGATGATTGCATTGTTGTTATAGCAGTAAATTCTATAAGTTCTACCACTGCTTCCTTCTGATTTAATCTGATTTTGAATTATCGGGATACTAATCAGTGTAGGCAGTCTCATTCCTCTTCGCATCCCCTCCCCTCGTTTGGATTAAACTAAATGTTGATGTGTCGCTAGAGACCTCTTATAAGGCAGGTGTTGGTGGCGTGATCAGAGATTTCAAAGGTAGATTCTTGTTTGCCTTTGGATTTAATTGGGACAGCTCAGAATTGGAACTGCATGTGGTTCTTTCCTTGAGGATGGTTCTTCAAGAGTAGATGTATGAGGTGAAAGGAATCATTATTGAAGGGGATAACTTTAATGTAATGAATTATGTTCAAGGTATGCTGAAGAATGATGATACTAAGGAGGGCAGCTCAAATAGAGAAGATTTTTCTTTTCTTAAAGTTTTTAACCAAGTGATTATTCATTTTGTGAATAGGGAATGTAATAATTTAGCGGATTGTTGTGCTAACTATGCTCATTTTTCTGATTTTATTTGGGATAGTATTGGTTGTAATAAGATTCCTCCTTATTTCTTTTCTTTGTTAAAGGAGGAATGTGATAGGGATGCTATCACTTAGCTTCTTATATCTTTGCATTTTCTAATAAAATTGCTCTATGCATCTCATCAAAAAAAAAATTATAGGATAATATATCAAGGCCTAGAAGTATTAGTAATGAACAAATTTATAATTTAGTTTGGATAATACTAATAATTATCCTAACCAGTCATCCTTATTATTGCTTAATTTAAATTTACATGTTATTAATATAATTATTGACTTTTGAATTATGAATTGAATAATGTATTCTAAATATTTGATGTGTTTGTAGTGAATGTTGAAATTTCATAAGTTCACTAGTATTTGAACTAGTTCTCTTATCTTATCCTTTGGGAATTTAAGTATAAGATTGTAGTTAGACTAAATTTTCTACCTAATACCATTTTTTATAGTACTCACTTTCTTTTTCTTCTTTTCTTTTCTTTTCTTTTTTAAATTCTTTTAACTTTTATTTTGGTGGAATACATAGTTAGAATATTAGTTTTGCTTAAAATCTTCTTGCAATCTTAATGAATTTAATGTAAGGATTTAATAAGATTGTGAATACCAAATTCATGTTACTTATGATTTTCAATTTTATTTTTTCTCATACCTATTCTTTAAAATTAATTATTCATTTTCAATTCAAAGGTCAATGTATAAATGTATAACTTATAAATTCATGTTAAGTTAATAATTTAAATTATCTAAGTTAGTTAATTATTAAATTTTTCAATCTACGAATTATAAAGTAGTGTTGATCTAGGGTTTTATTATTATCTGAATTTTACATAAATTTTAATATTCATTTTTATTAGGGTTAATTAAATAATCATAATGCAGAGATATTAATGGAAGATAATTTAAAATTTTAGGCATAAGGGGAATTTAATCAAATGTAAATAACAACACATAAAAACATTAATAAATACATATATTTTCACATAAATGATAGAAAGGTACAAAACATGTGAACATATAAAACTATAATACAAAGTATAATATAACTAGTGCATAAAGAACCACTCTAACCATCACAATAAGATTACTAAAAGCACAAGTTGGTTGCCTCCCATAAGCGTTAAGTGTATAGTCTTCAGCTAGGCTTGCCTAAATTTGTCAATTTGGCTGGGGTATATTACTACCAATCTTCAAATGATTATCACTTAGATCTTTTTCTTTTTCCCTTGGGTTAACTTCAGTATTACTAGGGAAGCTAACTTAATTGAGTTTCTAAATTTTTAATTAAAGCAACATAATTTTATAATTGAGTTCCTAATTGCATTACTACATCTTCCAATAATGATTTTTTACATTCATATTGATTGCTTTGATGAAATCCTAGAGGATATGCAAGTATAGGATTAACAACATCTTTTTGGGGATTATTCGAATTCACTCCTTGATTATTTTGACTAGAATTCCATTGATTATTTCTAACAACATTATTTGACAAATTAAAATTTGGATGGTTCCTCCAACCTGGATTATATGTATTGGAGTAGGGATTATTTATCTTCCTATCAAATTAATATTTTAAATCTCTTACATATTAGTATTTTAATTAACTTTTGATCCTCTAATTGCATAGATAATTCAATTCTAAATTTTGCATTTTATCATATTGTGCTCAACTTCTTAAAAATTGTTATAACTTGTATAGTCCAAATTAAAAAATATCAGAATCATATACTCCTGCTACTCTCTTAGGATTTAACCTATCCGTAGGCCACTAAAAATTATTAGTTGTGATTTCCTCTATTAAGTCATATGCTTCCTCAAATGACATAGACATTAACGATCCTCCAGCTATAACATCTATGATTACTCTAAGAGATCCTACAAATCCATTATAAAATAATTGAATAACCAACCAATCAGGTAAAATATGGTGAGGGCATTTCCTAAGCATTTCCTTAAATCTCTCCCAACTCTCATAAATCGATTCTCCTTCAAACTGGGTAAAATAAGTTATATCACTTCTAAGTTTAGTTGTCTTTGAAGGAGAGAAATACTTAGAAAAATACTTATGAGCCAACTCATTCCAAGTGGTTATAGAGCTTGGGGGTAAAGACTTCAACCACATCTTAGCTTTATCTCCTAAGGAAAATGAGAACAATCTAAGTCTAATGGCATCATCACTGACACCCTTATACTTAAATGTTGCACAAATATTTAGGAATTGGACTAAGTGTAAATTGGGATATTCAACAGGAGTTCCACAAAAATATGAATTTTAAACCATTTGATTTATGGAAGGTTTTAATTCTAAATTATCAACTTGGATCGTAGGTCTATTAATGCTTTGATAAATTCTATTTACTAAAGGGTTAGCATAATCTCTAAGAGGTCTATAATGGTCTTAATCTAATACAGGTTTCTTTCATTTTTACTATCTTTTTTGTTTTTCAAAATTTTAAGAGGTTGTTTATATTCCAGCATCAAACATAATGGTTCCATTCTATGTCTATAAAGCATGCAACTATAAATATACAATCAACAAATTAAATAAAATAAAAATGAAAGATACAAGTAGGTCTAATTATATAATTAATTTAATAATATGGTAAAATTTCAAAAAATAAAATACTTTCCTGACAACGTTGCCAAAAACTTGATGGGTGCAGTGGAGTGAACTTTTAAATTATATAAAAATCTAGGGCTCTATCAACCCTAAATAATATTTAGGTTATCTTTGATAAATAAAAAATAACAAAACTCCACTTAATATATGTAAGTATACGTGTCAAATCAAGTAATAAAGTGATAGAGAAGAGTGTCGAACTAATGAGAAAGTATGCTTACTTGCAACAACCTATTATTATTTTTTGTAATTGTAGTAATTTTCCTACTGAAATAAAAAATGATAATTTTTGGAGATTCTATCACTAAATAAAACACTCAAAATTTAGATATAATATTTAATTAAAGTGTTGTGGATTGATAAATTTAAATTGCATTTCTTTTCTAATGAGACTCTTCATGGTAATGTGATTTAGAGTATATGAATCCCATGACCTCTATAGAGCTTATAGGGGTGAAAAGGATATCTGTTGACTTCCTATAGTTATAGTATATCCTAAGGAACCTAGAATATTTTACATCCTATGTCTAAGCATGCAAACATCATATCTCAATACTCGTAGTTGTTCATACAATCCTTAACTGTGACTATACATCACTACAGGAAAACTGTATGTTACTGTCCGAATTTCTGGCGGATGGTATCCACCGGCAATTAGCGACGCAATTACCGGTGAATTTGTCGCCGGTAATTGTGCGACGAAATTTTCGGCAGATTATCTGTCGCTTCCTTACCGGTGGATAATACGACGCAATTGCGTCGGAAAAGTTTTGTTTTCCGACGCAATATCCGTCGGAAATTACCGGCGGTCGTACCGGCATATTTTCTGCCGGCTTACATAAACTCGATGAAGTATAACCGGCGAATGTTCCGCCGGTAATATTTCCGACAGAGTATCCACCGGAAACTCTGCCGGTAAAGGCCCTATTTCGAGCCATCTCGCGCCTGGTTCCTCATTCTCATCTCGTTTGGCTTTTTTGTTCGATTCCGCTCCAATGACGACGTATTCTGCTCCGACGACGTATCCCGTTCCTTCGACGCCGGTGGACTAGCGGACGCTCCTTCTCCGGTGACACTCCGACGACACTCCAACGATGTTCCTTCGCCGCTAGGTTTCACTCGTTCGACAACATTCCTTCGGAAATCCTTCAACGACGTTCCTTCGGAATTCCTTCAACGACGTTCCTTGGTGTAGAGGTAACACTCTCTTTTCTTCAGTCATTGATGTTCTTATTAGATTTTACCCTTGTGTGATATTATTAGTAGAATTCAAATTGGATTGTTGAAGTGGAGGAATGCATTGGGCTTATTGTGTGATAGAAAAGTCCCCCTCAAGCTTAGGGGCTGTTTGGTAGAACCTAGGATTTCATTTAAGTAGGATTTTGTAAATTCTCTAAATTCGGATTTGCCAAATAATTTACCAAATCCTAAAGGTGTTAAATCCTGAAAACTATTTGGGGAGTTTACTTAAGGGGGTCTAGGGCAAGGAGAGGGATTTGGCCAACCAAACCAACCCATGCAGTATGGTGTAGAATATTGGCCATTAGAAAATACGGATTTACAACGTAGCTTTCATAGGAATGTCTAAGAGCAGGGAGATGGACTCCCATGGTCAGTGGAATTTCGGAAATCCGATATTTAGAACGAATCCGGTGTTTTGTTTACAGGTTGTGGAAATCCAATTTTAGAGGGAAGAAGGTTTTTTTTGTCAATGCTACAGGTTTCCGGCAGATTATCCGTCGGAAATGGTGCCGGTAATACGATATAGCGAACTTTCGGGAGGATTATGCGCCGAAAATTTCCGGCACTTAGTCCGTCGGCAAGTATGACGGTAATAGTAACGTCGATTTGTTGTGGCGTATAATCCGCCAGTATTACCGACGGATATTTCTGCCGGCAATACCAGCGGATCATACGCCAGAAACTAATAACATAATAACATCGTTTTTTTGTTATTTTTTCGTCGGAAATACGCTGAAAAATCCGCCGGAAATATTACCGACTGATTAACTCCGTCGGTAATCTATTTCCGATGCACGAATTACCGTCGGATGGATTTCCGTCGGAAATCCGCCGAAAACCGTATATTTCCGACGGATTTTCATTGTTACCGACGAATTTTGTCTGCCGGTAACAATGAGTTTTCCTGTAGTGCATCACACTAAATTTTAACTACACATATGGCCACTATGTGCATTTAAGGAAAAGCGAAATAAGATTGAAAACATCTTTTAACAAGTTATAAAGAATTTTCATTAGTACTCAACATGCATTTTTCATCATCAGGTAGACATAAGATGAATAAGTAGCAAACAAAATTTCATTAAACTCATAAAAGAATGAAAATATAAGAAAGTGATATCTCGAGGAAGGATCAAAGTATCTCCTATACACTGCTACTCCATTAACTTATAGAGTTTCTTTAAGTAACATAGGCTAAATACTCTAAATGATTCTATCTTAGACTTCCCTATCCTCCCTTAGATTTTACTCTTAAAAGTATTAAATTTCACATAAGTGAATGAATTCCCTTACAAACATAATATCACAACTATTTATAAAAAAACTTAAAAAAGGCATCTAGAATTATAGCACTTAAAATAATGTCACCGTAGAGCCCTTAAAGTGAACTAGCACATTAGTGCTAGAACTTCTGCACCACCATGGTGTTCGCTGATGGGGATCAGTTATTTAGTGAACAATCACATCATTTCACTTAGACATCATGGCCTTGGAATTTATAACTATCCCACCACAGCACTTTTGACATTCAAGCACTGCGGTGCCCAAGTAGCAAAAATGTTGCTAAGGGATAAGAAATTATGGGACTACGATATTTGAAAATAAAGAATCTGGCACCGCCAAGCTATCCTTCTGACATCACAGCACCAATAATGGTATGGTGTTATTTATGTTGCAATCGCAGTGCTTGCAAATAAGGAACTTGGCATTATAATTTCATAATTGGGACTCCTCGGTGATATTGAAGGAAGCAATGTGGCATTATTTCATCAAATTCCATGCCGCTGCAGTGTACTTAGAATTTTTTGCTATTTTTTTAGTTTTTCTACACAAAAATAACTAAAATTACACATTTTCACTAAAAATAAAACACATAAAATAATATGTAATTTACACTTATCATGTCTACCTCATTAACATAGCTAGACATTTCATCATCTTGCAATTTTTCTTTCACATTATCTATGGCATCTTATTCATCTGTATATTGGATACTCTCCTTTAGATGATCCACCATTTCTTTAATTGATTTGTCTGCTACATTGTGTGGATCTATAGGTGTATTCTACAATGGGTGATGACTAAGTAATATATTTTCTTCTTTATTCTTTCTTCTATTACACTATTCTTGTGAGTGATTAGTATAGTCAGAGTGGAAACCATTTTAGTATCAAATAATAAGGCTATCTGATATGTTGATTTTAGCCTCCTTCTATCAAAAAAGAAGATGATTTCTTACCTTGTAAATGATGTCGATCAACTCTTAGTAGATGTTGACCATGGGGGCTATAAAGTTTTTGGATTGGTTTGAAGATAAAAAAGATATGGGATTAACGCATCGATGGGCTAATAGTCCATTGAAAGTTTGATAAAGGATGTTAAGTCTAAGTGAACTGTCCCTAGGCACACCAAGATGGTGGTAAATTAGTGAATTTAAAAACTATTTGATTACTTCAAAATGCAACACAAATATTTTTTAATTTTTTTCAATAATTAAAAAAAGTAACAACAATCACTTGATGCGAAAGCAAATAATTTTATCAAAAGTCAAAATAATGATGATATATTCTAATCAACATAATGAAGCATTAATCACCAATTTTCACCAAGCAATTATCACAGAAATAAAATGGAAAAAAAAGTGCAAAAAGTAAGAAATCAGAATCAGTACACAACCTAGTGCGGCAAAGAACCGTGACCTCCTTTCTCACCCTTCTGGTGATCACAAAAAACCATGACCTCCTTTCTCACCCTCCTGGTGATAGTAGAGAACCACGACCTCCTTTCTCTCCCTCATAGTGATGGAAGAGAACCACGAACTCCTTTCTCAACCTCAGTGAAAGTAAGAAATCAGAATCAGCACATTAGAATTTTATAGTGTTTCAGTCAAATAATGACCTACGTCCACTCTCTGGAGTTCTCCTCTCTGAGTATTGCATTGAAATTTAGTGTCTCTCCTTTAGCCCCTACAACTAGGCGAAGAAGCCTTATAATCTTTTTACTAACCAAGTGTGGCAGATCACCTTGACCTCCTTTTTCACCCTCTTGGTGACAGCAGTGATCCATGACCTCCTTTCTCACCATCCTGATGATCGAAGAGAACCACGACCTTGTTTCTCACCCTCTTGGTGATAGCAGAGAACCATAACTTTGAGGTGAAGAACTTCTTCCCAGAGCCACCCAAGAAACTTAAACAGACACTTTAAGGAAACAATGCAAGGCACCTGCTTAAAGCAACCGTGTGAACCCCTCACACTACTTCTCCCTTGCACACAAGCTCTCCCTCTCTTCTTAAAGCTCTCCTAGATCCCTTCTTCAAGCTCTCTCTCAAAAACACTCAATAGCCAAAGACTTAAAAAAAGTCTATTGAGTGAGATTAAATATAAGGCCTCATAAAAAGACCTAGAATTGAATTATGGAAACTCTAATCATATAGTATGATCCAAGATCGTACGGTATGATTAGTTCAAATAATCCTATTAGTACTATACAAAGAGTAAGGCATTATATAATGAGTTTAATAAATTGTGTTAATCATCCAGTATGATTTGAGAATTATCTTGTATGATTAGTTCAAATAACTTGGATTATTATCCCGTATAATTGGCAACAATAAAATATTATCCCATGCAAAAATTGGGTCGTACAGTACAATTTTGTATAATTATCCTATACGATCTGACTGGATCAATTAATCCAAAATCATTCTTTAATTATAGGATTAATTTAGGTGAGATTTAATTATATCGTATAGTACGATCCCTATCGCATGATATGATTAGTATAAATTTTGAATTTTAAAATATTACCTATATTGTGATTGGCGACTAAGATCTTAATTTCAACTGATTGACCTATACGATCTATATCATACAGTACGATTAGTTTAAACTACTTTAATTATCATAATTAGCTATTTTAATGATTTTTGATTAATTGATTGTACAGTACAATATAGATCGTGTAGTATGATTAGTTCAAAAAATTGAACTTCTAATTTTGTCTCTATTTTATTGTCTTGAGTGTTTGTGTGCAAGGTTACCAAGTATAGTATTCACCAAATACATAATTTGACTTAAGAAATGTAGAAATGAGAAAAGATAAAATTACTGACTCTTCCAAACACTTAACCTTGAGCTGAATAATTTTGCATAATATAAGGTGGATCAAAAATGTTGGTGCACGAGAAAAAATAGATATGTAATAATAGCAATTAATAGGAGATAACATAGTAAATAATTTGATAATATTTTTTATCATCAAAATCATAGGACTTGGGTCTAGATTTGCACTAATCTCCCCCTTTTTTATGATGGCAAACATTACTGATAAAGAACTTTAATTTATTTTTATTATGTCCTAAGCTACCCCTTACTAATTAAATTTTTGAAAATAAGGAGAGTATGTTTTTCTTTCATTTTTCAAATTTTTTTTAAATAAAGGAAAAAAATGAGCATAAAAAATGAGCAGGAAATAAATGAAAAACTAGTGGACTAATCATACCATAATAGAAAATATAGACAAACACAACATGCTGCTCCCCATTTTAAAATTAATAAAAAGGAGGAGACACCTAAACAAAAATACCAAAACACAACAAACAACACAAAATAGAATCATAAAAATAATGCAGACATAAGGAAGAAAATAGAAAACTAACTAAAAGTATGAAGTTCCCAGATCAGGTGGAGGAGGTGGTAGTGGTGGTTGGAAGTATCGAAGAATAGAGGTGAATTGCTCTCCAAACCAAGCCCTATCATTTTTGTGCTGTTGGTGCTGCTCTGCTATGTAGTTATCAAATCGAGTCTCCCACTAATCATATCTTTGAATCAGTGTATCGTACTAAGAGGGCTATAGAATAGGTGCTGGTGCTCATCGTCCCTCAGATTCCTCTGGCTCGGGGTCACCATAGTGAACATTTCTGCGATGAGCACTATGATGAATATGGAAGGAGCTATTTGAGTAGAAAATTATATGGTGTTCTAACAGTATAGGGAGTTGGAAATAATATTTAAATTCAAGGGTGAAGGTAATGATGTGACCTAAGGTAAGATTTAGCTTTATTTTATGTCTAGGATCTCAAATGCAAGTAAAATTATCAAGGTATCAAATAATTAAATTAGCTTTATTGAAATCAATCTCAGCCATTATGAAATAAGTGCTGAGAGATAGAAGAGTTGTTATATTTATTTGATCCCCAGCTTTTGGAATGATTGAGTTTCAAAGGATATGTTGTATGATTCGAGCATCTTGAGCTAAGATATTTACATGAGGAATGTGGATGTTGATAGTTGATTACCTAAAGGTAGTGTTAGCAAGGGTCCAGTCATAGTCAGGGTTAGAAGCTATAAGGTAAATTTTCTCGCTAGTGGTAGAAAGAAAAAGGAATTCATGAAAGTCTTCATAGGTAATTTCATTAGACCTCCTATTGACATAATATTGGAGGGTAGTACCCTCACTATTAATTCAGAGGCTGACTAAGAATTCAAAAAGGAGTTCAGAATTGAAAGGATAGGCAAGAGTGAGAATGAAAGGAAGGGAGGTGCGACTGAAAAGAGTGAGTACCTAAGAGTTTAAAACTTCCTGATTTGTGATCTTTGAGGGTGTAATCTCAATAGCCTTGTAATGATTGTATGCCTCTTCGTTAGCTGCTTCAATAAAGCGAGGATCCATGGTTCATCGGGAAGAGCTTTTGATAAGAGCTCTTAATCACTTCCCACCATCCATTTCAAGGACTAAGATCTTAGGGAGGAAGGAAGAGAACTTGAAAAGAGTTGAGTGAAAAAAAAAACTTATTTTCCCTCCCTTTAAATAGAAATTGATAATATCGTATAGTATGATAGGGTAATTATATATAGTATGATTGTATGCCTCTTCATCCCAGCTCGATCAGTAAAAAAAGTAGTCTTATCATACAGTATGATCAAAATCATACTGGATAATCAGTGTAATGATGGTCATTCCAAGGAGTTGGTTTGGATGATCATTGATTGGTTAAATTGTCTTGTACGAATAGGTGTTCATACAGTACGATACCATATTTAATATCATACAAGCCAAATTCAATTCATCCAAAGCCTAGTGCCACATTTATCGCATAATATGATTAAGGTTTTTGTATAGTATGATCACCAATAATTGATCAATCAGAGCCATTAGATGTGTTATGAGCAATGATGTAATACTTTGTGCATATCATATAATACGATGTGAGAAAATTTTTATTTATGTGTGATGATTACAAAAACTTTTTAAACAAAAAGAATAATAAAATAAAATGAAAATTCTCAAAAAAACCAAATCACAAACACAAATAACAAAATACAAATAAAAACACTAAACAAATAATATAAAGGTACACACACATAACATTCATATTTTTGATTTCCAGATCATCCTGATTCAAGCATGAATATCTTTGACACCTAGTCTAGTCTTTAAGTGATAAAAGTTTCAAAGGTAAGGGGCTTTGTAAAGATATCTTCTAGTTCATTTTCAGTAGCTACATGATATAATTTTATATCCCCCTTGGTTACATAGTCTCTAATGAAATGGTGTCTAATATTTATGTATTTAGGCCTGGAGTGTTGGATTGTATTTTTTGAAATACAGATGGCACTGGTGTTATCACAAATGATTGAAATAGTACTAACAGGCAGTCCAAGATCTAAGATTTGTTATTTAAGAATAAGGCTTGTGCAACATAGCTCCCTACAGGTATATATTCTGCTTCAGTTATAGATAGGAGTACAAAGTTTTATTTTCTATGTGACCAGGAGACTAAAGATTGTCATATGAATTGATAGGTTCTAAAAGTACTTTTCTTATCAACTCTGCATCCTGTAAAGTCTGGATCATAATATCTTATAGTTTTAAAATAAGTATTATGTTTAGGATACAACATTCCAAGGTTTTGGATTCCTATAAGATATCTAAGAAGTCTTCTAATAGCACTCATATGCAATTCTTTGGGAATAGCCTGAAATCTTGTATTGCAATAAACACTAAACATTATATAAGGTCTACTGGCAGTCAAGTAAAGAACTGATCCAATTGTCCCTCTGTACTTCTTTTGATTAATTAATTTTCCATTTGGATCCTTATCCAATTGAATGGTGGAGCTCATGGGAGTATTAAGTGCCTTAGCATTATCCATCTCATATTTTATAAGAATATCATTAATATATTTTGATTGTCTATGGAAAGTTTCCTCATCCTTTTGCTTTACACTAAATCTAATGAAATAGGTAAGCTCTCCCATCATGCTCATTTTAAACTCCTCACTCATAGTTTTTGAGAATTTATCACAAAGACTTTTATTTATAGATCCAAATAGTATATCATCAACATAGATTTGAATAATGAGTAGTTCTTCTCTTTTATTCTTTAGGAATAGAGTGGTGTCTACACTACCCTTAACAAAATCTCTATCTAGGGGAAAGGTGCTTAGCCTTTCATACCAAGCTTTAGGTGCTTGCTTCAATCCAAGTAATTCCTTCTTTAATTTGAGTAGAATTCTCAAAGCCTGGGGTTACTCACCATATACATCTTCTTTAATTACCCCATTTAGGAAGGCACTTTTAATATCTATTTGATATAGCTTGAATCTTCTAAAGCAAGCAAAGGATAACAGCACTCTAATGGCTTCTAGTCTTACTACAGGAGCAAAGGTCACTTCAAAGTCATTTCCTTTAATTTAATTGAACCCCTTAGTTACTAATCTAGCCTTATTTCTAATTACTATGCTTGAGTCATTCATCTTATTCTTAAAAACCTGTTTGGTTCCTACCACACTCTAGTCTTTGGATCTACTAACCAACTCCCAAATATTATTTCTAACAAATTTATTCAACTCTTCTTGCATGGCTAGGATCAAAAATTCATCAGATAAAGCTTGATTTATATTTGAGGGTTCTACCATAGAGATAAAAGTAGAGTGGCTAAGCTCCTTTCTAAGTCCATGCATAGTTCTTACTCCTACTGATGGATCTCCTAGGATGAGGTCCTTAGGATGAATAGATGAATATTTACAATCTTTAGGCAATGAGTTCTGAAGCTCCAATCTATTTTCTAGGTCAATAGATTCTACTCCATGGGTCACCTTAACCACTTCTTCTTCTTCCAACCTAGGTTCAACAGATTTGTCTGATTCATCAAATATTACATGGGTGGTCTCCTCTACCGCTAATGTTCTCTTATTGAAAACTCTATAGGATTTACCTATATCTAAATATCCTAGGAAAATTCCTTCATCAGATTTAGGATCAAACTTTTTTAATGCGAATTTTCCATTATTTAGAATGAATACCTTACATCCAAAGATATGAAGGTGAGAGAGATTGGGTGTTCTTCCTTTGAGTAACTCATAGGGTGTCTTAGTAGCTTGGATCTAACATTAAACCTATTGAGAACAAAATAAGTAGTGTTCATTACTTCTACGTAGAAATACCTAGGAAGAGATTATTTTGTTAGCATGGCTCTAACAGCTTCTATCAGGGTTCTATTTTTCCTTTCAGCAATCACATTCTGCTAAGGGGTTCTAGGAGCTAAAAAATTGTGTTCTATTCATATCTCCTTATAAAATGATTCAAATTTATCATTCTCAAATTCCCCACCATGAATGTGATAAAAATTTTATCCAAGTAAATTTGGAGTAATCATCAACAATCACATATCCATATACTTTCCCCACTAAGCTAGCAGTGCTAACTAATCCAAATAAATCCATGTGAAGGACTTCTAAGATTCTACATATGGTAATGTCCTTAATTGAGTGGAAGGATATTTTGATTTGTTTTCTTAGTTAACAGGCATCGTAGAGGTGGTTCTTAGAGAAATCTAGTTTGGGTATGCCATTAACTAGTCCTTTTGGGTTATCTTCCTAAGGTTTTACATTCTTGCATGATATAGTCTCCTATGCCATAGCCATAATCCATTAGTAATTATTTTTAAGCAAAGATAATTAGTAGATTTAAAATAGTTTAAATCAAGCATGTAAACATTTTTTATTCTCTTCCCTTCTAAAATAGTATTCCCATCTAAACTTATCACACAACTAGTAGATAAAAATTTAAAGTGAAAGCCTTTATCCCAAAGTTGACTTATGATAAGCAAATTATATTTCAAGCCATCTACTAGTAATACATTTTCAATAATATAATATTTTTAATTACCAATCATACCAGAACCTACCACTTTTCTAGTGGTATTATCTCCAAGTGTTGCCTTTCCTCCTGCCCTGGCCTCCAGTGTAATGAATTACTTTATGTCTCCAATCATGTGCCTTAAGCATCTGTTGTCCATGTATTGCATGTTCTCACTAGGTCTTTTGTGAGAGCACTCCTCCTCTTAATTAGAATGATCAAGACTACTATCTACAATAAGGCACAAATTGGTTACCTCCACTTCTATTTCTATTTTTGATGAATCTGAAGCTGACTCTGCCAAAAATACCTTCTATGTTTGTTGCTTCCCCTTTTTAAACACTTTCTTCTCTTCCCCCTTCTCCTTGATTGGGTGAGCTTTTAGGTTGGGGCAATCCATTCTCAAGTGGCCCAGCTTCCTGCATTCAAAACATATAGTATCATATAATGCCTTAAAATTCTTGTTTGATATACCTTTGTTCCATTACTAATGATGCTTTTATTTTCTTCTTAGGAAGCTTTTGAATTGTCCTATCAACAGTGTTATGTCATCCTCTTCCTCAGCTATAGAGCTATCAGTTTTTGATTCAGTTGCTTTCAGTGTTATAACCTTATACCTTTTCTTGTCTCCTGTATCTACAATCTCTGACTCATACCTTGCTCATAGATAATGAGTGAGCCTCTCAAGTTATCTATAGAATAAATATTAAGATCCATTGATTCCTAAATGGGAGTAACCTTAGCATCATAATTACTAAGTAAACATCTAAGGATTTTGTTCACTTTTTCAAAGTTGGAAAGCTCTCTTCCTAAAGCATGTGGAGATTTCATAATTTTTGTAAACCTAGTGTACATGTCTGAAAAGGTTTCAATAGGATTCATGCAAAAGAGTTCATAATCATGCAATAGAATGTTCAACCTAGATTATTTTACCTCACTAGTTCCCTCATATGTAATACACAATTTATCCCAAATATCCTTGCTAGTGATACAGGTAGAGACTCTCATGTAATCTTCAGACTTAAAGGCACCAAAAAAGTAATTTAATCACTTAGCATTCAATTGAGCTAAGCATCTATCCTCATTACTTCATTCATTAAATAATAACTCAGTTTTAATGCCATTAATAAAATGAGATGGTGTAGTATAACCCTCTTGTACTAAAATGCATGTGAAACTCAATAAATTGCAAGAAAGCATGCAAATTTTCTAAAACTCAAATGGTATGTTGTCAAATAGAGGTGGACAAGTAATAGAGTAACCTTCCACGATGTTCTTATTTCTGAAATGTGCCATGGATCATTTTCCTCTAGGTTTTCTAAAACAATATTCTTGAATACCACTCTGATACAAAGTAAAAGTTCAATAAAGGATGTTAAGCGTAAGTGTGAACTATCCCTAGGCAAACTAAGAGGGGGGTGAATGAGTGAATTTAAAAACTAATTGATTACTTCAAAATACAACACTTATATTTTTTGGATTTTTTCATTAATTAAAAAAAGTAACAACTATCACTTGATGCGAAAGCAAATAATTTTATCAGAACTCATGATAATTAATGATGATGATATTCTAATCAATAAATGAAGCATTAATCACCAATTTTCATCAAGCAATTATCACAGAAATAAAATTCAAAAAAAAGAATAAAAAGTAAGAAATCAAAATCAGCACACCAAAATTTTATAGCAGTTTAAAGATAGAGTTTAGTAGATATTTTTCTTTGTTGAGAACTTATCTATGACTTTGATAAAGGCACCACAGTTAGAGGAGGCTTGGATGATGATTCAGATCAGTTTGGACAGGCAAAGTCACGGTTCTCCATCCAAACAGTAGGGAAATGACTAGGAAATGTGTAGAAAACTCTACGAGATCAAAACAAAAACTAAAAAGCTCTAGAGGATGGTTAGGGTGAGAATAATGTAAGTGTTAGTATTTTGAGCCATTTTTGGCAAATTCAACTGCTAGGGTTCACATGAATTATTGGGATTACTCATGTGGGTTTCCTAGATGCTCTACATCTATCCTAGGCCATTGTAGAGTTGAGAGATGGGCTGGAGTAGAGAGAAATCCTATTGAAGGTTTATGCATGGTAGGGGACCACTAAAACTATTTTAGACTAAACCAGCTATTGGGGTGTGTTAGGCTAGTGTTTTGGTATGTATTAGGGTTCATTTAAACAAGTTAGAGAAGTTGGTTTAGAGAGAACAAGTGGGAAAGAGGAGTTTTATTGATGGTTTGACCAGTCAAGGGGTCAAACCCTATTGAGTTGGCCCATATAGAGTGTTTGAATGCTAGTGGAGTGTGATGCCATGGCTCTAAAGAAAAAATTTGAGGTTTGAATGAGTGGTCAAATGTATAAGAGGTTTGACCATCTTTGATGGTTTAACAAAGTCAAACTATCAATGATCACTCAACAGTGGTTTGAATGTGCTTGAATCATGCAATGGAGTGATTGTGAGGATTTATTGGGTTTGATTTGAATGCATGAGCTAGAATGACCCAAGTTGATGTGGTTTGACCAAACTTAGGTTTAGTTGACCAAGTCAACAAGGGTTTGAATTAAGGTGGTCAATCAAGTATAATTGACTAAGAGTGATGATCAAAATGGTTTGGTGAAGCTCATAGCTGATTTGGTGTTTAATTAGAGGTGATTAAGGTGTATGACCAATTAGGCTAACTTGAGCTTGCTCAACTTGGTCAGATTGTTTAATTAATTACAATGCAGGGTTGTAATTGCTCAAATGATTATAGTTCAGTTATTATAACCAATGATTATTAATTATAGATGGTGATTGAAGTTTGACTGAATATAAATTAAAGAATTGTAGAATAAGTGATTGTAGGCTAGATTATTATCAACTAGGTAATTGTCAACCATAAGATTTACAAATAGGAGCTTGAGATCAAGATGACCTCATACAAAAATGAGGTCAACAACTCCTTATTAACTGGAAGTAGCACCATCAAAATATATATTCCTAGTAACTTTTCATTCATTTTTAGATTCATTATTTATTCTTTTGGTAGTTCATCATTTATTAGATAATCATCTTGTACTAGATGAGCTGCTAAGAAATCTTCTACAGCTTGGAGAATGAATGTGATTTCAAATTGTGATAGAATTATTGACCATCGAGCTCATCTTCGTGATAGCGTTGAATAAGTCATTAGATACTATAGTGAATTTACTTAGGATAATAGATTCACTTTATGAGAGAACATATAATGCCTCAACTATTGAGTGACAAAGATTAAAGCAAGGTAATATTTATCTTCTACAGGATAATTTACTTCAGTTGGAAGTAAACATCTACTCAGATAGTAAAGTATATTATCTTTCCCTTCTTTGCTAACTTGAGTTAACAATGCACGAAGAAATTCACTTTAAGTTGTGGCATATAAAATTAGTGGCTTCACTGGGATTGGAGTAGCACAGACTGGAGGAATTGTCATATACTATATTATATGATCGAATGCTTTCCAATAATTTTCATCCCACTAAAAGAGAGCATCTTTCTTGTATAGAGCTATAAATGGTTGACATCTTCTAAAAGAATGTGATATAAATCTTCTAGGGTACGCCAATCAACCTTGAAAAGCTCTCAATTGGGAAAGACTTCTAGATGCTGGCATTTCTATTATAGCTCATATATTATTTGGATCTATTTTGACTCCTCAATGTCAAATAATGAAACCCGAAAACATTCTTGAAGTAACGCCAAAATCACACTTCAATGGATTCATTTTTAAATTATGCTGGTGTAATCTTTGGAAAATTATTCTTAGATCCTATAAATGATCATCTCTTTCAAGACTTTTAGTAATTAGATTATGAACATAACATTCCACCATATAGTGGATAACTTTGTTAAAATCCTCATCATTGTACATTGATAGGTTACCCCAGCATTCTTTAATTTGAATTGCATGACTTTATAATAATAGACTTCTATCAATGTTCTAAAAGTTATATGTTTTTCACCTTTAGGAGACATTTTGATTTCATTATACCCAAATGATCCATCTTTATAAAAGAAAATATTTCTTGGGATGAAGCAATATCTACCATAAGTTATTGTATAAGAAGTAAAAACTCATCTTCAGGACATATTTTGTTCAGATATTTGAAATCAATACAGACACGAATCTGACCATTCTTTTTCTTCACTATAATAACACTAGATAACCAGATTGGATATTTCTTTTCCCAGATGAAGCCTGCATTGATTAACTTTTTAACTTCAAATATTACTTGTTTAATGTCGAGTTTCATTCGTTAAGGTACTTATTTATCTAGGGTCATTTCTTGTTGAATTTCTAGCTTATAAATTGTTATGTCTGGAGATAATCTGTGCCTTTCTTCATAACTCCGACAAAATAATCTTTGAATTTAGATAATAATTCATTCATTTTATTTACCTCATCATCATTCAATAAAAAACTTATAAAAACTGCATGAGGATCTTTTTCACTTCCTAGTTTGATTTGTTTTAGATCATTAATGTTAGATTTCATTTTCTCTTAAAGTTTTAGAGGTGCATCCTAACTTGAGAGTCATCTAGATCATCTAAACATCCTAAATAAAGTTTGTTAAAAGCTTTAACATTCACTGAAAAGAGACTATCATACTCTAGATTATTTGATGTGACTAGAAATATTTGTCATCATCAAAAAAATATCTAGTAGTGAAGACATGACCTGATCTTGAAGCATATTTATGATTTTTTACATTCCACAGGTGTTTGAATTGCTGAGCTTCGCCTCTAGTCCAACTTGATTAAATCATTCTTAATGAATTTGTTAATGTAATTTGAGTACCAGTTGAAAGGGATTTCTATTACTTCATCCATAAATGGATTTTTGAGGGTTACATAAATTTCAATAGTTTAATTGGTAGAAGGTACAAAGATATTGGCCCTAGAATCTATGTTTAAAGGAAGAGAGACTTTCAACTCTAACATTTTTACATCACTATGGGATAATGGGGTAAAGGTAACATTTTCAACATACTTATTTAATATCTCTATAGTAAATATATTCAAATTAGCTTCCCTAGTGATTTGGATCTTGTCCTCATCACTATTAGCTTAAATAGGTATTTCAAACTTTGGCTGCTTTAATGAATCTAATATTCTCTAGCATTTAGATTTATCAATCACATATAATTCCTCCTCCGAGCTGAATTAAAAAATGATATGTATTTTAGGTACCTTTATTTGCATATTTTGCTCTTTTTTTTTATTCGATTTTGCCATCCTTGACCTCTTCCTCCATATCATTGAGTCATTCTATGACATCTTTGTGAGAGAGGGCAAGTGAGCAGGGAACATTATGTTCAAGATCAAAATGCTTTTCTTTTTCATTACTTTTTTCTTTTTCTTTTCCTTTTTCTTTTTATTATTTTGCTTCTTCTTCTACCAGTTTGAATTTTTTAGAAAAAATAGTCTACTTTTAGGCAGATAGTATGAGCAATGACAAGTGTAAATTGTGAATTATTTATTTCTATCAAATTTAGTAAAAATGTGTTATTTTAGTTATGTTTGTACAAAAATTGTGTAGGAAAAAGTAAAAAGTATAAGTGTTGGACAACACCATAACTCCGAAAAGAAAAATGGTGTAGCACAATATCGATCAACACCTAAGTGCCAATTTTAATGGGGTGGCACTGACTTTCTCTATTTTCAAGCACCGCAAAGCATCACAGCACTACTGTGCCCAAAAATAGCAACGCAACATTGGGTGTCTCGAGAAAATTCACACAGGAGTGTCAGCCTTTTGAATGCCATAGTGTCAGCTGTCATTCCAAGCCCCACGGAGCTCATAATTTTATGGCACTATGGTTGACTAGTTACAACCTCTAAGAGACACACTAGCTTAATGAAAAGTCTCATCAATTTGGGCAGCAACTATGCCAAATCATCCAATGCCGTAGAAGAGCCAACATTACAGCATCGAGGCATTAGTTCATTTTAAAATGCCATAGTGACACCTTATCCATCACCGTGGTTCTTGAGTCCAATTCTATACTTACTATAAATAGATGTTAATTTTATTGTTTGTAGGATTTCACCCCTCGAGTGAAAATTTAGAACTTTTTTGTGTGTTTTTTAGTGTCTTCTTAGAGTAAAGTCTAAGAGAGGCTAGAGAAGTGCAAAATATAATCTCTGGGAGAGTTTAGACTATATTTGTATAAGAAACTTTGTAAGTGGTGGAAGAGGAAGAGTAGATAATATACTTTGATCCTTCATGGTCATAAAATTCTACCACTTTTCTTATACTTTTTTATAAATAAAACGAATATGAGTTTTTTTATTATTTCTTTTATGTCTGACTAGATCTCCTGTTTTGGGCTAATAATATCAAGAGCATATTAAGTACTAATGTAAATCACTTTTCTTTAATGAAAATATTAATATTTTTTAATATCTCCCATTCTTCATTTAATGCATATAATGGTCATGTGGGTAGATAAAACCTAGTGTACCTTATAGCCTTGATAGAGAAATGCAGGAATAATTAAGAATTTTAAAATAGAATATTAGCATACCTAGACATATGATATTTGAATATTCTAGCTTCTCAGGACATAGTACAACTATAAGAGTACTAATAATTTTTTTTCACCCACACAAGCTCAATAGAAATCTAGAAATGCACATGCTGTGATCAACATCTATAATTAAGAGTCTCGTTAGAAAAGATATGCAATTTACATGCATCAGTCCAAAATATTTTTATTAAAATTATATCAACCCTTTTTACTTATTTTTATTCAGTGGTAAGAACTCAAAAACTTCATTTTTTATTTCAGTAAGATAAATTCATGTAATTGAAGTAAGCAGTAGTAGTTTTGTTGAATTTTAGCAAAGCACTTCCTTATGGGTTTGACACTCTACTTTATCACTTTATTATTTGATTTAAAATGCATACTTGTGTAAATCAATGGGTTGTTATAAATTTTATAACAAAGAAAACTTAAAATTATTTCAAAATCAATGAGTTTCACATTAGTTCACCATTAAATTCTCTCCATTTTCTTATCCCCCATCAAGTTTTTGGCATCATTGTTGAGAAAGTTTTTAACAATGTATATGTGCATATTTAGACCTATTTATATATTGTATCTTTATTCAGTTTGCAAAAAATTTTGAAAAATTCAAAAAATTATTCTGTGTGATTTTTTAGTTTCTACTTTTTAGTTGTTATATCTTTATTGTACGCTTGGTAGATCGAGTAAGGAGCACTTATTATTTGATCCAAAAAATAAAAGTACCCTTATAAAAATTTAAAAATCCAAAAAGTTTTGAATAATGTCTAACCTAGTTCAAGATGAGGACCATGCTAGACCACTTAGGGAGTATACTAATCCTATAGTAGAAGGAATCCATTAGAATATCAGTGGACCTACTATTTCTTCTAATAATTTTGAATTGAAATCGGCCATAATCCAAATTGTTCAAAATTTCTAATCCTACATCCAACAATTTCTTCAAGACCATTTGAAAGCTAGGGTAAAGATATTATCAGTCTGATTGATCTTTCTTCCTCCAATGGTCACAAGATTATAATAATTCTTAAGTTCTTCAAAGATCATATTATTTATCAATTCAGTGTTCCTCATCAAATCATAACTAATAATGGTCCATCCTATGGAAGCAATAAAATAAATAATTTTGTTAAACATCATACAATAGATTTGAGATACTTAACTATTTATTACCCTCAGGTAAATGGATTAACTAAGGCCTTCAATAAAACTTTGGTGCGAATCTTAATGAAAATCCTAGACAATTATAAGTGTCAATGGCATAAAACTAGAAGAAACTTTGTGGACAAATTGAAACACATATAGAACTCCTACTCAATTTATGTCATTTTCTCAAATCTTTGGAGCAGAGGTTGTTCTTCCTATGGAGGAACTAATACCTTCATTACGCAATGTAGTAAATAATAAAAATATAGTATAAAAGAATGTTAAACTTAGATTAAAAGAGCTCGAAGGATTAGAAGAAAAGCTATTACATGCTCAACATAACATTGAGTTATACAAAGCTAAAATAATTGAAGTACATGATAAGAGTTTGCCCAAGAACATTCCAAATAAAATACCTAGTCCTTATTCTAAGAACGTATCTTGGCCCATCAAAGGATGGGTGGTAATTTGAGCGAACCTAGAAATGCCTGCTTGTGGTGGAGAAAGTATAACAAGGATGATCTTATCAGCTAGTAGATTATAAAGGAGATCATCCAATGTTGCCTATAAGTGGGTGGTATCTCATGAAATACAAGAATGGGTAGTATTTATATATGATAATTATTAAATTAATAAAATAAATATTTTAACATTCTCATAATTAGCCTGAGTCTATTCAACCCTTTTGCAACGAACTAGGTCTAGATGATAAAATTGGCTCTAGAAAGTTATACTAAATCTAGTAAATTCTAAAAATCCCCAGTGCTTGATTAAATTTACCCTTAAAGATTGGTATAAGTTTCCCCAGTAGTATCCTTCCTTTTTGGACTTTAGTCGATTGGGTAATACAACCCCTAGTATTGTCCTAATCTGACTATGCAAATCTATTCATTTATAATTCCTCATTAAAATTTCTCAAATCTACTTATTTGGGATAGATCTCTCATTCAAGTCGAAATCAGCCTATAGGAACAAGTCCGCTCTTACGACATCCTGTAGGTTTTGGGTCTAAGTTCATTTTTATGGCATCTATGCCTTTTAAAATTTCATTGATTGGGTAATATGATCCTTCATATCTTATCAATTTAACCATTAAAATCATTCATTTAAGATAGATCGCTTATTTGAATACCTCTTAAATCTGTTCATTTGAGAATAATTTTTCACTTGAACATCTTAAATTTACTTACTAGGAAGTGACCATCCATTCAAGTTTAAATCAAACTTGATATTTCAATATGTCCAAGTGAGTATTAAATATTCCCTCTTCATTGTTGTGATTTGGTCAAGCTAATATTAGACTCTTAAATATTTGTCTTGTAATTTTGATAAGGTCAGTCAGGCAAAAAATCTTTAAAAATCTCTTGGTTCACCATTTCAATAATTTCAAGTTTAGATGAACATTTAGTTATATTTCCTTACTATTTTGATATGGTCAAGCAAAGATAGAATACCTTTATAAACCCAATTTAACTTTTCTTGAATAGATCGTATTTTCAAATTATTTTTCAACTTAAATCTATCTCATAGGGATGATTTCTTCATTAAATATTCAACTTGACTAAATATAATTTTTTAGGATCATTTTCTTTCATATGTTTTTCTATAAAGGTCTTATGGATTCAATTGATCATTTCGATCAATGCAAATATGTGTGATTTACTTTTCAAATTCATCACACCTACTAGGGTTCCATTTCTAGACCTCATTTTTTGTGAGGTCATAACCTTAAAATCAAAATTTCAATCATGGTCATCAAATTCTTGAATTCCATTTCAAAACTAAAATCTAATTCCAAACTCTATTTTGGCATGGTGTTCAATCATTAAAACTCCAAATCAATTATATGATAATCACTAGTGATTGTCATTTGATCAATCACTTAATCACTAACAAACATTCAATGATTTTCATTGATTTAATCATCTTAAAATCATAAATCTTTCCTCAATCACTCATAAATCAATCCTAATTCAAATTCTAATTTTAAAATCTAATGTCCAAATCCAAACCATAAAACCATTGGACTTTTCCCCTTTTTAGTGGAATTTTTGAATTGGTTCAAAACCATAAGTTAAGTCCTTCTAATGGTGCTTGATCATTTACATATTGATTAGGTATGTCTCTAGAATCTTCCTAACCATTTTGGTGGTCTCCATGTGCTTCTAAACCCTAAAAGTCAAAGTGTTTCACAAGCTTCCAAAACTTTTAAATATTTACATCCACTGCCACTAGACATGATATCTTGATGTAAATCACCTTGGGAGCATTTGAAAACTTATTCAACATATTTATTATTATCTTCATGATTTGAACTCCATTGAGCTCTTTGTGGGCCATGGTTAATCATGGTTGACCAAGAAACCCTTAAACCCAAAAAACCCTAAAATTAAACTTTTAAATAAATTATTCATGGCTTAAACTTAGTTGATGATGAAGAAAAAAAAACTTTTCATGGCTTAACTATTTTATGACCCAAGACCACTTCTAACAAACTCTAAATCAAATTTGGAGTGGATTGGACCTAAATCGAAGCCTTGGCCAAGCCTACTTGAATAAGTCAACTTAGGTTGACTATCCTTTAAACTCTTATCACTACAAGAACATGCCCTATTACCGGTGGACCAAATCAGCTGCTAATAATGGAAATCTGCCAAAAAAATCAATTTTTTGATGAATTGTCAATGAAAACCCATCTGACGGTAATTCACATGATGAAAAATCTTTACCAGCGTAATTTTCCACTGAAAAGGTTTTCAGAGGATATTCCAGGGCAATTCTGGCAAAAAATAATGTTTATATGTCAACTTTCCTTAACAGATTTTGGTGTTTAATCCACTAGTATTTCCAACAAAAAGTGATGCCGAAAGTACTAGCAGATAATCCCCCACCATGATCCGCCGTCCTACTATCTATGGATATTACCGGCAGATTATCTGCCAAAAATACTGACGTAAATGTACAACAAAAATACCAATCCATTTTTGTTGTATCATTTTGCCAGAGAAGTGTCTGACAGATTATCTGCTGGTATCCTGTAGCATAAACAAAAAAAATAATCTTTCAATTTATGAAAATGATCTCTATAATACAACCTACATAAAAAAGTTCTAAAACTATTGTTAACCTTATTTTTGTACGAGGTCACTAGGACCAATCCAGACCCTAGATCTATCCAAACCCTAGATCAATCTAGACCTTAGGACCTATCTAGTTTTTGAACTTATCAAGACCCTAGGATCTATCTAGGCCATAACATCTATCCTGATCCCAGATTAATCAAGACCCTAGGATTAATCCAGATCTTATATCAATCCAAACCTCAAATCAATCCTGACCTCAAGCCAATCTAGATTTAAATTCAAGTCAAACTTCAATCAAACCCAGACTTCAAACCTATCTAGACTTTAAATTTATCTAGATTTTAACTCAACCTAGACTTCAAGTCAATTCAAGCCTTAAACTTACCTGACTCTACCCAAGACCTCAATCTAGCTTTCAACTAACTCTTTAATCTATCTTTAATCCTATTCAATTAATTATAATCATCCAAATGATTATTATTGGTTTGAATAATTCAAATCCTGTGAATTAAACTTAAAATCAAGCTTAAGTCTTGTCTTTCAGACCAAAATCCAAGGCTAAAGATCGAGGTCCTGAAAGCATTTTGCAGTGATTTCTTAAATACTTCAAATCCCATTCAAGTGACCTCTAATTCAAAGTCTATCAATTTTATATTAATAGGACACATCTTTAGAGGCAACCCTCCAAATTTGAACACATTCTGAGGTCTCTATCCTTAGAAACTAAATCTATTTCCAAAAGATGTAAAACCTTCAAATATTTACGGCCTATATCACTCGACCTATCCCTTAGTGGAACCTGACCTCAGAGCTTTCTCCAAAACCTCAACCATATCCAGACCCTTCATCAAGATTTTTAGAGTATTAAATTGCATTTTGGTGGACCCCCTTTGACCTCCAATTGACCAGGGGTCAAAATGACCAAAATGCCCCTCAAGGGTAATTTTGAAGTTTTCACTAAACTTCAACTTCGCCTATTTAAACCAAACCCAGAAACCTAATCCAATGCATCCTAAACATCATTAGGAGTGTATTGGTCTCAAACCTAGACCATGGCCAAACCTTATTGTCGAGATCAACCACTTTTGACTAAAATACCCCTTAGGGGTGTGAACAGTCATTACAAACTAAATGATCTACAAATTGCATGAGATCACTTCAAGCAAATTTCAAATATCAAAACAAACATGTTGGACCCAAACCCAGGTCCTAAGTCAACTTGGTTGACCAAGTCAACCTAGCCTTGTTTACCAAGTCAACCTAGTTTGACCAAATAAGCCCTTTAGGGTCCAAATAATAATTTTGAATTAAATGATCTTATCGTGGATGGAATAGCTTCCATTCAACTCCAAATGTTAAACTAAACGTGTTGGACCCAGCCCCTGGGTCAATATAGTTTACCAAGTCAATTAGGGTTGATCCAAATGACCCAATAAGGGCCAAAATAATTATTTTGACTGACTTAACCTCTGCAGACCCTGGGACCACCTTCAACCGTCTCCAAATATTATTTCAAACCTATTGAGCCCAAACCCTGACCCTTAGTTAACCTGGTTGACCAGGTCAACCCAGGTTGATCAAACCAATCCTTAAACTCTTTTATACCTAATCAAATCTTAGATCAACATCAAATCAATTTTATTCTTCATTGAACACATCCCTTAATGATTTAGACTTGATTTGACTCCTAACCCAGTCAGCAGCTCACTTGGTCAGCTGAGCCTAAACTTAATCAAAGTTGACCCATATGACTCAAGTCAACCCATCTAATTAATTTAACCTATTTGAAATTTATCAAACCCCTCAAGCTTTAAATTTGCTTCATCCCAAGCTTTAAATATTTCTTTCCCACGGATGAATCTAATCTTATTGGATTTGACCAAGTCAATTCAACATAGACTTTGATTTGGTCAATTCATAGGCTATGATCAAATCTTGACCAACTCAAGCTATCTACCCTCTAAATCAACTAAAATTCATGACCTAATACATATTATCCATTGGTCAATCAATTTCAAGTAGAGTTGACCAAGTCAACTTGCTATATTTGGTCAAATTCTCTCCTATGCATTCAAACTCCAATCCTGAATATTCAAACCCTTTCCAACCTACTCTAACCAGCTCAAGACATCCCTCCATGCCAACTTAGCTGTCAACTTGATTGTTTGATTGGTCAAATAGTCAAATTAAGCTTTCAAATGGGTAAAATATAGTCAAACACCCTCTCAAAGCCAATCCACTCAGTATCAAATTACTCCAGCAGCTCAAGACAGTTCACCAGGCCACCCAGATGCCACCTCAGCAATCCAAGTGGATTTAGACTGGTCAAATTAAGGGTTTAAAAAGTCAAACTTGGTCAAAACATCTCTTAGGCTTAATCCTCTCCACTCTAACTTCTCCAACAACCTTAGGACATTCTAAAACCTTCCTAAACTCACTCCTAGTCATTAGATCAATATCCAATGGCCCTAAGCATTCCCACATGCTCATATGAGGATAAGGGCACCTTTCCAACCACTTGTCCTTATGTCCTTTTGATGCTCTACTCCTAACAACTCTTGGGACAACTGGTAAGCATCAAGGGAGTCTTCAAATAAATCAGAGTCGTTTGCATTAATCTGGAGCTTTTAAACAGGGGAAAACACCTAAAATAAGAAGATTCACTACTTTAGCACTCTCTCTCCATTCTAGCTCTCCCAAACACCACCTTTAATTTATTTTGAGTTCTAGACTCTTCCCCCATTAGTCTCCAATTAAACCCCACCGTCAATACCTTGCCGACAACGATCGACCAGTGAACTAAGGCACCAATTTGTCTTAGGCTTGGAGCTTCAAATCTAGGGTGTTTTAAACTGTGGGTTCTTCATCAAACCTTTACGTAAATAGACTACAAGTTCAGAGAGTTCAAAATCCTGAAGATCCAACGGTAAAATATCCTATATTCCTTAGCCATAGGTCAAACACTTAACATTAATTAGCTTCTTATATAATGATTTTTAAGTTATCAAACATACTTCCCAAAGTTTCTATTCATTAGAGCTAGCTAGGTTTCAAATTCAATTTATTTGGTGCACCCAATCAATAGAACGAGTTAGAAAACCCATTTCTAGGGTTATTCTACAACGTGCAATAGTTGTACTTTTTTTGGACCATTGATTGCTCGATCAACAGTCCAAATCGAGCTATTTCATAATTCTTTTTAATCACAGATCAGATCGTGCGATGTAGTTTCTTGTCCGGGCGCAATCTTGGCCGCTCGTTTCAAATAGTGTGCAATCAAACAATGAGAAGGCTTTGCTGATGTGGTTAAGTAATCCGCATCTGTGATTTTCAACTTAGAGAATTAATTACCAATCATTGACAGTAGTGTAATCATTAGTAATTAAAGTGCTACCGGCCAATGATTGGCAAATAGCGTCTGCAGTTCGAGCTCGATGAATCCCATGGTGTCGTAAGTCCTCCGCCACTGTCGGCACAGTCGTTTAATTCAAAATGATTTTAATATAATTTAAATTTTTTTAAATTCGAAAAAAAATTTTGAAAAACATTAAAAATTAAATAAAAATAAAAAAATATATTTTATATTAAAATTTTCAAAAAATGTATTCCTTTAATTTAAAATCAAAACTAATTAAAAATATTAAATATATTTTAAGTAATTTTAAAAGCACTTAATTTAAAATGTTTAATTAATATTTAATTAAATATTAATTTAAATATTTTCCAAAAAATCAATTTTTATTTTAAATATCTTAAAATTATAATCTAATTCAAAATATTTTATAAAATTTAAATAATTTATTTCATTTAAACATTTGAATAATTAATTTATATTTAATTAATTAAATATTCTATATTTCAAAAAATCCTTAAGTTTATATTAAAATATTTTTAAAAATTTAAGAATTATTTTTAAATTATTTTAATTTGAAATTAAAACTAATTTAGGATATTTTTTATTTTTTAATGAATTAATTTTTATTTATTTATTTATTTAACAAATATCCAATTAAAAAATTAAAATAATTTTGAAAGCTTTCAAGAAGACTATTTAAAGTAATTTAAAATATCGGAGACATTTAAAATTTAATTTAATTTAATTTAAAAATTATTTTCATATTTATTAATTCTAAATTAATTTAAATACTTTAATTAACATAAAACTTTAAAAATTCATAAGAAATTCAAGTTAATTCAAAAAAATATGTATAATATATCAAAATTTTTGAAATTTCAATTACTTTAATCTAAAATTAATTTCAAACATTAATTTCTTGATATTTTTAAATAATCTTAAATGCCTTTAAATATTTAATATTCAATTATTATTTAATTAAATATCAATCAAAATTATTTCAAAATTTGAGAATCTCTATTTTAATGTATCTCTAATTTTATATAATCTTTCATTCATAATTTTGAATTATTTTCTAATATTACTTTAAAATTCATAATTTTGAAAGATTGTATAATATATATATATATATATATATATATATATATATATATATATTAAATTTTGAGTCTCTTGAGGGTGAGGGTTTGAAACTTTAAACATAGATTGAGTTTATATGAATAGAATTCATGGGAAAGGGTTAGTGAATGGTTGTATTATAACCATTTACTAATCAAAGCTTATATATGTTATTTACCTTCAATTCTTTTATGTATAAGGTACACACACTTGCACTTAGGAATTTTTTGTGATTGTATATGCATACTTATGTATGTCTATCAAGAGTTAGTAGAACTATGATTCAAACCTACATACCTAGTGACATCATTAAGGATAATAATTAAGGACATGTATAAAAATTTTAAAATAATTCTAGAAAATAAGATACACCTCCTATTGACATGAAATTCAAATCATTTGAACTTAGTGACACATAAAACACAGAGAAAATTTTTCCCTGATTTTAAAAAATTATTAAGATACTTAATTAATTAATCCTTTGATTAAGCATTAAAAATTCCAAATATTCTAATAAATCTAAATTAAATCTCAAAAATTACATATAATACCTCTACCTAACCATAATTAAGTTCTGAATCAAATAAAAATAAAAGATGCTTGGCTAGACTTTAATTTTAAGCTTAATTTAATTTGAATTAAAAATTAATATTTAATTAGTTTAACAAATTAAAAAAAATTAAAAAATTCCATAAAATTCCTAGACACTTGGAAATCTCTCCTTAGGTCATTCCTAACCTTTAGAGGTGATTTCAAAGAGTTTGGAGTTCATTTGGATTTAAATCATTAAAAGCATCTTAATTAAATTAATTAAATAACTCAAATAAACACTTAAACTTCTAAAAATCATAACTAATTCTAAAAAATTCTAAATTTAGCAAACTCAAAGGAATTGGACTCCATTTGGGGTCTAATATTTATTAAAAAAATTAAACAACCAGAAATAATCCAAACTCAAAAATTCAACAATCCGGTCAACCATAAGTCAAAATTTAAGTCAAAACTTCAAAAATTCATAACAGACTGTAGAAAATTCAAATCCAATAAACTTTGTGTCTAATTATTCATCTTAAAGTCTATGTTTTAAGAAAAATATAAACTTTCCAAAAATCAACCTTAATTTAAATGTTAAAATTTGACCCCTTATTAAATGATTAGAATAATCCAAAAGTTCCAAAAATTTAATAATCAATCAAAATTTTAGAAATCATTAATTTGATTAATAAAACCAATCAACCAACCCTTTAATACACAACAACCACTCTAAAGATGAAGTTTCTAGGATGGACTACCTCGGGTTATGGGGCTACGTGTCCTAAGGAGGCCTGGTCCTCTAGCCTGTGAAATGACACCATCAATGGATTCAATGGAGTGTAAAATCTTAAAATTAATTAATTATTAATGATTTAACCAAGCTTAAAATTCTTAATCCAACTATATTAACTTGGTTTTTATGTTGGACTACCTCGGGCTGCGGGGCTACGTGTCCTAAGAAGGCCTGATTCCTCGAACCTATGAAATAATACCACCAACTGGTTAATGGAAAATTCAATTAATTTAAACCTTAAAATCAATAATCAATTAATCCTAATTAAAATTCATTAGCCTTCAAGTCTTAATTAATTCAATTCACTTAATTATACTTATTACCACTAGGTAACCCAGACCTACGAGGCTACTAACTTAGTCCCAAGGAAGTTGAAATCAACTTCATGGCCTCGGTGAGAAACAAAGGTGGTATCCATCCAACATCAAAACTATATCTTAAGATAAAATTTTAAATCATTAATATTTAAACTTTAATTAAATTCTTTCCTCAAACATTTCAATCAACCAAAACCTCAAACACTGCCGTTGCCAGGTCCCAAGTCCTGGATGAGAAAAGTGGAGGGTTGCGTTAGGTAGTCGACAGCCAGCGTAAAACTTGTCGAATAACCATGACATGAAATGAGGTTTGATGGAGAAATATAGGGAGAATAAGGAGGATCTACATATGATATTTATTGATTTAGAGAAAGCATATGATAAAGTTCCAAGAGAAGTGCTATGGAGAGTTCTTGAAAAGAAAGGAGTTAATAATGCTTATATTCAAATCATTAAAGATATGTATGAAGGAGCTACTACTTGTGTTCAAACACAAGGTGGTTTGACCAAGTATTTCCCTATTTCGGTTGGATTACATCAAGGATCAGCTTTAAGCCCATATCTTTTCGCGTTAGTCATGGATGTTCTCACTAGACATTTACAAGAGGATGTACCCTGGTGTATGCCTTTTGCTGATGATATTCTTCTTGTTGACAAGACTAAAGAGGGAGTTGAAGGTAAACTTGAAGTCTGGAGATCAACCTTAGAGTCTAAAGATTTTCGCTTGAGTAGATCTAAAACTGAATATATGGAGTGTAATTTTAGCAGTAATAGACCTAGTGAGGGGATTGTGACTTTGGGCGATCAAGTCATTAATAAGAGTACACGTTTTAGATATCTTGGATCTATTGTTCAGAGTGATGGTGAAATAGATGGGGATGTTATCAGTAGAATTCAAGTTGGATGGTTGAAGTGGAGGAATGCATCGGGCTTGTTGTGTGATAGAAAAGTCCCCCTTAAACTTAAGGGAAAATTCTATAAGATGGTGGTGAGACCTGCAATGCTTTATGGTGCAGAATGTTGGCCATTAAAAGAGAAGCATAATACTAAGTTATGTGTTGCGGAGATGAGGATGCTTAGGTGGATGAGTGGATTTACTCTTAGAGACAGGATACAAAATGAGCATATACGTGAAAAGGTTGGAGTAGCTCCAGTGGAGGATAAGATTAGAGAGAGTCGCCTTAGATGGTTTGGTCACATAAAATGGCGGCCTTCCGATGACCCAGTTAGGAAAGTAGAGGTATTAGATTTGACTTATGTTAAGAAAGGTAGAGGTAGACCTAAAAAGACTTGGTTATAAAATATTAGAAATGATCTTTCTCTATTAGATTTAAACGAGAATTTGACTTTGAACCGGACACAATGGAGAAAAAGGATTCATGTTGCCGACCCCACGTAGTGGGACAAAGGCTTGTTATTGTTGTTGTTGTTGCCCTACATAACATATATCCAAATCACATGGCCTCCCGAACACACTTTAGATGGATTGCTAGCATAAATACCACTAGTCTTAGGCTAGGCCAATATTACTTTTCTCCTATGTGCTAGGTTTTTTGTGATTTTCACTGCATGCTGGTTGTTAGTTTAGATTGAAAGTTTATGAGGGTTGTGAAACCCTGTAGGACTAGACCAATACTAGCCTAGAGAGGGGTGAATTGGTATATAAAAAAATTCTTAACCAAAAAAAATCATTTTTATCTTTTTAAATATTTTAAAATTAAACACTCTTAAGTGAAAGCAGATACCAAAATAAGAGATTTTAAACACATAACAAATCACATAAAAATGCAGAAATAAAATATAAAAAGTAATAAGAAAGAGCACATTGAATTTTATAGTAGTTCTGTCAAATCTAACCTACGTCCACTCCCCAAACCCTCCCATTCTAGGTATTGCATTAATCAGTTAGTGTCTCTCCTTTTGCCCCCACAGTAAGACGGAGAAGCCCTTACAAAATCTTTCCACTGACCTAGTCAGGAGGAGAAGCTTAAATTCTTTTCACCCTCCTAGTGAAGAAAGACAACCCAGAATCCTTTTTCTCCCTCTTAGAGTAGGTAGAGAACCTAATAATCCTTTAAATACAGGAAAGTCAGCTATTACCGGTGGCTACTCCCTCATGGAGTTGGCAGAGAACCTTGATCTGATGCTGATGATCGTCTCCCTAGAGCCACCAAGGAACTAAGGATGAAGAAGGAAGAAGATGATTAAATTCTTACTTAGAGAATCCTTTGTCAATCCCCTCACAAAATCCCCCTCACAAGATCCTCTCTCTCTCTCTCCCAACCTCTCCTTCTCCTTCTCTAAGCTCTCTTGGGTTAGAACAGTAGCAAAAGATTTCTTAGCAGCAATTAAGAGAACATAAATAAGAGGCTTCAAAAAATAGCCCAAACTTTTAATTTGGCGATAAAGATCATCCAAGATGATTCAAATATCGTCCTATATAATTAGTGCAAAATAGCCCTTCAGCCAGTACGATCAGTATTGCCCTGTACGACCAATTCAAATATTTGAAAGAATCATCCTGTATAATCTTTCGATCGTCCAGGATGATTAGTTCACGAGTGGCTATTGATCCTCCAGTATGATGGCTGGTGATTAATTATCATCCCATGCAGCACATAGTTCATCCAGTATGATGTAGAGGTATCATCCAGGATAATTAGTTAAAAAGTTAAAGTTTTTATCCTGTATAACAGGTGACGATTAATTAGTGTACCATGCAGTGTTTGGATCATCCAGGATAATTATCTCTAATCATCTTATATGACTTGATCAATCAATTTAACTATAATTAATCCCCTAATCAAGTGATTATTTTAGGCATGATTGTCATGAATTATCCAGGATGATATAGATTGTCCTGTATGATTAGAATAAATTTTGAATTATGATTGGTGGCTGCTTGTTTCAATCTGTACTGATTAACCTGTATGATATGAATCATCTAGGATGATTAGTTAAGAGAACTTAATAATCAAGGATGTCCTAATTAGGGTTTTTATTTTTAACTGATCATATAGAATGATTTAGAATCATCCTATACGATATGATCAAAAACTAAAAATTTTCTAACTCACAAAATTTCTCTCCTTGAGTGTGTGTGTGCAAGGTTACTTTGCTTTAGGATTCATCATAGTACATTTAACTCAAGAAAAGGTAAAAGATGCATTAGAATAAAAATTATAAACTGACTCAATCCTACTCTACCTGATCTTAAGTTGATTGACGTTCTAAGTGGACCTATAGACCTAAAAGGTTAATGAGCAGGGAAAATAAAATAGATATGTAAGAATAGCAATAGTAAAGAAACAATAATATTTATTATCATCAAAATCACTGTACTTGGGCTTAGATTTACAACAATATCTCCCTTTTTTATGATGGTAAACATTGTTGTAAGAAAAAATTCAAAGCGAGGAAAATTTTTATTTTTGTTCTTTTCTTCTATTTTTAAATGAGACATAAAAAAATAGAATAAAGAAAATTCCACTAAAATATAAGCAACATACTTAGCAAACAATATACTACTCCCCCTTTTGACATCACCAAAAAGGAGGAAAAAGGAAAAATACTAAATAAAATAAAGTACAAAAAGAAAGACCAGTACAAATGCAGAAATAAAAACACTCACAAACTAGAAAGAAGAATTCTGATCAGGAGGTATTTAAAACAAAAATAAAAATACAAAAACACAAAAATAAGAATAAATAAATTAATAAAACCAGTCATAAATCAAATTAAAAGGTTTTTTTAATTAATTAATCTCTAGTAAATTACAAATTTCCCTTAATTTTTAGATTTAAAAACCAATAAGAATGAAAAGACTTGTTGAATTCCAGAAAAAGTTAGAAAATCGCTTTTGTAAACCCAACCTCATATACCTTATAGGTTAAAATTCTTTTTAAATAAAAATCCAATTCAGAAATAAGCAATTAGATAAGAAAAGTGATCCTTTCAAACTTCATTCCAAATAAATATTTGATAAAATAGTACTACAAAGTAAAGAATCGGGAATCATAATTTTTAATCTCATGTGTTTGAAGATATTAAGTGGCATATGGATTATTCTAAGATCTTTAAAGATTGGAAAGAGAAGGAAGTTTATTTTTTGTGGGCTCATTTTGTGCCTCTTTTTTAGTTATTTGGCGCACTTTATGCAACTTTTTATTTTCGATACACTTTGTGTATTCTGTAATTAATTAGTGAAAATTATGCATTCTTTCAGTGTTGGGCTCATTTTGTGCCTCTTTTCATTTCTTTTATGAGCTTGCTTTCTTTCATAACCTCCAAAGATTCTCAGTTGTGAGATTATCTTTCAGATATAAGAGAAGAAAGAATTCACTCTCTCATATAAGGAAGAGCAAATCACAAAATAGAATCTTACTCATATGATAAATGCAACCATCTAATTAAGAAAATAAGAAAGTGATTCAATGATTTAGAATACTATTCATATAAGATAGATTACTATAGGAAGATAAAATAGATCTCTATTTCAAACTCTAACTTTTTAATTTTGAAATAGATTTTGATTCAAAAAGAAAGAATATACCATTAAATGAGCTAGAGGAAGAGAAATAATCATCAATGTTTCTTACTTTAATTATTTTAGAGGAGTCAATCACTGCTTATAAGCTTTTAAATAAAAATAAGATAAAAATCTTATTTAAATAGAAAGTTTATCAGCAAAAGTGAGAAATGATGTGATTTTTAAAATACTGAAGAAAAAACATCAAGAAATCAAAATCATAAAACAAAAACCCATAAAAAGAAATAAACAAGCAAATCAAACAAAATACTAAGAGCAGAAACATAAACAAAAGGCATCATTTTCAAGCATGAATATCTATCACACCTAATCTAGTTCTTAAGGCTCTAAAAATTTCAAAGACCAGTAGTTTTTTGAAGATATCTGCTAGTTAGTTTTCAGTGGCTACATGGTGAGCCCTATGTCTTTTTTGGTAGCATGGTCCCTAATGACGTGGTGTCTGATGTCGATGTGTTCGGTCCTAGAGTGTTAGATTAGATTCTTTGAAATGCAGATGGCACTAGTGTTATCACATAAGACTGGAATTGTGCCTATAAGAAGTCCTAAATCCAAAATTTGTTACTTTAACCAAAGGACCTGGGCCACACAACTTCCTATGGCTACGTACTCCACTTTAGCAATAAATAGGGTAATTATTTTCTACTGGACTAGGAGACCAAGGATTATCCTATGAATTGATATATCCCAGAAGTACTTTTCCTATTAACTCGGCATCCTACAAAATCTGAATCAGAATATCTTATGATTTCAAAAGAGGTGCTATTCCTAGGATACCAAATTCCTAAGTCTTGGGTCCCTAAGAGATATCTAAGAATTCTCTTAACAATAGTTAGGTAGGACTCCTCTGGATTAGCCTAAAAATTAGCACAAAGATTAACACTAAATATAATATAAGGTCTACTAGTAGTCAACTAAAGAAGTGATCCAATTATTCCTTTATATTTCTTATGATCAACATATTTTCCATATGAATTCTTATCTAACTGAACAGTGTTACTCATGGGAGTGTTGATTGGCTTGGCTTTATCCATCTCACACTTCTTAAGAAAGTCCTTAATATATTTTGACTGACTAAGGAAAGTTCCATCATCCTTCGGCCTTATACTAAATCCAAGAAAGTTAGTCAGTTCTCCCATCATACTCATTTCAAACTCCTTACTCATTATTTTAAAATTTATCACAGAGTTTTTCATCAGAAGATCCAAACAGAATTCATCAACATAGATTTGGACAATCAGTAATTCATCTCCTACATTTTTCGAAAATAGGGTGGTGTCAATGATCCCCTTAACAAAGGTTCTTTCTAGTGGAAATATGCTGATCAACCAAAACCTCAAACACTGCCGTTGCCAGGTCCCAAGTCCTGGATGAGAAAAGTGGAGGGTTGCGTTAGGTAGTCGACAGCCAGCGTAAAACTTGTCGAATAACCATGACATGAAATGAGGTTTGATGGAGAAATATAGGGAGAATAAGGAGGATCTACATATGATATTTATTGATTTAGAGAAAGCATATGATAAAGTTCCAAGAGAAGTGCTATGGAGAGTTCTTGAAAAGAAAGGAGTTAATAATGCTTATATTCAAATCATTAAAGATATGTATGAAGGAGCTACTACTTGTGTTCAAACACAAGGTGGTTTGACCAAGTATTTCCCTATTTCGGTTGGATTACATCAAGGATCAGCTTTAAGCCCATATCTTTTCACGTTAGTCATGGATGTTCTCACTAGACATTTACAAGAGGATGTACCCTGGTGTATGCTTTTTGCTGATGATATTCTTCTTGTTGACAAGACTAAAGAGGGAGTTGAAGGTAAACTTGAAGTCTGGAGATCAACCTTAGAGTCTAAAGGTTTTCTCTTGAGTAGATCTAAAACTGAATATATGGAGTGTAATTTTAGCAGTAATAGACCTAGTGAGGGGATTGTGACTTTGGGCGATCAAGTCATTAATAAGAGTACACGTTTTAGATATCTTGGATCTATTGTTCAGAGTGATGGTGAAATAGATGGGGATGTTATCAGTAGAATTCAAGTTGGATGGTTGAAGTGGAGGAATGCATCGGGCTTGTTGTGTGATAGAAAAGTCCCCCTTAAACTTAAGGGAAAATTCTATAAGATGGTGGTGAGACCTGCAATGCTTTATGGTGCAGAATGTTGGCCATTAAAAGAGAAGCATAATACTAAGTTATGTGTTGCGGAGATGAGGATGCTTAGGTGGATGAGTGGATTTACTCTTAGAGACAGGATACGAAATGAGCATATACGTGAAAAGGTTGGAGTAGCTCCAGTGGAGGATAAGATTAGAGAGAGTCGCCTTAGATGGTTTGGTCACATAAAACGGCGGCCTTCCGATGACCCAGTTAGGAAAGTAGAGGTATTAGATTTGACTTATGTTAAGAAAGGTAGAGGTAGACCTAAAAAGACTTGGTTATAAAATATTAGAAATGATCTTTCTCTATTAGATTTAAACGAGAATTTGACTTTGAACCGGACACAATGGAGAAAAAGGATTCATGTTGCCGACCCCACGTAGTGGGACAAAGGCTTGTTATTGTTGTTGTTGTTGCCCTACATAACATATATCCAAATCACATGGCCTCCCGAACACACTTTAGATGGATTGCTAGCATAAATACCACTAGTCTTAGGCTAGGCCAATATTACTTTTCTCCTATGTGCTAGGTTTTTTGTGATTTTCACTGCATGCTGGTTGTTAGTTTAGATTGAAAGTTTATGAGGGTTGTGAAACCCTGTAGGACTAGACCAATACTAGCCTAGAGAGGGGTGAATTGGTATATAAAAAAATTCTTAACCAAAAAAAATCATTTTTATCTTTTTAAATATTTTAAAATTAAACACTCTTAAGTGAAAGCAGATACCAAAATAAGAGATTTTAAACACATAACAAATCACATAAAAATGCAGAAATAAAATGTAAAAAGTAATAAGAAAGAGCACATTGAATTTTATAGTAGTTCTGTCAAATCTAACCTACGTCCACTCCCCAAACCCTCCCATTCTAGGTATTGCATTAATCAGTTAGTGTCTCTCCTTTTACCCCCACAGTAAGACGGAGAAGCCCTTACAAAATCTTTCCACTGACCTAGTCAGGCGGAGAAGCTTAAATTCTTTTCACCCTCCTAGTGAAGAAAGACAACCCAGAATCCTTTTTCTCCCTCTTAGAGTAGGTAGAGAACCTAATAATCCTTTAAATACAGGAAAGTTAGCTATTACCGGTGGCTACTCCCTCATGGAGTTGGCAGAGAACCTTGATCTGATGCTGATGATCGTCTCCCTAGAGCCACCAAGGAACTAAGGATGAAGAAGGAAGAAGATGATTAAATTCTTACTTAGAGAATCCTTTGTCAATCCCCTCACAAAATCCCCCTCACAAGATCCTCTCTCTCTCTCTCCCAACCTCTCCTTCTCCTTCTCTAAGCTCTCTTGGGTTAGAACAGTAGCAAAAGATTTCTTAGCAACAATTAAGAGAACATAAATAAGAGGCTTCAAAAAATAGCCCAAACTTTTAATTTGGCGATAAAGATCATCCAAGATGATTCAAATATCATCCTATATAATTAGTGCAAAATAGCCCTTCAGCCAGTACGATCAGTATTGCCCTGTACGACCAATTCAAATATTTGAAAGGATCATCCTGTATAATCTTTCGATCGTCCAGGATGATTAGTTCACGAGTGGCTATTGATCCTCCAGTATGATGGCTGGTGATTAATTATCATCCCATGCAGCACATAGTTCATCCAGTATGATGTAGAGGTATCATCCAGGATAATTAGTTAAAAAGTTAAAGTTTTTATCCTGTATAACAGGTGACGATTAATTAGTGTACCATGCAGTGTTTGGATCATCCAGGATAATTATCTCTAATCATCTTATATGACTTGATCAATCAATTTAACTATAATTAATCCCCTAATCAAGTGATTATTTTAGGCATGATTGTCATGAATTATCCAGGATGATATAGATTGTCCTGTATGATTAGAATAAATTTTGAATTATGATTGGTGGCTGCTTGTTTCAATCTGTACTGATTAACCTGTATGATATGAATCATCTAGGATGATTAGTTAAGAGAACTTAATAATCAAGGATGTCCTAATTAGGGTTTTTATTTTTAACTGATCATATAGAATGATTTAGAATCATCCTATACGATATGATCAAAAACTAAAAAATTTTCTAACTCACAAAATTTCTCTCCTTGAGTGTGTGTGTGCAAGGTTACTTTGCTTTAGGATTCATCATAGTACATTTAACTCAAGAAAAGGTAAAAGATGCATTAGAATAAAAATTATAAACTGACTCAATCCTACTCTACCTGATCTTAAGTTGATTGACGTTCTAAGTGGACCTATAGACCTAAAAGGTTAATGAGCAGGGAAAATAAAATAGATATGTAAGAATAGCAATAGTAAAGAAACAATAATATTTATTATCATCAAAATCACTGTACTTGGGCTTAGATTTACAACAATATCTCCCTTTTTTATGATGGTAAACATTGTTGTAAGAAAAAATTCAAAGCGAGGAAAATTTTTATTTTTGTTCTTTTCTTCTATTTTTAAATGAGACATAAAAAAATAGAATAAAGAAAATTCCACTAAAATATAAGCAACATACTTAGCAAACAATATACTACTCCCCCTTTTGACATCACCAAAAAGGAGGAAAAAGGAAAAATACTAAATAAAATAAAGTACAAAAAGAAAGACCAGTACAAATGCAGAAATAAAAACACTCACAAACTAGAAAGAAGAATTCTGATCAGGAGGTATTTAAAACAAAAATAAAAATACAAAAACACAAAAATAACAATAAATAAATAAATAAAACCAGTCATAAATCAAATTAAAAGGTTTTTTTAATTAATTAATCTCTAGTAAATTACAAATTTCCCTTAATTTTTAGATTTAAAAACCAATAAGAATGAAAAGACATGTTGAATTCCAGAAAAAGTTAGAAAATCGCTTTTGTAAACCCAACCTCATATACCTTATAGGGTAAAATTCTTTTTAAATAAAAATCCAATTCAGAAATAAGCAATTAGATAAGAAAAGTGATCCTTTCAAACTTCATTCCAAATAAATATTTGATAAAATAGTACTACAAAGTAAAGAATCGGGAATCATAATTTTTAATCTCATGTGTTTGAAGATATTAAGTGGCATATGGATTATTCTAAGATCTTTAAAGATTGGAAAGAGAAGGAAGTTTATTTTTTGTGGGCTCATTTTGTGCCTCTTTTTTAGTTATTTGGCGCACTTTATGCAACTTTTTATTTTCGATACACTTTGTGTATTCTGTAATTAATTAGTGAAAATTATGCATTCTTTCAGTGTTGGGCTCATTTTGTGCCTCTTTTCATTTCTTTTATGAGCTTGCTTTCTTTCATAACCTCCAAAGATTCTCAGTTGTGAGATTATCTTTCAGATATAAGAGAAGAAAGAATTCACTCTCTCATATAAGGAAGAGCAAATCACAAAATAGAATCTTACTCATATGATAAATGCAACCATCTAATTAAGAAAATACGAAAGTGATTCAATGATTTAGAATACTATTCATATAAGATAGATTACTATAGGAAGATAAAATAGATCTCTATTTCAAACTCTAACTTTTTAATTTTGAAATAGATTTTGATTCAAAAAGAAAGAATATACCATTAAATGAGCTAGAGGAAGAGAAATAATCATCAATGTTTCTTACTTTAATTATTTTAGAGGAGTCAATCACTGCTTATAAGCTTTTAAATAAAAATAAGATAAAAATCTTATTTAAATAGAAAGTTTATCAGCAAAAGTGAGAAATGATGTGATTTTTAAAATACTGAAGAAAAAACATCAAGAAATCAAAATCATAAAACAAAAACCCATAAAAAGAAATAAACAAGCAAATCAAACAAAATACTAAGAGCAGAAACATAAACAAAAGGCATCATTTTCAAGCATGAATATCTATCACACCTAATCTAGTTCTTAAGGCTCTAAAAATTTCAAAGACCAGTAGTTTTTTGAAGATATCTGCTAGTTAGTTTTCAGTGGCTACATGGTGAGCCCTATGTCTTTTTTGGTAGCATGGTCCCTAATGAAGTGGTGTCTGATGTCGATGTGTTCGGTCCTAGAGTGTTAGATTAGATTCTTTGAAATGCAGATGGCACTAGTGTTATCACATAAGACTGGAATTGTGCCTATAAGAAGTCCTAAATCCAAAATTTGTTACTTTAACCAAAGGACCTGGGCCACACAACTTCCTATGGCTACGTACTCCACTTTAGCAATAAATAGGGTAATTATTTTCTACTGGACTAGGAGACCAAGGATTATCCTATGAATTGATATATCCCAGAAGTACTTTTCCTATTAACTCGGCATCCTACAAAATCTGAATCAGAATATCTTATGATTTCAAAAGAGGTGCTATTCCTAGGATACCAAATTCCTATGTCTTGGGTCCCTAAGAGATATCTAAGAATTCTCTTAACAATAGTTAGGTAGGACTCCTCTGGATTAGCCTAAAAATTAGCACAAAGATTAACACTAAATATAATATCAGGTCTACTAGTAGTCAACTAAAGAAGTGATCCAATTATTCCTTTATATTTCTTATGATCAACATATTTTCCATATGAATTCTTATCTAACTGAACAGTGTTACTCATGGGAGTGTTGATTGGCTTGGCTTTATCCATCTCACACTTCTTAAGAAAGTCCTTAATATATTTTGACTGACTAAGGAAAGTTCCATCATCCTTCTGCCTTATACTAAATCCAAGAAAGTTAGTCAGTTCTCCCATCATACTCATTTCAAACTCCTTACTCATTATTTTAAAATTTATCACAGAGTTTTTCATCAGAAGATCCAAACAGAATTCATCAACATAGATTTGGACAATCAGTAATTCATCTCCTACATTTTTCAAAAATAGGGTGGTGTCAATGATCCCCTTAACAAAGGTTCTTTCTAGTGGAAATATGCTGATCAACCAAAACCTCAAACACTGCCGTTGCCAGGTCCCAAGTCCTGGATGAGAAAAGTGGAGGGTTGCGTTAGGTAGTCGACAGCCAGCGTAAAACTTGTCGAATAACCATGACATGAAATGAGGTTTGATGGAGAAATATAGGGAGAATAAGGAGGATCTACATATGATATTTATTGATTTAGAGAAGGCATATGATAAAGTTCCAAGAGAAGTGCTATGGAGAGTTCTTGAAAAGAAAGGAGTTAATAATGCTTATATTCAAATCATTAAAGATATGTATGAAGGAGCTACTACTTGTGTTCAAACACAAGGTGGTTTGACCAAGTATTTCCCTATTTCGGTTGGATTACATCAAGGATCAGCTTTAAGCCCATATCTTTTCACGTTAGTCATGGATGTTCTCACTAGACATTTACAAGAGGATGTACCCTGGTGTATGCTTTTTGCTGATGATATTCTTCTTGTTGACAAGACTAAAGAGGGAGTTGAAGGTAAACTTGAAGTCTGGAGATCAACCTTAGAGTCTAAAGGTTTTCGCTTGAGTAGATCTAAAACTGAATATATGGAGTGTAATTTTAGCAGTAATAGACCTAGTGAGGGGATTGTGACTTTGGGCGATCAAGTCATTAATAAGAGTACACGTTTTAGATATCTTGGATCTATTGTTCAGAGTGATGGTGAAATAGATGGGGATGTTATCAGTAGAATTCAAGTTGGATGGTTGAAGTGGAGGAATGCATCGGGCTTGTTGTGTGATAGAAAAGTCCCCCTTAAACTTAAGGGAAAATTCTATAAGATGGTGGTGAGACCTGCAATGCTTTATGGTGCAGAATGTTGGCCATTAAAAGAGAAGCATAATACTAAGTTATGTGTTGCGGAGATGAGGATGCTTAGGTGGATGAGTGGATTTACTCTTAGAGACAGGATACGAAATGAGCATATACGTGAAAAGGTTGGAGTAGCTCCAGTGGAGGATAAGATTAGAGAGAGTCGCCTTAGATGGTTTGGTCACATAAAACGGCGGCCTTCCGATGACCCAGTTAGGAAAGTAGAGGTATTAGATTTGACTTATGTTAAGAAAGGTAGAGGTAGACCTAAAAAGACTTGGTTATAAAATATTATAAATGATCTTTCTCTATTAGATTTAAACGAGAATTTGACTTTGAACCGGACACAATGGAGAAAAAGGATTCATGTTGCCGACCCCACGTAGTGGGACAAAGGCTTGTTATTGTTGTTGTTGTTGCCCTACATAACATATATCCAAATCACATGGCCTCCCGAACACACTTTAGATGGATTGCTAGCATAAATACCACTAGTCTTAGGCTAGGCCAATATTACTTTTCTCCTATGTGCTAGGTTTTTTGTGATTTTCACTGCATGCTGGTTGTTAGTTTAGATTGAAAGTTTATGAGGGTTGTGAAACCCTGTAGGACTAGACCAATACTAGCCTAGAGAGGGGTGAATTGGTATATAAAAAAATTCTTAACCAAAAAAAATCATTTTTATCTTTTTAAATATTTTAAAATTAAACACTCTTAAGTGAAAGCATATACCAAAATAAGAGATTTTAAACACATAACAAATCACATAAAAATGCAGAAATAAAATGTAAAAAGTAATAAGAAAGAGCACATTGAATTTTATAGTAGTTCTGTCAAATCTAACCTACGTCCACTCCCCAAACCCTCCCATTCTAGGTATTGCATTAATCAGTTAGTGTCTCTCCTTTTGCCCCCACAGTAAGACGGAGAAGCCCTTACAAAATCTTTCCACTGACCTAGTCAGGAGGAGAAGCTTAAATTCTTTTCACCCTCCTAGTGAAGAAAGACAACCCAGAATCCTTTTTCTCCCTCTTAGAGTAGGTAGAGAACCTAATAATCCTTTAAATACAGGAAAGTCAGCTATTACCGGTGGCTACTCCCTCATGGAGTTGGCAGAGAACCTTGATCTGATGCTGATGATCGTCTCCCTAGAGCCACCAAGGAACTAAGGATGAAGAAGGAAGAAGATGATTAAATTCTTACTTAGAGAATCCTTTGTCAATCCCCTCACAAAATCCCCCTCACAAGATCCTCTCTCTCTCTCTCCCAACCTCTCCTTCTCCTTCTCTAAGCTCTCTTGGGTTAGAACAGTAGCAAAAGATTTCTTAGCAGCAATTAAGAGAACATAAAAAAGAGGCTTCAAAAAATAGCCCAAACTTTTAATTTGGCGATAAAGATCATCCAAGATGATTCAAATATCGTCCTATATAATTAGTGCAAAATAGCCCTTCAGCCAGTACGATCAGTATTGCCCTGTACGACCAATTCAAATATTTGAAAGAATCATCCTGTATAATCTTTCGATCGTCCAGGATGATTAGTTCACGAGTGGCTATTGATCCTCCAGTATGATGGCTGGTGATTAATTATCATCCCATGCAGCACATAGTTCATCCAGTATGATGTAGAGGTATCATCCAGGATAATTAGTTAAAAAGTTAAAGTTTTTATCCTGTATAACAGGTGACGATTAATTAGTGTACCATGCAGTGTTTGGATCATCCAGGATAATTATCTCTAATCATCTTATATGACTTGATCAATCAATTTAACTATAATTAATCCCCTAATCAAGTGATTATTTTAGGCATGATTGTCATGAATTATCCAGGATGATATAGATTGTCCTGTATGATTAGAATAAATTTTGAATTATGATTGGTGGCTGCTTGTTTCAATCTGTACTGATTAACCTGTATGATATGAATCATCTAGGATGATTAGTTAAGAGAACTTAATAATCAAGGATGTCCTAATTAGGGTTTTTATTTTTAACTGATCATATAGAATGATTTAGAATCATCCTATACGATATGATCAAAAACTAAAAAATTTTCTAACTCACAAAATTTCTCGCCTTGAGTGTGTGTGTGCAAGGTTACTTTGCTTTAGGATTCATCATAGTACATTTAACTCAAGAAAAGGTAAAAGATGCATTAGAATAAAAATTATAAACTGACTCAATCCTACTCTACCTAATCTTAAGTTGATTGACGTTCTAAGTGGACCTATAGACCTAAAAGGTTAATGAGCAGGGAAAATAAAATAGATATGTAAGAATAGCAATAGTAAAGAAACAATAATATTTATTATCATCAAAATCACTGTACTTGGGCTTAGATTTACAACAATATCTCCCTTTTTTATGATGGTAAACATTGTTGTAAGAAAAAATTCAAAGCGAGGAAAATTTTTATTTTTGTTCTTTTCTTCTATTTTTAAATGAGACATAAAAAAATAGAATAAAGAAAATTCCACTAAAATATAAGCAACATACTTAGCAAACAATATACTACTCCCCCTTTTGACATCACCAAAAAGGAGGAAAAAGGAAAAATACTAAATAAAATAAAGTACAAAAAGAAAGACCAGTACAAATGCAGAAATAAAAACACTCACAAACTAGAAAGAAGAATTCTGATCAGGAGGTATTTAAAACAAAAATAAAAATACAAAAACACAAAAATAAGAATAAATAAATAAATAAAACCAGTCATAAATCAAATTAAAAGGTTTTTTTAATTAATTAATCTCTAGTAAATTACAAATTTCCCTTAATTTTTAGATTTAAAAACCAATAAGAATGAAAAGACTTGTTGAATTCCAGAAAAAGTTAGAAAATCGCTTTTGTAAACCCAACCTCATATACCTTATAGGTTAAAATTCTTTTTAAATAAAAATCCAATTCAGAAATAAGCAATTAGATAAGAAAAGTGATCCTTTCAAACTTCATTCCAAATAAATATTTGATAAAATAGTACTACAAAGTAAAGAATCGGGAATCATAATTTTTAATCTCATGTGTTTGAAGATATTAAGTGGCATATGGATTATTCTAAGATCTTTAAAGATTGGAAAGAGAAGGAAGTTTATTTTTTGTGGGCTCATTTTGTGCCTCTTTTTTAGTTATTTGGCGCACTTTATGCAACTTTTTATTTTCGATACACTTTGTGTATTCTGTAATTAATTAGTGAAAATTATGCATTCTTTCAGTGTTGGGCTCATTTTGTGCCTCTTTTCATTTCTTTTATGAGCTTGCTTTCTTTCATAACCTCCAAAGATTCTCAGTTGTGAGATTATCTTTCAGATATAAGAGAAGAAAGAATTCACTCTCTCATATAAGGAAGAGCAAATCACAAAATAGAATCTTACTCATATGATAAATGCAACCATCTAATTAAGAAAATACGAAAGTGATTCAATGATTTAGAATACTATTCATATAAGATAGATTACTATAGGAAGATAAAATAGATCTCTATTTCAAACTCTAACTTTTTAATTTTGAAATAGATTTTGATTCAAAAAGAAAGAATATACCATTAAATGAGCTAGAGGAAGAGAAATAATCATCAATGTTTCTTACTTTAATTATTTTAGAGGAGTCAATCACTGCTTATAAGCTTTTAAATAAAAATAAGATAAAAATCTTATTTAAATAGAAAGTTTATCAGCAAAAGTGAGAAATGATGTGATTTTTAAAATACTGAAGAAAAAACATCAAGAAATCAAAATCATAAAACAAAAACCCATAAAAAGAAATAAACAAGCAAATCAAACAAAATACTAAGAGCAGAAACATAAACAAAAGGCATCATTTTCAAGCATGAATATCTATCACACCTAATCTAGTTCTTAAGGCTCTAAAAATTTCAAAGACCAGTAGTTTTTTGAAGATATCTGCTAGTTAGTTTTCAGTGGCTACATGGTGAGCCCTATGTCTTTTTTGGTAGCATGGTCCCTAATGACGTGGTGTCTGATGTCGATGTGTTCGGTCCTAGAGTGTTAGATTAGATTCTTTGAAATGCAGATGGCACTAGTGTTATCACATAAGACTGGAATTGTGCCTATAAGAAGTCCTAAATCCAAAATTTGTTACTTTAACCAAAGGACCTGGGCCACAAAACTTCCTATGGCTACGTACTCCACTTTAGCAATAAATAGGGTAATTATTTTCTACTGGACTAGGAGACCAAGGATTATCCTATGAATTGATATATCCCAGAAGTACTTTTCCTATTAACTCGGCATCCTACAAAATCTGAATCAGAATATCTTATGATTTCAAAAGAGGTGCTATTCCTAGGATACCAAATTCCTAAGTCTTGGGTCCCTAAGAGATATCTAAGAATTCTCTTAACAATAGTTAGGTAGGACTCCTCTGGATTAGCCTAAAAATTAGCACAAAGATTAACACTAAATATAATATAAGGTCTACTAGTAGTCAACTAAAGAAGTGATCCAATTATTCCTTTATATTTCTTATGATCAACATATTTTCCATATGAATTCTTATCTAACTGAACAGTGTTACTCATGGGAGTGTTGATTGGCTTGGCTTTATCCATCTCACACTTCTTAAGAAAGTCCTTAATATATTTTGACTGACTAAGGAAATTTCCATCATCCTTCGGCCTTATACTAAATCCAAGAAAGTTAGTCAGTTCTCCCATCATACTCATTTCAAACTCCTTACTCATTATTTTAAAATTTATCACAGAGTTTTTCATCAGAAGATCCAAACAGAATTCATCAACATAGATTTGGACAATCAGTAATTCATCTCCTACATTTTTCAAAAATAGGGTGGTGTCAATGATCCCCTTAACAAAGGTTCTTTCTAGTGGAAATATGCTGATCAACCAAAACCTCAAACACTGCCGTTGCCAGGTCCCAAGTCCTGGATGAGAAAAGTGGAGGGTTGCGTTAGGTAGTCGACAGCCAGCGTAAAACTTGTCGAATAACCATGACATGAAATGAGGTTTGATGGAGAAATATAGGGAGAATAAGGAGGATCTACATATGATATTTATTGATTTAGAGAAAGCATATGATAAAGTTCCAAGAGAAGTGCTATGGAGAGTTCTTGAAAAGAAAGGAGTTAATAATGCTTATATTCAAATCATTAAAGATATGTATGAAGGAGCTACTACTTGTGTTCAAACACAAGGTGGTTTGACCAAGTATTTCCCTATTTCGGTTGGATTACATCAAGGATCAGCTTTAAGCCCATATCTTTTCACGTTAGTCATGGATGTTCTCACTAGACATTTACAAGAGGATGTACCCTGGTGTATGCTTTTTGCTGATGATATTCTTCTTGTTGACAAGACTAAAGAGGGAGTTGAAGGTAAACTTGAAGTCTGGAGATCAACCTTAGAGTCTAAAGGTTTTCGCTTGAGTAGATCTAAAACTGAATATATGGAGTGTAATTTTAGCAGTAATAGACCTAGTGAGGGGATTGTGACTTTGGGCGATCAAGTCATTAATAAGAGTACACGTTTTAGATATCTTGGATCTATTGTTCAGAGTGATGGTGAAATAGATGGGGATGTTATCAGTAGAATTCAAGTTGGATGGTTGAAGTGGAGGAATGCATCGGGCTTGTTGTGTGATAGAAAAGTCCCCCTTAAACTTAAGGGAAAATTCTATAAGATGGTGGTGAGACCTGCAATGCTTTATGGTGCAGAATGTTGGCCATTAAAAGAGAAGCATAATACTAAGTTATGTGTTGCGGAGATGAGGATGCTTAGGTGGATGAGTGGATTTACTCTTAGAGACAGGATACGAAATGAGCATATACGTGAAAAGGTTGGAGTAGCTCCAGTGGAGGATAAGATTAGAGAGAGTCGCCTTAGATGGTTTGGTCACATAAAACGGCGGCCTTCCGATGACCCAGTTAGGAAAGTAGAGGTATTAGATTTGACTTATGTTAAGAAAGGTAGAGGTAGACCTAAAAAGACTTGGTTATAAAATATTAGAAATGATCTTTCTCTATTAGATTTAAACGAGAATTTGACTTTGAACCGGACACAATGGAGAAAAAGGATTCATGTTGCCGACCCCACGTAGTGGGACAAAGGCTTGTTATTGTTGTTGTTGTTGCCCTACATAACATATATCCAAATCACATGGCCTCCCGAACACACTTTAGATGGATTGCTAGCATAAATACCACTAGTCTTAGGCTAGGCCAATATTACTTTTCTCCTATGTGCTAGGTTTTTTGTGATTTTCACTGCATGCTGGTTGTTAGTTTAGATTGAAAGTTTATGAGGGTTGTGAAACCCTGTAGGACTAGACCAATACTAGCCTAGAGAGGGGTGAATTGGTATATAAAAAAATTCTTAACCAAAAAAAATCATTTTTATCTTTTTAAATATTTTAAAATTAAACACTCTTAAGTGAAAGCAGATACCAAAATAAGAGATTTTAAACACATAACAAATCACATAAAAATGCAGAAATAAAATGTAAAAAAGTAATAAGAAAGAGCACATTGAATTTTATAGTAGTTCTGTCAAATCTAACCTACGTCCACTCCCCAAACCCTCCCATTCTAGGTATTGCATTAATCAGTTAGTGTCTCTCCTTTTGCCCCCACAGTAAGACGGAGAAGCCCTTACAAAATCTTTCCACTGACCAAGTCAGGCGGAGAAGCTTAAATTCTTTTCACCCTCCTAGTGAAGAAAGACAACCCAGAATCCTTTTTCTCCCTCTTAGAGTAGGTAGAGAACCTAATAATCCTTTAAATACAGGAAAGTCAGCTATTACCGGTGGCTACTCCCTCATGGAGTTGGCAGAGAACCTTGATCTGATGCTGATGATCGTCTCCCTAGAGCCACCAAGGAACTAAGGATGAAGAAGGAAGAAGATGATTAAATTCTTACTTAGAGAATCCTTTGTCAATCCCCTCACAAAATCCCCCTCACAAGATCCTCTCTCTCTCTCTCCCAACCTCTCCTTCTCCTTCTCTAAGCTCTCTTGGGTTAGAACAGTAGCAAAAGATTTCTTAGCAGCAATTAAGAGAACATAAAAAAGAGGCTTCAAAAAATAGCCCAAACTTTTAATTTGGCGATAAAGATCATCCAAGATGATTCAAATATCGTCCTATATAATTAGTGCAAAATAGCCCTTCAGCCAGTACGATCAGTATTGCCCTGTACGACCAATTCAAATATTTGAAAGAATCATCCTGTATAATCTTTCGATCGTCCAGGATGATTAGTTCACGAGTGGCTATTGATCCTCCAGTATGATGGCTGGTGATTAATTATCATCCCATGCAGCACATAGTTCATCCAGTATGATGTAGAGGTATCATCCAGGATAATTAGTTAAAAAGTTAAAGTTTATATCCTGTATAACAGGTGACGATTAATTAGTGTACCATGCAGTATTTGGATCATCCAGGATAATTATCTCTAATCATCTTATATGACTTGATCAATCAATTTAACTATAATTAATCCCCTAATCAAGTGATTATTTTAGGCATGATTGTCATGAATTATCCAGGATGATATAGATTGTCCTGTATGATTAGAATAAATTTTGAATTATGATTGGTGGCTGCTTGTTTCAATCTGTACTGATTAACCTGTATGATATGAATCATCTAGGATGATTAGTTAAGAGAACTTAATAATCAAGGATGTCCTAATTAGGGTTTTTATTTTTAACTGATCATATAGAATGATTTAGAATCATCCTATACGATATGATCAAAAACTAAAAAATTTCTAACTCACAAAATTTCTCTCCTTGAGTGTGTGTGTGCAAGGTTACTTTGCTTTAGGATTCATCATAGTACATTTAACTCAAGAAAAGGTAAAAGATGCATTAGAATAAAAATTATAAACTGACTCAATCCTACTCTACCTGATCTTAAGTTGATTGACGTTCTAAGTGGACCTATAGACCTAAAAGGTTAATGAGCAGGGAAAATAAAATAGATATGTAAGAATAGCAATAGTAAAGAAACAATAATATTTATTATCATCAAAATCACTGTACTTGGGCTTAGATTTACAACAATATCTCCCTTTTTTATGATGGTAAACATTGTTGTAAGAAAAAATTCAAAGCGAGGAAAATTTTTATTTTTGTTCTTTTCTTCTATTTTTAAATGAGACATAAAAAAATAGAATAAAGAAAATTCCACTAAAATATAAGCAACATACTTAGCAAACAATATACTACTCCCCCTTTTGACATCACCAAAAAGGAGGAAAAAGGAAAAATACTAAATAAAATAAAGTACAAAAAGAAAGACCAGTACAAATGCAGAAATAAAAACACTCACAAACTAGAAAGAAGAATTCTGATCAGGAGGTATTTAAAACAAAAATAAAAATACAAAAACACAAAAATAACAATAAATAAATAAATAAAACCAGTCATAAATCAAATTAAAAGGTTTTTTTAATTAATTAATCTCTAGTAAATTACAAATTTCCCTTAATTTTTAGATTTAAAAACCAATAAGAATGAAAAGACATGTTGAATTCCAGAAAAAGTTAGAAAATCGCTTTTGTAAACCCAACCTCATATACCTTATAGGTTAAAATTCTTTTTAAATAAAAATCCAATTCAGAAATAAGCAATTAGATAAGAAACGTGATCCTTTCAAACTTCATTCCAAATAAATATTTGATAAAATAGTACTACAAAGTAAAGAATCGGGAATCATAATTTTTAATCTCATGTGTTTGAAGATATTAAGTGGCATATGGATTATTCTAAGATCTTTAAAGATTGGAAAGAGAAGGAAGTTTATTTTTTGTGGGCTCATTTTGTGCCTCTTTTTTAGTTATTTGGCGCACTTTATGCAACTTTTTATTTTCGATACACTTTGTGTATTCTGTAATTAATTAGTGAAAATTATGCATTCTTTCAGTGTTGGGCTCATTTTGTGCCTCTTTTCATTTCTTTTATGAGCTTGCTTTCTTTCATAACCTCCAAAGATTCTCAGTTGTGAGATTATCTTTCAGATATAAGAGAAGAAAGAATTCACTCTCTCATATAAGGAAGAGCAAATCACAAAATAGAATCTTACTCATATGATAAATGCAACCATCTAATTAAGAAAATACGAAAGTGATTCAATGATTTAGAATACTATTCATATAAGATAGATTACTATAGGAAGATAAAATAGATCTCTATTTCAAACTCTAACTTTTTAATTTTGAAATAGATTTTGATTCAAAAAGAAAGAATATACCATTAAATGAGCTAGAGGAAGAGAAATAATCATCAATGTTTCTTACTTTAATTATTTTAGAGGAGTCAATCACTGCTTATAAGCTTTTAAATAAAAATAAGATAAAAATCTTATTTAAATAGAAAGTTTATCAGCAAAAGTGAGAAATGATGTGATTTTTAAAATACTGAAGAAAAAACATCAAGAAATCAAAATCATAAAACAAAAACCCATAAAAAGAAATAAACAAGCAAATCAAACAAAATACTAAGAGCAGAAACATAAACAAAAGGCATCATTTTCAAGCATGAATATCTATCACACCTAATCTAGTTCTTAAGGCTCTAAAAATTTCAAAGACCAGTAGTTTTTTGAAGATATCTGCTAGTTAGTTTTCAGTGGCTACATGGTGAGCCCTATGTCTTTTTTGGTAGCATGGTCCCTAATGACGTGGTGTCTGATGTCGATGTGTTCGGTCCTAGAGTGTTAGATTAGATTCTTTGAAATGCAGATGGCACTAGTGTTATCACATAAGACTGGAATTGTGCCTATAAGAAGTCCTAAATCCAAAATTTGTTACTTTAACCAAAGGACCTGGGCCACACAACTTCCTATGGCTACGTACTCCACTTTAGCAATAAATAGGGTAATTATTTTCTACTGGACTAGGAGACCAAGGATTATCCTATGAATTGATATATCCCAGAAGTACTTTTCCTATTAACTCGGCATCCTACAAAATCTGAATCAGAATATCTTATGATTTCAAAAGAGGTGCTATTCCTAGGATACCAAATTCCTAAGTCTTGGGTCCCTAAGAGATATCTAAGAATTCTCTTAACAATAGTTAGGTAGGACTCCTCTGGATTAGCCTAAAAATTAGCACAAAGATTAACACTAAATATAATATCAGGTCTACTAGTAGTCAACTAAAGAAGTGATCCAATTATTCCTTTATATTTCTTATGATCAACATATTTTCCATATGAATTCTTATCTAACTGAACAGTGTTACTCATGGGAGTGTTGATTGGCTTGGCTTTATCCATCTCACACTTCTTAAGAAAGTCCTTAATATATTTTGACTGACTAAGGAAAGTTCCATCATCCCTCTGCCTTATACTAAATCCAAGAAAGTTAGTCAGTTCTCCCATCATACTCATTTCAAACTCCTTACTCATTATTTTAAAATTTATCACAGAGTTTTTCATCAGAAGATCCAAACAGAATTCATCAACATAGATTTGGACAATCAGTAATTCATCTCCTACATTTTTCAAAAATAGGGTGGTGTCAATGATCCCCTTAACAAAGGTTCTTTCTAGTGGAAATATGCTGATCAACCAAAACCTCAAACACTGCCGTTGCCAGGTCCCAAGTCCTGGATGAGAAAAGTGGAGGGTTGCGTTAGGTAGTCGACAGCCAGCGTAAAACTTGTCGAATAACCATGACATGAAATGAGGTTTGATGGAGAAATATAGGGAGAATAAGGAGGATCTACATATGATATTTATTGATTTAGAGAAGGCATATGATAAAGTTCCAAGAGAAGTGCTATGGAGAGTTCTTGAAAAGAAAGGAGTTAATAATGCTTATATTCAAATCATTAAAGATATGTATGAAGGAGCTACTACTTGTGTTCAAACACAAGGTGGTTTGACCAAGTATTTCCCTATTTCGGTTGGATTACATCAAGGATCAGCTTTAAGCCCATATCTTTTCACGTTAGTCATGGATGTTCTCACTAGACATTTACAAGAGGATGTACCCTGGTGTATGCTTTTTGCTGATGATATTCTTCTTGTTGACAAGACTAAAGAGGGAGTTGAAGGTAAACTTGAAGTCTGGAGATCAACCTTAGAGTCTAAAGGTTTTCGCTTGAGTAGATCTAAAACTGAATATATGGAGTGTAATTTTAGCAGTAATAGACCTAGTGAGGGGATTGTGACTTTGGGCGATCAAGTCATTAATAAGAGTACACGTTTTAGATATCTTGGATCTATTGTTCAGAGTGATGGTGAAATAGATGGGGATGTTATCAGTAGAATTCAAGTTGGATGGTTGAAGTGGAGGAATGCATCGGGCTTGTTGTGTGATAGAAAAGTCCCCCTTAAACTTAAGGGAAAATTCTATAAGATGGTGGTGAGACCTGCAATGCTTTATGGTGCAGAATGTTGGCCATTAAAAGAGAAGCATAATACTAAGTTATGTGTTGCGGAGATGAGGATGCTTAGGTGGATGAGTGGATTTACTCTTAGAGACAGGATACGAAATGAGCATATACGTGAAAAGGTTGGAGTAGCTCCAGTGGAGGATAAGATTAGAGAGAGTCGCCTTAGATGGTTTGGTCACATAAAACGGCGGCCTTCCGATGACCCAGTTAGGAAAGTAGAGGTATTAGATTTGACTTATGTTAAGAAAGGTAGAGGTAGACCTAAAAAGACTTGGTTATAAAATATTAGAAATGATCTTTCTCTATTAGATTTAAACGAGAATTTGACTTTGAACCGGACACAATGGAGAAAAAGGATTCATGTTGCCGACCCCACGTAGTGGGACAAAGGCTTGTTATTGTTGTTGTTGTTGCCCTACATAACATATATCCAAATCACATGGCCTCCCGAACACACTTTAGATGGATTGCTAGCATAAATACCACTAGTCTTAGGCTAGGCCAATATTACTTTTCTCCTATGTGCTAGGTTTTTTGTGATTTTCACTGCATGCTGGTTGTTAGTTTAGATTAAAAGTTTATGAGGGTTGTGAAACCCTGTAGGACTAGACCAATACTAGCCTAGAGAGGGGTGAATTGGTATATAAAAAAATTCTTAACCAAAAAAAATCATTTTATCTTTTTAAATATTTTAAAATTAAACACTCTTAAGTGAAAGCAGATACCAAAATAAGAGATTTTAAACACATAACAAATCACATAAAAATGCAGAAATAAAATGTAAAAAGTAATAAGAAAGAGCACATTGAATTTTATAGTAGTTCTGTCAAATCTAACCTACGTCCACTCCCCAAACCCTCCCATTCTAGGTATTGCATTAATCAGTTAGTGTCTCTCCTTTTGCCCCCACAGTAAGACGGAGAAGCCCTTACAAAATCTTTCCACTGACCTAGTCAGGCGGAGAAGCTTAAATTCTTTTCACCCTCCTAGTGAAGAAAGACAACCCAGAATCCTTTTTCTCCCTCTTAGAGTAGGTAGAGAACCTAATAATCCTTTAAATACAGGAAAGTCAGCTATTATCGGTGGCTACTCCCTCATGGAGTTGGCAGAGAACCTTGATCTGATGTTGATGATCATCTCCCTAGAGCCACCAAGGAACTAAGGATGAAGAAGGAAGAAGATGATTAAATTCTTACTTAGAGAATCCTTTGTCAATCCCCTCACAAAATCCACCTCACAAGATCCTCTCTCTCTCTCTCCCAACCTCTCCTTCTCCTTCTCTAAGCTCTCTTGGGTTAGAACAGTAGCAAAAGATTTCTTAGCAGCAATTAAGAGAACATAAATAAGAGGCTTCAAAAATAGCCCAAACTTTTAATTTGGCGATAAAGATCATCCAAGATGATTCAAATATCGTCCTATATAATTAGTGCAAAATAGCCCTTCAGCCAGTACGATCAGTATTGCCCTGTACGACCAATTCAAATATTTGAAAGAATCATCCTGTATAATCTTTCGATCGTCCAGGATGATTAGTTCACGAGTGGCTATTGATCCTCCAGTATGATGGCTGGTGATTAATTATCATCCCATGCAGCACATAGTTCATCCAGTATGATGTAGAGGTATCATCCAGGATAATTAGTTAAAAAGTTAAAGTTTTTATCCTGTATAACAGGTGACGATTAATTAGTGTACCATGCAGTGTTTGGATCATCCAGGATAATTATCTCTAATCATCTTATATGACTTGATCAATCAATTTAACTATAATTAATCCCCTAATCAAGTGATTATTTTAGGCATGATTGTCATGAATTATCCAGGATGATATAGATTGTCCTGTATGATTAGAATAAATTTTGAATTATGATTGGTGGCTGCTTGTTTCAATCTGTACTGATTAACCTGTATGATATGAATCATCTAGGATGATTAGTTAAGAGAACTTAATAATCAAGGATGTCCTAATTAGGGTTTTTATTTTTAACTGATCATATAGAATGATTTAGAATCATCCTATACGATATGATCAAAAACTAAAAAATTTTCTAACTCACAAAATTTCTCTCCTTGAGTGTGTGTGTGCAAGGTTACTTTGCTTTAGGATTCATCATAGTACATTTAACTCAAGAAAAGGTAAAAGATGCATTAGAATAAAAATTCTAAACTGACTCAATCCTACTCTACCTGATCTTAAGTTGATTGACGTTCTAAGTGGACCTATAGACCTAAAAGGTTAATGAGCAGGGAAAATAAAATAGATATGTAAGAATAGCAATAGTAAAGAAACAATAATATTTATTATCATCAAAATCACTGTACTTGGGCTTAGATTTACAACAATATCTCCCTTTTTTATGATGGTAAACATTGTTGTAAGAAAAAATTCAAAGCGAGGAAAATTTTTATTTTTGTTCTTTTCTTCTATTTTTAAATGAGACATAAAAAAATAGAATAAAGAAAATTCCACTAAAATATAAGCAACATACTTAGCAAACAATATACTACTCCCCCTTTTGACATCACCAAAAAGGAGGAAAAAGGAAAAATACTAAATAAAATAAAGTACAAAAAGAAAGACCAGTACAAATGCAGAAATAAAAACACTCACAAACTAGAAAGAAGAATTCTGATTAGGAGGTATTTAAAACAAAAATAAAAATACAAAAACACAAAAATAACAATAAATAAATAAATAAAACCAGTCATAAATCAAATTAAAAGGTTTTTTTAATTAATTAATCTCTAGTAAATTACAAATTTCCCTTAATTTTTAGATTTAAAAACCAATAAGAATGAAAAGACATGTTGAATTCCAGAAAAAGTTAGAAAATCGCTTTTGTAAACCCAACCTCATATACCTTATAGGTTAAAATTCTTTTTAAATAAAAATCCAATTCAGAAATAAGCAATTAGATAAGAAAAGTGATCCTTTCAAACTTCATTCCAAATAAATATTTGATAAAATAGTACTACAAAGTAAAGAATCGAGAATCATAATTTTTAATCTCATGTGTTTGAAGATATTAAGTGGCATATGGATTATTCTAAGATCTTTAAAGATTGGAAAGAGAAGGAAGTTTATTTTTTGTGGGCTCATTTTGTGCCTCTTTTTTAGTTATTTGGCGCACTTTATGCAACTTTTTATTTTCGATACACTTTGTGTATTCTGTAATTAATTAGTGAAAATTATGCATTCTTTCAGTGTTGGGCTCATTTTGTGCCTCTTTTCATTTCTTTTATGAGCTTGCTTTCTTTCATAACCTCCAAAGATTCTCAGTTGTGAGATTATCTTTCAGATATAAGAGAAGAAAGAATTCACTCTCTCATATAAGGAAGAGCAAATCACAAAATAGAATCTTACTCATATGATAAATGCAACCATCTAATTAAGAAAATACGAAAGTGATTCAATGATTTAGAATACTATTCATATAAGATAGATTACTATAGGAAGATAAAATAGATCTCTATTTCAAACTCTAACTTTTTAATTTTGAAATAGATTTTGATTCAAAAAGAAAGAATATACCATTAAATGAGCTAGAGGAAGAGAAATAATCATCAATGTTTCTTACTTTAATTATTTTAGAGGAGTCAATCACTGCTTATAAGCTTTTAAATAAAAATTAGATAAAAAACTTATTTAAATAGAAAGTTTATCAGCAAAAGTGAGAAATGATGTGATTTTTAAAATACTGAAGAAAAAACATCAAGAAATCAAAATCATAAAACAAAAACCCATAAAAAGAAATAAACAAGCAAATCAAACAAAATACTAAGAGCAGAAACATAAAGAAAAGGCATCATTTTCAAGCATGAATATCTATCACACCTAATCTAGTTCTTAAGGCTCTAAAAATTTCAAAGACCAGTAGTTTTTTGAAGATATCTGCTAGTTAGTTTTCAGTGGCTACATGGTGAGCCCTATGTCTTTTTTGGTAGCATGGTCCCTAATGACGTGGTGTCTGATGTCGATGTGTTCGGTCCTAGAGTGTTAGATTAGATTCTTTGAAATGCAGATGGCACTAGTGTTATCACATAAGACTGGAATTGTGCCTATAAGAAGTCCTAAATCCAAAATTTGTTACTTTAACCAAAGGACCTGGGCCACACAACTTCCTATGGCTACGTACTCCACTTTAGCAATAAATAGGGTAATTATTTTCTACTGGACTAGGAGACCAAGGATTATCCTATGAATTGATATATCCCAGAAGTACTTTTCCTATTAACTCGGCATCCTACATAATCTGAATCAGAATATCTTATGATTTCAAAAGAGGTGCTATTCCTAGGATACCAAATTCCTAAGTCTTGGGTCCCTAAGAGATATCTAAGAATTCTCTTAACAATAGTTAGGTAGGACTCCTCTGGATTAGCCTAAAAATTAGCACAAAGATTAACACTAAATATAATATCAGGTCTACTAGTAGTCAACTAAAGAAGTGATCCAATTATTCCTTTATATTTCTTATGATCAACATATTTTCCATATGAATTCTTATCTAACTGAACAGTGTTACTCATGGGAGTGTTGATTGGCTTGGCTTTATCCATCTCACACTTCTTAAGAAAGTCCTTAATATATTTTGACTGACTAAGGAAAGTTCCATCATCCTTCTGCCTTATACTAAATCCAAGAAAGTTAGTCAGTTCTCCCATCATACTCATTTCAAACTCCTTACTCATTATTTTAAAATTTATCACAGAGTTTTTCATCAGAAGATCCAAACAGAATTCATCAACATAGATTTGGACAATCAGTAATTCATCTCCTACATTTTTCAAAAATAGGGTGGTGTCAATGATCCCCTTAACAAAGGTTCTTTCTAGTGGAAATATGCTGATCAACCAAAACCTCAAACACTGTCGTTGCCAGGTCCCAAGTCCTGGATGAGAAAAGTGGAGGGTTGCGTTAGGTAGTCGACAGCCAGCGTAAAACTTGTCGAATAACCATGACATGAAATGAGGTTTGATGGAGAAATATAGGGAGAATAAGGAGGATCTACATATGATATTTATTGATTTAGAGAAAGCATATGATAAAGTTCCAAGAGAAGTGCTATGGAGAGTTCTTGAAAAGAAAGGAGTTAATAATGCTTATATTCAAATCATTAAAGATATGTATGAAGGAGCTACTACTTGTGTTCAAACACAAGGTGGTTTGACCAAGTATTTCCCTATTTCGGTTGGATTACATCAAGGATCAGCTTTAAGCCCATATCTTTTCACGTTAGTCATGGATGTTCTCACTAGACATTTACAAGAGGATGTACCCTGGTGTATGCTTTTTGCTGATGATATTCTTCTTGTTGACAAGACTAAAGAGGGAGTTGAAGGTAAACTTGAAGTCTGGAGATCAACCTTAGAGTCTAAAGGTTTTCGCTTGAGTAGATCTAAAACTGAATATATGGAGTGTAATTTTAGCAGTAATAGACCTAGTGAGGGGATTGTGACTTTGGGCGATCAAGTCATTAATAAGAGTACACGTTTTAGATATCTTGGATCTATTGTTCAGAGTGATGGTGAAATAGATGGGGATGTTATCAGTAGAATTCAAGTTGGATGGTTGAAGTGGAGGAATGCATCGGGCTTGTTGTGTGATAGAAAAGTCCCCCTTAAACTTAAGGGAAAATTCTATAAGATGGTGGTGAGACCTGCAATGCTTTATGGTGCAGAATGTTGGCCATTAAAAGAGAAGCATAATACTAAGTTATGTGTTGCGGAGATGAGGATGCTTAGGTGGATGAGTGGATTTACTCTTAGAGACAGGATACGAAATGAGCATATACGTGAAAAGGTTGGAGTAGCTCCAGTGGAGGATAAGATTAGAGAGAGTCGCCTTAGATGGTTTGGTCACATAAAACGGCGGCCTTCCGATGACCCAGTTAGGAAAGTAGAGGTATTAGATTTGACTTATGTTAAGAAAGGTAGAGGTAGACCTAAAAAGACTTGGTTATAAAATATTAGAAATGATCTTTCTCTATTAGATTTAAACGAGAATTTGACTTTGAACCGGACACAATGGAGAAAAAGGATTCATGTTGCCGACCCCACGTAGTGGGACAAAGGCTTGTTATTGTTGTTGTTGTTGCCCTACATAACATATATCCAAATCACATGGCCTCCCGAACACACTTTAGATGGATTGCTAGCATAAATACCACTAGTCTTAGGCTAGGCCAATATTACTTTTCTCCTATGTGCTAGGTTTTTTGTGATTTTCACTGCATGCTGGTTGTTAGTTTAGATTGAAAGTTTATGAGGGTTGTGAAACCCTGTAGGACTAGACCAATACTAGCCTAGAGAGGGGTGAATTGGTATATAAAAAAATTCTTAACCAAAAAAAATCATTTTTATCTTTTTAAATATTTTAAAATTAAACACTCTTAAGTGAAAGCAGATACCAAAATAAGAGATTTTAAACACATAACAAATCACATAAAAATGCAGAAATAAAATGTAAAAAAGTAATAAGAAAGAGCACATTGAATTTTATAGTAGTTCTGTCAAATCTAACCTACGTCCACTCCCCAAACCCTCCCATTCTAGGTATTGCATTAATCAGTTAGTGTCTCTCCTTTTGCCCCCACAGTAAGACGGAGAAGCCCTTACAAAATCTTTCCACTGACCTAGTCAGGCGGAGAAGCTTAAATTCTTTTCACCCTCCTAGTGAAGAAAGACAACCCAGAATCCTTTTTCTCCCTCTTAGAGTAGGTAGAGAACCTAATAATCCTTTAAATACAGGAAAGTCAGCTATTACCGGTGGCTACTCCCTCATGGAGTTGGCAGAGAACCTTGATCTGATGCTGATGATCGTCTCCCTAGAGCCACCAAGGAACTAAGGATGAAGAAAGAAGAAGATGATTAAATTCTTACTTAGAGAATCCTTTGTCAATCCCCTCACAAAATCCCCCTCACAAGATCCTCTCTCTCTCTCTCCCAACCTCTCCTTCTCCTTCTCTAAGCTCTCTTGGGTTAGAACAGTAGCAAAAGATTTCTTAGCAGCAATTAAGAGAACATAAATAAGAGGCTTCAAAAAATAGCCCAAACTTTTAATTTGGCGATAAAGATCATCCAAGATGATTCAAATATCATCCTATATAATTAGTGCAAAATAGCCCTTCAGCCAGTACGATCAGTATTGCCCTGTACGACCAATTCAAATATTTGAAAGAATCATCCTGTATAATCTTTCGATCGTCCAGGATGATTAGTTCACGAGTGGCTATTGATCCTCCAGTATGATGGCTGGTGATTATTATCATCCCATGCAGCACATAGTTCATCCAGTATGATGTAGAGGTATCATCCAGGATAATTAGTTAAAAAGTTAAAGTTTTTATCCTGTATAACAGGTGATGATTAATTAGTGTACCATGCAGTGTTTGGATCATCCAGGATAATTATCTCTAATCATCTTATATGACTTGATCAATCAATTTAACTATAATTAATCCCCTAATCAAGTGATTATTTTAGGCATGATTGTCATGAATTATCCAGGATGATATAGATTGTCCTGTATGATTAGAATAAATTTTGAATTATGATTGGTGGCTGCTTGTTTCAATCTGTACTGATTAACCTGTATGATATGAATCATCTAGGATGATTAGTTAAGAGAACTTAATAATCAAGGATGTCCTAATTAGGGTTTTTATTTTTAACTGATCATATAGAATGATTTAGAATCATCCTATACGATATGATCAAAAACTAAAAAATTTTCTAACTCACAAAATTTCTCTCCTTGAGTGTGTGTGTGCAAGGTTACTTTGCTTTAGGATTCATCATAGTACATTTAACTCAAGAAAAGGTAAAAGATGCATTAGAATAAAAATTATAAACTGACTCAATCCTACTCTACCTGATCTTAAGTTGATTGACGTTCTAAGTGGACCTATAGACCTAAAAGGTTAATGAGCAGGGAAAATAAAATAGATATGTAAGAATAGCAATAGTAAAGAAACAATAATATTTATTATCATCAAAATCACTGTACTTGGGCTTAGATTTACAACAATATCTCCCTTTTTTATGATGGTAAACATTGTTGTAAGAAAAAATTCAAAGCGAGGAAAATTTTTATTTTTGTTCTTTTCTTCTATTTTTAAATGAGACATAAAAAAATAGAATAAAGAAAATTCCACTAAAATATAAGCAACATACTTAGCAAACAATATACTACTCCCCCTTTTGACATCACCAAAAAGGAGGAAAAAGGAAAAATACTAAATAAAATAAAGTACAAAAAGAAAGACCAGTACAAATGCAGAAATAAAAACACTCACAAACTAGAAAGAAGAATTCTGATCAGGAGGTATTTAAAACAAAAATAAAAATACAAAAACACAAAAATAACAATAAATAAATAAATAAAACCAGTCATAAATCAAATTAAAAGGTTTTTTTAATTAATTAATCTCTAGTAAATTACAAATTTCCCTTAATTTTTAGATTTAAAAACCAATAAGAATGAAAAGACATGTTGAATTCCAGAAAAAGTTAGAAAATCGCTTTTGTAAACCCAACCTCATATACGTTATAGGTTAAAATTCTTTTTAAATAAAAATCCAATTCAGAAATAAGCAATTAGATAAGAAAAGTGATCCTTTCAAACTTCATTCCAAATAAATATTTGATAAAATAGTACTACAAAGTAAAGAATCGGGAATCATAATTTTTAATCTCATGTGTTTGAAGATATTAAGTGGCATATGGATTATTCTAAGATCTTTAAAGATTGGAAAGAGAAGGAAGTTTATTTTTTGTGGGCTCATTTTGTGCCTCTTTTTTAGTTATTTGGCGCACTTTATGCAACTTTTTATTTTCGATACACTTTGTGTATTCTGTAATTAATTAGTGAAAATTATGCATTCTTTCAGTGTTGGGCTCATTTTGTGCCTCTTTTCATTTCTTTTATGAGCTTGCTTTCTTTCATAACCTCCAAAGATTCTCAGTTGTGAGATTATCTTTCAGATATAAGAGAAGAAAGAATTCACTCTCTCATATAAGGAAGAGCAAATCACAAAATAGAATCTTACTCATATGATAAATGCAACCATCTAATTAAGAAAATACGAAAGTGATTCAATGATTTAGAATACTATTCATATAAGATAGATTACTATAGGAAGATAAAATAGATCTCTATTTCAAACTCTAACTTTTTAATTTTGAAATAGATTTTGATTCAAAAAGAAAGAATATACCATTAAATGAGCTAGAGAAAGAGAAATAATCATCAATGTTTCTTACTTTAATTATTTTAGAGGAGTCAATCACTGCTTATAAGCTTTTAAATAAAAATAAGATAAAAATCTTATTTAAATAGAAAGTTTATCAGCAAAAGTGAGAAATGATGTGATTTTTAAAATACTGAAGAAAAAACATCAAGAAATCAAAATCATAAAACAAAAACCCATAAAAAGAAATAAACAAGCAAATCAAACAAAATACTAAGAGCAGAAACATAAACAAAAGGCATCATTTTCAAGCATGAATATCTATCACACCTAATCTAGTTCTTAAGGCTCTAAAATTTCAAAGACCAGTAGTTTTTTGAAGATATCTGCTAGTTAGTTTTCAGTGGCTACATGGTGAGCCCTATGTCTTTTTTGGTAACATGGTCCCTAATGAAGTGGTGTCTGATGTCGATGTGTTCGGTCCTAGAGTGTTAGATTAGATTCTTTGAAATGCAGATGGCACTAGTGTTATCACATAAGACTGGAATTGTGCCTATAAGAAGTCCTAAATCCAAAATTTGTTACTTTAACCAAAGGACCTGGGCCACATAACTTCGTATGGCTACGTACTCCACTTTAGCAATAAATAGGGTAATTATTTTCTACTGGACTAGGAGACCAAGGATTATCCTATGAATTGATATATCCCAGAAGTACTTTTCCTATTAACTCGGCATCCTACAAAATCTGAATCAGAATATCTTATGATTTCAAAAGAGGTGCTATTCCTAGGATACCAAATTCCTAAGTCTTGGGTCCCTAAGAGATATCTAAGAATTCTCTTAACAATAGTTAGGTATGACTCCTCTGGATTAGCCTAAAAATTAGCACAAAGATTAACACTAAATATAATATCAGGTCTACTAGTAGTCAACTAAAGAAGTGATCCAATTATTCCTTTATATTTCTTATGATCAACATATTTTCCATATGAATTCTTATCTAACTGAATAGTGTTACTCATGGGAGTGTTGATTGGCTTGGCTTTATCCATCTCACACTTCTTAAGAAAGTCCTTAATATATTTTGACTGACTATGGAAAGTTCCATCATCCTTCTGCCTTATACTAAATCCAAGAAAGTTAGTCAGTTCTCCCATCATACTCATTTCAAACTCCTTACTCATTATTTTAAAATTTATCACAGAGTTTTTCATCAGAAGATCCAAACAGAATTCATCAACATAGATTTGGACAATCAGTAATTCATCTCCTACATTTTTCAAAAATAAGGTGGTGTCAATGATCCCCTTAACAAAGGTTCTTTCTAGTGGAAATATGCTAAGTCTTTCATACTATGCCCTGAGTGCTTGTTTTAGTCCATATAAACCTTTTTTTAATTTGAACACATGATTAAGAAATTGTGAATTTTTAAAGCCTGGAGCTTATTCAACATACACATCTTCTTTTATCAACCCATTCAGAAAAGCACTCTTAACATTCATTTGAAATAGTTTGAATCCCTTAAAACAGGCAAAGGCTAGTAGCACCCTAATGGCTTCTAATCTTGCTACAGAGGTAAAGGTCTCTTCAAAGTTGATCCCTTCTATCTAATTAAATCCATTTACCATCGATCTTGCTTTATTTCTCACCACTACACCTAAATCATTCATTTTGTTTTTGAAAACTCATTTAGTTCCAACAATACTCTACTTTTTAGGTTTTCCAACTAGCTCCCAAACATCATTGCTTATAAATTGATTTAACTCTTCCTGCTTGGCTAACATCCAAAATTCATCAGATAAGGCTTGATTTAGATTAGTGGTTTCAGTCATTGAAATGAAGGCAGAGTGGTTTATGTTTTTTATCAGTCTATGCCTACTTCTAACACCTTAATAAGGGTCTCCTAAAATTAGTTCTTTAGGATGACTTGAAGAACATCTCCATTCTCTAGGCAACAAAATTTTAGATTCTATCCTTCCCTCCAAATTTGTAGATTCTACTCATTAGGTGACTTCTACAACCTCTTCTTCTTCTTCCATAGACCCTCCAGAATTATCAGATTTATCAAACACTGAAAGTACGAGATGCGCCAAGAGGGGGGGTGAATTGGTATATTAAAAATCAACCCTAAACAAGAGTTCTACTTTTTGTAATTTTTTAAAGGATAACTTAACGAGTAAAGTGCGGAAGCAAGTAACACGTTCACAATGATAATATTGATGATACAATTGTACCTTACACAACACAGGATTTAGATAAGATTTTTCACCAGGCATTTTGAAGTACTAATTAAAAGCATAAAAAATAAAGTACGATAAAATGGAAAAAGCACACCAGAGATTTTTATAGTGGTTCGGTCACTTGACCTACGTCCACTCCCCGGAGTCCTCTACTCCGGGATTTACACTAGTAAAAGTTGACTCTCCTTTTGCTCCCACAGCAAAGAGGAGAAGCCTTTACAATACTCACTTTCACCTCCCTCAGTGCGGCGGAATACCAAACGCTATGTCACCCACCTGGTGACGGCAGCGGACCTTCTCCTTTTTCTCCCTCCTAGAGATGGCAGAGTACCTTGGCGATGTTGATCTTGAAGTGACTCTTCCCTCGAGAACTTTCCCGAGACTCCCCAAAGCCACAAGAGGAGCAAAGCATACAGCTAGCTTGGAGCCACCGTGTGATCCCCTCACACTACTTCTCCCTCACGCTCAAGCTCACCTTCACCTTCCTCTCGCAAGCCCTGGATCTCTCCGAGGAAAAACTTTTCCTTCACGAATCTCCTTCTTCCCTCAAAGCCTCTCACAGCAAGAGGATAGACCAACAACTCTCTATAAAAATTTTAAGTTATTTTTATATCAGGCTTCAGAAAACCCTAAAAGTTTTAACTTTTGCATTTCTGTTCGTACAGTACGATATATAATCGTACAGTACGATCAGTTCAAGTACAGCTCCATCCAGTATGAGCACAGACGAACAGTTATCGAAGTTTATACCTATCGTACTGTACGATATGTATATCGTACAGGACAATACTGTTGATTCGTACTGTTCGTACAGGACAATCTGTGGGACGATCCCTGGGACGAAAGAATTCGTCTCTGCCAGTCGTCCAGCACTCCTCTAGTCGTACAGTACGATTAGTTCATTTTAGGATAACGTCCTGTACGATACGAATATCATCCAGGACGAACAAAATAAAAAACCTTGGTTTCGTCTGGTACGATCGAAGGGACGAATGTAATCGTCTCTGTCTATCGTACGGTATGATATATCATCGTACAGTACGATCGACATTAATTAAGAAACCAACGTTTAGGCATGATTACGAGAGATAATTTTGGTAAGTATTTAATTAATCGTACAGTACGATCCTGATCGTACAGTATGATCCTGATCGTACAGTACGATCAGTTCAAATTTAGGAACTTACCAAACTTATTCTAGCGGCTAGGGTTTTTTAATGGAACCTTATCGTACAGTACGATAAGTATTATACAGTATGATTATATTACAAATTTAATCATCTGAAAAATATCTGTTAGCCTGAGTATTATTTAAAAACAGTACGATTTTAATTTGTACAGTACGATATTCTTAATAAAATTTTAACATTTAAAATAAATCTCCCCCTGTGTTTTTGCATGGTTGCTCCTTTCATATACATGCTTCTGTTGCAGACTCAAGAAAATAAGAATAAAGAAATAAAAATTACAGACTTTTCAACATCCTATTCTACCCGGTTTGAGTCTCCAGTAACCTTGAACAGTGTGCATCTGACCTGAAATGTTAGTGCTCATATACAAGGATAAGCATTTGTAATCTAAAGGAAGTCCATATGGATTCAGTAAGTATTAGTTGTCACCATCAAAATTAAGTGCTCGAGATCCTGGATTTTAACAATCTCCCCCTTTTTGATGGTGTCAAATAATATTTTCTGATGGCCACAGTTGTTCTGACTTCCTTAGCTCCCCCTCAGAAGAATAACTTATTAATTTTTAAATAGGAGGAGAGGAAAGAATTTTATTTTCTTTTTATTATAACATATAGAAAAAAACCATAACAAGAGAAAAACGTGTAGTGAGAACAGAAGAGTAAACATAAACAACCGATATCATTAATAGTAAGAAAAATAGAACAACACAGAACACAGAAACGTCTCCCCCTTTTGACAGCACCAAAAAGGGAAGAATAAAGAAACAACTACAATGACAAGAAGCAAAAAAAAACATAAATAACAATAATAAATCAAAAGTCTGGATCCTGATCCGGAGGTGGTTGTGGAGGTCGTGGAAACAGTTGGTAGTACTGATGGAGGGATGCAAACTGGTGATCGATGGAGGTGAAGCGCTCCCTAAACCATTTCATATCAGTTTCATGTTCCTGATGTTACTGAGCAATGTGGGAATCCAACCTAGTCTCCAGTCGATCAAGGCGTTGAATGATGTCATCATGAGGGTAGTCGGGAGGAGCAAGACCAGGTGGGTGGATTGGTGGTGGTGGAGGGGCGTCAGCACGAGCAGCAGCCTCTTCGTCATCAAACTCAGGATCGGCATGAGTGGCCCCTCGATGGAATAAGATATGAAAAGAGGCATCTGAGTAGAAGATAGGAAGATGATCTGGAGGTAGCGGATAATGAAGTTGGTACTTGGCATCTAAGATGTATCCTATGACATGCCCTAAAGCAAGGTTCAGTTTGCGGCGGGCACCGGGATATCAGAATGCAGATAAGGTATGGATATAATCAAAAACCATTTGGGCTTCATTGAATTTTGTTCCGGACATGATTAGATATGTGATGACAGAAAGCAGTGGAGTAATATGGATGCGGTCTCCAGCTTTGGGTATGATGGACGTGCGAAGGACATGCTGGATAACGCGGGCATTCTGATTCAGGGTTTGGACAAGGGTAGGTGTTGATTGGATGGGACACCTCTAAGGGTCATATTAACTGATGTCCAATTATAATCATGTGAGATCATAGATTGGGGATGAGGGCCGTCAGTGGACAGCCCAATATGTGCATCAATGTCGTTGACGGTGATAACGACATGCTGTTTGCAGACATAAGTGAAAGTGGTGTTTTCTAGATCGATTTTGATATTGGCAAGAAACTCAAAAAGGATTTTGGAGTGGAAAGGAAAGGCTAGAGTCAACAGGAATTGAAGGGTGGTGGATACGAAAAGGTTCATCACCTCGAAATTCAGAGCGGCTTGATTCAGCATGCGAGAAGGAGTGATTTTGGCTTCCTTGAGTTTAGTGTATGCTTTCTCGTCTGCAGTGGAGAGAAAGCAATCGTCGAAACACTGAGAGGAGGAAGAGCTCCCGACGATCATGTGTCCGCGCTTACTTGCCTCAGACATTGTTGAAGAAGGGATTTGAGAGAGAGAGGAAATTTGGAGTGAGTGAGAGTGAGTGAATGTAGTCAAAGAATCCCTCCATTTTATAGAATTTGTGAACTATCATACAGTACGATTGAGGATCGTACAGTATGATAGGTGCAATAATGTCGTCTAGATGATCGTTCAAAAAAGCGAGTCAAATCATACAGTACGATCAAAATCGTACTGTACGAATGTGAGTGTGAGGCGTTCGTCCCGAGGAGTCGTCTGAACGACCTTTGACAAAAAAAATCGTACAGTACGAACAAGTGTTCGTACAGTATGATAGATAATAATGTTCGTACCGACCGAGTTTAAATTCATCCTAATCCACTTGACACGTAGATCGTATGGTACGATGTGGAATTCGTACAGTACGATCGCCAATAATGTGTATCGTACGGTACGAGTGGTGAGTCGTACAGTACGATAGGTATAAGACATGAAAGATCTGGACCGTGAATGGGAGTGGACGGCTGAGATTGGAGTGATTTGAATATTATTGTACAGTACGATATTGGATCGTACAGTATGACTGTCAGAGAAATTCAAGGTTTGTGAGCAGCAAAGGTAAGAGGATGAGGAAACTATCATTTCTTTTTTTTTTTTAAACAAACTAATCATAACAAACACACAAAAAAAAATTTTTTGTTTTTTTTTATTTTAGGCTTGAATGTCTATGACACCTAATTTTGTTCTTAAATTGTTAAATGTGTCATAATCTAATAGTTTTGTGAAAATGTCAGCCAATTGATCTTCAGTAGCAACATGGTGCAGTTCAATATCTCCTTTGGCTACGTGATCTCTGATGAAATGATGTCTAATGTCTATATGTTTTGTTTGTGAATGTTGAATTGGATTTTTGGATATGCAAATAGCACTAGTGTTGTCACACATGATTGGAATGGCTCCTACAGGTAGTCCTAGATCTAACAGTTGTTGTTTTAACCACAAAACTTATTCAACACAGCTACATACCGCTATATATTCTGCTTCGGCTGTTGATAGGGCTACCGAATTCTATTTTCTACTGGACCATGAAACTAACGAATGTCCAATGAATTGACAAGTACCAGAAGTGCTTTTTCTATCTACCCTACATCCTGCAAAGTCTGAATCTGAGTACCCTAAGATTTAAAAAGTAGTGCTGTGTCTAGGATACCAAATTCTTAAGTTTGGGGTGCCTAGTAGATATCTAAGAATTCTTTTGACAGCAGTCATGTGAGATTCTTTTGGGTCAGCTTGAAAGCGGGCACAGAGACAGACTAAACATTATGTCTGGTCTGCTGGCAGTCAAGTAGAGAAGCGATCCAATTATTCCCCTATACCTCTTTTGATCTACAGACTTCCCACCGGGATCTTTATCCAATTGAATGTTAGAGCTCATGGGTGTATTCATAGCCTTAGCATTGTCCATTTCATATTTTTTCAATATATCATTTATGTACTTAGATTGGCTAAGGAATGTTCTACCTTCCGTTTGTTTTACAATAAATCCCAAGAAGTAACTATGTTCTCCCATCATACTCATTTCAAACTCATCACTCATTGTTTTTGAAAATTTATTACATAAGCTTTTCTCCGTCGATCCGAACAAGATGTCATCTACATAAATCTGAACAATGAGTACCTCAACTCCTACCTTCTTCAAGAATAAGGTGGTGTCCACACTACCCTTAACAAAGCCTCTATCTAGTAGGAACGTACTAAGTCTTTCATACCAGGCTCTAGGTGCTTGTTTTAACCCGTATAGTGCCTTTTTCAGTTTGAACATGTGGTTTGGAAATTGTGAGTTTTCAAACCCCGGAGGTTGCTCCACATAAACATCTTCCTTGATTACCCCATTCAGGAAGGCACTCTTGACATCCATTTGATACAGCTTAAAATCCCTAAAACAAGCAAAGGCTAACAGTACCCTGATGGCTTCTAGTCTAGCTACCGGAGCAAAGGTTTCTTCAAAATCTATTCCTTCAATTTGGTTATACCCCTTAGCTACTAACCTAGCCTTGTTTCTCACTACTATTCCAGAATCATTCATCTTATTTTTAAAGACCCATTTAGTTCCAACCACACTTTGTTCTTTAGGTCTTTTGGCTAATTCCCATACATCATTCCTAACGAATTGGTTCAACTCTTCTTGTATTGCTAGGATCCAAAATTCATCTCCTAAGGCTTGATCTATATTTGTGGGTTCAATCATAGATATGAATGCAGAAAGACTAACCTCTTTCCTAAGTCCATGCCTAGTTTTTACCCCTTCTAATGGGTCTCCTAAGATCAGTTCTCTAGGATGATTAGAAGAAAATTTCCAATCTCTAGGTAGATGTTCCTGAGGTTCCACTCTAGTCTCTATGGTAATGGTTTCTACTCCCCGTATAACCTCAACTTATTGGATTTAGGATCTTTCCAACCAACTTCTTCTTCATGATTAGATTCAGAGGTCTTATTGGAGTCATCAAATACCACATGGGTGGACTCTTCTACTACTAGGGTTCTCTTATTGAATATTCTATAGGCTTTACCTACAGATGAGTAGCCTAGGAAAACCCCTTCATCAGATTTAGGATCAAACTTTCCTAAGGGTAACTTGCCATTGATTAGGATGAAGCATTTGCAATCGAAAACGTGTAAGTGGGAAAGATTGGGTGTCCTACCCTTAAGCAACTCATAGGGTGTCTTATTAAGTTTGGATCTAACATTTATCCTATTTAACACATAGCATGCGGTATTCACTGCTTCTACCCAAAAATATCTAGGAAGAGTGTATTCAGCTAATATAGCCCTAGCAGCTTCAACTAAAGTTCTATTCTTTCTTTCTGCTATTCCATTTTGCTGAGGAGTTCTAGGAGCAGAGAAATTATGTTCTATTCCAACATCTTTACAAAATGATTCAAATTTATCATTCTCAAATTCCCCACCTTGATTACTATGAATTGTTGAAATTACACATCCTAATTTCCTTTGAATCCAAGTGGAGAAAATTCTAAACTCTTCAAATGACTCACTCTTATGAGCTAGGAATTTCACCCAAGTAAACCTAGAGTAGTCATCCACTATTACAAACCCGTACAACTTCCCTCCTAGGCTGGTTGTACTAACAGGTCCGAACAGGTCCATATGGAGAGTTTCTAGTGGCCTAGTGGTGTTGATATCCTTAATTGCATGAAATGAAGATTTAACTTGTTTTCCTAATTGGCAAGCATCACAAAGATGATCCTTAGTAAAGTCTAACTTTGGTATGCCTCTAACTAAGTCTTTCTGAGTAATGTTCCTAAGTGTTTTCATACTAGCATGGCATAGTCTCCTATGCCATAACCAAGAGTCATCCGCTATTATTTTCAGACACAAAGAGTTTGAGGTTTCAATGCAGTTTAAATCTAACATGTAAACATTATTTATGCATTTTCCTTCTAACACAAGTGTATCATTTAAGCTAATCATGCATTTATTAGAAAGAAATTTTATGTCAAAGCCCTTGTCACATAGTTGACTTATACTTAAAAGATTATGCTTTAAACCATCAACTAAAAGTACATTCTCAATAATCAAATTCTTAGTGTTTCCAATGATACCTGAGCCCACCACTTTCCTGGTGGTGTTGTCTCCCAAAGTTACCTTGCCTCCTGACCTGGCCTCCAGTGTCACGAACTGCTTCATGTCTCTAGTCATGTGTCTCGAGCAGCCACTGTCCAGGTACCACATGCTCTCACTAGGTCTTTTGTGAGAGCATTCCTACAATGTCAATCACAGGTTAGCTTTGGGAACCCAAGTGAGTTTGGGTTCCATCTTAATCTTATATCAATGAAATGTATGCATGTTATGCTGTGATGAATGCGCTTTAGATCTCCACACTAGATGTGTCCTATGATGAATTATGCAAGTGCGGGCTATGCGACCTAGCATGGCACAAGAGTAACACCTAACACCGGGAAATGGGTTCACTAATCTACGGGGGTGGTAGTGTCTATTTCTGGGTTTGGATTATGCATGCCGTGCAGGTTTTGAATGAGATGGTTCACATGGTGGAGGCTGAAAAAACTCAGCAAACGTGGGAGGTTTTTTATTATTTTTGAATGCATGAAGTTTTTCATTTAAAAACTTGTTCTCTTGGTTAAGAATTGCATATTCAAATCTCAATGTATGCTCAATACTACTTAGTTCCCCTGCTAGTTCTTCTAGTTCCTTAAATGCCTTCTCTAGTTCAACATGTGATGATTTCAAGATATCGTGTGCAGTGGTTAACTCAATATGCTTCATGTTTAATGCATCATATTCATCAAGCAAAGACATATGATCTTTATCCAAGTCAGAAAAATTCTTAACTACACTAGCATGCTCCTTTTGTAAGGTACTAAACTCAGTATTAAGACTAACATGCTTTTTCTTTAACTTTCTATACGACTCATGGATTTTTTCAGAAATAACAAGCAGTTCATCGTAAGACAGGTCTTGATCTGATTGATCAAGATTATCATTAGTCATAAGACATAGATTCGTTACCTCCTCCTCTGCTTCTTCTTCCGATGATTCTGAGGCAGAGTCGGCCCAAAAAGCTTTTATGTCTTAAATTTGCCCTTCTTGAACTTTGATCTTTCCTCACCCTTTTCCTTGGTTTGATGAGTCTTAATGTTGGGGCAATCAGCTCGGAGATGACCGGGTTTCCTGCACTCAAAGCAAATTGTGTCAGATGCAACTTTAGTATGCTTTGAGCTTTTACCTTTGTTCCAATTGCTTTGATGACGGCGCTGCTTTCTTTTTAGAAAATTTTTGAACTAATGAGTCATCAAGGCAATGTCATCATTTTCCTCCGCTACTGAGCTGTCACTTTCAGAATTATTTGCTTTTAAAGCCACCGTTCGCTCCTTCTTCTTTTCACCTGCATCACTTTGTCGTTGACTCACTCCTTGCTCGTAGGCAATGAGTGACCCAAGTAAATTGTCAATAGAATAAACGTTTAGGTCTTTTGACTCAGTTATTGCAGTGATTTTAGCATCATACGAGCTAGGAAAACATCGTAGTATTTTATTTACTTTTTCTGAGTTAGATAACTCTCTCCCTAAAGCATGCAGAGATGTTACAATCTGGGTGAATCGAGTGTACATGTCAGATATAGTTTCACTAGGTTTCATGCAGAATAGTTCGTAATCATGTAGCAGTATGTTCAACCTAGATTGTTTGACCTCACTAATTCCTTCGTACGTGATACACAGTTTGTCCCAAATTTGCTTACCAGTAGTACAAGTTGATACTCGCATATAGTCTTCTGATTTTAATGCGCAAAAGAAACAATTTAGACATTTAGCATTTAACTGTGCAAGTTCTCTATCCTCAATGCTCCATTCATTAAATGATAGTTCAGTTTTAATTCCATTCAACATACGAAATGGTGCAGAATAACCTTCTTGGACCAACATCCACATGCGATAGTCTAGAGACTGTAAAAATGTAGACATGCATATTTTCCAGAAATCAAACGGTATATTGTCAAATGAAGGTGGACGGGTTATAGAATAACCCTCCGTAGTATTACGGTTACCAAATTGAGCCATGGATCTTACGTTTCTAGGTTTTCTAAAACACTATTTTAAAACCCCGCTTTGATACCACTTGAAAGTACGAGATGCGCCAAGAGGTGGGGTGAATTGGTATTTTAAAAATCAACCCTAAACAAGAGTTCAACTTTTTGTAATTTTTTAAAGGATAATTTAACGAGTAAAGTGCGGAAGCAAGTAACACGTTCACAATGACAATATTGATGATACAATTGTACCTTACACAACACAGGATTTAGATATGATTTTTCACCAGGCAATTTAAAGTACTAATTAAAAGCATGAAAAATAAAGTATGATAAAATGGAAAAAGCACACCAGAGATTTTTATAGTGGTTCGGTCACTTGACCTAAGTCCACTTCCTGGAGTCCTCTACTCCAGGATTTGCACTAGTAAAAGTTGACTCTCCTTTTGCTCCCATAGCAAGGAGGAGAAGCCTTTACAATACTCACTTTCACCTCCCTCGGTGCGGAGAAATACCAAACGCTATGTCACCCTCCTGGTGACGGCAGCGGACCTTCTCCTTTTTCTCCCTCCTGGAGATGGCAGAGTACCTTGGCGATGTTGATCTTGAAGTGACTCTTCCCTCAAGAACTTTCCTGAGACTCCCCAAAGCCATAAGAGGAGCAAAGCATGCTGCTAGCTTGGAGCCTTCGTGTGATCCCCTCACACTACTTCTCCCTCAAGCTCAAGCTCACCTTCACCTTCCTCTCGCAAGTACTGGATCTCTCCGAGGAAAAACATCTCCTTCACGAATCTCCTTCTTCCCTCAAAGCCTCTCATAGCAAGAGGATAGACTAACAACTCTCTATAAAAAATTTTAAGTTATTTTTATATCAGGCTTCAGAAAACCCTAAAAGTTTCAACTTTTGTGTTTCTGTTCGTACAGTACGATATATAATCGTACAGTACGATCAGTTCAAGTACAGCTCCGCCCAGTACGAGCACAGACGAACAGTTATCGAAGTTTATACCTATCGTACTGTACGATATGTATATCGTACAGGACGATACTGTTGATTCGTACTGTTCGTACAGGACGATCCCTGGGACGAAAGAATTCATCTCTGCCAGTCGTCCAACATTCCTCTAGTCGTACAGTACGATTAGTTCATTTTAGGATAATGTCCTGTACGATACGAATATCATCCAGGACGAACAGAACAAAAAACCTTGGTTTTGTCTGGTACGATCGAAGGGACAAATGTAATCGTCTCTGTCTATCGTACGGTACGATATATCATCGTACAGTACGATCGACATTAATTAAGAAACCAACGTTTAGGCATGATTTTCAAGAATCATCCAGGACTATATG